>MUAA02000018.1:2442555-4885110 GCA_014180765.2 Marchantia paleacea
CATGATGAAGGCCCTTCTTGGCATAAGTTCGCCTAGATTTTCTTGCGATGTGGTGAATGGCCCTGCGCGAGAACTGTGGAAGTGGTGAAGGGGCGTTTGCTTCTTATCTCGAAAAGTGCACAGTGCACTCTTGTATCTTATGTGCCTTTCCTCCCCGGCGCTCATTTATTACGCCCGTAGGAAGTTCATCTAATCATGGAAGTTTAGGAGGAAATGGATAAACCCGTGGGCAGGTAGCGCTGCAGAAACACCCTAGACTGGGCCTACAGCACCCGTTCACAGGTCAGGAGGTAGGGCCTGGAGGATTCCCTCCGTCTGTTCCTGATAGAAGTCAGGAGTCGCAGCGAGAGAGGGAGGAGTTTATGCCAATCTGGGGAGTACAGTATGGTATCCGAGTGGAATCTTGACTTCCGTCGCCTTCTCCTTATCACGCGCACCAAGTCGGACTCGGAATAATGTACTGTGGAATTGCAAAGAAACGGTGCTGCAAACGCTGCGGCATGACACACTCACTCAATCTCTCGTCTTTCTTTCTGGCGCAAATTTGGCGCTAAAGAGGCGGGCCTCACTGGTGACCGATCGCGAGCGTTGGTCTGCTCGATCGATCTGCTTGGTCGTTGAAAGAAACGAAGAAAGAAAGCCAAGGCCAGGGCTGGGGAAGGGTCCGGACTCCGAAGGGAAGGCGGCCGGGGAAGGCACGTCACGAACTCACATTTGTGGCCTCCCTCCGTCGCACTCCCTCCCTCGACCCCTCGCTCCCTCGCTTGCATGCCTGCCCCTCCTGTATCCAGTCGCTGTTTGTTCCTTGCTCGGCCTCATCACTTTTAGAGAATAGCGTACATACCTTGAGAATCAAAACGGGACGAGACCGGACCGGACAGAACCAGACCATCAATAAATCCATTCGCTTGGCCCGATGTTGACTTCGTGTTTTTTCCTCATGACGCAGCCCCAAGACATCATATGTCGCCAGTGCATCGATTTGGTCATTTGTCTCTGCCTTTGATACTAGCTGCTAGTTCGCACAAGTTAACGAGTTCGGTTGAGAGGGCAGGATTCGATCGCACAAACCTCCCAAGTTCCCAACGCAACCCGCGCGATCGAGCATCTGCAAGTTGGACTGGGTTCAACCCACCCAGCTGGAACATTGGAGTACCATGAGTATGATTAAACTTGATCCCGAGAAAGCTCTGTCACATGGCTTGCTTGCATGCTTGAAACTGCACTGTGAAGGTGAGATTCTGGACACGAAGACATTCATACCAGGCCCTCATACACCCTCTTCTGAAACTATTTATGCATATGCTATCATCGTCATGCGACTGATCCAACCCCCGACAAGCTGAATTTAGAGACATAAACCTAGCCTGGCTCCGTTACAAGGTGACTGTCCCATTTGATGGATGCTACTATAACCTCAGGACAATATAATAAATGTCGATAATCTTGGTAGTGTGGTACGTTTCCGCTTTTTCTACACTTGTGGGTTGCAGTGGAGTTTTGAAACGGATATTAGGTTTTCCTTTTATCAGCAAATTCAAACCGCGTAAGGTTGCACCTGACTTAGATATATTATCATCGGACGCTCCCCATAAACTTCTGAAAGAGTAATGGATAATATTGAGTTGAGCCCCGTTGTGAATACACAATAAACGAGGGTAGAGAACAAGCCGACAAAACGGAGCATAAACTCATGTGCCTGACTCTTGAGCTTGGCTACAAGATTTAGTAGTATGGCTTTTCCAGCCACTTGAATGTTTTGAGATTGGGTCTTGTCCAGGGAAACCTATGTCTTGGATAGTCACTACGAGATGTACCTATGATTTCAAATCCATTGAGTATTACTAAAGTACCAATTTGAAACAAGAGAATGCATGCCGAATTTGTTCTTCTCATCTATAACTGCAATATTCTCTGTGTTGTGCTTCGTTCCTTGTCACCTTCAACTCACTCTCACAAGTCTATTGATTGGAAGAACCTGAGAAGACATCATACTGACAGTATGCCATAAGCTTGTGCACAATCTCAGCCAATAGAAAAATCATCATTACAATTTGTACAGTGACGAGGACACTTGACTGGAAAGTGATCTATCAACAAAGAAGCCTCCAGTCTCGCTGCTTGAGTAATGATGCCCTGGGCCATTCTCACAACCAAAATTTTGAATGATTTCTTTTTGAAAATAGCGGTATGATGGCCTCCGATATAAACGCATGATGGTTTCAAATCGCTTCCATATTTGTTTATATTATTGTCCAAACTGATCTTCAACCAGATTGATTCCAACAGCTCGTCTAGACTTGAAACCGCCACAGGTTTCAGAATGCATTGGAAGGCATAAATAAAGTGTCCATTCCCACTACACTTCTCGTTCGGTTGCTTCGCTTTTTCACACAAAGGTATCAGGAACATGCTTTAAGACCTCCAAACATGAGAGTCAGGCCCACTTTCGTCTTGGCCTGCATGCCGAGTCTTGACAAAATGTATATTGATTGTAAAAAGCATCACTAATCTGAAATATTCACCCTGATGCAATGTTGTTCTTAACAGGAGATCCTCTTGCCTTGTATGGTTGGACTCTTTCCATCATAAAGGTAAGTTGGTATTTTCAAGAGACGTAAATGGGTTGCTTGATCTAAAAAGACATTGTCCTCACTCTCTCATCCCGCTGGTTAATACATCCCATTCTTGTGCATGGTGTGACTTCACACTTTCCTTTCCATGCTCATGATGTCTTCCTTGATTTGCCCAAAGACCCTTATACACCCTAATCATGACAATAATATTATAGCACTCTCCTGTACATTTTCTCGCTATGTTATGTACTTCAAGTGATAGAGATGATGGGATCCAATTGGTAGGAAACTGTTTACAAGTGAGGACGTTGGGTCTGATGAAAGAAAATCATGGTTTGCAAAATCAAATTTCTGTTGGTTCGTGCGAAAGAAAAAATGCAAGTTGTCACAACTTATATCACGTCATCTCTAGTTACTGAGCTGCTCAAAGGTTCTGTCACTATGACAGTATGTGACGTTATGAGAACTAAAGCCCTTGGACTAGAGTTCAAATTAGGGTTTATTAAACGTTTTCTAGCGTTAAACTTTGGAAATACGCTGCTATGTTGGCTCAAGTAGGCTTCTTGATTTTCCTTAACTCATGGTGTGATAGTCTTCATTGTAATCTCAATCTGGCTATGATACGTAATTGGCTGTTGTTATTGATTGTTGGGAGTGTATGTGGAAGATGCATTAGATTCACATGTATTGGTGTTTTAATGCGAGTTTCAAAAGTGCATGTTGTATGACTTGGTATTGTATTTATGTGCACACATCGAAAACAATATGTTCTGATGAAAGGAATCAGTCCAACAAAAAATACTGAATTTGAATCATGACCTACTATGAACTGTACCAAGATCCATGATATGACAAAATGGATGCAACATCTATTTCACATAGTGCTGTAGTGCCTTGAAGTTAAACAAGAAATCCAACTGTTTGTAATCTTTCCAAGAGAGATCTAACAGTATGTTAGCTTTTCAACTACCACGGTCTATGACACCATAAAATGTAGAGTTGAAGGAGGTTTCAATAGGATGCAAGCATCCCAAGATACATGATACTTGCAAGGAGGTCATACACGATAAAAACTCGTGTAAAAATATGGATGTAACATATATTTTCTGGGATAGAATGTTGGATGGATTCAACACTAGATTAGTAACAAAGGGCTATGTTCAATAATACTGTATAAATCGTGATGATTATATTTAATTTGTTTCAAAGATTGAAAACTTTATAAGAACTGCAATCCTGAGTCAAAATCTCTTGCTAGATATGTGGTTCCACATCAATGTTTTTAGAGTTTTATTAGTTGATAAATACTTATCCAAAAAAATATTTCATCCATGTGCTGATTTTATTATTGAAAAAAAGTCAGATAAATATTTTACAAAATTCACTAAAATCATATGAAATTTACTTCACATGATAAACTGATCATCAATAAATCTTGTAGATACTGACAAGGATTTTTTAAATATTACTAAAAATATAATCTACAAGTTGTATCGATCGAGTTATCCTTAACAATCAAATTGTATGTGTACAAGACATAAAAAATTACGTGGTTGAAACAAAACTTTAGAGCTTAGTAGTAGATGATTAGTATGTATTTATTTTATCAAGCATTCATGAGGATTATTATTTATTGAGTTTATTTTATTTTATATATATTTGAGCTTTATTTATTCGATATTGTAAAATCATATAAGAACATAAATTTTAATATTACAAAATTTTATATTTTGTAAAAAGAGATTTTTTGAAATAAATTTTTAGTTTTTTCATATATGATATGGATAATACATGATAAATAGACTGACATAACTTTAACAAACACATCTTTTTCATGTAATGGAGAACAATTATGAAGATATTTTCAATACAGGTTAAAATTATGCAAATATATTTACTGAAGATAATTAATAAAATTTGAAGATTAAATCTTATTTGAAATCATAGAGCTTATTGTTCATTAAATTCATAAATTTAAGAACTTTAATGTTTCAAATGTAGATCAATTTTTTTGGTGCTCAAATTTAATATAAAAAACAAAACTGAGAAGCAAACTATTCAAATCTATTAATGTATCACAAATGCTGAAATTTTAGATAAATCTATTACAGTTTTTTTACATGTTTCAATATTTATTAAGATCAAGTGCATGACAATGAAAAATGCAAGAAATATTTCATGTTTTATAAGATATATAAAATCAATATATTTCTCCCATGATTTGATATAAAGTTTGATTTGTAAGATGTATGATGCAAGTACCTAGAATATAGTATTATGAAACTGCTAGCCATTCCATTAGATTGCAATGATAAAAAGATAGATTTTGGGTGAATTATATTAAAATGGAATAAATTCAATATAAATCCATTACAATTTACATTAGATGTTAAATTTTCATTTGATAAAATGAGCCATTTTCTTAAATTTATCATGATGAATATATGAAAAGTGCCTTGAAGTACCGTTCATTCTAATTATCATTGTTTGATATTTAGAGTATGCTTGATGAGTTAAAAGTTTCCAAGGTCATATTTAATTAAATAATGTCAAAATATATAAAACTTGATGTGGAGTGAATGTGCAAACTCTAGACATGAGTGAAACCATGTATGTAGCTTTTCACGTGCGTTTTTTTTTAATTTTGTATTTGAGCAAAGCCCTACTACATGGGGAAATATTGATTCATTCCAAGGTCTCGCTAATAATTTCTTTGAAATAGTTCTTCAAACTTAGAAATTTAGTATCAAACATAAGAAAACTTAGTACATCGATCATATCTTTTGATATCAGAAATTTATATCCATAAAACTTTCCACAGTTAAAGTTCGGATAATGTGTGACCTTCTCATGAAATTTGAGAGCAATTGGAGTCAAGGATTGGGATGTGTGATGGGTTTTGTTCACAGGGGTCTGCATATCGCCTTGTGATACAGTGGGTAAATCACCAATTGTTTTGAGAGATCTAGAAGAAAAAAACATCTGAAACTTTTCTCAGTGATAATAAGGGTTCTGGAGCAATTTTCTGTAAAGTTTGAGAGAAAGTTATTGGTCGAATCATTGGATATCATAATCTTCTTCCGCTGAAGTTTTACCGGTTGGAATGTGGAGTGCTGAGGAGAGGAAGAAGAGATTGACAACTCACACAAGTATCTAGAGGGTTCTTCTACAGCCATGCGCTAGGGCATTCTCAGAGCAAAGAATTATCCTCTACGACAGCGTGTTATTTGTTGACTCTTGAATAGTGACTTCCTCTACAATGTGACCAAGTTGATAATAGAGAGAAGTGTAGGCTCCACAGAATAGTTTGATGTACTAAACCAAACTCGTTAGTGATACTTCTACATCCTATAACTCCCTAAATATGGCTGAACAAGAAACACTATTAAACATATTTTCAATATCCATCTATATCATTACTTAATGGGGGTGCAAATCAAGAAAAGCTTTAATCCCAAAAAAGTGGACTCACAACCTCTAACTGTCAAAACTCCAAATTTATCAGGGGAAAGGTGCTTTTGGAAAGGTAAACTAAGGTGAAGAACAATGGTGTGACAAACTCTGTGCCAAAGTAAAATATTGGTTCAAAAATTACAGAAAGAAACGGGAGAATAAAGTCGACAGACTCGGACCTGGAATCCTCATTCAATGTAAACAGTTCGAGCTGAAGAGTACATTTCAAATATATGGCACCTGTCTGAGTGAATAGAGCCCCGGTTGACATGAACATTAGCACTGACCATGCCATGAGAGACATTTTTTCTCACAGGAAGAGAAGCGACCATGGGGACGAACATCTCAGTTACTCGGGAGAATGTTAGGCCTACAAATTACAGAAATAATTAATACAGTGTTTTTGCCCAAGTTATTTTTAGCCCTTTTTCAAATCACAAAGTCACCAGAAGAAACTTACCACACGACCAGACGTCCTCACTTTTCCAAGACTGGATCAACTTACTCTCTGCATATGATGCACCCTAAACGAGCAGTCAGTGAGCTGCCCCACTGGATTAAGTAATCCAAGCCCGGGCGAATTCTGTCCACAGTACATCGCTGTCCTGTAGAGCGACTGGGAGCCATGTGAGTGAGGCACGAAGGCGAGTGTAGATCGCCTGCCTTGTCGTCATGCGCTGTGTAATTTCAAAACGCATTTAATATAAAGAAATGCGCCTTTGTCCGAATCATTGCTAAAGATAAAAGTCGAAACAAACAAGCGGGGCCTGGTCGCCTGGTCCGTTCTGTATGGAGGTCTACGGCAGAGACCTTTAACGCTGGCACTCGAAGAGCTGCCGGGGCCGGGGTTAGTTACCTGAAACCAAAGGTCGATGTAAACGGACGAGAAGGACAAAAAAACACACCACCACTCTGATCCCTATCCATGTTCGCTGCCCAGAGCCATGGCACAATGACGGTAGTATGACCTTTGACTTGAGCCTAGGCATGTTTACACTTGCTGCACGTTCGTAGTCTTTAGTTTTCCATCAGGCGCACTCTGCAGAGAATCATTATCCTAAAAGGAAGAAAGATAACAAGGCCCTGACAGGTTCCCAGGCTCCCCCCTCCTACCGTGCTCAGCACATCTCTTACCCACATGACAACGACTTGCGCCTCGACACATTGCAGCGGAAAAGCTCTTCATCCCAGCGGAGCTGCGATGGAACTAGTGCAATGTTCCGTTGATCCACTCCAACTGCTTCTCGGGTTGGTAAACCTCTAGAATATGGAGGTTCCCAAAGAGGGAACCGCATCTTTAAAGAAACCATTTCTTTGGGACTCTTTGGAACTGCATCCTGCTTTTGCATCAACCTGAGTCCTGCCCGAGTTCCCTTACCTACCGTT
This sequence comes from Marchantia paleacea, assembly GCA_014180765.2. Classification (NCBI taxonomy): domain Eukaryota; kingdom Viridiplantae; phylum Streptophyta; class Marchantiopsida; order Marchantiales; family Marchantiaceae; genus Marchantia; species Marchantia paleacea. The sequence goes on from MUAA02000018.1 coordinate 2,449,971, forward strand.
CTGCCTCCTCCCGGACAACCATCGGCAAAAAGGCCGATCAACACAGTAACCCTGTTGGGACTATGCACAACCGTGTCATAAACAAAAAGCCATGGTTCTTATCCCTGACCCGCCCGAGCATCACTTGAACGAGGCATTGACCGAAATCTTTGCAACTACACAAGAATCGGGAGCGGATGGCGAGTGGAAATCCAGTAACCTACCGAAATCATATGCTTCAAAACGACAGAATCTTGGTACTTCAGAGCACAGTATCGGACTGTAGATCACATCTACAACCCTCTGTGCCTGCATTCCTGCGAACTGAACAGGCTGTTCCCCAAAAGTCGAAATCCGCCTGTGCGTTCTTCAACTTGAGGCCATTAACAACAATAAAGCATGTTTCAAGTGTGCAAAGGTAAGTGGTTAGTGGATTCTTCCACTCGGTTCCCTCCTGGACTCTTGGCTGCACTGAGAAAAGCATGAGGTACAAGACGGAAATATGCGTTGGCACGTATTATAATGACACAATGACTTTTTTAAGACTTGGATGAAGGCTTTCGGAATAGACAAATGCATTGCCGACGAGTTCTTGAGTTCTTTAATTCCACGCACGCTGTTCGCGGACTTCCAAGTCTACACTTGGCGCTGTACTTCAGTACTCTGAGTGCATGATCCTGTATTTGCTCGGTGGAGGCACTGGAGTGGTATATGCTGTACTGCAGAATCAGTGCAGATGCACATGGCCCCTTACTGCATCATTTACTGCATGTTCTCCGCATCAGACCTAGTTTGCTGGGGTGGAAAGTGGGAATTTTTTGCTCACTTTTGGTATGAATTATGCATAAAACCACTTATGCGCAGAAGACGGCCGCTCCTATATGCCAGGCGTTCTTGGAGGGTCGAGTCATTAGAATGATACAACAGTATCTCTCGGGTCTCGGCTCACGACAATAAGTCAGGGTTTTTCACGTGCATAATCAAGAGGTGGCATAAACCACGCCGGTGACTGCTCCTTTCGTTCGAGAAGGGGAGAATTGGCAACTTTCTCGAATCACAAGAATCGTGTGAAATTGCGACACAGAGGACAAGAAAATGATTGCCGTATTCACAGTGACAAACCCACCAGGTTTGACGCACCTAATGCAAAGGCCCATGCCTACGAGTCCGACCGCATCCATCAAGAAACCCACAAGAACCCACTGTTGCTGCGCTGCCACTGAGCAATTTGTATTCTGTTGATTATTATTTGTTTAAGCCAGCTCCTGCTTTTCAACGAATGTGCATTTCCCTCTTGTCAGAGCAAATCTGACCTCGGCATGAGGACGAGACTCCATCATAAGGTCCAACAAACTACACCATGTATGGCATTATGGCTAGAATTCTTGCCACCATCGGTGGCGGCCAGCTTTGTTTCCCGGTAATATTCTACATCTTGGGATGCTGACAGTACGGCCCAATGTGATACAGGACTGAGGAGTCAACCGTTGAGCCCAGGTACTTGGAGGACGTCCTGTCATAGACTGTCTCTTCCTACTCTACCCGAGCAAAGCCATGGATGCCACTGGGATCCGGTAGCCTTCTTGGGCAGCCCGGTCCCGCCGGATAACTTTGAACTTCGAACGGACCTACTGCAGTCGGCGGCAGGTTGCAATGACCTAGGAAGTACTCGACAACGTGGTGCACAACGACGTCAGAATACTAACTTGTCATTGGCCGGCAGTTCACTGTCAGATGCCGTCTCTCGAGTTGGACACTGGTACATATTAGAAATGCGAATGTACTCAGTCACATATAAAATACGTACAATTTGAGAAGGAACCGAGACTGGTTTCGTAAAGCTTTGCCTTTCTGAAGGGTCCTTGCCTTGGCTAGAGAAACACTGACCCGCACCATGGAGTAATGGTGTGGACTGCGCGAACGCACCTTCCCGGGCTTCCAGAATTGCAAAATAAGTCCTGGCGATAGGTGCTGATCTTCGCAAACTACTATCTACTTGTGGCCGTGCACACCACGATAAGGTTTCCAATGAGCGCAGGTTCTGATACACATATAATAATGTCTTCTCAGTAGAAATCCAGAAAGCGTGCTTTGGTGAAAACGTGCGGTAAAAGAAACTCGATAGGACGATGAAACGAAGTATGGTATTGTAGGATGACCGTCCTGTGATGCTCCACACAGTTTCATGACAGCATTCTGTAGTACATGATAACTCCGGAGAGCAAAATACATTCGTGTGTAGTGGGTAGCTAGAACAGCTAGAGGACTGAAATCTGACAATGCCAAGTCTGTGATTTTGATCGGCTGAACTTCTGCAGCAAGGCCTTGCCTCTATGCCTACCATAATACTGGACACAAAATCTTCGTTTTAAGCCGTGTACCAATTACAGGGCTGTAGTGCCCATGTCTCCATGCTAGGCGGCATACTGAACCTCCATATCTAGCAACTCCTTCCTCCATGTATCTAGTTTAGATAGTTTTTCCATCTGTTCTGGTGTCAGCGTTGTTTTGCCCGAAGATGAAGCCTGAAGAGATTCTGTTGTGCGGATCTGGACCAACACAGACAATGTCAATAAGATCACAGGTCTAGAAAGGGCAATACACGTACACACCACGTGTAAAGTTTCAGCAGTAAGCTTCATCCCGTTCTTGACCGCCGAAATATAAACTGCTCAGCCATCTCTTATTTCAGCACGTTGTATATCTCCCTACTCTCGGTATTAGCAACATAACACGAGAGAGTAACAAGAGACGCAATGCGTCGTACTCTTCACTTTGATTAACCAAAACACTGACTCTCATGTTCCTGAAACCCTCCACCCAAGAGCTCTGGAAGGAACGGACTGTTGCTCAATCTTCATTCACAAGCATAACACATCCTCCAAACCAATCACTGATTTCTTTCGAGAGATTTCCCTGCACTGTCAATATATCTTCACTGAACGATGCATATGATTTGGAGCATAGTCATGTTCCAAAGCAGGCCAAAGAAGAATCTTCCCAGCATCATAAAATATCAGGTAACAGGCAGTATTGAGAGCAGAAGCTGTACTCATTACAATATATGATTAGCGAGACCGAGTATGATGAAATTGAAATGGCATGCTCAGACAATGAAGTGTTATCTACACAGGGAAAACGTTATTAGTGGTGAAAGCTTCACAAAGTAGACAGTGAACATACATGCAAGTAGCAGCTGAGCAGCGGAAGCAGTCAAATTTGTCGTTGAAGTAGTTCATCAGATGTTAACAACGAATCGGAAGAATAAACTGTCAATGTTCTCGACAAGGTAACGAGAAAGGGAAGTTCTAGCTCAGACTCTAATGATGCAGGATAGAAGTCCAGAGGCCGGAATCAGCTTAATAGATGAGCTTGCATCAACTTGCCCCCGCTATCCCCAAGATCTCATCAAACCCCTTGAGGAATCTCTTGTACAAGAGCAAGAGTACATCTCAAGTTTCATCTTCACCCTAGGATTCGATCCTGTTAAGAGCTGTACTCATTACTATATGCCTGTCATAGACTGACGGCCATAGACCCAGCGACCTGTCTGGGCGATCATTGGGAGAAAGGATGCTGAAGACTTAGGAGGAAGAACGAGAGCTATAAGAAAGTTAAGGGTCTTCTTCTAATGAAATTTGACTACAAGAATAAGAGGAGAATTAGTAAGTCCAGATAAATATAAACAATGAGGGCTCAACATTTCCGGATTAAAACGCTCTTACCAGTCGAGAGGAGAACAACCCATCACAATTGGAATCTTTGCGCATCAGATGTTCTAGTGAAGCTCACTTGTGACTGACTACTATCATGATTTTTCTTTCTATACCACAAACTAGCAGGTCCTTACCTTCTTCCGAAGAGCCCTTATTCGTTTGTCCAAATCAATCTTTCCAGCTGTATCCTTGTGAGGCGCATCTGCTGCCGGAGTCGACACATTCAGGGCATTTAGCTGCTGTACAACATGGGCCACATCCTCTGTTTTGGATTGTGATTGTCCTGTCATGAGCTTCTCTTCACGGACACATCCATCTCCACCGTTGTTTGGAGGCGTGTCATTGTTCCCAGAAGAGGTTGTAGCCTGATGAGGAAGGAAAAAGAGTAAGAAATATTTCTCTCCCTGTCGAAATTTTTCCCGCCTTATTAAAAGTGTGAGCTTGTAACGTAATCTCAAAGCTCTGCCTATGGATGGCAACGTCACACTACAATATTACGAGGGGCAACTTGGAGTAACAGTTGGACATTGTTGCCATCTGCTGCAGAAGCACAAAGCCAAAACCACTTAAACAGATCTAAGTTTAGGACATGCGCTCCAGCATAAAGCCTTCGATTGTCGAACGCTTTAAACATGCATACTGTCAGACCTCAGATGCAGTATTCGAACTGCTAAATGGGTACTGCAAGGGTACATCACATCATTAGTAACGACCTAACTTTCAGATATGTCAATCTATATCTGAAGATAATTTACCTCCAAGCCCAAAACTGTGCGGAAATCGTAAAGCCATTTCTGACCTCTCGGTCCTTCGGACCGAAGACCGTGAAGTATCTGCTTTACGGGCAGAAAATGACAAAAAAAGTCCCTGGGGCTCTCCCGCTGGTCGAGTCCTCCTTGGCCCGACGGAGACTTCTTTGCCTTTACGAAAGAAACCCGCGCCCACGCCAATGTTAGGTAAGTTCTTTCTCTATATCTACAAGTCAATATCCAACTCTCTCCCTACCTTAGCCTGAAGGGGCAAGTATCAAACGGACGGCACCTGCTGCTTTTTCTCTTTCCTCTTCTCATTCTTCTTCGCTGCCTTCGTCTTCGGTTTCGTGGCATCGTCTGGATCATACCCTGGTGGCACAACGGGCTTTCCTTGCTTCATCTGAACAGAATTCCCCAATGAGATGTATTCAGAAGCTGGAAGTTCCGCTATTTCCCGCTAAATTCCTGAGCTACGCTTGAAAATTCAAAAGGAAGTCGCAAAATTCTCAACAAAAAAATAAAAACAGCAGTAGGTGACAACCACGAGTTTACAAAATACTTCACGCCCCAAAAACTCTGAAGCGGAGTGATTAGACACAAAAGCAACTCTTGAAACTGAAACTCTAGACTACGAACAAGATCCACGCGACATTGTAATTGAAAGGTCAGAATGTTCAGATACATCATCCTTCTAAAAACATGAGGGAATGAGAGGTGAAATTTGTGATAAACCAGGTAAAGACATCTTTGTCGCACGTTTATGCAAGCTCCACCCCCCTGCTCGGAAAACCTTGCTAACGAAATTATCAAACAGGAGCATTTTACAATGGCTGAGTAGGGCAATAATTCGTACCAATGCGGCCTTGGATTGATAAATCGCAACTTCATCCTGTGGAGTGTAACCTGCACGAATACGCACAGGCTTGCGCAGAGTGCCGTCAGGTCGCCTTGTTGCAGCCAAAATCCTCTCCCCTTCTTTCTGAACATCCACAGAGGCAGTCATCCTCTCTCCCGGCTTCCTCAAAGTCGCTACTCCTACGATCAATCTGCCGATCGACTATCAGTCAGTCAATCACTAACCACTCCACACTTCGTCTGCATGCTACACCATGTCTCTTTCCCTCTCTCTCTCTCTCTTGGAGAATGGACCACTGCTCTGCCTCTGCCCTCCTCCATCGTCCTTTCCTACTTCCTATCCTTACTCTTCCTTGCTGTGCTTCGTAAGTCAAGTCAGCTGGAGCCTGTGGGGACGGGTTTAAGTCTTCTTAAAACCCTATTTTCTTCCATAGCCTCATGTTCTCAGCAAGTAAGAAATATATAACAAAATGTATGCCTAATATATAGCCTCATGTTCTTACTTCATCAAATCATCTCGAATCTTTCATCACCGCAACGCTTGACCTTTGTAGGGCGTATGTCCAATCTGTTCCAAGCTGAATTATCAGTGTGGTTTGCAGATACGTTTGAAATCTTAGAAATGAGTGCAGATAAAGTCAAATGATTAACAGATTTCAGGTTCAACTATCATTTGACGTCTTTCCATCACGTCAAAAAGATAACTTGACAAAGTTATGCACGATTAATTTTTTGTCTCTCTAATTTGGACACAAGGAACCATTCATGACAACCTTTTGATCTTATTAACCACAAGAGTCTTTTACTCGTACTGGCTACAGTATTTGGTTATATTAATGTGGAGCACGAAATCTAAGCAGCAGGCTTCAAGTCAATTCATTCCTGTTGAAAATGAACTTTTCTGATTATTATACTATCCAGTCAAATATAAATCCCATATATGTTTGAATTATTATCCATTTAACAACATGAACATGTTCAGATTTGTGATGTATTTTAGTTAAAATTTTAATCTCTCCATGCATTGTAGAAAAGATAACAACTCAAAACCACACATTTAGATGACAAATACCCCTACTTATTATGTAGGGGTATTTATAAGCACATCAATATATACGACAAATTATCCTGATGAATTTCCTACCAAAACCCCATGACACAATCAAGCAAAAACTATTACAAAACCCCATGACACAATCAAGCAAAAACTATTACAAAACTTCAACAGTCACACACCGTATATATATATATATGATGTTTATATTACCTCCACATCACAACACACCGACTTAATACTATCAAAACTTTGAAAATCTACTACAAAGATTCATAAAATCAACAAAATTGCAGTACTAATTTTTTCTTCTATTAATACCTTTTAAAAGAAGAACCTCTTGGTTGGCGTATTTAATACACATGGAAACATGCCACAAAAGTTTCAATGCTTTTCCAATAGGAGGCCGCTTTTCGAGTAGAATCGCGTTACCTAGCAGAACGGCCACCTCATGTAAGTCAAAATATAAACTTTATCACATTTGGCACCCCCAATCTTCGCCACTGTCACAACAATATCATTGAACGTGTCAGATTTGACATTGCCAAGTACGATGGACATCCTTACTATCTCTTATGGGAACGTCAAGTGAAGAGCATGCTCAAGCCTAATAGTTTTGGAAAATTGTTGAGTTCCAAGACCGATTTGGTGTCACAAGACGATTGGAACGACATGCATGAGATGGATGTACACACAATGACATTATATTTACATCCAGATGTAATCAAGCACTTGGGTGATTATGTGGACTACGTTACTGTCTTTGAAGAGCTTCAATGGAAATATCATCATAAGGAGTTGTCAAATCGCCTCTACACGTCCTTGAAGCTGATGAGCTTCAAGATGAAGGACAATGGGACCAAGATACAAGATCATATCAACGTGTTCAATGATCTTATTGTGGACTTACATAATCTTGGTGAGGACCTGAGTGATGAGAGGAAGGCTCTCCAACTATTGAGTTCTCTTCCTACATCCTATCAGTCCTTGTCACGAGTATTACTACATCATGATAGGAAGACCATCACCTATAATGAGGTGGTGAGTGCTCTACTGACGGACGATCTTCAGCAAAAAATGATGTTACCTTCTCAACCATTGAATTTTTCAGGAATTACATTAAATGTGAATCTTGAAAGAACTCAGAAGTGGACAAATGATGGGAAGAAGAGATCTAAGTCTAGATCTAGTTCTAGGGGGAGATTCCAAGACTAAAAGGAATTTGCTCTGTTGGAAGACTGCCAAAGCTGGCCACCTCAAGAGATATAGTCGTGGCAAAATAAGTGAATATTCTTCAGCCAATGTGGCCAAAAAAAAAACAAGGGAAAAGATGATGACGACTATACTCTATGAAGCCAATGATATGTCATATGGACTTCATCTCGTAGGAGAGATAATGAATGGATTCTAGATTGTGCTTATTCATACCATATGTGTTACATGAAAGAGTTTTTCAGTTCTTACTCGATAACAAATGGTTCAGTTTTGATGTGGAATGATCATTCTTGTTGAATTGTGGGTATTGGATCGGTTAAGATTCAGATATTTGATGATATTGTGCGCACATTGATTAATGTCATACATATCCATAACATGAGAAAGAACTTGATTTCTCTTGACGTGTTAGACACAAATGGTCATCAATGGGAAGTAGTGGATGGTGTACTTCGAGTCATATCTAGAGGAAAAATTGTTTTGAAGGGAAATAGACATAAGAATCTATATGTGCTATATGGTAATACTCTTTATGGAGAGGCGCATGTTTCTAGATCTGAGGATGAGATTAATTACTTGTGGCACTTACGCCACAAGTAGTTAATCTCATCCTGACCATTGTGTACTAGAGAAGTAGCATCATACTGCTTTTGGCGTTGGAACTCATAGTTCCAAAGAGATGCTCGAATATATACATAGTGACGTATGGGTGCCATCCCTTACTCCCTCACATTCTAAAAAGATAGTACTATGTATCTTTCATCAATGATTATTCGAGATTTGTATGGATTTATTTCCTACATGAGAAGTCTAAGATCTTTGTCACTTTCAAGAAGTGAAAAGTCCAAGTTGAAACTTAGACTAATAAAAGAGTGAGATTTTTGCGATCAGATAATGGCGGGAAATATACTTCTAGAGAATTTGAGATGTATTGTCAACAAGAGGGGATAAGTCGTCATCTCACTTTGGTATATACTCCACAAAAAATGATGTTGCTCAGCGGCTCAATCAAACACTATTGGACTCGACGAGGAGTATGTTGAACCAATCAAGTTTATCACATGTGTTTTGGGTTGAAGTTGTCAACACTACGGCTTATTTGGTAAACCTTAATCCTTCTAGTATGATTAATTACATGACATTGTTTGAGATGAGATATGGACGGCCGACAAATTACCGTCGATTGGTAATCTTTGGATGTAATGCATATCCTCTCACACTAAGGAAAGTAGATCTAAGCTAGATTTTACTTCCACAAAATGTGTTTTTCTTGGATATCAAAGTGGTGTGAATGGTTATAGGTTGTGGGATCCCCTCACCTGTAAGTTAATTGTTTCGTTCAATGAATCCATATCATCGAACGAGGGGGAGAAACCTCAGGCTTCTCATACTGATAAGGAAAAATCTTATTAATATTGTTGAGGGGAAGATTAATCATGATGGGTTTCATGATGAAGCACAAGGAGTTGCTCCCACATAGTAGCAAGTTTCTCAATTTGAGGAAATGCAAGAGCATGATGAGACATGCGAACCTCAACACATACCAGCATAGGAAGATCAACATGAGTTATCAACTAGGAAGACGTATGGACGCTCTATTCGTGCTCCTGAACGATTTGGTAAATGGGCTGATTCAATTCAGTTAGTAGATGAAGATATCTATCTTGATGATGATGATGGTATAGCTTTGATCTTGGAAGAAGGGGAACCTTCTTCATACAATGAGGCTCAAGCTTTTATGGACAAGCTGGAATGGGATGCAACAATGCAGAGGGAGATGCAATCACTAATTGACAACAAGACTTGGGAGTTAGTCAAGCTTCCAAAGGATCAACAACTTGTGTATAGTAAGTGGGTCTACAAACTAAAGGATAGACCCACTAATTGAGTGAAGAAGATCTACAAGGCTAGGGTGGTGGCCAAGAGATTCACACAAGAAAAAGGTGTGGATTACAATGAGGTCTATTCTCTAGTTGTTAAGTATGACTCTATTCGTTAGTTGTGTGTACTTGTGGCTTTGTTTGGTCTTATTTTAGATCAAATGGATGTTGTCACTACTTGACAATTTGGATGAGGTGATCTCCATGAAAAAATTTATGGGTTTTGTGAAAAAAAGCCAAGAGGATATGATTTGCACATTGCTAAAATCCTTGTATGGATTGAAGCAAACCCTTAGATAGTGGAACAAACGGTTTAACGTTTTCATGAGGGCACAAGGATTTAAACGGAGTGTGATTGATCCTTGTGTATACATGAAAAAGGTGAGTAATGAAGTCTTTCGTTTCATTATTTTCGTACTCTGTGTGGATGATATGCTTATTGCAACTAGGGATAGATATGATGTTGATAAGCTCAAAGCTCTCTTGAGTTATGAGTTTAGAATGAAAGATCTTGGTACAATGAGAAGGATCTTGGGGATGGAGATCCAAAGGGACTTGGAGGATGGGAAGCTATGGTTAATTCAAGCGAAGTATGATAGGAAGGTACTTGCAAGATTTAACATGAAGAACTGCAAGGTAGTGAGTATTCCTTTAGCTCCTCATTTCAAGTTTTCATCAGCCCTCTGTCCAACAAATACTGTGGAGAAAGGTTTGATGTCCAAGGTCCTCTACGACAAGGTAGTGGGAAGTCTCATGTTTTTGATGATTTGCACTAGATCTGACATTGCTCTAGCTATGGGCAAGACTAGCATATACATGTCAAATCCAAGGAAGATACATTGGGTAGATGTGAAGTGGATTCTCAAATATTTCAAGGGTACATTGGATTTCGGTCTTGTATTAGATGCTAAATCGTACAATGCCAAATCACTATTTGGCTATGTAAATGCTGACTATGGACAAGATCTATGAAGCGGTAGTAAAGCAACAAAGAAAGCAATTTGGTTGGATAGGATTGTCATAGAGATGGGATTGACACATGACATTGTGAATCTTCATTGTGACAATTATAGTGCTTTACATCTAGCTGTAAATCAGGTGATGAACAGTAGAGTGAAACACATGGACATTAGGTACAATTTTCTCATACACATCCTATTTGACAAAATGCTTGAGCTAGTCAAGATTGACGGTAAACTCAATCTTGCTGATGTATTTACCAAATTGCAGGTGTTGCATATGAACACAAGTAGAGTGGACTAGCGATATATATATATATATATATATATATATATATATATATATATATATATAAAACTCTATAATGTTTAGTATACGGCTTAGTTCTAGTTAACTCTAGTTTACAGAGGGACACATGTTACATTTCTTTCTAGTACTTCCCGTAGAGTAATCACATAGTCAATAGAGGTTAAGGACCCCAATATGAGAGTCAAGGGAGAGATTGTTGGGTTTACTCTTATGTCTTGGTTAACTCTAGTTAGGTTGTTACTATAATTAAATGCTGACTATGATTAATTGGCACCACCATATAAAAGGGCTTGTGGAAGCTCTCTTTGACATACTATAGCAAGTTGAGAGAACGAAAGAGGGAACTTAAGATGCGAAGTCTTGGTGTGGCCGAGAGGCCTAGAGATCAATAGAGCGATTTGTATGTTCCAGTGGATGTAGCCTCAAAGAGGTGAACCATGTATCTCTTGTGTCGACTACTTTAATGAAAAATGAATTCTAGTAACACCAATATGTCACAAGCATACAAAGAACTCCCCATGTCAAAGCTAATACAAAATTTATTGCAAAAGAAAGAATTTGATTCTTGAAAATATATCTTTTAACTCCATAACACATACATGACTCCCTTTATCCTCAACTGATTCCACAAAATTATACAAGCAACACCATATTGCAACATACTCACACAAACACTTGAAAAACTACTTAAACATTTTTGATAGCAATGTGCAAAATTACACACATGTGCATCATACATAAAGAATTCATCATTTTTTGTACAAAAAATCACATTTCTATCTCTAAATGGGCTAGTTGAGTACATTCATCCCTCACAAACAATAACATCAAACAAAAATGCTTGCAGATGTGAACCTAATATGGTAATCCTCTTGATAACCTCAACTTGGCTATAAGTAACTCACATTATATAATATTGCAATTCTTAAGACTGATCACATATTATAAGTCATGTAAATTCAACCAACATAAAAACATGTATATACATAAGCTACTCCACACACTTTAACCCACATTACATTAGATGTGTACATTACACATACATTACATTTATAGTCTAACAATACTCAAAAACTAAACCCTTTCACATCTCATACACATTTAATTGTCAAACTTGAAGTGTTCAATAAATGTCATCAAACATTCAACTTTTAATAAATCTCAATATCAACAGAATTATCCTTAATTAGTAAAATTTATTGAATTTATTTATAAAATATTAAAAATATAGCATATTATATATTTTATCATATAAATGATTTTTTTATTACAATATTTTTTATATATATATATATATATATATATATATACACAACAATAAATGAAGTATTGATGAAGTATACACACAACAATAAGCTTATATATATATATAAGCTTATTGTTGTGTGTATACTTCATCAATCTAAGTGAACTATGATGATTGATTGCATTAAAATTTTTGATATATTTATTTTACAAACTTACAATCACTAAAGTTGTTCATTTTGCAATAATATTGCATTGAATTTGTTTATTTTATAAAAAATATATATTTTTAAAATTTGAATAAGTTTTTTAAAATATTAAAAAATATCATTTCAACCCAATGTAATAATAATTTTTTTATAATATATGCTAAAAAAGTTCAATTAATTATTATTCAGATTTAGAATTTTATAAATTATTATTATTATTATTTGAAGATTAATATGCATTGTGACAAGTTTATTTTGATAAGATATTTTTTTCAAAAAATATTTATATTTAGATATTTTATATAATTCATATTTATTTTATTTGTAATTGAAATAATTTTGATGAGTGACGTGGATAGGATGAATTCATTACATAAGGATGAGTATGTTAAAATGACGATAGGTGTACATTGATACAAAGTGTTGATTTCTAATAAAAAATTGATTTTTTAAAAAGATTATTAAATAATTTTAACTTGTGAAAAAATTATTTTTCATGATATTGTTGTATGATTTTCATTCCCATCCCACACACATGTAACTTAAATGACTTTGTACAATATGAATTTCATTTCTTACCCATAATGCTAAAACTCAATCTTGTATAATGTTTTATTGGTAAAGGAGTATGAAAATGCACACCTATACTAAATGATTTAGTGTTATTACTATAAATCAACATTTATGTAGTGATGAAAAGCTATCCATATCACATATATATGAGAAAAAAATACCTTACATATGTGAAAAACAATTCTTACACTTCAAAAATAATTATAATGTATGAACAAATGACATGTTACCTTTTACAAGTATAGCTTTGCACAAATAACAAACATGACAAGAATAACTTTACACAAATAATAAATAAATGTGAAAATGACTTAGATGATTTCACACATGATCTAATTACTTAGAGTTTGTAGAGTAAATCCTCATCAACTTTCTTACAAAGTCATATTTTATTTTAATTAGTTTTCACCTTTGAAAGTCTTGATGAATGAAACCAATCAAGGGATGAATATTTGACAAATCAATATAACTACATAATAAATTTCATGTGATATAAAATAATTATGAAGTTTATTAATTTCATACAAGTTTGTATATGTTATTCATGTTAAATACAAAAATTTTGATCAATAAGATCCATTATATTAATTTACATATGTGTACATTGTGTTTGTTATTCATGTTGCATGTACATGTGTAAAAAATACTTTTTTCACACATGTATGTAAAGTTTACAATACCTGTTTATATAAGTATTCTTGCAATTTTCAAAAAATAACTAAATTATACATTGATATCACATCAAACATCACAATACATAAATGGTCATATACTAACATAAGTGTAACACGGTTAGGTCCCTCTAACATCACCTAGCCATCTAGTAAATCAACATGGTATGTACTTCATGAGGCTAAGATAGTGAGACCACTTGTTGTAATAGCTTATAGTTAGTCATCAACATACTACTCATGCACCAATTTCTCATAATATACATCTCAAGCCAACATGATATACTGTCAAGTCAAGTTTGGATCAATAATACCATCAATATTTAGAAGGTGACATGACACCCAATTATGCACATGATCTTTCTAAACCATAACATCATAAAAATTTAACATAAAAAACTCATTGAAGTAAAATTTCATTGAAGGAAAAATCTCACGTACTAGTAAAATATTCGACAATCAATAATTTCATTGGGGATTTTGCCACTGAGCACATTAAACCATAGATTTGGATTCTCTAGATACTTCAGTTGGCCTAATTCTGAGGGTGTCTCACCGGTTAAATATTTTTTAGTGAAAATCAACTCCTGCATTAGAAAACATGAACCCGAGGACTTAGGGCTTTTGATACATAGGAAATTATCAGATAGAATCAGAACCTTTAGATGTTTCAACAGGCCTAATTCCACGGTCTCTCACCTGATAAATTATTTAGACTCAAATCCAACTTCTGCATTAAAAAAGATGAGCCAAAAGACGCAGGCATTTTGCCGGTGACCAAATTACCTGATAAATAAAGAGTGTCTAGATGCTTCAGTTGGCCTAATTCCGAGGGTATTTTACCAGTCAAGTCGTCGCGGTGTAAATCCAACGTTTCTAGTAGAATACATGAAACAAAAGACGAGGGAATTGTTCCAACTCTGAGCCCATTTGACCATAAATTTATGGTCAAAATATTTAAATGATCAAAAAATAAAAAATTTATTTATATTTTTAATTTTAAAAAACATATTATTTGAAGTATTTATGTTTCAATATATTAAAAAATATTTATTATATTTTAAAATAAATTATTTTTTCCTTTTACATCAATGTTATGCATGTTTGAGTGTATGTCATTCTTACTTTGTTATCATATGTATATATTTGATTTACTAATGTCAACCTTTATATATAATTTAAAAATATGTAATATCATACTTTGAGCATGTTTGAACTTGCCTGACCCCAGCCAAAGCTAGAAGAAGCAAAAGTACCTTCAAAGAAACCCATTGTCTTCATAAAGTTCTTCTTACTCACAATAGACAACATATGATTGATTGTTCTGCGACATTTTAAAAACATCTCCAGATGTGGAATTGTGCTGAGATATGTACCATTAACACATGTTTATGTACAAAATTTGAATTTATCAATTTAATTAATTCATAAAATTATATTTTAGTTATTTAAAAAACTAGGATATATTTTTAAAACTAATATTTGATATATCAATACAATTAAAATTAAAATTATTTTTTGATAGAATATTAAAAGTATATAAATTAATAAATTTGAAATTTTTTTGAGCAAAAATATTTAAGGAGGGGTCACGTTCATTCTTATCTCTATATCATTTCTTAGCGTAACAGCTTTGTCCACTATGGACATTTCAAAACTATATATGTTTTCTCTTTGTTTTTTCGTATAATAAGATATCGGGATTTCTCCCTAAAATTTGATATGGACCTGTTCAATTCAACCCTGAAAAAGTGTATATGGGGTAGTGGGTTTTATGGGAATGGCTCAATTTCCCGATGATTATTTTTAGGGTCTATCTTGAAAACCCCTATTCATGTTGCGCAAGCTACTGTATATGTTCAGAGGGGAGAGCTGAAGTTACATTCGTGGAAATCGTGTTCATAAGCTCTGGCCTTGTTCTACAAGTTGGGGCTTTTTGGATCCTCCATAAAGTTGGTGTCATTACCCTAAATGAGGTTGTAGCTTTGGTCATTTTAGCAGGGAGGATGATTAGGCAGGCCTGTTGTGTTTGAATATGTTCCGGCTGTTTGATGGATTCTCGACTGCCGATGTTTAGGTAGCTGGTGTGACAGGGTGGACGAAGGGATTCGTAAGGAAGAATCAGACGACGAGGTTCATCGAGGTGCATTGGAAAAATGAGGAGAGTCTCTCTGGATGTGCTGCGATCAGCTTTGTGGGGTAGATCGGTAGAACCATGGGGTTCCCTAATGAAGCCCTTTGCCGCAGAGCGAGGGCAGCAGCTTTCGAGCTCCAGATCCTTTGCTGCTGATGCCGAAGGAGGAGGGAAGGGAGGAAAGGATGATGAGAAGCAGACGGAAAGTATGTTATGCTTCGAAACTTAGATTCAAGGTGTCGAATTTTTTGCTGTGACGAGTTTTGGTTCACTTCTGTGCAACATTCGATCTCCTGCACTAGCTCAATGAGGTTACCGTATGCTTTCGGCGCTTGCAGTTTTTCGATGGCAAGAAAACTTGGCCACTCTGCTTCCCTGATTGACGTAGCCCGTAGAAAGATATAGGTCTACTAAAGAGCTGGCCATCTGTACCCTGGAGCAGATGCCGAAGAAATGGCAGCATGAATTGCATCAAAATGGCAAACGCGGTAGAGAGGATGAGAGAAATTGCAATCACGTAACGCTTCAGTTCATAATTAGGCTTCTTGGCAAGGGTTCACCGAGGCACTTAAAGGGTTCCTGATCCGAAGAGAAGAAACATCAACGAACATGCTTTTATAGTCATTCATATCAATTTACCTTGGGGGTCTTAGGATTTGCCAGTGTCGTTTCGTTTTCACAGAATTTCATAGTTTTGAATATCTAACGGGTCTTCATGCTTCCAGAAACTGAGCTCGGTCGTTGGTGGCAAGCTTTCAGTGAGCAGAGCCGTAGCCAACAAGGCGCAGGGAGTACTCAGAAAACAGGCAAGTCTCTAAGCTGCAATAACAATTTCGTGGATGAGTGTGCTATTTGGCTCTGTTGATCAAGGTGCAGGGATGTGTGAGCTTGACAGGCATCACCGTATATAGTCATACTCAGCATCGCCATAAGGTCGTTTGTGAACTTTTTATTCGATAGAACATGATAGATTTGATGATGGGCTCTATTTTTTGGTAGTGACACGACTTTGACTTACGAATGATACAGCCTTTGCACAACTTTATGACGCATGTTTTTGGAATTTTTACATGTCTCCTTGTATGTATTCTTTTCGTCCATAATTTATATCATACGTCTCCTTTCGCTTACTCTCAGCTTGCATGTTCTCGTATCAGTCAAGGAAGATAAAGGCAGCCAATGGTTTATTCCGAAAAATAATGGTCTAGGTGAAGGCCAAGAGCGAGGCGAACCTACAAGTACGTACCTCCCTGCAAGTCGGTCATGGAGTCTTTCATAAGTAAGATGACTGCTTATGATCGTTAAATTGTAATATTCGTGCAAAATGTGATGCATGAAGACGAAAGCACATATGTCTAGTCTCATGTTTCAGCTTAGTTGTATCTATTTTAAAAAACACGAGTTAAGGTTTTTGAGATACTAGCCTTGTTGGCAGATAAAGAGGCCAGTACCAGGTGGTTTTTACCTGCCAAAGAAGGCTCTCCAGTAGAGCAGGACCGTCAGGAAATCACAAGTAAGTGATACATTTAGTCACGCCTAATTTTTTTCAGATTTCTGGGTTAGAGAAGAAATTAGGAGATACTCGTTTACGCGGAAATGTGGTCTCTGCAAGAAAAATACAGAGTACGGAATGATATAATCACACATCACTGTTTTTTGAGTCTCATACCCAGCGTGTAAAACCCATAAGAGGAATCTTTCGTTACTGATTTCATTACGTCACATTTGGAAAATTTCATCTAGTAACGAGTATAACGTGATCCATAGCAAATAAGAACCATTGTGTAACCACTGGAACTTCGTTCAAGAATGATTTTGTGCATGACAACTAAACCGGTTAGCCTTGAAAGCTCAGGACATTTTATGAGAGCATGGGGCCCTACTTGGAGAATTAAATGTCTCTTTGCGTTCATAATTGGGTGTGAAGGATATCAAAACTAGACTGAAGTTTGTTCTAAGTTTACCTGCAATGGGTTTAAATAGGCAAGCAGGTGGGTGCTCGTTGGCTTGCCTCCACTCGCGAGAAATCTTCTACCAATACAGAATTGTCTGATCTCTCAAGTAAGTCAAAAGGATTTCGAATTTATCATATAGTGCATAGTTGAGTCGCATGATTAGAAGAAACGAATATGAAATGTAGAACTGTTTCAGGGCGTGTAGATTATCAAACGTTTTGTGATGGTTACTCTTTTAATGGTATGCAGGTATTCCATGGTTCGGTTCCAATGGAGAGAGTCCAGCTTCAGAGCGTGAGCGTCTTGAAGTCTCACGTATGTAGCATGCTTATATCTCATATGTTGCTTTTATCTGAACTGTAGTTGTAATCATTGCAAGAAATGGCGATCATAGTAACTATGCGGCAAACTTGATCGACGCCGCACAGTTCGTCCAATGACTTCTCGTTATCTTACACCGGAAGGCATTTTGTGTGCGGGATCTATGTGGCAGTTCAGAGGTTGGCATTAATGAGCAAGCTTGGGGACAACAGTCAGGCTCCGTCTTTCATGTTTTTGCCTCCTAAGGACAATTTATTGAGGAAGGTATGTTCTCAAGAAATGCTCTATCATGTAGCGCCAGTAATACTGGGACTTCTAGGTTTAAGTTTGAGATTAGATGTTTCAGTGCGTGATCCTGCAAGTAGAGCAAAGCAATGACTGTATAGGTCTTCCTCTGACTGTCACCTCGTCAAATGTTGCAGTACTTCCATTGGGATAACCTTTCGTCACCAGAGAAACATAAGATTGAGCTGGAAAAAGTTCGAAGAAACTACCGTATCCATCCAACTGACTGTGGCTCCTCTCAAGTGCAAAGTAAGTTCAGGCACTACTCTGTAGCCTGCATTGCAAATGTTTTTTGATGTCTTGGATAATCATGCATAGTTGTCACGGTGTATATCAACTGAAGAAAAGAAGATGTGGACGAAGTAAGCTTGACGTGTTTCTTTGTGCTCGTCCCATCGTAGTTAGTGAACAGCTACTTTTAGTTCATGTTATTGCTGTGCACAGATTCATTTTGATATCTCTGTATCAATGGTTTCAAGAGAGTACGCTGGTTAGAGCAATAACGCACACACTCGAATAGGGAGATTGAGATTGACTTTGTCACCTCTACGAACTGCAGTTGCTCTTTTGACAAACAAGATCAAGTACATGACTAAGCATATGGGAACTCACAGAAAGGTACATATCTCGGCATAGCTTACTGCCTTCCCTTTTATAATGAACAAGTTGTCGGAAATCATGTTCTTGTGCTCGTCTTTATTGGGGTCTATGGTCTTCAGGAAAAACTTGAGTGCAGTTTATTTGTTCAGTTATATACTCAATCAAACAAGTAATCATAGAAACGATTCTCTTCAGTACCAAATGTCTGGGACATATTTTGCCACTTTTGAATCACAGTAGTAACGAAATACTGAATGCTGTATGTAGGACTATCATTCACGCAAGGGTCTTGAAGCCATGGTTTCTCAGCGGAGGAGACTTCTGAAATACCTACGTAGGAAGGACTGGAATTCTTACTGTGATGTTATTTCTAAGCTGGGCTTACGAGACAACGTGATGGATGCTCCTTCCAAACGTTGAACCTGTTTTACGATCTCCAACGTCTTCCGGCAAGCGATTCTGGTTCACGGTAGCGCTATTGCTACCTTCAGATTATGATGTAGTTCGAGAGGAGCTGGTGGTATAAGTCCTGACCCCGTCTGGCGTGCCCATGCCGTGTCCAGATATTGTTCCACCACTACTTAGCTAAGGTTCGTAAGCAAGAGAAAGGGAGAGTCAGGAAATTACTGGAGTTCTTTCTTCCTGGGCTAACAACCCCATAGCTTTCGATATGCACATGAAGCAGTTCAAAGTCGAACAAACATGCGCCGCCAGTTCTGAATTCCACTGAATTTTAAGACACGGCAGCCAGCGAGGTTTCTAAGGTATTTCTCCGGTAGAGTTTTGTACATTAGAGTCTACCATGAATCGTCTAGGAGTATGCAGTGGATGCAGCTACCGCTGTCTGCATAGAAGGTTGCCGAGGCGGCTTCAAGCATGCCACTTTACATTGACACCATATGGCTTTCCTATCTTGCCCAGCAGCTCTATCAATCGGTTGACCTATTTGGCAAATGATGGCTCCAATTTGGCAAGGCCAAACTTGTCAAGATTTCATAGGACAATAAGACGGTTGTGGTTTCTACGTTTAGTGCGGACTCCAGCGGCTGTCTTATGTAGGCCTATGCTGAATTAGGGAATATGTACTTCAGTTCAAAGCTTCTTATTGGGAGCAAAAAAATTTGCTTCTGAGTTTTCTTCAGCACCATTCCGAGAGATATATTCTTTGTGCTGTGCTTGATTATCCTGGATGTGTTTGGTGTTATACTGCACAACACTCTTTGAGCAACGTCGATCTCATCATCTTCTCTTCATCTGATCATGAATGTTGACGTACAATACTGCATAATGTTGGAGTTGAATTAACGGGACAGTGTTGTACCCTTCTCTCGGCTTCTGCCGGCATGGCTGGCGCAATGTTCTTTCGACCTTATGAAATGACACCGTACTCTAGTCAGGTTGGGTTTGTTCTGCATATATGAATCGTTCCCTCCTGGGTACCGTAGTGGTTCCTGTTAACCTATGTCTTTTGGTTCTCTTCACGATGCTATCGTCTGTTCCATCCTCGTCAACACGCCTTATGTCCATCCTGTCTATTAATCCTACGTCGCGTTGTATAGGTTGAGACTTAATGTAGTCAGCCACCGATACCCGAGCCGTTCGGGGCACCCTTTTATGCTACTACCAAATGTAGTGCCCGGGACTGGTCTGCATTGGATGGCCTTGCTTAAAGCTTGATTCAAGTCCGTGTCATCTCTATGGTCTCGCCGCGGATGGACACAATTATTTCTAATGATGTTTGCACTCTTGAGTTCAGACTAGGATCGCCTTGTAAATCATCAGTCATAGTTTTTGCCACGTGTATCTAGTACTTGTACTCGTACATATTGCTGAATATTGGCAAAATCATGTATTGTTCGACAGGACATCACCCCGACGCGAAAGGGCACTCTTTAAGTAGGAGGTGAAGTCGAGTGTTGAGGATGAATTTCCATGAAGACAAGGAAAAGACGAGCTCCATCGATCGTCAATGCGTCGAACTACATAGTCTCAACGCACCTACTATCTTCTCGACTGGCTTCGATAAATATGCACAGTTACCGAGGACACAAATACCGGAGAGGCTACACGGGTGGGAGAAAGTCGAGACTTGCTTGTACTCGGAAACTCTCAATATTCTTGAAGATCCTGACATTTGGAACCGGCGTGTTTAAGAGAATCCGGTGGGCACATCGTGCATGAGAGGATATCGATGCACCCAGGGTTATGCTGAGCAGTTGACAGTAGCGTACCAGCTGACAATTGAATTTAGGCACCCGTGAAAAGCTCTCGACCTTGCTCTGCCATTCACACGTGCTGGCTTTGGCAACAAACTGCAAAGTGACGGCAACTGGCGCTCATTGTCGAGCGAAAGAGAGCTCGCATCTTTAACGTCAACTGTACTAGTGACACGAGACCCAACTCGTGTAGAAACTGATGAAAGTCTGGGAAAGCGAAAGGAGCTCCTTTACATGCACATGAGAAAACGCCTCTAACCCCAAGAAAACCAAAAGCATAGAATTCATCTCAACGCTGTCAATCAAAGCTGACGGTGATGGCGCTCGATTAGACCTCGCAATCTGTCAATCATCTACGCACTAACAGCATCCCACCCAATTTTATCGATCATCATGCTATTCTAAAGTCCAAAATAACGATGTAATTCAGCGCCGACATTCATGCACACTTTCCTGTTGTTCGGGGTGGTAAATAGAGTGTACTTCTCACTAACTCCTCACAAACCACATTGCAGCAGGCACATTCCATTCTTTGCATCACAACTTGCACTCACTCCACACATTGTAACCTGAGCACAAATCTCACTATGTTCCAAAACATCTAACCTATCCCAATGGCTGTCTAGACTAATGGTTTCCTTGCCAATAGCAAGGTGGGAGCTAGATATTACTTGTGCACTCCAACACTAGATTCTCCATCCTAGTTAATTGGATTTTAATTCGCCATTCCAACATTGGAATCTCCATCTTAGTCATTGACAATCTTTATGTCCAATGTGCTGAACTGATAACTCATGCCAAAACCATCACTCATCTTTGCCAAAATCCTAAATTTAACAGGCTCACTCTATTTTTCCATGGATATCAAAACTTCCCTACAAGTTATCTCACAACGTATATTATGCTCATTCACTACACAAATCATGAGGAGCCCACATTGCACAATATGATCCATGCACTAGTTCGAAAACTACGTACTCAAAACATTCATCTTTGTAATGCCAAAACATGTATTTGAGTCAAAAGTAACAAAGATGCAAATAAATTTGCTAAAATTGCCAAACTATTATTTGACACCTCTTTTCAAACTCCATCTATCACCATGTTAGATTATTATAACATTTCTCTTAATGAAAGGATCATACAAATCTAATTAAAATCATCAAAATAATTTAATTTAAATGCTACAAAGACTACATCAAACATAAAAATTTATTATACCAAACAAAAAATTATCAAACTATCATTGAAAAACTAATAGATATTCAAATCATCAAATTATCACTAAAATTAATTAATGCATGGATAGTAAAAAAAATTGCAAGTTATTATTATTATTATTTATTTATTATCTAATTTTTAATGTATCTTCATCCCATCTCCTCTACCATATCACAAATCATCTTGATGTTTGGTTAGACCTATTCTATCAATGCAACTACTATCAATTCAAAACTTATAAATTAGGTATCACAATCAAGCTTTATATGCTATAACAAATTAAAAAGAAAAAAAAGATATATATGATCATTGTTAAATATTTAAATATAAAACTCAAAATCTGAGAAAGAAAATTGCAACTCAAAATATATTAAACTCAAAAATGTTAAATGTTAATGACTAATATTAAATAATTGATATATATACAACAAATATATCAACACCCATACTTGAGCTCATACTCTATGAAACTTGACGTAGGTGCTATGCTATTGCCTAAATCATGAAATCTAAAATACTCAAACTTGTGCTTGGACAAGGTTTTTATAAACACATCAACAATATAAATTTTAGTGTATACATGTCCAAAATTCATTCTATATGCAAGGACTTTTATACAAATAAATGAAAGTGGAACTCAATGTGTTTAGTCACAACATAAAGTATAATATAGTAACCAACTGAATGTTACGTGATGGTATCACTATAATTAGCAACAACTAGCTAGTAGCTAATTGTTACTAATTATAGTATTTGATGTATTCTATTGATAGATTGTATGAACTCCAACTCTATAGATGGCAAAACTACTTTAGGTTACTTCTTGGATGCTCAATAGATAATTACACTTCCAAATATGAAGAAATAATTTTACATAGAATATATATGTTGTACATACTAAATGTCCAATATGACTATGTAAAACCATACATATCTAAAGATAAAACTGATGTGAAATAAAGTTCAAACAAAATATTTATTTCACAAGACTAAAAGAAGTTTCTTCAAACATCACAATGAATCTTCCTTGGAGTCAACATAAACTGAGTAATAAATCCAAGTGAGTTCATCCATTTCCAACTAACATCACATTTGTTATATGTAAGTTCAATCAACTTTCATATATATATTGTTGATCAAATGCTATGATTCTTTCTTTTATAGCTTGCTATCATTCAACATCTGCATAGCTCGCACAAATTTTTTTTGGTTTTTGACTCAACATCTTTTTTGGTTGGCAGGTCTTCTCGCATTGGTCGAGCAATCTAATGGGTACTCTCTTCAATAACTTTGATTATATATGCATGATATACATCTAAAAAATCCTCATGAATTAACATCTTGACATGATAGGCAACATTGTCTTATCTCTTTGTGTCTTTGAATTACTCAAACTTGCAAGTTGTGATTAATCTTGTTATGGCTTTGAAGTACTCAAATTTGCAAGTTGTGGCAGCTTGTTTGAACCTTGTTGGACTAACTCCAATTTTACACCATCATGTGTAATAGATGTTACTTGCATAGTATCATAATATTGAGTGCACAAATTATTTTCATCATGTATTACATAGATAAGATGAAATAAAAATTTGTAGAATAGGTACGATAACTAAATCCTAATTTTTCTCTCCATAGTATGGTTTAAAGAAGAACCTAGTTTTGTAAATCATGATTTCTCTCTGTCAAATATATAATCTATATTTATAGTAATAAGTGCTTGTTTAATAACTGGATCCAACATCAATATATTTTTGAATCATTAGTATATATTACAAAGATACATTTTTGTGCCTCATCATTAATCATCTTTGTTTTTCATCAATCATATGCATGTAATATACATAACTTTAATTCTTGGAATACTAAAAATAAAGTTTTTTTGCACATAAATGCTTCAATTGAAGTCTTTTTTAAAACTATTATTGTTGAAATATTGTTAATTATCCATACAACATTGCAACAACTTAATTCTTTTGAGATATATAGGTTGTGGTCATTTGTTTTACTATTCTATGATGAGTCAAGAATTTATCAAATTCAATTGACAAATATTTCCATGTTCCATCAAATCTCAGTTGCTTGATGAAGCATCTGATTTTTTTTTTCACAAAAGTCTTAAACTCCTTGAAGATTGATAATGATTCTGACTTATATTTCAAAAAATACACTTATCTCATTCTAGAGCAATCATTAATGAATTAGCTTTTCTCACTCAAGATTTTTTTTAAGGTTTTTCATAGATCTAAGTATATGAGATCTAATATATGTTTTAATCTAACAACTCATGCAAAAAAAATGATTTGTTTACTTTTCAAGAAAATATGAAGAACATTTAAGAGGATTTTATTGATTATTGAGTCTCATATGTTTATTACCAAAAATGAGGTAGGTAATGACTTGTAATTTGAATGATTCATGTATTCTAATATCTTGTGCCACATATCAATATCTAAATTTTATACATCATTACAACCATATATTACTTTCTTTGAAATAGATATAATATCATTCAATCTAAACATGCATTTTGTTAGTACATCAATAGATACTACTCTCATGTTTTACTTCATATTTTTTATCACTCAACCTTCAACATAGTTGAAACAAAGCTTATAGATTTTTTTATCATATGTGCAAATGAGCGTAAATTCTGGATGATAATAAAAACAAACATAATATTTCTGAGTGCCTTGATATAACATGATATAGAGATCTTCTATATGCGTATGGAGATAGTAAATGTCATCTCCAAGGAGCATCACTATGGAAGTATTCATGGTTTATATTGAGTTGAATTATTCTTTGTTCGTGATTTGAAGTTTTAAAATAAATTTATCAGTTTGAGTTCATATCATGATGTACCATGTTGAGCTCATGCTTCATCACCAAAATTAGTTCTTTGTCTTCATCCAAATTTGTATAATTTTATTGAGAATGAACTGAAGACTTTATTTTATTATCTTTATTACTACACTCCTTAATCCAATGAACTGTGATGTTATGTAGTTACAAGAGCCATTTTTGTACCATGTTGTTGGTCCTTAACTATCATCTTTTCTACTGCACTATAGCTTTTTTTACATGCAGAGGGAAAATCTCACTAATATGATGTAAAGTTTGACTGCTGAAATAACCTTCACAATCACTTCTACCTAAGGATTATGTTGCTCTACATACTACATAGACATATTGTTAAAAAATACTAATTCTTGATACTTAAGAAACTCAAAAATTATAGAAGTCAAAATTTTAAAATCATTGTATTGTTTTAATCTCTTAGTTTATTCAAGATGATAATTATAAATATATCATTTGTGACCTTTGTTCATGTGTTTCATAATTAATAACAAGTTCTTTGATCTAAAATTAATTTTCAATAATAACTTTATTATTTTACATATTTTCATATGATCTCAATTTATTACCAACTCATTTGATTTGACACTTAGAGTACTTGATACTATGAAATTCGTGATTGATAGATTTTAATTATTTAAAATTTTTTATCGCTTCATTCTTTGATAGATGTGTCAAATAACTTAACTAACTCATGTCATGGCTCTTGTGAACTCTCAACATTCTAGATGTATCCAATCATCAAATTTGATATAATACTTAAAAAGTTATGCATATGTAAGTTGTCCAATATGAAAGAGCATATACAACAATAAAAGTTAATAGTATAGTTAGTGCCATTTGCATTGGTATTGGGTTAATAATATCATTAGGATACATATGACTCAAGAAATAAAGTTTAAATTAGACCTTCTAGCATTATAGTTTTTGAAGTTGAACCTTGGAGATTGACTGTGTGGTGAAACATTAGATAATGCAAGAATTTTGAAACTTTAGATTTCAAAGTGGATTTGACTTGATATTATAATCTCTTTCATGGTATGAATATGAGCATAATATCCTTGTGAACTTTTTGACAGTCAAAAAGATTATTTCAAAAATAAAAATGTGATTTTTTGATCATAATTATGAATTTTTAGAGTACTAAGATATTTTGGCAAATCTTGATCAATCTCATCTTTAATTGAGTTGATGTTGATTGTGGAGATATTGATGAGATAATGAATGTACTAGCTATCCAAAAATAAATTAATTTAAAGTTTATGTGATCAATTTTGAAGTTATATTTTTTTGCATTTTTAAATACAAAAAAATATAATTTTAAAAATATGTACTTTATTTTTGAATGAAAAATTTGATGCCAAAGTACTACTGAAAATTGATCAAGTGGATCAATAATCATGGTGATGTTGATGTTGAAGATTGATAATTGATGAAATAATTATGAAATAGAAATAGGAGTAGTTCAAGAAGTGATGTTTGATATTTTTGAATAAATAATATGACCAAAAGTTTGTTGTATTTTTGATCCAAAATTTGATGAGTGAAAAAATATAGAAAGATGTTTGTGTGGGGTTGGAGATGTTAGACACATGATCAACAATGTCAAAATTACAAAATTCGTTAATTTAGTGAATTGAAATTTGAAAGTAAAAACCAATTTTGATATACTTAGAGATGAAGCAAGTAGGGCTTAATCATCCACATTTCTTGGGCTAACATCCATCGAAATATTGGCGGTGGTGCATACTGTTATTTGTTATTTTTTTTTCTCATACAAGGATTTATTGATATTGGATGTGTCATCATGGTATGTTTTATGATTGTCAGCCATCAAGTTATATTTGGTTTTGCAAAATTGATTAAATGATTGCTTATGGTATTGACAACACTAGTACTATTGATTCTGGGATATTAAACATTACATGTGGAATTTGATAGACTATTATCGATAGATTGGTGAAGTTACCAATGAGGCCAATATTTGAGCATATCAAGATGTCATCAAGTATTGTGATGTTAATTAATGTGGTTGATATTTTTTTTTGGTTGGATCTTCAAGATAGATTTATCAACCACAACAACACTTGATGTAGTTATCTTATGTTGGGTAAGGTATATTTCTTAGTCTTGGTTTGCAAAAGATCGATGTGAAAAAATATTCATTTAATTTTAAACATTTTTTGGAGGTTCAAGTGATGCACCACCATCAAACATCACATAGACGGGATTAATAGTGCAAATTCAACCTGATCATATCAAAGACATATTTATGATGCAAACACATGATGATACTATACTTATAGAATCTAATGATATTTTGGTAGGGCGACAATGTTAAATCTAGTGGGAGAAGACTCTTTTTGGATTGGTTGGAAATCAAATGAGTATCAAGTGAATCGATTATCAATGTGATTTATTATCAATTATAAAGTGAAGATTTTGCTCATGTTGCAGCCTTTAGTGCTTTTGTTATTTGATTTGATGATATGTTGGAGGAAAACATAGATGGAAATGACAACCCATGTTGTTGTATTCTAGAGTATGTTGTTACCATTCTAAGTTTAAGTGGAGTAGTATCATTCATGTTGGATGAAATATTATGGATTTCATGTATAGAGATAAAATAATTGGGTTAAAATCTTTTACAATAGGCTTGGAGTGAGTGTTTTGTTCTAGGGATGGCGAGACAAAAAAAATTATTTTCACTTCCTCTATATTGTCATCCTTGAGTAGTATACCTATTGTTTGATACTATCTAGAGAAGGTGATATGTGTGTTGGATTGATTTGGATATATTAACACAAGTTTGGCTACTATTTTGCACTCAAGCAATACTTGTATGTGCAGTTATATGAGATTATGAGACACATTTTATTATTCCATATGGTATAATTGGTGTGACAATACCGAGATCATTTATCATTATCGGTCGTTCAAGGATATCAAAAAGGCTTGCAATCAAATATATCATTGCTAGGCTAGCAAGATCTAGGTTGACATAACATCATTCATTGATTATTGCTGGAGGCCATGTTAAGGACATACTCAAATAGGTTTTGGCCAAAATATTTATGGGATCCATGTTCTGGGATTTTTATAATCATGTCATTGTCAAAATATTTACAAGATTTATATTTTGGGATGTTCTGGTAGATGTTACGTTGTTGTGAGTATTAAGGTTCTATTTAGAAGTACGTTAGATACATGAATGTAGAGAAGATTTAAGAATCACTAAGCTCTGTTTGGTTTATTTTCACTTTCATACATGGGATTTTCAATGCAAAGTATCAAGGAATCAATTTATGCAACATGGGCGTGTAAGCACAATAGATATTTTAGGATCATCACAAGAAAATTTTGTAGTATTTTTAATGGAAGAAATCTAAGTGCAATGCCTTCACACCATACAATACAAATTAGACATATAAATATGCATCAAGCATGGAGATTATTCAACAAATCATACCATACAATTCAAACTAAACATATAAATATGCATCAAGCATGGAGATTATTCAACAAATCATACCATACAATTCAAACTAAACATATAAATATGCATCAAGCATGGAGAGGATTTAATAAAGAATATATATATAAACTCTTTGGCTTAAAATATATATTAAAGTTCAACTAAAAAATCTATTCAAAATTTTTTGCTGCAGCCATTGAAGCTACATGCAATTGTAGACTTCATATGCATCTTCAATAAGTTTATCAACTTCTCAATTTAGTTTTCTACCAAACCTCTTAAATTGAACTTATGGATGATGAATTAACATAAAAAAATCATAATTGACAATACCAATCTTATTCTATGAGATATATAAATTTCATTAATTGTGACAGATTCAAATTCAAATTTTTCAAATATAATTTACATTATCCCAACATTTTTATATCCCAAATTTTTAGCACTTGTATTTTTTTAATCTAAATGAAATTTCATCAGTTGTAGCAAAAGGCTGTGTATATGATATTGTATAAAGTTGCAATCAAATTTTAATCTATAAGCTCAATCATCTTAAAATTTCATTCAATCATTATTATTCTCATCGAACCTAAAAAATTTCAATAATAATTTCTAGAGAGAAACTACTCCAATTATACTTGGATTATGATCAGGAATTCCGATCCAATTGATCACTTTATATATATAAATAATTAGAAACAATCCAAATTTATTTGTCGAGCTCTTATTTAAGCAGAGATCAATGGTTTGGAATAATTTTTACCATACACACATAACCATGTAAAAAATATACCAACATGATTGAAAATTTAAACTATGTTCAACCATTG
Organism: Marchantia paleacea; assembly: GCA_014180765.2. NCBI lineage: Eukaryota > Viridiplantae > Streptophyta > Marchantiopsida > Marchantiales > Marchantiaceae > Marchantia > Marchantia paleacea. The sequence goes on from MUAA02000018.1 coordinate 2,479,282, forward strand.
CATAATTACCTCCTTGTAGTTTATTCTTTACTTCTTGGTCTCCCAAACTATTGTCATCAACTAAATGTCATAAGACCCTAAATATATTGTACAAACATTTTTTTAAGATATAAGTGAACAGATAATTTTTTATAGCACTCATTAAAAAATACCTGAGTTTTCAACATAGACATTTATCATATTGTTAAGATTTATCACATTATTGACACTCATCTTATCCCTAAAAGTCCATATAAGACATACATATAGTTGTATAGTCAAAAAAATAAAAAAAAAACCATAGATATATCACCCTTGACGAAACAATAACACAACACTAACATCACCTTATGATCAATCTCACCATGCTATTATACTATGGTCTTATCAATCTACATTTTACATGAATTTTAACTTATTTCATCTTCATCACGATTTATCATTCCAAGTATATGTAAAATCATGAAATCATATCCTTGTAAGATAAGAGCATATCATGCAAGTCAAGCTTGCATGATGAGCTCTTATTTGATTGATTCTATTAACCATTTCAATGATTGATTATCAATGATGAGAGTGGAAGAGTTGTAAAAAAAATAATAATTGAAATGGTTCACAATGTAAATGGTTGCCAAATATTATCTTAGTAAAAACTATACTTTAACTTGATTGCATTGTTAGATAACTTGCTTAAACTATCACAAAATCCCATCACTTATCATTAGGATTGAACTTGAGACTTTGAACTATCAATCATTTAAATACCTTATGTTTTCTCATATTTCATCATTGCAACACTATAAACTAGATTATCATTGATGTATACTCCAACATAATCGAGTTTGATTATGATCATATCCATCACTCTTTGAAACTCAATAGGTGCATTTTTCAACCAAAAAATAAGAACCTCCAATTATACAATACATTTTTGTGATGTGATTCAATTGCACAAAAGATAATATTGTCTTTATAATCAACTGAAATCAACAATTGATGATATTTTAGAGCCTGTGAATTGAATTTATTTGAAAATCTTTGCATGTCTAAGAGCATCTTAGACATGTTTCAAAGATCTTTTGAGCTGTAGGCATAACATATCAATCAAATTTTATATGTTTGTTCATAGATCGATAATTACCAAACATGCGTATATATGTATAATTTTAGAGTATATACTTCTTGATTGGTATGATCACAACATAAACATACTCTTCGTATGATATCTCCATTGATATAGCTTCAAGAAGGTCATGATCTTTATTTGGGATCAAATCTTCCTTCATATCAATATATATAGGACAACAAAAGACCAGTGCATTGATTGTCAAGTCAATCCTCATATATGGTCCCTTCAGACAACCAAGATCCTTCATATTGAAGGGAAAACAGATTTGAAACTACTCAAAAATCTTCACACTCTATGTCTTTCTCCTCATATCATTTTGGGATCAATCTTAATATCCTCTTCATCAACATTAAAGGTAGGAGATGTTATATTTGATTGCTAATCCACAACCTCTTAAGTAGACATCTTCTTCTATTGTCTCACACAAAGCTACACTAGCTCAATATGAACAACTCCATTTGTACTTGCTATAACCTCTTGACTATATCATCAAGCTTTGATGTAATAAACATGGCTTGCTCCATGCAAAAAATGCTAGCCATAGCAACGGTGGACTCCCCATCTCCTACTCTAACATCCTAATAGGACCAAAGATGATGTATCAAGCACTTCTCATTCTCAACCTTTCACTCCACCATCTCGATTAAAAATTACACACATGGATTGCATGCATCATTGCTTGATCAATACAAGGCTCATAATTCATGTCCATGACATGATACAACACTTGATTATGACCCTCCAACGCTGTAGCTATTGTTGCATGTGAGCAAAAAGCTCAAAGCTTGCTCTCTCTCATCATCATTGAGTTCCACCAATTATTACAAGTAAGTTTCTCATACAAATCAAGATCCTCTCTCTTTCTAGGCATGAAAAACTACTTAATACAAGATTGTGGGTAAAGTAGCTCTTGGCTATCCCCAAGGTTTACTATTATCATGGATGACTTATGAGCATAGACCATTGCTTAAGCATATCTATCCACATGTAAAATACTTTTCATTGTGAGATGTGATGTCCAACTTAGATCCAATGAATAGAAGAGGATCCAAGGGATCCATCCTTGTGACTAAACTCAGAACCCTCTAGGATCTAAGAGCCAAATCTAAACCTAGATGCTTATTGTGGTTGGTTGAGATGCTAAGGGGACAAACGCATGTCAAGGATTATGAACTATAGGTAAAGTCCGATCCAAGTCACTAAGTCATTAACTCTTACTCACATTATGCGGAAATCATCCTAAATGTAGATTAAAAGCTAGTAGGAAATAATATTAACTAACACTAAACGAGACCTTAGAACTGATGCTAAACTTCAAGTGGTCAATCCTTAAAGTTGACGCTAATTTATAGCCTATGGTGAAGATTAAGAAGCTATACATATGAGACACTTGTGCACATGGATTATCAAACAACAAAACATACTTCAAAATATACATTGATGAATATCTTCATTGTGTTTGAAGAGATCATAACACACATTATTGTGTTTGATTTGATTGGACGTGAAAATATATATAATTTTTTCTTTTATTCTACATGTCTATATGTAAGTCTCATATGGATCTTGAGTGAAAGATTAGTGATAAAATGAATCTTGATGATGAGATGAATGTCCACATTGATAATTCATTGATGTGTGATGTTGGAGATTATGTGATTGTTTTTCTTCATGTTTTAGGATTTGTAAACAAAAATAAAGTATTGATGGATCTAGAAAAAAATTGAGAGCATTTAGTTGATAACATGGGTTTGGATGAACGAGTCGTGAAGAATAAATGGAGGATACTTTTGTACTGCAAGAATTCTATTGCCAAATTAGTACCACATCAAACTTCAATGAATGTCATGAGATCACTTCAGAATGAGAATTTTATAATGATAGTGATGACTTCTTGAAGCCTTCTCTTGGATAATGTGGTCAACATAATCTACAACCAATAATAATCATCAACAACATGAAATATGTGAATTGAAGATTGATATCTATCTATTCATATGGTAGCACAGTGTAAAGTATCTATGTGCTTAGTAGTAGCGAGATTTTCAAATGTCATAGATTTCATTTTATCAAAAAGTTATGATCTTTGGAGAATCTATCCTAATCCAAGATCTAAGCTAGCCCTTGACAAATAATTACAAATAAGATTTAGTTTGGATCTCTACCATATAATAATGAGAAGAATGATAAAATATTTGCTAGTTAAATCAATAATCTATGGGCAACCATAGGAACTTGATGTTCTAGTCTCTAAATTAAACTTTCTCCAAGCCAAACTTTCTTAGTCTTCCTTTTGCCATCTAGACAACTCTCCTTGCTAAAGCATCAATCTTATGATAATCTATTGAGGTGATACAATTATCTATCAATGCGCAATCATTCAAAGCCAAAAATCCAATAAATTGATTTTTTTTTATAAAAGTAACTATATTAGAATATTATAAGCTTTTAAAATTTTTGGTACTTTAATTATTAAAATATAATGATTTGACTATATGAGTAAAAGATATTGATGATCAATTCGTACCAAATTTTCATTTGAGTTGAATATTATATGGGTGTGAGCTAAGCAAAAATTGCATATAAGACAATAAAATTTTGTTGAATTATTTTTATAAAATTTGAAAGTGTTTGATGGATTTGAAATATAGCAAAATATTTAATGTTTGGACTCTATAGTGTTAAATTTAATATTTTGATGTTATGAGCTAAAAAATATATAAAAAATTTTCAAACTGAAATGTTATTTCTTCAATGAACAAAACAATGAGGTTCTAATTATAATTTTTGTGTATCAAATACTTGAAATGGAATCCCAAACTTCCAATAATGAAATTGAAACTTTTTTTTGGCTAATTATGACTATTTGTGTGCATATTTTATACATCAAGGCTATTGACTATTATGATTGATTCAAAAGATTGCATAAAATTGATAACATGATTCAATTTAATTTTTTTTGGAAGGTTTTGTTCCACTTCAAACATAATTTCCATATATTGTTTGTTTGAACACAATATAAACTGCAACTTTATGGGGTTCACAACTTTATTCTTAAATCTCCTAGAAATTCCTCTATAATTCGTAACTAGAGTGTCACAGTTTCATATGTATGTGAGTATATGGATTTTATTATTGGATGCATGAAGTGTATCGTTTGCAAGAGAAGTGTATGTGATGGAGCAAGATAGAACCAACTCACTCATGGAGTTACGTAATGTTGGACAAAACGAATGCTTTTTCGAATTGTTCATGTGATTATAATTGCAAGTTGAATTTACATATGCAATTGTCATGTAAGGAAGACTGCAAAAATAATAATCTCAAAGGACATCAACAATAGAGAATACTGTAGTAACACACGTAGTTCATTTATCAAAGACACAGAAAGTAACACTGAGCTCTTTCCTATTCTTTTTTGTCAAGTAAATCACCGTGGTCATACAAAGCTGACATAAATGACATTGTTCCTCCCCATGAGAGAGGGAGTCTTATAATAAGCCAAAAGAACAAGTAGTTAGAAACTTGGTTACAGTGGTTTAGTTGGTCTACGAAACGTGCGCTGAGCGTTGCAACACTTTTATGTACAAACTTGCCTGTCATGGGCGTCGCAGTTGACATAGACGTAGGAAGTCGATGAAGGAAGCCTTATTCGGGTTTGCGTGCTTGTCATGAATACCACCGTTTTGAGTGGGCATTTGGTCGCGTTTTGATAGAGGCGAGGCACCTGTGGAACATATGGAAGAAGTGGAAGTTCCAGTGATAATTCGCCCGAACACATGTACCGAGGACACCCCAAGAAGAGCAATCCATCTTTTCGATTCCAAAAAACAGAAATGAAGGGAAGAGCAATAGAGCGGAAAGAATAATAACAAGGGACAAAGTATAATAACAAAAGGGATGGGAAGACCCCATCAAAGCCTACAAGGATGGAACCAAACCGGTAACATGGGGCTAGGCCCCAATAGAGCGGAAAGCAGCCGCGAACTTGCAATGGTGCTCTAGTAAACGAAGGGAGAGAGTCTCAAGCGTAGACGCGGTAAAACTTGAAGAATTTAAAGAGATAAACGACACGGGAATTCGGTAGTACATACTCGTCAAGGAGAAGATGACATGTGTAAGCCGCAGGCGAATCAGAGGAAGCTCATTCCACATAAGCCAATACTTGGCGAATACGGTAGCGAGAGCTGGCTCGGGGCAGTGATCACCTGAACGAGGAAGGAACGGCAAGAAATAAAGGAGGAACTCCGAGGGAGGGAGGAAGGAAGGAGTGAGGCACTGAGGGAGATTGCGGAAAGTAGGGCCGGGCAAAGAAGGGAGAAAAAGGCTAGCCGGATGAATAAATGAAGTCGAAGATTCGATTCGCAGGCACGCACGCGGGCGGGCGGGCGGGCGGGCGGGCGGGCAGGCTCTTCCTGAGCGAAAATGGCTCGCTTGAAAGGTTGGCAGGCAGACTGAAGGGCAGTTGACGTGTGGTTAGGGGCAGCAGAACGGTGGTTCGGTGGACCCCATGGCAAGAGGTGGTGGTGCGGGGCCATTCATTCATCGGTCAGGCAGCGTCCCTTAAGGGCCGCGGGTCGTATGTGTTGTGTAGAGAGGGAGAGAAAGAAGCGGGCAGCAGCAGCCAGCCAGCAGGCAGCCTCGCCCAAGGACGGACGGAGTGAGTTCAAGCCTCAAGAAGGAAGGGCACATCCGAGCCCGAGCCAGAGCAAAGCCAAGCCAGGCAAAGCAACGAGAAGCGAAGGTGCCCGAGGTAAATGAAAAAATAAAACAACATGAAAATGGCGGATGATGCCCTCTCTGCAGGCAAAGCAAGCGAGCAAAGCACAGACGACGAAGGACGGAAGAAGGACCGGACGGACGGACGGACGGACTAACCTCGGAAGGTAGGATGCAAATCAAGGGCGAATATGCACGAATGGGCCAATGCGGCAGCAGGAGCAGGAGGTGGGGGTCTACGAGAAGGGCGGAGGATTTTGCTGTCTGAGAATATAAACTTAATATTCGTCTGGTGACAGACGCAGACGCAGAGAGAGGGAGAGGGAGCGCTCTCTGCTGCGGCGTGCAGTCATCTCCTTGTGTGTCATTGACGGGTTTGGATTACAGGGCCCCAGGAGCGGAAGGGTTGGGAGAACTTGGGACTCGGGGGTGGGGAACTTGGGACAGGTGGTGCAGGAGAATGCGTAGCAGCACCGGTTGGAGGTTGGGTTGGTCGTTTGTTGTTGGTCGGTTTGTTTGATTGATTGATTGGAGAGAGACAGGACCCGGACACAGAGAGGGCGGGGAGGAACTCGGAGGAGGAGATAGTAGAGAGTTGGCGAGGTAGTGATTTGTGAGAAGTGAGATCATTTTTCCCCGGAGGAGCGCACAGACCGCGGGAGCGGAGGCGCCTTGACGCGGACGACGAGAGCGGGGCGTCTTGTTGCAGGGAAGCTTTGGGTTGCTGCGCTGCTCCTCGCCCGCACGGACAGAAGCAGCCGGGCGTGCGTGCGTGCGGTGGGCGGTGCGGGACGAGCGAACCGAATCGGCTCTGGCTTTTGCTCGCCTTCGAGGCAGGGTGGCACAGAGGGCGATGGAAATCGAACACGGTCGCGGAGGCCGAGATCTGAGAACGAGGCAGGCTTCGTAGACGCCAAGGAATTTGATCTGCGCGAGCGAGCGCGGCCTTCTCCGCGGGGACTAGCATTCTTGTCCGAGCTTGGGACATTGCGTGCCTGATTGCGTGCGTCGGCGTGCGAGGCGATGCGCGGGAGAAGAGCTCGTGGGGCAGCGAACGAAGGCTGGACGAACGCCTGAGCGTAAGCTGCGTCGTTCGGCCGTCGTGAGTGAGTGCAGGACAGGGACGGGCAGGCAGCGCCGCGCGGGAGCCAGGACGGAAGGAAGGACAGGAGGAGAGGAGCGTAGCAGATTTCAATATGAATTATCAGTCGAGGAAGATGATGAATGGTGGGTCGCACAACGAGCGTTGTATTCTGGTGACGGGGGGCGCGGGGTACATTGGTAGTCACACAGCATTGCAGCTTTTGTTGGAGGGGTACAAAGTGGTGATTATCGACAATCTTGATAATTCTGAAGAGGAGGCAGTCAAGAGGGTTGTAGAACTCGCCGGCCCCAAAAATGGGCTCAATCTCTATTTCTACAAGGTTAAACTCGTGCCTCTCTTCAAATGCAAGGTCTCTGCTGTAGTCTGCCGGTCCGAGTTGCCGGTCGCAATGTGGGAGTAAGCTCTAACCGACGGTGGCATGTCGTAGCTCTGTCTTGTTACGACCTAGATGCTAGATCTGAGTGCACACTCGGCATTGCTGCACGTGGAACAAATGCGCGTGACTTCTAAGCCTGCCACATTTCGAGATCTACTAAGCCTCTAAGGGCCTCCGGCTCTATGGACGACTGCGGGTTCGATTCGCCAAATATCCGTGGCCTTCGTGACTAGGAAACTTTCTGGACTACTCAGAGTGTTGCACAACTGTTTGGGTGAATATAGCCACTGTATGTTTATAATGGTCGCATTCGCATGGTTCACGAAGTCAACTTCGGTAGAGATTCGATGCCATGTGCAGCAACAGATACTCGAATCAGTCAGCCAGTTGTATTCAGCGGTACTTCGTGAAGCACGTGGCGATGCCCAGTGCTAAAAACATCGTCTACAATATTCCTGATTAACATTTTCAGAGACCGCACGAGCTTCATCTATTCAGTGTGTTTGTACGATGATGACCCGCCACTTGATCGTGTTGAGGGCTTCGATGAATGTATAATCTTCCTCTGTGCGGACTTGATTGAGGGCAGTATTTTTTTTAGTATTAGTGAAGAAGATGTTCAGCGATACAGGTTGCACCGATACATGGACCGAAGGTACTTAGTAGCAATTCAACGAGCCAGTTGCTGTAACGCAATCATGGACCTGAAACAGCAGCCCTCCTGAGTAATGTGCTAATCATGCGACCTAGTAATGTGTCGTTTCTCAGACTGACAGATCGCGGTATTAATCAAGATCACGGCGTATTCTTGGTGCAGGTGGATATCTGCAAGAAAGATGCTTTGGAACGTTATTTCCAGTCATTTCGGTGAGTATCTGCTCTGAGCTTGTGGTGCACTTAAAGCGAGATGAACGGATCTAAGAATTGGATAATTGAGTTGCCAATCTTCCACGTCTTTTTTTACGGTGAGAGGGGCATCGAAGGCTCGAATTGAGATCCTTTCGATCCGTGTAAATGATTCAGATATCATGAACTGCATAGGACATTCTACGGACATTATTGACATCGATCTGTCGTTATCTTCGACCAATGCAACACACCTTGGACTGAGCAAGTTTTTGCTGTTGATGTATTTTCGGTCTGCAGCTTCGACGCCGTCATTCACTTCGCAGGATTGAAAGCTGTAGGGGAGAGTGTCGCTAAGCCTTTGCACTACTATTTCAATAACCTTGTTGGGACGCTTAATCTTTTGGAGTTAATGGCCAATTATGGGTGCAAGAAGGTCTGTATCCGTTCCCTTTCCAGTGAATTCTATTCTGTTCATTGTTTGCATCTAGTTGTCACATCAGGTAATAATTTGCATCCTGCAAATAAATTTCTGCCGACAAGGAATGGATTCTTTCTAACACGACGCAACTTTTTTTTTTAATCTTTTGGCAGCTCGTGTTCTCATCTTCTGCAACCGTCTATGGTCAACCAGCATCCGTTCCTTGCACAGAAGATTTTCCTGTTGAAGCGATGAACCCCTATGGCAGAACAAAAGTAAGGTTGCTGCTTTCGATTTCTGCTCTTTGCGTTTTTTGGATCTGCGAAATATGGCTGGAGGCACTCACACTGTTCCTTTACAGCTATTCATCGAGGAAATATCTCGTGACCTTCAAAAAGCGGACCCCGATTGGAGAATTATTCTGCTTCGCTACTTCAATCCTGTCGGAGCACATCCAAGTGGCTTAATTGGAGAAGATCCGAGGGGTGTTCCCAACAATCTTATGCCATACGTACAGCAAGTAGCTGTTGGTAGACGAACTGAGTTGACTGTGTTTGGAAACGATTACAATACCAAGGACGGCACAGGGGTACCAATTTTTCTCATTTTGGTCATCTGTTTGACGTCACGAAGCATGTGAAATATTTGCTCAGTCTTGTGCTTCAGACTTCTAGTTACCTTACCTCTCTTAGTGCTGGCAAAAGGGATCATGACAGATCGGATCTCATATCGTGTATACATTTGTTGTTTGAGACAGGTTAGGGACTTCATCCACGTGCAGGATTTAGCCACTGGTCACAGCGCCGCACTGCAGAAACTTTTCAACTGCAGTGACATAGGTACGCATGTCTATTTGAGTTGTCCAATTTCAGGGCTTTGGGTTGTTTTCGAGTGAAAATAGCCGGTTTCTGTTGCCCTGTATATAAAGTGGAATAAGAGAATGTACACCTGTGAAACTCCAAAGCATCTACCCGAATTTAGCAAGAGGATGGTACGAAGTTTTCGCTGATAAACACGGTTTCATACGATATCAACGCTCTCCGTGGAAGGACCTTGGAAGGATTTAAATTCTTCATCTGCACAAGCCATACCATGTAGAGGTTCAACACTCAAAAATTATGTGTATCGACTTGTGCCTGGTTCCTTCTCTTGAATTTGTTCACTTAACTGGTACTATTACATGGTACCGACTAGATACTACTTGGAAAAAATTGAACACTCTACACTAAGCAAAAGACCTACATGTGGGTACCACATTTTCCTCGTCCGTGTTCAAACGTGCCGGCTCTTGATTGGGATCATCATTCATGTTCTCGTGGCCTTGCAGGTTGTACTGCTTATAATTTGGGCACAGGTCGTGGAACATCAGTATTAGAAATGGTAGCTGCCTTCGAAAGAGCATGTGGGAAGGTAAGTGAATTAAGTAGCGGGAGTTTTGGTGCATGGGCATGCATGAACGCAGCCCAGTATCTATTGCTGTTAATCTTTCCTCAAAAGTGTGTCTCAGTATGTCGAGTTTAATTGAATGCCTGAAGCCATTTTGATAGAACTTTCAAGAACATTTGATCGAGCCAATCTATGTCCTTACAGAAAATACCTCTTCGGATTGCTGATCGGCGACCGGGAGACGCCAGTGAGGTGTATGCTGCCACGGAGAAAGCTGAAACAGAGCTTGGCTGGAAGTAAGCACTGCCAACTTTGTCGACGCTTGAAGTCCGAGTCACTTATTGCAAGAATCAGAACGTAGAAGTCCTCTCTATCCTCGCGGAACTTATTGTTAAACGTTTTCTTTTGTGCAGAGCTCAAAATGGAATAGATGAGATGTGCCGCGACCAATGGAATTGGGCCAGTAAAAATCCGTGGGGATATAGACCTGCACACTCCGATGGTACTGACAGTGAGCAGTCTTGCAGTCCGAGGGTATCACATAGCGTGGTGCGTGGGAAAGCTGTCACAACATAGTTTTGACATGCTGGTTGAGTCCTCCTAGTGTACTCTAATTTCTCCTTTTATGGTTCTTACTTGACCACATTGGGTCAAGTGATGGAGGTAGTCATAATCCGGTTCCTTCCGCCTATGCAGTGAGACAGGCTGTTAAAGAACCTCTTTATAGCAAAGCTTATGGCGCAATTGCCCATGTAGATGTGGTGGTGGCACTCACGGCACCTATTCTCGTTCGAGGTGCGTCACCAGGGATACAACATTAGAGAGCAATATTATGCCTATGCCCATGTGTAGATGGCATGAGCACTTTTACACCCATTGTGTTTTGGAGGAGCTCATCCAGTTAACCATCGAGCTATATTTTGCCCGGGAAAAGTTGGTAGATAGAAAGAGAGGTAGGTAAAGAGGTAAGGTAGAGCAGACAGAACTGCTGCACATGTGTTCTCTGTCACAAGGTGCACTGTGATTCATTCACTGTACAGCATAAAACCCTCTTGTTCCTCCGGAGCCCAGGTGGGAAATGCATAGAGCTTCACACAGCAGAGTGTATGGAAATGGAAACTTGCTCGGATTGGAGCGGAAATTTAAATAAGTTAAATTATCCCATGAACCACTGCTTCCTCTTTATGGGACTGATGAGTTCTTGTAGGGAGATCTGAAATTTTAGACTTGACCATCCGTTAGCAGCAGACCTTGGTGGTTAAGGGATGCCCAGTCAAGGGATCCTCGTAGGATCTCCTTCGTCCAGAGGTTATTTAATATCTTGCGCTCGCGCTAAGCAGATTTCAGCATGGGCAAGATATCCCAGGTTGTCAGGCAGCTTTAGGTCGGACCCAATATTTCTTGCAAGAACTAGAGGCCGATGGTCTAGCTTGAAGATGTCCATCTCAATGGATTGTCTTATCTTCATAGCAGTCTGTATGCTCTGAGTTACACTTTTAGGTTTAGGATACTTAGTGAGTTTATAGTGCCGCCGGTTTCTTCATTTTTTTTTCTGTTTTCAGTAATTTCCGTTCTTACGTTGTGGGAAACAGTGAAGGTCCGATTATCCGTCGAAGGTCGTTTGAGATTTCGACGAGTATTGAACTTGTACCGTGTACAGCATTCGGTCAATGAACTGGATTTATCGGCCCAATATGTTTTATGTCGCTGAAAGCTTTTTCTACCTTTGTCATGGCCTGGTGTTTGACTATCTTACTTCAGCACGCAGATATTCTCCCTTTGACGAGGTGATTGGCGGATTAGAGATTTGTTCACAATGAGCGGATATGGCTGGCGGGTACATTATTTGCAATTTGGTAATGTCAGCCTTCTGATCAAGACTGATGGTGCTACGTCTGCTGGAATGTTCTTGAACGTCTATGCGAGAATGGCGTTCGGCAGCGTTGGTGTCGTAGTGATTAGTGGAAATGAAAAACTCGTGTGTTTATTTTCTTACAGTTTGATCAGTAAGCCGTTTCGTATTACAGTAGCTTACCTGTAATGCTTGGTATGGAGAGGAAGTGGGTTGCTTTTGCAGGACGGTTAATACATTCTGAGAGCTGGTTGTGTAAACCAAGTTACTTTCCACGAGGATTAGATTCTGGAACGAAGTTGTGGGGATGTATACACTCTGCGCTGACGAGGTATTAACATGATCTGCATCGCATAACATAAACTACCTTGCAGATATCGAGTGGAAATTTCTTTTCGAAAACATACATCCATTTCCTGTATTTTCACTCCAAACCCAGCTAAGCCGCTGTAAGATTTAGGATCAGGTCAAGGTGGGTGCCTCAATGGTATTCTTTAAGTCTAGTTTCAGTACCATTGAGCAAAACGAAATTTGAAGGGAAGAGCTATCTGATTCTAAACATGTGACATTATCAGTATACATCGCTAAGGTAGAAATGTTACAAACAATTTTGGATATAGTGTATTTAAATCTCTAATTAGCGTATACCATTGTAGCGTACTCTAATCAGGGGATGAAATTGTTTAGAAGTTCATTATGATTTTTGATCATTTTTACATTCTTTTAAATGACAGGTCTTCTACCTTACATCTCATTTTATGTACAAGCGCAGAGGACTAAATTCCTTTGATTTATTTGGAGCAAAGTTTGAAGGTTTGAGTGTCATAGAACTTAAGAGGGGTAGTCAAGGCAATTTGCAGAATCATAAATGCAAATTTTGGTTGGTGGAAAAAGTTGCACACAAGCCGGAAGAGGTATCTTTCAATCTTGTATACAGGATTACCTCTGCTTTAACCCCCAGTAAATTATAAGACAATGGAGGAACGGACATGGTTTTATGGAGGTTATGTAATATTTCTCCACAACTAAGTCCACAACTTAGTTGTGGACTGGAAAGAAAAATATAACTTTGTGGAGACAAGAAAAGTCGGGACGAGAAAGTGGCAAAGGGCCACTATCTTAGCCAGGAATTGAGCATGCTTTGCTGGAGACCTTCTATACACAACTTCCGCCGAATGTCGCGAAGAATCTTGTGAACAGCGTATTCATCCAGATCTCAATTGTCAAGCATGGAGATAACAATGGAAAGTCTCGGCAGCTTCTTATTGCGCATGAACGACACGGCAGTTGACTCTTCCTTGAGGGTGTCATCAGCATTTTCGCCTTCCTTTGCTTGTTAATGGCGAACAAGCTCAACAATCTCGTTATCGTCTAGCTCGATATGTGCACCATTATCTTAGATTGGGTTGAGCAGGTTTTCAATTGACATTGGCCTCCGTAATGGAAGACCTTGAATTATGCCCACCAGCTCCTCTCCTACTGTTTTTTCACAATTGTCGATATCTGCAACTTCGGGTGAATGCTCAATCAACCTAGTATGCATGAAGTAGTTCTTTATTGTTGTTAGAGATAGTTCTGCCCAAGCCGCAAGTGACCAATGCATTGACGTCAGTTGGTCGACGTTGAATAGGTTGAGCTTGTTTTGCTCGTCCTCGTTTTGAGGTGCATTCTGCAAATGGAAGCGTTGATAGTGCCGCTTAAATGCCACAATAATTCCACCATCCATTGACTGGATCTTCGATGTAGTATTTGGGGGAATCTATGCAACTTTCGGAGTCACACAATCACTTGTAATGTGTGATGGTGCCTTGTTCATTAGGAGAAGGATCCCCATCCCTTCATCAAGCTTTTTCAGCCATTTTTGGAAAAAAAATCATGCTTTCTTGTTGGAACGATAATAAAAGCCCAACTGTTCGCATGTGCAACGGTTGAAGCAGCAGGGCTTGTGCGCAAAAAGACGGCAACTTGTGGGTTCCATCGGCATTTGCTGTGAATGCGATGGTGATATTTGTCTCTTCTTTTTTGTAGCGGGTGATTTGTTGTTGAGCAACGGTTCGGTCTAGCACCATATTATAAAGCAATCCCGTTTCATCCATATTGTAAATGTCGTACAAATTATAGCTTGCAATGCGGCCCCTCATAGCAGATATGGTTGCATTGATACAAACTTGATCGACTAGACATGCCTCCCCATGCATTTGATAATCTTGAGCTTGTGGCAAGAAAGAAACTTCTCAAACCAGTCATTCGAAAACTCGATTTTGCCTTCGTGGATTGCAAGCATCTCTGCAAAGCGTCGACCGTGCTCCCAAATGAGCTTAGATGACAGTTCTGGAAATTGAACCGTCCTTGGACGCTTTGCCTGAAGTTGGTTGTTGTCCATTGGTTTGTACTCGTCACGTTTCTTCAGGATCTTGCTAATGCTGACTTGCGAGGGTGATTTCGCAAGCTTAAACTCAATTTTGGCCCACTAGGCAAGGGCCGAGATTGAAGGCCGCTCATCATTACCCACATTTTGTGGTAATTGTCATGCAATATGTTTCCACTCTTGCAACTAACTCTAATGCCGAAGACAATGGCTTACCCACATTTTGTGATAGTTGTTATTAAGTATGATTCCATTCTTTCAACTAACTATAATGCCAAAGGTGGTGGCTTATCCATATATATTATATTCAAAATGATATTCTAACCATGTTCAAAAGTGATCGCCATGAAAACAGCAATGGCTTACCCACATTTTGTGATAGTTGTTATTAAGTATGATTCCATTCTTTCAACTAACTATAATGCCAAAGGTGGTGGCTTATCCATATATATTATATTCAAAATGATATTCTAACCATGTTCAAAAGTGATCGCCATGAAAACAGCAGATGATGATCACAAATGTATTGAGTATTGATATATTTGGAGTATCATGTTGTACTCTATCTATATTTTACGACGTCTTCACTTTGATCAGATAAGTTCCTTAGTCACCAAAGTGATGTTCTAATCTCTCTTTCCCTTTTGCACCCCCTTACCACTCTTTATATTTGATAAGATTCAAGATAATATCTCTTGGAGACTTTTCAATATTCTCACCCTACAAAGTCAATCCGACCGTGGGTTCTTAACAGCCTTACAATGAGCCGTCAATTATCATGACCTAAAGTATCATTGTCATAACAACACAATTGAAGATTACACATGTCATTATCTTTTTAGTGTCACATCCACCCTTTAAACCTACCTATTATGATATGCACCAAGAAATTAACCAAGGTGTACGCGACATCATAAGGTCAACATGATCTTTTCCTTCAACTAGATCCTCTCTATATGAATCATCTTCACCAAAAAAGTTCAACTCTTGCTCAAGTTGGTCAAAGTTGATCTTCTTATCCTGACTTTTGAAGATTTTGATGCGTTTTCATGCAATAGGTATCTTTAGCTTTTTACCATTCAAATATCTTCACAAATAAGTAGCGTTGTCATGAATATTGATCATCACATATTTCTCAAACCACCTTTTTGAAAACTTACTCAAGGTGATATGTTGGTTATCTAGACTATTGTCATACACCAACACCCAATCAACTTCTTTACTCTCCTTTAGTCTCTGTCTATGATATTTGTCAAATTTATCCTTGTTCTTAAGGCATGACTCTCTAAATTTTCCCATTTTCAATTATACATCCTCCATTCTTTTCTCCAACTGTTGAATGCGCATCGTCAAATGGTCTTCTCTACTCGTTATTACTTTCCCAAGTTAACACACTCTATGTTGGAATGTTTTTTCTATCGGCATAATTAGCATTTGACCTTGCATTAATTCTGTTTGCATGTAGTCAATCACAAAGCTGTGGGTTGTATGATTAGCCCACAATGCAAATGGTAACAAACGAGACCATTGTCTAATCTTGTCCATATATGCCTTCACAATTACTTTGACAATAGGTGGATGACCACGCTCACTCTTTGCAATTCCTTCTAGATTATAAGCCGTGGTGAGAGACAACTTGATTCCAAATCTTTCAAAGAAGTCATATGCCTCTTGAATGTTCAACTCCCCTTGATCATCAATAATCTTTTCAACGTACAACGTCTTCCAAAAGAAATATGCAAACCCCTTCCATTGCTTTTGTTTGTAAGGTTCTCCCTTCCACTTGACTAAATAGATCCTCCCTTGCCAACAGAAGACATGCCATACTCCCATTGTCATGATCACCGAATCCAGAACCCACTTGTAATGGATAGCTAGTGGATATGTAGGATCCAAACCATGACAAAATACATATGACATGTCTCACAAGCCTCCACAAACCCCATCACATCCTTGTACATATTTCTCCATCAATATATCTCTCTCAACTTCATGAAAGTGGCATGTATACCTCTATGACATGCCCATAAGATTTCATGAAATTCTCGCATCAACTCATGCTTAACCTCTTTTCCAAAAATCACATGTGGCATGTCACTATTTCGTTTCAGTCTCTTCCATAGATATTCATCTTGAGTTGTAAGGTTTTTTAAAATGAAAATTGCTGTCCCTAAGCAAATCTTGTTAGGCTTTCATTCTTACATGATTAAACTCATAAGATTTCATGAAATTCTCGCATCAACTCATGCTTAACCTCTTTTCCAAAAATCACATGTGGCATGTCACTATTTCGTTTCAGTCTCTTCCATAGATATTCATCTTGAGTTGTAAGGTTTTTTAAAATGAAAATTGCTGTCCCTAAGCAAATCTTGTTAGGCTTTCATTCTTACATGATTAAACTCATGATCACTCCAACAACTTTGTTGTGCTAGTATACTCACATATTTTCTAATAACCAATCACACCCTCATACAAATACTCCAAAAATAACTTCAAACCTCATGTTACTCCTTGCTGATGAGCCACTCAATAAAATCTCTTTTCTACATCATCAATATCATCAACCATCTCTTCTTCTCCCTCGTATCTAGCTCTTGACAACTTATTTCCCACTTTGTTATACTTTTTTGCCACATGTTTGAACTCTCAATTAAGTGTCTTGATGTACACTATCCATCTCAACATTGTAATATTTGGTGTATTGCAGTTGGTGATCATCCCCAACAATGGTATACAATCCATCTCAACAATCACATATGCTCCAATAAGGTAATTCCTTTTCAACTTCATGGCTCTAACAATGTCCCACAATTACTTCTTCACATGAGGATAATTTTATTGTTTTTGACTCAAGACCTTGGTTGCACACCTCACAACCTAATTTATTTCTTTCTTTTTGTCATCTTGTCCCACAACTCATCCTATGGCAATAGGATTAGTATCCACCGTCAATATCAATAGTATGTCATCTCTTTCGTAAAATCAAAGGAGATGACATACATCTCTTCAACTTCCTCATGGTCTCTACATGTCTATGCTCCCACACAAACTTCTGATTTTTCCTTAATAATCCATATAACGGATCTACTTTATGAACATAGTGAGTAATCCATATATGATAGAACACAATCACACCTTAAAGTCACCTCACTTTTATCAAGGAGTTGCACATTTTCTACATGCTCTAAATAACATCCATCTTGTTGGGATATGATTTTTGACCGTACCATCACACAAATGACTAACAATGACATCTCCCGCACTCCAAATGTAAACTTTGCTCTTGACAATGTAAGATTAACCTCCTCTAATCAAGATAATATCCTTTCTTAATCTTCAGTATGATCCTTCACAAATTTCCGACAATTTCTTTGATTGATGATTCCATACTTCTTCTCTTCTAGACATACCTTAATAGACACATCATTTAGAAAAAGCATAGTAATTTCCGGAATATAGTTCCTTAATACTTTATTCATCCCATCCATTCATCATGTATGTCACCGAATTTGTGACCCCTTATGGCAATGTGCACATATTTTTTTTGGTAGTTATACCGCAATATGTTTCCATTCTTTCAACTAACCCTAATGTCAAAGACAGTGGTTGTAAAAAGATTGCATTTGTTTGTTTACAGATTTGTAATCTCTGCATGTTGGTGAAACACGATATTGTTAAGACATGTCAGTCAAATAATCTGGTTTAAATAGATGAGTTAAAATACTTTCATGATGAGTTTTCCAAAACTTGAAAGCTATGTGTTGAAGCACTCTTTGCAATTTACATGTGGTGATAAGGTGTTGGATGTGTTGGGGGAATGCATTAGGTGAATGACAACTTTACAAACTATGTGTTTTGAGCAAATTGATGATGTCATGGCATATATAAGTTTTAACCTCCTATAAGTTATTTCATGCAATGCGAACCAACCCTATAACTTAGCAAAGATAATAATATAAGTTTAACCAAAAAATTGACTTTGGTAAGATTATTTACTTTGGGTTGAATTAAACATAACAATTAGTCCCCCAAACAAGTCATATATCATATGTTCTAAACAGATGAGTAAGTAATTTATATGCTAATAAAATATATCATTATTAATCTATAATGAGAAGCATGGTATATATATTAGTGTATATGAACCTTGAATCCTAATTATTGTAAATATTCTAATTAATGTATATCAAACTAGCTATTTTTTGATGTATCTAAATTAAATAAAACAAATATTTTACATCATAATGATGTGAGTAATGTCATGTATTCAGAATAATATTTGAAATAGGTTGATAATATGAATAATGAGAAATAATTAAATGTTAGACTTGAGATATAGTACAAAATAAATGATGAAACATAAACAATGAACTCAATACTACCAATTATTTATATCATTAATTTATATAATTCATAAAAATATATAAAATAAATATTTTAAAAAAGTTATCCTGTTTATTTTTCATAAAAAAAAAAAAATTGCTGAATTTTTTAAATTGTGTTTAAAAATTTGATTATATAATAATAAATATAAAATATTTGAATATTTTTATATTAAAAAATTAAATTAAATTAAATTAATTTAATTGAATTTCTAAAAGAAAATTGTGTTATTGATTACAAATGAAGATCAAGATTATCTTAGATAAATAACTCAATAGACACCATAACACACTTGTAGCAAAGGGTGTTTCTCAAGAGTATGAGATTGATGATGACAAGATATTCAATTTAATTTCAAAATGTTTAAAATTTGTGTTATTGTTGCAAATGTTACACAACAAAAGTGGAGATGCATCATAAAATATATAAAATATTTTTGAAATGATGAGTTTAATTAGAAATGATATACATGTATAATTATGTGGATATGAAGATTCTTTATACTTTGATTTGATATATCACTTACATAAGGTGATTTATGGACTTAAACAAGCATCAAAGCAAAAAATTAATGTGTTTTTGATTAGAGTGGCATTCAATGCTGACAACCTTGATTTTTGTGTGTGTATATTTTCATCAAGTATAATGCAAGATTTGTATTCATGTATTTATAAATGAATTAATAATCTCATAAAATTATGATATGAAGATACAATATATTTAATGATAGGAAAATACATCATGCAAAGTATCAATTGTAAAAATAGTTTAACATAAAAGATTTGGATACATTTTGATTCTTCCTTGATATTGAGTTTTTTTTTCCTTATGTTGGGGGAGCATACTTGGATGATGCAAAATATTATAAGCTAAATAATTTAATGAAGTTTGGAATGACAAGTTGTAAGTTTTTGAGTGCATATATATGTTAGACATTGTATGAACATTCTACATTCATTGCAGCATGCAAAGAAGCATGATTGAAATAACTACTAGTGGATATGGGTGGCAATTATGCAACTTAATTATTTGATATGGTGATAACATAGGTTGATTCAAATGGCTAGTAATCATGTATTTCATGCTAGGATTAAGCATATTGAAGTACATTATCACTTTTCTCAAGAAATTCTTATAAGATATATTTCAGATATGCAAATATTAAAGATTAGATTCTTGATGTGTCCACACATATCTTTATAATTAATTTTTTTTTTAAATTTTAATTTTAATCAATGATTTAGTCAATAACATTGACTAGATGTATAGTAAGCTTCATGATTTAGTTAGTAGCATTGAGTGGATCTATATTAAGCTTCATAACTTGAAGAGAGGCATTGATATAAAAGATTTATATAATTATAGTTGGTTAGTAATAATCTGATCTACCTTTATGGTATGTCACCTAGTTAGGTTGGAATCTTTAGAGCCCTTAACATCTTTAGATTTGATTTAGTCTTATATGTTTTGAGTTGAGTTTTTTTTTGATTTTTTAATGACATAGTTATGTATAATGAGTTTTCATATTTTTTTGTCTCTCTTGTGTATGTGTTGATCCGATTTGTAACATGATTGACACAAACAAGTATAACATAAGCACAATTGTTATACCCACGTTGGAATTATATATGTTGATTGTTTTATTTTGAAATATATTCATATTATTTTGTGTATAAAATAACGGTTGACAATGTGATGTCTTAATAAACTGCACATATAAAACAATAATAATAATAATAATATTTAAATTTTATGTTAAAAATTTAACATACAATATAAATTATATCAAAATTTCAACATGCTATATAGATTTGAATATTTATCGCATAAAGATTAAAAAAATTATCATTTTCATCTTTGTATGTTTTTTTAAAAAAAAAAACATACATTGATTAGATGGATCGTAGTGCAATTTTTTTATTTTGTATTTGTAATGGTTGACATTTAATTGCTATTTTTTCTAACAAGATTCCTATATATTTGATCTTGTCATTTTTGGTGTGGAGTATAGGGTATACATCAACTAGCATATTTCAAATAAAAAAATTCTTTGAGATCACTTTTGATGAGATCATGTAAATAATGTAAAATGACAAATGATGTTATTTCCTCATATGTCACACATTCCACCATTTTTACTGAATACTTGTCGTTGAACATCAACTAATGCACAAAGATTGCAAAGATGTGAAAAGATACTCTCCTTCTACATGCTCTGTCCAACATATATGGTATTATACTCCTCGTCATTTGGCTCGATTCACAGCCATCGTTCCACGGGTGACATGGCCAAGACTGATGTCGGCACAACAAATGAGCAGGACACAAAAAAGCCCTATATGAGAAGTTTGCAGCTTAGACTTCTCTCGCGCTTGTGCTATTAATTTCAAATTTCCCATGTATGAACAGTTTTTGCATCCCGCTAGACTGAATTTTCGTATCCGGTGGACATGCTCTTAGTATTCGCTCTTGTTTTAAGTCTACTCGATATCAAAGCTTTACCTTTTGCTTAAATAAAACATCGGAATTGTCATATTTTCACCGTTGGATATATTATGTTGTTGCCATACTTATGAAGATCATGTTGTTGTTTTGTAGTATCGGTTAAGACATTGCATGTAGAAAGAAGAAACCTAGCGTCAAATAGACAAGGTGACATGGTTTCCTATTCTAGGAGTCTCTTTTGTGCAAAGCCAGGATATCATATGTTTCCGGGGTGTTGCAGCCAGCGTTTGGTGATGATAAAAGCCTGGTTTAATATAGTGGTTCAAATCTTTTCAATTTCATGTGAGTTTCATAAACCATTCTCCTAAATTTTTGTACTTGTTGTTTTTGTGGAAATGTCACGAGTAGAAAATTGCCATTTTTCTATCTTTTCATTTGATGTATACAAAGGTTTTTCACTAGCAATCAAATTAAAGACGATGATAAGCACCATCCGAAGGAAAACAGGGAGGAGACCAGAAATCTCCAAACCCTGTGGCAGAAAGAGAAGGCTACCGTGGTCATTTCCGCGATAAATAACTATCGCTCCCAGACCAGCAGTAATATCTCCGGCTGGTTAGCTAGTGCAAAGAGGTGGTCCCTAACCAGCATCCCTACCTTGATTATAGCGTAGTCTAATGCACAGTACAATCCAATATTGAACAATGTCTGAAATATTTTCTGCAATAAATTAGTTGAAAATAAGCTATCTTCCACTTTCCATGTTAAAAGGTGAAGTGAAGTGAAGGATTTTTTTGGTGGAAAGAGGCATAAATGGTGGACTCCATAATGTGTTGCGGCAGATCTTGATTTTTGAACTCAATAAGCTTGCTACAAGGCCTTGCATTTGCTCCAGCTGGCAGTTTGTGTCTAAGGGGAGTCCACATCACGAAGATCACCAGCTTGGGGAATGGCTCCATGGGTCAGAGACTCACATATGTGGCATGTACTTGGAACTCGAACGACAACGGCGTGTGCGTGTGCGGACAAGATGTACATCCATGCGAAGCTCGTAACAAGAACCAGTGGCGGATCTAACAGATTGAGGGGTCGGTGGTCAGCAGAGTCAGCATTTCTGATCGAAGTATCGTCTTGCGTCCTACTGATCATGTTTATGTCCAGCGTGACATGACATGGCTGACTAGATAGTTGGACGAGCACTTCCGGTTCATCAGTGACATATAGAAACTCCTTCACGAGTTTCTATATGTCGTGAAGGAGGGTACCGAGTAATATAGCAACAAGGATCGGAAGACCCATCAAGTGATGAAAACCAAAGTGGTAGGATGTGGCTGGCCCCAATATGTTATTCTGCATTAATATATCGGAATTATTTAAATATAAATATTATTATATGAACAGATTCATCTTTTATGGATTGCACAAGCCATTTTTCATAACAATGGATATAAAAATATCTATTGTTATACATGGATATACAAATAATATTCATTATTTGAAAAATTTGAGACCGTTTTCACTAATAGAGATATGACGAACAGAATCACAAAATGCCACACTTTTTCTTTCTACATGTACTGCTACACCTGTATACGTATCTGCTTCTGATATAGAATGCTCTAGGTACCGTATGGGCTTTTTGTGTCACTTGTGCGAAATCATGGACGTAGTTATTCAGCAGTCTGAGGTCGTTTACCGATGTGTAATTAGAAGACCAACCTGTTTCCTAGCAGATAATCAGAGAACATGTAAATTGCAAGATTTTCGCAGCGATTTAAAGCAAAGTATTGAATTCGCGGATTCGCAGTCTGTGGACAGTTTCGGAGTGGGTGGGTTTCTCTTCTTCATTCGAGACATTCATTGTAAGCATATCTCGGGAACGAATCCTGCCGTTGTGATGTTGTTGCGCGGCCTGCAGGTGCCATGCCCAACGACGATATCAAGACACATCTATCTGCCTGTGTGCCTTGGAAAGTTACATCAACTCTACTGCGAGATTTTTTACTGGAAGGCAATCCAGGACTGTGAGCAAGCAGGAATGCCAAAGGAAATGCTGCGAGTCTGGAGATACTGTAAGTTCTGTAAACTGCAATGAACGGTTGTTTCAATATCGATGAACTGGACACAGGACCTCACTTTGCAAGTCTGCGTGCTGACAAACCTAAGAATTACCGCGCTGAGAATGTCGCTTCTTCGATTGAGTTCGCTGATTTTCAATGGCAAACAGATGCATCATCCGACGGAACTGTAGGGTCGGGTCTCATGGTACCTGCAGCGGAGAATAACCACCCACCCAACTGTGATGTTTCCATTTTCTAGGTAAAGAAGTGATAGAATCGAGTGGGACATGACAATCCCTACAGAAGTAGCTCGATGTGCAATAGCTTACACCGGGTCAGAAAAGCAGAGTATCAGTTACCTCAGTGAAGAGCGGAAGAGTTCGAAATGCCACACGTTTCTCGCTGAATTTGAATATTGAGCGGCCTTGTTAAATTATCCCTCTCAAGCAAGAACGAAGATAGATGTGTGAACACTGTGGACTGACTGATGTAAATTGGGTCTGCATGTCTGGGGGTTTTCAGCAGTTTCTTTGCTCTGAGAGTTTGTGTCGTTTTGTTATGTGCAGGACGAGGATTGGAGGACGGGTTGAAGATTCTGTGGTTCAGTGGTTTGAAGACCATGAATCAGAAGACTCATGATGTTATAGACCCTAAGTGTGATAATCTTGAAGTAATTTATGCGGACGTCAAGAGGCGGCAGGCAGGAATCATTAAGGCACTGACGTCGGAATCTGATGAACTCTTTAGACAATGTGACCCGGAGAAGGAGAATTTGTGTTTATACGGGCTACCAGATGGAGGATGGAAAGTTGCACTTCCAGCACAAGATGTTCCCACAGAACTTCCAGAACCTGCTGTGGGGATAAATTTTGCCAGAGACGGAATGCCACGCAAAGATTGGTTGACCCTGATTGCCCTACACAGTGATGCTTGGCTCCTCGCCTTGGCGGCCTTCTACGGCTCTGAGCTCACCAGAAACGAAAGAAAACGGCTTCTCGTCAAGCTTAGCGACTCACCCACTTCCTACGATATAATCACTGGAAAGTGTGTCGATCAAGAGACCCTCGTTGAGAACGAGTTCAACGATTCTATTGACTACGACGGAGTTCAACAAATCAAGGCCATCGACACTTGCAATCTTTCCATGAGCCTGATCGGGTCCAAGGACGAAAGTCAAACCAAAGAATTGATAACGGATGACGATGACAGAGGCAACAAGATGTCCAGTAGTTCGTCCATGACGCAGCAAGTGGTGAAACAAGCGTCTTTGCCTACTCCCCCAACTCCACACAAACAGTGGGAGCAAGTGCTGCCGGCAATTCCTCGTTCTGTCGAAAATTGTAAGAATCAAGTCGTGGAGCCAGCAAAAGTAGTTTCTGAAGCTCCCTGCCTGCTCGAGTTGGCTCAGCCCATGCACATGGATGCTACTCCTGGAATCGCTGATTTATCAGTGCCGCAGTCTACCAGCCCAGCAGTTCCAGACGTGCCCGAGGCCAGCGGCCCTGCACCTGCCCAGAGGCAGAGGGAGAGAGAGAGGGCCCCTGCCCGCCTCCGGACAAAGAGGCAAACTAAACGCAGGAACACGTTCGCTTTGGATTTCCTCGACACCGTGGACTTCACATCGGACGAAGAAGACGACCGTGACGGCACCCTCTGCGAAATCTGTCGAGCCGGGAGCATTGGGGAAACTGTGACTCACTGGGTGGCATGCGATGGCTGTGAAAAGTGGTTCCACTGCAAGTGCGTGAAAATAACTCCGGCCAAAGCCCAGCATCTGAAACTCTACAAGTGCCCGTCGTGCACCAGCTAAAAGGCGCTCTTACAGCTGTTTTGAGTCTTTTGACCGTTGTCATCGTAAGTAGCTCTTTCGCGGAGACGGACAATCTAGAAACTCCGGTCAAGATTTAAGACTAAACTGGTCGGACTGAATCACACACGGTACGGCACATGTGTGAAGGGGTTCCGCATTTGCATTTTACTTTCTCGATGGTACCAGCTTTTCTGTGACTGTAATCACTGTAACCCGGCTCAATTGTACAAATGGACGGTTCTGTCAGAAGCGGTGAAGGTGAATGTAGCTGCAGTCACGAGGCATTGCGAAACATCCTCAAGAGATTCTCGGATGCGCTTAGAATGAAGACTTCTTCTTGGGCGAGACTCTGAGCAAGCTTTAACATGTGAGCGCTATAGCTGAAGTGCATATGATACAATCCCTAGCTTCTTCCCCCATGCCCTTAGGTTTTCTCAATACCTCATTGTACTTACTGCAGATAGAAGACGGAAGCGCTTGCTTCTCGGTAGACCATGAGCATGGTCGTCTTACTATGTAAGGTACCTTAGACGTAGAAGACGTGGGGTACATGTACATGTACGATAAGCATGG
Organism: Marchantia paleacea; assembly: GCA_014180765.2. Classification (NCBI taxonomy): domain Eukaryota; kingdom Viridiplantae; phylum Streptophyta; class Marchantiopsida; order Marchantiales; family Marchantiaceae; genus Marchantia; species Marchantia paleacea. The sequence goes on from MUAA02000018.1 coordinate 2,504,734, forward strand.
TTGGCTGGTTGGTCGACCATTTATGAAGCCAAGTTATTAAGACAGATGCTGAACATGGTGAACGAAATTATTGTACAACCCATATTGGAACGTAGTACTAATTCAGATTATGTCTACACGTAGTTAGATAAGTAGATTGTTCTTTTGAAACGTCCTTGGTCGACTCGAACGAAATATTGCCCGTTTCAATGTAGGTTAATACAGTTGACGAGTAACAATTGCTTACTTCACAAAGATTTTCTTGGTGGTTTCTAATCAATTTCCATTCACTTCTATTCATTTGATCAAGATTTGAAATAACTTGGATTCATAATGAATTCTTTGAGAGGTGTGGGATAAAATCCAGGTATGGAAAGTGCATTGTACAAAGAAAATGATTTTGTATTTGACTACTAAGGATATGTTAAGAACGGGGATGCATACTTAAGCATAATATTACTGTAGCCTCGTCAAACGTGAAGGACGTATGCATTCCAATCCTTCCCAATCGACTCCGCCTTATCGTTCTCATAGGTCCGATCTAGCTAGCGTCTTTGCCCACAGCTTCGCATCCCATTTCTCTGGTTGCACTATGTTTCCAATTGCTAGCATCGTTTTTCTTCGATGTACTTCATCACATAGCTCTGGGCACACATAATCCCATCGCCATGACAAAAATACACCGTCCAAATTCTTCAACCGTACCTTTTTCGCCGGAGTCCAATCCGGCATCAAAATGAGTGGTCGAATTTTCCCCATTGATGCACTTTGCACTGTCGGTAATCTCATGGTCTTTCGCTTCGACATTGAGTTAGCTCCACTCCAATGCCTTTTTGGTTTCACGAGTTCTTGGCACACCCCCTTGTTCTTGACGTTTCTTCAATCCACCGACCAATTGCGCCAAGTGCAAGAAGGACTACTGTCATGCAAGATGACAGCCCCGATAACTAAGCAGTAATATCCTAAGTTTAAAGGGACGTATGACGATACAGTGTCGCATGAACATTTCTTTGCTTTGAGAACGCCCGAGCGTCTGGCTGTAGAAGAACCCTCTAGAACCTCGTGTGAGTCGACAATTTCTTCTTCTTCTTCTGAACACTCCACATTCGAGTTCATTATAAATCGGTAAAACTTCAGCGGAAGAAGATTATGATAGCCGATGATTTGACCAATAACTCTCGCTTAAACTTTACAGAAAATTTCTCCACGATCCTTTCAATCTCTTTGAAAAGTTTCAGATGTTTTTCTTTTCTAGATCTCTCAGAACAATTGTTGATTTGCACACTGTATCACAAGGCGATATGCAGACCCATGTGTACAAAATCCATCACACATCCCAATCCTTAACTCCAATTGCTCCCGGATTTTTGCTCATTATCAGAACATGAACTATGCAAAGTTTTATTGACAGAACTTTTTAATATCAAAAGATATGATTCCTGTACTAACTTCGTGACAGTCAGTGCAATCTTGCAACTCTGACTGTATACACAAACTTCAAGCTATCGCTCCGTACTCAAAACTCATCCAATTGAGTCAAAATTTCAATCCAAACGCAAGCTCGAGTCGTAAACTATATCACAATTGACTCAGATCTCCCAAAACCCTCGTAAGATTTTTAGAATCACCCCAAATACACTCAAAGGTCTAAATTTCTTACTCTATCTTTGAATCACCATTTCAGAATGACAAATCCTTCAAATCCATCCATTCTTGATCCCACGTCGTAGCTCGTCTTGTCAGCTCTCCAACCCAATCCTCAGATCTTCGAATGTCCCCTAGAAGGTCTCCAAAACTCCTCAAAACCTTGAAGAAGTTGCCCAAGTGCCCTCATTGGTCCAAACTCTAAGACTGAGAATGAAGAGTGTTATTTTGACATCTAGTGTGGCCAAATTAGCTCCATTTTAACTTAGAGCTTTACAACTATCCTAAACACACTATTTAGCCATCCTATACACAATAAGAGTTGCTACTAATAAAGAGTCAAAATGATAACTCGAAACCGGCTAAGTATGAACGGAACTACAAACGGAACCGGGAGTTTATAACTTGAGAATAATACTCATCGCCAAAGTTCCTAACAATCAACTCCCTATGGCTTGTTTTCGGTAAGCAATAGTGATGGATTGGAACCAATGTGTTGAAAGCCACCACTACTGAAAAAGTTCAGATCCATAGCGCCTAAACTAAATCAAAATGTATACTGTTAGGTCCCAAATCACGCCGTAGGAAACAACTGGAAGAATAATGGGATCTAGAGAGTTTATCACTTGTTGTAGAAAGTTATCTCCAAAATGATACACTAACCACGCCCGAAAGTGATCACGATGAAGACACCGGATGTTGATCACAAATGGAATGGGCATCGGTACATTTGGAGGATCATGTTGTACTCTATCCATGTCGTACGTCTACTCCACTTCGATCAAATAAGCTCCTTAGTCAGCAAAGTGATGTGTCTAGCTCTCTCCCATACCCTTTCCATCCTGACTGCCAAGGTTAATGATAAATTTATATTTTAAAACATGAAATCATATTCATGAAAACATCATATTGGTTGAATATTATCAGGATTGATTTAGATTTCTGCAAGCACATCTACATAACAAAGAACAAAAATAACTCATATACATGGTTCATCAATAGCAACACCACAACAAAGTCATATGTTTCACTAAAATTCAAAGTACATGAGTCTCCCTAGTGAGAGTCTACATACTAATCAATCGAAGGGAGCGGCCCAATACATATAGTCTGATGCTAGCAAATAACTAATCTTACTATGGTGAACAAGACAAGTGTTACCCTTACAAATATCTGATAAGGTCCAAGATAATATCTCTTGGAGCCTTTTCAACATCATGACGCTACAAAGTTGATCCAACGGTGGACTCTTAACAGCCTTACAGTGCGCCGTCGGTTATCCTAACCTAAAATATCGCCGTCATGACAACAGCTCTGAAGATGACATATGTCATCATCTTCTCATAGTTGTTGCGTCACAACACGATAGCAGATTCATATATTAAGATCTTCGAGGCAATCTTGATGGCCAACAAAGAAAATGATCCCATGAATCATCGTCGCATATTCTCAAGTCTCGTACGAAAAGGGCCCAGAATATGGATAAAGAACCAAGAGGAAGGCCATGCGGTTGAAATCACCTCTTGGGATGGGCTTAAGGCCCAATTCCTGGCTCAGTTTTGGGAGATAGGTTATGACAAGGTTCTGCTAAGAAGATTAGAGGCCATCCTTAGAGAGAAACATCAAAATCTCCGCGAATATACAGAGCAATTTCTTAGGTTATTATATAGGATACCGACTACCACAGCTAACACCAAACCATATTCGGCGGCAATGGCTATCGAATGGTACGAGTCCGGGTTGGAAAAGTTTGATTCCGACCTAGAAATCTTTTGCCGGAGGGTGGATCCGGCCATGGCAGATGCTGTCATTTAGGCGGCCGAAGCCAACAAGTTGTCCAACATCCATCGGCAAAAGCTTGAGAATGGACGCAACTCACATAAGGATCGGCGGGCCAAACACCCAAAGGCTCGAAGATGCCGAAGTCCTTTGAGTAGTGACACATTGACTACTTTAAGGAGGGAGGAATCCAGTTCCTCTGACGAGGAGTGAAGACACACTATGAGGAGAAAAGAGGGTCATCGAATGAAGCAGGTAGAAACCGGCCAGGTCAAAAATAGAGGAGCTCATCAAAAGTTTGAAGGAGCTTAAGGTCCACCTAGTTAGCAATACAAATAGGAGGAAATGTCCCATGCAAGGGAGAGATAACATTTGATGTATCATATGCATGAAGCCCGGGCACTCCAACTTTCAGCATTAGACTAGAGTGGGGTATTCGGCCGAACAGGTTGAATGCGTTCCATTGTGGAATTACCCACTCTACGAGGCCCCAACAGATGATCAGGTCTACGGAGTCCAAGAAGGGGACCTGCATCTAACATACCATCCGTCCATATTCCTCGGTATAGCCCCGTGGAAATGGCGGTCACAATGCCTCAAAGGAAGATGGGGGCTTGACACAAATCCCTCCTCCCTAACTTGACCAAATGCATGCTATAACTGCGGATCCATGGGTCACTGGTCATCCTAGTGTCCCCAACCTCGACGAAGAATGACGTATCAACCCATGTGCAGTAATTGCAGGAGGCCCTATCATACGAACATGGAATGCGATTAACCATCCCAACCCATAGGCGATAGTGAGAGGTATCTGGTTCAAGGAGTGCGCTTTGTCACACCATCAAAGTGAGATGTCAGGATACACCAGATATGAGTGGAAGTGCACGCACCCTAGGAAGACATGAATTGGCCAGAAGAAGTCGTGGACATGTTGCGGATGTCCATCCGAAGTACAAAGATAGCCCCCAACGTTGTCAAGGAGAAGGCAAAGCTGCGAGATAAGAAGAAGACTCCTAAGGAGAATCCATCTAAGGTGATCATGATACCGGCCAAGGAACCGGAGGGAAAGGACGAGTACCCATTTTCCACCGATATACGGGAAGAGGTACAAGGATACCTCAAGGAATTGACCCCAAAGCCAACCAAGTTGCTATCTAGAGCATACCACAAGGAACAAGGAGCGGAGCCACAACCAAATTTACCCCAAATCTATTACGATACAGTGGTAGATTTAACCGAGGTCAAGGCTAATATCTCCATGAAGCAGCTACTGGATGATAACAAGATCTATAAGAAGATTCTCATTCAAGCATTGAAGTCCAGCAAACCTAGAGCTTTAAGAAGAAACAAGCTATTCACGGTATATTCTATGGAACAAAAAGACTTGGGAGCACCAGAGATTGAAATAGAAATAGTAGGGTGTATGTTGAAATCTGTACCAATAGACTCAGGGTCTAGGGTGCACATCATGACCAATGAAACACAGGTAGCCTTGGGGTACAAGCATTACAAAAATACTCCACAAGTATTAAGATTAACGGACCATGTAGGGGCATAGTCAGATAAAGTGATAGGAATTTTTTGTGATTTTGAAATAAATTATGGTATTCGGACGAATGGAAGTGTATTCTGACGAATATTATTCTAAGTAGCGAATAGGCAGAGTGTGGCGTGTTCACACTAGTGTATGAATACGTTAGGATTAGTAAGTGTCTTCATGATCAGTCGGTGAGGAGAAGGAGTATTATCGAAATGCTCGTGAGCATGCCAAGAATCTGATTCAGAAGGGAATGCCCAGGAAGAAGGAGAGAGCGGTGTTGGATCGAAGAGCCATGAGGATGCCAGTTGTGAAGAAGGTGCAAATGAGGAGAGTTCGTCCTCTGATCGGGATGGCGGATTGGACTCCGGCGGAGCTATTGCGGCTAAAGAACCTCAGAGGCATGTTTCTCCCATGGCGATGGGATTATGTTTGCCCGGAGCTGTGCGACAAAGTACGCAGGGGAAAGGCCATTCATGCGATCGGGAAGAGAGCCCAACCGGGAGCATGGGATGCGAGGTTGTGGGCTAAGGTTTAGGGGCATAGATAGATAAAGTGATAGGAATTTTTTGTGTTTTTGAAATAAAGAATGGTATTCGGACGAATGGAAGTGTATTCTGACGAATATTGTGCTAAGTAACGAATAGACAGAGTGGGACATGTTCAAACTCGTGTAGGAGAATATTAGTGTTAGTATGCGGCTTCACGATTAGGAGACGAGGAGGAAGAGTATCGTCGAACTGCTCGTGAGCATGCCAAGAACCTAAGTCATAAGGCAATGTCGAAGAAGACCGAGAAAGCGGCGTTGGGTCGGAGAGCCATGAGGATGCTAATTGTGAAGAAGGTGTCAATGAGGAGAGTTCGCCTTTTGTGATAAAGTGATAGGAATTTTTTGTGATTTTGAAATAAATTGTGGTATTCGGACGAATGGAAGTGTATTCTGACGAATATTATGCTAAGAAGCGAATAAGCAGAGTGTGGCATATTCACACTAGTGTATGAGTATGTTAGGGTTAGTAAGTGTCTTCACGATCATTTGGCAAGGAGAAGGAATATCGTCGAACTGTTCGTGAGCATGCCAAGAATCTTAGTCAGAAGGGAATGTCGAGGAAGACCCAGATAGCGGTGTTGGATCGAAGAGCCTCATCCATCTATCTAAATCCATGGGATGATATTCAAGCATAATTTTTTTTTATTTTCACATCAAACTCTCTAAACTCTCTCACCTCTTCATTTAGATCAAATCTAGATTCAGTTTTGCATTAAGCCGCCATGGTTATTGTTGAAATGAAATCATTGCAAAATAGATTTTCAACACAACCATAGCGCAATACATAATTCCAACTTGAACTTTCAATCTCCGACCTCCATTTGATGTAAGTGATGGATTTGTAGGAAAACACTCCAAGAGATTTAAACTATACTTGCTTCATTGAGCAATTATTGCAATTCCATCGTTAAAAGATTTGATATAATTATCATTAGAGAATCGGGATAAACTTTGGCCAACATGAACCGTTAATGTCAGAATAACTTGCATGTAATTTTGTAAATCTCCAATATTATGAAGTTTATCCCGACTATGTTATCGCAAATCATGATACAAATTATGTTTATCACTTGCACTTTCATGAAAATCAGTCCCAAATAAAATCAATCGGCGTATTTTGGTTTTGAATTGCCCAATTGACCCACACATGAATATACAATTATAATATAATCTTATAGGATCAAGTAGATCAGTAGATGAATGAGGTTATCTTTGAGGTTCCGCTTTACCTTCAAATAGTAATCTACTTCATTTTTATGATTCCCATCTTACTTCTATTTTCGACCCGTCAGTTCATGAGTTATGAGTTCTAGGTAAAAGCACTTACTAGGTCAATATCACTGGTAGCGATTTTAGAGTAGAAATACAAAATCTCCATAAAATAAATGAACTGAACTTTTCATAATGTGGATGAGAATTTTCTATCAAGGATAAATAAAGTTTAATTTCAACACATAACAAGAACATACTTTTTATTTGGAAGCTACATATGCCAACTTCATTAATTAAGGATGAATATGTGAGTAGACAAAATTGAAATCTAAGGTTTAAAGAAAATGTCAACCTTTCTACAAATTGTTCATGAAAATAAATAATGATCGGGTCTTGAAATTAGGCAATGTTTACGAAATGTATTACTATCAATATAAAATGTTCATTTTGAAGATGAAAGAGAATCAACATAATATCGTATAAATCAAAGTTTTTATTTAGCATTATATCTTCTCAAAGTTTCAATATATATTCTTGTCATACATTGTACAATTCAATCATTTGACTAAATTGTACCACCTATATGACTTTGTATCGTTTGCAAAATTGTAAGCAAGATCATTCAAGTAAGTGCGTCATGTCACCTTTCAAACATTGATGGTACAATGCATCCAAGTTCAACGAGTATGTGGATATGCTTGCAATATATATTATGTGGATCTATAATGAAACAATTAGTATGTTGATTTATGATTCTTATTCAATTGAATGACACATATCATGTTTAATAGTTTCTGCAATGGGTGAACTAGGTATTAAGTGATGTTGGTCCGAAACAGTAATACCTGGAGAAACACACATGTAATCAAGAGTCGACACAGGAAATATGTGATTCACCTCACCGAGAATTTCGTCCCACGGAACACACGAGTCACTTTGAATACCCGATTGTGTCAAAGAGAGCTTACTTTTGCCCTCTTATATAGTAGTACCAGCCCTAGCCCTAGTCTAACTAAATATAGTCAAACTAACCAGAGTTACTCAAGACCTGAGTTAACTCCTAACAATCTTCCCCTTGATTCATGTCTTGGGGTCTCTAACTCTTCTTATCCTTATACATACTCCGCGGGAAGTCCTAGAAGGAAATCTGAAGCATAAGCTCTCTTGTAAACAAGGATTAACTAGAACTAAGCTGTAACCTAACTAGGAAGGAGTAAAGCATATACAAGAATCAAATAATTGCTAGAGTAACTCTACTAGTGCTCCTTGTGCAAAACCTGCATGGTAACACAATGCCTCCTGAAACTCTCTAAAGGAATAACTTTGGTCAAAGCATCAGCTCGATTGAGTTTACCATCAATCTTGACTAGCTCAACCTTCCTATCAGAAACTGCATCTATGATAAAGTGATATTTGATGTCGATGTGCTTCATCTTGCTATCCATCACTTGATTTGCTACAAGATGTAAGACACTCTGACAATCACAATACAGATTTACAACATCCTGTTTCAATCCCATCTCAGTGATAAGTCTGTTCAACGAAATAGCCTCCTTTGTTACTTCCGCTGCTGCTACATATTCAGCTTCCGTAGTTGATTGAGCTATGCATTTCTGCAAGGTAGATCTTCAACTAACGCATCCACCTCCAAGTATAAACACATATCCAGTTGTAGACTTCCTCTTGTTGAGATCTTGTCCATAGTCATCATCAACGTAACCCAACAAGGATTTGGTATTGTCCGATAAACCATCAAACAAAAGATCAAAATCCTTAATACTCTTGAGGTACCTGAGAATCCACTTCACAGCTTCCCAATGCACCTTTCTTGGATTTGATATGTACCTGCTCACCTTGCCCATAGCTAGAGCAATATCAGGTCTAATGCACACCATCAAATACATGAGGCTGCCCATTACCTTGTCATAGGGAATTGATGACATCTTTCCTCTCTCGGTTATATCAATTGGACATTGAGTTGCTGAGAGCTTAAAATGTGCCGCTAAAGGAGTCCACACTCCTTTAGAACCTGCCATGTTAAACTTGTCTATACAAAATTGGAGGGTTTAACATGTTACAAAATTCATAATTATAACCTTTTGATGTCACTCAATCTTTTTCCTACTTCAAGATTTTTTCACTCGCAACATGGTTATATGTGTTTTGAGAAAAAAAATTCTAGGTTGAGAAAATGAAGTTAGTGAAGTCTGGGTTTCTACAACAAGTCAAAGAGAAGGAATGATTCCAAAGCTCACTATCTTTGTCAAATTCTATAGCAAAGATGTTGTCTATGTTTGTGTAAAATTACAAAGCCAATTGTAAATCTAATGAGTTTGCTAAGGTTTATGGATAGCACAAAACGTCAAAAATGTGAGAGGCGAGTGTTGGAAAAAATGATAATTTTTTAATGGAGGCATAAGTCGTGGAGCAAGGGTTTGGGAAACAAGCATATATTCTGAAACTCGAGCGAAACTGCAACACATATCAGTTCGTGAGAAACTTCAAAAGAATATTATGTCATATGAATTAGTTTGGTCGTGAACTCTCCATGTGATATTGGAAAGTTTGATTGTGTAAAATGACTTTTCTTTTTTGGGAGCTTTTTGATTTTTATCTCCTAGAAAATATCCGGACTCCTAGACATATACAAATCTTATAACAAAAAAGAATTTTTAGACTCTTTCGGGGTATCACTAACATGCATTTGTGAGAGACGTGGAGACAAAAATGTTCAATGTAGAGATTATTGGCTTCCGGGAACAAAATTATATGAAAATTAATGGTTTTGATAATTATTTCATGGAAAATTACCCAACAACTAAAATGTATTAACGTTTGTAAAAAAAATATTTGTGCATTGTAAAGTCACTTTAACTTTGAAAAAATTTTAGTTAAAATTCATCAACCAAAAAGATGGAAAGAATTAAATATAATGGATTAAAGGGCTATAAAATCTTATGCATAGATTATAATTTTTTGCAACATTCTAGTAAAACTCAATGAAACTTTTGAAAAAATTGAAGATGTTAGAAAATTACAAGTTTTGCAAAATGTGTTTGAAAATTATTTGGCACAAATCAATAATTTCAAAAATTCTTAAAAATTTAAAAAATTTAATTTATTTTTTATGAGTAAAACTTCTCAAACAACACAAATGGTTTATTTTAGTTCTTGAAGAGTAGCATTAAATTAAGATCGGTTGTAGAAAAAAAAAATTTATAATAATAAGAAAAAAATGAAGATATGAATCGTTAAATTTTAATAAAAATGGATTTAAGCCTATATAATTTTTGATATTGGACCTCTACTTTAGTTTTGGACACTTGAACATAAAATGAAAGTAAAATTTCAAAATATGATGTCTATTAATATAAACATAATTTTAGATATAATTTTGACTTTTTTTGAAGTAAAATATAATATGAAAAATTTGTGATTGGATCTTAAACTTCAACACAAATAATTTATATTTCAAAAAATAAATTATGTTTTTTGGACAAATAAATGAACAGCATTTGATGGAATTTGATTGTCAATATGTATTTTTAATTATTTGAAACTATTGTTCATTGTAACATTTGAATTGCAAATAGAAAATGATGCCAAAAATAATTTTGATATTTTATTTTAAATATATTAATTATTTATACTATTCATACTTATATAAATATATAATTGCAATAATTATGAAACTTGAAATCTTAAGTATGTGCATTGCAAGTATCCATGACATAAAAAATTGATGTTATTTTTTCTTTAATTCAATAAATAATATTTGAAATATTTGATTATACTTAAAAATATTAAATAATACTATATGTAATTTTGAAGTTTCATTTAATGATTTATTATATTTTTGGCAAATCACTCGATGAAGAAAATGACTTTTGAACCTTGGAAATTTTCAAATTAGATTTTTAAAGACATATATTTTAAAATTATAATATTTTTATTTTTGGATATTATGTCAAATATATTTTTTAAATATATACAAAATATATGGATCCGGTGAAGAATTTTATGCATATTTTGGAGGAAAAATCCATTACTTTAAAAAAATAAAAAATAAAAAATATGAAAATATTTTCAAGTATTACAATTTTTTTTGGCATGTCAAGGTATTTTCACATGCATAAAATGCATATAGGCGATATAAATAATTTCAAATCTACATTAACAACTGAATATGTTGATTTGTAGAAACATCATGTCAACCTAAATCAAGTCATGTATAATGTCTTCTTCATCAAATCACTTTATTTTTATTATAATTTGATTACTTCTCAAGTATATATAGGCAAGATGGATAATTTTAAATTCTGTTGACATCACAACATGCTGATTTTTAACAAGATCATGTCAATATAAATCAAAATTTATTATAAAGGGAGTGAAAAAATTGATTATTGATGTTCTAATTCACTTTTGTCATTTATGATAAAAAAATGTTTTTCAAAGAAGTCCATTCAGTTCTATTATAATTTAATTTGACATTTTGTTTGTATTTGTTCATGAGATTTCAAATTTTTTTACAATGTCACATGTATTTTTATATTATTTTTGATAAAAAATAATTTTTTAAATTTTAAATAGTGAATGAACTATTTTTTTAAAAAATTATAATTTGTAAGTCATTATACTTAAGTTATGTATAATATTATGGGTGATAATCAAAGCAATATTTTCATATACAAATAAAAAATGCTTAGTCTATTTTTTCCAGATTCATTTTTTAGTTTATTTAGTTATTATTTTTTACATAATCTTTTTAAATTGTATCAATTAAAATCATCAATTTTTGAACAAAAATTTTATGCAAGTTCTTTTATAAAATTTTACTAGGTTTTTGAATCATCTATGTACATGCATTATGGACATATTTGAGATAAAAATATCCATTTAGTAGTATTTATCATCTTATGTATAACCAACACTAATTATACACTAAAGGTCTTCAAGTCTTTGACCTAATCTTCAAAAGATGATAAGAACTTCAATTTGATCCTCAAAACAAACTGCAAGACTATAATCATAATAATTATAAAAATTGACAAAAATATATGTATCTTTCAGTTTGTTACGAATGATGCATTATATTTTTCAAGTTTTTTTCTTAATATTTATAAAAAAATATTTTGAAATATTTTGAGTGTCCAATATTTTGTTCATTGATTCCTAGAAATCAATAAACAATTCAACGTGAAAAGATATCTCCAAGATTGCAATAAGAATTAAAAATGATCAAAATATTTATGCTTTTAAGATTGTTGCAGGTCAATCATAATATTTTTTCATCTTTTATCTAGAAATTTATAAAAAATCTCTTTTAATATTTTAATCACTTGGTGATTTCTCAAGTGTTTGATAGAGGTTCATTTCATTGAAATGAACCTCTGGTAAGCAAATGAACCTCTGCCAAACACTTGAGAAATCTCATGCAAAATAGTCTCATGGTAAAATGAAAAGGTGTCATTACAATTTGCATGGAGTGAAAGATATCTTCACTTGTCCCTTAGCTGTCACAGCCTTCTTCATTCATAAAACGATCTAGCAGCTCCATGAAAATCTCCATTGGCTAGCTTAGAGTTAGTTCTATCTCCTTTACCAATTTCGCATCTTCAATGTGGTCCCCAAATAATCTCCTTACACATTTGGATTGAATTTCTACAAATTTCATGTCTATGTTGGACCGGTGAGTTATTTCCATCATTTTTGCTCTTCATTTTTCTCTTTGGTATCATAAGCTCCATACCTTTTTTTATGTCTCACAAAATACATGTTGTTCCTTTACAAGTACCCTTTTATTTGATTGTAGATGCCACGAGTCTTGAAAGTGGATGATGATGCAACTGATTCATCATCTACAAATGATGGAGAAATGATATGTGTATCACAATTTACTTATGCAGTCAAATCATCTGAACTACCTTGGCTCTCTTAATTGTCATCACTCTTCTCTAAAGAGAAGTCAACATCCTGTAAAACAAAGTTACACTTGGTCAAATGCAAAATCTTGTGTATATATGGCTTAGAAGGCAAAACATGTAGATTTTGGAGAAAAATTGCAATAGTATCCAAAATGTGTTTTGCACTCCACTACCATGTTCATGTTGACGGTGTCGCATGGACATTTCTTTGCTCTGAGAATGCCCGAGCGCCTGGCTGTAAAAGAACCCTCTAGAACCTCGTGTGAGTTGACAATCTCTTCTTCTTCTCCTCAGCACTCCACATTATAGCCGGTAAAACTTCAGCGGAAGAAGATTATGATATCTAATGATTCGACCGATTACTTTCGCTCAAACTTTACAGAAAATTGCTCCACAACCCTTACTATCACTCAGAAAAGTTTCAAATGTTTTTCTTTTCTAGATCTCTCAAAACAATTGGTGATTTATCCACTGTAACACAAGGTGATATGCAGATCCCTGTGTACAAAACCCATCACACATCCCAATCCTTGACTTCAATTGCTCCCTGATTTTATGAGAAGGTCACTCATCATCAGAACTTGAACTGTGCAAAGTTTTATTGACAGAAATTTCTGATATCAAAAGATATGATCTCTGTACTAACTTCGTGATAGTCAGTGTAATCCTGCAATTCTGACTGTATACACGAACTTCAAGCTATCACTTCGTACTCAAAACTCGTCCAATCGAGTCAAAACTTTGATCAAAACACAAGCCTGAGTCAAAAACTATATCTCTGTTGACTCAGATCTCCCAAAACCCTCGTAAGGCTCTCAGAAACTCCCCAAATACACTCAAAAGTCTAAATTTCTCACTCTAACTTTGAATCATCACTTCAGAGTGACAAATTCTTCAAATCCATCCATTCTTGAGCCCACGTCTTAGCTCGTCCCGTCAGCTCTCCAACCCAATCCTCAGATCTCCGAATGTCCCCCTAGAAGGTCTCCAAAACTCCTCAAAACATCGAAGAAGTTGCCCAAGAGTCCTCATTGGCCCAAACTCCAAGACCAATGAGAATGAAGAGTGTTATTTTGACCTCTAGTGTGGCGAAATTAGCTCCATATTAACTTAGAGATTTACAACTATCCTAAACACACTACTTAGCCATCCTATACACAACAAGAGTTGCCACTAATAAAGAGTCAAAATGACAACTCGAAACCGGCTAAGTATGAACGGAACTACAAACGGAACCGGGGAGTTTATAACTTGAGAATAATACTCCTCGCCAAAGTTCCTAACAATCAACTCCCTATGGCTTGTTTTCGGTAAGCAATAGTGATGGATTGGAACCCATGTGTTGAAAGCCACCACTACTAGTAAGTTCAAATCCATAGCGCCCAAACTAAATCAAAACATTATTAATCATTACGTCCCAAATCGCGCCCAGAGGGAAACAATCGGAAGAATAATCGGGTCTGGAGAGTTTATCACTTGTTGCAGAAAGTTATCTCCAAAATGATACACTAACCACGCCCGAAAATGATCACGATGAAGACACCGGATGTTGATTACAAATGGATTAGGCATCGGTACATATGGAGGATCATGTTGTCCTCTATCCATGTCCTCGTCGGCTCCACTTCGATCAGATATGCTCTTTAGTCAGCAAAGTGATGTGTCTAGCACTCTCCCATACCCTTTCCATCTTGACTGCGCTTTATATCTGATAAGGTCCAAGATAATATCTCTTGGAGCCTTTTCAACATCATGACCATACAAAGTAGATCCAACGGTGGGCTCTTAACAACCTTACAGTGCGCCGTCGGTTATCCTAACCTAAACTATCGCCGTCATGACAACAGCTCTGAAGATGACACATGTCATTATCTTCTCATAGTAGCCGCGTCACAACACGACAACGGTTCAATGTTTCTTTTTATATTATGAAACTATGATTCTGAAATAATGAAGGAGAGAGAGTTAACTAGATAATGTTAGGAGTTAAAGATGATATACTACATGAAGACCGGAGTTGCAGACGACTATGAGTCCTTGCAAGACATCTGGAAATAAAAATGTATAAGGTCTTTGATCAGTTCTAATCCAAATTTCATACAAGTTCAACCACATTCTTAATACTTCTTTGCTCTTTAATCTTGCATCAAATGACCACACGAAGTTTCTTGACACTCCTTTTATATTTTTTGGGCTACAAATGGTAAAAAATTTGATAATTTTAATTTTTTAACAATGATTGTCGATATCTAGATTGCATGTACTATTGTGCAGCAATAGTGACGTATGTACGACTTTGTTGTACAAAGGGTTCGATCAGATTCCGATCTTCATGGAGATGATCACTATTTGTCACTCTTAAGTCATTTATAAGTGATAACTAGGGCTATATGTTTTCCTTCAACAATGGAGATTATTTTCATGGATGATTTTAATTATCGGATGGACTTCAATTAATTTTTTTGTATTTTGATCATATTTTTTGTACTTTGGTTACCAATTCAGTATTGTGATTATATATAACCATAGTTTTTTATTGTGAGTGCTCCCGTTGATAATGGACAATGATACATGTGTCATTTTTAAAAAATAAAAAAATTAGTATTTTGTACCGTTGTTAAGAAGTCTAAGAAGTGATACATATATCATAAATTTTTTTATCAGATTACTGTATGAAAAGATCTATTGCTTCAATATCAAGAACATGGATTTCAATTTTTGGTCTTCTTTATTAATTATTTTTCAAATTTTTTAACATTTAAGAGGATTCTCATATTTCACACTAATTTTATAAAAATAGTTAATTTTAGATATTTTTTCTGAAATTATGGCAGTTGTAAATAAAAAATAGTGATATGTAAGAAGTGTTATGGAGTCACGTAGATTATCTTAGGTAACAATTCCACAATCAACAATCACACATGCATTACGTGCATCTTTGGCTTTACCGAAATATTTTTTTTAGCAGGAGCAAAATAATAAATTTTATGGAATACAAGAAGCGAAGAGATAATTTCATAAAAAACAGTCATACTTTTTTTAGCTGAAGCAAAATAACAAATTTTATGGAATACAAGAAGTGAAGAGACAATTTCATAAAAAAAAAGTCTTCACGTAAAAATATATGATAATTTTCACTCTTTATCAACTGACCTCCTATTTCATGGTCACAATACCCTTGTAATTCATCATTGTGTTATGGGTACATGGTAGTAAATTTAATCACAAGTTAAATCTAACATCAATTATATTGTATTGGTGTATGAAAATTTATGTATTGTGTTATTTGATGTGAAAAAATATACATTATGATATAATATATATGTGGATGACATTTATCACCTTTATCATTAACATGAGTAATTATTACTTTTATGTTGCAGTATCTCTAGTTAGGTAGATATATGCATGTAGAAGCATCTACAACATTTACAGTAGGTCATGTAGTAGTTTACACTAGATGTGCCATTAGGGTTGGTTGCATTGTTTGGAAGCTAGAACTCAAGGGGGTAAAGTTTGAATTAGATCTTAAAAGGATAGTTTTTTAAGTTGAGAATTTGAGAGTGCAGCTATGATTAAACATTAGCTAATGCATGAACTTAGATTTTATTGGAGCTCAAAATGGATTTGGATAGACTATAATATTTTTTTTATGTTATGATGAGAGAGAGAGAAAAGTATGTTTTTTTGGATGTTTTGAAAATAAAATGGATGATTGTGATATATTTTTGTATTACAATATACGTATTTTGATGTTTGATGTGGCAACAATGTATGATGTGATATAATATGTATCTATTATTGTTTGGACTATTTAAGATGTCATGTTAGCAATATGTGTATTCTTTGTGTTATATTTCTGGTGTGTTAGTTAATGATTTTGTTTAAGTGACATGTCAGAAATTTATGTGCTTATAATGATGTTCGTCATGTTATTGATCCATGAAGAGTTGGATGGATGGTGGTTGTCTGATCTCATCTTATGTTGTACCTTTAGAATATCATATATGGAGAAATAAAAACTATTGAGATGATCTCTCTAATTCATAGTTCCTAAGTTAATCTAATTTTTTATCATCACTTTCAACTTTCATAACCTTACAAATTTCCATCCATGTAGATAAGAAAGACAAGCAATAGAATTAAGTGCTTGTGAATTTAAATTTTTTGTTTACCATCTTGATAATGTCATGAACCCTATGTAAGATTCAAGATGATACATATTAAGTTTTAATGGATTAAACATAAAATATATTTTATATATGATAATGATTAGTTTTAATCACTAATTTAATTTAGTCATGATTATGTTTGGCTAGTTATGGTTAGGTTGGAGAAATAGATGTGGTATTTTTTATAAACTATATTGCATAATAAAAAAAACTATATGTTTATTTTGTATGACTCAAGGATCATATTTCATGACATGACTATCTTGATTTTACTTGAATTTTTTTGACTTGATTAATATTGGAATGATTTGACATAATAAGGAACTTTAAATCTAGGATAAAAATGACTTGATATATCAAAGTAAATTACAATGTTTTTGAGCTTCTAAAAGTTCCAAGAAAACCAATGGCATATTGCCATATAAGCATTCCCATTATTAATTATGATATCTACTTTAATTAAACTTAATAAGAAAAATTTATATGATAAGTATTTTTTGTTAGAAAATAAATTTTTTTTTGTAATATAAAAAGATCAAAAAACACCTCTCAAACCTTTTTTTCTTTTTAGTATCTTGAACGTCAATGAAAGTTCATAATCTTTTTATGTTATTTGAAATTTAAATTTTCTTAGATGGAGTGTGTCAAATATGTAGCAATTGAAAAAGAGAAAACTCCTTTGGTTTGGAATTTGAGATTTAAAGTTTGTGTAAGAGGATGCAAATGGGTTATAGTCATTTGAATTCAAACACCGATCCATATTTATGATAAGATTCTTAAAAAATCATTGCAGTTAAAAATGAATGAAAGTCAATCCCAAGTTATAGCTTATCCTTTTAGCATCATAATAAAGAAGATTTTATGTTGGTTGCAAATGATTATGCTTGAAGGAATGAAAAATTTTGTTCAATTTTCCAAGAAGTCCTAATTTCTGCAAATATATGGCTTCAAGTGTGATTGCATGTATAGGTGTAATCGGTCAAATGTTACAAGTGCCTCTAGAAGTACACTAAGCATCACATACGGAATGTTAAACAAAGTGATCCACATCTAATATTGTAAGGAATTTTCATGCTCATAATAATCTACACAAAATAATTTATTAATTAAATATCAGTTTAATATATTGATATATAATATAGTTTATGATTTTCAAATATATATAAAATCATTATAACTGATAGAACATATTGAGTGATTAACAAACAAAAAACTTGATTTATGCATAATTGAATATGATGAAAACAAATGCTTCTTCAATGTTTTTGTGCTTTTTTACCTTGATCCATGTCTTGTACGGGCATTCATAGCTTTTTGAATTCTACTTTAAGAGACATGCAATGAAATTTTATTTTACAGACTTATTATTCCTCATGTATTAATATCAACTCATCAATGCAGGCTTGTTAAAGATTCAAAAATGATCAATAACTTCAATTCTGTCTCTCATAATTTGTTTGCTCACACATCCAAATTAAAAATATGCTTACTCAAGACTTAGATTATGAATGCATATGTCTTTTACTCGCATTTATACCTTCAAATTCTACTTAAAAAGACATACAATGAAATTTTTATTTTACAAACTTATTATTCCTCGGTGCTCATATCAACTCAACAATGCAGGCTAGCTAAGATTACAAAATCAAAAATAACTTCCATACTCCCTCTCATAAATTGTTTGCTACTTAGTTTCACATTATTGAAGATCCCAAGAGGTACTAGCTGAATTGGTGGCAAGGATGATTGGAATTACTAAGACCCGTGTTCTAGTGCGGTCTACGCACATTGCAGGCGCATACCGTTGTGTATGAAGTACTCGGGAACTGGTTGCCTTCATCTACAGGGGGAATCAGTCGAAAGATGCCACTGAAAACAAGGAATAAAAATAAATTGTTGAGGATGACAATGAAAGCGCATGGTATAAGTAGAACCATAAAGAAAACGAAGCGGAGTCCAATGGAAGCCTAGCCTGGAGAACCAAGGAGTCAAGAAGGTGCTAATTCCTCTCATGGCAAATCTCTATTTCGACTACTCATCTCATATCCATTGCATGTACATCGTTAGCTGATTCTTGTTCTAGTCCCCGTTATTACTAACGGGAACTCGAACAAGCATCATATTTCATATAAATCTTCCTACCTATTGCTAATGTTATATCTTTTAAAAGCCGTATATGAAAGGTTTCATTGTGCTTAACAATAACAATGCAGAAACCACCAAAGTGACCAAACCTGCACTGGCGGGTTTATGCAACAATTCACCTGGACCAGGTAGAGAAAATTTGGATCTCATGCAACGGCGCATCAAGCTTCTGTAACAATCAGAGGGAGCATACGTATTTCTTTCAAATGACATGCTTGCAACTCTTGGCGTAGGGGAGGGAGATCGATGACACTTGAAAACCGCCAGAGTGATGAGCTTCTACCAAAGAGCAGGTAGATGGAATCCCATATATATATCGATGAACCCATAGATCCTTCACAACGGAAATGATTCACAAGCTACTGAAGACCGAGCTTGTATGGAGTGAAACGTGTTTTGCTGTTGGGCGAGAGACAGCCACACTACCATCTATGGACTTTTTTTGCCTTCAAGGTACTGATCGCAATCTGCAAATGCATCACGCATATTTGTGCAGGATCCAACGACGACAAACACGGTGTTATTGCTTCAGGGAGACCCGTTATTGAGACGGGTCTCCCAAACTATGGCTCCGCTACTGTCACACAAAATCAGGTTGCCGTCGTCCATGTTGAACTCCATTCTTGTGGCTCCTGCAGATCCATTTCCTGTCGACCAGATCTGATTATCACGGTCAGAAGCATCTGTTAGCGCCAATCGTGATCATGAAAAAGGTTTGTCACTTTTCACTGTGTACGTTCTCTGCTTCCAAAAGATTGATTGCTCACACCAAAAAGCCGTACGTGCAAATAAATATCCAAGACCGTTACAGTAAAAATGTCAGTGTCTTAGCAGCAGGAAAATGATGCTCCTTTCATACTCCACTTCGATTGTTAGAACCGAGATTCGCTGAAGCTGAATCCTTAAGATCCAAAGAGCCATTGGTCAGAATATGGAGTGTGGCACCTTCGTCCACGGTGCTGGAGGTCATCCCCTTGGCCTGAAAAATAGCAGCACCGGCAGAGCGGTCACTGGGGTTCCACTTGTAGATGGACAAGTAGAAGGCGCCGGGCGAATCTTGCTCGAAACCTAAGACGTAAATGCTATCGGTGTCGAAAGAAATGATGTTACGATGCGACTTGCTAAAGCCGAGGAGGATGATTGTCGATCGACACTCCTGTGGCCAGATTGGTGGCTACCGCATCACCACGAGCCTGGAAGTCCCATTCGAAGATATAACTGCTCTGGGCGCTCACGCTCAGTGTAACATGCAGAGCTGTTGCGGCCACAAGGAGCAAGATGCTTGTAAATCGAGCCACTGACACTTCTTCGACCGGGAGTGGAGTAATGTGCAGCTGGAAGACCTCAAATCGTACGAACTGAGGAGCCAAATGGATTGGAATGGAATGCTGCAGTATCTCAGAAGACACCACTCAGTCGGATGTGTTGAGCTTAATACTTGCACTCAAAATCGTACTGCTCCCAGATCCCTTTAAAGTTGTATAGTCAATGTTTCTTAATGTTGAGATCGTTGCTGTTTGATTAGGTATTTACAATTGCTACCTTCTTCCTCATTATCTTTCTATCGTGTGTGTAGAAATCTAACATCTAACCACTTCATCACCTCCAAGGTCAAAGTCTATAAAGTTTAGAAAACAAGTATTGTGTGGAATATCCTATTTATTATGTGTCTCTGGTCAGATTTAGTCCATTGTATTTTAAGAAATTCACTCAATACATTTTTAAGAGCAAAATATATTAGTAATACAATGGTCATGAGTATCATCATCAGCTTCTTACCTCAATTTAAAAACAGATTTTTATGAGAGCCGCTTCATGATGAGTATGTAATATCTATTGAATACTTAAGAGAATTTGGGGCCTAGTCCCATGTTATCGGTTTGGTTCTTATTCCCATGTTACCGGTTTGGTTCTTAAGGATGGAACCAAACCATCCTTGTACGCTTTGATGGGGTCTTCCCATCCCTTTTGTTATTAAACTTTGTCTTGATTTAACAGAATACATTTTTTAAACAGATAATTCAAAACTAGTTTGATATTTGTTGTTATTACTTCTTAAGATTCTCAATATTTTTTTGTACTAAGGTATCAAAGCATATGATACAGATGAAAAAACTGTTTATATATGCATTAAATTAAATATATGTTCACAATATTTTTAGTTAAAGACTTTTACATTTTTTTGTAGATTCACTTCTCTAAAAATTTGATGTGAAATAAAAAATCGAGTTGGCAAACCTAACTATGAGTTTGAAATCTATTGTATGTTTGA
This sequence comes from Marchantia paleacea, assembly GCA_014180765.2. Taxonomy (NCBI): domain Eukaryota; kingdom Viridiplantae; phylum Streptophyta; class Marchantiopsida; order Marchantiales; family Marchantiaceae; genus Marchantia; species Marchantia paleacea. Next base: position 2,525,951 of record MUAA02000018.1, read on the forward strand.
TTGGAAACTTCTAGATTTGTATTGAATAAATAAATATAGATATTAGATTGAGAATTCAATGTAAATAATTTATGAGTGAATTTTTAGCTCAAATTGTGTATGCTGACATTAAAAAATTTCATGGAATCAATAACCATGTGTGGAAGTTGAGAAGCTTATAATCCTTATTTAAATTTTTTTTGAGTAAATATTAATTAAGAGAAAAAGTTTCAGTTGTTGTTGTTGATTTTAGAGCATGAAATAAAAAAAATGGAAGTGTTATTGACACTATAGCGTGTTTTGTGAAGAAAAAATTAGCATGACCATTTTCAAACAATAGAGATTTGAAAAGAAGAATGAGAAGTGCTACATCATACATTTGAGTTGTCAAATGCAATCAGTTAAATATATATTAGAAATAAAGATTGATTTTTTGTGTAATCACAAAAATATCTGATTCAAATCTCTGGTGGACCAACTAAAATTTATATGTAAAAAATATTGATAGAATATAGACGTTTAGTGAAAAAAAAATTCAATGGTTGATGAGCTTCTCTCCATCAAGAAAAATTTTTGTAATCATAATTAGTCAAAAGAAGTGGATACTTAAAACTTTGTCAAATACAACCATGATTGGTAAAAAATAATAGTCAATTTATTTCAATTAAACACATCTCTAAACACAAAGTAAAAATATGGGAAAAAAGAATCTAGGAAGATAAAAAAATTATCGTATTTTTTATATCTTGATCCTCAATATTTAATGATGATATAACAATAAGAAGAGATGTGTATTAGACTCATAAAATTATTATAAAATATGTATGATGGATTCACATATCGACCATTTAATGTTCAATATATTACAATCCTTGTAAGATAATCTGATTTTGATTAATTTTATTTGAATGGTAATGACGATATGTAATTTTCAAAAAAATTTGTAAAAAAAAACTCATTGAAAAATGTAAACTGAGTGTGCAAAATTTTAATGTTAAATTATTTGATATATTTTAAAAATTGCATGTACATGATTCTAAAATAAAATCCCAAAATTTGAGGATCTCGTTTTTATCTTATCAACATCAAAGATTAGGACATTTAAAAAAATATGACATTTAACTTTTAGTACCAAAAATGTTGTGAAAGATTGGTTGTTTAATCATAAACCAAGACTAAATTTACGTGAGGCTTGTTTATTTGTGAGGTAATATTCTTTTTTAAGAAATTGGAGAAGTCAATGAAACCAAATTTCTAAAAATTATACATTCTAATGTGTGATATCTAATACAGATGTCACTCTGAGATGCAGTGCACTTTGTAAATTTTATCAACAATTTGTCACAATACAATTTAATGTATCAATTAAAAAAAATGATAAAATCTGTGATCACTCTTGATAGTAAATATTATGGGCAGTTCCATAATTCACAAATCCGCACATCCTGCAAAAATTATCATGGCTAGGAGTTAAGAATCATAACTTACTTAAGAGTACACATTACATGTTAAAATCTACATCTCCACCATGTCTCATTAAAGCAAAGCTTTACAAACGACCATAGCTTATTTCATGTTAAAATATACATCTCTACTCATGTCTCATCAAATCAAATTTCTGCAAACGATCACCATTAATTCAAATAGGATTCTTACCGCAACAGCAGAAAGAAAAACGTTGTTTCACTACAAAACACAACATCAACCATTAGTCAAAAAATCAAACTGGCGGATCTCTACCCATGTTTCATTAGGACAGAGCTCTACAAACAACCATCTATAATTTTAATAGGAATCTTACCACAACATTGGAAAGAAGAATGTTGTTTCACTGCAAAACACAACATCAACCATTAGTCAAACATTTTTAAACTAGTGGATCTCTACTCATGTTTCATTAGGGCAAAGCTCTACAAAAAATCACCTATAATTTCAATAGGAATCTTACCACAACACCGGAAAGAAGAACGTTGTTTCACTGCAAAACACAACACCAAAAATTTTTAAACTTGTGGATGTACAACTTTTGTACATATTTGCAACTCAATACAAATTAAGTGGGATGCAAAGAGCTACAAGTGCCATGTCGTGGGCTACTCTGATGAGGGAAAGAGATATAGGCTTCATAATTCCATAGCGAAATATTTGTGTACAATCTGGAGCACCGTATCGGACGCCGAGTAGTACACACAAAACAAAGATACCAGAACCAAGAAGGTTGGTGATGGAGGATTAAAAAAGAAATACGAGTTAATTCTAATCTGTCAAAAGTATATTTCCAGGTTGTAGAATTTCTAGTGGAGAATGAAAATTTTTAAAGCACTGATAAAGCTAAGCGGCTAAAGTTAGGGACAATAATCTTTTTACATACAGTTGGGGAGCATATCCATTACATTGATTCTCATCTAGTTGTTGACAAGTATGATATTTTTGGAGACGAAGTTATTGATCTTTAAACCTAGGAGCACACAAATTTCACGAAGATAGAAGTCAACTGAATTGTCTCTAAATCATGTTCAATTAGTTTATGAACATTGAAGAGTCAATGCACATTAACATATTATAGCAATGATTGCAAAATATGTAATGAGTCACAATATATGAATGAAGTGATGAGATCAGTTGATCAACATCACTAGAAAGCTATGAGAATGGAATTGGATTTATCATTCACATGTCATTTTGTTCACTTCAAAGAAGAAAATGGCACATGAAGTCTGGTAGAAAGACGACATGATCGTAACATTGTCAGTTCGAAATGGATAAAAAAAAATTTAATTCACTTCAGTTAGTGAAGTGAACAGATACAAGGTCCGCTTGATAGCAAGGGGATTTACAAAAGAGAGAAGTATTGTTTACCAGGGAACATTTTCTTTCGTTGTAAAGATTTGAATTATTTGCACACAGTCGGGAGTTGCAGCTTCAAAAGACACGGTGACTCATCAGTTTGACGCGGTGATCGCTTTCTTGACCAGTGATTTACTTGAACAGTGATTTCCACATGGAGCATACGGCTGGTTTTGAGAATTTAATAATTTTGTATGCAAGCTTTGTAAAGCTGTATATGGCATCTAACAGAGTTTTAGAGCATGACAAGAAGGGTTTGATAGGTTTTCTTCAAAGCACAAGAGACACATACATGTACTTGAAACTCTAAGACAGTGATAGTATTTACATTGCACTATACGTAGCTACTGATGACATTATTATAGCAAGTAGTCATATTTGTTTATTATTTTCCTTCAAGAAAGATCTGACTGGGTGTTCATCCTTCAAAATGAGCGATCAAGGTGAGGTACATCATTTTTTGAGTATCCATGTCAATCGAGACAGATTACTTATTCAAATTACTCTCAATCATATTGGATATTCGTAGATACTGATGACCTTATTATAGCAAGTAGTCATATTTGTTTATTATTTTCCTTCAAGAAATATCTGAAAGGGTGTTCATCCTTAAAAATGAGAGATCAAGGTGCAATACATCATTTTTTGATGCATCAATTTTTTAGTATCCGGGTTAATCGAGACAGACTACTTCGTCAAATCACTCTCAATCAAATTAGATATATGAATGAGGTATTAAAACGCTTTCACATGTAATTACTGCAAGCATGTTACGACTTCAATAGATACAGGGTTGAAGTTGTCAAAGGACATGTGTCTCTCGTCCAAGGAAGAATGGATAGGAATGAAAACCATGCCCTATAGGAGTGCGGTTGGGAGTTAAATGTGGGTTATGGTAGCATCAAGATTTGGTCTTGCATATCCAGTTCAAGTGGTGAGTTAGGACATGAGCAACTTAGGAATCCGGCATTTATGGCTATAAAGGCAATTCTTGACACTTGAAGGGAACTGAATTGTACTCATGCTGCTAAGGAAGGTGTATGGCTCACTAGATTGTGACAATGGCATGACCTTGGCCTTCAAACTCAATCTGGTACGTTAGAATCTAATGATAGTCAGAGTTGTATAGCTTTGTCTAAAATTCCACGTTTTCACGCAAGGACCAAGCATATTGAGATTTATTTATACTCTTGACATGAGAGAGTGAAAAAGGAATCATAGATATGTTCACGAAAGCATTGCCAATCAGTAAAACATATGGTACACACTGCAAACTTGGGTATTACGTCTGCATCTCGTGAAGATAGAGTGTAAGAATACACTCAATGCATACGTGGGAGCTTGCCAGGAATACTTTAGTACCAAATGAATCATGAGCAGCATCGTCAGCTTGCCTCAACTTAAGCGGTTTGCTGATCTGTAGTGCTTCAAACAGACCACTTTGTAGTGATTACTTATTTATTAAATTTGTGACCTAGAACCTTCATCGCAAGATAGTACTTGACTACATTAATACTCTTTGTTACTACTCACTCTCTCTTGGTCTCAATAAACTGTTCTCAGCAATCTTGTGTAAGATATTGAGATGATCATGCTCTCTGCTTTGTATAGATTATCGCTCGGATGAGTTTGTACGATCCTTGCATTTCATTGTATCCAGTTTGTTCAGAAGTTGTGTGCTATGGTAGCGTTGTCAATAGATGGGAGTGGGACCTACAGTGCATGATTTGTCATATGGTCTACCACTCTAGATTAGCCAGGATAGCGATCAGTCGAATTTGTCTGGATCTTCCATGTGAAACAAACAAACATGACTGGATATAAGGGTATCAAATTCACACGTTTTGCAAAAATGGAAAAGAAAATCCACGGGAACCATCGAAATCTTATGGATGGTTTGGCTTCTCTCATAATGTGTCACTGTGAAACGCGTTCTTTGACATTATTTTTGCTATCCACAAAAATCACCGTCAATAACATCACCCAATATCTATGTCTGAAACAATCACCGATCTGTGCCGTACTGTTACAAAAGAGCAATCTGTCCTACTTCATATGATTTTTTACCTGCATTTGACATGCACCTTCAGTGCAAAAGAATACCTTTACTAATTCTACAAGTCTTAGAACCTATAGGAAGGAATAATGGATGTGAAATTGTTGATAGGAGCGGCGCATCAATTGTTGATAGGAGTGGCGGAGGAACGTCAACTTCCCTGCATTTTCACTCACTGCTCAAAGATCCAGATCATAGAAACGAAGGACTGTGTCTTTTCGACGCACACAGTCTTTTCCACTTCTGTCACTATCCTCAGTCCAGCAGAGAGAAGGAGAGTTTTAATCTCTCCCTGGCATCCTGGATCTTGAGAAGACCGTCTTGTCTTACTTGATCAGAGACCTTGAATTCACACATTTTGTTTATGCACATTGCAAAACGTCACAGCCTTTGACTTCTAATAGGCCGACTGTGAATCCATCGTCATTTTCAGAATCTGAGAGCGTTTCATATCATCGACACACGTACTGTACACCGATTTGAGTCACATCACCACATGCTAACTAATTGGTGTACATATCGCAGCATTTGCAGCGGTACCTATATAAGGTGAGAAGACCATGATTATCAAAACTGACCCGCGGATAGAACTCCGAGTTTATTTCTTCTGGAGAGGAACATATGAGAGTCTGCAATCTATCGGTGATCGCATAAAATTTCCACTCTGCTGATAGTTGACGATGTTGTGACCGTATCTATGAGCTGGCAGTGTATACATCTCTCCATAGCTTGAAGCCAAAAGATCATGAGCGCAATGACTGCATGCATGCAGTATCTTGGGGATCTTTGTGTGGGCGACGATGTAGCTGGGCTAAGTTTATATCTCCTAAGGTGGAGGTTCGACTCTGTCTTCATACAGGTACGAATATTGCATAGATACGGTTACAATACGATGCCAGCGTCCTCTAGTGTTATACGTACTGCAATTGCTTATTTCGGCACTCAAGGAGAACCATTGTTCAGACGGCTCTCCCAGACTGTAGCCCCAGTACTGTGATATAGAATCAGATTGCCTTCGTCCATGTTAAATTCCATCCTGGTTGCGCCAGCAGACTCTGTGCCTGTGGTCCAAACCTGCAAAAGAGAGTGGAGAGATTTCTGATTCATTCCTGTATCCGCAAAATACTGTGAAGATTTGGACAACTTAGATTCAGAATACAAGACCAAAGGCAGAGGGTCGCAGAAACGGTCGGGTACGTAAATGTAATCTAGTTAATGTGGTGCGTCCGACAGGTCCATTTTATAGACTAGATGCTTACCATAGATCCATCGGAGCTTCTCAGATCAAGCGAGCCGCTGCTGAGGATGCTGAAGGTGGCACCTTCGTCCACAGTGCTAGTGGTCACGCCCGTGGCTTGAAACACCGAAGGACCAGCAGAGCTGTTGCTCGGGAACCATTTGTAGATGGACAGGTAAAAAGCTCCGGGAGAGTACTGCTCGAATCCCAAGGCGTAGATATCGTCCGTGTCATAGGAAATGATGTTGCGGTGAGAATCGCTGAAGCCTGCCGTGTTCATGGCGTACGGAGGATGATTGTCGATGGTCACACCCGTGGCCAGGTTCGTGCACACCGCATCACCGCGAGCCTGGAAATCCCACTCGAAGATATTGCTGCCTTGAGCACTCACGCCCAGAGCCGTCGCCGCCACTAGGAGCAACGCCACACCGGCTACTGAACTGAATCGAGCCATGGTCCCGCTCGGGTTTGTCTGTCTGTCTAACCGTCAGACTGGCCAAATGAAGATGTGATGTATCTATCGATTGCAACGACCTGCTGAAGATTTGAGATCGGAAATTTAACGATCTCAGGAGCCAGGTGCTTGTGTTCTGCATCTGGGACTCCCACGCCAATATATATATACTAAACTCCTGTCACCATGACGTGACGTAAAACTTGAGGTCTTGGAATACGTACGAATACTGGGCGGCGCCGTACGTGGGCAACGCCGCGACAGCTTCGTATGCATGTGGCGAACGGCAGCAGAGCACCGTACATTTCGTAAAGCAGTAAGTCAATATTGACGTCAACTCTGACGACGTCGAGACTCGGCACTCGTTCGGATCTCCTTCGCCTTGACCAAGCCCTGCTGTAGTAGGCTCGGTTACGGATCTCCACGTCGCCGTGGCAGACCAGACCACCCGGTCCGGCTGACCGGTACGGTACTCTACTCTGGATTCTGTACTGAGGACCCCGTTCAATTTTATTAATTTTAATAGTTAAAAACTTTATTAAGAAATAATGTTATAAAAAGAATTTATGATCTTTTAACATTTTCTTTTTAACAGTCTTACTTTTCCCGCTATATAATTATTATATCCTACATGAACTCGAGTCAAACCTGTGGATAACGTAGACATAGATAATCCTTTTACACAAATGGTTTCATCACGCTTTTATTTTGCATGCGTCTCTCCCCTTTGGCTACTGCACACATATAAAAGCAAGTTAATATATGGTCTCTTGATTTACAATGAAAAAATTGATTTTTGACCATATTTATTTTGCAGTAAACCTCACAGGAGCCTCAGCCGCGCCGCAGCGACCAGTTCAGATCAGACTTGCGATGCGATGTATACAGGCCACCTTGGCTGGAAGCCTGAAACTTGCGAAGTTGTAAGACTTGGCTTCCACTCTCGAGACTTGTGCTTGAGTCTAAGCTGAACTCTGGACAGAACGTGAAGGTTCTTGCGAACTCGCATGGAATTGCATGATGATGACAATTCGTCACGCACGTACGAGGAGGAGGTTTGTAACCAGCGGTTTTTCAGGATTGATGGACGGTTGGGTGGAGTGCTTGTCCTCGCTCGCTCGCTGCTTGCAAATTTGAATCAGTCAGAGTCTTAATCTCCGATGCCCACGTCCAAAAATGTTGCAGCGGTCAACGAAAAGTCTTTCTTTTTGCATTTCGTGCTCCAGTGACTGCAGGATTCAGTCCAACTTTCTATTCCTCAATCTTGGCTTGTGAAATGCACAATCCTGAGCTGCTTTCGTGCGATCTCACTGACATATATTTCGACTTCCATTGTGAGGAAGCTCAGACCTACGCCTAATGCATATTATGTGCATTGGACTGACTGGATCTTCTCACCGTTCATGGCACCAATTAGTGCTCATGATCAGTCGCAATACCAGATCTTTCCTCTCATCACGCAGAATTGAAAGCAATGCAGTCTGAATGGACATCGATTCCAAGAAGCAGAACAATTCATTCTGTTCTCATTTACAGATTCTGAGTATAATTTGTATACATGCGTAGATAATGGCAACAGTTTGTGACTTCTCGCATCTATATAATACCATGTCATGTGAAATATAATGCCTACATGTTATAGCCTTTACTATTGGGATTTCACCAAAGGTTGTCGTAATCATGGCATGTCCAGTGTACAGGTCAACGCAGCATATGTTGCACTAAGTATCCAGCTGCTATCAACGATAACATAGATATAAGAATGATCATCATAATGATAATAGTAATAAAATTTTACATAGAAGTAGCTTCACTTCCACATGGCTCCTTGGATCGGTTAGAATTAAAATCGAGTAGATGCCTCAAATCAGCAGCTGACTGTCACCATCACACTCCTCTGGACAGGAAATGCCAGTGTTGATTATCATCAGTAAGCTAGCTACTTGAGCTCAAATTAGCTGAATCAGTCAAGGCGTGTCGGCAAGAGCACCCAAGAATATGTTCAGAGGCCCATCGACTACTGTCACATATCAGCGACAAGATTTTGTTGTCCGGGTAGGATGCTTTGAATTTAACAACACGCACCGGAGTAATAAGGCAGCAACTATCACCAACCATTTATATGCCAAACGATATCGTCGTCCACAAACAGAATCTGCAGTGATGCCCTTTATCGCCAAGGAATGAACGTAGTAAGTCGTCCCAAAGCCCAAAAGTGTTGACATGCAGTGGACCTCGAAAGAATGGATAAGAAGGTCGAATTCCAAGCAAAGAATGATGCGTACTACGTCTATTACGTACTTCGTCTGGGAGCCTCTCGGATCCAGCGCACATGAACGTATAGTGTATATGTAATACATTGACCAGCAGTGCTATGACTAACCTCTATCTGTAAATACTGCTGCAGTGACTGCGCATTATATGATTTGACTTTGCCCCATGGATCCAGTTGTTGTCAATGACAAGTCCATTCCACACTTATCATGAGATTGTGCAGACTCAGGACGTATTCTGAAAATAGCACGGTTGGACCTTTTGAAGGAAAAAATCTATAATCATTGGGTTCCATCCTCGAGCCTGCTGATCCAGCAGTAGCTGCCCTACCTTCTCTAACTTGGAGCACCATGCAGCCTGAGACTTGGCGAGGGAGACGAAAAAAGGAAGGCAGGAAGCCTGTACTAAAGTGTACCACCCTGACCTCATGCTTTACTGAGAAATCTGTCGTATGCACTTTGACCTCTCACCAAGTCAACGGCGGGCTCAGTCGTGTGCTCCATCGATGGAGCTTACACCCAAACCTGACAAGGAAACTCTATCTCGGGCCTAAGGGTAACGTATCGGAATTGGGATTACGCTCTACCTGGTTATCAGACATCTGGTATAAGTAGGCGTCAGTATCAGGAGGAAAACATTCTCCGGCTTCTCAGTTTGTGGACCCTTTGCTTCCAGACGGAGAGATCGAAGTCTGTTACGATTGAAAGCAATCAAAGTATCTTACAGTAGCTGTGCAGTCTAGCAATATGACGCGATCTGTTCTTCTTTTGCTCCTCGGGGTGGGGACAGTTTTACTCTTCGCTCCTCGGGTGAGCGCTCAGGGCAGCAACATCTTCGAATGGGACTTCCAGGCACGTGGTGATGCCATATGCACAAATTCGGCAACGGGGGTGACCATCGACAACCATCCTCCTTATGCCATGAACGTTGCAGGCTTCAGTGATTCTCACCGCAACATCATCTCTTACGACTACAATGACATCTACGCTCTGGGCTTTGAGCAGTATGCGCCCGGTGCATTCTATCTGTCCATCTATAAGTGGAACCCAAGTGACAACTCTGCAGGCCCTGCCATTTTCCAGGCCAAGGGCATAACAACCAGCACTGTGGACGAAGGTGCCACACTCAGCATTCTGAGCAACGGGTCTTTGGATCTGAAGGATTCAGCTGGAAATTTAGTAAGCTATTCGAACTCATTACCATACTCTAAGATATTACTGACAGTGCTCGGAATTTGGAAAGCCAACAGGTTTCTTGTTCTGGTTTGCTGATGCTCAAAGATTAGAAAAGAATGCTCTTCTCTTCTTCTTTCAATATATTAACTCCTGTTCCTTCAGGCACTTCGAGAGAAAAACCCACAGCATAGTACTGATGACCTGATCAATGCTGGCCACGTTTTGCCATGCCTAAAACTGAGAGTTTCTCGTTCTGAAGCTCGTCATGGTCCTTGAATTGCAGGTATGGTCAACAGGAACTGGATCTGCAGGAGCAACTAAGATGGAGTTCAACATGGATGAAGGCAACCTCATTTTATATCACAGCACAGGAGCCATAGTGTGGGAGAGCCGTCTTAACAATGGGTCTCCCTAGATTCGTTACATTCTTGAAGATGGTCGTTTGATCCAGAATACACGTCGTGTAGACTGATCACTTTAAATTATGCATAGCTACTCTCAAGAGGAGTATTCTATATCTTTACATGTCTAAAGTTTGAAGGTACAGGTCTTATTGGAGGACCGTGATAGAATCGATAGCTGAACTACTCTACCTGTTGTGGAGCATGCGATATATATGTAATTGCATGAATATATGTAATTATGAACATTATTAAAACTTCAAAGTTTTAATAATGGTTTATATTTATGAAAGTTTTATGGTAATATTTTTCTTTGAAATTTTTAATGAATAAATAAATATATATAATTATAAAATTGAAATATTTTTAATAGTTTTCAGGTGAGTATGTCTCTTTGAAATTTTCAGTGAATAAATATATATGAAATTGAAACATAGTAGGGCTCAAGTCCTTCATGTGAGTATGTCTAAGTTTTCAGTTATTTTATTTTTCCAACTACTCACCAGTGTAAGGTAATTGTGGCAGTATCACTGGTGGAAGCAGTCACATCACTACTTCACATGGGTACCGAAATTATTACATCGCAAAATCAAATCATGAGGTTTTTTTCTGCAGTATGGAGGAACAAGGGATTATTGAATTTTCGTATGTATCAAAAATATATCTAACTTCTTGTTTGTGGAAAAAAATAATTTCAAAAGAGATAATTTTTTCGGCAATTTATTGATGTACCTCCCGATGAAACTTAGTAGCCTTGGGTTAAGAATACTTTAACATCACAGTCTGAGATGAGATGTTATGTAGCTTCACATCTATTCACCTTGGATCCGCTGCTTCCATTATGATGCATCCACATATCCCATCTACTGAAAACAAAATGCCATCAAGCTTAGAAACTGATGGCTAGAATCAGAAAGATTAATTGGATGAAATATCGGTCGAGGTCGTGCACATGAGAACGAGAACACAAACGGTCCTTTGCCTACTGGATTATCGTAAGCTCACACCTCATGATCAGGATCAATAAGGTAGGTATCTTTGTTGTCCGTGTTATGAGCTAGAGGGCCATTACACTGTCTTAAAAGTAAGGACTTCGAGCATGGATTTACATCATTACCGGGTGCCGCACATGGCCTTCGATTGCAACATGAGCCAAACCCTGCTACTGATGAAGACGGTGTGAAAGGAACATGCAAGACGCATGCGGGCGGTGCAGCACTTTCAGGCAATTGGAAATCTGAAATCTGAAATCGAAAGAGGTGCACAGATCAACAGCTCTACATGGTGTTTCAGAATGAACCCTAAACCCTATTGTTTCTCCTTCAAGCAAAAGCGTCGTCAACAACATAAATTTTACAGATCATGTGTCCCTTAGGGCCAATTCTGTGTAGCATCTGGCTCTATAGTTGGCAGAATTTCAGTTATTTATACAAGCGAGGCCAGGCACGGACGCTTTCTTGCTTGCACATACAGACATTCGAGCTCGTTGTTTGCTCAAATGTTCCTAAGAATTATTTTCTTTAATTTACTTCCGTGTCCGAGCTGGCTTTCGTGCCAAGTATCGCTGAAGATGGTCCATGTCTGACGAACTCTGAACTCTTCTGGGCAAGAATGGGCATCATCGTCATTCGGCCATCATGACCAAGCATGAACCCTCTCCAGCTAGCTTGTGAAGTTTTCCGATCAAGAGAAGATCTACGTCATATCCACACTATCGATCCACAAGAATTTTCCAAGTTTTCAAAACGATGCGTCCAGGTAAGATAGATCAATGGGCAGTGAACATTGCACATATATTATATCGTTATTTTGCTCGGGATTTTAAGATCTCGTGTAGAAAGTAGCTTTGTGAGCAAGCGTTTAGTACTAAGTTAAAAGAAAGACTTACAAAACGGTCGAACTCCGTCACTATGTCTTGCAGCAACATTCAAAACAGATCCAATCATATAAATGTCACAATGGTAAATTTAGGAAGTCTTGAAAATATGAGGGTTGCTCCTCAACGTTCGTCGATGGACATGTGAAGCATGATGCGAGAGCATTGTTCAAAGATGTTTTCGCAGGAATCGATCCAGGCCTTGACTTAGATAGATGCTGAAGTGTAAATATAAATTCTTGAAGTTTTAGTAGTCCAAACGCAAACTGAGATGCCTGTGATTTCTTTGTAATATGCGCTTGTGGTATGTATTGAGTCGTAACGAGGAAGTGACATCTGATGCCTACCGGAAGTCGAAGGTCGCTCGGTCTGGTACCTTAACGGTGAAGTTCTAGAGGATGTATCGGTTATAAATGAAGAAAATTGATCTATAAATCAGAGGAGCAATCTGATTTATTACAGCCTATATTGGTTGCTTTGCAACTGACTCCTGATCTCCTAGTCAAGGTAGGCTAAGGGAGGAATCGTGAGCCCACCGCTTACGTACTCTCATATCAAGGCCAACAGCAAAATGTGACGTCTTTCAGGCTGCCTGACATGTCGATCTTGTCCAAGAAAAACCGTAAACCTCGTAAGCTCTATAGTGCATTTCCGGTATCGAGACTTTTCAAACTCCGCACTCTGCAAAGTCCGGGCTCCGAACCTTTCGCTAAACAAATCAACCGGAGAGATAGACCTCAACACCAGGAGAGAGAGTGGTGACGTCATCACTCTCTAAGGTTCTCTCAAGGCTCTCGACTCTTTGGCTCTGGACTTCTCCACTTTTTTGTTACGTTCTCTCCTTGGTTCAGACCTCCTTCGCTTCTCAGGGCTATGGCGAAGAGAACAACTACCAGTGGACATGACAGATCTTGAATGGAAATTCCGGAGTAGTGTGGTGGACAGGAAAAGAGTGAGATCCACAGTTAATACTGACGATAAAGATTGTTATTTCCCTCATTTGATGAGACTCGTGAGAGAGGCAATGTATGATGAATTTGAATCTGGTTTTATATTCCTCGGAGCAGCAGCATGTGCAGTAAGTGAAGATGAACCAAGGAAAACACGATATGTACTGTAAAGGACAAAGATCAAAACCAATGTGCAGCCTGTGTGGAAAAGTCGAAATTCATGGCATGAAGCCACAGAATGATGCACATGATTCAAAGAATAGAACTGCGATAGTGGATGAAAATTGTCTTTGTGACAGAAAATTTCCTCAATAAAGAACGAGAAGTGACCCTGCTATTTTCGAAAGGCTTGATCTTTTCATGCATGACCATGCTTGGTGTTGATTACGGACTAAGATTTATCCATGCTCTTGCTCGCCGACTCAAACTATATTGGATTTTTGAACGTTGACATTTTTCTTTTACTTTTGCATTAGTTCTTGGGATCAACCGCTCACATTATGATTTCAACCACTACCACAACTTACAAATTCAATCACAGCTCTTCGGAGTTTGTTCTTATGGGTCTACAATCCGTTGTAATTTTTCTAATGGATCTGCAACTTGTTCCAATTTTATTTTTAAAAAATCTGCAGCTCATCATTTCAAGTGCATGACCTGCCACATCTTTTCGTTCAGTCAAACCTCCTTTGACATTAGATCAAATAATTGTGGGATGGAGGTAAAAATATGATTCCGTCCACGGCACACCTTTTTATTTCAATCCCATTGAGTACTAGTCCTGGGTCTATAAAATATGTATATATTCTTGCATCGATCACGAATCATTAGTCGCATGACAGCATATTAAAATAAAAAGTACAATAATCATGACCATTGTAATTGTAATTAAAAAAATGTATTTTTTATAAAATAGTATTTTATATTATGTGAAAAAAATTGATAAAATATATTACAAAAATTAATATGAAAAAATAATTTTATTCACAGAATTTTACGATAAGAAATTTAATATATATAAAAATATATTATAGCAAATAAAATACAGCACTATAGACATTTATAGTGAAAAATTATTTTTTTAAATCACAAATATAATAAATATATTAATAGTTCAACAATTTAAAGAATAACTTATATTATATAAAATAAGATAACAAAAGAAAACTTATATTTGAAATCATCTTAATAAGTTACATCACATACTATCACGATTTTACTTAAATGATAGATAAAAAAAAAATCCTAGATAAAAAAATATGATAAGAATATAACACTGAAATTAGATTCAAATACTACCAAGCTATATTTTCAAATGATATCTGGATGACCTAAAGTCTCGTAGTACCAACTTGTGATAATCTATACTATACTATCACTTACGCTCACTTAGAGCCATGATAAAAAAAAAAAAAAAAAGCAAAAATTTTGTAGCACCTCTTCCTATAGCACTCTTGCTCGGGAGTTGCCATTAACTCGAATTTCTTTGACTTTACGAAAAAATATCATAGGGTGAGAGTGTCATGTCTCATCTAAACTCAAGAGCTCTCTCTCCATAACAAAAACTCCGAGTGAGGAAAATGGTAAAGGAAAAAAAAATGGGAGAAAAAAAGACTTCCTCTTACACTTACCCGTTTCAAGAAACTTTTGTTTCTCAAAGATTCCCTTATGCTTCTAAAAGATGGTTTTAAAAATGTAAAGACGAAGTATAATAACAAAAAGGATGGGAAGACCCCGTCAAATCGTACAAGGATGGAACCAAACCGGTAACATGGGGCTAGGCCCCAATAGTATCACACGGGGAAATATGTCCTACAGCACCTAGGATATATGAACTATCCAAGTCAAAAGGTCTACAAACAAAGGAGCATCCGAAGAAGCATCACCTAACGTGATTGCTCTCCTATGGATTGTACCAACTAGTGCTCTTTGTAGAGCAATGGAAACACTTTGCCTAAAATAGACTATACAGTAAGCTAAAGAGAGTGATACCCCATGTCGCCTAGTATGGTAGGCTCTCGCGCACTCCCTCACAAACATGTCGAAGTCGGTGTCCATAGCTCCATATAACTCCAAAGCTAGAGGAACAAAGATGTGACCTCTCTGCATACCTCTATACTTGGAGACTTTGGCTGATGCCGCTCCACTCGCCGTCCATCTTGGAGTATGGGTGATCACCTCCTCTGAAACTGTGTCTCTAGTAGGATCGGTAACCACCACATCAGCCACAGTGACCTGGTCCTCCCGAACCACGTACAGGGCTGCCCTAACCCTAGTCGACTGCAAGGCATACCAACGCTCTCTCCATGTGAGGTATCCACCCTCCCGCGTCATAGCAAACACCACGTCCCTAATGGCATCATTGGTAGCTATACTCTGCACTCCGAATGGACAACGAGTCATATGAACACCTACAGCATCTAAAGTGAAACCACACTCACATGCAAGATGGTTTTTGGATTTTGAATTTCAAATTCCATTCCTAGCGTTTGCGTTGCATCGCATTATGATTCAGTGTAATTTGGGCGACCCTCACGCTGATGACTCCCTAACCCTAAATCGGATCTTCTACACTCTCCTACACTTTCGCAGCCTTCGAGAGTATAGTCTCCACTCAAACCCTAATTCGGATCTTCCACAATTTCGCAGCCTTCGAGAGTCCCTACAAGTACAGTCTCGACCCTACCTCTGATCATCAGGTAGCTCGTCTTTACAGGAGAAAGTCTGTGCGGGTGAGCGGGACTGTGCACAATATTCGTGTTTGATATTCAGGATCAGTTCACTCGATGGATATCTTTTCGTTTTGTTCTATCAGATTTAGTTCTCAATTCGTGAAAGCTTTGGTTTCTCAATCCCGGAAGCCATTGTTATTGAGGGTTGGAATTTACTGTCTCGTCATGCTAGTTTGTGAAGTAGTTACGAAGCGCAGAAAGAGTGCGGTGTAGATTGAAAAAATGCACGTAGCTTCGAACTGCGCACATTCGATTTTTGCCGCGCTCTCCCTGTTGCCGCACTGGAGACTCCGCGTATTTTCGTTACCACACTGCCATGTCAACGTCTGCCCGGAGGATGCCTCTTGTCCTGAGGATCTAAGACCGCTGGACTGTTTAGTATCGAGGTACTCGATACTAAACAGATGACTCAGGAATTTCGATATTTTGATTTTTCAAGTCCTCGGGAGCAAATGTCGCGTGGTGACGAATCATGTAAATAGTAAGCCAGCGCCATGGAGACGTATCCGCTTATGTTCCTACCAATGTGATTTCCTTAGTTCTGCGGCGCAATTCTCACTACGTCTACGGTTTTCACAACGTTAATGAGGGCATGTCTTGACCCGGCCGATGATGATTATCACTGGAATTACCATCTGATTCCAATGAGGACAAATTGATGCGGTTAGCTGAGGCCAGTCAAGCTTCTCTACACAGCCTCTAAATGCACCAGTTAACTACGCTACTTTTGGATGGCGCTTGCCTGCTACGGACAATGCGGCACATTTAATCACCTCGAAGCCTTCCAGGGCTGGCCCAAAACGACCTTCACCTGTTGACAGGAATCAACGGATCAAGCAATGTTTAATCGCTTTTGGTGTTACGGAGGGAGGTAACCTCTCTCATGTTTGTAGAGTACCTTGCAGGCCATTCGGGCGTTCTGGTTGCGAGCAATAGGTGCAGAGTTCCAGGATCTACTCTTATCATCTCATGGATGAGTATATAATCGAGAGATTCCACCCGGTCTGCTTCTAGTTGAACGCCTGGACTTAATCAAGAAACCATGTTCAGCAAGGTCTCCAATGAAGCGTAGATCGGTCCGGGTATGTTGATAACAGCCTTGCAAATGGTCTGCAGAGACTCCTGAACGACCAAAGGCGATGATGTACGTTATGTAGTCAACGTAAACCAGCAGCGCAGAATATTATTTATATTTGTGCAAAAACAATAAACGAAGATTTTGAAAACCTCGTAGAAAATATGTACAAACACACTTTCATTACGCAATAAGGAGAGTATCTGACACGCTGACTGATATGCGGACGAAGACAATTTTCCCCACAGGATAAAAACGCAGAGAGTCTCCTCTAAAACTGTGATACAATTACACTTGTTTTCCCCGGCAATCGTAAACAAGTATACATGTGAAAACCATCTACAAGTGCCAATGACGCACGATCCACTTCTGGTGAAGGTTATCTCTTAAAACCTCTGCTTCAACCAATGTACTGAGAGAAATGAAAAACTATAATGCGACGACCTGATGAGTTTTCAATCTGATATGTCGAATTTGAATAGTTCGAATTTGAATTCGAAAAAGCCCCCTTCCTTCTTTAGTGTCTAGAAGGAAAAGTCGCTCCTCAGAAGCTCTCTTTCCAGTAGACAATGTCATCCTCAGCAGCCGCAGCTTTGTACATACATCAGGCGAATGAATTAGTGAGCTGCAGCAACTAAAGCATCGTTTGTGGCACTGAGACGTGTACAAGTGAAACACCTTATTCATTTCCATAGTGAGCTGTACAAGCAGTAAAGCGGAGTCAAGAACTGAACAAAATTCCTGTCATAGGCAGCAAACTCCTCAGGTGCTGCGTACATGAGTATTTGAATGAGCCATATTATCCGATGAATGAAGATTACGCACGCTGGAGCCCAATACACAAGCTCAGCAGCAGAGATCCCTTGCGTCCAAGTTGGCAGAGGGAGAGGTCGAGCAGCTCCTCCTTCAAGCACACATCTTTCTTATCCAAATTATACGAATATGAAAGGTGAATGCATGAGTGAGCAGCAGCTAGAACCATCTGACTGCCACGTTGAACACAGGGGAGCTCTTGTAGAGAGCTATTCCACAACTTTAAGATGGGAAAGAACAATCTTCGCTTCAGCGATTAGTTTAACAATGTCATTAAACCCTCGAGAGTTCGAAATATCACCGGAGAAGTACCAAGCAGCCACACCATAAAGCACAAAAACATATGTGATATCAATCGACATGCTGTCATTGGAACAGATGGCTGCATGACTTTTGGTGCGGCTCCAGCTT
This sequence comes from Marchantia paleacea, assembly GCA_014180765.2. Classification (NCBI taxonomy): domain Eukaryota; kingdom Viridiplantae; phylum Streptophyta; class Marchantiopsida; order Marchantiales; family Marchantiaceae; genus Marchantia; species Marchantia paleacea. Next base: position 2,544,231 of record MUAA02000018.1, read on the forward strand.
AACCATTTAAAATTGAGTATCCACTGAAACTCTGAATTACCAATTTGAACATTCAAAATAGAGCTGATTTCATTAGTTTTTGAATCCCATCAAAAATTGGCATGGAAAGCTGATCACCAAGAATGAGTTTCTTTCCACGACACTAGGGCTCCGTTGCGTCCAGAATGATAGGGAAACCTTTGTACTGCTTCTCCCTCCTGCACGAGAGACAACCAACTACCACAGGTGCAGTTGATTCAAGTAAGCCCTGCAGCTGAAGATTCAAAAAATGCAATGGCCTGGCCACCTTCTGATCATGAAGAAATGATCAGCAGAAACTCGTCAGCTGGCTACAGACTCGAGACAAAATGCCAACGTTAGACTCCCTTCCGTCCAAACAAGAAAATGAGAAAGCTCGAAGCAGCTCTTGATTCATGCAAGCATCTGTGATATCGAAGGCTGTATTGATATAACAGGTGAATCCATGACTCAACCGCAGCTAAAGCCACCCAACTTCCTGGACTGGACGAAAGCGGAGCCTAGCGAAGAATTGTGCTCCTCCAAAGCCTTTAGCAACTTTAAGTCCAAAGGGTCAACAAATGACAAACTCTTTTCAGAAAGAGCATAAAAATGGGTTTCCTCAAAGTTCAATAAAGACAAGCTGCTCATCTTTCTAAAGAACCTCATGTCGTGAACAAAGTATCAAACAAAAAGTCGTCAAGTCCTAGAAGTAGAACCAGAAATGCAGGCAGCTCAAGCGATGTCGGCTTGAGGAACCGATCTCAAAAGAATCACATTCTGTACGAGCCCTGAGGTTGAAGAAAGACCCACCTCGCTAGCTATGGAATGGATGCATCAAGCATTGGTCTAAGAGCTTGATGCATTCAATTATGCACCGTAGAATAAGGATTCCGAAGTAACTCCGCCTTTAAGTTAAAGATCATAACTGGTGCATGAACTCATTTGAGCTCCACACAGATCGTCCAGAGTACTGCATGGGATAGCAAAGCTTAAGAAGGCAGATCAATCCGGATGCGTCATGGCCCAGTACTTCACTCCAGTATCGACGAAGACTGAATGCACCGATCTGAGCTCCGTCTACGGCCCCACTGTATTTATAGAGCTGAGCGGAGTGGTGAATCCCATCTTGAAGGCAGTTTATCACATAACTTGACAATAGTACTAAAGTCTTATGCTTGATTTTATACAACCACCATAAATCTAACTGTCGTTTGAGGCATGTGTCACCACCAGCTAATCATCATGTGCAGCTCTGCAAAAGTTAACGGGTGAGTTTTCATTCTAACTGTACATTGTCAAGAAATGTAGTTGGATCCGATAGCACGTGAAGCTTCAGAAACAACTCAACCTCCTTATAAGTCCAAATATAAATAGATGAAACTAAGTCTAGCGTAAGCCCTAGGATTAGTAACAATATCCCATAAACCACTAATATGCAAATCGATTTAAATATTCTTTCTTTCACAGTGAAATCTGGGTCTTATTCTGGAGGAGCTTTCAAAAGGTTCGAATTATATCCTTCCAAATAAATATTGTAATATCATATCTATGTTGAGGTTTTCAGTCTTCTGGTCTATTACAACTATCACCAATACTTATAGTACCTCTGAGATTTTACTGAGCTGAACCCAGAAATTTCGATTTTTAACAAAGATTTGAGTGCATTTTATCCTCCCTCGAATTACCGTGACGATTTTATTTTTATGGCTTGTTGAAAAAGTTTTGTTTCAGATCATTATTTTAACAATTAAGATCTAAATTTATTTGTAAATCTATCATGACCATACACTCTTGTATACATTAACTTACAACGGTTACATTTTAAGTAATATGTCGGTCACATAGTAGATATAAAAAATTTAATATCAAATAAATAAATTGTGGAGTCACCTTTAGGAAATTACGATATATCGAAAAAGAAATCTGAAGGAAAAATTGATGTGTCAGTTGTCATCGTGGCTCTACCCGCAGTATATTCAGGAGCCATTAAGATGGGATCGAGTCCATGCTTTCGATTCGTTTTTGTATGACAACCGAAGCTTTTAAATACTGAATTATGTTGAATAGATTTGTCTTCCAATGTATCCTGATATTTTAGTGTACATAAACTTGCTTTACTCAAGCATTTCTCGCTTCCGCTGATGCTTCTCCCTCAGGTGGAACGCTATTTTTTTTTTAGAGATAATGTTGAGTACAATAGTTGTATGACAAGAAGGTTTGTCTATAGGATAGCCACGTCCTTGAGCTCTTGGTTGAAATCTTCTCAAAAAAGTTCATTTCTCTACTTGAATTTCACTTTTGTAAATGTGGCAAAACTGTAACTGAAGAGCCTCTCTACAGTAGTTCTTGTACCACCACTTTGCCAAATATAGTCTGCGTAACCTTTAATTCTTTCTTTACTGAATTCATCAACGTTTATGAATTTCATATTTACCATGATGGTGTGCTTACTAGCCACCTCATTTATTTGATATTAGCTTCATCATTAAAATAAGTTATGTTATACCTTGTATCCATTACTCAAAAATTCATTTGCACTTAGTTCATCGTTACAACGGATATGGGTAATATTTGGTGCAGAGTTCACAGTACTTATTTCATTACTCTAGTCTGGGTTGTGATTGTTTATATTTTACTCATAAAGTCTGCTCTTCATAAAAAACTGAAATAAATCGCTCAATATTTGCCGGTTTTCTTTTCAACTCAAAATTTCCATTAAACTACATTATATCTTTTCAAGTGCTATAGAGAAATTCACAGTCCCCAGTTTCTGGTCAGAATCTGAGAAAAAACCGTTGAACTTTGGACATGTGACATCCGTCCTTGATCTCGATAAAACAGATAATTAAACGACATGTGAGGTTTCACAAGGTCAGATTGAATCATTTGTTACATTACACCGACTGCAGCCATCAATCAGCTCTGTTGGGAACTTGAGATGAATTTCTGAGGCTTTGATAGCTAGTACTGCATGTCCTTGAGTAAATCAGACAGTTGAGTTAGGGTTGATTATCCTCCACTTATTCCCCACAAATACGACACTGTCAGCCGTTAATTATTTTGCACTGGTCTATGTCGTTGTCATCGCTGGGTAAAACTTGCCTCTACCGGACGTAATCAATCTCCGTTTGTTAATATGGCTTGCTCGTCAAGCTTATCTCGAACAGTTCATTGGCAAGACCCAGAGCCATAATTTTTTCTGATCCAGGAAGCAGGACTCTTGTCCATGCATGCAGGTCCTGGAATGATTACCCTCCGGCCCGCCATCATTTCAGATTCTCACTTCTCGTAACCGAACTTGCCGAAGGCGGCATCATTGCAGGAATGGACTAGGAGTGCAAAGTTAGGTCAGGTAGGAACGAAATACTTCGACTGAAATTTGGCAATAGTTGGATTTATTAACTCGCATCTGAGACAATGCCGAGCTCTCTTTTTTTCAGGGTGGGGAGCATTTTCATTTCGTCCAGAATATCTGGTGGAGAATAAAATCTTGATATTCTTATAACGAGGTGTACTCATAGCCCTCGTCCATCATGCTGAGACTCTAGAACTCCAAGTTGCCGCAACGAAAATCATGAGGACGAAGTATTGGCTGCAATCAGTTTGTAAAATTCTTCAATCCAAAGCTAGGCTCATCGACCGGAAGGTAGTGCAGCCGAAAACAATTAGTTCAGTCAGGGGACAAACTTTGCATAGATGTGACAACAAATTCCCATTCCCCGACCAGTCAGCGCACCGACTGCACCTTGTGATTCCACTTAAGAGTATTTCTCGTGATTTCCTTACAGGTTTATTTTCATTTAGTCGTGCTAGTAATGATTTATAACATGTTATAAGTTTATCAGTAGCAAGGCCAGCAAGGCCATAAGAGTTTTCGCTCACGGGGCCAAGGCCAAAAGAATGTTCCACGATATTCTTCTGGCTTTGGTTCCCTGAGCCTAAACTCTTATGGCCGTGGTACAGAGAAAACGGCCACGCATGGAATAAATTACAATGTGGAAAACCACAAAATTGGTGGAAGGTGAAGGACAAAAAGACTAGAGTATTAATTTATAAGCACTATTCTTGCGTCTTTGATACAGAACCACCTACATGCAGAGACTTTGTAGTTTTCACACTTTCAAGGTGTAAGGAATTCATTTTAATGACTGTACTATATTGCAGTATTTTCTTTAACAGAGTTCTACCACAAGCTCTACTAAATAAATCAAGTCCTGTCAGGAGAACGTGGTAATCATTTTCACACAAAAGCATTGATGCAGATAAATAAAACCTTCAAAAATAACATTTTGTAAAGTCTCGTACTTAATTCAAAGAGTTATATAATGTGGTAACTGAGATTTTAATTTTGCAAATAGTATTTGTTGAACTTTTAATTAAAAATACTAATAGTGATTTGGATAAATTTTTTGAAAGTAAAATTTATTCGAGTTATTCAAGAGAAATTCATTTAAAAAAAATTATCTTTTTAATCTAATATAATTAGAAAATATTACTATTTCCGTTCCTAATATTGAATTTTTCAAAAATCATGAAAATGTAAAATCTTAATTAATATAATTAGAAAAAAATAAAAAACCTTACATGGTTGTAAAATAGGATAGATAATTTAAACAGAAAATCATTATTCTTTACATTGCATGAAAAAAATTGATAAAATATAGAAGAAAAAATTATCATTTGAGGTTATTTAGATATAACATGTTGTATTCCAAAAAATAATTAATTTTGGAAAAATAATAGATCTTGAAATTTTATTAAAAAAATTGGTATAAAAAATGTTATGCAAAAAAAAATTTGAAAATCAAAAATAACTTTTGGCATATAAAATTTTATTTTTTAGTCAAATATTTTTTGCATGAAATCTTTAAATAAAATATAACGACTTCTTTCGAAATATCTCAATCCATATCAAAAATTGTACAATCATTCGTATGAAATTTTTTCTCATTGCGCCTAACATTTATCTGGATTGATACACATAATTTTTTAATAGCAGTAATGTGTTCTTTTACATGCATGTATGATGTAGATTAAATCTATCACATATGTTAAATTCAATTTAGAATGTGTATACACTGATGTTATCAGATAGATTTAATTAATCATTTGATTGATGTTGATTAAATCAATTAGCTAATGATTAAATGATCAATGTGTTAGCTAAATAACTTTCAACACAATGTTAGTTTCAGAATGTGAGAAGCAACTGAATCGTGTTTCAAGTGTGGATTGAATGATGGAGTCTTTTCACACGCAGAACTCCTTCGCACGACGTCGGGCTGGTACTCGTGGTTCATCACATGATATCCGGCTTATATTCGCAGTTTTCTAGTAGCACTTTGGTCACATTCATCCGTGACCGCAATGATTCTATTCAATCTGCCTTGCAAGGAAAATTTACAATTAATTACTCGAGTGGCAATATGAAGTTACAAATATTAATGATAATGTTATAAAAAAATTGAGCTTATTTTGATCATTCATGAATGAGGTGGATTAGATCAACCATTGTAAAGTCTTAGAATCATCAGATTATTTCAAAAGCAAGAAATCCTCAAGATAGTAACAAAAAACTCTTAATTTTGTTGCACGGAGAGTTTCAATAAAATTTCAATACATCAAAATATTTTTCATGAGTTAATGTCAAAATTAAGATAATATTGATAAAATAGATTTAACTTTTATGTTTGGATAATAAATTTATTGATAAAATTCAAGTGCTAAAAAGTAAAAATAACTTTACAAAGAGGTGACAGGTTTTTGCACTGGACCGTGCGAGGGTTGAAGATAACTCACACCCCAACAGACCGTGGAGAGATTTCATGCCTCTTGCTATACCTATTATTAATATTGTATAGCGCTGCGTTGGCTAAAAGTAGTCTTAGACTTTTGATGTTTGCAGACTATTTTAATTTCTTGGAAATTATTTTCGATTCCGACCAAAAATAATAATAATAGTCTTAAAACATCAAAAGTCTAGGAGTGAGTCATGAAATGATGAGGACAAGGAATCTATGGAGAGAAAATTGTTCAGCGGAAGCAAAAGGATGTCGTGAGACCTAGACAACAAGCTTACAATAAAGCCTCCTTTCGTAAACGTTCACTGCCCCAGCATTGTATACCAAAATAAACATCTTCCTTTTAAGGACGGAACTTAGAATATAAAAAATTATTTGCACAACGGAGGATTGAATTGTGTAATTGTGTACTATCGTGACGAAAGCTGCAACAATGCTTTTTCAATGATTCTATGACTGAATTTTAAATAATCCGGAACAAACAGGTCATGAATGTGTCGTCTAAAAAGAAGGGCATCTCTTTGATGAAATCTTGCTCGTACAAGAAGAGGTAAAAATTAGTCACAAATACTGCAGAATTTGTACTCATGGTTGTATCGATAGATTGTAAATAAATTTTGTTCTAGTACCGGAGATTAAGGTTGTGGAGGATTATCCGACAAGAAGAGTAATCCATTATGTTGACAATCAGTAAGTTCTTGTGGTGTTGAAGGAAACCGTAGTTAAAAAAGTTAAGATAATAGGAGTCAGCGTGCATAGATTGAAATCTGCCCACAACCATAGGTGGAATTATAGAGGTAGCGGCTTAAGACGATGTAGATTCCAACACCTTGCAGACCCCTATGGAATCTTCTAGGATCCAAGACTTGAATGTGTTGAAGGCCATGTTTGATAATACAGGACCAAGAACATGTGTTGCGAACACAACCGCCTAATACTTACAAACTATCGATACAACCATGAGCATTTGCGGCTACTCTGCCATATTTGTGGCTATTTTCTACCTCTTCTTGTACGAGTAATACTTCATCAAAGAGATGCCCTTATTGTTAGTTTTTATTTTATTTTATTTTAGACGACACATTGATGACCTGTTCGTTCCAGATGATTTAAATTTAAATCGTACGATACGATGTGTCTTTCGCCTCAAACCGCTGGGGCGTTCATCTTCAAGAATTTTACATTGACAGAGGCGCCCATCTTATCGTCTCCTTTCGAGAATGGTTTTGCCGTTGTTCCTCCCATGCACTGCATGTTTCCCCTTTTTATTTCTATCTTCAAGAAGCAGAAGCTACCAACAAGCGCTTGATGACTTGTTCACCACAAGACCTCCTCCTTTCGCATAAACCAAGCCGAACAAGAAGTAGATGACAACACTGATACATCTAGATTATGTGGTCCGCACAACCAGTTTTGTTTCTACTTGAAGAGGGCGACTTCGCACTCAAAGCATGCATAAAACTGTTACTCTCCCTGCATATCAACATTGAAATTGTGAACCCCGTAAATATGACTGAATTGCATGTGCTCCCGATTGTACATGTGTATTTGTTGTTAAACTAGGTCTTGACAACTACCGTGTTGGTTAGCTTGGGGAAAGCCTTCTGATCCAAACGTCGTGCCCAAAAGCTATGACAGGAAACCTGATGTTTCTTTGAAGAAAACGGCGTTATATACATATTTACAACCGTGAACTCACCGAAAGCTTTCTTAGAAATTGAAAGACGGATTCATCTGTAACTAACACACTTAACTAGACAACGCATACGTAACACTTAATTCCCCACAATAAAGAGTGACAATACTTCCATACCCCGCCAAAGCGAGCCTACGACAACGTAACTTGGCTCACAAATTATCTACCTTGTGAGAGTAAACATCAATATCCTCCCAAGTGAAGACAACTATCCATTCCAAGACCTGGAAGACCATGACTCGCTAGAGACCCTTGATATTCTTCCATTCTTTTGTCCCACCAATCGTCAATAACTTTCTTTCCAACTGCATCAGAAACTACCTAACGCCCAGGAACTTCGAGAATTTGAGCCAATGAACTGAAGGAAGAGTTCATATAGAGAAGACCCACAACACAGAACGTAATTTTAACTTCGTTAATTGAACTCGATGAGCGAAATGAAACTACAGCGCGCAACCCAATCTGAGTATAAAACTCCCGCTTTACACCAACTCTACCTCTTCTTAAACCCTGGCTATGTCAATCACGAGCAAATTGTGTTAGAGCTGAATGTGATGCAGTCCTCAAACAACATCCCTTGGGACATTGCGAATGAACTAGTAAGATACAATCAGCTTGAGTTCAGTTTCAGCGTTTTAGAAATTGGAGGAAGAGAGTTGTTTTATTGACGAGACTCCAAGACTGAGACAAAACTGTTACAAGGTCATACCAAATTTTACTGAACACACTAAATCTATGTATTATTATCGAGGAAAGGTCAAAGATTATGATTTCTGAGCGGCGACAATGTAAAGATGGATGATAAGTCACGCAACCAATTTTATCAATCAATCGAAGGGCTGTACAAGATCCAGCTGTATTTGACACAGCAAGACATACAAGTAAATCAACTGGGGGCGGGACGAGAAGATCATCCCCTCTTCTCTGGCCAGCCTGGAAGGTGCTACTGCAGTATCCACGGCATCTCCAATCACGTTTCTGTAACAAACGCAAACACGACCCAAAGAAAACTTAGTGTCACAATGAGCCTAAAAGAAATCCATGAGAGTACTGCAGTAGATATTGCAGCTCCATAACTCTACATGGAAAATCTGAAGGACAGAAATTATACTATCAAATTACTTCTGTCGTTACCACAACTTACTCTCGGATGCAAGACAATTTTGCGGTGACTTCTACATGGTGCTATACAAATTTTACGTGAATAGAAGGCTAACGGTTGTGAACGACATACCAGTGATAGCCAGTCAAAAATGTTATCCCCCGTTCATATTGTGTCTGTAGGCATGAGTTCCATAATCCTCATCCCACTCTTTTTCATCCTTCCAGGACTCTACTAATAAAATATCTGGACTTTCAAAATGGCTGGAAAAATCTCCTTCGGCTACCCATGAGAATTTGTAGATACAAGGTGCCAATTGAGTATACATTAAATGGAGGAGAAGATGGACAACCATCTTGACAGGGGGTGCAACATTTGTCACTTCGCAATAGCTGCACAGCGACAACTGCACCCCAAAGAATCAAAATACTACTGCGACTATCTGTAGCTTTGCTGCATAATCTACTCAGTTTGCCTTTAGAATGTACTAAGCAACACCTGCAATCCCAGCACTGTGAGCTCTATCCAATTTCTGGCAGTTGCAGAGTGGTCTGTGAACGTCTCTCCAAACTGCAGAATTTGCGGTGTTTACCACTTCCATCGAGCGGTCGTGAAGAAAACTCACATCCTCAGCACATCAAAGTTGTACAAAAATATAGTCCTTTCTTAATCCACAAGCATCCCTAGAACTCAACCTCTTGGAGATCATCCCCCACCAAAGAAACTGGCGCCTGACTCACAGCTCTCCCGTCGGAGCCTCCAGATCCTACTGATGTTGTGAAAGGCTCTATCGAAGGAGGAGGAGGTAGAGAAGCGTCGACAGAGCCATCACCCGAATTTGGATAATAACCATCCACCTTAGTAGGAGCGGATGGGAAGTACGAGCTTACAGAAGGAGTCGATGTTGTTGAGCTTTGACTAGAGAAACCATTGTACATGCTAAATGATGTCACCGCAGTAGAATTGTCATGAGAAAGATTCGGTGGCGGTTCTGCAACAAATTGAGAATTTTGAAAATTACTGGGGTATCCGCCCCAGGAATTTGCCCTGGAGTGGTAACCATTTGGCACAGAATTCCCGCCATTGCTCGTGCCTCTGCCTGTTCTATCATTTCCTTCTATGGGATCTGTATCACCAAAAACAGAGGTATTTTCAACACTGGAAACTCTATGCATTGATGAAGTCATTGTCCCACCCTGCCGGGACATATTTTGAGCAGCTGCATTTTGACTTGTATCAATCCGATCCTCCATACTGGAAGCAGAGTCACCATAAGTTCCAGCGTGATTTTCCTCAGTATTTTCACCAGAAATCCCATTCTCAGACTTCGCTGAAGCGCCGTTTGAGTTATCTAGAGTTGGTCCTGGAACAAAGAAACTCATAGGCTGCATAGGAGCTCCTGCTGCTTTTGCAGTAGGAAATAGGGACGATGTCACGGGCTTGGAAAGTGCCGCGTTTCCACCTTTATTGAATGTGTCGACATATCTGGAATATAAGAATCGTAATTAGCACACAGAACAGTTCTTGTAAACGGAAACGTAACATACCTAATGCTTAATTCAGACCTAATCAGATGTCCATCCCCAACCCCTTATGCACAGATGCACCAGTGACATACCTAGATCGGACACCTTGTTTCGCGCGAGCCGAAAACTGATTACTTGGGGGTACAGGAGGTGTCCCAGATAAAGTCCTGGGACCAGGTCCAACTCCAACTCCGGACTGTACATCTGGTGTATGTTCTTCAACCTTGTTCACAAATTTGGCAGACGTGGGAGGAGGAGGAAGAGCAACTTCCTCCGCAGTAGGTTGGGCCCCTTCTTCAACCCATCGTTTCAGTTTTTCATCGTAGTAAAATTTATTTTTTTCTCCTAACTTCGCCTGCAGAGCACACGAAAATATTCAAACTGTCAAACAATTAAGTACCAAAGTACTTTTCATAGGCTCCAATAGCATAACCTGTCATCAGAGTTATATCTAGAAAATGAATGAGCAACATCCGATCAATTTGTGGCGTACGATCTTTGTAAGATACATATATACATTAAGCAACACTGAGTACAAGAATTCAGTATGAGCAGTTGGGGGGGGGTGGGTTGGTGTAAAATTGAATTTAAAATATGCTCAGAAAGCGGCAGAGTGTATACAGTCAAGTAACAGACAAAGCAACACTCAGCAAAAGCAAAAAAAATTTGTCTGTGAAGTAAAGACGTTCAAGCAGCAGAAGCATTCCAAGCCGTTGTCTTTAAAGTGCGATAGATATATAGATAAACATATCACATATCGACCGCAAAAGCTTCACGTATAAAAGGACCGAAAACATCTCGAACGGATGTAGTATTACCTAAAGAACGTGTATGGCCAACAACATGCAAAAAATTTAACGCAAAAGATTTTCGTTTAATTTTCGTTCGAAATATTTAATTACTAATCCGCCTCCAATATATGGAGGTACGTAAGTGCAATTCAAACTGTTCAGTTTTGTTGGAAAAACCTACAATATTCTGTAATGCTTTTCTCAAAATAGCTGCTCTAATGCCATTCGTGGTCCGTACACAACTGAAACAAGAAACTCCAGGATCTCAATGTCCACATGGACTATGAAAAGTTGATAGTTGGCTTGCTCTAGAGATGTGAAATGAAAAAACCGACCACGCAAGCAACTCCTTCCACGAGTTTACTTCGTCCGAAATCTCAAATATTCTAAGAAGACATCCAGAATTCGAAACATATTATGTGCTTATTTAAAAAAGCCTACCTCCTTCTTTCTGAAACCAACCATTCCTCCGGCCTTTTGAAACAGTGATGAACTCAACCGACCCAGATAACCACCTGCTGCCCCAGCTCCGGAATTTGCTTTGGTTTGCACAGATTTTTCCTGGCCAAGTCCGGTACAAGATCAAGGGATGGAGTGAGACTTGTTTTAAGAGCAGAAAGCAATCCTAACAACATGCTGTATACTTCAAACAAACGAACTTTTAAGATGTGTTCGTAAACTACCTTCATCGACGAGCTGAAGTCTGGCTCTGAAACACTTCGAGGTGGCATAGAGCTGAGTTCCTTCAGTTTCCCTGCCGACGCAGACGGAACAATCGGAGCTGGGGTTCGGCCAGGATTAACGCCAGTCAGGTTCGTAGTATATTGATCTCGACCGGAGGGTACAGAATCAGCTTTGGACATGTGTTGAGGCTGGTCTGCAGATTGTGGAGGGCCCCCGATAATACCATGTATACCCCTGTCAAGTGCGCTGAAAAAGGTTCGCACAAGCTTCCCAGGCGCAAGATTTACAGCATGGCCACCCTGCACAAGTAAACGACGTCGCTTGAACCTTGAAAACCCTCATCATTCATCAACTTCGCAGGCAGTTAAACCAGTTGCACATATCTTGAGTTTTGTTCATTATTATATTAAGGTAGAATATGAAACCTTTCACTTCGCAAATTACGTCCAAGAATTGAGAGTTTCACAAACTATCTACTACATATCCTCCAGTACGCATGACTTTTCCTGCAGAGACCACACGGTTGGTGAAATAGCTCAGCAAAGAACAACTTCGTCTTAAACCAGTATCATCATTAGTAATTTATCATTTATTATCGGCTCTACCTGTGCGTGATAACGAAGACGCTCCTCCAAAGCCATGGCCGCTTGTCGACAGGTTTCTACTTCAGGAGCACGACTCGCTGTCTTCAGGGTTTTCAACACTGCTTGGCAATACCTGACCCAATCATCCACAAAAACTCTCAACACACGTCCTTGGATGAAATAGATTAACTTCCTTTCTCAAAACTGAAACGATGCCCCATCATCATTCATATAGTTATCTATCTGACGAAAAGTGTACCTTAGAAGATGAAGATGACAGTATGAAGGAACATATATGAACTGATTTCCATTCCTAAAGCTAAACAAACGAAAAAAGTTTTGGGAACTTCTCCTGTACCTGAGAGCTTCACTAGTCTTCCCAGCTTCAGCAAGCATGGATGCGTAGATCAATTTGTAGGGTTGGAAAGGGACCAAGATAAACTGTGGATTGCCAAGTACTTTTGAATACTCGTAAATCTCAGTCCGCTGGTAATCATGGAGATGAGAGTTAGTCGAACCATTAAAATTCGAGCACAAGCTACTCACATAACAATACAATTGTGTGCTTTGCTATCGTGACAAAATAGTCAAAATCCGACATTCCATTCTATCTGACCACAGTTTTTACTAGAATTCGTTCTCGGTATGTCTTTTTCCCCTCTCCCGACTGGGGATGCACATCATGTGCGGACTCACCAAGGTATAAAGCTGAACTCGATATGACCCAGCGTACAGTAAAACGCACCTGTATAGCCTCTGGAGTTGCAAATGTACGGGGATTTGTCCAATGATCTGCTCCTATCAGACAGAGCCTTGCCGTGCTGGTGAAAGCCTCAAAGTTAGCATCTGCGACAAGATAGCATATATGTGCGGCAGCAACCTGTTACACAAAATGAAAATATCAGAAGACTACATCCCAGGGCTTTCAGTGTTTGAAGAATAATATATAAGAAACTATCCATCTGATAAAACTCTCGTAGTGATACTTGTCGCCATATCTGTTTCAATTACTTAATTCATCTGAACGAAATCGTACCACTGTAAATCAATGAATTTATCTTCCTCTAAGACAAGTCCCAAATATGGCCACAGTAGCTATTATAATCAACCGATTCACGTCGAGTGAAGAGTCGACACAACCAAAACAACAAAAATCAACACATCCTCTTAGACGTGGAGTCTACTACCTAGGGTTTGCCTAAACTCTACAACGCTATGTTCCAAATATAAATTATGCAGAATAACGGCAGTGGGATGAGTGTAATGTCTACTGTCCAAGAAAAAGAAAATCAAAGCTACTCTCAAGTGTTCATGTTGTTTCTTTACCACGTGCCGCGCGGAGAACAAATGGATAAGTTGTACAGATTTCATTTAGGTCGCTTCAACTCTTTGTCAGTTTTGGGTGTGCTGTCTCCACAGAACTGAGGAACTGAACCAAAATTAATGACCCCTCTCAAGTAAGGGTAATACACATGCAGGAACGTCTATTATCACTCGTCACACTTCAACCTCTCATACATCGCAAACAGGCATGCTCTTCAGAAGTTTAAGCACCAACCACTCATGGGATCTAAAAAAGATGAAAGGTGTATGCTCATTTGAGTGTATAATACCTTTTTGGGTTCAACCACGTGGACCTACATCCGTCGCATTTAACTCGGTTCCTTACTTGACTTGGGTCTTCTTGCAAAAGGTTTCAAAAATTTCATACTTCATTCTTTACCAAGATTCCATCATACCTGGAAATGATGGACATGGTCAAAACAAGAGTTTACACTGTCGATTGAATGCCACAACATTCTTGAAAAGACGACACAACATGCTCTGTCAATTTTTGACAAACATGAGAAGGAATTGACCAGATCTGGTACAAGATTCTGTCGGTCCTCACAACCTTGTATAAAGAAGAGCTACGATTCGATTTGGAAGATGTAATCCCCAATTAATTTCGAAATCTGTGTATGATAGACTCAAAGAGGGAGGCAATACGTCCCAAGCTTCCTGAAGTGGACGTAGGGTATGTACGGCCAACAATTCTCCATTTAAGTTTCTTCCAACGCATCAAATTGATTGCATTGGTCACTCTTGCTTGACCCAAAGGCAAATGTATTTGTCCACTGCACTTTCCAAACTTATGGCTATCTCTAGTTGCTGGCGCACCTGAACTTTGCTGGATTGGCTTGTCCAAAATGGCGTTCATGGTATTGCAGGGTCAAAGCTGCAACATCCTTCCGTTTCCAGGGTATTGTATTACACGCCAAGGGCTACCCTACAATTTCAACAGTCTATTCTCTTTCAAAGTTCGTCTGAACTCTGGGTGACCTCAAAGTCCACCAAAATTCAGGAACTCATTGGGGGAGTTCCATTCCTAGGTGCGTCCATTGATACTACGTCTAAATGTTGCTAGTCTTATAATATTACAACCATACCAGTTTTAAGTTTATCGAACCGATCAATGTAAACGGCAGGTAGAGCATTAAGAGGCGCAAGGAGAGAAGAGTATTACAGTGGCAATGTTTTAGCGGGCAAACAAAGACAATTTGCACCTTACCCACAAGCTGCTAAATCAGCATTTCTCTTAGAACCTTGGAAGGTTGGTCGTTGGACATGAGCAACCTAAATGATGACAAACTCGACGACGAAATTTGGTGCCAAAAGGACGTTGCCTTTTGGCAAATACTTTGTGGAAACACCTGATATAATGGAAGGTACCATGGATACAAAAGACACTGTTCTCAACGCAATGAACTATCATTTTTTCCACGTGGGATAATATGCCAAAGTTTTGGCTTGAATGTGAAACTACTTCAAACCTCATTCCATGACTTACACAGCTTCAGCCAAGTTTTACAATGTGATATATGTCCATTAGTTTAGTTCATACCGTAAGACCTTAACAATGGGCAATGTGGCAATCTTCTGAATCATGCCATGTGAACTTGCTACGAAATAAGGGGATGCCTTGGTTCGAGGAAAAATTTTGTAAGAGGAGAATTTCGAAAGTATACTGCAATCTACATACCTCTCCCTTGGCTTTCCAAAGACAATCTCCAAGATGTGAGATCACACGGTCATCTCCATTGGTACGGTTGGCAGCCATGATGGAGAGGTTTTCCTGCCACTCCTCTAACATGCTGCCTAAGCCATCCTGGAAAAGTTCAAGAGAAATAGATGAGTTCCACAATCCTGGAGTAAAATTTCTAAAAACCAATCATAACTAACATTGTTTACAAGTTATACCTAACTACGCGCTTACTTGTGAAGAACCCGCCGACATCGGAAGTCCTTGCATAGGATTCGAGCCTAGTGTGATAGGCATGTTCTTATCACTGAAAACCTCCGCTGGCTGTCCGGCAATCAGCAAACTCAATGTACGCATGGGAGAGCCAGGCAAAAATTGGCACTGCGCCATCTGTGTAACAGCATCTGTGTAGAACTGCAAACCATTCAATGTTAATTTCAAGGCGACAAAGCCCTACTTGGCATCGGACACAAACATTGAAAGTAGATTACAAAAAAATTTGACAACAGAAAAAAAACTTGCTTCCAATGAAAACACGAGCAACCACCAGAAGCAGACATCCGTGCAAATTCAATAACATCTGCTTATCAAGGCCACTAAGCACGAACTTCAACATACGAATACAAGTTCTTCTAAACAGCTTCAGAGCAATAGATTCACCGAACCATCCAAAATTTACGTCTAAAAGAACAGCTATTAGCATTATAAACAAAGAAAGATCATAAACTCACTTTCTCACCAAGTTGCCGGGCTAGAAGAAGGGCAGGTCCCCATAGATGACCTTGCAAGGCACGCTTCAGCGCCTCCTTCCGCTTTCCCATGACTAACAGCTTTTTGACCTCAGATGCAGTAGTCTACGGAGGTTTACCAAACAAATTGGCGAGATACCATAAGTACATCGACAATAACCATCTTAACGTCTAGATCGAGGCCAAGGGAACCACAACTCATATCCGGTGTCATGCTGACTGTGACAAACCATGTAAATAGAGTAAATGCCGGTTCCTCTTGAACAAAGGCCTCAATCAAATAGAGTATCATTCAAAAGTCTGAAAGCAAATATATGGAAGAAAATTATGGACATATCAAAGGACTAAGTACGACAGCACTCCTTCAGTAAACCTTCTTTCAAAGATCTTCCAACCTAGTAAAACCCGCATTAAAAGTATGCATACTGACTTACTCTGGCATCCAAGGATGTTTGATGCAAAAGTAAGAAAAAACAAACCTGCAACTGATGCTCTGACGGAATGGGCTGAAGACACACTGTAGACGCAAAGGATCCCATAGTCCACGACCCTTGATTTACTCCCGATGTCAAAAGATTTGCTAGCGCTACTTCAGGGCCATCCTCTTCCTGTCATGGATGAAAATCATTCAAATTAAGAGCAAGCACATCTATAAGCATGAGGAGGGAAGTTCCTATCGTTCGTAAAAGCAAATACAACTACATCGTTCTTATGGAGTCATTGAGTAGGATTATACAAGTCATCCCAATACACTACGTCTCAAGGGTGGAACTGAAAGTGAAGGTTTGTATCTTCACTGTATCCAGGTGAGTTCTGTCAAACCCGACCTCTACCTCATTCACAACTTTCTTCACAGTTGCGACGTGGTTGTATCGTCTCATCCAACATATACCCAAAAAGTAGATAAGCGAAGACTGAACTTCAGTTGCATTAAAAGTACAAGATCCAATTAGCTTCAGAGGCACTAGGGAACAAGGAGGAACACCAGTCTTGCATATACTGCCTCATGGAACAGATTGAATGTCATAAGCAACAGGAAATTATAAGCGTGATGAAATTTTCGAACCAAGACTAGTATTACGCTCTCACACCCACAGGTGGTAAAACGTAGACTGAGTGGTAGATACATCTCTGAACATGATACAGGATACATACCGTTTGGAACTCTATAGACTTTGAATAGCATCAGGTCTCTGGACTGAAACACTATACAACTCTTACGCGTCAGGTGAGGAGTGCAGAAGGCAATTTATACTACCACACGACCAGTGCGACTTCATCAGCACCCAGCGTGAGGGAAATAAAAGTTTCTCGACTGTTTATAAGTTGGACCATTGACATTTGCAGACACGTAACTCTGTTACGACTTCGACAGCACCAAGCCTAGAGGCCAATTATGTTCCCACCTTCAACCATTCTATGCATCATAGTTTGACGCATAAACAAGAGAAAGGCAAAAACTGAAAGCTCAAATCTTGCCTGACGTGTTTGATTAACTGATTCATGTTGAGGCCACTCTTTTAAGCAATATGTTAAGCTTCAACAGAACCAGGCCTAAAGGAAAGATTGTTCTTAAAGGAAAACTTTCACATTCAACAGCTCCTTCATTCACAAGTCAACAGCTCCTTCATTCATCAATGAAGGAACTGTTGACTTGTGAAATGACGGAGCATACATAAGTTGACGCATAAGCAAGTAAAACAAACAGATTGACATGTGAAATCTCGGCTCCCGTCTCTCGCTCATTGTTGATGTTAAGACGACTCCTTTTAGCACATTCGAAAACTCAGAGAGAATGCACTACATGTCCCTACAATGAGAATCTTCTCTATTCTTTTACATTTGAAGGCTCAGACGTGGATGTGCATGTCGGTGAGTACCTGCGAGGTTATTCCAGTTGTTCCGACGGCGGACCGTAACTTTCCGTAGTGCTGAGAAGCCACCTTCAACAGACCCCATAGCATCGACAGGGATGCTGGATTTCTACAGCATGGCTCTTCGGTCCGACAGTTTGCACCCCTCTCGTCCAACCACTTAGACAACTCCTTGTTGGATACACTACCACTAGCAAGCGGACCCGAGAACGTCTGGCGGCTGAGGGAACTAAAGTAGAGGTTCCCAGGCTCTTGTCTTCCATGATCAGCACTTTGCGCTACAATCTGACTCAAGCTGTGTACACATAAGGGTCCAGGCACCCAAGCTTGGCCACTGGAAAAAGACTGCAGTATTGACCACAACAAGAATAATGGGAATCTAAACTTCACAACATCGTCTCCAATTAGAGCTCCTTCCAGTTACAGATCTTCGAGCACATGTCCTTTTGAAACAATTTTCAACATTACAGCTATTCGTGGTGACTGGCGACTAGTACTGAAACAGCGCAGTATTTACCAAACAAGGGTACGCATACCTGCTTCCCATCACTCGCATGAAGACTAACGGGATCTTTGAGCTTCATAACGACAAGCTTTCCCCCGAATCCGAAAGTTGTAAGAACATGTGGTGGCCTACCAACAGACGTCCTCAACGCCTCCACGGTGGATTTCGGAGGCGTATGCAGAGCATACTGTGAGTAGTGCTGCGTCTGATATGAGTTGCCAACGGGTTGCTGCATCTGATAAGGACTAACGGCAGGCCAGGTCGAGGCTGCATAGCTGGGCACTTGAGCGGCGGAATATTGATTATATTGCACTTCCGGCGTTTGTTGTGTAGCAATTTGAGGGGTGAAGCTGGTCTGAGGAGTAAATGTTGTCGCTTGAGGATTTGAATATGGAGTGTATAGACTCTCCGGGACCAATGGTGGTGCTATCTGTGGATCAATATGTTGCATGTTGTAGGGTGCTTGATGAACTGAATTGAACTGCTGAATCCCCAGGTTTAGCTGAGGTTGCTCTACCTCATATTGTTGCTTCGATCCAAAAGATTGTTCCACCTGATAATAAGGGGACGCATGTCCAAACTGAACATCCGACTGTGATCCTGTCCACTGTCGAGGAGTGACTTCTGCTGCTGTAGCGTTTGCACTGATAGGTGCAGGGAACGTACTAACACTACTACTGGTGCTAAGACTATCCAGCTTTGAGGACGTTGACGGGATATCGAAGCTACTGGTCCTCTCCTGATTGTACTGGCTTGCTGAAATATGCTGCTGATCTTGCCCTGCAGACCATTGTGCAGAACCGTACCCTTGATAGGTACTATCTGCATAACTTCCATTTTCTTCCGTTATAGCTGGCAAAGGTAGAGTCTCCTGCCGCGCTTCAGGACAGTGAGATGTCCCAGAAACTTCGCTTGGGGCAGATGGGTTTTTCTCTTTCCACTCTTGTGCCTGGTGATCATAATACCACCCTGGGTACTGATCTTCCCAACTGATCTGCTGTTGGCCCACGCCACTTTCTCCGCTAGATGGCCATGTTGAGTTACTCTGCTCCACGACTGATGCCTCAAAGAGCGGGTTGTGTGTAAGGATGGACTGGCCTGAGGTATTCGGATTTTGTTCGGTCCACTCATTTTGATAAGCCCCGACCACAGACTGGTTTGCCGAGATGTCACCATTCCCAACCACAACTTGCTCATTCGCCTGTGAACGAACTTCGCTGGATTCCTGGTTTTGCCAGTAGCTCTGATTCATGTCAGCTTCAACTTCGGTCTGATACTGCCCTGAGGTATCCCATGAAGACCCGGCACCTGCTCCACCATCGCTAGAGGCCACCTGTCGCCACTCACCCGTGATATTATTGTACCACCACCCCGGATACGGATTTTGCCATTCAACTTGGTCACTTTGGCTTAGTTGCTCCTGTCCTTGTGACTGCCAGTACGCTGTCTGTTCTTCACTACCTGTCTGAACTGAGGTTTGACTCTCCTGCCCTAGCGTTTGCAATTCCGATGACACGTGGGGTGTGAAGGACTGAGTTTCAGGCACTGCTTGTTGCACATCAAAAACACCAGCATTGGCTGATTGTTGCTCTAGGACAGCGGATCCGGAATCATGAGAAGCGTCGGCTGTTAACTGGAAGAAATCCGCACCTGAGTTCCAGCCGTCCTCTTGCTGCTGAGAAGGATCTGCGGGGAATGATGAGAGGAGATCAGAGAATGAGCCAAACCCAGCGGACGCTCCAAAGTCACTCCACTGAACCTCGGTCACATCAGTGGTCTGCTTTTGTGGCTTTGATGCTTGAGGTGATTTTACTTCCTCATCAGCGACAGATTCGGTAGACGTCTCCTTCACGCTCGACGCTGTGGTATCAGAGATTATTGACGCTGTGGTACTGAGGTGATTGGTAGCCAGTTCTCTGGACACATTCGAGTCTGGCAATACGACGTCCTGCCCAGGAATGTTCAAAGGGGTTGAGATCGATGTTTCCAAAGCTCCGGAGCCCTGAAACACATCCCCTCTACCTGATTCAGATTCGTATCCTCCATTCGCAAGAGGCATCAATGAATCCTCTCCACTGAGTGCCAAGTCAGAGACCGACTTTACATCCGGATCCTCCCCGTGTATATCCCCATTGCCCATGTTGTGTAAATCGCCACTGTGAGGTTTGATATCAGACAAAGCATCCAGCTTCGCAATGCTAAGTTCGGAAAAAGCGTCATCAAGCTCAAAGTCCAGCTCAGCGTTGCAATCTTGCTGTGTATTTTGTTTTTCAAGTCCTTCAGCCAGCAATTTTTGTTTGCTACTCCATGACCCAGAAGCAGAAGATGAAAGCTCCTGGTTGCCAGGAGCCCCCGATAGATTCACGTCCCCTGCATCTTGGAGTTTGTGAGGCACATCCTCAGGAACCGGAAAATCCAACTCGTCTCCCAGCTGATCAAAAAAGCTCGCATCCACATCATCTCCGGCATGCAACGGAGGATATGGTGCGGGAGACATTGCTGCAGTTACTTACTAGCAACGCTACAAGGATAGGATCCACACCATCGCCCTAAATCTCAGCTGAACACATTCAGGATAAAAGACTGCTGGCGGAGAACTGCCTGCACGGTCTGAAAAACTTTGCTCGTCGATAACCTTTGCCCTGTAGCCTTCTGTACAAGCAAAACACATGCACAATCATTCATGCATTTCGCCCATAGCAGATGGTTTGCGCCTCCATTTGACACACTTCTTATCCACAAGATTTCCGCAACAGGGCGATATATCTGGAAGGAAGGAACCTCACTGATCCACTTTTTCCATCAATCGTTCAGAAGCCCAAGCTTGATTGCAAGAATTCCCTTAAACCGCCACAACGAAAACGACACTGCAAAACTTGAAGCATACCTTCTGCGTAGGTTGACAAGAAGAGCGTTCCTGATTCCAGAGAGAAAAAACCACGTGTAATCTCCCGCTTTCGCTCCTGCTCGTAATCTGGACGTCGTTTTGCAGAAGCAACTGAATGCCGTCAGCATCGGCTCTCACAGCACATTACCGTGACCATCGGCACGTAGTTGAAAAATAAGGTCTTGCAAGAGAATATGCATCATGAGTGGCTGGGCATGTGATCACTCTTCTCACTGGAAAATGGTCAAAAAACACATGATTATTATAAGAACATTAAAATGGAGAATATATAACATCAAACTTAAACAGGTCGTAGAACTAACTGTCGGTAAAGAAACTAATGCAGAAATATGTGCGTTACGGAGTTTTATCTAAGAACAGATTTGATTCGCATATAGCCTGTGTTCATGTCTAGAGCTATGATATTCTAGACCACGGCGATATCACGAACACTGTCTCGGATCTCCCACTTGAATCACCTTGTGCTCCAAAACTATGTCTTTCTCTCTGAAGTGATGATCGTATGCGCATAGAGACTGTGTAAATATGACAAAAATTCAATAGCACTCAAAGTGGCCGCAGCAATTACGAGGTCGAACTCCGCACGATCAGCTGGTGAACGAGGACTTGATTACGGGGATAACTTAGTTTTAAAAACGTCTGGTTGGTCTCAAGTTACAACAGGAGAATCAATTTGATCTCGAAAAGTCCAATCGATGCTATGCAAATAAGCGTAATATGCATGAGCGCTCGTGGAGAGAAAGAACCCATCTTGGACATCAACTATGCTTCCGGTCTTTCATGAACAAAACAGGTTTCATATGATTCTTTGTCAGTCTCATGCAAGCCCACTTTGATGGCTCTAAAGAACTGTCCGAGGAAGTATACTTCTAAGGCCATAATCGGACCATAACTTCAGCACTAGTTAGGGAACTCACCATGAGCAGAAGCCCTCCAAATTACTTGATAATAAAAGAAAGACAAAGAAGATACGTGGGATGCTGGGCCAGAGATAACAATCTAACGACACCGCCAAAACTTTCAGGCGTTATTGCAGCTTTGACTCCTTCATAGACCCACACGGAGAAGAAGGGACTATGATACACAAACAGTGGTGATAAAAGAGCGAGCATCACACTGGAATCACTCATGATACATCCCTACACAATTCAATCTCCAAGTTCAATGACTGCAAGAGGAAGTTCAAGGAAGGAATGGACTATCAGCAGATCAGAGTCAAAATAAACTCATGGGATTTTATACGTATTTGAATATCCTGCGGCAAGTATTCAGTCTACCTGGTTTGACACAAAGGATGCAAAATAAGACTTGAAAAAAATGACTAGAAAATTCTGCGTCTTCCATCTAGTCCACAATCCTTGATCTGATCTTGGATTGAGATGTGCCACCGCACAGCCGTAAGATTGATCATCATGTACAGATCAACGACTGGTGCCCAAGAGATTCAATCCGAAGCTGGCAGATTCGACGCAGAAGTCGAAGTTCAAAACCAACGCAGAGAATGTGTCCATCACATTTCAAGGACCTACGAATATTGCTCGTGGTGATAAATTAAGAATTTTCGAGCATATTCCTGATATACTGCAGCCCCCAATACCTTGCAAACAGTTTTTTTGCTTCTCTAGTCAATGGCACAGCTCAGTTGCATGTTTGTGCAGAGTTGCTATAGTTGCCATTTCTTGAATCTTCCAGCATAAGATTATTCAAATTACGAACTCCATTTCTTTCATTCCGACATGTGGTAAACATGTATCCGGCCACTGACTTAGGAATGAATTACAATAAGGGTTTTCTATCAGTTTTAGCTGGAACCGCAATTTCAACATGCTCCGCAGTGACATGCGTCGCCAGTTAATATAGCTTAATGGAGAGTCCGCATGGAGGATCGTTGGAAGATACGAAATTCACAAGGTGGTTTGATTAGTAAAAAGACGAGGAGGTGCAAGGACTGACATCACTACCATGGCCCTCCGGAAAATGTGGCACCTCTAAAACAGAGGACAAGCCGTTGGATCGATGAAAAAGGGTGCATCAAAGTCTTTGCGTTTCAAATATGTCAAAAGCCACCAAACACGGAACTAAATAAACTGAACCCCGCGGTTCACTTATGGATATCGAGGTAATCCAACAAGCCAGAGCGAATAAAATCCATCACCCGCCCCAAAGAACCCCAATCGTGTTATGTTTCTGATCAGGGTCGACTAGGTGTAAGCAAGTCGCCTTTCCAAGATGACTACCTACATTTTGACAATCGGGATCCAGAGAGGCATGGTGTCAATTCAGACTCCTGGAAGACGTGTCCAGAAACCCTAGAGCAGTACAGAAATTAGCAGTAGAGAATAAGGAGCAGAAATTGGGTCGATGATGATCCACGTGAGTACCTGAAGAGGGCAATTTGTAATTCAGAAGAAAGAGAGGAAATAGAGATCATCGGTATATGCACCTTCCCTCGATCCGCAACACCACACTCCTTCACAAGAAAAAAACGCGGTCCCGGCCTACAGAAACACCCCTATTCCGAAATTGCATGTCAGATCCGGCATCTGATCGAAGTGTTCGCACCTCCTCTTGCTTTCAACATACCAATCCTCTGTCTTCTTCTTCCCTCTCACCGCCTCGACCACAACGAAACCACTCACTTGCTTCTATGCCCACTCCAGCGAGCATCGCCACCACAACCCGCAGCCCAAGGCCCCAGCCCAGCCCAGCCTAGAAGCAGCACCAACTCCACCACCACAACAACAACAACAGAGCACCAGAAAGTGATCAACAGCAAAGAGAGGAGAAAAAGAGAAGAGCAGCGTTCGATTGCGTTCACACATCCGACAACACAAAGCTCCCACTTCCAACTCGTTCTCTCCACCAAATTGCCACACCGGGAAACTGCCGGCAACCGAGCAGGTCAAGATTGTAAGCACGTGGAAAGATGATAGAGAACTCTGCGTGGGCCGGCTATGGCGGAACGGAAAGCAACTCCACTCTCTCCTTTTTCTCCCTCCCAACCTCCTCCTCTCTCGTTCCGGCCCCCGCCATCGACCACAACGACACCAATTCCTTCCTTACTTCCTTCGCTTCCATCCACTTTCCCTTCACTCTCCTTCTCCCTCTCTCTGGGAATAGCAAGCCCGAACCGACCCAATCACCGCACCGCAGGGTTCGAACCCAACCCACCCCACTCCACTTCCCATCCGACTTCAGGCCCTCACGGTTCCCGTTCGAACGAAAGAGCAAGGAGGTAATTTGGCCTTGAGATCTGTATCCGACGGTGCTCACCCGGCAGAGAGCCAACGGAATCATTTCTCGTCAAGGGACGGGAAGAGAAGGGACCAAATAGAGAGAGAGGGTGTCGCCGATTTGGGCTTAGATTCAAGACCGACCTCAAATTTTCTGGCTATAGAACACCTGGCATCATCCCATTGGATGGACGAAATGAATCTGGTGATTTAATGTCGTTTGGATCGAAGCCGACAAACGAATGGAGATTACAGCGCAGGGAACTTACAACTTGGAGATGGCATCACTTGAGTGGCGTGCCGTAGCCTAGGCTTTTTAAGCTTACATGCGTCCGTGCCTCTCTCTTCTTGCCTCTGTCTGTCTCTCTGTTGCCAGATGTCCGAAAACTTCGTTCAAAAGTCGGTGCCAGTCAGCTTCTTTTAAGAACATCCACCTGTTTCCACCTTCGGCATTGTCGAAATTTTCAGTTGGCTGATGATAGCCACAGATCCAGGCCGAGCTTAGCACATCAGCTATGTTTACAAAAGTACTTGGACCAAAAATTTTGGAGGCAGTATACAAGCGAGGAATGGTACGATACACCCAACTTTAAATACAGGGAATAATTAAAATCTAAACATATGGCGCCTGGAAAATGAGTGAGTCACGTATGAAGGAGATGGCATCCGGCACATGCAAGAAGAGATTGATTTGGCAGCCCGAAGAGGAAACATGTAGATCAAGAGTCGAACCGAGATAGGGAAACCGTGTACAGAAGTAGAAAGTCAGTCAGACATTTGCAGACTATCGCAACTGTTCAGTAACGACCAGGTCTACTGCAGTACCGTATGGCACCGATAATCCAGTGACACCATGTTCTAAACAGAGACTTTAATATTCAACGTGGCAAAAAGAATGGTCCACCATTTGCGTGTCGTTCTTGTACATGGACCGTTGGATATGTCCAAGTCACCAAAAGGATTTTGTTAAAAGTCAAAGCAATCACTCTCAAACAAAGATATGATAAATTAGACCAGACATGGAATTACTCGGACGAGTTGGACACTCGCAGAGCGTTGGAGCTTGATCATATAAACCACAAACTACAGTTAAAGCACTATGCATCCCAATGGATGCATACTGTACCCACTATTCTGCACCGATGTCACGAAAACACAAAATTTACCTCATTACTATGCATAAATTATAAGATAAAAATTACCAAGTAATATAGCAAAATGGACGGGAATAGCCACTCAAGTCTCACATAGATGAAACCAAAAGGTTCCCGTCATCTAGGCTCCAATGGTATAGACTCCAAAATATATGAACTATCTATGTCAAATGTTCCATATATTAGATTAACATATCAAGAATCATCCTTTGATGTGATTGCTCTCCAATGGATACATGTAAACTAAAATAGTCTATACAATAAACTAAAATGATTGATACCCATGTGACCTAGTATCAAAGGCTCTCCCACACTATCTCATAAACATGGCATAGTCATTGTCCATAGTCTCATATAACTTCAAAGCTAGAGCAACAAAGAGGTGACCTCTCTACATTCTCTTATACTTGGAGACCTTGATTGTTGGCACTCCACTTGCCACCTATCCATGAGGATGAATAATCACCCCCTCCAAAATTATATCACGTGTAAGATATATAACAATAATGTTTGAACAATAACCTGGTCCTCCCGAATCAAGTATAGCTTTACCCTGACATGGGTCGACTATAAGGCATACCAACGCTCTTTTCATATGAGGTATCCATCCTCTCTCGTGTAATAACAAATATCACATCTATAATGGGTAGTTGTAAAAAAGATAATGGATGTGAGTCAGAAAGTCTTCATGCATGGTCGAGCCAAGATCCACGAGGTTGCATCCTTTTTGAAGCAAGAGCGTAAATGAGTCTTAGTAGTACGAGGAATGGTCAGATCCAATAAACAAAATGTGGAGCTTGCTAAAATTGTCAATCCATCAAGATAGACTATAGATCTTTAGTCCAATCGGTGGACAAAGAGAAAAATGACGAGAGTTCATATCGTAGCTCCGACTCTACTTGTGCCCCTATGCAAAACCTGCAATTATGCAAGATGTCTTAAAAAACTCTCCAAAGGAATCACTTTGGTAAAACTATAAGCATGATTGAGTTTACCGTCAATCTTGACTAGCTCAATCATTTTGTCTAACACAGTCTATATGAGAAAATGGTACCTAATGTCGATGTGCTTCACTCTAGTGTCTATCTCCTGATTTATAACTAGATGTAAAGCACTTTGACTATCACAACGAAGATTCATAATGTCATGTGTCAATCCCATTTTTGTGACAAGCCTATCCAATCTAAATGCTTCCTTTGCTCCTTCCGCTGCCGTTACATACTGAGCTTATGTGCTAGATTATGCTAATCACTTCTGCAATGTAGATCTCTAACTAATACATCCACCTCCAAGTGTGAACACATACCCGATCATAGATTTCCTCCCATCTAGATCTTGTCCATAGTCATCATCTACATATGCAATGAGTGATTTGGCATTGTACAATTTCACATCAAAAGGCAATACCAAGAGATATCTAGGAATCCACTTCACAACTTCCCAATGTATCTTCCTTTGATTTGACATGTATATGTAAGTCTTGACTATAGCTAGAACAATGTCAAGCCTAGTGCAAATCATCAAAAATATGAGACTTTCCACTACCTTGTCGTAAAGGACCTTGGACATCAAACCTTTCTCCATGGCATTTGTTGGACAGAGGGCTAATGAGAGCTTGAATTCAGGAGCTAAAGGAGTACTCATTGACTTGCAGTTCTTGCAAGTACATTTCTAGCATACATCGCTTGAGTTAACCATAGCTTCATATTCTCTTGGCTTTTCTTCACAAAGTCCATAGGCTATCTCATGAAGATTACCTCATCCAAGTTGCCATAGAGGAAAGCAGTGACAACATCCATTTGATCTAACACACAACAAGCGAATAGTGGCATACTTAGTAACTTAGGAATAGACCTTACTTTAATCCACACCTTTTTCTTGTGTGAATCCCTTGGTCACCAACCAGGCTTTGTAGATCTTCTTGACTCTGTCAGTGTGGCTATCCTTCAGTTTGTAAACCCACTTACTGTCCACCAGTTGTTGACCCTTTAGAAGCTTGACAAACTTCCAAGTCTTATTGTCAATCAATGATTGCATCTCCCCCTTTATTGTTGCATCCCACTTCACCTCGTCCACAGAAGCTTGAGCCTCATTGTATGAAGAAGGTTCCCCTTCTTCCAATATTAAAGCCATATCATCGTCATCAGCATGAGAGATATCATCATCTCTTAACTAAGTTGAATCATCCCATTTGCCAAATTGTTCAAAAGTACAGATATAACGTTTAGACGTCCTCCTCACAAATGAGACACAGTAAAATAACAAAAGGGATGGGAAGACCCTATCAAATCGGACAAGGATGGAACCAAAATGGTAATAGCATCACACGTATGTTCAGACATCATCCTAGTTGATGACTCAACTTGATCTTCCTATGCTGACATGTATTGAAGTTTGCCATCTCATCATGCTCTTGCATTTACTCAAATTGAGGAACTTGTTCCTCTATGGGAGCACCACCTTGTGCCTCATCATGGGATCCATCATGATTAATCTCCCCCTCAACAATATTAAGAGGAGATTTTTCCTTATCTGTATGAGGAGCCTAATCTTTCTCCCCTTGGTTCGATGATCTAGATTCACTGAACGAAATATCTCTACTGACAATCAACTTACAATTGAGAGGATCCCACAACCAGTAACCCTTCATAGCACTATGATATCCAAGAAAAACACATTTTTTTGAAGTAAAATCTAGCTTAGACCTACTTTCTTTGGGTGTGAAAAGATATGCATTAGATCCAAAGACTATCAATCGACTTAATAATATAATAGGCACTGTAAGATACGAGGGTTGTACATATAGGATAAAATGAAAGTATATCTAAATTGTGCCTAAGTTTATCTTAGTCATGACTATGTTTAGCTAGTTATGGTTAAGTTGGAGGAAAATATAGAGTAACTTTTGGTGTGGTAGATGAGAACTACTATTTTGTTGTTTAGTATGAGTCAAGGAATAGATTCCATCACATGGGTATCTTGACTTCCCTTGACTTGGACTAGTTTTCATTGGTTGGACTTGGTGAAGACCCTTAAATCTAGGGGCGAGATTGACTTGGTACACTAGAAGTCAATTAGGGAGTAGTTGGGCTTCTAGAAGATCCAAGTGGACCAATTGCATGTTGCCATGTACCCTTTTCATTGGGGTTTGTGATCTCTACCTCGTTTAAACTTGGTAAGAGGAAGTTACATGGTGATTACTTGTAGTTACTAGGGTAAGATTCTAAGTAGTATAAATAGAGAGGTTGAGAAGCACCTCTCAAGTAGTTTTTCAATGGAAGTTAGTTTTGGGAGGAGATAGTGTGGTGATCTTAGTTTTAGGGAGCTTGGTTCTTGGAGATGTCATGTTCGGAGTGGAACCTTGATTCAATGAAGACTTTGATTACCAAAGTATCCCTTTCCTTTTGAGTGATATCTTACTCTTGGTGATAATGTGCATAATAGAGCTTGGACTTTGAGAGTTTGTGTAAGAGTGAGCAATAGGATCATGGGCAAAGGGTGGGACTAAGTCCTTCTAGATTCATGATGAGCTTCCAAAAAGCCATCGGAGGTAAACCTGAGTGAGAGTCAGCCCGGAGGTCACAGACCGTCCATACCTCATCTCCAATAGCGTCATGTAATTAATCACACTTGAAGGAAAAAAGTTTACCAAATAAGCCGCAGTGTTGATAGATTCAGCGCAAAACACATGTGATAAACCTGATTGGCTCAACATACTCCTTGTCTATTCCGATAGTGTTCATTTGAGCCGGTCAACAATACCATTCTCTTGTGAAATATATACTATAGTGAGATGGTAAGTTATACACTCTTGTTGAAAAAATACACCTCAAATTCTCAATAAGAGTATTCCCTGCCATTATCTACTCGTAGAAATCTCACTCTCTTACCAGTCTAAGTCTAAACTTGGGCTTTTCACTTCTTGAAAGTGACAAAGACCTCAACTTTTGATGTAGGAAATAAACACATCACTATTTATATATTTGAGCATCTCCTTGGAACTATGAGTTCCAACGCCAAAAGCAATCTAATGTTGCTTCTTTAGTACACAATGCAAAATAAGAAACTACTAGACAATAAAGTCTTTCTTGTGAAGAACTAACATGCTCTTCTCACTAATGTGACCTAGTCGTAAGTGCCACAAGTAGTTAATCTCATCTTGAGATCTAGAAACATGTGCTTCTCCACAAACAGTATTGCCCTCTAGCACATATAGATTTTTATGCCTTTTTTTTTTCAAGATATCTTTTCCTCTAGCCATGACTCGAAGTACACCATCAACAACTTCCCATTGATGGCCATTTGTATCTAACACACTAAGAGAAATCAAGTTCTTCCCCATGTAAGGGATATGTTTGACATTAGTTATCGTGCACACATTATCATCAAACATCTAAATCTTCACAGATCCAATACCCACAATCCGACAAGGATAATTATTCCCCATTAAACTGAACCGTTTGATATCGAGTAAGAACTGAAAAAGTCTCTCATGTAACACATCAAGCAGATACTCCTCATTCTTCCTTATTTTCTTTTGCTACATTGGTTGAAGAAGACTCACCTGCTTTGCCACGACAATCCTTCTTGAGGTGGCCAATTTTGCCACAATTCCAACATAACAAAGTCTAACGTTCTTGATATCTCCCCAAAGATCTAGATATAGTCTTAGATCTCTTCTCCTCATCTATTGTATGCTTCTCATGCCTTCCATGATTCCCTTTCAATGCAGTTCTCGAAGAAGTCGATGGTTGAGAATGTCACATCATCTTCTGTTGAAGATCGTCTTTCAACAGAGCACTCACCACCTCATTGTATGTGTTGGTCTTCCTATCACAATGTAGTAATACTTATGAAAAGGATTTATATGATGTAGGAAAAGAACTCAATAGATGGAGAGCCTTACTCTCATCATTTAGATCCTCATCAAGATTCTATAAGTCCACTGCAAGATCATTGAACGCATCCATATGATCTTGTATCTTGATCCCATTGTCCTTCATCTTGAAGCTCATTAGCTTCAAGGATGTGTAAAGGCAATTTGAAAACTCCTTTTCATGGTTCTTCCGTTGAAACTGCTCTAAGAGAGTAATGCAGTCCACGTAATCACCCAACTATTTGATTACATTGGCTGTAGATATAATGTTACTATGTGTACAGCTATCTCATGCATGTCATTCCAATCGTCCTCCGACACCAAATTGGAGGACGATTAGAACAACACCAAATTAATCTTGGCCCTCAATAATTTCCCAAAACTATTAGCCTTGAGCATGCCCTTGACTTGACGATCCCATAAGAGATAATCAGAACGTCCATTGTGCTATGCAATGTCAAATCTGGCACCCCATATCTTCATGACTGCCTTCTTGCCCCGTTTGGTCCCTAAATGCATACCTTGTGTTGATCGATCGTCAAATGAAACCTCCAAACTTGCCTCTTTTTCTCTCATTGCAGCCCGGCCATTAAAATCATAGTTGGATCAGTCTTAGCTAACTCGATTCTTGCCATAGTATCGTCCATCAAGCTAACAAGCTCGTCATTGACAACCTTCACGAGTTGTTTTTCAGGACGGACACCTTTAATAAGTCAAGTGCCTATAGCTTCCTCTGTTACAGATTTGACAAAATTTTCAAACCACATGCAAAGTAACAACCGCCTCCAAATTTCCAGGTTCTCAACCCCAATCTCCATGCACATGTCTTATGTTACTTATGAAGCTGCAATGCAACAACCAATCCTATACACGATGCTCCGAATTTCAACGCTTGACTCACACTTCCAATTCTTCTGAGGTGGCTAGAAGGTAACAATTCAATTATCTTGGGTACTTGAACGAGATAATTGAATTGTTACCCACGCACAAAATTTGCGCAAAAGAGCCTCTATCAAGAAAACCGACTGCCGCTGACCATCAAAGATGAAGATGGCTTGAGCCTTGAGCAACAAAATGTCTTCTTTCCTTTCCTTTCTAATCCTCCGTCCTTGCTCTACGAAGATTTTGAAATCCCATTCCATACAGTAATGAGCCTCATATCCAGATGTCTCCTCCAATGATCTCTTTGCGTTCTCACATTGCCGTCGGTTCTCGACCACCTTGCACCCCTTGACTACAAAACTTCAGCAAGTTTTGGTGCACCATAGAACTGCAATATTCTATGTCCAAAACCTCATAAGTTGTACAAACCTGGAAAATATTGAGGGTGGAATTCGTAATCACTCACCCACTCACTCTCATTGGATACGGCATTTGGTGCAAGATGACGAATGATGTCTTTTATCCTAGATTATGCATTCAATGTATCACGCAAGACATCAAGATACATAAGGATTGGTGCAAGATGTCTTTGAGTCATGATTAATATATTAGTATCGCGAGTCCTACCACATGCACATGCTCTCGATCCACTTCAAATCCCATCCTTTCCATCGCATGCCCCAATCCTTGCAACCAAGAACCAACTCTCAAGCCCTCAAATCAAACAACTAGAGCATGAGACATGATGGCATACAACGAGCATCAGACGGAAGGATTAGAATCCTAAACCCTAAAATCTCTAGCTTTGATATCAATTGTTGGTCCAAAATAGCAAACAATGAATCATACATTCATTAGAGAAATCAACACAAGAGATATGTGGTTCACCTCATTGAGCCTACGTCCACGGGAACACACAAATTGCTTTACTTATCTCTATGCCCGTCGGCCACACCAAGACTTACAGCTTAAGCTCCCTCTCTCATTCTCTCAACTTGCTCCGTAAGAATGAGCTCTAGTGCGTCCCATAAAGCTTTCACTTATATAGTAGTGCCAACTAATCCTAGTCAATATCGAACTAGAGTATCATCCTAACTAGACTTAACTCATGTCTAAAAGTAAACCCAATACTCTCCGTATCATTCTCGTAACTTCAATGTTCACACACAAAATAATCAAATAACTTATAAACCAAGTCATAAATTAATCTCATTTGACCCAATATCATTCTTTCAACATTCAAAACTCCACCTTATATATCATTTTAGTAAACATAACCCACACTTCCCTTTATCACTTTGAGTATTATAATATATATTTTGGATAAATTAATTTTACAAGGACCACTAAGTTATGATCTTGAGCAAAATATTGCTTTGATAATGGATGCTTGTTTAGGACACTCCATTAGTATTTATTTTTGTTGTTAATATCCCAAGCTAATCGAGTTGATATAGGTCGATCCGTGCCTGATGACTACAAGCCGTAGATCTAGCGTTGTTATGTACCGATGGTACAGATCTGTTTAGGGCTAACCCGAGATCAGGGTTTCCCTGTACTCCCCCTATATATACAAGGAAAGGCGAAGCCTTCCCCATCTCATTCCTGTACACTCTCTATTGGCCCTTTTGATGTGCTCTCCTCTTCTTGGAGTGATTCCTGA
Source organism: Marchantia paleacea (assembly GCA_014180765.2). Classification (NCBI taxonomy): domain Eukaryota; kingdom Viridiplantae; phylum Streptophyta; class Marchantiopsida; order Marchantiales; family Marchantiaceae; genus Marchantia; species Marchantia paleacea. The sequence goes on from MUAA02000018.1 coordinate 2,577,281, forward strand.
AGAGTCAATTTCTCAACATGGTATCAGAGCATGGTGGGAGCATTAGTTTTGTAGATTAGACATAGAGGAGTGTTGGAGATCAGTGAGGAGTGTGCCTCAAAATTGGAGGCTGTCCCGCAAAAGCGATTAGATTGTTGGGGAACCATTTTGTGATTTCTCAAAATCTTCAATCGCGTTTTCGGAGGTCAAGATGATCATTTTCGACCTATTTTTGATTGGCATGAAGTTTTCGTGCGATTTGGAGTTGTTGGTGATAGTTATCGCCTTTTCAAAATCTTTGAGGAGCTATTTGGAGGCCTAAACAAAGTTTTTTAGAGGTTTGAGGGTTTCTACGTAAGCTGAGGCTCATCCTTCATCAAGGTAGAAGCTGAACTTTGCTCGTCTCTGTCAGAGCTCTTGCCACGAAAAATTTCAGCTCAATCCGAGCTTTCTTCGTCGTTTTTTAAGCTTAAATGCGTGCATGCTTGAGAATCGCGAACACATTTCCTTCTTCGTCTGCGGGTCAAGACATGCACATTTCTCCAATTTTTGGAGTTTTGCATGTTTCTTGATCGAGGTGCAGAGGAGCTATTTTTCCACCGTAGTCGCAGAGGTGTTCTTTGTGTTCGTTTTGTGTCTGTGCAGGTACTTGTCGTGTTGGGGTCTTGATTTTCGCTCGTGACCACAACCATGGCAGAATCCGTGAGCATGATCACTGGAGAAAAACTGGACAAGAACAATTTCCAAATGTGGAAATTTTGAATGAAGACCTTCCTTCAAGGCCATGGGCTATGGGAGCTTGTGACCGGGGAGGAGAAAGCATCAATCGTGGTTGCTGGTGATCTTCGCAATGAATAGACATTGCGTGAGTGGAGAAAGCGATCGTATCAAGCCATCCACTACATTGCGCTCACGATCTCAGGCTCGATGATCGGTCACATTCAAGACTATGACACACCCAAGGAAGCTTGGGACGCGTTGTCCTGAGATGTTCCATTCGTATGAAGCTCGGAAGCTCCGATTCTTTGCAAACAATTCAATACAGTCAAGAAAGGTTCAATGTGTGCCAGTGACTACGTCAATCACATCAAGTAGCTGGCAGATCAGTTAGCATCTGTCAATGTTCAACTTGATCCGACCGTGATTATTGGTGCGACATTGCAAGGATTGCCTGCCGAGTACAAGCAGTTCATTACGTCAATTTCGACCAGAGAATCTCTTCCGAAGTTTGACGAACTGGTCCCAATGATGTTGGGAGAAGAAGTGTGAATTCTGGGCAATACTAGTGTTTCGTCCAGCCCGCAAGAAGGTGTTTTTTTTGCAAGTTCTGGAGGTCAAGGCAGAGGTCATGGTTAAGGAGCCGAATATAGTGGTGGTAGAGGTCGTGCGCATAACAAGGCGTCGAACCAACCCAGTGCGCCAATCGGAGGAAAGCGAGGTTAACACCTGCAACTACTGTCACAAGAATGGCCACTATGCCAAAGATTGTTACAAGCTTCAGAATAATCTGCGCTTCGGACCCAACAGGGGCCATGTAGGCTGTGAAGAACAAATTCTTTCATTGTGACACATCAGAGTTATGCTGCTTTTGGACCTAATACTGATTGGGTGATCGATTCCGGAGCTACCAGCCACATGACGCCGCATCAAGAATGGTTTGCGACGCTTGACACTGTGAAGACTCCTCAGTTCATGGTGACTAAAGATGATACGAAGTACAAGATCAAGCATAAGGGTTAAATTCCGCTTGATATTCCAGGATCTAATCTTTCTGGAATCAGAAACGTTTTACATGTTCCTACTCCGAATCGGAATTTGTTATCAGTAGGACAGATGGTAGAACAAAGTTTCCAAGTGCGTTTCAACAAAGATGGATGCTTTGTTGAAGACTCCACAGGTACTGTCGTAGCTTGAGGTAGCATGAGTAGTAGACTGTTCAAGCTAGATGCTACAGTTAATGTTAGTAAACAGCCAACTCTTGTCATTACAGAAAGTGGTTTTGTAGTATCTGACATAGATATTTGGCACAAGCGAATTGGGCATATGAACTTTCAAAAACTGAAGACTCTTCCGAGTTCAGATCTAGTCACAGGTTTGCCCAACTTCACTTCTTTCGGCCTTTGCGCGGTGTGTCCCGCTTGTCGGGTTCGGCAAGCAAGCTAGACAACCCTTTAAGGGATCAGGTAGGAGAGCGACCAAGCTTCTAGAGCTGGTGCACATAGATGTATGGACTTCTTCTCAACCAAGTTTATATGGTTTTGAGTACTTTGTGTCCTTCATTGATGATTTCTCTCGCTACACACTGGTTTACTTCCTTAAGAGCAAGAGCTCTTCAGATGTGTTGTCGCCTTTCCGGACTTTCAACACCTTGGTGGAGAAACAGACTGGAAAATCTGTCCTTTCTCTACGTTCGGATGGAGGAGGCGAGTTTACATGCGGAGAATTCACCGCTTACCTACGTAAGCATGGCATCGCCGCCGTAAGACTTGCGGTTATACTCCACAACAGAATGGCGTTGCGGAGAGGAAGAATCGTCACATAGCAAAAGCTGCTCGCGCTATGTTGAACGAGAAATATCTGCCTAGACCATTCTGGGCAGAAGATGTTTCCGTTGCGGTGTACTTGATGAATCAAACTCCGACTGTAGCAGTTCACAACAAGACCTTGATGGAGGTATTCACATGCCATAAGCCTGATTACTCATTTTTGAAAGTTTTCGGTTGCATCTGTTATGTACACATTCCGGATGAGAAGCGCAAGAAGCTAGATCCGAAAGCTGAGAAGTGTATTTTCCTTGGATATGCCTTAGATATGAAAGGATATTGATGCTATAATCCTTCCTCTATGCAATTCTATATCAGTAGAGATGTTGTATTTGAAGAGTTGCAATCTTGGTAAGCATCTATGATTGTTTAGGTCATACCCACTCTTCCTGCTGAAACTGCACCAAGGAGTCCGTCCACTGTACCTTTACAGAATGGAGTTTCTGGAGTCACCCAGTCTAGAGCGGAGTCTCCTGTACTTGGAGCTGCTACGGATGAAGTTCATCGAGCACCATCCAGTTCAACTCCTAGTCTTGAGGATCATGTTATTTTGCAACATATGATGTCCTCACCACGGATTACCGATATTCATCCGTTGGATGAAGCATCCCAGAACGACGCTGCTGGTACCTCAGATCCGAAGCAAGGGGAGACAAATAGTACATCTGATACTGCCCTACGTAAATTTGAGAGAGTTTGGCATCCGGTTCAGAGATTTATGCATGGAAGTTTCCTTGTTGATCATCATGCATACATGACTCACATTCTTGCTGAGCCAGAACCGAGTACGCTTGAGGAGGCGATGCACAAAAATGAGTGGATTAAAGCCATGGAGACAAAACTTGTTGCTCTTCATCACCAACAAATATGGGAGTTGGTGGACTTACCTCAAGGTAAGAAAGCGATTGGTTGCAGATGGGTCTTCAAGGTCAAGCGCAACTCGGATGGCACTGTATCTCGATACAAGGTCAGATTGGTAGCCAAGGGCTACGCACAATAGCATGGAGTGGACTACGAAGAGACATTTAGTCCAGTTGCCAAGATGGCAACGATTCGTATGGTGGTTGCTATTGCTGTCAACAAGGGATGGCAAATGCATCAAATGGACTTCAAGAACGCCTTTCTCAATGGAGATCTCGGCGAGGAAGTCTACATGCAACAACCATCTGGTTACAAAGATCCGAAGTTTCTTTCCCGCATTTGTAAGTTAAGGAAATCCCTCTATGATTTGAAACAGGCTCCGAGAGCATGGTATCAGAAGATCAATTCCTTTCTCATATCTCTTGGATTTGTAGTCTATCATTCCGACTCATCGTTATACTGCATGAGATCAAGAGTTCATGTAGGACAAAGCACATTGAGGTGCACTATCAGTTTGTTAGGGAGAAGGTCCTTTTAGGTGTAGTAGATCTTAGATATATACATACATGAGATCAGGTTGCAGATATCTTCACCAAAGCTTTACCTAGAGAGTCATTTGCTACATTTCGACATTCTCCATGAGTTCAGGATGTATAGCTGAGCTTGAAGGGGAGTGTTAATATCCCAAGCTCATCGAGTTGATATAGGTCGATCCGTGCCTGATGACTACAGGTCGTAGATCTAGGATTGTTATGTACCGATGGTACATATATGTTTAGGGCTAACCCGAGATTAGGGTTTCCCTGTACTCCCCCTATATATACAAGGGAAGGCGAAGCCTTCCCCATCTCATTCCTTTACACTATCTCTTGTCCCTTTGATGTGCTCTCCTCTTCTTGGAGTGATTTCTGAAGAGTCGGTTTCTCAACATTTGTGACTTGTTTCTAAAATATATGATCATTTATTTAATCAACAACCATCAAAATTTCATACTCAACACCTCCCAAATTTCATTATTCATTACTTTAAGAGGAGAGACATATGCAAACGTTGCAAAATTACTAAAGTATAAAGCTCATTTAGGAAAGAAGGCAAAAATATTTAAATTCTCTCAAATATGAAAATATACGTATTTTTGAACACATTGAAAGTATCAAGAATTTATTGCAATTTAAATATATTGGAAGTTTTTCTATACCTTTATTTGTTTAGACATAAGAAAAATTTATCTCCAAATACATCCAGAGCATCAATTACACTGAAGGTAAATAATTATTGTTAAGATAACGATTTGATACATTAGAATGATAAATAAAAAATTGCTTTGAAGGAGATTTGAATCTCAACTACTTCCATATCTATTATCCTTACAACTAGAGGCTACAACCTACATTAAATGATTGTTGTTAAAATGTTGAAAATATGCATGTTGGTGACATTATATAAAATAAATAAATAAATGTTAAATAAAAATCTGCTTTGAAGGAGGTTTACACCTCAAAAAACTTCCATATCTTTTATCCTTACAACTAGAGTGTGAAATGCAACCTGTATAATTTAACACCACTTCAACTAACAACTCATGTTGAAGTCAAATAAACACAGTTAAATAACAAAAGGGATGGGAAGACCCCATCAATTCGTACAAAAATGAAACCAAACAGGTAACATGGGGCTAGACCTCAATAGCATCACATTGGGAAATATGTTCTACATCATTTAAAATATCTGAACTATTTAGGTCAAACTGTCAACAAACAATAAGAGCATCCAAAGAAGTATCATCTAACGTGATTGTTCTCCTATGGATTGCACTAGCTAGTGCTCTATGTAAAGCAATGGAAACATGTTGCCTAAAATAAGTTATACATTAAGCTCAAGAGAGTGATATCCCTACCTAGTATGGTATGCTCTCGCACACTCCCTCACAAACATGTTGAAGTCGGTGTCAATAGCTCTATATAACTCCAAAGCTAGAGAAACAAAGATGTGACCTCTCTCCATACCCCTATACTTGGAAACCTTTGCTGCTACTGCTCCACTCGTTGTCCATCCAGAAGGAAGGGTGATCACCCCCTTTGAAAAATTATATCACGAGTAAGATTGATACCCACGACATCTACCACAATGACCTAATCCTTCCCAACCAAGTACAAGTCTACCCTAATTCAAGTCTGACTTTCATAAACTGCCTTTTAATAAAAAAAAAATTATTATTTTTTTCCTTTGAAAATTAAAAGTACATGACATCTTGAATATCACTCATGAAGAAGTCATCTAGTCCAATAAAAATGCAGATTTTTTTTTCTAAATGCATACAAGAATATTAAAAAATAATTCAATGTTTTTAATAAAATGAAATTTTTCCAAATCCAATTAAACTCAATATTTCAAATATTGCACATCAAATATTTGAACTTTATTTCAAAATTATAAATCTGAAAAAACTCTAACTGTTTGTTTCAAACATATAACTCTTTAGTATATTTTAAGTTGATATCAAAAAATATAAAAATAAAAAATAAAAAATAAAAAAATTATTTAAAATCAATTGTGTGCCAACTCTAACCATGTTGGTATTTTAATTATCAATCTTTCAAATATTATAAATTTTTGCAATAACCTTCATGAAAAAGTCTTTCATTTCAATTGAAATAAAATGAAGTGAAAATTTTATAAATTCAATTAATTAAATTAAAAAAATATCAAAAACATTAAAATATTAAAATATTGAATAATTTACAATCCTTACATTTAAAATTTGAGTTAGTAGGTTTGTTTGCTAAAAATCATCAATCAGATTTGTAAAATAATTTTCATCTTAAAAAATAGATTTCTTTCAAATTTGGGATATTGTTCAATTTTTACCACAAACTTATTTGTCTTAAGTCAATGAAATTATGCATCTTTACCAATGACCTTTTTCAAAAAATATCCTTCATTTGAATACAATTTAAATTCTATATTTTTGTCATAAGAAATAACAGACTACAAAATAAATTTATCTTAATCCAGAGTCCTAAGAAAAAAATAAAATTTATTTAAAAATAAACCCAAAATACAATCACAAGTTAATTTTTTTATTAATTCTAATAATAATTTATTGACTCAAAATATAAAGAGATCAATAAACATTAAGTCTATATTTTTTTTATTCTTGACAACTTATAAGTAAAAAATACTATTTAAACTTTGATTTTTCATATGAAATCAATGGACCACTCATATCTATTTATCTCTCTTCACATTTTATGATGATTTGCTTATGAAATTTTGCCCATGAAAAGTTAATTTTGTCTATTAAAAAATTTCACTAAGCTTTCTATGCCATATTTTTGGACAAAGAAATTAATGAGAAGGATTTATTATCAAAATATATGCTCTTGTGTCAAGAATACATGTGTTTTTTTTATTATATAAAAGAATACTCTACCAAAATTGAAAACAATCTTTCAAATAAACAAACTAGAAATGTTTGTTTTAAAATAAGCTCAATAATTTTTTGTTTGAAAAATGGTTTCTTTACCATATAAATTTCACATCTTATACACATGCTCATTTCAAACCTCGTGATAAAGTGTTTAAAGTTGGTTTAAAATGGCTATACAATTTATTTGTTGTATAATGATTTCTATACAATACTAATTTCAAAGTAGAAATTTACGCTTTAAAAAAATATGGTCATAAAGTCAAAATAAACACCTATACTCTATCGAAACTCTGATGATAAAATATTTTCATTTGCTTTGTATGTCATCTTGATCATATGATGATGTCCAAATATCTTATTTATAAAATATTTTAAAATGAGATAAAATACAAATTATATGTACTCCTTCATCAAATGAATAAACAAAATATTCCTCATCAATGGCATGTAAGTCATTGCTTATTTATCAAGAAGAGCTTAAATAATCAATTTTCTTCAATGATCCACTTTTAAATCAACAAGAGAATAATTTGAAATCATTCATGAGCAAGATTTAATTAAGATTTAAGATCTGGGATCTGATTTATTCAACATATAATTATAAAAATTAGATCAAAAATAAAATGGATTGAAATTCTTAGCTCCTGAATTTTCTTCCTCTACTAGGAGGGAAGGAAAATCAATGATCATCTTTTAGAGATTTACAATTCTCAAAGTCTAATAAGATTTTCAATATTATTTATTTGTTATTGAACATGTCTATAATCTTTTATCAATATTGATGAGATCACATTTATCAACATCACAATTTTATCTTTTATTTTTTTTAGATGAGGTGGCATTATAATAACCTTGTGGTTTTTTAAAATTAACAACTTCTCTTGGTTTATTCTTATCGTTAATTTTTTTTTTCTTCAAAAGACTTCTTGGATTTTGAAGACAAGTTATACATCTTCAAAATGATTCTTGCTCATGTTTAAAATATGTAGTTTCTTTTGAAAATTTTAAATATGATAATTCATTCAAGAAAAATTTGAAATCACTTTTGCATACAATAAACAAATATAATCAAGCAAAATTAAAAATCTTTTCATAGAAAATAACCTGATGTATATATGAACTTCATCTTATACATCCATCATCTCTTTCATTATTGTCTTATTTTTCAGAAATATAATCAAATTGATTTTCATCCTCATGCATCATTTGAACCTCTACTAAGATGGCATGGACAAATTCAACAACTAAATATTTATCTTTCTATAATGGTATAAAAATAAAATATCAAAAATCAATTTCCATTTGATCTAAAAGATTCTTAAGATCCTTCATGAAATCAAAATGTAGCTGTCTACAAATACCAATATTACATATAGGTGGATAATTCCTTTGATTTTTTATATGATAGTTTGATCTTGTATCTATACTACATATACATGAATTGTTGTTTTGATTGTTGATAAGAGAGTTGCAACTTGTATGTAAACATAAGTAAGGTAAAATAGAGCTTCTTTCACATTGTATCTTTGGAATATGGTACTGTAGAATGATTTCACACTTAAAACTTTCTTCAAAAATTTAACATAAAGGAAAATAAAATGAAGAGATAAACATATGCATTTGCTTGACACATGATACACTCATCCAAAACAACATCTCTAGAAAATAAATCACATATTTTATTGAATTCTTTGAATGAGTGCTAAAAAAAAATAATTCATGAAGATTCTACATTTGGATTTGATGTTGACCTACTCCATCATGAAGTAGGTTATCACAAAATCCAAAAAGTTGAAGAACACACATTTTATGGTTTGATGATTTTCATACCTCTTCCACCTTCTAATACTTCTTGAAATTTTTCATTATCTTTTGAGATCCAACTTCATCACTTTCATCTTGAAATTATTTTTCTTGAGTTTTTGAAAAATCTTTTCAAATTTAGCTACATCAATTTTTTTAATGTTAGAATGACCTTACTTTAGTTTATGCTCTTTATTTATTTCTATCTTCACACAATGATTAACATGGAAATAATATATTCTCTCATGAAGTGGTGATATATAATGAAATACATCATTCCAATTAGCTTCACCATCATAACACATTATTACATACATCCGAGTTGAATTCTTTTGCTAAAAAATCATCATTTTGTACTAAAATCATTCATCAGTATTGATTCATTATAATAATCAAGGTGAATAAAACAAGATGAAATCAAATTCATAGCTTGATAAATTGTCCCAATTTAATATGGTTGTTGAATTAGTATATATTTTTTTTCAATGAGGTCAAAACATAGATAACATCGTCATAATGTTGTTCATATTTAACATGATATGCTTATCCAAATAAATGATTGTTAAATTGCCTAAGAGTGTGGATTTGCATCATATTTGTTAGTATTTATTCTTGATAGAATCATCTTTAAGTTTTTTAAGCAAGATAGATATAAAAATTACGAACTCCTTCTCCATTGGTTTAGCTTATGTTGATATATGTTCGACCAATGGATATCCAAGATGTATTATAATTGAAGAACAACACAATCCATAATTCAAAATTTGGAAGGAAAAAATGGAGAAGAAAATAGAAAATGAAATTAAAAAACATACACTGTTGATTGTTTTGGTCCAAAAGATTCTTAAGGTCCTTCATGAAATCCTAATGTAGGTGTCTACAAATACCAATATTAAGATTCTTAATCTCTATTTTCTCCTCCATTTTTTCCTTCCAAATCTTGAATTGTGGATTGTGATGTTTTTCAATTATAATACAAATTGAAGACACCTCGTGATGAGAAAATCACAAGCATGTATTATAGCTTGGATGAAGCAAGTCTTATAAATAGGTATAGGTGTCATCATTTATATTTTAGGGACAAGAAGAAGTAGAATTCAATATTCTTTGATTCATTAGTGGATCATGTGAACCCCAATATTTTGCACTTTTGAAACTTTATATTTTTACCAAAGTTTGATACAACTACTCATCAAGAAATATAATATATTATAGTATAAGTGTATTAATTGACTTTGTTTAAAAATCTACATTTATTATAAAAAATCAAACCTGAAATAAATATTTTGGAAGGTAACATGGAAAGGTTTTCAACGTAAATAGTTCTCTTCACCCTTGCATGGCAAGGTTTCACATATGTTTCATAAGCATTATGATAAGGATTCATCAAAATGAGAGTGGTGAAGAATTAAATATACTCATCATTAATATTTCTATACATCCAATTCATTTGAAGGATATTTAAAAGATTAACATCCAAATCAAAATTTATGTTGGTTTCATATGAGCAATATCATCAATGATACATGATGGTTGTTATCAACAAAAAATTCTTATTTTTTTCTTAGTATGTTGTACCTTCAATTTATGTCTTGAGTAAATTTGATTAAACTTAATGTAAATGTAGTTATAAATCAAATTTCAACTTAAATCTGATTTTTTAATAGCATGTTAATATTTTGATTTTTTTTCCTCCATTGTTGCATCATTTTTGAAAAAAATTGCATCCTCTAATCATTAATGACACTAATGTGAAGCTTATTATAAAAATGTTTGTAATTTATTTTAGATTTTGTGTGATTCAAGCAGATTTTTGTTGTCTAAGGTCTCTCCATGTACACGCCCACATCAAAAAGGAGTAAAGATTATGAAATCATTTTTTTCCATCTCAACGCTTAATCTCTCAAATCCAGTAAGTATTTGATCTTTAATCAGCTTGTTGCTAAAATTCCTCCAATTTGATATTTTATGTATTATCATCCATAAGTTAAATACTAGATAAAAATAATTCAAACAAAAGGAAAAAGTCTTTCAAGTTTCTTATATATTTTCATAAATCACTTCAAAAATTGGTTATTTTTTTCTAAAGATAAGTTTTCAAGATAGGAGTTATTTTTATCTAACCTCAATAGTTCTTTCAAGATAGGTATGAGTAAAGGAGTCAAATTTCAAGTTTTCAATGTGAATTTAATGACAAATCTTAAACCTTGTAGGGACACGCCTTTATAAGCCTAATAAGTCTTAAACTGACTTGTCAAGTTTTTAAAGATATGCTTCAATCTATAGTATCACCCAAACCTTACTAGAGCTTGAGATTTCATTGTGAGTCTAAAATTGGCTCATCAAGTTTTTCAATACATGTTATTTTCTAGATCCAAAATTCGTGAGTGCTTGCAAAGTTATAATGTGTCTAAATGTAGCTTACTAAGTATTCCAAAGAATATTTTTTTTATATCTAAACCTTGCAAAGGGTCGTAAGATTATGATGAGTAAGAAATTAACACATAAAATGTTCAAATAAATGTTTATTTCTAAACCCACATCTTGTGAAGGCTTGCAAGGTTTAAATGAATAGTGATATTTTCTAGCAACTATTTGATTTGATGAAAAACCTCACAATGCGTGCAAGGTTTGGTATCAAAATAAATTCAAATCCATTGAACTTGATGATAGATTGCAAATTTTAGACACCAAAGAGACTTTTTAAAACATAATCAAGGCTCAATTCCTTGATATTGCAAGGTATGATATTTATAAAATATGCATATAATTAAATTTAAATGTCCAAATCTTACAATACTTGTAAGGATTGACATCTTATGGATCAAATTAAAAATTCTCAAGTAATCAATTAAGGAAGCATACTCCACAAGTATTCACAAGATTGCTAATCGTAGAGCAAACCCCATTGATCAAACAAATGTAGATTCAAAAGATTTTCCTTTTCTAAAATTATGTAAGTGTTTTTTACAATCCATTTACAATATACATGCTAAATGATTCCAATTTATTAGTGTGTTTTCCCCATAGATGTCATAGAATTTTTTCTATTTGAGTTATATTTGAATTTATTTTTTCATGCTTTCAAATGATATTTGATATGGTGAGAAAATTTATGAAAAGTAAACCATAGTCATTATCAAATATGTGTTCAATGTTATCCTTCAATAATTTTTTCCATCCATTGAAGCTGATATTCTTGATGATGCCAAGATATCAAATATTTTGTAAAGCTAAGTTGATTTCAAGTTTGTTAGAGATTCCAAAATCTTGGTATTCAAGAAAAAATTTCCATTCAAAGAGGAGGAATCAATTTTTTCCGGTTGCATGAAAAAGTTTTGTTTGATGATGAAAAGGAAGATGTCCTTAATAAAAAGCCCTCAGATCCTATGCATCTATACCATATGATATAAATACTAACACAAATGCTCAACATACAAGTTATGTTGTTATGTTAAGACACAAGATATGATATGGAAAAAGGATTTCATCTACTTTTTCCATAAACATCTAGTGTTGTTGGTGGATACTTAAGGGATAATCATGTTAAGATTTTGGTCATGATATGCATATAATCTTGATGAAAGTTTTTTTACAAAGTCTCTAGCAATCTTCATAAACAATTCGCCTCTATTTTTGAATTAATCAATATCATATTTGAGGATAAAGTATGTTGTCACACTTCTTAATGAGTTTTGAAAACATATGGATGAAGTGCTTGAGTCCTTATCTAAAGCTATTATAAGACATAAAAGGTCATAGAATTATTTGAAAAAGATAAAATGTAAAATAAGCAAGAGAGAAAGAGATGCAATGAAGAAAAATATATTCAAACATGCATGGATGATGAAATGAACAAGATGTGTATAACTTACTATTGTTATGAAATTTTTTTTGTGGAGAAACTAAGAGAATAATGATCAAAATAACGAGAAGAATGGAATTCTACGATAACATATGATTAAAAAAATCATAATCATCAACTATGATAATCAATGTGTTTCATCATAGATTCCTACAAATAGAAGAAAAAGTGATATCTCATTTGCCATTTGATACATATGAACACTTTTACATATTGTCATTTTGCTTACTAAAGTTGGGATTATAGAGGAGATCTTAGTGAAGACGAAAAATAATCATGTTCAAATTTGCTCTAAACAAATATTTGACAAGTTGTGGGATGATTATTTTGGAAACTATTAAATTCACACCACAAGCGCATTTGTAAAATATAATACTGATTGTGTGCTTGAGGAGCATTAGGTAAGTAAAAAGAAGATTGAATGAAGTATAGTATTTGAGCATGAAAGAAAGTTTATATTTGTCTTAGTCCCAATTTTTTAGAAGTAAGTATTTGTGTCATCGTCATTTTTCTATGATTTATGAGAAGATGGCTCAAAACAAAACTTATATTTGGCACATGATTGACAAATTTCAGATGTTTGTATCATTTACACTTGCATTCTTATGATCCTTAATGAGATGTTGATACATCAAGATTATCCCAATTGCAGGTCACATCTCTCTTCATGGATATGTCATTGTGATTCTAATTACATCATCATCTCTCTTGTCAAATGCTTGAAAAATTGAAAAAAAATCATTGGATAATAACATATGAAATAAGTATATTATTTTTGTTTCATCTTGATTTTGAGACGGAACTTTCTTCTTGACATTGATTGAACTATTCATCAAATTCTAGTACATGAATTTTTCATCATGCTTGTTATTTGATTATTTTTTATGATTTTAATCATAAAGAAAATTCTTTGCACAATAGAATTCTTACAACATACCTATATACAACTGTCAACAATACATAAGACAAGTCATAAAATTCATTATAATTGAAAATTATCATAAATTGCACATTATCCAAAAAACTTTCATTAACAATAAAAACTATGTATAATAAGTTAGAAATAATCATCCTCCTAAACTTTCAACATTAATTTTTTCAAATAAATTGCATGAATAGATCACTCATGAATTATCATGTAGATGTGAGAATCAATCTTCTCATTGAAACCTACAATAAGGTATGTCAATATCAAATTAGAGTTAAATATAAACAAAAATTGATTATACATCTTTATTATTTTACACTTATTGGGAACAAATACTTTCATTATCATATCCAATTATCTTATTTATAATAAAAAATAATTGATTTGAATTAAAAAATTAAGCTCACATAAAATTGTAATCAAAATCCATTCATAAGCAACCTTTCACCTACTCATATAGAAAATTCTATCTTTACTTAATGCAGAAGTATATGTGCATATTCAAAATAAAATAATCTAAATGAGTAAGAATATAAACTAAGTCAAATCATATTGAAATTTCAAAATCATAAACTCTCATCAATAAGCTTAAAGATAAAGACTCAAAACTCAAGTACTTTTTCTGTTTATGAACAATCCAAGCGCTTTAAGATCCATATTTACAACCTTAACATAATAACATAATAACACTAATCAATCTTATATATTACCACAATACTTTCTTATTGCAAGTGAATTGAAAATACATAATAGTATCTTATGTTTGAATAATTTTCGCAAATATAGGAAAAAAATTGATCAATTTAACTTTTGTTCAAATCATCAACAATATTTGACTCAAAAAACAAATATAAAACATTAAAAAAATACAAAACTTTGCATTTTAATATGATCTAAATAAAAGAACATATTCATATTTATATGCAAAATAGCTCCAAGCTATTAAAAGCAACATGAAATAAATTAATTTTTCAAATCCATTTAAAAGTATAAATATTTTTCAAGATTTTTAACCAAAATTCAAATCATCAGTTGAGTCTCAAATACAAATTAAAATCATATGTTAAACCTTTTTATTTTATGTATATATATATTAATAAAAATCAATCATTTAGGAAAAAAAATATTTAATTATTAAATTCTAATATTTTTTTTAAAAAGTATGTACATATTGTCATTCTGATATTGTTCCCACAAGATGTGGCATTAAAATTTAAATCATTTTATCATATTTTTTATAAAATAATCATCAAATAAATGTCACTTTACAAATCATCATATAGTTGTTTACAATCCATAATGTATGTTTGTTATAAAATATATATTTTTTGATAAAAATATGAGATTTATTATTTTTTATTAATTTTAAAATAAAGAATATTTATGATATAAAATTAAAAAGGGAACAAAGTCTTTTCATGTTGATATCAAATTAAATATCAGTTAAAAAATATTTATATATGACCTTATTATCTACAAAAAGAAATCAAAATTTAAAACTCTTAAATGATTTTCATCATTATTTTGTAAATTTAGTGGACTTAATAGGATGTGAATAAATCACATGTTGATGTTTTAAATGGTCAATGACTTAATTTTTTAAAAATCAATGTTACAAATCTTCTTCATCATCATTTTTTTAGATAGTGATAATATCATTTTGATGAAATATTTAAATTTGAACTGATTGAAATCATGGATAGAATAATTTTTAATTGATGGTTATTTATTATTTTGAAATTTTTTTTTCAATTTGCAATCAAATTTAATTGTATGTATATATATTCACTTAATATACTATTTTTTATTTTGATATATCTATAAGTTCATCAAATTAAAGTTATAATCGTATTTTTCTTTCACTCTTTGATTTAAATACATAAATGTTATAAACCAAATTCATGTCAACAAAAATGTAAAATTATAGAATTTTATCCATTTTATTTCAACTTGTGGTTAAATTTTTAATAGCCATATTTCAAATAATAAATTATTTATTTGATTATTATTTAATTTTTTTATATATTCATGAGATGTTATTAATCATAATATATAAAATGGTATATATATTTTATCAATGACCATTATTTTGGAACATATGGAGTTAGTTTGGACATTTAATTTCAAGTATTAGAAAATTTTAAATATTTTTTTCAGCATATTTTTATTATATAAATATTGTTAAATTCCTAACAATAGTTAAGAAATAATTTAAGATATAAAATGATATAGATATTTTTGTTTGTTGGTTTGTTGATTTTTATTTAGTAAGAAGATAGAATTTGAAATCAAATAGTATATATAAAAATATGATTTAATTAAAAAATTCATGTTTAAACTAAAATATGCATATTAAAAATGTTTTAATTTATAATTCAATTTGCATATCATTCAAGAATACATTTTAACTACACATTACTTTTATGGGTCAATATTGTTTGAAAAAAATATAAAAATTTATGAGTTGAAAGAATTAAATTATATTAAATTTATTCAAATAAAAAATAAAATAAATTTAAAATCATTTAAAAAAATAAAATCAATTAAAATTATTCTTAATTGATTCCATCTACATGCACCTTATTTTCAGAATTTATATTTTGTAGCATAATTTCTTTGAAAATCATTAGATTGATTTATAATTATGGATTTGAACATCAACATATTAATCAAAATTATTCTAAATAAAGATTTGATTTTTTTTTCAATATTTGAAATAATTTTTTTAAAATAGGGTGAAAGAAAAATCATGTTAGAATTTAACTCATGTCTTGAGTTACTCTGGTTAGTTTGACTATATTTAGTTAGACTAGGACTAGGGCTGGTACTACTATATAAGAGGGCAGGCAGAAGCTCTTTGTGACACAATCAGGATGTTTTGTAAAGTGACTATGTGTGTTCCGTGGACGTAGCCTCAATGAGGTGAACCATGATTTTCTTGTGTCGTCTCTTGATTGCATGTTTGTTTCTCGATGTATTCATGTTTCAGACCTACAATTGGTATCAGAGTTATTGGGATGGTCGAAACTCTTGAAGTCAAAGGTTATGAAAGACGGTGAGGGAGCATTTTAGATGTGGACGCTCGACATGGAGCACTAGTAGACTGCACAATTGCGTCGGAGGTCGTGACGGTGAAGAGTAGAGAATTGTGCGGATTTCAAGAATGGCTTCCTTGACGGTAAATAGGCAGGATTCATGGTTGTCAAAGCTTTGCCATTCACCGTCGACTATTTGACACTCGTTCATGGAAACACAATCCCATTTACTTGGATTCTAGTCACCAAGGGATACTTCAAACATACGTTCATCGGCTTAATTTTCAGCGTCACGGGAGTATTTTATTATAGACGGTTGTTGAAACCTATATGGGGATCGAAGGAGTTTGTGAAGTTTATTGCATTTACTAGTTTCTTCACTACGATTTGCATATTTGTAATTTCCATCTTTCTTTACTACGTGACGGGACATGAAAATTTGTTATACACGCCAATAGCTGGATTCCATGGAGTTTTAGTTGGCTTTCAGGTCGCCATGAAGCATATTTTTCCTGATTATGAAATTAACACCAGACAGGTTATCAAGATGCATGCGAAGTGGCTACCTAGCTTTTTGGTGCTAATTGTGCTCGTGGTCAGCTTTTTTGTGGACAATCCCATTGTTTACATTCCTTTCATTATTTTTGGGACTTACGGAAGCTAGATTTATATTCAATTTTCCAAAGGAAAACAGGCCGGACGAGGGCAAGGCAGACGTTGCATTAGTGTTGCAACTGGGAGCATGACTGCGGTCATGAGTGGGATTTTGTTGCGCTCCAAGGGCAGACGAATATGACAGTTGCCCCGTGACAACAGTAGTGGATATGGCGGTGGCTGTGGTTGGTTATGTTTGTGCCTCGAGTCTTGATCTTTGTAGACAGGCTCTCTTCTGAACCTTCATGCACCTTCCTCCTTTGCATAGAATTTGCTCGCTAAGTAATGATGGATTGTCTTTTGCTCCCCCTGCAATTGCAGCCGTGTCAAGAGCATCGCGTCATTATTCACTAGGGTTCCTTTGTTGACAATCAACTTCTCCTGCAGAAACTCCACCTCCTCCATCATCGTTTAGAGCTGCATTTGCATCCAACTCTGGAGGAAGTTGAGGAGTCGGAGTTGTGACTCCATCATTTCTTGCGAGTTCAGTATCACTGGAATTCAGAAGTAGCAGCGCTATGTCAGCTCTTACGGTTGGAAGGTTGACCGTGTGGACCTCTACCCATGCACTAGGAAGTAACGCATGTGGCTTCTCTACAGAATCTTGAGAGGGATCTGATGGTAAGCGGATATGTGTTTGTCTGTATCTTCTCGATCCTTGGATGATGATGATGAGAGGACATAAGAGGTTTTTTTCGTAGAGGAGGATGAGTAGGAGCGAGTTTTGGCCTTCTTAGGGTTTGTGTTTGCGTCGGAGTGAATTGGAGGTGGGACGGTGTGTTTTAGGGCTCTAGAGCAGCAATATCTTTTGTGATTTAGGGATTTTAACCCATGATAGATTTCCATTTTACTCATATGAGTGGAAAGAAGTTAAGTTTGGAGATTCCTTTTGATAACCAAATAACACAAGGGACGATTTAAGGGGCTGGATGGAACAAGATGGCAATCATGAAGACATGAGGAGCCGGATTTGACATTGTCAAATATGATGGATGTGGTGACTATCTTATGTGGGAGAGGTAAGTCAAAGGCAAGTTGAAGGCTTCCAATTTGGGCAAGTCATTGAGGTCTAAACCCTCTACATTCAATGATGAAGACTGGAAGGACCTTTAGGGGCAAGCAGTGAGTATTGTTATACTCCATTTACAACCTTCAATTCAGAAGCAAGTTGATGAGTATGACAATTGTACTTTATTGTTTAAGGCTCTTCAGCGACGGTTTCATCGCAAAGAGTTATCAAACAAGTTGTACACTTCCTTGAAGCTCATGAGCTTCAAGATGAAAGATTCAGGTACGAAGATACAAGATCACATTGATGCCTTTGATGATCTTGTTATTGATCTTTATAATTTAGGAGAGGAGATAACAGATGAGAGGAATGCCCTTCATCTGTTAAGTTCATTACCTCCTTCATATCAGTCATTGTCACGAGTGTTGCTCTATCGTGATAGAAAAACGATTACTTACAATGAGGTTGCAAGTGCTCTATTGACTGATGATCTACAGCAGAAGATGATGATGCCCTCAACTCTATCCTCTTCATCTGGTACGGCACTTAATGTGAACTGTGGACGGTCACAATCAAGGAATGAGAAGGATGGTAAGAAAGTTGAATCTAGAGGTAGATCCATGTCTAGGTGTAACCAATCTTGATTAGCCATAGTTAATTTAGCCAAAGCATAGATTGGTCACAAGATCACAAAAAGACAAGATAATGATGTGCACTATCCAAAAAGCAAAAGGTACATGACAAGATGACTACCATGCATTGGTGGATCGGATTGTGTTCTAAACTTCTTTTAGGGATTGGTTAGGATAAGATATCGAAATATGCAACTTACACATGTTAGCCATGTGGCATAGTTTGGGTTTCAGACTTTTCTAGTCCTACAATATATAAAGCAAGGAGAGGTATTGAGAAGACATGTCTCATCTTGGAAGTCATTCCGGAGTCATTGCTTTCAGTGTTACAATGGTACCAGAGCAAGCTTATTGTCCCTATGAGTGTGGATCACCCCTCTTGGAAGAATAGTCTGGGTTGGTACAATTATTTGAGGAGAGAGTGTTTGTTAGAGGCTGGTAGTGGCCATTGAGCTGCAAGTAGTGAAAGGGGGTAATTGTTGGTGCAAGTTATGGATGGAGGAGATAGAATAGTATCGAGATTCCCATTTCTTAATCCTTTTGATGTCAAACTATTATACATTGAGAGAGCAAGGTTGACTCAGTATTTGGTTTATCATTTTGGTACCAACTTCATGGACCAAGTGATGAGATCTTAAGATCCGGTTATCTTACCTATAGTCACATCCGATGTTAGTTGGGATCTCACAATATACATTTTGGTTTAGAGATGGATCTCAATAGACCACCACCTATGAGATCCAACACACGGTGTGAAATCTATTGTGTGTATCATCCTAAAGTTATGTTTTAGAGTCTAGTTATTAGAAACTTTGGAGAGGAGTATTATCACGAGGTGATAACATCAACTATTCCTTTCGTGTTGCCAATCTTGAGAAATTGGAGAGTGTTCATCTTAACCCTTTACTGAGAGAGAGTGGACGGAGATGAATCATGGAGGACACTTTGAGAGAAATGATTCAAGAGTTGAGAGATTTGAGAAATGCATTTGAGCAAAGCTAGAATCAATTACAAGAGTTAGCTCAAGAATTGACAGCAGTCAAAACGAGAGGAATGGAAAATGAGAGAATGAGAGAAATTCAAATGGAGATAGAGATGTCATCATCAATGGTGGAGAGTGAAGAAACAATGAGAGCACGTGCTCTTGAAGACCAAGCAGCACAACGAGCAAGAGAGCTGGATCTTCAGACGTCCATGATTCTGAAGATAATGAAAGCTTGTAAGATAGAACCTTACCGAGGAAGTCGAACCATGAGAGTTTTGGAAGGTAGGATTGAGAGAATGGAGTACCATCTTGCTTTGTTCAATATCAACAATCACATTGCAGGTCGTTTTGTTCGTACTTTGTTGTTGGAGAAAGCATCTACTTGGTTTCAGGGTTGGATGATGGAGCTCAATGAGTCAAGCCAACAAGTTACTTGGAGTGCAATGAAAGAAGGTCTTCTTCAGAATTTTCAAGCTGTTGATCCCATCATCACGGATGAGGTTATGGAAACTCGAACTGAAGGGAAGTGTGGAGGAGTACATTGAGGAATTTTAAGATCTTTGAATTCAGATACGAGATATAAGTGGAGCTGAAGTGCTTGATTTATTCAAGAGGGGGTTGAAGAAAAAGATTCAACATGAGGTGATTCGTGACAATCCAAGCAACTTGAACGAGATTATTGCTTGTGCACAATGAATATCCAACGTCTATCATAACGGTGGAAAGGTATCAGTTCCCACGAATCAAAACTATGGACCAATGCATATGGAGTTGGGCAACATAAGAAGGAGAGAAGATTTCATTCAAAGGGGAGTGAACGCACAAGGAGGAGATCGTCGCAACTCGAATCCTCATCAGGAAGCCAATTCAAGAGGAGGAGCCCGGAGTCGAGGGAAGATGAGAAATGAGACAATACTAGAATTGTGGAAGGTTTGGTCATATCGCCATGAATTGCCGAACCCGCATTCTAGCAAGAGAAGCTAGACCTCCCTATCGACGAGCTACCAATAATCTTGAAGATGGAGACAAAGTGACCGATGGAAACTCGGGAAACCACTAGCATCAGTATCCTTGCCTCGCGGCCTTATTGGTTCGATAAAAAGGAGAAAAGGCGAGGGAAGGTAGCAAAAACATGAGATAAATGGTTTGACAAAGAAGGAAACATGTTTGATTGTGACGGATGGCGAGATAATAGGAGTAAAAGTGAGAGTATTGATTGATCCATGAGCTACAAAAAATTTCTTATCTTGATCTATTGCTATAAAGTTGGGATTAGCTTTAGAGAAAGATGAGAGTGAAAAGGTAGAGTTGCCAAACGGGCAAACAGAGAGCATTGAGAGCATTTCTAGGAAAGTGGAGTTGAAGATTGGGCAATACAAGGAATCGTTGGAGTGGAGAGTTATTCGATTTGCTTGGTATGATGCTATTTTGGGTATACCTTGGATGGAAAAATATAATCTTGAGGTAGATTGGCGGAGGAAGATAGTAAAAACTATCAGTCGGAGGATCTTTGGAGATAGGCTTAGATCGGAACAAAAAAACTTACCACTCTATACGTGATTGGAAGAACTGTTATCCGTCACATAGATGTATATTTTTTGGGGTTAATAAGAGATTTAAGTGCTGCAAAAGAGCAATCTTTTATACATGAGGAGTTAACTTATATCTTGAACGAGTTTCAAGATGTTTTTCTAGATGCTTTGCCTCCAGGTTTACCACCAAGAAGGAGAGTGGATCACAAAATAGAGATCTTACGAGGAAGTTTCCCTCCTTGTAAAAGTCCTTATCGATTTGCACCAAACGAGCTGGAGGAATGCAAGGCACAACTGGAAGAGTTGTTGGAGAAAGGGTTTATCCAACCTAGTGTGTCACCATATGGAGCTCCCGTGTTGTTCGTGAAGAAGAAGGACGGCTCCATGCGGATGTGCATGGACTATCGTGCTCTAAATCAACAAACGGTGAAAAACAAATATCCATTACCGCAAATGGATGACTTGTTTGATCAACTTCATGGAGCTAAGTATTTCACCAAACTTGATATTAGAAACGGATACAATCAGATCAAAATGGCGGATGAAGATATACAAAAGATAGCTTTTTGGAACTAGATATAGACATTTTGAGTATCTAGTTATGCCATTTAATTTAACCAATTAGTGATTGTGTTTTTAGATGATATCTTGATATATAGCAAGTCCTTACAAGATCATCAGAAACATATGCGAGAAGTACTTCAAGTGTTGAGAGAAAAATAAGTTGTATGCTAAGATGTCAAAATCTGAGTTTGGCAAAAACGAAGTAGATTACTTAGGCCATAGAGTTAGTGCTAATGGCATCCAAGTCATGAGTGACAAAGTGAAAGCCATTCAAAATTGGAGTGCTCCAGAGAATCAGACTCAACTGCGTAGTTTCATGGGTTTAACTGACTTCTATAGAAGGTTTGTGGAAGTTTTTGCTCGTATTGCTCAAGCTTTAACAAATCTCTTAGGCCAAGGGCAAAAATGGTAATGGGGTACAACTCAAGAGATTGCATTTCAGGCTTTGAAGGATACACTCTTACATGCATCAATCCTTAAATGGTATGAACTAGGTAGACCAACGAAACTTGCTACGGATACATCAGGTGTGGCAGTTGGAGGAGTGTTACAACAGGAATGGAAAGATATATGACACCCAATTGACTTCTTTTCACGGAAACTTTTGCCGGCAGAGCAAAATTATCATACCACATAGAGAGAGGAGTTAGCCATTGTGTTGGCTAAAATTCGAAGCACTATCTTGGAGATAAGGAGTTTGTGATTGAGACAGACCACAAGCCTTTGGTTTATTTAGAAACTCAAAAGGACCTCTCAAAACGGCAGATTTGTTGGACTGAATGACGACAATGTTTCAACATGAAGATCGTGTATGTGGATGGGAAGAAGCAGCTTGCCGATGCATTGACATGAATGCCGTGCATTAATCACATCACGGAGGTGAAGATTCACTCTGAATGGTGGGAGAACCTTAATCGAGCTACCAAGGAGGATGAGGAGATTGCACAAGTCCTTCAGCAGGGTAGAGCACACTTAGAACGGGGATTGACGTTCTATAAGGGAAAGATTTGGATACCCTCAGATGTTGCTATCTGTACAATAGTGTTAGAGGAGGCACATGATTCAACTATTGCTGGCCATGTAGGCGTGGAGAAGACCATTGAAGGCGTCAAGAGGGTATACTTTTGACCAAGACTAAAAGAGGACATCACAAGCTATGTTCGAAGTTGTGTGGCATGTCAACAAAATAAGGCTAGCAATCAAAAACCAGCAGGTCTACTACAACCTCTACCAACACCAACTAGAATATGGGAGCACGTCATTGTGGACATTGTATGTGAGTTACCAATGACGTCTATGGGTTATGATTCCATAGTCATTTTTGTGCATAAATTGAGCAAGATGATCCATATTAGGCCCATAACAAAGACAGTTACTGCATCAGACCTTGCTCGAATTTATATGGATGCAGTTTTTGCTCAACATGGTTTAGCTACAGTTCTCATCACTGATATGGACACTCAATTTTTCTAGCATGTTTTGGAAAACCCTATTTGGGTTATTCAAAACAAAACTAGCCATGTCCACATCTTATCATCCTCAAACAGATGGGCAAACTGAAAGAGCAAATAGAACTATTGAGGACATACTTAGAGCTTTCACTTTGGAGGAGCAAGAAGGTTGGGATGCGCTTTTACCCTTGATTGAGTTTGCTTATAATAACTCAATCAATGCATCCATAAAAGTGAACCCTTTCTTCGTAATGTATGGAGAACACCCCATCACACCATCTAGCTTGGTGAGAACCATCAACCCAAGTTGAAGCGGTGAATGAGTTTGTGGCCCGAGTCCAACAAGGAGTGCATCAAACAGAGCAAAAATTAGCCATTGCCCAAAATCAGCAAAAATAATATGTCAATGCTCATCGACAACATGTGGAATTTCAAAAAGGCGATCAGGTGTGGTTGTATACTACTAATTTATCATAGGGGTTCAAAAGTTAAGTCCACGATTTATTGGACCTTTCTTGATTGTCCAACGGATTGGAGAAGTTAGCTACAAGTTAGAGTTGCCAACACACATGAAAATACATCCCGTTTTTCATGTGTCTCTCTTGAGAAAGTATACTCTCCGATCTCCTTCCTTTAACAACCCACATAAACCTCCTCCTTTACCAGCCATGATTGATGGTGTAGAGGAATATGAGATTGAGAGAATTCTCAAGAAATGGACAAGAGGTCAACAGAACCCAAAAGTGAAATATCTAGTCCAATGGAAAGGTTATCCACTTTATGAAGCTACTTGGAAACCATTGACAAATCTTACAAATGCTAAGATACTTGTAGAGACTTTTGAGTCTTCTTACAACGAGGACGTTGCGTCTTAAATGGTGGGAAGTTTGTAACCAATCTAGATTAGCCATAGTTAGTTTAGCCAAAGCGTAGATTGGTCACTAGATCACAAAAAGACAAGATAGTGATGTGCACTATCCAAAAAGCAAAAGGTACATGACCAGGTGGCTACAATGCATTTGTGGATCGGATTGTGTTCAAGATGTCTTTTAGGGATTGGTTAGAATAAGATAATGAAACATGCAACATACGCATGTTAGCCATGTGGCATAGTTTGGGTTTCGGACTTTTCTAGTCGTATAGTATATAAAGCAAGGAGAGGTCTTGAGAAGACCTCTCTCATCTTGGAAAACATTCCGGAGTCATTGACTTCAGTGTTACACTAGGGGTAAATCCCAAGACAGAAAGATAGTGATCTGTTGGGAATGTGACAAGGGTGATCACTTTAAGAAGTACTTCCGTATGAAGACCAAGGCTAATGATCCTCCATTAGCCAATGTGGCTCAAGATTTTGATGAGGAGGATGACTTACTCGAAGATGGACTATGAAGCCAAAGGTATGCCCTATGCAACTCACCAAAGGCCGTTGGTGATGTATGGATTTTGGATAGTCCTTGTTCTTATCACATTTGTTACATTAGAGAGTTTTTCCATACTTTCTTAGTATCAAACTGTTTAGTTCTTATGGGAAATGATTAACCCTATAGAATTGAAGGTGTTGGATCTGTCCAGATTCACATGTTTGATGGAATCAAACGTACATTGAGTCACATCAAGTTTATATGTTTCAAGAGAGAATATCATCTCTCTTGAAATGTTAGATTCAAAAGGCCTTGAGTGTGGAGTTCTAAACAAGGAGTAATTGAGGTGAAAATAGGTGATAAGATTGCCTTAAGAGGACACAAGCATAGAAATTTGTATGTGCTAGGGGGCAATATCATTTGTGGTGAAGTCAATCTTACTAGATCTTGGCCTGAGATGTCTCATGTTTGGCATTCTAGAATGGGACACATGAGTAACAGGTACTTGAGCTTCCTTCCAGATATGGGTTTGTTACCTGGATAAGGTAATGTTGACATGGAATTTTGTGAGCATTGTGTTGTGGGCAAGCAACACAGAAAAGCCTTTGGTGTTGGAACTCATAGTTCCAAAGAGTTACATGAGTATATACATAGTGACGTGTGGGGATCCTCTCCTAAAGCCTCACATTCTGGGAAGTGGTACTATGTATCGTTTATTGATGATTACTCAAGATTTGTGTGGGTCTATTTTTTCACACAAAAGTCTGAAGTCTTTGCAACTTTCAAAAGTTTGAGAGCCCAAGTTGAGACTCAGACTAGTCACAAGGTGAGATATCTACATTCGGATAATGGCGGGGAGTATACTTCAAAGGAGTTTAGAAGTTACTGCAAAGAGGAGGGGATCACCCGTCATCTCATCACGGTTTATACTCCGCAACAAAATGTTGTTTCTGAGAGGCTCAACCGAATAGTATTGGAGAAGGTGCGTAGTATGTTGAGCCAATCTGGTTTACCATATGAATATGAGCACACCAAAGGGACAAGAGAGAGTGTACAGGAATGAGATGAAGAAGGCTTTGCCTTCCCTTGTATATATATAGGGTGAGTACAAGGAAACCCTAATTTCGGGTTAACCCTAAACAGATCTGTACCATAGGTACGTAACAACCCTAGATCAACTCGATGAGCTTGGGATATTAACACTCCCCTTCAAGCTCAACTGTACATCCTGAACTCCTAGACAATGTCGAAATGTAGCAAACGACTCTCTAGGCAAAGCTTTGGTGAAGATATCTGCAACCTGATTCCTGTATGTATATATCTAAGATCTACTACAACTGAAAGGACCTTCTCCCTAACAAAGTGATAGTGCACCTCAATGTGCTTTGTCCTAGCACGAAAAACATGATTGTTAGTAACATCATGCTGCTAATGTTATCAGCTAGGATAATTGTAGGACTAGGATAATCTACTCCAATATCATAAAGCAAGGAACGAAGCCAAACTGCTTCACAAGTGGCATTCATAGCACCACGATACTCGCCTCTGTGGAAGAGCGATTGCCTACGGTCGGTTGATTGATTTAGAAGCCCGGCTCACATCCGTACTCCCAAGTCCAAACGCATATCCAGGACGTGGATCTCCCCGCGAAATATCTCCTGTCCAATCAAGATCGGTGTAGCCATGCGGAGTTCAACTCATCTCCAAAAATCGAAGTCCAAAATGAAGTGTGGACTTCACATAGCGGAGAATCCGCTTAACCGCCATCATATGCGGTACCCGTGGAGCATGCAGAGGCCCCGACCGACTAGACTAACAACATAGCTCAAATCCGGTCTAGTGATAGTCATATAAATCAAACTCCCAACCATCTATCTCTACAAGGTGGGGGATGCAAGTAACTCTCCATCCTCTAACTCTAGCTTTAGACCTTGTTGTAGAGGAGTGTCTATTGGTTTACAATCAGACATCTTGAACTCCTTAAGCTTATCTAAAGCATATTGGCGTTGTATTAGCCACATATCCTTTCCCCTCTGTGATAAACTCCACACCAAGAAAGAACTTGAGATATCCTAAGTCTTGTATCTCAAATTCAGAACATAAGATACTCTTGATGCGGAAAATCATCTACTCATGGTTCCTAGTGATAATAAGATCATCTACGTAGATGGAAATCATCACTACATTAACTCCTGATCTCATGCAATACAGGGATGAGTCGGAATGACAGACTACAAATCCAAGAGACATGAGAAAGGAATTGATCTTCTCATACCATGCTCTCGAAGCCTGTTTCAAACCATAGAGGGATTTCCTTAACTTACAAACGCGGGAAAGAAAATTCGGATCTTCGTAACCAGGTGGTTGTTGCATGTAGACTTCCTCGCCGAGATCTTCATAGAGAAAGGCGTTCTTGAAGTCCATTTGATGCAGTTGCCATCCCTTGTTGACAAAGAATAGCAACCACCGCATTTAATGGTTGCCATCTTGGCAATGGACTAAACATCTCATCGTAGTCCACTCCATGTTGTTGTGCGTAGCCCTTGGCTACCAATCTGGCCTTGTATCGAGATACAGTGCCATCCGAGTTGTGCTTGACCTTGAAGACCCATCTGCAACCAATCGCTTTATTACCTTGAGGTAAGTCCACCAATTCCCATGTTTGTTGGTGACGAAGTGCAGCAAGTTCTGTCTCCATGGCTTCAATCCACTCATTTTTGTGCATTGCCTCCTCAAGCATACTCGATTCTGGCTCAGCAAGAACGTGAGTCATGTATGCATGATGATCAGCAAGGAAACTTTCATGCATAAATCACTAAAGAGGATGCCGAACTCTCTCAGATTTTCGTAGGGAGGCGTATCGGATGTCTTGTTTGTCGCCCCTTGCTTCGGATCCGAGGTACTAGCAAGGCGTGCTCAGGATGCTTCATCCAACGGATGAATACCTTTAATCCGTGGTGAGGACATCATATGTTGCAAAATAAGATGATCCTCAAGTCTAGGAGTCGGTCTGGATGGTGCTCGGTGAACTTCATCCGTAGCGACTCCATGTACGATGAGACTTCGACTCTAGACTGTGTGACTCCGAGAAACTCCACTCTGTAAAAGGTACGGTGGATGGACTCTTTTAGTGCGATTTCAAAGATGAAGAGTGGGTATGACCGGAACAATCGCAGGTGCATACCAAGATTGCAACTCTTTAAATACAACATCTCTACTGATATAGAATTGCCTAGAGGAAGGATTATAGCATCTATATCCTTTCGTATCTAAGACATATCCAAGGAAAATACACTTCTCAGCTTTTGGATCTAGCTTCTTGCGCTTCTCATCCGGAATATGTACATAACAGATGCAACCGAAAACTTTCAAAAATGAGTAATCAGGCTTGTGGCCTGTGAATACCTCCATCGGGGTCTTGTTGTGAATCGCTGCAGTCGGAGTTCGATTCATCAAGTACACCGCAACGGAAATGACTTCTGCGCCTGCAGCGGTCTAAGCGGGTTCTTCTCGTTCAACATAGCGAAAGCAGCCTTATGCTATGTGACGATTCTTCCTCTCCGCAACGCCATTCATTTGTGGAGTATAACCGCAAGTCTTCGGGTATGCTGCTGCTTACGTAGGTAGCGGTGAATTCTCCGGATAGAAACTCGCCTCCTCCATCGGAGCGTAGACAAAGGATAGATTGTCGATTTGTTTCTCCACCAAGGTGTGGAAAGTCCGAAAGCCGACAACACATCTGAAGAGCTCTTGCTCTTAAGGAAGTAAACCAGTGTAGCGAGAGAAATCATCAATGAAGGACACAAAGTACTCAAAACCATATAAACTTGGTTGAGAAGAAGTCCATACATCTATGTGCACCAGCTCTAGAAGCTTGGTCGCTCTCCTACCTGATCCCTTAAAGGGTTGTCTAGCTTGCTTGCCGAACCCGACAAGCGGGACATACTACAAGAGGGTCGAAAGCAGAAGTGAAGTTGGGCAAACCTGTGACTAGATCTGAACTCGGAAGAGTCTTCAGTTTCTGAAAGTTCATATGCCCAATTCGCTTGTGCCAAATATCTATGTCAGATACTACAAAGCCACTTTCTGTATTGACAGGAGTTGGCTGTTTATTGACATTAACTGTAGCATTTAGCTTGAACAGTCTATCACTCCTTCTACCTCGAGCTACAACAGTACCTGTGGAGTCTTCAACAAAGCATCCATCTTTGTTGAAACGCACTTGGAAATTTTGTTCTACCATCCGTCCTACTGATAACAGATTTTGATTCAGAGTAGTAACATGTAAAACATTTCCGATTCCAGAAAGATTGGATCCTGGAATGTCAAGCGAAATTTTACCCTTATGCTTGATCTCGCATTGTATCATCTCCAGTCACCATGAACTGAGGAGTCTCCACTGTGTCGAGCGACGCAAACCATTCTTGATGTGGCGTCATGTGGCTGGTAGCTCCGGAATCAATCACCCAATCTGTATCAGGTGCGAAAGCAACATAACTCTGGTGTGTGTCACAATGAGTAGCTTTTCTTGGCCAGCCTACATGGCCCCTGTTGGGCCCGAAGCGCAAGCAGATCGTTTTTGACGCTTGTAACAATTTTTGGCATAGTGGCCATTCTTGTGACAAGAGTTGCAGTGTTAACTTTTGCCTTACAGCGACGGTGGTGGCGCACTGGCTCTGGGTTGGGTGCCTTGTTCTGCACACGACCTCTACCACCACCATATTCGGCTCCTCTGCCATGACCTCTACCTTGACCTCCAGAACCTGCAAAAAACACAGATTCTTGTGGGCTGGATGAAGCACTAGTACTGCCCAGAATTCGCACTTCTTCTCCCAACATCATTGGGACCAATTCGTTGAACTTTGGAAGAGGTTCTTTGGTCGAAATTGACGTAATGAACTGCTTGTACTCGGCAAGCAGTCCTTGCAATGTCCCACCAATAATCACAGTCGGATCAAGTTGAACATTGACAGATGCTAACTAATGTGTCAGTTGCTTGATGTGATTGACATAGTCACTAGCACACATCGAGACTTTCTTGACCGTATTGAATTGCTGCAGCAACTGGAGCTTCCGAGCTTCTGTTCCCGAATGGAACATCTGTGACAATGCGTCCCAAGCTTCCTTGGGTGTGTCACAGTCTTGAATGTGACCGATCATCGAGCCTGAGATCGTGAGCGCAATGTAGTGGATGGCTTGATACGACCGCTTTCTCCACTCACGCAATGTCTGCTCACTGCGAAGATCACCATCAACCAGGATTGATGCTTTCTCCTCCTCGGTCATAAGCTCCCATAGCCCATGGCCTTCAAGGAAGGTCTTCATTCAAAATTTCCACATTTGGAAATTATTCTTGTCGAGTTTCTCTCCAGTGATCATGCTCACCGATTATTCGCCATGGTTGTGGTTACGAGCGGAAATCGGGACTCCAACACGGCAAAGAAATGCGCGCACGCATACACAAAACGAAGCAGAAAAAGAACACCTCCACGATTACGGCGGAAAAACAGCTCCTCTGCACCTCGATCAAGAAACATATAAAACACCAGAAATTGGCGAAATGTGCTTATCTTGACCCGCAGACAAAGAATGAAATATGTTTTGCGATTACCGCGCTAAAGATTAAACAAAAATGACGAAGAAAGCTCGGATTGAGCTGAAATTTTTTGTGGTAGGAGCTTTGACAGAGGCAAGCGTTGTTCAGTTTCTAATTGTGCTAAGGCGGAGCCTTTGCTCTGGTAGAAACCCTCAAACCTCAAAAAAATCTCGTTTAGACCTCCAAACATCTCCTCAAAGATTTTGGAAAAGGCGATAACTACCACCAACAACTCCAAATCGCACGAAAACTTCATGGCTACCAAAATTGACCATTCTGCGCAAGACAACCTGCTTTGGAGAGATTGGCGATCAGAAATAGGTCAAAAACGATCATCTTGACCTCCGAAAACGTGATTGAAGATTTTGAGAAAACACGAAACGGTTCCCCAACAATCTAATCGCTTCAATTGGACATCCTCCAACTTTGAGGCTCACTCCTCACTGATCTCCAACACTCCTCTATGTATAATCTACATAACTATTGCTCCCACCATGCTCTGATACTATGTTGAGAAATTGACTCTTCATGAATCACTCCAAGAAGAGGAGAACACACCAAAGGGACAAGAGAGAGTGTACAGGAATGAGATGAGGAAGGCTTTGCTTTCCCTTGTATATATATAGGGTGAGTACAAGGAAACCCTAATTTCGGGTTAGCCCTAAACAGATCTGTACCATAGGTACGTAACAACCCTAGATCAACTCGATGAGCTTGGGATATTAACAACTGAGAGAGGAAAGATGTCGTCAATTCCCTATGACAAGGCAGTGGACAGCCTCATGTATTTGATGGTGTGTATTGGATCTGATATTGCTCTAGCTATGGGCAAGGTGAGCAGGTACATGTCAAATCCAGGAAATGTGCATTGGGAAGCTGTGAAGTGGATTCTCAGGTACCTCAAGAGTACTAAGGATTTTGGTCTTTTATTTGAAGGTTTATTGGACAATGCCAAATCCTTGTTGGGTTACGTTGATGCTGACTATGGACAAGATCTAGACAAGAGGAAGTCTACAACTGGGTATGTGTTTACACTTGGAGTTGGATGCGATAGTTGAAAATCTACCTTGTAGAAGTGAATAGCTCAGTCAACTACGGAAGCCGAATACGTAGTCGCAACGGAAGCAGCAAAGGAGACTATTTAGTTGAATAGACTTATCACTGAGATGGGATTGAAACACGATGTTGTAAATCTACATTGTGATAGTCAGAGTGCCTTACATCTTGCAGCAAATCAAGTGATGGATAGTAGGATGAAGCACATCGACATCAGATATCACTTTATCAGAGATGCACTTTATGATAAGAAGGTTGAGCTAGTCAAGATTGACGGTAAATTCAATCGAGCTAATTCCTTCTCCAAAGTTATTCCTTTAGAGAGTTTTAGGAGGCATTGTGCTACTATGCAGGTTTTGCACAAGGAGCACTAGTAGAGTTACTCTAGCAATTGTTTGATTCTTGTATATGCTTTACTCCTTCCTAATCAGGCTACGGTTTAGTTCTAGTAAATCCTTGTTTACATGAGGCTTATGTTTCAGGTTTCCTTCTAGGACTTCCCGCTGAGTATGTATATGGATAAAAAGAGTTAGAGATCCCAAGACATGAGTCAAAGGGGAGATTGTTAGGAGTAAACTTAGGTCTTGAATAACTTTGGTTAGTTTGACTATATTTAGTTAGACTATGGCTAGGGCTGTTACTACTATATTAGAGGGCTTGCAAAAGCTCTCTGTGACACAATCAGGGTATTCAGTAAAGTGACTTTGTGTGTTCCGTGGATGTAGCCTCAGTGAGGTGAACCACATATTTCTTGTGTTGTCTCTTGATTGCATGTTTGTTTCTCGGTGTATTCATGTTTCGGACCTACAAATCACAAGACTTCAGAATTTATTGTTTGACACATTACTAATATTCAGTCTAAAAATAAAAAATATGAAAATAATTAGTTTTCAACTTAATTATGAAATTATAAGAAAAACAAGTGGGTTCAAAAAATGTTACATACCTTATCAAAATGATCATCTTTATCATATTATTATTCATCTATCAAGATATCATTTTATTTTATAATTTTATTCTTAATAAAAAAATTTATCCACTTTATCAATTTTGTTTACCTTTCACTTGAAATACAATTAATTTTTAAAGAAACTATGCATATTTTTTATTCTCAAGCAATAATTTATTTTATATGTAAAATTATTTTTTTGGGTTGATATTTTTACCTTTTATCGTTCTCATTAAATGAACACCTCTAAAATATTTGCAAAAAGTGAGTTATGATAAAATTTAAAGTAAGTTATCTTAAAGTTAGAGGTTTTGAAAGAAAAATAAAGTTGTAATGTATATGTAAAAAATGCTTATGATATAATGAAAAATTATTAAAAAAAATATTTTTGATTTGAAATTATAATTTTTTCATTTATTAATTTTTAAAATTTTGTTTATTTATGTTTAAAATTTTTTATTTTTTCGTCAATCCAAAATTCTTATGTCAAATATTTTTGATTGTAATGCATTTTTATTTGAATTTTTTTCAACACATGTATTTAATTTTATTATAAATTATAATTTAAATATTCAAGATGTATTTGCAAATGAAAAAATATATATATGTGTATTTTTTTCATTTTATTTAAACTTTTTTATCAGAATTTTTTTTCATTAAATTAATTGAATTTTTTTTGTATGTATTATGTGATAGTGAGATAAGTTTAAGTGATATTTTGATTTTTTTATTTATTTTCTAAGTTCAAGAATCTGATTACATGTTATGAACACAAAAACTGACTTCAACATTTCACAAAATAAAATTAATGTTATAATTTTTAATATGCATGATCAAAATGATTTGTGGCTTTTTTTTTGTATTCAAAGAAATATTTTTAAATAAAAAGCTTGGAGCCCTGCTCAATCGTCAGATTTATATTAATGGAGTATAAATAGTATGATCTAGTCGTTATAATCAACTTTATCATTTCAATGCTCATGTTATGGGTTCAAAATATGATGTGAGGCTGAAATTTTGAAGATATTCAAAATAATAATAATTTGCAATTTCTGTGGAATTTGAATGGAATATTTGAAGTAAAAATGATTTTTAAATATATAAATAATTAATTCTTTGGTGATATTATAATATTTAATTTTTATGGACTGACTATCATGGTTGGATGATGTTGTGATTTTATCATATTTTTATATTATCATCCAAAAGAGAATTAAAGATGACCATAAGCACTAACATCAAATAAAATTTGACTTTTCGTTTACACAATATAATTTTGTTGTATATAATGACTTATGATAAAATAAATTTTTAAATATTTTTAATATATCTTAATGTAACATTGAGGAAGTGAGTGCATATCACTTGAATAACTTCAGAATTTAGATGTGGAGAGATCAAATAAATGATTTTTCTTTCTCAATATATAGTCATTCATAAAATATCGCAAGCACAAACCATCCAACTTCTTATGAATTGATAGCGTAACGGACATCACTATGAGAAAATGAAAAAAAATCCACATTTCCTAACCTATACTTTAGTTATCACTAACTAAAGATTGTTAAAATTAAACTTTTTTAAATTATTTTTTTAAAGAATAAATTTTGATATTTTCATGTCTTGTGAATTAATCTTGAATGAAATAAATATTTTGTTAATTATTTCAATTATTGAATTAAAAATAAATAAATAATTATTTACTTTATATTTGTTATGTATAATATATCAATCAACGCATCTATGTTATAAAAGATCATCAAATGTGATTTTTTTTTACTTAGTTATTATATCTTTTTATTAAATTTTATATATAATTTTGAAAATTTAATTTATATATAATGAAATATTAATTAATTTAAATATATAAAAATTATAACAAATCAATTATAATATTTATATTCATAATACTAACTTATTTATTTGTGAAAAAAATTAAATTAAAAAAATTTATATTTTTTTCATACATTAAAAATAAATATAATAGTTCTTTCATTGATTCTTTCATCATAAATATAATAGTTCTTTCATTAAAATTTTATTTTTATTTTTTGGAGTACATACATATATTTTTGTTGAACAAATATATATAGATTTGAAATAATATTCAAAATTTGAAATTTATTTTGATATTTTTATTTTTGATTGAATTATTTAAAATTATATATTTTAATTATTTCATAAATTAAATATTTATCACACAAAATTGTTACATAATTATGGATATCTTATGTTTATATATCTATGAATTGATATGAAATTGAACCATATTCTTGTGATTTGAATGCCAATTCATTCATAAAAAAATCAACAATTATGTTTTGGTGTATTGTAATTCAACTCGTTAGTAAAAGTATTAAGAACTAAATCAAGGATTCAATAGTCAAAACATATAAAAATCTAAATATCTTAAGTTATATGCATTTTAATATGGTTTTGTAATTTTATTGACTCATGAAATAAATATATCATATTTTTGTAAAATACATATCATTTTTGTCAAGTTTTTTCTTCATGTATAGCAAAGTTCATAAATATAACATATAAGAGATCAATAATCGACATTAAAGTTTTTTTTAAAGTTTTATTTTTTCTAAAATTTCATAATTATAAAACTTATTTATTGCAATATGTTGATGTGAAAATCAAATCAATTTGTCACTTAAATTGGACAGCCTGATTGTTATTCTTTGTGTTATATCTACATAAATTGCAATCAATATGTATTCATATTTTTATATCAACAATATATTTGATTGTTCTAAAATTATATGACATTTTATAATTTCAATCTTGCAAAATATATTCAAATTTTTGGCCATCTAGAAACTTTAGTTCATATGTCAATTATTTATTTTTGAATCTTATTTAATTTTATTTGTTAATTTTGTTAATATTATGAATCTAATAAATTTATATTTATTGATTACAAATTAAATATCATAAATTTTTTATTATTTTATGCTTTAAATATTTTACATTTTATATATAGTATTCTTTTTTAAAATATATATTTAAAATCTAAATAATTATTTTAAAATATAGTTTAAATATTTTTTAAAAACATATGTTATATTGCATTGATAAAATTTTACTTAGAATATTTTTGAAATAATGTTTATAATAAAAAATTTATAATTATTCTCTTTAATTTTTTTAATTTTTTTTTAATTTTTTATTATAGGTCAGATAATTACTTAAAAAATTATTATTATGCTTATTTTTTGTACATAATTATATTTTGTGTGATATGTTGTTAGATATATTATAGATCTCTTCTGATTTTAAATATGAAAAAATCTTATTTTTGATTTATTAAATTCAAATAATTTTTATAATTTTTTGATTATTAAAAAATTAACTTTTATTTTTAAAAATTCTTTAAAAAATAGATTTTTATCCAAAGAAAATTCATGTAAAATTTCTTGTTTTGATTCATATATATATTTGAAATTTTACAATGAAATTTTTTTTATAAGTGATTTATTTTCATGATTTTGAGGATTGTATTGCATAGGTCATAAAAATTACATGAAGAGAAATGATATAATTGTTGTAGCCAAATTGATGTTTCATTCAACAAACTATAAAAAAATCATTTGCTTAAAATTACACATTTTGTATTTGATATTTATTTCAAATGATTTTGAAAAATTAAATTATTGTTATTGAAAAAGGTGGATAGAAATATTTTTTTTATTGAAATATTTTAGAATTATATAGCGTTATTATTTAATGATTGCATATTTTGTTTCTATTGAATTGAATTTCAGTTAAATGAAGTGATTTGTGAATGTAAACGTTTCAAATTTTTTTGGGTGTAAGTTCTACTGTTCTCTATATGTTTTCTCTAGTAGTTGAAAGTTTGTCGAGGAATTTTTTTTATAAATACAGATTAGTATGAATTTATACTTAGAAGTATAGACTTACATGACTGTTTAAAAAATGGTAGTTTCTTACATTATTCCTGATTATTTAGGTCAGGGACAAAACTATAATAACAAAAGGGATGGGAAGACCCCATCAAAGTGTACAAGGATGGAACCAAACTTGTAACATGGGGCTAGGCCCCAATAGTATCACACTGGGAAATATGTAAGACACCTAAGATATCTTATTATCAGATATATGGAGTTTGTTTGATGATCAACCTTCGCGCGTGGTGGGCAGCTTCTATTAAGGAAGACGCCATATAAAAGAACATGGGAGACTCCTTTCTTCTCTCCGTTTGAAATGTCACAATCTATGAATATTAGACTTCAAGCGAAAAGGCTTATTCTACAAATAAGAATAAGTCTTTTCGCTTACGGATATCCGCTCCGTTCTCATCCCACCAGCGGATATGCCGTGCTTCATGTAAAAAGTAATGCAATTCGCACTTTTTCGGTATACTTTGCCTTCTTTGTTCGCTGAGGAGTTGCCTTAGCAGACACTCCTCTTTTAGACACTTTCTCATACTTGCAATATTCTATCTCAATTATTGCTGTCTCATTCCTTCAATTGTATTTCATTGTCGTCTTTTAAACCATTCTAGGCTTAGGGGGACATGCGTTCATAGCTTCATCATTGACGTCTATCAGTTGCTTTTCTTCTAAAGTCGATACCTATAATTGAGAATCAGATATTTGAGCCCATAATTTGGTCAATCAACAATGCTGTAAGCCCTTTGAAGCTTACTTCTAGCTTTCTGTCAGTATGCGGAGAATTTCAGCGGCCATACTGGTACAATAGGGGGTTCAAGATACCTTATAAAATAATGGACAGGAATTTAGCAATTCCAATAAAACCCACTCCCGGTTCCATAAGGTTTTCACGGTTGAAGTGAACGGTCCATAAAAATGTTTACAGATAAATGAGGAATTTTTTTATTTTATTTTTTTATACTTCAAAACTGAGAGAACATTATTTTTTTTTTGAATGTCCATAGTGAGCACAACTGTTACGGGAATGGTGTACAGATCATATTATTTAGGGGACGCCCTTTCATGATCCCGTAAATTATTCTCCGCAGGGGTAAGTAGAGTAGAGACTTGCGGATAAGCTATGAAGCTACGGTCCCATATATTAGGGGGTCCCCCTAATATATGGGAGTTTATTTCCTCCCAAAAGTATGTCTCCTCTTGTTTTGTGGGGAACCAACTAAAATAGATCCAACTACCGATAGCATGCAAACACAATCGAATGAACGAAATGTCCAACACATACAAAATCTCATGGTTCCAACCGAGGAACGTCATCGAACGAAAGATGTGGGTAGGGGCTGGGAAGTGGAAGTAGGTGGGAGGATTGTATGAATTACATCCATCTCAAGACAGACAACTTCACACAAGATCTCCACGATGAGAATCATGAGATCTTGAGGCAACATGTCAACTTCCACGCTTGAGCCAATAGCAGTTTGTGAGAAATGACTTCCTTCCAATAGAAACCCATTCTGCCCTAAATGCGGTCATGAGAAAAGACGAGAATCTCAATGACTCCGGCCTCGGACGGGCCTGCACAATCCACAAGGCAAGTGAGCTTCAAAAGGAGCGTCGTACAAACATGCAAGACGTGCCCGTGGTTAGGGCTAGCAACTAACCGACCCTATCTCTGCATAAGAAACGAAGCCAGTGTTGAACCGTGCATCCGTCCCAATATGATAGAGAGAGACTAAATATGGCTGCTAACTCTACAATATATACAGAACAGCGTTGCTACCCTTGAGATATAGCTCATCAGAGCAAAGTGAGCTTCTAGAACCTTTCCACACAATGACATATCTTTGCATGATATCCACGTTTATGACTGGCCTTCTTCGGAACTACGTATACGATACTACAGTGTAGCTGGGTAAGAGTTAGTAATTTAACTGACAATCGTGGTCATGTGCAGTACCGTAGGTCGTGTCTATTTATCTTAACCACGTAGTGCTTGTTACCTTGTGAGTTTGAAATGTACTGCATTTCTGGAATTCTGATTCAAAGGTTCTACTTAAGGGTGACCTCGTACACTACTGTAGTACTGGAGACCAGCGCAGTTTGTTCATGTGTCAAACATGTAACTGTTGTTGTTTTTGTTTATTTGTTTGTGATTTCTGTTTTTTGGGGTTCCTCCCTGCCTATGTTCATGATTTCATCTTCGAGGTTTGCTCTCTTTAACGGTTTTTTTTGTTGTTAATTGTTAGATTTTTGTTCTCTCTAGGCTATTTTTTCCTAGGTAAAGTTTAGCAAAGTTTCACATTCTTTTCAATCTGGAAAGAAGTGAACATGAGCAAAAGTCTCATATTTCTCATTCTTAGTCGCAAAGTATTATTTGACGTGAATAAATACATTTTCCCTCAAATGTGAGTATTCCACATTGTGTAATGATGACCAAGATACCTAACTGTTGTTTGATAATGTGCTGTTTCACATGGGTAAAAATGACATATGTGATCATTTTAAAATTATAAAAACTATTCTCCAGTTGTGTAAAAATATTCTGAAATTTTTTTCCATGACTGCATAAGTCTCATGGAATAGAAATCTTCAAATTAACAAGAAGAAAGACATACAAAAGAACGTGCAAAACACGGCAATTATGGAGAGATGATAGTGCTACTTTTGTTTGTAACACTGTATACCGCACCTATCATTCATTGTGCGCAACGACATGACCATACACTATAAACAAATGAATGACATCAAAAGATCCTAAAGACACTTAAAATCCACCAAATGGTAACTAAAAAATAAGGAGTCTATTTCATGTGTATCTGAAGGGATTGATACCAAAATTAGAAAATCACTTAAATAATGAACTTTGTTAGTTGGACCTAACTACAGTGAAACTTTGTAATGTGATAACAATTCTATTTAATTTCTGTTCATCTTTCAATTAAATGTGATCATCATTAGAAGATAATCATTTATTTATTTCCCATTCCAAGTTCTGTGCATAGGGGAAACTCATTTGTTTTTCCATTCATTCATATGCGCAAAATTTTCAATGCTAATATTGAGTGGTAGGTACAGTAAATCTATTATTTTCTCCTCTTCTTTCTCTTAGTTTCTAAATTGTTTCGTGATCGTGAATGGTCTTAATACCATATCTGCACGTGTAGAACTTGCCTTTGGAATGGGTACACTAAAAGTTTAAAAGTTCGTTGGGCTTGCACGAGTGATTTTCCAGAGTTATACGAATAGCCCCCATCGACAACTACTTAGAGGAAGGAGAAGGCGGAACTTCGACGACTACTATACATAGTTAAACTCCACTATCCCCTCGATAACTTTGGAATGCACGTTGATGTGGTCCACTATGGCAACTGTATCATGTAGACTCCCCAGTCGATGGTCACTCTAAGAGTACTGTGGAAGATTGGAACTTCATTGGCATTTGATTTCTTAGTTCTTTATATGTCTACATAGAACCACAAACCCAAATATAGAGTAATTACAACGTCAAAGAAAATGATGAGAAGAAAGTATAAGAAAGTAACTTACCTCCCAACAAAAAAGGTGAAGTCCACATCTTGTCCACCATATTCCCATGGTCGTCAATCGAGGCAAAAGAGGCAAAAGAGGCATCACAAAATAACCAAGGAAAAATTAACTAAGATTTCAGATCGGAGAATTCGTCACCTCACTATTGAGCCAGCTATTCAATATGTAGCAACAAGACTTTCCTTGCTTTATGCTCACTAAATATTACTCTCCTATCAAGGGGAGGAAATGATGGCAAGAATACTGACGTCTTAAAGACGAACTCATAGTAATGTCATTCATTTAGGAGTAGCATTTTCAGGGTTGAAACCATCCAAGACAGATTGGCCTACACCGAAAGGAAAGAATAACGAAGCATAGGATCGTACTTTTGACCTGATTAGGGAACTAGACCGCTGGAAGTTGCCATCCTTAGGCAGAGTCAGCCGATATACTCTCTCGCAGAAAAAAGAACGTGGGTATGCAAGACGACAGGAATATGTATATTCTCACATTTTGTAAACAAGTATTTACTTTGTAGTGTTCGTTAGACGCTAGGAAGGAGGAAATCAGGTTCTGTCGTAGGGGGAATATCTCTCAGTGCTTGAGCGACAGAAATGGTCAGGCACAGTGGTAAAGGTTGACAGCGTTCCAACTCTGGTAGAGCCATCTCAAGTCAGGGCAAGGTTTACATCAATCAATCAATCAGTGTTACGTCAATCAAGGAGCCTTTCTTTATTTCTTCTGCAAGAGGAGTTAAATAAATTTCCGCTCGAGTAAATTTATTTAACTACCTGGGCTCGTCTGACAAACTGCCATGACTTTATGGTGGTGGTCCAGCAGAATGGATTTTTCGACAACAACAACGACCCCACAAGTATTCGACATTTATTGATGTGACAACTATTCTGACCTCACTGAACTCCAAAAGTGCATCCACCTTGGAGGACGTAGAAAACTTGATTATATTTTGGGATTCAAGTGTGTAAATACCTTCAGTAGACCATGACGCTGTGTTTCTGTGATGACCAAACCTGCTGCTGCTGATGCACACACAGTTCACGGATGATTTCCAAAAGTGGCTTCTTCTGTAACTCCTCTAGAACGCTCTTCCTCCCTTCCATGCACGTACAAGGGACTTGAGACAGGGTTGGATACACTACTCGGCGACGGCATTCACTGCACGTTGAAAGGACACCTGAAAGTTCTGTGCTTTACAGGGTGTTGAGACAATTGGTCCAGCGTTCAGCCCTATTTATCTTGGTCATTCACTGGTTCCAAAGCTTTGTGAGATTAGCAGCCTTGCAAGCGATCCTATCAAGGGTCTCTACACTTCCACTGCTCAAATACTCCTCTCAAAAATCATTACGGTGCTGACATTCGTTGCATGATACAGACAAGAATAAAGAACTGGTTCATGGTTCATAGTCAACCCAAGGAACAGTATATATGATAGCTTTCCGTGCGTTGCAATGTAAACTGTGGAATTTAATCTCCGATTCAAATAAATCCAGTGTGTGTGTGTGTTGTAAAACGGCTGGTCTGACGTCTGCAGCCAAATGGGCCTGGAAGTGGAACTCTGTCAGCTCGTTATACCAGCGAATCATGAATTATGGGGACATGGAACGACTACACGGTTGAAAGAGGCCCCGCCACTCCAATCTGCAGTGGGAGCTGAGAAACAGTTGTGCGTTAGAGGAGCCGCAAATTGGGCTGAACGATGTCCAGTTCTTTCGAGTAAATAACATTCTGCGTGTAAGGCCTGGTCATCAACCTGGTTAAAAAGTAGCATCACGTCACACAAAGTTCTGAGAAATTTATCAAATTTTGCGGTCAGTGAACGTATGCAACGTTGGAGCCTTAAATGTTTCTTAACCTGACCTGACGTTCGTGGTGGTTAGAGAAACTGTTGGGAGGTTAGGTGAGCAACATACACTTCATCAGACCAACGAATTTGGGTATTTTATTTCTTGGGGCGAAACAATTTCCACGACAGCTTGGATTGGTTGATAATGTTCTGCAAGTGACACAACATTGTGGACTCCATATGTAAATTGATAACATCCTACTGAGAACAAAATGGTAACTGAGCAACTGGCCGCAGTTTACACCGAAAAGAAACTCTGCTCTGTGGAGTGAGTGCCACAAACTTTTCACAAATTTTCTGGCCAAAACTCTCGGAAGAAATCTCGAGCAAAAGCTGCCTCCCGCATTCGTTCTGCTTCAGCTTCCATCTTTAGGGCCTTCTTGCTCTTCTTTGCCTCTCCTTCATCCTACACCAATTCAAATAGAAACACTTTAAATCCAGTCTTCCCGTCCATTTACGTAACATTTTCTGCAAGCAATACTATCATAATAGCCCTCTACATGCAACCATAGGCTGAAATTACGTCAGATGTTAGCAAATCTAACTATCGTAAACCATAAAAACTTCAAGAATTGACGGGTATATCTTTCACCATCATCAAGTAGATCAATAATGTTTCAGGTTTCTTTTCAATGCAAGCAGAATCTGAAACCAAACTGAGACACGGGTCTATTAAACTGACGCGGTTTGGCTTTCCTCATGCATCACATTTACAATCCGGCTTACTCTGGCAAGATCCACCTCCATGTGCCAAAATCTGGAACACCATCTATTCTATAGTTAGATAATAGTCAATGAACTAGGATTATTTTCAAGGAGCTGTTAAGGCAGTACTAATGAAGTAATACTCACCACTGCTGACGCTTCTCGCTGAACTTTTCCATCACTCTTCCTGATGATTTTCCTCTCAGCTCCGATTCCACGCCTATCCAGTTTGAATGGGGCCTCAAGTGGAATCAACCTGCCCTGAAAATACCACGATCAGAACTATCAAGGTGAAGGATTCCGAACAACAAGATCATTTTGGCAGCGTCAGTACCGAGTATTTGTCATGTTAAAGAATCGAACGCAAAGCATATGCACTGTAAGTAAACCGTGATCTATAGTTTAAAAACCAGGACCCTGAACAATCTTACCTGCTCAAAGATTCCAAGTCCAGACCCTTCCTTCCAGCCTGACTTCTTCAATAACTACACGCGAGAATGAGAAAGGTTAGGATTACCCGCAAGAGACTCATAAACTAGAGAATACGAAGATCAGAGAAGAACGTCAAAACCTCCATGCATTAAGTACTAAGAGATAGCTACTCAACATGTATCCAAAAAAAATACGAAACCTAAAATAAATCCTCACCTTGAATCCTATATTCGTTTCGGG
The DNA here is from genome assembly GCA_014180765.2 of Marchantia paleacea. Lineage (NCBI taxonomy): Eukaryota > Viridiplantae > Streptophyta > Marchantiopsida > Marchantiales > Marchantiaceae > Marchantia > Marchantia paleacea. The sequence continues at coordinate 2,620,203 of MUAA02000018.1, forward strand.
TAGGATTTTTGACGCCTTTACTCGACGAGCGTCTGGTTGCTCTTCTGAAGATGGTGCGAGATCCAGAGGTAACCCCATGAGTTCACTGAATATAGATGCAGAGGTCGGTTGTGAATCATTTGAAGTATCGCCAGCTCGTTTCTTCTTCCACCTACTTCCGCCATAAACTTCTGTACTTTGCACAAAGTTTGAGGTCATTGGAAGTGCCAAGTCCCGTCTTTCATCAAACAGAAATTTCATTGCCCTCTTTTTAGAGCCATCGGAAGGATGTGCCATGGCAAAGGTAATACAAAACGCATACAGAAGGGTTTGACCTACGTGGACGAATTCTTGCTGAATCCACCTGCAGTCAAGACGAAGACAGTTATTATTGAAATCAGCCCTGGAAAACTGTAGGGTAGCAGCTGCTATTGTCTGAAACTGAGAACGCTTCTGTTGCGCAAATTCGGAAATCACAAAAAGGTGACATAGTAAACGAGGAGTGTTTCATGAGGTTGTTGCGTCCACACACTGCATTCCAACTGTTGCTTTTGGTTGCAAACATATATCTTCAAGCTAGCGCTGATGTTGGAACGTTAAACAAACACAGTATTAGGCTTAGAGTATACAGGCGCGTCTAATCAAAGAGAACTAGAATCAGATTATGAGCTAAACAGGTACGTCGTTCGCTCCCCCATCCACATAACACTATACCTGTACCAGATGGATGAGAATCTCTGGTTATTCTCAACAAAATGCAGGGAAAACCTAAATTTTCTACCGAAGAACCTTCATAATCCCAATATATGTAGGTGGGATAAAATCCCAAACCCTCACAGGACCTAGAATTGAGCCCAAATGGGAATACCATTAAAATCAACCCCTCGCAAACAACCGGATCTACATGAAGAGGACCATAGTTACCTTCAGTTCCTAGACAAGTTGTGCGGCATAGCAAATTAATTCCTACGAAACCTCCCCTTGAAACGACGTCTCCAAGGCGTAGCAAGAAAGGCTAACCCCGCGCAAGCGCTCATGGCGACGCTCTAGAAAACCATCGGCTCCAGAAATCGCCGACCTTCTGAACAGCCTCGCGCGTTCCGGAGCTCTCATGGACACAAATCCCCAAACCTCCCTCTCAGAAATCACCTGGCACTCAAATTGCGATCAGCGATATTCTTGCGAAGCATACGCAGAAATCCACCGCTTTCTTCGGCAGCTCCCAAGCCCTGGACATAGAATCGAACGGAAACACTTCACTACTCTTCGCCCCTCGGTCACATGCCCCCACGGCTGGGCTCTTCATCGGTATCGAATCGTATCGGTGAAGCAACTTCAGAATATTCCCGCACTCAGAGTACCTGCTCCTTCGAGAAAGCCTCAAATTTCGGTTCCATTCGCCCGCCTGGTTCATCATCTGTCTTACACGTGAAGTGCGGACTGGAGAACCTGCACCTCCAGAAAAGAACCCGAAATTTCCGATTGCATTCGCGACTGAAAATTCGCTCTGACCGGAGTCCGTACTGACGGATGGTCCGAGGCTCCAAGAAGTAGAGTAGTGATGACGTGACATTTGACATTTGACGTTTCAGTGCAGGAAGCGTGGGTTCAATTAAGCATTTTGGGGGCAGTGACAGACGTTGGGGGTTGAGGGTGAGGGTTTAAGGGAGGGCTGGAGAGGCGCGCAATGGGGAGTGACAGCTCTTCGGAGGATGAGGACGAAGAGCACAATGCTCGAATGCGCAGCGTGGCAATCGATTCCTGTGCGGTCATAAATATCGCTGCTGGGCGTGGTGCAGACAACAGCACTGCCAAGCTCAGTTCCAAACGGAAGAAAAAACCTGACGACGAACAAGATTTCGATGAGGACGGGGGTTTGAAATTTGCTCAAATTAGGGTATTGCCTTCCTGCAACCCGCGGAGCTTGCCTGCCTGTCAATGGATTCATGTCTTTCCATGTTATTTGTCCTCTCGCAGTTGGGAAAGAATTCGCTCTTATCGCTTTTGCATCATGCTCTACTCAAACCCAGATGTTACACTGCTGTTAGACAGAAATTTCTGCTTTTGGCGAAAAACCCATAGTTTTTTTCTCAGCTGCAGGTTGGAAGAAGTACACTCTGATAAAAATGGCCGTCAACATTGTACTATATTGTCCACGGAGGTCTTTTGGACCCTGAATCCTAGGTTGTACTGGATATCTGTAGCCTGCTTCACCATTGTGTAAATTGAAGCGATGAAATTCACCATGTGGACGTTGCTACATCCCAGAATCTTTAGGAAGGCCGCTGATCAGCTTCCTAGAGAATTCTTTTGTGAATAATTCTACGTCGATTTACCATTAAGATCGGCTGCCACTGAGGAGGATTTTTTCGTTGTCAGTCGTTTTTGGAGAGCTGCTTGACATCTAATTTTCAAGTTGGTATATTATTCAGGTGCAAGATCTTCTCCATAAGCACCTGGATAAGAGTCTTGGGGCAAGTTTTGTGGAGGTGGCAACTGAGCCCATTGCTGTTGCTGGAATTCATGAAAACGATGATTTTGACAGTGAAGTTCGTCTCTTCAGTCGAGGTCCTCTGGGCATCAACTTGAAGCGCCCAGGTAAACAAATTCCGCCAGCAAGGTAGAAGTTGGAGTAAACACTGGCTGGGTCTTTCACTTCCTGGAGTGACAAGAATGCATGAAGAACAGTTTTAAACACACAGCACATCCGAGTCCACGTCAACTGAGAAGTTGATGTTTTTGTTCCGAAGAATGTGCTGGCTTTTGCGCTAGCTTTGTGGACTGATGCGCAACTGGAATTTGCAGAGCGTCCGAAGCAGACGAGTCGTCCTAAGCGATACGACAGTAGCGACGAAGATGAAACTGAGGTACGCCTCTCGTTTCCTGCATTGCGGTCCCTCAGTTAACAATCTACCGTTTGGGAATGAATGGTTTGGATGGGAAGCGTATGGCCGAACTTCCATGCATGAAAGGAAGTGCCAAGTCTTCATGGAGAATATTCGGACACTTGATTGTGATTGTGGATGCTTGCAGTGTACTTCTGCTTGTAACTAAGCCCACTTTATCTTGTGTGCAGAAAATGTCTCGACTGCAAGCTGCAGCTGTTGAAGGCTCATTTGTGTTGACTCAAGCTGAGAAAGCTGTAGCTAAAGCTCGAGCTAGAGGTATCAAAGCGGTAGAAGCTGCTGAGAAGGCTGAAAAGGAAGAGCAGGAGAGAGTGGCGAAGCTTAGAAAGGAACGAGGAGAGGAGTGGCTTCCAAAAATTGCATCCGAATTGAGGAGGACAAAAGGCGTAGTACCAGGCAGTGAGGGACAAATAGGAAGAGTTCTGGATGTTTAGTTTACGATATGGGTATGTGGTGCAGATACAAGAAATGCATAAAAAGAGCCAAAAGTTGACGAGTAGGGTCAGTAACCTTTTTAAGAGCTCGAAGCCTTAAACTTTGAAGGAAAGCATGTATCAGTGAGGCAATATCTATCTTTGCTTCAGTCAAGAAGTTTAGTCACCGGGAGAAAAGAATAGTGACCCGGTGAAATTCGAGGAGTACAGTGTACTGACAGGCCTTAAATGTCAGGAGGATTTTTTGTACAGATTACGAGGTTTGCTCTCTACAAGTAGAGGCGTTGTCGGGAATTCTTTTTTGCCTGCCAAATCTCGCAGAATGTAAAAAGACATAATTGTGGAATAGAATGAAATTGGTTGCAACTATGGTTTTCAGCTCCGGACAGTTACCACTCCACGAACAATACTGAAGGATATACCTCGCCTTCATGCAAAGTCGCAATCAGCTACCAGCTAGAACAATCCAACGACTGCTATACTCATTTTAATCCAATGTTGTAAAGAGAGTTCCACACTTCCACAATCAACGGGGACACAGATAAGAGTATACTGGCTATCATACCATGAAGAACTGCAGGTTGTTGACTACAAGAGCCTCCTCATCCACTGTTGGTCACCAGCGTAGATGATGAGAAGCCTCTTGGGTCGTCGGAAATCACCCACCTTGCTGATCTTGGGCGTACATAATTGAATACAAGCTTCTTTGGCAGATAGTAATCTTGATAAACGTAATAGAGCTTTTCCCCGCAAAGGCTTCCATAGCATGCAGAGTCAGACCTGACCGACGGATGTGCCAAACCGGGATACAAAATGTGCATCGCGATAACTTCATGATGCTAGTCAAAATTTTTGTCGTGTGCACATCTGTGTTCAAAAATTGAAAAAACTGATTGTGGGACGGAAGCAAAGTCTCTTATGCCAGACATGAGATCCATGAGCAATTACAAAATCATCAGAACATTCAATGGAACTGATCTCAGAGAAAGTGCGCCAAAACTTGAGCTTTGGGAGGATAAAAGTCACTTGTGTGTCCTATGTCTTTGAATGACGCCTACTTTTGAATGTTCAACTTTTCTCAAACATTAGTTTGATGAATGAAGGATCCACAAGAAATCCAGATGCAGTACCCATGATTTCATCATTTGCAATGGACCTTGGAAGTTATTCCCTGCCTGTCAAACTTTCAATATATGAAATTTAAATCCGAGCTCGTGGTTGCAATCTCACTGCAAAGTTGCAAATTAAACCACACTTTTATCGAAGATGGGTATCTCTCCTAAAAACACTTCGTCACTTGGGTAGATAAGACCTTCAGATGTTCAGAAACTGGTGTGGGCTCAAGCTTCGCAGTACAAGTAAGTTTCCCTCAAGATCTCAAAAATCATGAAACTACAGAGGCAACAAATTCCTGAAAACAGACAGTTTGATGTCAGCAAAAGTACAAACGTTTTGACTGAACGAACGTCTGCCAGACAGTTGTTAATATTTGACTGATTCAAACAAATTTGGAGACCGTTATCTCAGGACGAGTGAATTCGAACATAGTCTGTTATTATACTGCTCGAAATCAGCCGACTGGTAGAACTCGAAAAGCGTATGACAAAATCTGGTTTGATCATGTACCTCCTGAGCATGTCTTGAGCATCCAACAAAGGCTTGTACAAGCTTCGCGCACAACAAAGGATTCTGCAACTCCAGTTATTACTCATGTGAGACTTCTTCTCTCCTCTTCTTCTTCTTCTCTCAAGATATTCTCTATTTCTCAGGGAACTAATGTAGAAGCTTTTTAATGTGTGGATTTCACTGTTCCATATCAAGGTCAAATGATTCAAAGGAGAGGGCTAGTGTGTTCATGCACTGATCTAGAAGAAGAAGAATAAGACGAAATATATATACCTTCTGATTCTCTTTGTAACAATCAACGCAAGCTGCACGCTCACTTGAACACGGGGGAGTATGTGATGGAGCCCTAGATCATTAAGCGAAGGCAAGTCAGAAGGAGACAGCAAATAATTTTCGACAATTTACTTCCAGAACAAACGGAAATTTCGAGATTAGGAAATTAGGCTAAGGAACTTATGTTCGCATATAGTGATAAGCCCTACCGACATGCAATGAGGAACTTGATCACCAATGAAATCACTTACCTGTACTGTTTGTCTTTAAGTTCTCGTGCCATTTCCTTCACCTTTTCCAACTCATGATCTCCTTGTTTGTGCAATTTCTGAGCGATTTTCTCCTGCGACGTGTCTTCAGATTCTCAATAAATGGTCGTACATGTCATAAGAATGTCTTTCATAGGGAAGATGTTGTTTCTTTTGACACTATCAAAGCCTCCAAACAAGACATAAAGTGTATCTGATCAATCACTGCAAGATTTGCAGTCACAGATTTGAAATTGGAGGTTACTTTGACATCACTAACCTGCATCTCAGCAGAAAGTGTAGATTGATAAGTATAAGCAAAATGGGGTGGTGAAATACTCACACTTTCTTCTATGGCCTGATATAGAGGAGCAAGCTCTTTCTTGAAATCAGCCGCAGGTGGAATGGGAGAGCCAAAAATGCCACCAAAGGGAGCTTGGGGTCCAAGAAAGGACGGTAAAAATGGATCACGGGCTGGACCTCCTGTTGCAGGTGTGATGGCCTGGCTATCCTCACCATCCTTTTGTATCCTTTGCGCACTTGGCAACTGAGATACTGACTCGCGTTTCTCTCTGGCAGGCCTTCTTCGTTGTGGTTTTTTCTCTTCACGAGTCAACCTTTGCATAAGCTCAGGTGTTACCTGCAAATTCTCTGTGAGTGTGAGATCGGGAAAATCACTAAAGCACATGTGAACGACAGCATATATCGTACCACTTCATCTCTCGCGCTCACTGGGGAATAGAAGCAACTGAACGACCCAATAATTGCTCCAAACGGTTGTCGAGAGTTGAATGGATACCAGTGTTCAAGATACTCTTTGGTTCTTCCTCCGGTTACTTTCTAAAGACCATGGACTTCTGTATACAGTTCTTCGTGCTTGGGCTGGGTTTAGCCTGCAAGAGAGCCGTTTTGAAGCACTAGATGATAAATGTTCATAGAGCCAAGTTTTCTGAGGCTGTTTAATGCTTGGAAAATATACAATCGCCATTTGATGATAATTTGATGGCGGTGAATCTACGTGCACTCTGACTTACAAAAGGACGGCTGATCACGATTGTCCTCACAGTAAATATTCCCGGTGCGTCTAGGTCTAGAAGTCATACGATTCTGAACAAGGTATTTCACAGAGTAGAACATCACATGAATTTCAAAAGGACATGAAAATTGTAATCCTGACTGCGTGCTGTGCGACTTTTCAAGATCACAATCAGCCGTTCTCGGTCTAATCATTTAGTTCTCAGGGTCTACATTGATTACTTTCAGATTCAAACTCGCAGGCTACCAGAGACACAGGGAAAGAGGAAATTGGAAATTGTAAAACTGCTGTAGACAATGAATACATTCTGCCAAGCTGACTCTTAGGTGAGAATGATTTAAACGTCAAGTCTTCAATTCCACTAACCATCGTCTAGCCGCGGATTGCGAGGATATGGGAGCATTTCAACGATCAAAATTCAGCTCCGCAATAAACCAGCGGACATTGAAATCCAAGGATCGGGCCTGAGCTCAGCCTACAACAGAACCCTAAACAATTCAATCGCGTTTGGAGACTAAGAAAGCTGTTCCGTAGCTGAGAAGTGCAATGTGAAGGACAATGAGACTCGTACTGATCGCACTATCAAAGAAATGGACGAGGTCAATGTCCGCCATGTACAGGATAACAATCAGATCCATTAACCTCCTACACTCACTGCCAATCGACCCTCGAGAAAAGTTGGGCGAAGAAGTCAGTAGCGGGATACAAAAGTACCTGCAATGCAAATGGGTTGCTCATCTCGTCCTCCTCTTCCCCACCTCAACACCAAATCCTTTCGCCTCCTCTACTGCTCGAGGAAATAAGACTCAAGGAACAAGGATTCTCGACCACCTCAAGCTCGATTGTCAACCACTCATATCCATCACAAATCGAAGCTGTACGATCATAGGCACCACCCTTAACTTCTTCCTGACGCTGAGAAGAAGAGAATTCACAGTCCACCACAACGCCAACTCCGCTCAATTCCCCCACCAAATGAACTGGCGATCTACCACTGCCGTGGCTATACCTCTCGCCCACGCCTCACCAGGCCTCTCAAGTCACTTCGCCTGGGCCGGACTGGGCTTCCTCTTTCAGAATAGATGAATGTCGATTCTTGTGCTTTCCGTGAGACAGAGAGGGCACACGACAAACGGGGCCACGGGCTCTGGATTACCTCTCTGCAGAAGGACAGGATGTGTAACGCCGTGCTTCTGACTTCGACATTTATTCACCCACCTCCTTTCGGTTCGTTTTCTTTTCTTCGTATATTTGGTTCTTCCTCTACACGGTGGTAGCGAGATGTGATGGTTATGATACCAATGATACTCAATGCCATACTCAATGATACCCGTTTGCCTTTGAGCGAAATATGTTCCTCGATTCAGGGTTTGCGCAAACGGTGCAGTATCGTATTGTGCCTGCAAGCAGAACCGCTTTCATTCAAAGAAGACAGCAGATATACTTGTTTTCCAAGTACCGTCGCCTTGGTAACATATGATTAGTTCACAATCGTTCTTATAACCAACAGGGCTGTGTAGAATACCATTATGGAGAGAACCATCACAGCCAGATTTGACAGTTTGATGATTGACACAATGTGATATCAATGTAACCAGCATGGATTGACATAACCTCCATAAGCTTGCTGCCAATGAGTGTAAAGAAGAACTCGAAGCGCTGACCAGTGAACTCCTTATGGATCCGATGATGATATGGGTTGAGATGTGGAATCATGTGGGTGAGCGTCACATGCTGGACGACTTGACCAGATCTCTATTCCCTTCATACGTGTAATATCGCACAAGTTGTCCGGAAGATATAGAGAGAAACGATCTTAAAGTAATAATCATCCGTGCATGATCTGCCATAATCTAGAGTTCAGGTCGCATTCCTCTGGCCGACCGGACAGCGCGAAGCACATGACGCAAAGGTCTACTTCCGATGAAGCACCCATAAGCGCCTCAGAATCAGAAAGGGTAGGCATTCAATATCCTCTCCTTGTTCCAAAGATATGAAGTACCTTACAAAGCACATTCGAGGCCTCCACATGCCAAGAGTTTTACACTTATATTGTCAAATTGCGAATGTGGGAAATTTCCGACACAGAGATTCACACCAGCAGGTATCTTCACGGCTCCTCAGTAGTATGTCACATAAGGTTTGTGGTATACAGATTAATTATCAAGTCGAACTGAGGTCCAGCCGTTCAAATCAAGGCAGGACTGAACCGATCGTAGTTCTAAATTTGTCCACTGCTGAAAGAGACTCACCAGTGAATGAGTTTCCCTGATATTCTGATACAGTCCAAACAAGGTCCTTTCAGGAGATAAGCATTGCCTCAATCGATCAATCTGTACATTGAAATCAGTCCGGTGGTAGAAATTTTGTTGCAAACAAAAGCTCGCTACTCCGTGATTCTTTATCTGTGGCCTACTTGTACAGAAGCTTGTGCTTGGACCAGACCCTACTGACGACACCAAAGAATTAGAATGAATTTAAATGACCACTGTTAAAAAAAATATACACTACACTTCCCTATTGTCATTATCCCAAGAATGTGAAAATGTATCAAAAAGAAAATTGTAGGATTTCGCTATTCTTGACGTTCCAATTCACTCATTCGTTCAATAATAGCCTGCACAGATGCAATTCCCAGCAGGTCATGGATAGAAAGCAGGAAATGGGCCACTGTAAACAAAAGTTCAATCTGTGAATCCACTGCACTAGTTCTTGATATTTCATGATGTAAGTCTTTATGATGCATGTACCTTTTTACTCGTTTCTTGCAATTCACCAGCCAAGATGAATTCATCAAGAATTAGGTACACCTGCAACCGTAAAACAAATCGAACTGTCATCCTTGTATTTCTCAAAAAGATGCAGGACAAGAACTGTTTCAACTGCAAGTCTATCAGTTTGAAGCTACATCCATCATAACTCTAAGCTGCAGAGCCATTCAAATAACTTCCCTGGCCTGGGAATGGTAGGCACAGGTAAAAACTCTAGTATGTTGAAACTTCTTTTCTGCCTACGAAAACGTACCTTATGGAAGTTGAAAACCAAGTCCAATTCACAGACATTGCTGAAGAAATGATCCAGTATTTCTACAAAGAGATGAATACTCTCAAGATATGCCAACTCATTGTCGGTTATGTCCACACACATGGAGAAAAAGAGACCTGCATAGCGCCGATAAATAACCTTGTGTGTCCGAAACTGCCCATGTCATATTGCACAACCGAAAGATGAAGTAAGTGGTGTGTCAACTGACATTTTTTAGCAAGTTCGTCACATGATCGGATTTCAAAGCAGAATACCACTAAGTCAAACTAATGACAACCATTGAAATCATATTTGATGATCATCCTTGATTTGAGAAACGACGATGTGAACGCGAAAAGACAAAAACTTTAGACCTCGCTGTAGGTGGTAAAATACAAGTCTCAAGTTGTGCCTACCTCCACAAAGTTTGTAAACTTAGGGTCTCTATTGACCACTAGTCTGTGAACCTGAATTGCACAAGTGGAGGCAACTATTAGAACATGGATCACCGTATTTCAACAAAGATTATTTCAAATTTTTTTGCATATGCAGAGAAAAACCTTCGTCTCTAAACTCAGTACTCTCAACGAACTGCTCAGTTTAGTTTCAGTGAAGAGTTACAGCTTCTTCCGAAGTCATCATTAGTTTCATGTATAGAGAAACTCTCAAGACACCTATCAGTCTCCAGTAACGATCGTGAGCTTCATTTTGATTCCAATGTAAGATCCTAACAGGCAGATAACGAAAACTGGAACGAACCTCATACTCCAACTTGTGCTTTTCAGAATCCTCAAGGGGTACGTAGTATTTTGCAAGCCTGGTTTTTCCTTGACGATTTTGTAGCAGAATGAAACGAATCTAATTCCAAAATCAAATCAATCCATCAGATATTTACAGCTATTGACAACAAGGTAGAAGGACCTCCATAAGTGTTACACAGCTGCAAACGGAGACTGAAATCAAGCCTAGAATATTCTATGAAAAGATCAAACCAGGAAACGAATGCCATATAATGGCCCATTGTCATTGTCAGGTAATGTGAGTATATTCGAAGTTTGAAAGGAAGCTCTAATCAGTCATGCCATAACATGTAAATTCCTCCGATTTTAACTCTGAGAACTGCTCTCGAACTGCCCATACAAATGAAAACTTACACTGTTCCAAAGCTAGACAGGAAGCCTCGAAGCGTTAATAGATTAAAGTTCAGATCGACATAACAAACAATGACAAGATGACCGTAATGTACACATGAACAATCATCAGTATCGCAACTCATTCACCTTCTGACGATACTCATCATCGATGAAACATTGAAAAGTAAACATGGAGTACAAGAACGAGAGAGGACCAAATCAAGAAAACTGTTACTTTCAAATTTTCATGTGTCACGATCTACTCATGGCAGACTAACAGTGGTAAATAAGCATCGAAAGACAAGGTCGAATTAGACCGTGAGTGGACCAACTCAACTAGTGCAGACCCTATAAAACGCGGAAGAACGAAACACCATCCTCTTGTCTCTCAAGTCCCCAATCCAAGCTGTCCGCATTTGACTACGGGCACCAAAAAGGCTAAAGGCAATCCGATCATCACAACAACTCAAACGATTCTCTCTTCTCTTCTGTCTTCTCCTCTTCTCTCCGCTCCACTGTCCGCAGAGACCCAATCTAGTCATACCATGGCTGCAACGGGGCGCTTCCGAGTCTCTGCGGTCTCTCCCGCCCCGCTCCTCCTGTCCTGTCTTCTCAGTCCTGACCGTCCCCTCCTCTCGTCCTTCCACAAGTCCCCACAATACACCTGCCTGCCCACGAGTTTTTGCTGTCGACTTCTTGCTCGTCGTCCTCCGCCACCACCGCACACAAACACAAACAGATCTTCCGCTGTTCTGCTCTGCAACGTTGCAAGTCGCAACTCGCAACTAAACGAAACACAATCGACCACTTCCCTTCTCGTTCCGTTCCTTTCCCGTAGAAAGCTACGAAAGCGTGATGTCTCGTCTTCTATCGATGGTCTCCTCTCCTCTCCTCTGTCTTGCGTGAGTTTTGCACTGCACCACGGTACGCTGTGTCGGCTGCGTCTACTGCAACTGCAGTTTACGCGAGAGATGGGGAGCAGCGATCTTTCGTCATGGTTGAATCAGGGTTTGAATGCGTCAAGGATTTGGCCCTACTGTGGTAGACCACAACCCAGGTAAAAATAATGAAAAATTTAAATTCTTTTGTTGAAAATGTTTCATTTCAAACTCTACTTACAATAAAATCAAATCCATTATTACACAAAATATTTTAATTTATTATTTAAATAAGGAAATTATATAAATAAAACATTTCAAAAAATATAAGATAGATTTTTAAAGTTTGTATAATATATTTTAAATATTAGTAAATATGCAAAAATTATTTATTTTTTCGGCCTCTCTTTCTGTTAGGCCCATTGTTGTTATTCCCTCTTTGTCGACATTTTGACATAATACTGTATGTCAGGGACCCAGGGTAGAGAACTGCTGTCAGTGCACATGGGGATCAGGCGGCCGTCCGTCCGTCGTGAATGACAGGGTCACTTTAGTTGGAGTAAAATCCAGATGTGCTGCAGAATGAGAGTCATAATAATCAAGTCTTTCCATTCGCAGAAATTCCAAACGCCAATATCTGTGATCCTATCGACGACAAGTCAAGCCCACTGCGTTCCCCGGAATCTCTGCAGGGCATTAGAAGGTACTCACTCACCAAGCTACATGTACGTACAGATTTGATGACGATTTCGTAACAGAAATTCTATTTAACTACGTAACCAATCATCAAGCTCACTTGGTACGCAGTAGGAATGCCAGAGGTAACTACTACAATATACAGCGTAATATACGCGTATATACAATACACAACCTGAATATACAATATACCTGTCACACCACAGTCCAGTAGGGTTGAATACAGTATCCGACACAAAAGTTTGGATGGATGCCGCTAGTGGCTCCTCGGTCGCGAATTTTGAAACTCTGCGTGCGACACCGCACGATCGTCGGGATTATCAGGGTAACGCGGTCGCGGGGTCATTCCAACGTCGCTCATAACGCTCAGGACCCCTACTTCCCATTGGCTATACAAATCTCTTTGTCAAGCTCCTAAAGGCGTGCGACTCCCTCACCAGGGAGCGGAATGAAGGAAGCGCGGGGATTAGCGGACGGACGATTTGAATCATTAGCTCTAGGGGGGATTCACATGGCTCGTGAATTCCGAAATATTTTGCCCTTGGCAGAAATTTGGATGGAGTCTCGACAGGTTCCATCCATCTAGGTGGAGGTTGTCTGACGACCAGGGGCCTTCCTCCCCCTTGGCAAACACAGTAACGAGGGGAGGTCTCAGGGTCCTTTAATATGTACTTCACATCAATTAAGTGTGTATCTAAAAAAGATGATTCCAAGTACATCTCTCAATATATCTTAACTTGTAATGTAGAGACAAAGTATAATAACAAAAGGGACGGAAGACCCCATCAAATCGTACAAGGATGGAACCAAATCGGGAACATGAGGCTAGCCCCAATAGTATCACATTGGGAAATATGTCATACACCACCTAAGATATCTTAACTATCCAAGTCAAAAGGTCTACAAACAACAGAACATCCGAAGAAGCATCACCTAACGTGATTGCTCTCATATGGATTGCACCAGCTAGTGTTCTCTGTAGAGCAATGGAAACACGTTGCCTAAAATATGCTATATAGTAAGCTAAAGAGAGTGATACCCCATGTCGCCTAGTATGGTAGGCTCTCGCGCACTCCTTCACGAACATGTCGAAGTCGGTGTCCATAGCTCCATATAACTCCAAAGCTAGAGGAACAAAGAGGTGACCTCTATGCATACCTCTATACTTGGAGACCTTGGCTGCTGCCTCTCCACTCGCCGCCCATCCTGGAGGATGGGTGATCACCCCCTCTGAAACTGTGTCTCTAGTAGGATCGATAACCATCATATCAGCCACAATGACCTGGTCCTCCCGAACCAAGTACAGGTCTGCCCTAACCCTAGTCGACTGCAAGGCATACCACCGCTCTCTCCATGTGAGGTATCCACCCTCTCGGGCCATAGCAAACACCACATCCCTAATGGTATCATGGGTAGATATCCTCTGCCCTCTGAGTGGACAACGAGTCATATGAACACATGTTGCATCTAAAGTGATACCACACTCACATGTGAGTAATGAAGATGTAGATGGATGGACCAAGCCAAGGCGAACCTCATCATTTGTGGAGAAAGTAGCTGGTGCGAGTCGGAAAGCCCTGATGCATGATCGAGCCAAGATCCACGAGCCTGCACCCTTGCCCGAGCAAGAGCATAGACGAGTTCTAGTAATACAAGGAATGGCCGGATCCACTAAGAGTGAATGTAGAGCCTCCTGAAACTGTCGGGACATGAAGATAGAATGTAGACCCCTAGTCCAATAGGTAGCCAAAGAGTATAAAGATGGGAAACTTGTTATTATAGGTTTTGATATTGTGTGTGACCTACTCCAAGAGGGTATTAATTTTACCTTGTACTTTACATTTAGGTTCCTTGTTAATTGCTGTACCAAGTAGTCACTCTTCTTGCTGCAGGAAGATTTCGTGAAAATTTACTTGGAAAAAGGGTTGCTTATTCAGGTAGATCTGTTATTGTAGTAGGCCCTTTTCTACCATTGCATCAATGTGCATTACCTCGCGAAATGGCAATAGAACTTTTTCAAGCATTTGTTATTCGAGGTCTTATTGTACTAAATTTTGCTCCTAATCTGAGAGCAGCGAAAACTGTGATTCAAAATAAAGAACCTATTATTTGGAAAGCACTTCCAGAGATTGGCTACCTGAGCACACATTTTTTTTAGCCATGTGAATCCCCTTCTGGCTCCAGAGCGCCGGCAACAAAGGCACGTCTAGCTCTGCTGGCCCTCTTGGGGCGGATGGGATTGTTGATTTTCAGTCGCGACTTGTGAAATGGATGGAAGGAATGCGGACATGCGCTGTTCGAGGACGAAGCATTATGGAATCTGTTCGCAACGGATTCCATCATGCCCGTTCCCCGGACGCGACTCGTGTCGAAATCGGTCTAAAATCGTCACGATCGACCAGGAATTTGCAGCGAGCTCACATCGCTCAGCAGCTCGTGCTTTGGGGCCGTGGGTGGAGTGTCCTCACACCGGGGCTAGCTTCAAATCGCATGCTGTGTGCGCAGAGAGGAAGAATCTGGGCCTGAAGCACTTCTTTCTGGGGCCTTTCGAGGGAGAAGGATGGAGTCCGCGGTTTTGCTGGCATCGAGATCTTTGTCTCGGCCGGGGGCTGGATGGTGCAATGTACTGTCGAGATCCCGGGGGAGCTGGGCAAGCTTGCAGACTCGAGGGAGTGGCAGGAAGGATGCGGTTTGTGTTAGTGGCACGGAATGGAAGACGAAGGTTGTGATCGTCGGGGGTGGTGTGGGGGGTTTGGCTGTGGGGGGACGATTGGCCAAGGAAGGTTACGATGTGCACATTCTCGAGAAGAATGCTCAAGTGGGAGGTCGTCTTCAGTCGGTGGCTTTGAAGCCGGAGGAGGTCGAGGCCGCCGTGGGCGTTAGTGGCAAGAGTGCTGATCCAGGAGGGCGAGAGTGTTTCAGGTTCGACACTGGCCCAAGCTTGCTACTGCTGCCTCAGAAGTATCGAGACGCTTTCACGGCCATGGGTACAGAGTTCGCATGATCAGTGCATGTAAATTGTGCGGTGGGAATCTGTGTTTGTCCTTTGCTGATTGTGTACCGATGCAGTAGCTGATGAGAAGCGTTGACGTTGAAGTGGCTCAAGGTCTCATAGTTCTTCTCTGTGTGTGTGTGTGTGTGTGTGTGTGTTGCATCCAGGTGAGGATATGGATGACTACGTAACAATGAAAAAAGTCGAACCTGCAGCGTATAGAGTTTTCTTTGGTGAGGACGAAGGAGTGCAGTCTCTGGACTTGCTCTATGACGTACAGAAGATGTGCCTACAACTTGAGCAGGTTGAAGAAGGAGCAGGCGGAGCTTTCTTACGGTTTTTAGCTAATGCCAAAGAAGCTTTGGACAAGGTCTCCCCGAAGCTCTGGCCCGTATTCCCTCTAGCTCCGGCGATTGTTCAGTACACATCAACGAGCCTTTAGCTATTGAAAATTGGTCACCTACAGAAACCCTGCGAGTATCCCAATTTGTCTTTTCCATATCTTCAGAAGTAACGGCAAATCCTCCAAATTCTCATGGCCTGTGTGGATTCCGATGTATGAAACATGAAGGAGATGAAGAACTATGATCACACAGCAATCTAAGTTTCCATGACCATCCAAGGCTCCGGAGAATGTGTCTGCATAAATCTGCGCTCTTTACTGATAGTTTTGGTGGTCATGATCAGAAACGCGGCAGGTCTTTTCTGTCCTGTGTTGGAAAGTCTAGAAGATGAGAATCCATGGAGAAGAACCTCACTGACGCTGCTCTTATTCAGGGGACAGCAAGCTTTATTGAACGTGACTTCAAATCTTTTTGGGACTACGCTGATGTGCCACGACTGCTGCCTCTCCTGAAGCACCTGTCACCAATCGAACTTCTCGGACAGCACCACAGTACTATGAGCAACTATTTTAAAAATCCAAAGCTTCAGGCTTTGTTCACCTTCCAGGTAAGGCTTGGAACTTCTTTTCTTCTTCTTTCCTGAAGAGACAGACATTTTACTTGAAGCAATCTTTTAATTGTGATTAGAATCCAAAGGTGATCCGATGAAGCAAATGACCTGCCTTATTGAAACCAGTGGGAAGCATTTTTCAGGCCTTTGGAGTTGGGATATCCAGAATGAAAGGCAGGACTGTCAATGCGTGTGGGTGGACGTTTTGTTGTTGTGAAGATTTGGGCCATGTCTGACTGCTGGCAGGTTTTCTGGTATAGGATTTGTACGTTGGGCTCACTCCATACAATGCTCCTGGGGTGTTCAGCTTGCTGGCAGCTACTGAGCTCACAGACGGTGTATGGTATCCAATGGGAGGCTTCGCTAAAGTTAGGGATGGCTTGGCCCAAGCAGCTCAGAAGGTAGGAGCAACGATAAGAACGAAAGCAACCGTGAAGAGGATAGACCATGCGAACGGCCAGGTATGCGTCAATGTAGCTGTCGAATTTCACTGAAAACTTTGTATGTTGATTTGTTATCTCGTTCCAATTTTAAGCGCATCCTTCTATCATACGAAGTTTGGAAGGTAGCAAGTTTTCCATTCTAGGTGGAAGACTCAGCGCTGGTCTCTAATCCAGGTTATTAAGAGAGATTGGTACCACATCTGGAGAAATTAGTATGATATGATAATATTTCCTCCGGATGGACCAAAACTTACATTTACCATCCTGCGTATTTCTCAAAATCCATGTCGACAGGTAAGTTCCTGTTTATCTCTCTGTAAGCTTGCAACCTGAAAAGAAACTTGCAGGGTTCAGCTGTAGCACCAAGGGTCTTATACGAAGGGATTAGAGGCTTTTAACACTCCTTGGATTCTAACCAATGAAGGCAGTTACCATGTGTGTCTCAGAGACTTGCTACACCTTTTTAAGGATGGGAATCTTGAGCTTCAAAATCATGAGTAGTTTTTTTCCTGTATCATGAATTTAGATTTGAGATCCACCTATCTTTAACCTATATGGATCAGCCGCTTGAAGTTTTTGTCTGAAACTATAAAACAGAACATGACCGCTGAGCGATGTGCAGGAACGTTTATCATTACTAGTATTTTTGTACATATGTGGATATGCGAAAAGAAAATGTTGAACTTTATTCAATGTCATTGTGCTATGGTCATCTTAAAACTTTCTGAAGGAGTATCAAAGACCATGCAATAAATGGTTGAAAATCACGATTCTTTACTTCAAAGGTATTTAGAGTTTCATTTAAGTTTTGTTTAAGACTCCGACTCCCTGTGTTCTAAATCCAGCCATAATTCTCTCCAAAGTTTTTGAAGCTCAAGTTCCTCATCATTAAAAAGGGTATTGATGACCACCTACATGATTATCCTAACGGAGTTGCTAGAGGCATTAACCTTCATGTAACATGAACATAAACAGTTACATGAAGTAGTCAATGGCTGGTTCTTTTCACATGTGAGACATTTTCAGCCCATCTCAGGTGAGTCACGTTGTAGATTATAGATATTTTCATATCACTTTTCAGAAACCACCAAATGACCGTAAGTTTCCTATCTGAATACTTTTTATTTCTGCTCGTTTCTTCTTACTGAAGCAGGACGAGAGATCTTGAGAGCAATCTACGATTAAGTTGCACAGCTGCCTACTGTGGAGGTTGTCCTATCTAACAGCCTATTTGGGGTGCGGAACATTTACAGAGTGCAATACAATGTCTATTTTCGTATTTTTCTTCAGTTAACTGAATTCTAAATCTTGGGGTTGGTTGACATCACGAGCTAGTTTCGATAAGTTTGTGTAATTCCGTGAACATAATTCTCATCATGCATTCTAGCGTTCCACAAAGATACTCTGTAACCACATTCCATATCAAAAATTTCAATTTCTCTGATTAAACACTTGAATCAAGAAGATAATTGGAAGTCAGAGAAAAATTTCAAAACCGGCTTTAGCTCATTAGGCTGAATAAGAACCTTAACAACTCTTACGGTTGATTGTAACCACCTTATGGTTGTCACAGATTCAAACTAGATGCAGTATCATATTTCATGTTACAGAAATAGAAATTTGAATGAATGAGTTTTCTAACCAGCAACAAACATTAGTCAAATGTTCAGCATTATCAATTGTGATCGTGATTAGTTAAGGTAGGGGTTCAATTGTACTGCAGGTACAAGGCGTAACTCTCCAAGATGGAAGTTTCATGAGAGCAAATATTGTAGTAGCAAATGCTGATCTACCATATGTTTACAACAGCCTTCTTGGCTCAAAAGGTGTGAATCACTTATTATCTTCACCTTGTATGATGAGATTCTTCTCCGCTGTGTTATGTAAGACAAAGAACATCATGCTTTAATATCGAGGGTAAAAGAAATGCATGATTAACTTCATCTCTAGTTTGTAAGTAATGTGCATTTTTTCTCTGCCTATTCCACTTCTTGTACATAGACATCTGTAGGCATAGTATCTGTAGAGCCACGATGTTTCCTCACTCTACCGTACTTTTTCAGTTACATGTACTTACAAGATCTCACTTATCTCCATGCCCCTTTTGGCATTCTTTACGGGATAGAGCTAATTCAAGTTTTTCTCCTCTGTTCGGTCGAATATTCAATCATCATCCACTCCAAAGTTTCTTATTTTGGGTGCTGTATCATCATAAGTTGATACAGCACCCACAGTTCTGAAATCTGTATGTAATGTTGGAACAATGGTAGAGCTTTTGTACAATTCTAGGCTCTTGTCGAAGGTTTCGTGGATTGCCTAATGGATGATGATAGATTTACATGTGCAAACTACACATAAATTATCTACATGAACTTCACCCCACTCCACTTCACTGCAATTTACTTGTTCATAAAATTAAAGGACATTATATTTGTGCTTAAAGTTGTGGTCGCAAAGTCTCCTATTGCATCGCAACACCAACTGAGCCTTACATTTTGTATTGTTGCTGAGTTTGTGCAGCAAAGAAACAAGCTTCAAAGTTATTAGGATCAAAATATAGGTAAGTTATTTGTTAGCATTGGGTATCAAAGTGTGTCCAGAATTGTTTTACACTCGCAGGTGCTGTGATGAAGTTATCTTCAGGGTGAAGATTCTTACTGATACCCTAGGGAAATCCTAAACTGGGTCCTTTTCATGGTTTAGAAGAACATAGTATCAGATGCCTCAACTCAAATCCTTCAAGCAGTTCTTGATCAATTTTGTGTCTTTTTGCTGGACAACAGTGCAAGCGTCATAGCCTTCCAATGGGCTCTAAGTTCTCGCTTGGAGAGGCTAAGTCACCATAACGTTTTCCTTTCCAATCTCTACAAGGAAAGTTGGCAGCGTGCAACAGATGCCTCTACTATACTTGAGCAACCTAACTTTTACGTTCATGCTCCATCTCGTACAGATCCAACTGTCTCTCCTCTAGGTAATGTACGCAAGTAAAATTACTTTGTTGCTTTGGTACTTCACTGGTAGTATTTGGATATTGAGACTCGTTCAGTTGGATTCCATAGCCAGTACATGAGCTGATGCGACACTCTGATTTGTTCATCACCAACGTCTGTATTGGTTATTCCTGCAGGTACTGACGCTATAACTGTCCTTCTACCTGTTGCACATCTAGGTGAAGGATATAGTATAGTGAGTGCTAGTGATGACAAACACATAGTAGAAGCCGCTAGGCAAAGAGTATTCAGCTGTTTATCAAGATCTGGAATCGGAGATATATCTTCCATGATTCTTTCAGAAGTTGTCTATTCCCCACCCACATGGCAAGACAGTTACAACCTCCAGTACGGTGCAGCCTTTGGCCTTGCACACAATCTTCTCCAATTAGCTTATTTTCGCCCAGATGTAGCAGAACCATCCATTAAAGGGCTCTATTTTGTTGGAGCTTCAACTCGACCTGGGAATGGAGTCCCACTAGTTCTAATGGGCGCTAAAGTCACAACAAATAGAATTCTAGAGGAGAACCACCCTCTCTTAACTTGATGGTAATTCATCAGGCTCTTTGTACTTTACTTGTACTTCAAAACGATGACGTTTATATTGTTTCCACTATGGACGGTCGTTATCGACCCACTTCACACAACATACAGTGCAAGAAGAGTCCGTTAAAACTTAGAATATTGGAGAAAATTGGAACTGAAGACGGTGAAGTTGTCCCAAATGCAGATGATCTTTTCCATTATATATCACACTAAATCTGTGGGTGTAACTGCTTATGACTAGATGTTTGTACAATACACAACCTAACAGGCCTGGTAGCTACCACAGCCCGCCCATTCTCTTCTTAGTTTGCCATTCGTCGTGTACCCGTTCTTACACCCATAAGTTTGTGCATGCATGCCGAGTTGATTACATACCTTTGACTGTTGTAACGAAAAGGAAAATGGCAAGGAACATACTTCTTCATGCCTCTGCACGTCGCCAGATCCGCCGTATTGTACTATACCGCTCATAACAAGCACCGAATCTCCAATCTTGATAATCTTTGCACTAGGGTAAGCGAGAACGAGGTAGAGCAAAATTTACGGCCTTTGTAGGTCTGTCAAGGACGATGTAAAGCGCTACTCTCTCTAACATGTTGACTTCGATCAAAGCCAAGACACTCCTGTGTACGTTGCGGCTCGAGGCTACAACAATCACCTCGCTTGCTTGTTATATCCGACACACCAAGAGATTGATGCAGCAATATGTGGAATCTCGGATGAATTACGCTTAGGATAATTTTTGGGCCAGACATCTAGACGTGACAAAGAAGGTAAGTACCTGGTGATTGAATGAACAACTTTCCTCCAAGGAGCCAAAGGTAGAGGCACATTTTCGCTCGTCTGGAAGAAGTGGATTAGGATAGCCATTCCCAACAAAATTGCCTATGGGTACAGAGTTTTATGATGGATGCCCATGACTAATCTTCTTTCCATGCAGTTGAGAGTGTAACGAGAAGCGAGCACCAGAAGGAGAAGAAATGAATTCCAGGTTTTGAAGTGAATAGTTCAAGCTGACCCACCATAGATGCATAAACGGTTGATCTGACCACATATAGATGATTCTTTGTCTTTTATGTGTGTTTTTGTTTGAAGCCTTCGTCCGTCATTCCAAATTAAGATCTCTTTGGATTTATGAACGTATGTTCATACGTAATTCGGATAAAGAGTCAACCAAAAAACTACTCAGGGAGATGAGGAAGTAGGAGGTAAAGTTTATGATCCATCAGAAGTGGTATACACAGTTGGAACAACTGCATACCTATGAAACAAGTAGCTTTCTGTGTAGAGTGGGGGCAAAGTAAAGAATAAGATAACTGCTTCTGAAGTCTGAAATGATTGAGAATTCTGCACTTGAAATCCTCTTTTCCACATATTCCTTATATGATGAGAAAAGCATGTCGAGAAGAAGACAGTAGTTGATTTCTAAATTTAGAGTTCTTTCAAGTCAACTTCGAGTTTTGTTGGTGACCAAAGTGTCCGCAGCACTAGCAACTAAAGCCACCCGAAATTATATGTCGTCTCGTCAAAATGCTACAAGGCATGAATCGAGGTCTGATATCACTCATCAACCATCTTTGTCGTCTTTGAAGTATGAGAGAGTATGAAAACGAACTATCAAGGCATGATCAAGGTGACACACGGTGTCTATGTTTATACAGTATGCTTTCAGTTTTATCAACTGGCAGTTCTGTTTGTTCGGGTCACTGTTGTAAGAATAATGATAGAAAATCAAGAGAGAACTGCACGGTTCTGATTCATCTATTTTGGGGTAACCGATCAACGGTACTATCTTAAAATCTTAAGACTGATTCTAAAATCCATTCCCATAACGGAGACAAAGCACATACTAAACTGGCTCTTAAGCATGGCGCTATGGTTTTGAAAGAACAAAGATTTTATTTTCTGCTGATTTGAGCATCGAGAATAAACGCTAACGAGGTTTTCTCATTTCTGACGGCTGCATATCACGGATCCAAACCTCTTCATGTTGAAGCAGGGAGGTAAAAGAGCATCAGCTTCAGCAGAGGCGAACAGGAAAAGTTAATTATTATAAGAAGAGATACGTGCAGAGAAGAAGGTGTAAGGTTTTGTGTAAATTCCAGACTCTCTTTGTTGACCCTGAAATGCAGCAGGTAGGAATGCCTTACAGATGTATTTTTAGCATGTTTCAACTTTCCATCCGAGTTGGTGCAGTTACCTTCTATGCGCTGGGTTGTGTACGACTGCTGGGAGGTATACGGTACAACAGAACCTTGACAGAAAGGAACTCACTTACAAACGAGGAACTCTACTGCAGTAACTTGGCATTAGGGTGAATAAGACCCACGATTAAAATGCAGGAATGTATCACGCTGACTTTAATTTATCGTATTTGACATGTGACATGATTCCATATGCAGTACCTTTATGATAAGCGTATGGGCGTTGTCCCTAAGGAACTGCCGTC
Organism: Marchantia paleacea; assembly: GCA_014180765.2. Lineage (NCBI taxonomy): Eukaryota > Viridiplantae > Streptophyta > Marchantiopsida > Marchantiales > Marchantiaceae > Marchantia > Marchantia paleacea. Next base: position 2,642,810 of record MUAA02000018.1, read on the forward strand.
CATTGGAAAACAGTAATAGACTCACTTTAAGTTAGTTTATGACATGAGATAATAAACCAATCCGCCGTTCGATCGGCTTCAATGCACCTGAGAACCAGCCCTATGTCGTCGATTTAGCACATTCTTGAAAAGATTCGTGCGTGCGGTTTGCTGCTAGAGCAAAGTCAAAGGAATCCACGACGTTAGAGTTGTTAGACGAAAGGTAACCGACTAAATTGCACAAATATGAGCAGTCATTTCCCCACTAAGGAGACAACCAATACCAAACCCTATGAATTAGGGAGTATTCTTACCTCAGCAGCAACATTGATATCTCCAAACCACACATAAGAAACGGATAAGTACAAACGAATTCTTATCGCTCGCTGAGAAATTTGTCATCATTAGAGCATGTATGAAAAAGCTGATATGTGCTGAAAACAAAATAAAAAAGACATGGTTAATGACAATAAATAAATAAAGAAATAAATATAGTTGAAAGCTACAACTGCTTTGGTAGTTCTCTAAATTGCATCGTGGCATGGCGAAAGACATCTCACAAATGAAATCATCATCATATGAATAACCTGCATCGTTTTGTGACCAAGAGACGTATGGCAAACTGCTTCAGTTGTTGTACTTTCAACTCAACTAACCACATCCAGTCCCATCTCACAACGTCTCCCATGTTCGGGTTTTGTGTGACCGTGTTCTTCCGTCATCCAGTTAAGTAGTACCTACAGAGGATGAGAATACTTGTCCAGGCTCTTGTCCATCTTTATATTTCTTTTATTGTGGAACAACCTGAAAAAGGAGCTAGAGGGTATGGTCAGGGAATGAGAAAATAGATCTAAGACATGTCAGGCCTCTTCTTGACTCGAAGTACTACCTTTCAGATATATTACGGTATTTTCTTAAAGAAACTCAGGTATTAAGCAGGTCTTCTGATGTCACAATGAAGGTGCCGGAGTTACGCAACGAGAAGCAAACATTTCAGAAACGTCATACTTTAAGTGCCAGATTTGAGTTCAAGTTCAGGGAATTGAAATACAACGCAGTCTACTGTCCAATCTCACTCGTCTTGAAAGCGAGGGAGAAAGAAACTATAGACAACAAAAGGAACATGAGTGTAGTGTAAAGAGCGTCATGCATAAAGCTTGACTGTCTTTGCATCTATTGATTTGGATCATTTCTAGAATAAATAATTTAAAAAGAAAAAGCCAGTTTGACCTTTGCGTTTGTCTATTTGCTGGACAAACAGTATCATATACAGAAGTATCTGATCAGACTTTTTCACTGTCTATGTATCTACGCAAACGTTGAGGTCTTAACTAAAAATCCGGAGTTTGTTACGAAATCAGATCCAAACGGGAGGTAGGCCACAGGCAGAGCAGGGGCGGCTGATCATGTGCTCGCGAACGACTGAACATTCATCCTCTACTTTACTCAACTCGGTCAACCTAATCTCATCTTTCAACCTAGACTAATTTCCAACCATGTGAAGGATTTTAACACGTCATGTTTCATGACCATCGTCCGATAGTTAAACTGAGCCGTACGGCAAGGGTACTGATCAGACATGAAGTTAATTGAGTAGGTGAATGCATCTTTCTGGACGCACAAAAGCAGCAACAACAAGAAGATGGGCGGGTTGGAATCATCACAGAGGGGAATTTATGTCGTATGAAGGTGATTCATTCAACTCTCTTCTGAGAGAAGGAAAGTGCATGGAAGACACAAGACGTGGGTGAGTATCAAAGTTGAAAATCCTTACCCATTTATCCGGAGAATTTCCGATGATGACCAATAAATGAATGAACGATGTTACTGCATTTACCACTCGTGTTGCAATTATAAGAAAAGATCAATATCGATAACAAATCCTTCAGGAGAAAATGTCAAGTGGTGAGGTCTGTTATTATTCCATGAAGGAAGATATGGGACAACTTTTCCAAAACGTGGGTACATGAAGGAGTATGGTGCCCGATGGTCAAGGCATGCAGTAATTACCAGATATCCTCGTGAAGAGAGTATCTTTTACAGGACCACAGTAAACAATCATTCCCTCGTGAAATACATATCCACTCACTGTCCACTCGCATATTCCGTCTTGAAGGACCGTATGAAACAACACATTCTCGAGTCTAGTTGAATAGAAGATACATACCCAAGAAAAACATGAACTCAATATTATATCATAATCCGTTCTGGATTTCAATTTATTTGATCGATACAGTCGATGAAAGAGGTTTAAAAACATTCCTGTAGTAAAAGTTACCGAAATGGCTCATTTCGTGATTCCCAAGTCGAAAATTGTAGGGGTTAAGTTTTTTTTTTCCCTGAAATTTGTATCGGTATATTGAGATCGTATGAGTAGGGCCAAGTGTTGCAAAATTAATCCTCATAAATTATTTTTTTGGACATGTTAATAATTTTAGAGACGAATAACATTAGCATGAGTTTTTTTTCTGTATGATGTAAATATTCATATTTCTACAAGTTACGAGTACCTTTCATATTTAACTTTCACTGACCCGTACATTTGTATATGAAACTATCATGAATCGTTCAGGGCTTTTTCAAAAATAAAATAAAAATAATCCCCTAGTAAAAATGCGAAAGTATCCCCCGAACATCGGAAATCAAGGATATAATCAACCATTATGACTAATCTTGTGCTTGTGCTTGAATTAGTACTGTAGTTCTATAGAGATATCTTCTGTTTCGCAGCGTAATTAAAAAAAAATGCCAACAGTTGGACACAATCTTCTAAAGAGAATAGTGCAATGAAGGAGTGAATATTTTTTCTTAAACATCATTCTTTCATTATAAAGAATGGATGAAAAGCTGCAGATCATACACTGTACCACCTTCAACTATTTGATCTCAACCAAGACAACAAACTCGAAAAGTACATGAAAGACCGAGCCCCAGTGGAAGAAAGGATAACAGACGAAATAATATCATCTCATGGTCTCCTCTAAACCAAAATATCTTGTCGATGGTTCGGCACATCCTCCTTCGTGTTAACTCTATGTGCATCGTACGCTATCTGCAAGCTTTGTCCAAGGAATATCTTGGGTTGACATTCATTTACTAAGCTTCAAACTGGCAAGAGAGCTCCTTATTATGCTACAGGACTGGATTTTCCCATAAAATACTGTAACTTGGTTTTCCTCAACTCTACCCAAAGTATGAACTCAGGCCTCTCATGGTTTATTCTCTTCTTCAATGTTACTTATGGTTTATGGCGCCTTAGGGCTAAATCGCCCTATGAATGAAATATATATATATATAACCTCACCCACACACTGTCTTTTATAACGTCCTGATCTTTCTAAAGTACATGTAGTAGAGGCCTACAATCAACCTTGATGGACCGATAGTTTCAACATGCTCTACACTCTCTACAAGATCCATGAGATTACATCCTTGCTTGAGTCAGAGCATAAAATATGCGCTGACTCAAGCAAGGGTGTAATCTCATGGATCTTGGCTCGACCATACATCAGAGCTTTCCGACTCGCACTAGCTAGCTTTTCTACAAAGATGAAGTTCCATCTTGGGTTGGCCTTCCATTCCATCCATCTGCATCTTCATTACTTAGTTATGAGTGTGGTTAGGGGTCCATATGACTCTTTGCCCATTGGAATAGTATAAGCAAATCCATGATGACATTAGGGATGTGGTATTTGCTATGGCACGAGAGGATGGATACCTCATCACATGGAGGGAACATTGTTGTATTGTGATGCGGTTACTATGAGAAGATGATGACATGTGTCATCTTCAGAGCTGTTGTTATAACGAAGATAATTTAGGTCATGATGACCGACTGCTCATTGTAAGGCTAAAAAAAAGAGCACACAGTTGGATCGACTTTGTAGGGTGATGATATTGATAAGGCTTTAAGAGATATTATCTTGGACCTTATCAAATATAAAGCATAGTCAGGGTGCAAAATGGACGGTATAGACCTAGAACATTACTTTGCTAACTAAGGAGCTTATATGATCAAAGTGGAGCAGAAGTGGGACATGATATCTAGAATATTATGTCAAATTATCTCCATATGTAATGATGCCCAATCCATTTGTGATCAACATTTGGTGTCTTCATCTCAATTACTTTCAGATGTGATTAGTATATTATTTTGGAGATAACTTTATGCAACAAGTGATAAATTCTTCAGACCCATTTATTTTTGGGATTGTTTCTTACGGCGTGATTTGAGACCTAAAAATATACATTTTTATTTATTCTGAGCGCTATGGATTTAAACTTGCCATTAGTGATGGTTTTCAAGATGTGGGTTCCAATCCATCACTATTACTTATCTAAAGGAAACCATATGGAGTTGATTGTTAGGAATTTTTGCAAGGAGTATTATTTTCAACTTATGAACTATTTGGCTCCATTTGTAGTTTAGTTCATATTTAGTTGGTTTCGAGTTGTTATTTTGACTCTTTATTAATTTCAGCTCATATAATTTATATGATGGCTAAGTAATGTGCTTAGATTAATTATAAAGCTCGAAATTAATATGCATCTAATTTGGTCACACTAAAGATGAAAAAAGTCACTTTTCATTCTCATTGGTAGTGAAGTTTGGACCAATGGGGACATTTAGGTGAAATAGTTTAAGGTTTTGAAGAGTTTTAAAAGCCTTGCTAAAAACCATTTGGAGATTTGAGAAAAGGGTTGGAAAGTTGACAACGAGAGCTACAAGATAAACATAAGAATAGATTTAATTGAGTGAATTGTCAATCTATTCTGATGATTTGAAGTTGGAGAGTGAAATTCAGAGAATGAAATGTATTTGTGGCTATTTGGAAAATCTATGTGGGTTTGATAAATCTGATTCAACTGACATATAGTTTATATCTTAGGCTTATGTTTGGATTGAAATTTCAACTCAATTGGATGAGTTTTGTGTATAGAGTGATAGCTTGAGTGTGTACATCATCATAGTTGCAGAATTCCACTTGTGGTCACGAAGTTAGTGCAACGATCATAACTTTTGTTGTCACAAATTTTCATCAATAAAAGTTTTTAGAGTTGAAACTTGGATGATAAAAGATTATTTTTTTAAAAATTTGAAAGTAATTAGAGTGAATGATTAGGATATGCAATGATTTTAGTACATATAGGTCTACATATTACCTTGTGATATATTATATGATTAAAGAATTCTTTTGAAAAGATCTAGAATAGAGAAAAGTTAGGAAATTTCTTTAGATCACAATGAGGTTATAGAGAAAATATAAATGAAGTTTGAGCAAAAATTATTGGTCCAATTTCTAAATATTATTATCTTTTTATTGCTGAATGTGGATTGATGATGAGGAGAAAAAGAGAATAGCAATTGACATGAGGGTCAAGAAGTTTTTCCTATAGCTAGATGCTCAAGCATTCTCGGAGAGAAGTAATGTATGTGCGACAATGACAAGAGTATCAATTTTTATAAATTTTTATATAGACTATTTTAGACAACATGTGTCCATTAGTCCACTCTATACTAGTGGTGCAATCCATGAGAGATCAATCACGGTAGTTAGTGATTCTTGGGATATAAACATGAAGTATATGTTAGGTGACATATTTTCCATTGTGATGCTATTGGGGGCTAGCACTTTTTACCCCTTTGGTCTGATCCATGTTCTACTTGAGGGGGTATTCACTTCCTTTTTGCTATATTACATGGTTCCCTTCCATTCTAAAGTATTGTGTTGAGGATTTCATGGGTTGAAATCACAGAATCTTTAAGGTCGAAATCTTGTCAAAGTCGCGTTCCAGTCAATCAACCTCATCTACTTTCACATAAACCGGTCATATGAATGCAGATCTTCAAAAGTTCAAGTGCAGTGACTAGATCGTTGCAGTAAAAGAAAATACAGCGGAGAGAAAGCGGAGAGGGCCAACATCGTTAGTAACTGCAAGGCTTGTCACGGAGTCTAGTACTGTAGGATGTCATCTCTTCAGCCCTGCAGGAGCGGAAGAGATTAGAGGAGGAGGAGGAGACGGACATCCTCTAGAAATGGAAGCCTTCTGACCAGGTGGAAACTCTCCTGCCATTTATGGCTGAGCTGCAACGCGAGAAGACTTTCGGCGCCCGAGCATATTTGGATTGTCCCCGTCCCATCAGCAAGGACGAGACACTCGCCGGCCGGCATCTCTAGCCTGACACTGTCCGATGGGCAAATAGACGGTCTGTAAGCATCCCGCACCAGGAAGTTTTACTGGTTCGTTCGTTCGTTCCAGAACTTGCCGAGTTCAACCTGCGAACTGCTTCCGCAGGATCAAAGCTCTCATAACCGGAAAATGGTCGGACCATTTAATGCAATCCAAAACTGTGACCACTTTTGAGCTGCGCATGTGCGATGGGCCCAACTTTGTCGCGCATGTGCGGTACCGGCCACAAAGAGAATACGCTGAAGATCGTATATTTGTAATACTTTTAGGAATAGAAAAAGGCATTTGTCCTACCCTCTTGTCAAATTATCCTCCCTTGAGGTTCTCTCACACTTTACCCCGGTCTTATGTTACAGGATGCAGTGACGTACACGGATTCCAGTGACGGTTTGTTCATCTTTGGTATGAGAAAGATATTCCTAAATTCAATCAAACATCGGCAAAGAACGTATTGGCAGACTTCAGCGCCATTTTATAATATTTCTATATTCATGAGAAAATACAAACTTTGTTTGGATTTTCAGTACCCTCTTCTTTAAAAGGATAAGAATTTTCTGATCTGCCTTACATTTGAGAGTCACGATCAGAAAAGAATTGTGTTATCGAAATACAAAGAAGTTCCCACAACTTAGCCAGAGACAACGTATTATCTTTGTATATTTGGCAAAACAACAACACAGTGGCATTTAGTTAGAGACTCATCATCCACTTTACATTATGGCCATGAATACTGCATCCAACGACCACTAAACGAATAAAGATCAAAACGAAAACCAGGCGTAATGATACGCAACACATATTATCAAGATAAAATGTAATATACAAATAAACTAAGAAAAAAGTGCTATGAAATGCTCCACTTCGAGAGATTGCATAATCTACTTCATCAACAGTTCCAGTATGATCAAATAACAGGTGATGGGAAGCCCATCTTAAAACAATACAAAACAAGGTGACCAAAACTAACCTAGCTGGGCAAAAACCCTATGATTGTATGGCCAATTGAGCTATGTGAACAATAAGGTCTGACCTAGATATGTGACTTAAATAGCAGGTTTACAACCAAAACCACAGGAAACACTCAATGCTAAGACGCTGAAGTTAATGTCCCTAAGCTATATGTAGAGTAATTCCTATCCTTTGATGGAGGTATGCAACAAACCTAGTCTCATGTAGGGTGGTAATGCTACTACCCTCTCTCTTGACGTGGATGGCTGATGCTAGCAACTACACAAAATGAGGGTGTACACAATAAAATAATTCCATGCCTAGTGGAAAAGAACCTAGGGTGTCGTAAGAACTTTGCTTTATTTTGACAACGCCTAAGCGCATGGAATTACGCATCTCTTTGAACAATTTTCTAAACATATGATATATCACAAGGTAATATGCAAAAAAAAATCCTCTCCACTCCTTCAGCGAGAGCACTTGACCAAAGTCCACTCAATTGCCCAAAAGGCTGTCTTGGCCTTATCCTCATCTCGAATCCGCAACTGATGATATCCTGCTCGTAAATCCAATGTACTGAAAACCTTTGCATGCTCAACTGCATCAAAGATCTCCTCAGGTGTAGGCATAGCATATCGATCAGATTTTGTCTGTCGATTGATAGATCGATAGTCACCACACATGTTGTATAATTGCCATGTATATCCTTCTTGACTAGCATCACCACAGCAAAGACATACTCTCCATATGATATCTCCACTAATCCAGTCTCAAGAAGGTCTTGACACCTACTTTGGATCAGATCTCTCTCCATATCACTGTATCGATAGGGACGACGGAAGACTGCTACATCTGTTGTCAAGTCAATCTGTATACCATATCCCTTCAAACAGCCTAAATCCTTCATACTGAAGGCAAAACAGTTTCTGAAACCCCTCAGAAACCTCCACACCCTACGTCGTTCTTCTCCTGTCACTCTAGGACCAATCTCAATATCCCAAATCTCCTCTCCATCGACACTAGAGATAGAAGACGTAGCATCGGGTTGCTAAATGAAAACCTCTTGAGCAGAAAGCTTTTTCTGCTCTCTCATACGAGGCTCCACTATCTCAATGTGAACAACTCCTGCTGATGTAGCTGTAACCTCTTGTGTTGTTTCACAAAGGTCTAAAGTGGTAACCACCGCTTACTCCGTGCAAAAAACTCCAATGATACTCAAAGAAGACCCTATCTCTCCTTCTCTAACATCCCTATAAGACCAAGGATGAGATCTTGGGCACTTCTCGCCCCTAGCTTTTGCCTCCACCATCTCGGTAGGCAAAGAGCTTACCAATGGTCTTGCAGTCATACATGTGGATCGCATGCGTCTTTGCTTTCGGCCAATCCAAGGCTCACAATCCATGTCAAAGCAGTTCAGGTCCATAGCCCGACCCAACACCGACGTCGTGATGCCTCGATAATGGCAAATGCTCTTTGTAGTACCGATACAAAAATTCCATAGCTCGCTCTCTCTCTTCAGCGTTGGGTTCCACCAACCGCTGCAAGCGAGAATCCCATACAAGTCTAGGTCCTCCCTCTCTGTAAGCATGGGAAGCTATGTAACTCAACAACGTGGGTAATGCAGCTCTTGGCTGATCCACAAGGTTCTGCTTGCCATGGATGACTTGTCGGCATAGACCCCGCATGGGAGTGTCTACCCACATCAAAATACTCTCCACTGTGAGATGTGAGGGCCTCTCCACTTTGTCATATGCTCGCAATAAAACCTCCCTTGGAAGAAGGTTTGTCCACCATAGACGTGGACGGTGTGCACGAGATCCTACTCTCGCCGTATCTAGCAATACCGTTGGTCCAATCCATGACCGTACGTGATGTGCACTCGTCATCACATGTGCACATGGATCATCCAACAAGGGAACATTCTCCAAAATGTATGCCGGAGAATAGGTTTGCTGTGACTGGAGAGAACATAACACACGTAACATCTCCCAAAACATGAATCTTGTAGCCCATGACCATTAGGGACAGCACGTGTGTGTCCCTAACATGACCATCCAACAAAAACCAAATGTATGGTGCCATGTCGAGTAAGATCTTGCGCCCCCAACAACAAAATATCTGACGGCAGGGCCTACTGATATCCTTGAACTGCCAACAATGATAGAAGATCTGGATATCTCCGCATCAATTGTGCCACATGGCGTAATGAGACGCGCCTTGCAATCTCATTTCGCTCCACATACAAGTATCGATGTACTTGTATGCCAGACTGTAAAATAATAGCCAAACCTATGCTAATCCCTCCAAAGCGACTCAAAGACACATATACCCTCCCCGGATCTTTGCCAAGCAATAGGCGTTGTATCTAAAGGGTACAACATAGTGGAAGTGGGAATAACTTCCTTTGTCTCCTCACTCTTGGACAAAAAGAGCCCGACTCAAGCTTGATGTATGAGCTGATCAGCCATCTATTGTAGCTGCATACATGAAATACCTAGTGTTCCATCCAACATTGTCGTGTTGTGACGCGAATGCTATGAGAAGATGATGACATGTGTCATCTTCAGAGCTGTTGTCATGACGGCGATACTTTAGGTTAGGGGTAACGGATGGCATTGTAAGGCTGTAAAGAGCTAGGGAGATCAAGACACATCACTTTGCTGACTAAGGAGCTTATCTGATTGAAGTAGAGTCGACGTAGGATATCAATAGAGGACAACATGGTCATCCAGATGTACCGATGCCGAGTCCATTTGTGATCAACATCCAATGTCTTCATCGTGATCACTTTCGAGTATACTTAGCCGGTTTCAAGTTGTCATTTTAACTCTTATTTTAACTGAAAAGGATGACAATGGTTTGGATGTTGCACCTTCACCACTCTGTCCGGAGGGTTGAGATTGTCCCGCATATCTACCATAACCACTCCGGGTTTGTGTTGTAGATTGGTGATGTGAAGAAGTTGATGAAGATGGTGAATCCTTGCTGAACCCAACAGTCACCACCCTCTCTTCTTGCATGTTGAGTTCAATAAGCTCAACAAGACAAAACACAATAGCCAACGTAGGTGATGTCTCATGTAGTAAGGTAGCATTTCTCACTCTACGTCTCAACTCCCTATCCAATATCCCATACCAATATTGGACAACTTGTGCCTCTGTCACCCCATGGGTAACAACGATCAACCGACGCATTCGGTATACGCCTCTCGAAGACTCTCCCCGGTCTTCCGTTGAAACTCATGCAAGCCTCGTAGCTTGTCAGTTCTCACCCCTTGGTAATCTCTCCTCAACCGTGCGAAGAACTCCAAAATAAGGTTGAAGGTTGGGACCTCTGAACTCTTCCCAACTCTACTAGCTCCAACCGTATCATCAATGCCAAGTACAGAGGATGAACTCCCACCTCCAAACACTGTACCTGAAGTAATAGAGATGTAGTTTGGAGACCAGTATTGTCTTCATAACTCTATCTCCTCAAGGTGTTAACGTCGAAACTCATGATAATCATCCATCGGCGGACCCTCCAAATGCTGGAATAATCCCTTCCAAGCCATAAATGAACTGAACAACGTAGAGTTGCGCATCCGCTGTAAATCACACCATGAGTCAAACTCCTGGAGGAAATCAGCCAACTCAATAGTGCCAACTGTACCCGAATATGGTTTGGGACTCTTAGTGGCCCCATAGATATCGTCCATGTTCCACAAAAACGGTGTGGGTACACACTCCAAGATATCACCAAGGTCAACTCTGTCACTCTCTGAAATCAAATCATAGTCTTCTGTGAACCTCAAAGGTCAAGGTTGGTACCGAACTCCGCTACGAGTGTACCCAATGCTAACCCGAGCAGTCTCTCCTCCAGAACCTCCAAAAAACTCCACTGTAACACTAATGTATCACCTCCACAATCGTACAAAAACAGGTCCCCAACTGGAACTAGAAATAGCAACTGGAACTAGAAACCACAACAGAAACCGGAAACCACAACAGAAGGTACCCGAGGCACCACAAGGTGTTAACACAAGGGCAACCTGAAACCTGCCATCACCACATGCACTCACCCAGTCTACAGGTCTGCAAGTCTTGTCTCACTAGAGAGAATTATGGATAGTCTGACTGGTCCGCAAATCGAGCCTCACTATCGATAGCACACAGGAGCTCCAACACTCCAAACAACAAAGCACCAACACAAACAAACGTGGTGCACAATCAGGAAGCAGAGATGGAGATGGAGGTATATCAATCACAAGAAACATAAAAAACAATACTCCATCTCAAAAATATCCATCAAAGGGTTCAAACCAACCCAACCCGGATTGACATAGTCTCAGAAGGGCATTTAAAAACTCAAAAATTCAATTTTGGACATCTTCAACTCTCTAGATCGATAAACTGACAATGGTAATCAAGTTGTGTTAGGCATTGGCTTTTTCAATTTGCTACCTAATGCAATTTTTTTGTTCGCAAACGGACACCGTTTGAAACTTATGCGGGACTCTGAAAATCTTCAACTTAGATTTCAGACCCCTAAACCTCAAAATTTCGTAATTCTGTCTTCCTTGGGCCGGATGTCTCAACCCCGCGCGACGAGCTTTACATATTCTATCACCCCACTAAATTTCAGATCAAACTGACACTATCTGATAATCCGATAGCTTGCTGCTCCTATTTTCGACCCAAAAACTTCAAAACAATAAATCTTGGACTTCAAGCACTTCTGTCTGAAATATTTTTCGGCAAATCTCAAATTAATGCTCCAAGACAACTATAAGCATCGACCCACTTTGTCAATTTCCAACAGCGCTTTGATCCTCAAAAATTCCCGATTCGGATTTACACTAAAACCGAAAATCCAAAAATTTGAAATCAATCACATCTACTTCGAATCGACTCTACTTCTACATCACTACCAGGAGCTGCGCTCCATCAACACCTTGCACACTCAACAGCCAACGGATCGAAGATATCATCGATCCAAACTCGTCAAAATACCTTAAGCGTTCCAAGAACTCATAGTTCTCTAGACAGAATCCAATTTGAGTTTTCGAAGTAATCTTTTCTACCCTCAAAACATCCACAAGGACACTCCGCTCATAACCATAGCATAAAAGAGAGATTACAGTCAAGCCAAACTGCTTCAAAGACTCTTGGTTCCCGCACTAGCTACTATCCATCATAGCCACACTCTCAAATTCTCAACTTCAAAAACTGCCCTCCAAGGAGCCCTAATTTGAACTCTACCCCTTGAGCCCTAGGACCCCTAACGGTGATGTCGGCCTTAATGGCATTTCCAGTGCGAACGGCGCTAACTGCACAATCGGCTCTAACTGTTGTATCTGCTCCTACATACGCGCACCTACCTAACTAGAGATGCAAATACATAAGTCGTGACAGTGATCGCAATATAGACACCGGATGTTGATCACAAATGGATTAGGCATCGGTACATCTGGAGGATCATGTTGTCCTCTATCCATATCAACAAAGTGATATTCTAAATCTCATCCATTTTTTTGGCACTCCGACCACGCTTATATATGATAAAGTCCAAGATAATATCTCTTGGAATCTTATCCACATCATGACCCTAGGAAGTCAATCCAACCATGGGCTCTTAACAGCCTTACAATGAGCCGTCGGTCAACCTGACCTAAAATATCATTGTCATAACAACAGCTTTGAAGATGACACATGTCATCATCTTTTCATAGTAGTCGTGTCACAATAAGACAACAATGTCTTTATTGAATTCACTTTTTGGCATGATTAGTATACCACTTTGGAGATAACTTTATGTGACAAGTGATGATTTCTCCAGACCCAATTGTTATTCCAATTGTTTACTATGGCACGATTTAGGACCTAACATAATACATAACTAAACTTGCCAGTAGTAGTGGTTTTCAACACAAGGGTCACAATCCATCATTATTGTTTATCAAAAGCAAGCCATAGGGAGTTGATTGTTAGGAATTTTGGTAAGGAGTATTATTCTCAAGTTATACACTCCCCGCTTCCATCTGTTCATACTTAGCCGATTTTGAGTTGTTAATTTGACTTTTTATTAACTATAGCTCATATAATTTATATGATGGCTAAATAGTGAGTTTAAATTAGTTATAAAGGTTAAAGTTAATATGGAACTAATTTTGCCACACTAAAGGTGAAAAAAATCACTCTTCATTCTCATTGGTAGTGAACTTTGGACTAATAGAGGTATTTAAATGAAGTCCTTCAAGGTTTTAAGGAGTTTTGAAAGCCTTGTCAAATACCATTTGGAGATTTGGAAAGAGCGTTGGAAAACTAACTATGAGAGCTACTAGGTGGGTTTAAGAATGGGTGCAATTGAATGGGTTGTCAATAATTTAAACTTTAAGAATGAAATTCAAACTCTAGAGTGTATTTTAGGCTATTTTGAAAAACCTACAAGAGTTTTGAAGGATCTGATTTAATTGACATATATTTTACAACTAATATTTTTTTTGGATTGAATTTGAACTCAATTGAAGGAGTTTTGAGTAAAGAACAATAGCTTGAAGTTTGTGTACATAGTCATAGTTGCAAGATTACACCGATTGTCACAAAGTTGTCATAGTAATCATAAAATTTTGCTATTAGAATTTTTTATTAATAAAACTTTACAAAGTTGAAGACATGATGATAAAAAATCTTCTTCTGAAATTTGAAAGCAATTGGAGTGAAGGATTGGGATGTGTGATGATTTAAATACACATGAGTCTGTATATCATCTTGTGATACAATGTATGATTAGAAAATTTTTTCAAGAGAATGAAAGAGAGAACATTAAAAAAATTTCGTAAAAACATAACAAGATTGTAAATCAAATGTTTATGAAGTTTGGGCAAGAGTTAACGGTCTAATTATTGAATATCATGATCTTTTTATATGGCAGTTTTAAGTGTTATAATAAATTACAATGTGGATTAGTGAGAAGTAGAAAGAGAGAATACCAGCTCATATGAGGATTATGAAGGTTTTTGAATAGCCAAACGCTTAGGTGATCTCATAGCAAAGCAATTTACTTGCAACAAGATAGGGCTAAAAAAATGATATCCCATATAATCTCATGTGCTGCTGTAGGCTTAAACTTTTTAGTGCATTTGTGTAGATGACCATTTGTTGCATCAATTTACAATATGTAATGTGCAATGTGTAAGTCTTGATATTCAAGGTTGAGTAATATCTAGTCGTGTACGCATTACTATGATAAAGTATGATGGTGTAATACAAAGAGTTGAGTATAATTGGTTAGATGTCAGCCAAGCTTCTATGCTCGGATATGTGCAAGAGAGTAGTCGCGCTTTAGACTCTAGTGAGGGTGAGTCACTAGTCCAAAATTTTATGAAAACTTGATGATAATAATTATCCACTATGAACTTTTGCACATGAGGTTGAGTCTCATTTATGAGGGACACAAATATCAGTATATGAGGTTGCACCACATATGATAACTATGCTATGCAATTTGAAGAGCAAGTGTGCCATCATGCAAATGAAGTAAGATAGAGAAGTAGTAAACTGTAAATATAGATGTTATAAATGAGTCCACAAGTGCGAAACATAACAAGAAATAAATAGGAAATAGAGTAAAGCCCAATGTGAACGCTATTCTCCAACTATGTACCATTAAGAAGCTTGTGTGCAAGCATGAGCTACTCTCGGCCAAGAAATCCATCATTGCCTAAGAGTCTGTCAAAGATTCCCATGAGTATGTCGTCTACACTTCACAACTTATTTTTTAAAAAAGGTAATGAGAGCATGGTCCATTGTAGGTAAGAGCATCTCTTAGCAAATGACATGGAGAGGAGACCAAAAGTAATCTGTAAATCCCCAAGATATGACCACAAATGGACAATTAAGTGTTTTTAGAAAGATAATCCTTTAAGAATGTAAAGAGAAAATCTTATGTGTCAAAGAGCACCCTTACACTTTGAGCCCCTTGGCCGGTGTAGTAAAATCCTCTCAAGAGACAAATGACAATAAAAAATTGGATGATCATCAAGCTCTACACTTGGATGCTTTAATATGCAAATCTATGACTAATAGTTGGTTTCATAAGTACTGAGAAACATATGTAACCTGATCATCTAGGATGACAATGTGGATGTCGTCGTGTAAAGAGGTTATAGTCATCCTAAAAAAATTACTATTCTACCAGTTGGAGTGCTTGGTAATGGACTATAGCAAAGAGAGGACCTCCAAGCATATCACCTTATCTTGGTCCTATGGGAAAAAGTATTTTCTCTATTCCCAAGGTAGAACCAACATGGTTATAATATAGGTGAGTAGAGATAATGTTGAAGCATCTTGCAAATAGTAGAATTTGTGCTAGAGGAGAATTTGAGGCCAACAACTTAGAGAGGATAACTTTTTTGGATATATTGTTAAAGGTATTTGTAACCAATCTTGGTTAGTCATAGTTAGTTTAGCCAAAGCGTAGAGTGGTCACTAGATCACAAAAAGACAAGATAGTGGTGTGCACTATCCAAAAAGTAAAAGGGTAAATGACGAGGTGGCTACCATGCATTGGTGGATCAGATTGTGTGCTAGACGTCTGTTAGGAATTGGTTAGGATAAGATAACAAAACATGCAACCTACGCATGTTAGCCATGTGGCATAGTTTGGATTTCGGACTCCTCTAGTCCTACAGTATATAAAGCAAGGAGAGGTCTTGAGAAGACCATTTCTCATCTTGGAAGTCATTCCGGAGTCATTGCTTCAGTGTTACAGTATTCTCCATGTCTACTTGTAGCAAAACCTAGTCTAGATGCATGTCTAATGTAGCACAAAGACCATGAAATATTATCTCACGGTCTTTTGGGACTAACACACCAAAGTGGTTAGGATGAATGTGATCCAAAAAACTAATTTTGAAATGTAAAACAATAGTCTTGCTATCTAGGCAAAGAAAGTTCTCACCCACTTGAGTGGATGAGATGCCTCGATCATCTTTGATCATGACCAATAGACTATGAGTTATCAAAACCTCCATTATCCTATGGTGGATCAGTCCTTGTGCTAGAGAGTCACACATTATAAAATAGTTGCAAGAAGCCACTAGCAAAGTCCTTAGGAATAAAGCGCTGTCTAAAGTACTCAATCTCATACCCGATGGGCTGCATGGTGCAAGTCAAGGTAATGATTCAAAAATCATAACAAACAAGTCTTTATTGAATGCAAGCGGAAGTATTGATTGTATGAACATTCCTATTCAGAAAGACGGTGTGTGATTTGAAGTCTTTATCAAGTGCAAGAGGCTTTGTCACTTGATATGAGTGTATGTCTAGAGAGCAAGGATGTGTGATATGAGGGTAAAAACCTCTATAACTCTAGAATGGTAGTCATCATAGAAGGTGTTGGGGGCAGCCATAGTGTTGAGACATAGGTCTCAATGCTTTGTACTAGTCTAAATTCTCCCTTTCTAGTTAGGTCTAAACAACCTTTGAGACATCACTTTCTAAACGTGTCCTCCTCATATGAGCCTTCTAGGTAAACAAAGACAGATGTCTCTCCAAGAAGAGCATGCAAGGGGGTCCTAGGAGTCTAAGCTCTAGTAGAAAAGTTTGCCTCAAACTCGAAATGTAGTCCCTCCCAATGACAAAAACCAATGACCATAAAACGACAAAGTCGAGACAAAATATCCCTATGTTTCATACTTCCTCCTCTTTCATTATCGTGTTGTGGCGCGGCTAGTATGAGAAGATGATAATATGTGTCATCTTAAGAGTTTTTGTTATGATGATGATACTTTAGGTCAGGATGACCGACGGTTCATTAAAAGGTTGATAAGAGCCCATGGTTGGATCGACTTTGTAGGATCATGATGTTGATAAGTTTGCAAGAGATATTATCTTGGACCTTATCAAAGATAAAGCGCGGTCAAGGAAGTAAGGGAATGGAAGAGATTTAGAACATCATTTTGCTCGCAAGGAGCTTATCTGATCAAAGTGGAGCCGACGTGGGACATGTATAGAGGACAACAACATGATCCTCTAGATATACCAATGTCAAATTCATTTGTAATCAACATCTGATGTCTTCATCATGATCATTTTCAAGCTTGATTAGTATATCATTTTAGAGATAACTTTATGTAACAAGTGATAAACTCTCCAAAACCAATTATTCTTCCAATTGTTTCATACGGTACGATTTTGGATTTAACAATATACGTTTTGATTTAGTTGAGTATTATGGATTTGAACTTGCCAAGAGTGGTGACTTTCAACATGTGGGTTCCAATCCATCACTATTATTTCTCGAAAGTAAATCATAGAGAGTTGATTGTTAGGAATTTTGGCAAGGAGTATTATTCTCAAGTTATAAACTCCCGGTTCAATTTGTAATTCCGTTCATACTTAATCGATTTTGAGTTTTTATTTTGACTCTTTATTAGTGACAGATCATATTCTTTATATGATGGCTAAGTAGTGTGTTTAGGAAAGCTATAAAGCTCTAAGTTACCACGGGTTCAATCCATGATCACACCTGATATACACTCGTCATCACTCATGCACGTGGATCACCCAACAATGGAACATTCTTCAAAATGTATGCTAGTGAATAAGTCTGATGTGACTAGAGAGATTATAACACACGTAACATCTCCTAAAATATACAAGAACGTGAATCCTGTAACCCATGATCATTACCAGTCCGTGTGTGTCCCTAACATGGCCATACCAGCAATAACCAAATGTATGGTGCCATGCCAAGCAAGGTCTTGTGCCCCCAACAATGAAATATTTGATGCCAAGGTCTGTTGATATAATTGAACCGCCAATTATAATAGAAGATTTGGGTATTTCATAGAGGCTCTGGTTGTTATGCATGAGATGTTAGTGTAGAAGGCCATGTGTCTATCAAGGGACTTTATATAGTGAATAGATCTCAATACTTTTGTCAAGATCCTTTGCAAACAAGTGTGGAGGGTGTGGACTCCATGAGGCAGAGTCAGCTAAGGAGTCAAGTCGAAAACCTAACATACAAATAGATATAGCATAAAGTCAAGAAGGTCAAACATATTACCCAAACAGACATGCCATATCCTTATAACCATAGAAATGAAGCATATGGACCCTTAACCTATGTCATCCTTTTAAATGAGATAATACAACAAAAAATATGTATAATCCTGTTCAAGCATGTAACAAGTGTCACTATGAACATTGCAGAAGAAAGAACTCTCATAATTAAAAAAGTGATGAATTGATGTGATGTTTGCTTTGATGTGCAAGCATGGAGGAATTGTGTGGATGACTATGGTGTGGTGAACTACATAGCTTGTATAAAACTAGCTTATTAAAGGATGTTGATAATCTTCTTCGAGAAGAATGTCAAGGGCTACCAACTTGTTAATGTGGACGTGATGAAGGGAAAACACAAGAACTCAATGTATATGAAGAACTTGGTATATAACATTCTCACTCCAAATTTTTTGGTTGCTTCAGGTGTGATGAATACAACTAGTATCCATTATACTTCATAATTTTACGCATTGAAATCCAATGAACGAGATAGGTTACAATCAGTTCTAAGAGTTGGACAAAATTTTTAAATTGAATGTGGTGAAGCAATATGATAAGATGTTCAACATGCCTTGATTGGAACCTTAGGCCATCTCCACTCGGCCACGTTTTTTTTTTATCACTAGAAGAAAGTGAAAAAGTTAGTTATTGAGAGAATTATAGCACATATTTTGAGAAACTAACCCACACCTACGTTAGAAAAATTTAACTGTTAATTTGTTATGTAAATTGTGATAGTATTCATATACTTAAAAAATGAACATAAAAACCCATCAAATATTATCCATTCTTTAATTACATTACAACATATGGACAAATTTGTACAAATATTTGTTGTCTTTGCATAAGAATCAATATAAATGTTGATTGTCTTTGCATATTTTGAAGTATTTATAATGAAGATCTAAATATCAAATATATCATGCACATACATATCGCATCACAATATATATCATGATCACATCAAATCAGAGTACATTGATTAACAAACATCAACACAAATGTACCATAATAATCTTTTCTACTTTCAAAATGTTCACAAAGACATTCTTACATATCATCAAGCCAAGTAACACAAGCAATGAAGATTGCAACAATTATCATACCTCCACTCAATAAAGACCTAGAATCAATAATGAACCTCATAAGTAATATATTCACTTGAGCCTCATCAAATTACCAATATGGCCCATAAGTGTTTGTCTCTTTCCATTAACCAATGCTAAATTTCATCGGGTATAACGCTTCTCACGTTATAGATTTTTTTGTGATATGATCTAATTGAACTTGCATAATCAAGTCCATCCGGATGATATATGGTGATGATGCATCACTATAAACTCTAAGAGATGTCTAAACATAAAATGGATATGTTTTTACATCAGTCTCTTGTAAATCATGACCAAGCAATACATTCTTACCCAATATAAGGGTTCTACACCTACATCCAATAAAACTTGTTGAGGTCAATAAATCTTTCTTGAAGATTAGATCAAATAGAAGACACAAATTATGTTATCCAACATCATCGTAGTTGGTGTCACCCTAGCACGTTCTTATATCAACCTCATTGGTCTAACGACAGTAGCTTGCCAAGTTCTTCTAGTAACGTTCTTGATCTCAAGATCAACAATACTAGTGCTTTTAGTCCAAAAATAACCAACATATCCTCTTTGCTTTTGCAAACTATGGTTTTCAATCATAATACATAGGATGATGACATCCCCAATGCAAATAAATCCTTGGATGAAAAAACATGAAAATGAGCAAGAATCTTAAACACCCCTAATATTGCGTTGGATTCTACCTCAAATAATGTCAATGTTTGAATCATGCTTGCTCCATCTCCAAGTACATCAACACTGATTTCCATCTTCATCTCTGTAGTAGGTAGTCTAGGAGCCATGGATGAGATATTCAATGCCTCAAATAGTGTGAAAGACTAAGAAACCTGACTTTCCAACCTCCTCTCTTTGTGGATCCAACTTCATTAACACTCCTCGAGACTCAAGATTATGTGTTGCATTACAAGTCACAACAAATGCACATGGTTGCATCGCTGCACATGGTGAACTGTACACCATCTCTATCATAGTAAGTAGAAGCACCAACTTCAGAATATAATCTTTGCTAGGATATAACCATAATTGCTATCTTTTGCTCCAACAGCTCTAGTCGATACGCCATGTTCACTCATAGACTACCACTTTGACTAAGTGTTGGTACTCTATCAACAACACTACTAACTTGAACTCGTCATTCTTTTTTAGGATCGTCATGATAACTCTCATTAATTTTAATTTTGGATGGAGATCAAAAAATTGATCAATCATGTGACATTGTCTAGGACAATGTACACATGATTTCAATCCAACAAGATTCACTCTTCGATCCTGAAGACAATCCTTCTTGTGATGTCGCCATCATATGTTAAACACATCATCCAAACAACTAATAGTTAATATGAAAGGATGGTAATGGTCTCAATCTGACATCTTCACCATTGGATTCAGATGGTTAAGATTGTTCCACATGTTTATCATAACTACTCTAGATTTGTGTTGTAGACCGATAATATGAAGAATTTAATGAAGATGGTGACTTCTTGCTGAATCCAATACTCATCACTCTCTCCTCTTGCATGTTGAGCTCAATACGCTGACCAAAACAAAACATAATGATCAATATAGGTGTGTCTCATGTCATAAGATGACATCTCTCACTCTATGTCTCAATTCCATGAACAATATCCCATACTAATATAGAACAACACGTGACTCTATCACCTCATGGATAATGCTAATCAACCAACATATTCAAATATATGCTTCTCTAAGACTCTTCCTAGTTACCCCCAAACTCATTCAAATCTGTTAGCTTGTTGGTCCTCAACACTTGATAGTCTCTACTCAATAAGGCAAAAAAATCTAAATAAGGTTAAAAGTTGAAACTTTTGAGGTCTTCGCAACTGAAGCAGCTCCAACTGTATCATATGTGATAAGTATAGAAGATTAACTTGCCCCATCAAACATTGTGTGAAAAGTAATAGAGATGTAGTTTGTTCTCCTTAGAACTCAATCTCCTTAGGATGTTCACGTAGGAACTCATAATGATTGTTCATTGGCGGACCCACCAAATGTTGAAACAATCCCTTGCAAGCCATAAACGGATTAAACAATGTAAAGTTATACATGTATTGCAAATTGCATCATGAATCAAACTCATGAATGAAATCATTGAACTCAATAGAACCCAATTTACTGCAAAACCCATGGTTATAACTATAGAATAAAGTGTATAAAATATGATTTTATCTATGATCAAGCTTAGCTTAATCATGATTATTTTTAGCTAGTTATGGTTAAGTTGAAGGAATAAATAAGGTAGTTCTTGATGTAGAAGAGTGGATGATGAAAACAACTATTTTGTTCTTTAGTGAAAATCATTGCTCATATTCCATCACATAACTATCTTGATTTTTATTGATTTGACTAATATTTGATTGGTTTGACTTGATGACAACTCTTTAGTATAGGAGCGAGATTGATTCAGTACACCAAAATCAATTGGAGTATAGTTAAGCTTCTAGAAGATCCAAGTGGATTAATTGCATGTTTTTATGTAACCATTCTCACTAGAAGTTGTGATCTCTACGTTGATTAAACTTGATAAGAGAAAGTTACATGATACTTAATTTTAGTTACTCGAGTAAAATTCTAAGTAATATAAATAGAGAGTAAAAACAAATCTCAAGCCTTATTTTTGGAAGTATATTAAACATTGAATGAAATATTTTGATCTTGTTGAGTAATATTTGAGTTTTTTGTGAGATTTTGTAGATAACAAAGTTGTCATGAGAGTATGTTTTGAAGATTAGATGTTGAGAGTTTGCATAAAAGGGTGCAACATGACTATGATAATCAGGATTTAAAGTATATTCTATATATATGATGAACTTTCAAAAAACAATCAAAGGTAAATTTCATTGAGAATTAGCCTGGAGGTCATAATATCAAAATATTGTCAAGGATCCTTGGTGACCAATAGATATCATCCATGTCCCACAACAATAGTGTGCGGTCACACTCCAAGATATCATCTCCAAATCATAATTTTCTATGAAGCTTAATGCATAGAGTCAAGAGGATAATAAAAATCCCTCAAACTTAATTTTGGAGGCCTATTGTTCTCTTGAAGGATAATTTGATGTAGTAATCTAACTATATAAAATAATGCTTTCAATTCTTTGCGTTCCATAATTTTTTATGTGTAAACAAATATCAATTGTTATTTCTGTAAAATTTTTAAAATCTTTGACTCTAATTTCAAATACCTACATGTCAAAATTTGAAATTCTTATATAATTAATTATGTGCTTAATATTTCTACCTATGCGCAAACTACTTTACATCTTTTATGAACTCAAAAGATTTCAGATTTTTGATTCCAAAATTTCAAAACAACAAATCTTAAAATTTGATAACTTTAATTTAAAATCTTTTTCCATCAATATCAATTTTGAGCATCAATATTATTATTGGTATTGATTCACTTGGTTAATTTTCAGTAACACTTTCTTGCTTCAAATTTTCAATTCGAAAATCAATCACTCAATTCAAAAAAATAGAAATTCAAAATTGATCACACAAAACTTAGAATTGATTCTTCTCTTGGATCGCTATCATGGTCTTCATTCCATAAGTGCTCTACAAACTCACCAATAACTAGATCAAAATTTTCCAAAATAACTTTAGTGTTCCAAGAACTCACAATTGTCACCATAGATTCTAATTTGAGTTTTCAAAGTAATATTTTCTATTCTCAAAATATCCACAATGAAACTTTATTCATAACATAAAATGGAGATTGTAATTTAGCCAAACACATTTTCAATTCCAAAGAATAGAGTTTCATACACTAACTTGTTCCACCGCGGTCATATTCTCTAAATCTTAAGTTAAAAAATTGCAGTGGAAGGAGAACTAATTCCAACTCTATCCATTGAACCCTAGGCCTCCTCACACATTCTAGTTGACTATAAGCACTTTTAGTGAGAGTCACTCATTGCATTATGGGCTCTAACTGTTATCTTTGCTCCTTCATTGCGCGGACCTACATGAGTCATGAAAAATACCTTTTTGTTCTTTATCATTTCAAAGGGGTAAAGAGTAATGTGTAAGTACTTTCGTATTTCTTGACCATGTAAACTAGTAGTCTACGACCAATGTAAATTTTTTGATCGTAATTTGTTATTGCGATCACATCAATATGAGATATGGAGATCACTTACACCCTACTCCTAGAGCTTACACGTCTAGTTGTGGTGAGGCCTGGTGAATGAATAAGAAGCTCTCCATTTCTTCTGATGAAAAGGGAAACATGAAGTCAGTATCAATGCTTACGGTGATTGCATCTTTGCATCATGGTCTTCCCTCGAGGTGAGGGTGATGTTGCTAGGGGTGTTGGAGGTATAATGGGTACAGTCAAGCTAGAATTACATGTTTACCTGTAAGGCGCTAGAGCTTCATGGTAGTATCAAAGTATCCACGTTCCGGCCCTGTGCGTCCTCAGCAACTCACTACCTCGTCTATAGACCCACAACAAATCATGAGGATGGAATATGATCCCTTTCACCAATCGAAATTCGATCATTTACAGTACAGCCTTCAAGAGTAGTACTACAGTTATTACTCCGTGTCTTAAAACTTGCAGTACTCGACTAAATTACTCTACACCAGTACTCTACATGACCTACTGGGTCTCACGCACAGCTAATTCTCATTGAAGCACTGGTAGTGGTGACCACAGTCGGCTGTCTTGCGTGTTGTGAGCAGAGGACATGTAGGTCATGAACAGAATCCTGCAGTCAAGTATGAAGACTACAATTTGACGAAAAGACTAAAAAATTGCATAGTAAAGGGTATGTGTCATGTCTCAAAAGCAATGTAAAGTCTCAATAATGTGTGCATTTACTTAGTGTAGTGTACATCTCAACAATTAGTGCAATCTCAATGCAATGTACCTTGTTCCAGAATTCACCCTACGGTGTATGACTTTCATTAATCCAGTACTTGATTACTAACACGGGCTATAGAATCAAGAGGGTTATATTTGAACGAGTCAGATTATGAATCAACACAAATGACTGATGGGGACAGAAGATTTTGTAATGAGGGTAATGATTGTTAATTATTCCTTCCTGGACGGAAAATATATACAAATATGACCCTCCAAACAGAATTATTCTTTATCAGGTCAAAACCTTAGACAAACTCTGAGTTTTCTTCTTTGAAATGTCACTCTGAAAACATCGACCGAACAATAAATTATGATTTTTACTCCTCTTGTCTACTTACAGTGTGCATTCTTCTCATCAAGTTAGCAAGATTCACACTTTTATTTCTCGATCCCAATGAACTCCGGCCGTAAAGGAGAGAAATTTTATCCAATGAGATATATCTTATTCTAGTGTATTTGATGAGTAGATTGAATAAGTGAGAAGTTGGACTTTCTTGAAAGGAATACCTTCTTTAGGTTTTAAATTGTTTTGTACGGGCGTATGTCACATGATCAAAATATTGTTATGAGAGGAATATGTTATTGCAACCGTCCTGCCAACCATGAGAAGGGTGTCACCTATCATTAAGAACAAATAAAAAAACTCGCAATAAAACTTGAATATCGTGCAGCCAAGCCCAAATTATTAACATTGAAATTTTTTAATAACCAACTAGGAAAGAACTTGAAAACGTGAGGAAGTATTCTCAAATAGCATTTTCTAAAACAAATTATATCTTCTTCTTTTATGGTGGCTGCTACTGTCAATACACTATCAAGGGGATACAAAATGAAAATGAATAGCTGAAGAGAGTCTGCATATAAAGTAAAAATACATGTATATAACGAAAAATACATACTGATAAAACAACGTAACTCTGGAACAGGCTAAAATCAGCTGGCATCAAACTAGTCAATAAATATTAGGAAAGATTTTGGAAAACCACAACTTCCTAAGTAAATTGACGACAATGTTCAGTTATATGGCACCTAATACATATGTATGGTGAGAATGATAAGAAACACTTACTTTTGCATATATGATGTAGAAAGCCTAGTTCTAGCCTATAAGCCTATAAACAAAGAACAAGAGACACATGGAATAAATAGTGAGATGAAATCTCATTGAATCAACTACAAAACCAAAGTAGGCCATGAAAGAAACAACTCGGGCGACAAGAGAGAAGGAGATAGCTCATGTTTATTCTGATCAATCACCCACCAACCAGATAATATTTTGGTCGCTGATTGGTTAAGTAACCAAATGCTTTATAAATTTCTTTGATTTGTATTATGTTGTTGAGTGATATGACTGAACTTGTTTGAGTCTTTGTGTTCATGTACACTAAGTAGGCTTACCATTGCGGGTTGTGTTTACCGATCCTACGCATGATATTGTTTCGGATGGATTGATTATCCATCCTCTTGATGGGCGACAAGTGGAGCAATAGTAGCCAAGGTCTCCAAGTTTAGGGATATGCAGCTTTGGAGTTATATGGAAGTATGGAAGCTGACTTTGACACTTTTGTGTGAGACTATCATACTAGATTATAGGAATATTACTTTTTTTTGGTATATTATATAGCTTATTTTAGTCAATATTTATCCATTTCTCTATAGAAAATACTTGCTAGTCAATCTATAAGAGAGTAATGACGGTAGATGATGTTTCTTTGGATGCTCATATAGTATGAAGACCGTTTGATATATATAGTTTAGATATCTTAGATGTAGTATGACATATTTTCCATTGCGATGCTATAGGGGGCTAACTCCATCCTACCTATTTGATTTCATCCAACCAAAGGGTTCTTCCCATCCTTTTTGCTATATCACTTGGTACCCTTTTCCTAGGTAAGGTTTCCCTTTATCAAATCCCTTGACCCAACATTTAAAGTACATGTGTATTCTAACTACCTCCTGACATAGGGTTATGTCACGCAGTTTTAGACTTCATTTTCCCATCCGACCAAAATGTGATTACAACACTTTACAACTTGGAAAATTTATCAATAAAATTTGGACTAAGATAAGACCACAATTGTGGCACAATTCATTGGGTCATGAGTTAACTCTTTTAAATAAGCTTCTCCATCACCATGATATTAAATCCTTTGGAGAAGACCACAATGATAGACCTACTTGAAACTATGATAGAGAGTAGATGCTTAGACTCAAAGCTGTTTACATAACAAAATCTGACCCGCTTAATTAGATTTATTTGCACAAATTGTGTGTGATTTTGTTATATATATAATGACACATCATACATAAGCAATATTGCTCATGTCTCATTTCATCGCATGACTTTAAATTATCAAGTATATCTTGATCAACTTACAAAAGTTCATTAATAAATGTGTCACCAATTCTTGAGAACATTAGGAAGTCAACTTCACACTTAAAACTGGTTTAAAAGCACAATAGCATGCGATATTCTAGATCATTAACAATCAAACCAAAATGAAGTTTTTCTAAACATCAAACAACAACTTTTGAGCATTACACAAGACAAAATGAGACTCCATAAGAAGGTCAAGGGATGCTCAAAGCTTAAGTGGTAGAGTTGGATGCCCACGTGAATTTCATAAGGTGTTCAATGGAGGAAATAATTATCGAGATGATAAATCTATATCATCAACTGTGCAAATTGAACATAATTGTGGACATCAAAAGAGCAAAGATCGAAAAGGTCAAAAATCAATACAACATTGCTCTAAGTCATTCTAGCCTGAAAGCCTATGGAAATCAATGAAACTCTTAATACATGTAATGAAGTAAATTCTTAGAAAAAAGTCTTAGGATATTATACATTTAACATATTTACCAATATTTCTACTTTCTCATTATAGAAACTACTACAACTGATTTCAATGTTAACGCTACTTTGCGGAGAACACTTACGTACATACTCATAGAGAGAAATCTCACTTAGAGTCATGAGCAAGGGAATGAGACACACTCTCCAGTAAAGGGAAGCGTGCATTAAATCTCTCCTTTGGTTTCATCCATGTGCGGCTTGATGGGGTCTTCCCATCCTTTTTTGAATACGAAGCTTATTATTGAAAACGGAATTCCCTGCATGTGGCACGTCCACGGCAATTTCTTTATATATTTCTTGCTTCCATTAAATCTTGTACATGTAGAAATATTTATCAAAAGACAATTTTCGTACACTGTAACACGAAGCAAGGGCATGACGCGAGTCTCCCTTATGAAAAGTAGGGGTGTGTTCGTCAATCCATGTTTTTTACTCGCAGGATATTAAATTTGATATAGACAGTAAATCAGGTGAGTAGAAGAAAAGAAAAAGTTGTTATGGTGGGGTCCAGTAAAGAGAAAGTTGTGTCAAGGCAGATAGATCCGGAACAAGGTCTTGGTGGAGCTCGGTAAACAAATGAAGGAAGAACGAGGCTTGATGTCCTTGCACAAACATAGTCGTTGGGATGTCATCATCTTCTGTGAACGTATCTTTTGTACTATCGATGATGTGAAGACGCATATGCAATTCGACGGAATGAAATACTGTGGAACTTAACTCGTGCACTATGTATACCTTCTTCTATTATTGTTGTGTGTGCCGCTATTTCGAAACTGCGGAAGTGGACAACACAGTGGCCATTCAAATGGACACCGACAGACGAGCCAGCCTTTTCTCGATACTGTGAACTGCACTCCATCCAATAGTCGCTACTGTGGCCAGAAGATGTGTGTCCTGAAGAGGCTACTGTTCAGGACAGAGGAATGATTGACAATAACGACAAAGTACGTGCAGCTATTTGGAAGACCATACAGAAACGGACGTAAGCTGTCAAAGGTAAGCTCACCTTGATCTTCTGCTTCGACTTTATTCGCGAGTATCGTCCGTCCTTGAAACGAATTTTGTTTCTCCTTGTTGTAGCGACGTCCTGAGGCAGAAACTGGCGGCAGCCAAATGCCAACGTAAAGAGGTACGTATGCACGTTGTATTCAGCGGATCTAGGTGACGTATTTGACGTGATCGCCAAGTAGTGGTGAATATAGTTGAAAAAAGATCACAGGATTTTTTCCTTTGGACTTCATATTAGATGTTCACCGCAGCTTTCGAAACCTCGAAAGTGATCGTCGGCAGTGATTGCTGTGTGAACGGATCTCGTGAAGGGTGTAAAGGAGAGGTTCCTGTGGCCCTTTGCTTGGCCCTACTGACATTCTCATCTCCCCATTTTTGAAAACTTCACACCACAATGAGCGTTATCAGACTCTCTACTGTATAGACAATGTTTGGAGTCTTTAGGATATGCTCAGGAGAATGGAGACTGTAGGGATGTATTGCCCAGATTCTACTGTAGGTGTTGGCAGACTGAAGCAAGAGACATTTTCTACAAAGAAGCTTATACACTACTGATCTTTAGTCCTTACATGGTATATAACGGTACGTGTAATGTTCATTCTGTATCTTGAGAACGCGTCTTGCGTATCAGGGCAGTTTACGGTACTGGTACTGGCAGGCAAGGGCGGCCGGCAGGAGGTCCTATCCTGACCAGGAGTTAGAGTACGATCATTGTCAATGCGGGCAGGGGCGGGAGAGAAGAAGATGATGCTTGTCGAACACCTACACTTCCTGTCATCTAATCTAATCTGTGCTTTCCTTTCGTAGACCTTATGGCTGGAAAAGAATTACGTCCTTAGGGTACCAAAGCCGTGACAGTCCATAATGGAAAACTTCTTCTCGAATAAGACTGAACAGATTTGTGAAACTAGAGCTAATAGCTGTTGGCCAAAAGGCAGATTCTCTCCTTGACTTTGCATGACTAACAGACCACAGTACCAGTTCATACAGGTCTGGTCAGGTTTCGTAGCCAGGAAGTGGTCAGTCCAATCGTCTACCTGACACCACCTGCGTAAAGCTAACTGCGACAAACCATGCGCAGTGGTTGGAGGTAGAGAAAGTTCACTAAACTTTACTGGCCAGAGTTGTCTACTCCTGGAGATTGAATTTGTTGAATTTGTCCTGTTCGAGGAAGTAATACACCAGGTAGGCAATTCTAATCCAGGCAAGGAATAACGAGGAAATCATTACCAAACCATATAAAAGCTCAGCAACGGACAAGGTAATATTCAAGGTCGTTCCAAGTTCACAACCAAGGATACAAGGCAATGACAGTTACTCTCTTCAAGAACATGGTTTCGCATTTAGCGTCCTAGGAACAGTAAGGTGGAGAAGCGAGATCGATGACAACTGAAGAAAACAGTTCCTACCCGAACGAGAGAGTAATTGGAATGCTTTAAGACAAATGATTGTCCATTGAGAGTGCTGGGTTCTGTCAGTTTTTGGGAACGGTGTATGGATGGTCGAGGTCAAGTCCGGAGATTCTTAAAAATGTTAACAATTTCATCTCAAATGAAAGAATGTGAAAGAATGTGATTGATGGAAGGGTACGAGAACATTCAATCAATGAGCCACATGCCTACATTGCTTTGTTCATACCCAGAAAAGATGGTTGACAGGAATAGAAGAATAGAAGAGAGCACTGGTTGAGGACAGTGGAACATAAGCAGGCTGTAAAGAAAAGGAGAGGGAGAGAGAGAGAGAGAGAGAGAGAGCGGTTGTAGAAAGGGGGCGACAGGTGAGGTGCAGAGCAGTGCCGTTTGAAGAAGAGCACTGGGTGGGGAGGTTTGGCTAGTTTGGAAGGATAACGACGAGAAAAGCAGAGGGACGGAGGAGGCGCCAGAGGCATGAAGAGAAGACTCACACGGCGAGAAGAGCATGTAAGAAAGGGGAACTGGAAGCAGACGATGGGGCTTTGGGCATGGGCGCCGTATCTTTGTCGCCGCCACTCTGGCGCGACAACCTAGGTTCACTGGCCACTCGTAAGGCCGGGCTTTCCTTATGTGACGGGTCCACGTGGCGCGTCATCATGTGCGTGATTGCGCGCTGATGTCGGAGTACGGCCTACACGCTCTCCCTTTACCGCGCCTCCCGTCTTAACAGACGACTCCATTCGCTAATCCCGATAGGCAATACCGTCGGGTCCCACGGTCGTCCCGTCCTTCCCTTCGCCTCCCTTCCCATCCCATCATCTTCCTTTTCTTCGGGCACTTCCCTTGCTTCGCTTGGCTTTCTTTCCCCTCTCTCTATCACTCCTACCCGGGTCCCTTTCTCCGCTTCTCTCCCACCTCGACGCTATCCCTGGGCTGGCTGCGTTGGTCGGGCCGGGCAGGGCCGGGCCCCCACACCACACAGAAGCTAATGGCACACTGTTCGTGCTAGCAAGGTTGCAGTCCACTGTTACTCGGCTGCCCACTTCACCCCACCACACCACCGGTCGCACTCTTAGTGAGCAAAGCTACGCTAGAGAGAGAGAGGGAGAGGGAAAGAGAGAGGGCGCTCGGGGATGAGGAGGTGACAACGCACATCTCTACCTCATTCGCTCCACTCGTAGAGCTCACGACTCTCAGGAGCCCCTACGTGCTGATCCGACTCGTATGCCATGTGATGATTTTGTCTCGTCTTCGAGAGGGAGTTCGAAACTCCGGCTAGACTTCGCGGCTTCGGTATGTTGATCGAGAAATCTAACGAGAAATCTCACCATTCTAATGCGTTGTTTAATCGATTTTGACGGGGTTGTTGCTGGAGCCTGTTAAGGAGAAAGGCCGTCGAGACGGCCGTTGTTGCAACATCTGGGAAAGGATCCGGAATGTTAGCATGGGCTCGGTCTGTTGATTCCTCCACGAGCTGCCATGCAAGGTGGGTTATCGATGTCAGATGGAAACTCAACGTAACTGACCCCACTGTTAGTTGGCCTGGGCTGGTCTGGTCTTACCAATAGTATGCACGAGAGATTGATGAGGAGAGGGTATGCGTCCAGTATAGATGGAAACTACAGTAGATGCCTTCACACTGCCGTCTGGGATAGGCTTTCTGCAATCTAAGATGAGGGTTTGACGGACAACTTACATACTATATCAAGTTTTCCCAATTGAATGTCTGAGATCGTGGACTTATATACATGGTAAGTGGTAAACAGATGCCAAGTGGCAATATTCATGATCATATAGTTCTTCAGACATATACTGCTAGATTTCGCTCCTCTCGACTTTCTTTCTGCAGCCGTAGAGTGCTGCAGTATTGAGTTCGGATGAATGGAAGTTGACTCCATCTACTACAAATTGTGGGACTTGGAACAACTTTCAGGGTTCTTGTCTACCGGGTCCCATAGTTCGAACTTTTACTGTTACATGTGAGGCGCTGTCTACGCTGTTAAAAGCTTCCGGGTTCCTTGACTTCCTATTCCCATGGGTTTGAGCATTTACGAGTAGAGGGGAGACTGTCCCTAACTCCTGGGAAATCCTTTAAGTTCTTCCTGAGAAACTCAGCATAACCCGTGAAGCGTGAGATGAGTGTAGGAGTGATGTTCACCTGGGCTGAAATCGAATGCTATTTAAGCAGGAGAAGCTTCTTACCTGAGCTCCATATGATCGTAGAGTTCAAGCACTTCGTTACTCTTCTATAATAGAGTAACGATGTTAATGTTGAGTGTACAGCTGGATGTGTAAGCTTGGTCCACTGGTCGTAGCATGTCCTCTTCTCGCAGTTTTGTTCATAGTCAGGCACAAATGTCGAGTCGATTGTAAGCATAGAGACCGAGAGAAATGGGAGTGAGTAAATTTATGTCACACTGATACATTCTATCATTCATTCTCTACACTTGACAGGTCAACGAGCTGGAGGATTGGGTACGAGGGCAACCTTTGGCCAGTGGAAAGAGATCTCCAAGACGTTTGCAGAAGACAATGCTCGAACTCCACGGGATTTTTGGAAGTTTCAATCAGAGCTGCGAAGCAACCTCAATCGGAGTTTTGCTTTTCTGAAGCAAATGGAAGCAAGTTTGAATCAAAAGTTGATGAGAAAGCAAGGGATGGAGAGAGGTTTCGAGTAGAAAGAGGTGTAGAAAATCAGATCAGAGAATACGCGCAGTACATCTACAGAACACTTGCAGATCCACAGGCGGCGGCAGTTCCAAGAGAACAGTGGTCTTCAGGCCCGCGGAGTTTGATCCCAGAAGGCCAACTCGCATGTGATGTAAGCAGATGTAGAGTTCAGAAAGCGTCCACAGCGAGTTCTACAAATCAGCTGCATTCCAATTCTAACGACAGTTTCGAGAGCATTAAATCTTCACCTTCATCTCCTATCACTGATCATCAGAGAGAGATACGACGCACTGAAACTGAGGCGGGATTGGAGGCAGAAGGTACGAGGACACAAAAGATTGGAGAGGAAGCTTCAGACCAAATAAATCGAGCTACTTCGCTGAAGAACGGGTTTCCACTGGCCGAGAGAGCAAGTGCTCCTCAGAAGTTCGTCGCGGAAGGGCTGGATGATTCTGAGTCAGCAAGACACGGCAGAGGAGGTCCTCAGAAGAAGCGGTCTAATACTTGGACTGAAAATGTGGAACTAGTGGGACATGGTCCTTTCACCTTCCGTGAGAACATTGTGGAATGCAGTACAGATATTGCTGTGAGTGAGAAGGACGGCTTCGGTTTACATAATGTAATCGATGCACAGGCCTCGCATGGAAGAGCTAAAGAGCCCACAGCAGAATCAGGAACACCGAGAAGCCAAAAAACTCATCACAGGACAATACATCCGCAAGGACGTCAAGATAGAGCTAAGATTGCCAATGCCATTCCCAATAGTCCACAATCGCAGGCTTTGACGGAGAGAGTTTCCAGAGGAGTAACCTGTGACGCGCTAGGCACCGATTTACTTCCTCAAAGCATTGGGAGTGATCTACTTCAGCAGGGAACCACCCCAGCACGAATCGAACGAGTCCACAATATTTCACGGACGAGAAGTGGCGGTGAGAGAGACGTGGAGGATACAGCAAAAGGACGTAGATATCCGGAGAGAATTGGAGACCTTGCAGCAAGTACAGTAGCTACAGCTGGACGCCAACATAATCCAAAAAGATCTGGAGAAATACCACCTGGTCGAACAAGTCAAGATACAGTTGTAGGTGCAGCAGGAGTTCTCACAATTCCAGAAAGAATCGGTGGGACGGCAGAAGATCTGACAGCGCGCGAAATAGTTGATGTTTCAGAAAGCCATTCAGTCAGTGAAAGAGTTGGAGGAAGAGCAGAAACACATTCAGCTCAAGAAGGTGGAAGCGCCGAAAGTTTCACGATTCGAGAAAGAACTGGAGGCAGTCCATCCGAAGGCAACAAAATTCCAGAAAGAATTGGAGCAGTTTCAGACAGAGACTCGGCGGGGAAGGTCCAAGAGAAAGGAAAAGAAGAAAAGCTTCATCCAAGGGAAGAGGGACATCAACGGCAAAGCGAGTCATCTGACGAAAGGAGGCTTCGGGCACGGGTCGACGGCTCAGGTGGTAGCGCTTCAGGAGGAGGTGATGAGACGGAGGAGCCCAAAGTCGTGCGTCCTGCACGGCCATCGGGTGGGAAGGATCGCCACAGCAAAGTAAACACTGCTAAGGGTCCCAGAGATAGGAGAGTGAGACTATCTGTCCCTACAGCAGTGCAGTTTTATGATGTCCAAGACCGACTTGGCTTTGATCAACCAAGCAAGGCCGTGGAATGGCTGATTCATAAAGCGAAGGACGCAATCGATGAGCTTGGTCGTATTCCTGTCGATGGCAAGGATGGACCTCGAGTACCCAGTGTGTGTACATCCGATATTACACATCACGTTTCGGCTTCCTCTTCTTACGGTGCGGGCGCCGTCTCAGGTCTTGTGAGTGGCACTTCATCTTGTTCACCTGCAAGTTCGTTCCAAGGCCCTTCGAGTATTTCTTATGGAGATCAGCTGAGCTTCTTAATGAACCCATCTATTGCTCAGGGAATGTTTGCCCCTCTACAGCCAAATCAAGGAAATTTTGCAGGTCCAACGTTTGGTCTAGGACGAATAGATCTGACAAGGGGGAATAGCGGATCTGCGGAAGGAGGCAGATCGAATGAATCAGCAGGATCTCCATTGGCACGTGTGGAATCCAGGACAAAGGCGAGAGAGAGGGCAAGGGAGAGGACGAAAAAGGGTCCCGGTAGAGATGGAAACCAAGGAAAAGTCACCAGCGGTGGTTCGCCATCTTCCTCTCAGTCACCTCCTTTTCATCCTAATCCCGCATTTAACTCCTTCAATGCGTCTAACTCCATTCAGGGTTCTGGTCATAGCTTGTCTCTACAGAGCCCACATCAAAGCCCGCTACTCTCCGCTGCATACGACGGAAGCCCATTCTCTAGGATCATGCAAGGTTCTCACCAAGCAACCTTTCAAACTATGATCATGCACAATCCCCCTCTTGACCCTCAGTTTGGCGATCAGACTCAAAGCCCTCTTCACAATGCGTTTCT
Source organism: Marchantia paleacea (assembly GCA_014180765.2). NCBI lineage: Eukaryota > Viridiplantae > Streptophyta > Marchantiopsida > Marchantiales > Marchantiaceae > Marchantia > Marchantia paleacea. Next base: position 2,677,378 of record MUAA02000018.1, read on the forward strand.
GGTCCAGCCTCAAGCTTCTTTACAAAGTCCTTCTCATACTATGAACTCGTTACAACACCCACATTTGCAGACGATGCAAGTAAACGCTCAGGGAGCCCTTCACTTAGGTACCAATTTCAACCCCGGACCATGTTCATCTTCTTTCGCCGAGGCATCTATGTCCTCTCCTCATTATCCACCCGTTCCCACTCTTCCGATATCTCAGTCGCTCTCGATTCCTCAGTTGTCTGCTCTAGGTATGTCTCCTGCCAGTTCGCTAGGACCTCATTACCCCACTGGAAGCCCAACACCGATACCTCCAGGATTTTCTCCCGGCCCTCCTGCTTCAGCATTTCGAGCGCATTCCTTGTCAATAAGCCAATGCTCAAATCCAAATCAGAATCATCAGCAGCAGCAACAGCAACAGCTTCAAGGAGTGTCAAGAGTTCAACGTCCAGTTCCGTCCTTCAGCACTGCTCCATCGACATCGCATGCCGCATCTTCTTCGTCAAGGGCACATGCACACCCGTACTACTCAGGGACTTCTTCGACTGCACTGATGGGCTGTCTTCAATCCATCCCATCGGATAGAGTGAATTTACCTTCGTTCGCACCCAGAAGCAATGTGGGCTACGAGCATGGACAACGAGTCCGTCCTATGATGTCTCCTAATCGAATTCATCCCTATCAAGCATCAAACTCTCAGATACCGGCGAGAATTCAGGGTCTCGATGACATGGAAGAACTCGAGGAAGAGTTGAATCCAGCAACACCATCTTCTCCACATCTTTCTCCCCATCCTTGATTCGCTATCAGCATCGATAACCAACTTAGGGTTCTGAAACTTGGCCTCAAGTTTTTGAACCCTCGGGTGGTTCATTTGCTGATTCAAGGCATTTAGACCTCTCCTGGATTCTTACCAGCATTCTAGTATGTGCTGTACTCAGATGTATAACACCATTGTAGCAGCTCTGTGGGACAGGGGGGTACATAGATTGAGAGCACGGTGAGAAACCAGTCCTTCTCTGGTCGACATCTAATATGTCCGTTGCGGCTGTGTTTGCCGGTAATCTCTTATTCTGATCAGCGCATCATCAGAACGTGCTTTCAAATTATTAGCAGATTTGCGACTGATTTGTTGGTAGCACGAAGCCAGAAGGGCATCACGATGTATACGCAAGCAGATGGACGAGGACGAAAGCGCGAAGTTCTGAAAAGGATTGACGATCTGGTCTGAGAGAGTTCATCCTAGGCTTCTGGCGCAGAGATCCAACTGGCTACATTCACAGCCGAGCTGTGCTGTACAAGACACAAAGTATGTAAGTCTCACCCATCCACTCAACCACAAGTCTTCGAGATTTCATTTAGGCTGCACGTAGTCGGCTGCTGTGAAACAGCTGCTGTGCTGCTCAAAACTTGGTGTTTCGTCTGTAGGATATGTAAATTGAGACATTTCCTTAGTTTCAGATAGAGGTCGCATTCTTTGTATAAGAAGATTTATCTTCTCCCTTCAATTATACATCTCAAAGTCAGCGTCTTCGAAATCTGGCGAGGCATAAATGCTTCTGCAACATGCACATGTCCATGTGTTGGCACACCTTCATTCAGTAGGGAGTACTTAGAAAACCTGGCAGTTAATTTGGATCAACACAGGTCCAAGAATATTGTTGAGCTCTAGACCTGCATGTATTGATACATCTGATTCAAGATTGAAAATTAGAACTCCAATCTTGCTAAGAAGGGCAAAATTTTCTTCAAGTTTCTAGTGTTTGGATATTCACTTGAAAATTGGAACAACCGTTGTGCTTGCAGGCAATGATCCAAGATGAATTTGTATGTTTAAGATATCCTAGAGAGGAATCACTTGAGGCGTTCACATTCTAGTCTGGTCTTACATGGGTTCTGAAATTATTTAGGCTCTCTGGGATCAATAACATCAAATCATGGGCTTTTTGTAGCCAATTCATCTGAGTTTGCAGCAGTAGCTTTTGAAGAAGGAACAAATTTGTCAAAAAAGCATCAAATATCAGACCTCTGCTGAGACGGGGAAATCACTGAAATTGATAGTTTCGCCAACGAAATGTCCTTTTCAACAATTTGAGCAATCTAGAAGTCTTCATGATTTCAGCTTGATTGCAATGCTTGTCATTGTGTAACTACAACATCAAGCAGAGAAAAGAAGCATTACCGTTTTAAGAACTGATCATTCTCCGCATGCGAGATTCTGGTACGTAGTATATAAATCAAATTCCTTCGACATTGTACGCCTCAAGTCAATACGTCCAGCTACAGCATCAACAATTTTCTTAGAGTAAGTTGGATGTTTAAGTACACAATTTCTTGAATGACTGGCGTAGACGCAGATGGCGTAACAACCTATAACTGTTGGAGACCATTATCGGGAAACGCGCCGTTGTGGTAGATGCAAATAGGAAGTTTTTGCACGTCTGAAAATCTGGTCCTGAAAATTTTCATGGATCATTTATCAGAAAATCTACAATTAGTCTACTCATCCGGATGAGTAGACTAATTCGGATTCCGGATGAATTTCCTAAGGCTTTAATTCCGGATACCTGAATAATCTCTAGGCAGGCATCCGGATCCTTAGGCAGATGGACATGCTACAAAATTAGTACCTCTACCAGCCGATATAATGCATCTACTAACTAGAGTTAAAATATCTATTTTGTGGCTAGATAGGGCCAAGATTAGGATTGGTGGCGCAATTCGTGGTTCAATAGATTTTTGCTGTCTCAACGATTAGCCCATCACCTTGTTGGGATGAGTGATGGTATGGGTCAAATCATCTATCAATTTCGACCTTACAGGTTAGTTATGTCAGCGCCATCTGATATGACTTCCAATTACTATCGGGATCTCAGCTCACCAGACCGAGTGTGCTCTACAATGAACCTTTTTAAAGGTATCATGTTATAATACTAGCGAGAGAACGAGTGAATATGGAGATATTGCACAGTTTAAACTACATCCGAATCTCTGTAAAAGCCATCTGTGTCAACCTCCGCGGTAGTGTGTAACAAATTGAGTCCATCTTCTTAGTCCACGAAAAGGGCATAATCTTCATTGAACTAGCTCCCTTACTTTTCAGGTAAAGTGCAATATGAAAGTGGCCAATGGACTACGTTTGTCGCCTAGATGTTGTCGTCCTTATGAGACTTGTACTTCAGAATCATGCTGCTCTCCAGTCAAGTGTGAAGTGACTAAACTTTCTGCTAATGTGATAATGGATGACAGTGGCATTGTGCTACATAATCTTTCCAACTCTTTTGTTACAGGCAAGAAACCGTTTTACAGAAAGTCATACCGGTTTCAACCATTATATTATCATCTAATTTCAGACAGACAGGTAAAAAGAACAATTTTTATATGTTCATAATCTGCTAAGTTTCTTTCTAGTCATTTTTGTTACATTCAACAGATTCAGATCTAGACTTCTGCCCTCGAGGCTTCACTCCTTTTTCGAAGTATCCTAAGACCGAAGTACCGAGGTTCACTATTTGTATCTCTTGAAAAGCCTAATGTAACCAAATCTTAAATAATTCTGAGACCAGACATTAAAATTTACAATAATAAAAAATGCCCAGAGTAACTATAAACCTTGCAAGAGCAGCAAAGAATCAGCTTAGATTTGAATCAGCTTGAATTATTTACTTCTTACAAGTATACTAGGAAAAATTGATCTATCCAATGGAATACTACTGTAATTAATGCCATCATCTAAGAGTAAACATATTTTTAACTCAAAGTAATCAAAAGCGTGATCTCATCAATCTGTAGCTTTACGTTTAATTCATATGTCCAATTCTCTTTTCTACATGTGCTAAACTTTTGGTAATTAAGGAGGACAAAGAGCATTAGTAGAAATGAAGATGGTAGGGATACTCCACCAAGGTGATGCCTCAAGTTACTTGCTAATATCTTTCAGTAAAAGGGGACAGTAAAATAACAAAAAGGATGGGAAGACCCCATCAACTTGCTAATATCTTTCAGTTACGAATTGATATAGAGAATAATTCTCTGACTTGCATAACTTGAGACATTGGGGTTGACCGCCTGAAAAAATTAGCTTGTGACTGACCTTTGTCTACAAAACATATAGGTTAAGTTAAAACAAGAAAAAGTATGTACAAATTAGTCGAAACAGTCCATCGAAACTCTCTGTCAGATGTAGTAATTATTGATGACATTCCTATAATTTTGTTGTTAAGTATGGATTTGGCCTTGTATTATGATATGGCATCGGTTAGATCAGGTATTACCGTAAAAGTCTCAACATACTGGATATGTGCACGGAAGCCACATTTTCTACCTGACCGGCTATCTTGAAGATAACGTGGCATGTTTGACTGGAGAGATATGGCAGAGTTTGCTAAAGCACGCTTTCCTTTGCCCGTTTCTTTGGGAAAAGACATGTAATGAGAGCACGATCTCAAAGTTTGATCCGTGAGTTCACTTTCGCCTGACTCTTTCGTGACCAACTGATTCAAAGGTTTTATCTGCAGTTGCAAGTGGGAAACCTATAACTGAAAAGCTATCAGACTACAAGATCAGAAGCGAGGGTAGCATATAATCACCAACTGCTCTTGAGAGCGCGCAAGCGCAAAAAAGGAAACATAGATTGAGAAAGCCTGTGCTCGCTCTAAAACTGCTTGTTATTGGCTGGATTGTCGAGTCATGATTGAATCACACTCTTACGCGGACTCACGGAACTGGAATATAAGTCAACATTTACCACCGTTACACACGAAATTTTTTTTCCAAGAATGTAGTCGTTTCTCCTGCTTGAGAAGCGAAAACCTTGCAAGACATAATCTATAGCCCCATTTCTGTACGGAAGGTAATTTCTCTGCACCAGTTAGCAATCCAAGCTTTTAGAGTATAAGTAATACCAACAACAATTGTTAAGTATTTGTTAATTAGAAATGAGTAACCTGTGTAAATTTTTATGCTCCTAGATGTACTTGACCTGCTGATTGCGGATAACAGTTAGAATCGACAAGCCGGTCCGACCGACTCTCTGAATACTGGACGTGGCAGTTTCACGGACACGTTGCAATTGTACTCCTAAGCATGTATCAAGTCAGAAACTCTCGAACACAGAGAGGAGTAAGCAAGATTTCGTTCTAAACAAGTAGCTTCATTCTTACCTTCAATTTACACCCTGATGAAGGCTTGGCAGCGTGTCATGCAATCATTCCAAGATTTTAAAGGTTTAGCAGCTGCCGCAACTGTCTCATGGCCAAATCACGCGATGTATTTTGGGACCAGACTAGTCATCTCAATTCTTGTAACTCAGAGCTCACAAGCCAGAAACGTCGCCTTGCGCACTGGGGCATTGAGCGCATGGAGAATCTTGGCTTCGCTGATGCCTTGCAAACTATCAATGATTTGAGCTTAAGTTATCTATGCTAGCGCTCCGCTCATACATGTAGTCTATATATGCCTTGCATCCAAGACCAGGCGCCAAAACTTGAATTGGCCTACGCAGACCGCAGGTTTCAGTGAGGTGCACACCCACGTGTCAACAAGATCACTCACTGCCTGCATTCGGAGCAAAACCATCTTGAGCTTGTGAAAATTTATTCTTGACGAAAGATCAGTCTGGTTTTCTTGGACTTGACTTAACCCGACTCATTGGTGGGGACTCGGGAGTGACTACTACGGGTGAAGCTAAGTGAACCGTCCACAGATCTAAAACTACAGCTACCGCACTGAGACTTTCCTTGGTCCTGTGGTGCACGGTGCTGAAACGAGATGGGCAAACCACGTATGGAACTGCGGTGCCCATGATGAGTGATCTGCACTGGGATTGGAACCTGGTTGCAGTTCTGAGGCCTCGGTGAGTTTTGGACTCTATATATAGGTAAACGTCAAGTGCGAAGGTCTTGGACCTCGTGCTCCCTCTAGGCTAAAAATGTATGCTTATCCGTCGAGGGAAATTTTGTTTCCACTCGCGAAAGAACTGGGCGTTGATCACATCCACAGTACTAGCATGCGTTCGTGCACATGAGAAGCTTGTGTCTCTTTCATCAATAAAATGAGCAAAATGATGATGGATTCTGAAGCGTTCTCGAGAGACTGAAATTTTTTAATTGAAGACAAAATAGATCTTGTCACAGCTCCTGCACAGGGCCCTGATGCAGGGCAGGCTCTGCTCTTGCACAAAGTTGTCCCTTCTGCACCTGAATTTGCACTCAGGTCCTGCTGCACCCATAATCTCCATCACAAGTCGTATGCATTAGTTTTGGTCTGAACACCAAATATATATTTTATGCATTTCGAGACAGCTACAGTACTGTCCCTCTCACGGTCCCTACCATGGGCTGTTTCCTGCCTAAAGTTCTTTAATATGGAGAGGCCTAATCTCATACAATTTCGGTTGATTCCAGGTCCTGCCTACGCTGATTCGATTGGTTGTAGGACCTACTTTATACTAGGCTTGCCCATGCTGTGCGTGCAAAATCATAATACATGATATGGGTGGCTGCCCTTTCATGATTTTGGAGAGAGAGAGTGAGAGAGAGAAGAGAGAGACACGATACTGAGAAAGAAGAATAGGGATATACATGAGATGTCCAACTAGATTGTTCGGATTTGATAAAGAGAGGAGGTCAGGCGGCACTTGTGGTCCGCTGTGGATGTGGACGACGAGGAGGAGGAGGAGCAGCAGCTTCAAGCCGCAGTGTCGATACATATCCATTGGCACGGGAGTGACAGTGGATCAATCGTGCATGTCCAATCGATAGACGGTGATAAACCCACTAGACTCCTGGGTGCAAGCTTTATGTCAGTTGTAGACTTTAAGAAGGACACAGAAGAAATAGAAAGAGCGAATATACTGGGCCACAGATCGTCATCAGTCTCCTCGGAAAGGCAAGACACGCTACGAGATAAAGTTTATATTCTCCACTTTCAAGATGCCCACCATCTTCCTAAAAAAACTTTAGCAACTATTCCCATACTGAAGATTTGCAAGATTCGGATTGGATTTTTTCTCCACTTTGCCTTGTATTCAGCAACAACCTCTCTTGACAAGCTTAAACACAACTGGAGCGAGTTGCTCATTGACATTAAAGCGTGCGGAGATCCATCCCGTTTGCTTGTTGCTATTAGTTATTCCACTAAGCCAGCATTGGGCCAGCAATCATCTTCCATCTCACGTTGCCCATAACACACAGCCTACACATTTTGTTTCCATGCTTTGTCTCTGTCTGTCTTGCCTGCTCTCTTTGATGTCATCGAATGCCGGCCTCTCATCGCCTTCTCATCATGCAGCAACATTTGATCGAATCAATCAATTAAGTCGAAGCTCATCATGTTTTCAACTACTGTGATGTCATTGAAATGTAATAAATCAATTGATTACCGAAAATCAAAATTCGAAAAGGAGTCAAGAAGATCTGAGTGAAGAAACCGCTCGCTTCAATGGAGGTGTCAGAACCTTCCCTTCCTTCCATCTACGGCAAACCCCTGAAGAGAAACCATAATGAGGTACCATTCTTCTCTCCCTTCCATAGACCTTGTTCCCTGCAGTTATCCCAATTAGTAGTAAATGCTATCTTTATAGATGAAGCACTTGAGAGAACGTTCAGAAGTAGTAGTAGTAGTAGTAAGTGGTACGGATGGAAACTTCCGAGAACCGATCCCGATCTCCCTCGTGGTATGCATCATTTCTCCACCTCTGCCATCACCTCCCCATTAAAGCACCACAGAGAAGGAAAAATCACCCGTGCTCAGGTAGTTTTGTTTGACATCCCAGTACGATTGGCAAAATGACATCTCTGTTCGGTTTTCAAAAAATAGTCGACGACGTTGTGCTCTGGCTTTGAAACTTTTCTTAGAATCCTTAAAAATAAAGTTGCCGATTCCCAACGTACTCTAGTTCCGAAGACCTTGCAAAGATTTTCTTCGCATCGAAACCAAGAACCGAGCCTCATTTGATGTTGTTCTACAGTTAGAGACGGGCGACGCATGGGGAAAATGATACCAAACGACGACGTACTGGTCTTCCTTCACGTGTTTATCTTCTAGAATCGTCGATTTCACTCAGAAAGAAAGAGTATCCCTCCACCTCGCACTAAAGTGGCACCGGATCCAGAGTTGGCGCTGGTCAGCTGATTGGCCGGGAAACATTGCGGGTAGAAGACAGGGCTCTTTTGCCCAGTACTTCTGGCCAGACAAGATCCCTTCCCCGAAGATTGCGCGGGCAGCTCTGGAGCCTCTGATACAGCGGAAGAGTGTATTGGTCCCGCAAGGGTACCCGTCTGGGACTCTGTGGCATGGGGCACTGGTCCAGGATGAGAGGGAGGGGAGGTGTGCGTTGGAGTGGACCTGGCACGGTGTCGGTCTAGACGGGACAATAAAGCGAGTCGCAATCACGAAAAGAGATTTTGCAAATTCTCCCGAGACATCACGAGCTGCGCTGCAAACAAACTGAGTTCAGATTTGCTTTTGGGGTTGCGGGAAATGTTGTCAACCAAGTCAACTATGGCGCGTTAGCCCTCCCCACACACACACATATACAAACTGGACCTTTCGATATATTTCCTACGTGTGGAGAGCAACCACTTGTCGTCGATTCAGCATATTCCTGACATCTTTCATGCATGCGCTGTAGAGCTAACGCGAAGAGTATTTTACCAGGGATACCTGCTTAATGAGAAGACACCTGAACATGAACAATTGAACAAGTGTCTTGTGAAAAAAGAATTTCATATGTGCGAAAGGGCTGTCGAAGTTCCCACGAATGAACTTAACAATAATTTGTTTCCAATCGAAGTCAGAGTCAGGTCCTTGGTCATAGCTTTGACATTCCTGAACTGGAGTCTGGACTGTGGAGTCTCGAGTAGGGGGTTGAATCTTACCTCTCCCTGTACTTTACTAGCTTCATGATTGCCATGCAGCTCCATGAGTGCCTTGCAATAGTCACCCTCCCGATCCACTTGACAATCGATCATTTCTTTTAAAGATAGTCGAGCGGTGGATCTTGCTGCTTCCATTTCGCATCCAAGGTCAGCTCACGTAGACTCTCAGGGCAGGAACAACTGCAGATAAGATTTAATCTACAGAAGGTTGAAAACTTGGGTTTACTCATAATCAAAGAGACTTCCCCAGCTGAACTCAGATCTATGATCTATGATCTAAGTCCATGACAGTTCTTACGGTTAAGTGATGGTTTATCCACTGCGCTGTATTACTACTGCTGCTACTACTGTACCACTTTTGTAGCTTGTAGGGTTAGTTCCCACCACTACTGTAGACATCAATAATTCCAGCTCCTCGGAATGTATCTTTGAGTGGGTGTGTGTGGTCGAATCACAAAGCCCTCTATATCGTATTGAATGGGCCATCGAAAGCCCTCATGGGTCCATTAAAACCTTCGTACATTCTATGGCTAAGAAGGACGGTGCGAGTGAGCGACAGCTCGATCTTTCATGATGATCAGCAGCATTAGAACCTATCCTCATCTAGCAGAATGTCAATTCTTTACCGTATACTGCGGGGAAACTCAGGGAACTGCCCAAAGTTTTACCCACCTTCTCGTATGCTTGCATCTACATTTAACATGATCTCGCTTTTCTCGGCATGAGGGGTTTCATAGATCACTAGCTTCGTTCTGTAAATGCTTGCCCCTACGAGTTAAATCTGAAGGCCATGTACAATCGACAGAAATCCCTTCTAATCAATAGGAAGTGTTACCTAATACCTGTTCGACCCATTCCAAATCAGCTGCCGATGAATGAACACTTAGATATGAGAAGCAATTTACTATTGCGTTTTATAATCGAAAAACCATTTACTGTACTTTGCTTCCTCCGAAGGCTTTCGTATATAAGTCAGCCTGAACGTTAACATGAATAGATTCTTTGTCCAAAGAAGACAAGCCGTGGATCAAGGACAGCTTTGAGGCTGACGATTACGTGTTCTGTCGTTCTGTGAAGCCTTTTCATGATCTGTATCAAAACCGTTCACCAATGTGAAGAGAGTAAATGTCAGCACCTGTTCTTACAGGTTGTGCTAGTACTATGAAGCTGGCGTTTGATATACCTGTACAGCAAGTTTGTCTAAGCCGAATGTTCCCTCGAAGAGACCAGGACTTCTATTCATTATAGATATTTCCGATCACAAAGTCTGACCTCTAGGAGATTAAAATCGAAAACGTTTCATCTTCAACTTGCTTTCCGTCTGCTGCAGGATTATTCTTGCCTTCAAGCACTGAATTCCTAACCACGGGAGAGACAAGAAAAATCGTGCTCTCCTCAGATTGAAGAGAACTCAATATATCTTGGTTGGCAATTTTATCATGAACTTATCATGGGTTTTCCTCCAGAGGTTCAGGTCTTCCGAATCAGGCGCGCTATCTGAGTTTGAAAGCACCATCACATGGCCAGAATTAGTGCTCAATGATAATTTCTTATGTTAGAGTAGCTTGTGCTTTAGTGGATTAGTGGATTTATGACCTTCAAAGCATTGCCTCGGTTCACATCATAAGCTGCTATGATTGGATTGTCATTGGAAAGGTCCATGCATATTCAATTCTCAACTTTTCAAGATGTGAAAAACTTGACTTCTTGGAAACACAGTCAGTCCAAAACCTTGACAAGAGTCTGACAAAGGAGACCAATATTTTCTTGGTCTTCGAGTAGGAGAAGTAAATGGTATCCTGCGAATTTTGACCATACACCAGCCGTATATGATGGCAGTTGTTCCTCCGCAAATCTTCAGGAATCTTTGTCTATCTCTCTTCTTGCAGATCTTGTTCTGCTTGATCATGTAGAAGAAAGTCCACAACTGATTCACGTCAGGGCAGAAAGAGCACTGTACCATGCCCGACGACTGCGCCAGGAAAAAAGGCACTTCCTGCGCTGAACAAGCTTTGCACATCCCCGATCTCTCTGTCTATCTATCTATCTATCCATCCATCTATGCTGTATTCGCTTAGGAGGTGGCTCGTCCCTCGGACTTCGCATTCCGTCCTGACTTGGGCGTTAGAAGAAGAATTCCAGAACATTCTTTCGCATTCATCACAACTCGAACCCTCACTTTTCACCCAATTACACGGCTAATTTTAACGAAAACATTCCAAAACCTCGATAATCGAGATTTGCACTTGGATGTAAACAATCATCAACGTATGATACAAGTCGTGCATCTCTTGCTTCTAGGCTGACCATTTATTGGTCCAGCAACAGACAAACACCTGCCCTCTTCTCGAGGCAACTCACATCCCCGTGCTGGCCGCGGCCCATGTCCCCAAATCGGAGAAAAGCTGCTCAGCGTCTATCTCTTGCCGCTTCTGTGCTGAGTCTGCTGACTCCTTCGGTCTGCCTGCCTCATTCAGCGGCTCAGCTCACCCTCCGTTCTGGACACTACTAAGACGGGTGGAAAAAAGTCCTACCCTACGGAGTACCCCATACCCATCACCACGCTCGCCCCAACGCTAGACTACAGTCGTAGTCTCTACGACCATAGTCTTTACGAGTGCTCTGGTCTGAGTCCTACCCTTAGACTTGTAGATGACTTTTTAGATGACCGGGCCGCAGCATAATCACCTGTGCGCTGTGTTCTGGCATGAACGTGCGTCCGTTCGTCAGGCAGTCCATCAGATCGGTCCGTCCGTCTCCCACCTATCCGAAACCATGATCATTACAGTACTCCGTCCTAATCCCTCCTTCCTACCTCACCTCACCTCACCAACCTCCCGTCTATCTCGCTGCCGGTATATTGCTGCAGCTCCCGGCGGCGCTCTGCAGACACCAGCCTGGCCTCCGCCGGAACGCTTCTGCCACACCCGGCGAGCGGCCCCGCCTCGCACTCATCATTCCTTTCGACTGAGCCAAAGAAAGTTTGCGTGCGTCCCTTGAGATACTTCTGTGCCTTCTGGACCTGGAATTTACCGACAGTAATTCACTTCTCATTCGCAACTTTTCCAATATTCAATCATAGAAGCAAGCACAGGAGGTAGATGACACATTTTAGGCACGCGTACATGCGATCTAAATGGGATGTGCGGTCATTCGAGACGCATGGGGCAGGCAGCCGGGGGGATTTGGGACCGTGTTGTTCAGTTCATTCTCATGTCCATCGAGATGGTGCAGTTCCCATGATAATCCCATCCTCTGTCTCTCTTCTTCACCCTTTAGCGACAACATTTCCACCATCAACCGCAACCGACGGCACTCTCTACAGCTTAGTCTGCCAACCTCAGCTGGCTGAAAAAGACTCAGATCTCGCCTGGCGCTGCCGTAATATTTCACATCTATGGTAGAGTGATTGTTGTCTGATGCTTGCCTTACGGTTATCCACTCTCGATGAACTGGGATTAAGGTGAGATTTCTGAGCAGGTTCTGGTTCTAAGAATGTTCGCAGAGGCATGCTTGACTTTTCTGACACCTGACTCATTGTCTACGAGACAGTATGTTCATGTTTGTGTAATGTCTTGTAAGTTCTTTGAGCATGTAGTTCATGTTTTTAAACGATGAAGCCTGGGTTTCCAAAATAAAAAGCTAAGAATGTAATTATATATCTGCTCGTGGAGAAGAACGATCGGATATACAACAACCGTGAAGCCCTCTGAGCATACAGCTCAATATTTGTGCATGGTCAACGGATTTTTAACTTTTGACATAAGCTTGTGGAGCTGCATAATAGCTACATCAAAAATCACTATACCTGATTGTAAATCCATTATTGATTCGGACTTTACAGGAGACCTGGAGACTTTCGAATCTTGGGCACGATAATCGATAAGAAGGTAATTTCAGAATTTTGACCACACAGTAAGTATCATAACGAGACCTAGCCTACATCTCAATTTAGTGCTAGATTTAGTGAGTCCACACGCTCAAATAATTACCTTTCACTGGACATTCCTCTGTCTGGGATTGTTCAAACTTCAAATCTACAACTTATCTCAGAGATTTGATAGATCTTACCTTTAAGTGAGATCTAAGAAAGCAGCAACGTGAGCAGGAGGAAATTCCTATCAAGGGCGGACGAAATATAATGCTGCTACTTTTCACATTTTGTAAACACGTAGGCTTTTCATTTCGGTGCTTTTATACCACTTAAACACTGAGTTAATGTTGCGTATCATGTTCTGGATGTATATTATATTTTTGTGGGGTTAGATTTCCGGTGATCACCACGCACAGTTTGCTCTTATTAATGCTGGCTTGAGCTTTCCTACTCATGGAAACCATTACCTTTGAATAGACTGAATATGGAAGTTGCACCTAAATTTGATAATAGATAGGTCCCTCTAGTTTCTTTATCACAGTCAAATTCATCCTTCTTGTTATGAGTTTAATGTCTACTTTCTTCTTGGATCTCGCCTATCAATTCGTTGTACCATGAAATTATCCATTCTCACAATCAATATTCATCGCGAGACATGGAAGGAACGTGGGATTGAAAGTTGTACGGGGTGGAAAGTTGACTCAGAAGATTTTGAAATGTCAGAAAACCTCTGTAATATTTTACGCTCACTAATCATGACTGGCTTCATAGAACTTCTCTATATCATCTAACGTGTATTAAGGCCTCTTTTTGTCGTAGATTACACATCAATCCTGGACCCACATCATTGACCCCATATGAAACATTACCATGAAGTTGATTCATCATCGAGATTCAGATTGTAACAGCATTTCGCAGTCCTCAGATCTACGAACTTTATAGAATATGGCAGTAAATACCTCATGTTGCAAACTCATCACCACAAGTACCCCTCTTGCTCCCAAAGGTAGTGTATCTTGCCTTGAGTCATTTCTTGCCTTGTCATTTCGTCTTGCCTTTAGACCATGCATCAGGGATCGGAAAGCCCTGATGGCTTTCCAATCGGCACAAGCTAATTTTTCTATAAGGATGAGGGTACTTCTTGGTTCATCCATCTACGCGTTAATTATTCAAATGTGAATGTTATATCACTTTAGATGTAACATATGTTTATATAATCTGATTTCATAGGGTCATATTTGTTTTTTTTGTTATTTTACTTTGTTCTTGCCAAGGAACTATATCTTTCCAATGAACCCAGAGTCGTGTCTTTAAAGTAGATTCTCGACCGCAACGTGAGAATGTTTGAGCGCGTACATTGCCTGTAAGTATGAAAGTACTTCTCAAGTATGTGAATCATCTTCCAGCTATCGTCCATCTCTCCTATTATACAGATATTAATACAAAGTACGCCTTGAAGTTCATAGCAGTTTTGGCTTTTACCTAAAGGTAATGATCTTCTAGACTTCCCTCTCAGTCAGCATTTTTGTATCGTATCTATCATTTAGTTTGTATGTTCTGCATGTCCCTCTGTGAGCTTCAAAACACTGGACACCACACGACTCTAATGGTTGCCGACCTAGACATGCAAATTTTGGTTGCATCCGGAAGTGTACAGAGTTATTGCTGATCTGCTACCAACCAATAGGATACTGCACGATTTCCTTTTGCACCTAACGACTGTCACAACGTGCCTCTTTTTCACAAACGTTTTGAAAAGGCATAATATATGCATGTTATGCTCATCATCAACCCAAACAAAACCGGGTGCACTAATATGATATGTACAACTATTTAAAATCTCCACTGCATTTGATCCTACAGTACCTAATTCTGCGATCATACTACCTAATGACTGTCACAGTTTGACTCCATTCACAAACGGTTTAGACACAGAGTATATACAGGCTGCACTCATAGCCTAAAGATTTAAAAGGCTACTATATCACATTCAATAGATCCTGAAGTTTTTTGAATCTTTCTAACAGAAAGCCGTCTTGATGCCGGTCATTGTGAATGTTTTTCACGACTCTCTGGACACTCGTCTCATGACTGTCAACTTTGCATGTCTTTACAAGCCGTTTAGGACAGAATATATTCAGACTACACTCATCATCTCTACCATCGTGACAGGTTATAAAATTAAACCGGAATGTCGTTGGTTTACATTTGAATGAATCACTATCAGTACGACGTCTGAGCACTGGTACACTCACCGACTGACAGTTGACTGTACGCTCCGGTCTTCGTCTTCGTCTGTATTCTGAATGCTGTCAGTGATTCTCAGTCTTTCTCTGCTCTTCTTCATCGTCGTTCTAACACAGTCACTGCTAATCACGTCTTGCATCCTTAACTGATTCACACCGTATCAAGATCAGAAACGTTTTCTGAGTGCAATGATGCCATACTCTACTCAACTGTAGCTGATCCAAGATTAATAAAGCAAACTCGAATAATTACGGGATTCAATGGACCTTGCTTCTTGCACCAAAAAGTCAAGTCAAGTCACGTCCATTCGGCAACAAACTGTATCTAGTTTGAACGCTTGATCTTAGCCAATGAACGCTCTCAGAAAAGTACACATGACTAGACTCCGGTGTACGTATATGGCGCACTCTTGCCCGCTACCTAAGAACCTGTCTCTGATTCAAAGCCTATCTATCATCTTCGACGTCTCGAGCTGAATTGTAGTACACATATTTGCAGTAGTAAGTATATAAGAACCTGCCATGATCTGCTCTACCATCCCCATGATCTTGGATGCTGTACGTATGTATAAATATCTTCACCTGCCCAACATTGTCTCTAGCTCATACCAGTACACATGAGGTAGGGATGTTTTTGTCCGGTTTTCAGGGTACTCATGTACGTCAGGGTGGACTCTCCAATCCCCGATCTGCTGGCTTGTCATTCACATAGTACATTTGTATACGCAAAAGTATGAATAAATCACAAGATCGTACAGTAGTTAATTCTTGCAATGAAGTGCACGGCTAAATAATGATCACAGCTAGAGGGGTCGTGTGGAATTGTACGTACGTATTTATACTCGTCCTTTTCCTCTTTTCTCCTCTTTGACCCTGCCTTAGTTTTTACCGACAGCATGATTAGAGATTATTCGCAATATTGTAGTTGGTTCCCATACCACTTGATTGCCTTTGTACTAATGAAAAGTATTGCCTATCCTATCCCTAATCTATACCTTGTAATGTACGTACAATGCAGTGCTGGCTTTTTGTATCTTCTCTTCTGTGTACTTCAAACCTCATCCTTGGATACAATTTGTTTTTTTGTGATAGTCCTATTTCTGGAGAATGTAATCACAAGCAAGGGTATATCCTCGATGCAGGTGATGTGATGTGTTGTGAACCGTTCATCACGTCATATACAGCAGCAGATGACAACGTTTTATGTCAGGAAATTGTCTAGAAATACTGTATTTATATGGCTTTGAAAAGTAGAGTGTGAGATAATGAAACGAGAAGAATGTAAACTGAAACCGCAACATTTCAGATACTCAATCAACGTTATCGTATGTTGTGGTCTAAACGCTCATAGTCATCAGTGTTGGAGTCCGCGACCGTCCATCCACACCCAAACCAAGATAACTGTAGACACTCTCTCCCTTAACAAAAACGAAATTGGTCCTAAGAAACCTCCAAAATCATGCCCATTTATAGACCGCCCGATCTTATCACCACAAAAATACCCTTGGAGCCTCCATGACAGTACTACCCCTTCCTTCTTACAATCACCACTACCTTGTTTGTTGGGTCCATTAGTTGAGGAATAAAACTAGTAGAACCTCATCCAATGGTATGTCTCTTCTCTTTCTTTAATGTTTTGTTACTTTATGATGATAAGCAGATATACATTAGTCCTTCATCATCGTTCCACCCTCCATCAATACCAATTTGGAGTGAGTTTGTGAGGCGGTATCGTTGGACATTAGAGCACTCATAGATATCCATCCCGATTTGGATGTATTGCATGTAGAGTTTAAAAATATTTTTAATAATG
The DNA here is from genome assembly GCA_014180765.2 of Marchantia paleacea. Classification (NCBI taxonomy): domain Eukaryota; kingdom Viridiplantae; phylum Streptophyta; class Marchantiopsida; order Marchantiales; family Marchantiaceae; genus Marchantia; species Marchantia paleacea. The sequence continues at coordinate 2,694,175 of MUAA02000018.1, forward strand.
TTTCATGTGTATCAATCTTTAGATACCTTAGAGAGACGGGTAAATCTTTGTCACCCTTCATTCCTTTCATATGGTTCACATTCTTCTCTCTCCTATCAACATGGTTTTTCAAATGATAAAGTCACTATTGTACAGTATGTCACTAGTACTCGACAGGGAGATTCTTTAAAAGGATTCTATTTTTCATGGCTGATTAAAGAGCTTTTATGCCTATTGATATACACATTGTAGACCTTGTAAACTACAATAGGCAGACTTTTACTACTTGACTACCGAGCATCATCTTCTAGGCTTGAGAGTCAAGTCAAAGTGTAGGATGTGATCTTTTTTGGACATTCCTCCTCATTTCCAACTTCCATAGAGATATATGACATCGACAAACACATTACGTATTCTTGGAATGCCAATAGTGCCGAGGATTTTATCTCACGTTACCTAAACACTACACTTTCCGAAGATGTATTGCATGCAGATGATCTTTCTCTACTAGGAGATCCGCATGTGTCATTATATATACTCTACTTTAGTATTGCTCATCAATCCACCTACCTAGTTCGTACGGTTTCTTCTTCATCTACGTTCTTATCATGCTTGACATCCTTTGATATGATGATAGGAGGATCATGGATGTCTTTGCTGACATCATCAGTCCAGCAATCTTTGAGTGTGTGACAAGAGATTTGGCTTAGAAACATATACCTTTGCCTATTTTGTGCGGAACAATAGGCTTATAATCAATGGAAGATATCATATATGGTAATTTTGGCTAGTTATGCACACTTGGTATCTTTGTTATCCTTTTGATTTTTGATTGCACATAGATCCATCCTTTCGGTATATTCAAGAGACGTGGATGATAGTCATTTTTTTTCAAGTACTATTACGGAAGACAAGAGATGTTTTGTCCCCATAGGTACTACATGAGCCACCGATTGGACCAGAGTCATATAATCTATCTTGATAGATATTTTCAACATACTCTACATTCTATCTTAGTGGATCTGACCATTCCTTACACTATTAAAGCTCATCTTCACTCTTGCTCTAGCAACTATGCAGGGTTGTGGATCTTGACTCATCATGTATTAAGGCTTTTCGAATTGCACTAGCTACCTTCTTTACATGGATGAGGTTTTGCCTTGATTTGGTCTATCCATCTGCATCTGAATCACTATAGGATCTAAGGTGGTACCACAGTCACTTGTGACTGTGGTATCACCTTAGATCCAATAGTGATTCATATGAATCATTGTCTATTCAGAAGAAGAGGATAGCTACCCATGATGTCATTATGGATGTGGTGTTTGCTATTGAATAAGAGGATGGATATCTTACATGGAGGCAATGATCGTATGGTTTGCAGTGGATTCGGGTTAAATAACATCTATACTTGATTCGAGAGGACCATGTTATTGTTGTAAACGTTATGGTTACAAATCCTACACCTAACATTATTTCAGAAGGGATGATTACCCATCCTCCAAGATGGACGACGAGTGAAGCAATAGCACCCAAGGTCTCCAAGTATAGGGATATACAAAGAGATCAGCTCTTTGTTCCTCTAGCTTTGGATTTATATGGAGCTATGGACGCCGACTTATGTTCGTGAGAGAATGCACGAGAGAGCCTATCATACTAGGCGACAAAAGTATCACTTTCTTTATGGTCTTTTATATAATCTATTTAAGGTAGCGTGTGTAACACTAGGGAAGTGAGGAGAGACCACTCGAATAGCTCAAGAAATTCTGAAGTTGAGAGATATCTCAATGGTCTCTCTTTCTCCATATATAGTCCTCAAAAAGGTACAAACTAGATAAGGTTACACAACCACCATCCACTCAATTCCTCATGGATTGATGACATGGCAGACATCCCTATGAGCACACGGATTGCTGACGTGTACTTCAACTAACACACCAACTAACACACTAACTAATACACAAGAAACACAACCTAAAGAGCACACGGATTGCTAACTTGGCACCTTTAGAGACTCCACTAATAGTCAACTCAAGACTATCTATCTCCTCCTTGCGTAACCTCTACTTTAGTTCTCACTAACTAAAGATGGTTACAAATCTCCCTCCTTTTAAGATGCAACGTCCTCGTTACTCACACGTTCAAGAGTTTGATCGTTCAAGAGTTTGAACGATCAAAGGTGCATTGGCTAAGTTCTTTGCCGGTTCCCAAGTTGATTTATATGATGGATATCCCTTCCATTGAACCAAATACTTCGTTTTTTGGTATCTGTGACCCCGAATCCATTTTTTGAGAATCTTGTCAACCTCTAATTCTGCTTGATCTGCTCCATAGTAGGTAAAGGAGGATGGGTTGATGGATTTGTGAACTGCTTGGGACATGGTACATATTTTCGCAATCATGACACATGAAATACATGATGTATTTTCAAATACAACAGGAGCTCTAACTTGTAAGAGACCTCGCCAACATGTTTCAACACCACAAAAGGACCGATGAATCGAGGGTTAAATTTTGGTGTTCCTACAAGTGACAAATTGATCATTGATAGCCAAACTTGATCTCCTTCCTGGAAATTCACCTCCCTGCGATGAGCATTTGCATATTTCTTTTGTCAATTTTGAGCAATTACCAACTTCTCCTTTGCTTGATGTAGTCTTTTGTGTATGTGCTCCACAAAATCATTGACTGCCGCAACTTTGGTTGAAAACTCCTACCCCTTAGGAATTCTCAACAAACTAGAAGGTGTCAAAGGATGAGCACCATACATCACATAAAATGGAGACACTTTTGTGGATGCATTAACAGAATTGTTATATGCAAATTCCACTAGAGGCATAAGAGTATCCCACTCTTGTTGTTCCTCCAAGGTGAATGCTCGCAGCATATCCTCTATTGTTCTATTGGCCCTCTCTGTTTGACCATCAGTTTGAAAATGATAGGTTGTAGACATTGCTAACTTTGTTTTGAATAAACCAAACAAGGTTTTCTAAAACAAACTAGTAAAATGAGTTCCTCTATCTGTGATTAAGACTTTGCTTAATCCTTGATTCACAAAAACTGCATCTAGATACAGATGAGCAAGTTGTGGTGCCGTCACTGTCTTTGTGGTAGGTCGGATATGTATCATCTTACTCAATTTATCCATAAAGACCACAACTGAATCATGTCCCAAAGAGTTTTTTGGTAACTCACATACTAGATCCATAGTAACATGTTCCCATCGTTGTTCGGGAATGGGAAGGAGTTTTAGTAAACCTGTTGGTTTTTGATTCCTTGCCTTATTTTGTTGACATGCGACACAACTTCGAACATATGCCTCCGCATCTTCCCGCATCCTTGGCCAATAGTACACTCATTGTATGCTCTCCAAAGTCTTTTCAGCTCTTTTCAGCATTTCAATGCTTGAAATGCTGACTCTTGTGTGGTTTCCCATCTCCATTTTTGACCCTTTCCTAGCATAAATGTTAAGGCTTGGACAAAGCGTGCAAAAGCTTTAACAAATCTGCGATAAAATCCTATAAGACCTAAAAAAACTCTTTAGCTGAATTTGATCCTCTGGTGTTGTCCATTTCTGTATGGCTACTATTTTCTCACTCATCACTTGGATTCCCTCCGCTATGACTCGATGGCCTAAATAATCTACTTCTGATTTGCCAAATTTACATTTTGCAGCTTTGGCATATAACTTATTCTCTCGCAAAACCTGGAGTACCTCTCGTAAATGTCGCCTATGATCTTCTAAGGTTGTACTATATACCAAAATATCATCCAAAAAGATAATAATAAATTTGTCTAAATAAGGATAAAAAATATCGTTCATTAATCCCATGAATGTGGTAGGTGCGTTAGTGAGATCAAAAGTCATCACTAGATACTCAACGTGATCATACCTAGTACGAAAAGCTGTCTTCTAAACATCTTCATCAGCAATTCGAATCTAGTTGTACCCGCTCCTCAAATCCAGTTTGGTGAAATACTTCGCCCCTTCAAGTTGGTCAAACAAATCATCCATTCGAGGTAATGGATACTTGTTTTTCACCGTTTGTAGATTCAATCCACGATAGTCAATGCACAATCTCATACTCCCATCCTTCTTCTTCACAAACAGCACAGTGGCTCCATAAGGTGAAATGCTTGGTTGTATGAACCACTTTCTCAATATCTCCTCCACTTGAGCTTTACATTCCTCCAACTCATTTGGAGCCAAACGATATGGAGCTTTGCACGTTGGAGTGCTTTCGGGTATCACCTTGATCTTGTGATCTACACGCCTCTTAGGTGACAATCCTGCAGATAGATCATCTAGAAAGACATCTTGATACTTCGTAATAATATCGCTCAATGATTCCGGAATGTAAAGATTGTCCTTAGAACCAGCAACATCTCTTATAAGTCCCAAGAAACATACATCACCTCTAGAAATGGTAGTCTTACCAATCACAAAGAGAGATAAGTTTCTATTCAGATCTCCTTCTATCTTCGTAAATCTTCCATCCACTACTTTTTACTACTTTCTTTCTCCAATCTACCTCCGGATTGTATTGCTCCATCCATGACATTCCTAGGATGACATCATATCGAGCTAATCGGATTACTCTCCATTCAATCTCTTCCTGGTATCCGCGTATGACTAGTTGTACACTCCGTGCTAATGTCTCAATTGGTTCAGTTTGCCCATTTGGCAACTTCACTTCCTCACTCACATCCTTCATCAAAATCAATCCTAATTTCATTGCAACAGATCGTGATAGAAAATTTTCTGTTGCTCCATGATCAATTAGGACTCTCACCTTGTGTCCTTCCATCATACTATTTGTGACAATCAATCGTGCTTGTTTCTTACTCCCTCCATGAACTTCCAATCGTTGTCTTCTTCCAACCCCACCTTTTCTTCGTTTAGTGGAACCAGTAAAGCCGCGAGGCAAGTTTACTAGTGATCTTTGTTTCCCTGCAAGATCTCGTCTTCATTGTCGTTTTTCCCTCCTTCCATATTGTTGAAAGATCTTCGCATCATAGGTCTTCCTCCAGATGGTCCTGATCAAGTTTATAGAAGTTGGCAATGTGACCTATCCTCCCACATGTATAGCATTGACGATTGTCACGAACCCCCATTCCTCCTTGATTAACCGTTCCATTATTTGCAAGAAGATCGGGCAAATTTGGAATAAATGATCGACGATTATCACCTCCATATCTAGGCGGTAGTCCTCGTGGTGGTGCATATCCTTCCCTATATCAAAATTTTTCCAACTCCATGGGTGTTGGACCAAGTGGTTCTCGAACATTGCTTGATGGTTCACCGTGTGTGATCCCATAAGCACCCGAAATCCGTTGAGCAATTGCGATTTATTCATTTACTCACCATCATCTCCTTTCGTAGTCTCTCCTTCAAACCTCGTTTGAAGACATCTAAGGCTTCTGCTCCACTCATATCCATAATGGATACTTGAAAATCACAAAATTCTTCAATGTATTCATGTATGTCTCATTTCTGCTTCAAATCCCACAACTTCATTCTCACGGTTTGAAGGGAATCCACCGCTTGAAAGTTTTGAAGAAGCCCCTCTTGCATCCCACTCCATGAAAATAGAAGCGCCTCATTCTGAAAGCATTCGTTCCCATGTAGTGTACCATGTAAGAGCCTTATCCATGAGGTAAGACCCCATGAACAATCCTGCAGTAAAATCAGAAATATGAAAATATGATAGATGTATATTCATCTTCATGATCCATCCCTCCAAAACTACCATGGCTCTACTGCCCTTGTAGGCTTCCATCTTGCATGACTTTTCCATACGAAGTAAGAGATTGGTTTGATCTTCTATCTCTTCAAGTCGTCTCCTATTTGCCTCTTCATTGGCAATAGCAGTCACTTGCGGTTGGGATTGAGTCTCTTGTATTGGAGTTTCCACTTCCATCTCACCAACTCTTTCTCTCTCTACCTTCTCACTCTCTAATACAAAGATCTTGTCATCCATGGCTTGTTGCTTTGTATGTCCATCTATAATAGCTTTTCTTAACTCTTTCATTTCTATCATGATTGAGTTCAGAACTTCACTCATAGAAATTGATGCTTCCATGCTTCTCCACCACTCATATTAATACAATTTAAGTATAATAACAATCCAATCTCTCAAAATGGGAATCACAAAAGGCCGAGGTGATCCTATTACATCTTTGTAGTACTCTTCACCATAATTCCTAACAATAAAGTCCCTCCATACTCTCTTATGTCGATAAATTGTTCTAATTTCTACAAATGTGTTGAACGGAACCGGTGCGGGTGGTCCACGTTTCTCCATAACTGACAATCAGAAGTATCATTGGTACTGGTGATGTCATCACTCAAGCCATAAAATCTGCACCCCAATTCACCACAAAGTACACTCTGAAAATATTCTTCTCCATGAATCGAATATGGATGTTGAATAGATTTGGAAATGGAAAGTTTGGTACAGGATTTCTCTTAGTCACATCCATATCTGCAGCCCACAGTTTTCCCTTTCCCCCTTACTCTACATGTAGATCAATGACCTCTGTCAGTCTCTATACAACTCTCAAGAACTTAAAGTTATCATCATGATCTTGCTATTCCAAGAGGGGTAATCCACACTCAAGGAAAGAGCAAGTTTGCTCTAATACCATTGTAATACTAGGGAAGTGAGGAGAGACCACTCGAATAGCTCAAGAAATTCTGAAATTGAGAGATACCTCAATGGTCTCTCTTTCTCCATATATAGTCCTCAAAAAGGTACAAACCAGATAAAATTACACAACCATCATCCACTCAATTCCTCATGGATCGATGATGTGGCAGACATCGCTTTGTGCACATGGATTGCTTAAGTGTACTCCAATTAACACACCAACTAACACACTAACTAACACACAAGAAACACAACCTAAAAGCATATGGATTGCTGACATGGCACCTTTAGATACTCCACTAATAGTCAACTCAAGACTATTTATCTCCTCCTTGCGTAATATCTACTTTATTTCTCACTAACTAAAGATGGTTACAGCGTGTCTTAGTGGATTGATGGTCGATATTGTCATTGTGAGCAAAAATAGTAATCTTTATATTTGTTAATCCTAAAAAAATAATACAAAAATATAAGAATGAATATGAGGTTCTTGAATATGTCAAAAGAACTTTTCCACCACTAAATATGACTTTGATGTTGTGATAATCCCAAATGCATTGCACTTGCAATATAACTATAGTTTGACACAAAAATTGTTATAATATAATTAAAATTCTGTAAAAAGAATAGAAGATGAATCTTGAGTTGGAGCATTGGTTGTTGATGGATACAATTAATTTCTCTTCATATAATGAATGGTAGGAATTATTACTAGAAATAATATATTTTAGAGTATTGTTAAGAAAGGTAAACTTTATGATGTTGTTGTATTATATTTGAGTCTATTATGTAAAAGGTCAAAAATTCGAAAATAAATAAAAATCCAAAATTTGACTCAAACTTTTAATTTAAAATGTTGTAAAATATTTTTTCACTTGTGAATTCTAATATATCCAAACTTAACTTCAGAAAAATTATTTATATGTCAATTATATCAATGTAAATACTTTGTCAACATCATTTACAAAAGATTTAAAATAACTCCATTGAGTAAATTTAAGTCTTCTAGACTTTCGAATTGAATAAAAGGAACTCCAAAAAAGACTAAGATTTATTTCAAAAGTTTTGAAAATATAATTTGGAATGAATTGAAGGCTTCATGAGTTTTTAAATTGATTATGAGAACTCCATAAAGGATCTTGATCTCATTCTGAAGCTTGGTATATATTGTCTTGATTGAATTAAAGTCTTATGGAGTTTCAAATTAAATTTTAAGGAACTCAAATAAGGATCAATACCTACTCTAAAAGTTTTTAAAGTATTGTCTTTAGTGTATTAAAGTCTTATAGAGTTTCAAAATTAAGTTTAAAAAATTTCAGAAGGAATAAAGACTTACTTTTAAAGTTTCAAAAAACTGCCTAGAATGGATTCAAGTCTTTTGGAGATTTGAAATAGATAATCTTAATGGAGTTTAATGAACAATAGAAAGATAATACCTACTTTATAAGTTCCAAAATTTCAGTAGATTAATACTTTAGGAGTTGAAAAATCAAATTTTTAAAATTTCAAAAGGGATCGAGACCTAGTCTAAAAATTTTGAAATTACTTTGAAGTGGATTGAAGATATTTACAATTTTAAAATTAAGTTTAAAAAATTCAAAAGGAATCATGATGTATTACAAAAGTTTTAAAAATATCCTCTAGACTGGATTGAAGGCTTTTGGATTTTTAAAATTGAGTTCAAGTTACTCCAAAAGGGACAAAAAGTTACTCTAGAAGTTTCAAAAGTATCATGTTGATTGAATTCAAAGCTTCTCAAGTATTGAATTGATTTCAAGATACTTAAATATGGATCGACACTTACTCATAAAATTTTAAAAGTGTTGTCTAGAGTGGATTCAAGACTTTTGATGTATTGAAATTGAGTTTAATAAACTCCAAAAAGGATCTAGATTTCATTTAAAAGTTTTGGAACTAATATTTAGAGTGGATTAAAGATTTTGAAGTTTCCATATTAAGTTCAAGGAGCTATAAAAAGATTGAATATTACTTTCAAAGTTTAAAAATTATCATGAATTAAAGGTTGTCAAAGTTGAAAATTGAGTTCAAGGAACTGCAGAAATAATCAAGATCTACTTCTGAAAAGGTACATTGAAGTCTTGAGAAACTCCATAAGGGATCAAGATTTAGTTCCAAAGTTTTTAAAGTATTGACTATAGAAGATTGAAGGCTTTAATATTTTTTTAAATTGAGTATAAGAAACTCCATAAGCGTTAAAAATTTATTGTATAAATTGAAGACTTCAAGAATTTTGAAGTTGAGTATAAGAAACTCCATAAGGATTGTGATTTACTTTAAACATTTAGTCTGAAATGTATTTTTTAGAGTAGATAGAAATATTATTAAGTCTTGATATGGAGTTCAAATAATTTCACAAATGATTTAGACTTACTCATGAAATTTCAAAAATATTTTTTGGAATGAATTAAGGACTTTAAGAGTTTCAAAATTATGTTCAAGAAACTTAAGAAGACATCAATACCTACTCTAGAAGTTTCAAAAGTATCGTTTGAAATGGATTAATGGCTTTTAGAGATTCAAAATTAAGTTCAAGAAACTTGAGAAGACATCAATACCTATTCTAAAAGTTTCAAGGGTATCATTTGAAATGGATAAATCACTTTTAAATTTTCAAAATGAAGTTCAAGAAATTTGAGAAGACATTAATAACTACTTAGAAGTTTTATAAGTATTTTCTAGAGTGAATTCAAGATTTTTTTAGTTTTTAACTTGAGTTCAAGAAACTTTTTAAAATATTGAAACTTACTTCATAAGTTTCCAAAATACTATCTTAAGCATATTGAAGACTTTTGTAATTTTGAATTCCTTAATTTTAAGGAATTCAAAAAAGTATCAAAACTTACTTTAGAAATTTCAAAAGTACAATCCTTGATAGATTGAAGATTTTTTGAGTTTTAAAGATGAGTTAAAATACTCACACACAAAATGAGAAGAAGAGGTTTGAGAAGGGATTGACACATAATTAAAAAAGTACTTTAGGAAGTGAATTGAAGCACTTGGAGTTTTGACAATGATTTTGAGGAGCTTTTAATGGGTTCATGAATGAGGTCATAGCTTTTCTTGAAGGTTCATGAGATTCGACATGTATTATTTGATTTGATGGCATTAATCTAAAGTTTGTAGACCTTAAGCAAGAGTTATATTGTAAGTTTGATTCATAGTTATTCATCTATAAGTAGCTTATTGCTATAGGTATACCAAAACTTAGTGATGTTTCGGTATACCTATAGCAATTAAGTTGACGATATTATTGATATGTCAATCACTTGCTATTTGGCCGCTTTACCATAATTGAGATTAATAGTTAGCTGCAAGTGGATGTTTATAATTAAAAAGCTTCATCTCTCCCTTAATAGTCAATTGTTTTCAATCTTTTATTCATTGTTTGAATTGGTGAAATATGGAGGAGAGATACAACTTAAAGGATGATCATGATATTCTTCTATAATCTAAAAAAATATTTTTATAGTAAAAACTATTTCATGCAACAATGTGTTTGTGAATGTACAACATGATTTAAAAATAAACACAATGGATTTTTATGCATTTATATGTTGATGTCAAAATCTTTTTGTGTTATATTGTATCGTGTATTTATATTATGCATACATATATTATTATATATAACACTTTTTATTAATGAAAGGTAATTGAATTAAAATATCATCAAGATGTAACAATATAAATCTTTAATTTTGTTGAATAAACAAGGTTGGTTAACAAATTGTTCTCCTGAAATAAGCAATTTTTCAATATGAAGTGAAATTTGAATAAATTTTATTTTTTTCATATTTTAAAATATTATACTTATATCAAGATGATTTTTTCTTAGATGTTTTTTACAATGTCTATAAAGCTAAATTTTTATCATTTGACATTCATATAAAAAAATATTAATGTCAAAAAAGAATAAAAAAAATTTCATATGTTTCATTTTAACCTTTTCCTATAACTAAATGTTTATGTGTCGTGTCATATGATCATTATCCACATTATGATAAAATAATTAAAATAAATATGATGCAAATTTCAATTATTATTCATAAATATATATAAATACATACATATTTCAGTATCATTGTTACAAAATTTGAGTTTTATTCTAGTCAATAAGACATTTATCTTCTCATATCAAGATCTAGTAAGAGTTTAAATAAAAAGAATTAACTTCCATAATTGATATTTTTAAATAGGTGTCTTGAATCTTTGCATTTAGATTTTTGTATTACATATATATTTTATGTCAAATCATTATTTAATAATTCATCCTTCACATCAATATAATGAATTTTTTATTTTTTTAAATTATAATTATAACAAAAAAATTATATATATATATATATATATATATATATATATATATATATATGATTTATATGATAAAATGTCTTCACATAATAGATCCCCAAATCTTAAATCTTTATGATCTTGTACTAACTTTTTGATTGTCTAATTTATTATCACTTGCAATCAATAACACATCTATCTTTTAGAAGTTTTATCCAAATTTACATTTAATATTGATCAAATGTTACATAATATTATTGGATAACTGGCTATCACTTAATCTTCTTTACAATTTTTACAAATATGTTGAATTCTTCTATAATTACCTTAATCATGTATGCATGATGCATCGTAAAAAAAATTTTCATGCATCAACCTCTTAACTTAGCTTCTTGTTGATTATGAATGATTAAAATTCCAGAAATGGTATGAATTATTTATATTTTGTTGGGATTGCTCCAATCAAACTCCAATATGTGAAGTAGATGTTACTTGAACTTTTATAAAATATGTAACATCTTGGAGACTTCACCACTTGTTTACTTCACACTAAAGTAGCTAGATAAAAATATAATGAAAAATCAAAATAATCTCTTATAACATATATAATCCCACTTTTATAAATAATTTATTACACAATATGATATTTTAATATGAAACACATGTCATTAAAAAAATGGTTGAATTTCAACATCTACATGTTTTTTACTTTAAGCATACTTAATAAATATACAATAAAAATTCTCTATCTATCTATAATCTATTTATCTTTTCATCAATAATTACACATAACAGACATGTCAATAAACCTTAAGATATATTTTATGATTGTAAGTACTTCAATTGATATTTTGTTTATCAGTAATATTTGAGTAATATAACATTCAATAACTTTTGACTTATATGATATAAATTGAACCAATTCACTCAATATCAATTTCAAAAACTTTACAAACTGCCATGATTTACTTTCAATATTCATCTCATATTCTAAAATTCATATGTATATTATCATGATTTATTTTTAATTTTTTTTAATTTTTTTAAGATTATAAGATATACATACATGTTTTATTATATTATATTTAATCTAATTTTTTCATATTATTTTTATATTTAAAATTTAATTTTTAATTTTCAATAAGTTCATCAAAATTTTAATTTAACTTCATTAAATTTTATAATTTATGATTAAAATAAACAATGCACACAAAACTCCTTGATGAATTAAAAAAAAATAAGTAAAAATAAAAACTTTTAGTTATTTAAAAATTTTACTTTTAAAATATATTTTTTAAAAAAATAAAAATGATATTTTCAAAATACAAGTAAATTATGTTCAACCATAAATTGTAATAAAATCCATAAATTTGATAGAAAAAATAAATCACATTAATATCTTATTTAAAAAATAATTTGACTTAAGTATATTTTTTAATAACATCAAATTTATTACAAAGCTATCCAATAAGATCAAAATTATTCATCAAAATTACTTGTTTGTAAAATTTAAATAATTTCAAGACCATATAATATTTTATTTTATATCTTACTACTAATCTAATCAAAGTAAAAAATGTTTAGTAAATTTTTATTTCATCATAATTGTTTACATATGTTGAAATTTTTTTAATTTATAATTTTGGCACTTCTGCATATTATTTGACATGACAATCCTTTTGATGAATATATAACACATCAAAGAATGAGCCATTACAAAATAAAACAATCTGACAAAAATTATGATGTTAAATATGAACTTCACATATAGATTTTAAATTTATATGACACATGAAATGATGCACCTTAATCTCATCGCTCACCTTATTTAAAATATACATTCATGTCATTTTCAAACTATTAATTGTAATGAAATGTGTCTATAATAAATACAAGGTGTATTTCATATGCAACGGGAGTTCTAACTTGTATGACATTTCCAATACTTTTCAACACAAAAAAAAAATTCAATACCTTGAGTACTAATTTTTTGTGTCTCCATCAATGATAAGTTGATAGTGGATTACCAATTTTGATCTCCTAAATGGAAAATCAACTTTTTGCGATGATCATTTGCATAATTCTTCTCTTGATTTTGAAAAATTATCAACTTTTCATTTGCTTGATGCAATTCATTATGTATGGGGTCTACAAAATCATTGACTTTCAAAATTTTAATTAAAAATTCCTCCTTTTAAAAATTTCTTACCAAACTAGAAGGTGTCAAAAAGTAAAAGTCATACTTTAGATTTAGCATATAATCTAACATACTAATCATATTAAAAAACATCACTTCATACTCAAAGTGACTATACATAGTACAAAAAACTATCTTGTGAATGCCTTCATCATCAATTCGAATATGGTTATACCCGTTATTCAAATATAGTTTATGGAAGTACTTGCTCTCTTGAAGTTGATCAAACAAATCATCCATTAAAGACAATGTATACTCTTTTTTCACCGTTTGTTGATAATCACAATAATCAATGCACAATCTCATACTCCCATCCTTATTATTCACAAACAACATAGATGTCTCATAAGGTGAAACGCTTGGTCGTATGAACCACTTCTTCAACATCTTCTCCATTTGAGCTTTATATTGCTCCAACTCATTTGGAGTCAAACAATGTTGAGCTTTGCAAGACAATGTGTTACAAGATATCACCTTGATCTTGTGATCTACACATCTTTTATGTGGCAATCATGTTGTTAGATCATTTGGAAATGCATCTTTATACTTTGTAATAATATTGCTCAATGAGTCTAGAATGTGAACATTGTCTTTATAACCAACAACATGTATCTAAATCATAAGAAACATACATTACATTCAGAAATGGAAGTTTTACCACAACTATATTGGGATCACAAGGAGGAAAATCATGATGTGATGTCACTTCTATAATTTGGAAGGAGTAAAATACAAAGATGAAGATGAGATCTTATAGGAAAACGAAGATCACCAATGAACTTGACTTGCATCCTTATTAATTTCATTAAACAAAAAAAAAGTGATTGTGAGAGAATACAATGATTGGAAATTTATAGGAGGAGCATGAAACAAGCAAAATTGATTTTCATATATAGTATGATATAATAACACAATGTGAGAGTTTTGATCAATCGTAGAGCAATAAAAATCTTAATGTCACAATATGTTGCAATAAAATTAGAATTATTTTTGATGAAGTATGAGAGTGAAGAAATAAAATTGTCAACAGTCAAACTAAATCAATAGACATATTATCATGGAATGTACAACTAGTCATATACGAGTATAAGGAAAAGATTGAATGGAAAGTGATCATATTAGCTTGATATGATGTCATCATAAAAATGTCATGGATATAACAATACAACCAAGAGGTAGATTGGAAAACAAAATTGGTAAAAAGTAGTGGATGAAAAATTTATGGAAATAAAATCGTTCTTTACAGTAAAGAACGATTACTTTAAATTAATCGTTCCATTAATTTAAAGTAAGATCTGGCAAATTTGGAATATGTGATCAACGATTATCACTTCCATACTTGGATGGTGATCCTTGTTACTATGCATATCATTCCATACAATAAAGGTTCCTCAACTCCATTAGTGTTGGATCAAGTGGATCTTGGGCATTGCTTGATAGTTAACCATGTGTGATACCATAAACACATGAAATTAGTTAAGCAATTGCTTCATGCATTATGGATGGATTTTACACTATCAACTCATTTTGCACATCTTCTTCAACCTACACCACCTCTTCTTTGTTTGAAGATATCCAAGATTTATGTTCCATTCATATTCATTGTGGATATTTGAATATAAAAAAATTATTTAATATATTTATGTAATTCATTTTTGTTTCAAATCCCACAATTTTTTTCTTGTTATTTGAATTGAAAGTTTTGGAGAAAATTTTAAATAAATGTATAACTGAAAAATTATTTAATCTGGTGTCATATATCATATGCATAAATAAACAAGTATTAATAAATAAACTGATAATTTTAAGAATTAATTTTTTATAAAGAATTCATATATATTTATGTAAAAATAGTATATATTATTTGGTTTTGTAATTTAAAATTTGACTTAAAAAATTTAGCATAGATTTTATTTTTTGAAGATTTTTTTATCTATCGTAAAACTGATTGAAAAAATTTTACATAAGATTATATTACATTTCAATGTTAATTTTAATCAACATAAGTATTATATTAAAAAAATAATATTTCATGCCTCTTTGTTAAAAATGAGGGTTTTTCTTCATCTTAATATAATTTACATATGTTATTATTGACAATGAATGACATAATTAGAATTTTTCAATATGAATTTTAGTAATAATATAATAAATAATTTAAATCAATTTTTATGATATATTTTTTAACATTGATATATATATATATATATATATACATATGTTAAAATGTTGAATTAACTCATTCATATTCATATAAATATGGATATACAAATCTTTTTAAATTCACACTCTTATCTTGATCTAGTTGTAACATAATGTTTTCTTAGACATTTCATTTACCACAATATGTTCAATTCTACTATTTATATTTATGATTCAATATTGTAATATATTTTTTTCAATTTTTTTCCGGTATTCTAATAATATCAATGGTTGATATTTAGGAGAACTATTTTTAATTTTGGGAACTCGGGATTGTTCATCACTGCGGTCCCTCGTGCAAATTCATACAACAAGATACAACAAGTTCGTAAAGCCATGTAAAACCAAAGAAGTATCCGGACCACCTTTATTTCTCAGCCATTTCTAGAAGAAGGACCAACAAAGTAAGCTTTAAACCACAGGCATGGTTATCTTATCCCCGGCTGGACTAGAGTTTCGAGGATATGGTCTTATTTATCTACATATAAATAATAAAATAGTAATTTATAGATAATTTTTAAGATTAAATGATTATGTAAAATTATATATTGTGACGATCATGTATATTTTGTACAAAATATGAATTTTATCTAGAAGAGATGTATCAAGAGCTTTGAAGGGTATCTCATCTAATCTGCCTGGTAATTCACATTACAACTTGTTACTCATAATAACAATTTCCTCTTTGCTTTGAAAGCTTGATGTAACTATCATATATGTGAGCACCAAAAGCGCCTCTTATTAGAACATGTTTGTAAGAAGGAATTTAATTTTGTTGGCTTCTGTGTTATGCTTGTAGTTTTTGCCATCTCGTTTTCATTCCCTTCGTCGACTTTTTCGTAATTTTTCAATTTTATTTCATGCATCTCCCTCTAGAAGTAACATACTGACAAGAAGTTCTTAAAATATGTTACAAGCAGAAGCCATCTCCGTCCAGCAGTTGATTAGGTGAGGAATTTCACAGGAATTTGGGTGCAAATCAACCCTAATAATGTGACAAGAGGATTGTGGTGACATTGACATGTCAACTCCTTCGTCAATGATGCAGGTGATGTACATTTCTGCCCTCTTTGCGTTTCTCTCGCTCGGTGGAGAAAATTTAGGCGCGCAAAGAATTGTAACACTTGTTTGATCAAAAGGCAGTTGATAACGAAGGGCGTGCTCATTCCGTGTTCATGTCCTTCAATTTTTTATGTAAGTAATTTTCTGGTTTGAAATGACGGAGTTGGCAGCAACGATGGCTGACAGAGGCCTGGTGCTGCTACTTAGAAGCGGAGCATGGGGCTTGCCCACAGCTTGCCCTGCATGTCTTCCCGCTTATATCTACCTGAAGCTGGCTCGCGTTGCCTTCACCCCTCAATACGCGACTTTTCAACCCGATTCAGGTCTGAGATTCTGTGCACATCACTCTGATTTTTTCGATGTATCGCCCGGTTCGTTGGATTGCCGACAGATGTTTAATCACTCGGCCTCCCATGGAGCCAGTCTCTTGCTTCAGGGGAGGGGCTCAGGAGATATCCAATGGCTTACGGTCAGGAGGATCATGTGATCCTTGACCTGGTGGTATTGTGATTTTCAGCTGTAATTTTGTGAGTTTGCAAATGTGACCTGTCAAGAGAAATCTGACAGAAGTCTGTGAAGCAGTAAACTGTAGACTAGGTTGTGACTGGACTGACACTCATCTACTTCTAAGACACATATGTGCGGTAGGTAATGAGAATGTTAGAGCAATGTAGATGCTTGAACGTGTATGGAGTTTTCGTCCCTCATCGTTAAAAAACGCTTTTTTTCCCTTCTTGGTGTTTAGGTCAGCATTAATTCTTTCGTAGAATTCCATTTTTACAAGTGATGTTAATCCACGTCTGGTTATGCTATCCAGCTCAAGATCACGTCCATAATGAATGAAACCGCCGATGGTTCTCCATGCAGATGATCTTCCCGTACTGGAGTATGGTGACGTTGTGGGATACGGTAGTGACACAGGTGGAATTATTGGGGTGTTGAAGAGAGAGAGAATATGCGATCTGGATGAAGGATTGCCAGAGTCAGCCAAAGCAGACGTGAATGCGTATACATCCATTGTGAATTCGTGGCTTGCGGATGCTCTTCTTTACGAACTGTGGCTAAAGGAAAATGGGGCAACAGTTGCTGAGGTGTATCTATCATCTCTTCCCTGGCCCATAAATAAGGCAATTGATTGGAAGCAAAGAAGATCAATACAAGTCCACCTAGGGATTAACACCGAAAACGCTGCTGAAAGGGCTGCAGAGGTACGAAGGCTATTTGTTTTTTGTCACATTGGAGAATGTCACTTTGAAAGCTCAACTGCATTTTGAGAACTATCAAATATTTATTTTTTCCGTTCTTTATTGAGTATTTGCCTCCTTTGTGTGATCAACCAAGTGATATGTGTTTTCCTTCCAATCTGCTTACTTCCTATCTGACCGGGATCAGAGTACGCTTTTGTTGCCACTTGAAACACTTTGCTAGAAAGGCTAGACGGCAGTTCATCTGTGATGTACATCTCTTGTATTGAGATGTACATCACAAATGAACTGCCGCCTAGACCTCTTATGCATATAAACTGAATCCGTTTACATTTTTTTTTGGGTCTAGGATATTGGTCGGCTGATGTACATCTCGTAGTATACGTCTCATAGAGCTTTGGTCGACCCTTGAACAAAGTAAAGAAAAAACAGCATTTTGTATTTCATAAAAAAATTCTATTTTTTGAATCGAAAAAGCCTGGTCCGCGCAAGTTTTACTTTATTAAAAGTAAATGCTAATTACAGACATGGAGATGTTTTCCTCCGATTCTGGTTGTCGAGAAGTATGTAAACGTATCACTTATGTTGAAGTTGGTACTTTGTCAACGCAGGGTTCTAGTAAAAGAGAGTTTTAAATGTTTCATTTTGGTATTCTACTCTGGAAAATTAAAATTCTACTTTACAAGTGCGAGTTGATGGTTATGAGTGATTCTTTGTTCCTGATGTCCTCTAGTTGTCGTCCTCTGTCATGAAGTACAGTCCTTTGGCCGAACGGAGTGATGGAGTATGCCAAATCCTTCAATCTATACATTTGTAGAACTAAGAAGGTCAATCCAAGGTTGCGTCTGAAAATAGTTCGTATTATTTGCCATCGACAGTTGTGCAAAGACATCGATTGGGTTGCTAATTTATTGCTAAACTTACCGATGTTGCCGAACATCTTCTGCTCTGCAAGCAGTTCACGTCTTATAGATGTTAGAGATGATTCTGTCAGTTACCAAACATGCTTCCATATGTGGCCGGAAGTATCCAATATCACTCGGTCATTCAGGATAGTCAAAGATCACGAAGCATAGCAATTTACATGATGTGAATTAGTGAAAGGGGATTAATATCATGATCTCATGCAGTGTTTTTAACGCGATGTAGTGCTTGTGTTTGTGAACTCCACCGTAATCCATTCGTATTCTTATGCACACATGCTACTGGAATCTGCGCTCCTTTTTGCATTACTGATTCTTTTCATCTGTTCACGGCTCTCAGGGCACCTCATCTCTGTCTTTTGTCCTCTCAGTCTGTAGCTTTGGTTCTCGACATGCACCACTTTGTGTTTGTAATTTGATCATCTTTTGATACTTAAACAGAAGTACTTTTAACTGTTAGTAGCCCAGTTTCAACTTTCCACTTTGTCATAACTTTGGAATACGAATTGTTGATTATTGATGATGGCCATATTGATTGAGCATTTAAGAAAGAATCACAGCCATTTTCATTGAGTTTTTAAGCTATTTACTGAACTGATCTGCAATATAACCTGAGTTTGGTTATATTGCAGATCGTCTGGTGAATAGGTAATCTCGACATAAGGTTACCTGCTAGTACTCAGCACCATGTAACACCTTGTAGTAGACACATTATAGTCTGAGCTGGATAGGGACTGATTTGAACGAACGCATTCACTGAGAGCCAGTCTGCCATACAATACATCAGAAAAAGATCGTTCTTTTCGTGATAGCAAATTTACAATTTTTGTTGGTTCGGGAGTCGGACAACTGGCTGCATACCAAAGTTTTCCATGTCAGCATGAAAAGCACTTGGGGATGCTTTTTGTGTATATTATGTAGAGATCTGTTCTTTTTCCCCCGAAGTAATTAGAAATTTCAAATTCCACGGATAGTAACAATACCATCCCATGTGTTGATCGGGCAAGCGTGGACTCACTCTATCAGCTAATTCAAAAACTCCCTTTCATGAGAGCATTGTGGTGCACTATATCGTTGAAGTGGTTTTCTGGATGCGAACAAATAGCTGGCTGTGGTTCATCACCTCGTGGACGGAGCTCGGATAGAAAAAATATCTTCACAGCAATATACGAGCACTACCATTTGTGTAGAAAACGGAAGTAGCTGGATGACAAATCTGTATGATAAGAGGGCATTGATCTTTCTTGCCGTTTCCTGGTACTGGAATAAACTATCATACAACTTGTCTTGAGGACAAATTACTCCAAACGTTAGTCAGGAAGTGTCATCCATCTCTAGACACCCTCATACAGTTAAATCCTTCTGTTGGTGTAGACCACCTATCATATCTCACGAATCATATCAACTACCGTGTGGTTGCTGATATGAGTGTCCATAGGTCTGCAATGTCTCTGTAATAAAATTGCCTTAGTGCATCTGTAACCTTCACCACTATCATAGAAACCTTTTTAAAATAGAGTTCATGGCATAAAAGAAGGTGTTATGTTCATTCCTTCTACCATGACACCTTGTGTCCCTAATTAAGTACCTATTCCGACGCCACTCACTATTCAGCCCTGCGTTTACCTTTCTCTGAGTCTTAGTCATAGTGCTTGACATGAGAGTGTAGGACCTTCCCTTCTAGGCAGGATTCAAAAATATTTGAATGAAAGATACCGCATTCTCTTTAGAGTCCAATAGCAAGTGCCAATTGAAGGTACAGAGATTAATCAGTGTAGAGTGAACCTGTGTATTCAACCCCATCCTGCCTCTGATTTGCCTCTTTAAATTCATTACTTTACTCTCAGATTGATCTGGATGTTAAATTCTACCTGTAATTTGAGTATGAACTAGTGGGTTTGACATTGCAACAATTTTACTACAAGATTTGGCCCGATGTGCATCTTCAAGTTTCATCATGGAATTCTGCTTACATAGAAATACCTTATATAACCGTATCTGTTTCTACTATATGTATGATAGTATTATTTTAACTTACTCATTGGTACTATCTCAGACGTGGAATTGTTACTTACTCCGTGCATCCAGTGATTAACCTCATCCGGTCTCACCAAACGATCCTCAATACAACCCTAACAGGTGGTCAAATGATTGATTATTGCGGAACTAAATGTTTTCATCAATACATGTCAAGTGCTACTTCATGATCCTCAGACGACAAGTACATTCCCTAGTTCACACCGATTGTCCATGGGATCGCTCGTGTTATACTGTTGTGTTTGCACCATCACTTCGTTTAGGTTCTGCATTTTATAGTACTCTTACTGTTATACTGATTGGCGTTTCACACTCTGATTACACCCTGTACGCCGTTGATTTGATGAGTCCAGTATTAACTCCAGTTCGGGATGGAGAGGCTGGTTGAATGTGAAACCATCGTCATTCTTCCATGTATGTGTCGTGCTTTCTTGATTCCCTGACAATGCTGACCTCTGCCTACCTACAATAAACCTCGAACCCGTGGTTTTGAATGAAAATTTCCAGAAGGTGTCATGCCTTGGTACAAGGTCAAAGTTCAAGTGTCCAATTGGAATTATAGGAAGAGGAAGATGGTGAGTCACCCTGCGACTTGCACGGAGTGTAGCACAGACGAAGAGCCCCTTCTTATAATGTTGTTAACTGCATCACGTTTGGCAGATGGAGAGCGAGATTGTACTCCGGAAATGTATGTCACCAGATACATTTCCGGTTTTTCGTAGCGTAGATTCAAAGTCCGAAGCTGCTGCTCCGTTGAGTAATATTACCCGGACCTGTCGAACTTAACAGGTGGATGTTCTGGTCAAGACTTTCTTGGTTGACACTCGGAATCTCCCAAGTAACTTCATCTATAAAAATAATACCACTACAGGATAGACCCTCTTCTCTTTCAAACAGTACTTCCTCTTTTTCCTCATCATTCTTCTTCTCTCGCTTCTCTTCTTCCTGGTTCCTTTCTTCTGGGACAGTTCAGCCAGAGCGCGGGGCCCATGGTTTTCAGGCTGACAGGCACATATTACTTGGTACGGTTTCTTAGGCTCATGCACAAGTTATACAAAGGAGCACGTGATCACCATATGAGAGAATGTTCTATGATTGACAGTAGATCGATGTCAATGAGTATTATTAGTTTCTCTTTCACATTCCTTATTAGTAGTCAACTCGAAGGTCGTGATTTGTTCCATATTGAAACTTGGTTTCGTTATGTATACCTCCCAAGTAGCCAGTAGACCTAGTTATTACATTCAACATCTTACTCTTCTTCGGTTGCAGATGGTCGGCCTTGTGGACATTAAATTCCATTGCTCTTAGTGTTTTTGTTGTGACTTTTTAATCTTATGATGTGGTTTTTTCCTGACTCTCAGCAAGAGTTTTTTTTTTTTTGGGTTTTACATTTCCTTTTCTTGGATCGTAGTTGCAAGAAATTGAATTTTTTCCTGATTCTAAATGCTGCAGTGTTGATGGGAACAGTTGTACAGGAAAGCAGCTGCAGCGTATGAAGCCCTGGCGGTGCGACTGCAAGATCAGACCTACTTCATAGCAGGAAAGTGAGTGTCGTTGCACCTTCCTTGCTCTCCTTGTATTTGTTTCATAATCCTCAACGAGTTATCCTGAACCCCTGCACGGTCCAGTGCAAAAACATATTCAACCCGGTACACACTTATGAAGAAGCAGGGATCTTGTGACGATGGATTGATGCCCGTCGTGTAGATATTGTTGATGGTCCCTGGTTCCTTTTCTTGCATCGGATTCGAGGAACCGTACCGCCCATTTTTCTGTCAGTGCGTATGCACTCCTTTGTTCTTCTAACTATGTTCTATTTTATTTCTTATTCGTGCATTTCATCCCATGGACTGTTGCTGCCTGCTTCCCCCTTTCTGTAACTCACGTACTGCTTATGTTCTGGATGCTCTATGTATGCTTGCCTTAGAAATCCGTTGACTTCTTTAGATTGAATGCGGTGCCATGTGCCGGGCCTGTTCTTTATTGCTTGATAGTTCCAATGCATCGGGCTATGCCTTAAATAGAGCCCTTTGGTTGTACCTCCGGGGTCTGTGCTCTTCGGCCTTCTTGCGAGTTAAGCCCTTGCGGTTGATCATGTGTTATTTGAATCGTTTCATAATTTTTCTTGCTTTGGAAGGAGGTTTTAAAAAAATGGAGTAACTATTATTACTCCTTGCCTTCCGCACCGTTGGTAGAAAACCCCAATGCTGTTATCAGCTACAATTAGCCTCCCATTATTTGCATTACTTTTAGCCATGTTACTGAAGTGTTGTATACGATTTGTTCAGACCGACGAGCCTTGATGCGGTTGTTTTGGGACATATTCTTTTCATCCAACATGCACCTTTGGTAAGTCATTCGGGTTCATTTTCATGTCAAGCGTATGAGCGTCTTTGTGCTTACTTATATTCCTTAGTATCATGGTACTGCAATATGGTTATTTCTGTTTTTATTAGATCCCAAAATGTGGATGATGTGGTGTTTATACAGAGTGAAAAATGTTATTGTACTTGTTGCAATCTGTTCATATTTATCTTAACTAGTGCAAATCGTAGATTTTTAGTTCTACTTAACATGCGACATCTTTCTTTCCACACATTTTCAGCACTAAATATTTCACTTCTTCATCTCTGGTCTTGCTAGGTGTCTTGATGATGGTAAATGGACATAAGTGCATTACTTATCTGAGACATTCCTAGCTGACTTCTTATATGTTCTCGTTGTTGATTTGCTGGTCAACAAACAATGATTTGATGGTAGACAGTGACTTTTGTCTCGGTCTTCGTTTGTCTTGGTAACTGACTCTTGCTGGATGCATTTAAGTTTTAATGCATTATTTGTGTCTCATATGAGATTTCTTGTGATCAGCTTTGAATGAAGGAAGACAGAATAGGTGGAAACTTAGAATTTAAGAACGTCTGCCTTAATTTTGAGATCAGTGTCGGAGTTTCAAAAGTTTGTGAGAATCTCTGCAATTCCTCCATATCCTAGAACCTTTTATGGTATTCTGTCTTTCTTATTAATTCGTGGTTCGCAGTTCAAGTTTTGATTGAGGTTCATCCCTATGAATCACAAGAAGAGCAGATGAGCAACTGTTCCGCAGCTTGCACATATTGGTGTAGGAGGAGTGTCATTATTTGAAGCAATGCAGCTCAAGCATGAGGGCAAATTTTTTCGTAACCTCGCTCTGCTGGTGGAGACTAAGCTGTTTACGTAATTCTCTAGGATTGACCATACCCAGAGTAACCGGTTTAAGTCATGTTTCCTTGTGCTTTTACAAGTGTTATGTAAATGAACTAGTTGGTTGGTTGATTCTTGGAAACTTAACTATGTGGAGAAATCCACTACAAGAGAGACCACATGGAAGTTGTACTTTCTATATTTCCTCGTTATTTGTTTACCCACATTTCCTTTTTTCTACTACTCAAGGTCTCTTCTTGCACCACTCAGGTCAGCCATTTAGGCTATTGCAGGCATATACTAATTAGTACATCTTCTTCCTTCGCAACAGAGAACATGTTAACACTACCTACAATATAAAGTATTCATCTGCTTGTCCAACCGACGGTCAAAATGGATTCTTTTCAATCTTTGTCAAGCGCGAGTAGTTTATTTAAAGCTTTAATAAAGAAGACACTATCCAAGTCAAAATATGCATTTATACATACACACATATCAAGCTATAGTCAACTTCTGTTACTCCTTTAGATTATATCTCCAGCTATGATGGGCCCATTTCCTTCAGTTGTTTGTTCAACTGTTGGTAACAATCTTGCTGTATGTTGAATGCATGGTATTATGTTCATCTCATTCCAAACTATTAAAGAATGAATTCTCTTCTTGCATTAGTCGTCGTGCAAATCAGAAAGATACTAAGTCCTCATCAACTGGATCAAAACCTAGCGCGATAACCCTCAATTGAAACTTGAGGGGTTACTCTTGCTCATGTACAAGAGATCCCTCAAGGGGGCTGATGAGATCTTGGGGATAGCGGGGGCGAGTGGGCGCACGCCCATGTTCTCAGCTCTGGACAGCCTCTGGACTTCTATCCAGCGGCAGTAGATTCAAAGTTAGTACATCCCTTTCTGGTCACCTTTTTTGTAAAATTGACAGTTTTTCTTCCCGTTAGTTGTAAAATCTGTTTTACTACCTTAGAAACGACTTGGAATACTTCTGCTGCCTGAACGTATGTTCTTCACAGACAAATTTGATCGCTTTTGTTGAGCGTTGCTTTGGCTGTTGCTTGACCGTATGCTCTTTGCCTAAGGTGTTAAGCTTGCACTACTGATCACGTTCGCCCTCTGCAGCTATCATTCATTTTCTGAGCATGCCTTTTAAATGTCATCTTAGCCCCCCCTCCGCTCATACTGAGTACTTGTACTTGGTCTTGCTAAATGTATACACTCATCATAATAGCGGGAGTGGATTGATGCACGCGCATTTTTCCCCGTTGATTACAAACTCTGGATTCCTGTTCAGCATCGATAGGATCTACACTAGAATTTCCTGTTAATGTTGAAAGGTACCCTGCTGGTACCTTTTAACATCCCTCTTCCGGTCTGAGTTGATTATTCGCTGAATGTCTCTCGTTCTGCACGATAAATGGTTGCTCCTGCTGCTGATCCTCGACCTTGGCTGTGTTTGATTTTAATTCTTCAAGCTTCATTCACGTACAATCAAGTCATTGGTATTGTACATTCATTCTGATCAACGTGGGATCTGCAGATCACAATAGGGTTTCAATGTTTTGCCACAGATTTTAATTTCAGTCACATTCCTTAAGGCCTGTGCTGAGTGCTAGTACTCGGCCTTGCTATGTACATATATACTCATAACAATCTTGGAGGTAGCGGGAGCAACTTGATACACGCTCACTTTCCACGTTGACTACAGCCTCTGGATTGTATTCCGTATACATAGAATCCAAGCTTGCACATCCGGGGTACATTTGTGGTACCTGCTAACACTTCTCTTCCAGTCTCACAGTTTATCATTCTGAATCTCATCTTTCCTGGATTGTTATCTGCACCTGCTTGGAGAATGCTCTCATCTACAGACATCGGCATCCGATTTTTCTTCAGGCTGCATTCACGTAGGTTGCATGTCCATTCTCTATACGAAGCAAAATTTTTGCTACTAACCTGCTGGTACGACTGGAACCTTACTGTATTGGCACACCTTTTAACTTCTGTCATAGACCTGCCGCTCATATTTGAGTACTTGTACTCGATCTTCCTACATGTATATACTCATCACAATAGGGCTTCAGTGTACTGGTACAACTTTTAATTGCAGTCATAGCTTCCGCTGCTTGTATTGCGTACTTGTACTCGATCTTTTTAAATGAATATACTATTCTATCTATCATGTCAGCACCTCTATACTGTTACTGCCGGGCCTCATTGTTTTTTATATATCTTTCACCGTTGTATGTTTTAGGTTTTCTTCTTGTCTTGCTCCACCTGTTTGACTGGCAGGTGCTTTACAATGCTTGTAGCTTAAATACTACTTTATTGTCCTGATTCCTGATTTTCGTGTGCTGTCTCTTTGCTGCTATGTGGTCTCTGAATACTACTGTTTCCAGCCCCAGAATCGTTTTTATCTACCTTCTCTAATGCTCTTTCAACTTCTCAAACTGGGTGCTCATCAATATGATCGAAACCTGACGCTGTAACCTCCAATTGACACTTGAGGCGTAAAATCTTGCTTTTATTCAAGCTATTTCTCTAGGGGGCCGATGAGATCTTGGGGGTAGAGGGAGGGGGTTGATGCACGTTGACTTTCTACGATGATTGTAGCCTTTGGATACTCCGCATCAATAGGATCAACGCTTGCACATCCCTTCCTGGGTACCTCGATGGTACCTGTTAACATTTTTCTTCCAGTCTGTTCGTTAGTTGCTGTTCGCTGCATGCCTTTTGCGTCGTCATTTTAGACACGAATTCTACACACGACTGCTGCTGATTCTGTTCATCCAACTTGCGTGCGACTGGACTGCATTGGATTTGTCTTGCTTTAAGCTTCATTCAAGTAGGTTGCCATACTCTTTTTTTTATATGTGCAGTATTTATAATAATATTTCCAATTCACAGATTACAATAGGGCTTCAGTGTATTGGCACGCCCTCTTAATTGAGCCGTAAGTTTTGCCGTTCGTATTGAGTACACGTATTGGGTTTTGTTGAATAAATATACTCATCTGTCTGAATATCTGGCAGATACCTCATAACAGTTTTGTGATTTGCAGGAGCTGTCAATTTTAAAGGAAGAGCTGAACAAGCATAGAGCTCTCATTGTTTACGCTGAAAATTTGAAAAAGAAGATTCTGGGAGATTTACCCCCCACTATCTTCCGGAAGACTTATTCTCCTCCACCTACAGCTGGTCCTTCAAGCAGCAGTAGTAGAGGTCAGCATTCTGTCCAAATTTCACACCTCATTTCATACTTAACACTCCATCATCTTTGATTGAGGATACTCAAGGTTCTCTGTCTTTCGACTTTTTGAAGCAGGTACAAAAGTGCCGACTACTACAAAGCCACCCCCTAAGGAGAGAACTGAGAAGGACAAACTCTTCAGGAAACGGGCCAAGTATTTCATAATAGCCCAAGTGGCTGCGGTCATCTTGTACGTTGTATTTGCAGGCATCGAAGTTGAGGATGATGGCATGGAAGACGATGGTGGTGTCGATGATTAATGCAATCGCTGACATCTAACAATTCATCAGACTTTGAAGGTTTGACTTTCTAAAATGAGTTGAGTTCAAGTAGAAGTCATACACCCGGGTTGTTCTCAGTTGATGCCACAAACGGAGAACAGATTGAGACCTCATACGCAGGATTCGTGGTAATGTATCGTGACAAGTTTTTTCAGGCTCTCTCCTAGGGAAGTCCACAGCGGTTACATACAGAGAGATTGTAGTCAAAACTCTGTGATGTTTCTGGCACAGGGAAATAAGATTCCATCAGTGAGATATCTTGTGGTCAGAGTTTGCAGCTCTATGAATATTAATCACCATGCTTCGACATCATTGAAATGTATACTCCTACCTGATTCCTCAGAAATGGCTTCACCAGGAGTTTCTTCACTCTAGATAATAGGAAACTTGAGTTTGAGCCCCTGCTATGGACCTAGAAGGACGAGGAAAGAGATAGATAGAGAGTATTGACGCGCCATGTGTTACCGTCCAATACAAATGAAGGACTGTAGCTGCGCTGAGGAACTTTCTACATTTTTGGTGTGTCTGGGCCTAGCAATGCCTGTCTGAACAATTTTGATCTTCGATGTACACGAATCTGTCTTTAAATGTTGTGGTGCAGATAAATTTGTACGCCTTCTGGTCAACGTTGGCATTAAATAGAAACTGGAAAGTCACAGAGACGGGGTTGTTTTGTTATGTGCAATGTGCTCCTTTCCGCACTTCGTCAAATTTTCGCATCTCGTGCTTTCCGTCTGTACCCTTAGTGGGGTCCTCTTCAGTATGTGTGATCTCATTTTCAACATCAGGCAGCTGGAGCATCGACTGCCGTGAGTGAGAACTGGAGTAGATAGAACCCTTTAGTAATTCGATAACGCTGTCTGTAAAGCGTCTGTTTATTTTGGTTTTGAGTCAACGTCGAGAGTCAGTCCTCTACATTGTTGCTCTGTTGCCCAGCTTGAAAGCCTGTCTGACCTCTCTGACAACCTATGATATTTTTTATAGGTCCCAGTGCAGTTGTTCGTAAAGAAAGCTGTATACTTAATATGAACCAGCTCTGAGCAGTCACACAGACTGATCGAAGTGTTGGTTCAATCGGAAGGCAACGGAGTACGTTTCGAGGTAGATTGTTATAGAGCGTGTTCAGCTTGACACTTCGCCATCTATGTCGGACCTGTGGTCAGGAAAATGAGGAAAGCAATCAGTCCAACTGATACTGTGAGCGAATCACCTGGTGTCACTGTTTTCCCAACCAGTTCACTTCAATGCTAGCCTCCAGTAGGTAACAATATGCATTCTGTCATCCAAAGCCTATCATTTCTGAATACCATTTCCATGTGATTCCACCACTGCTAAGGTCAGAAGTAGATCAGCAGCACGGCCTGTAACCGTGCTGGGAGCCATATGGGAGCTTTCGCTCGGACTTCGAAAATCCTCATTAAGGTCAAATATCAGTAGGCCAAAATCCATTCAATGCAAATGATGGGACGGAATGGCATCTGATCGGTCACCTTCTAGAGGGTCGTGTTAACTTCCTAAATTAAATTCGACCGGACGCTTTTTGAGAACAATGTACTACAATGGCGTCGTAACACAGGAAATCTCCAGTGTAGACTAGACTGAACACACACACACAGTTCTGTGTTTGCTTCTGGTATTAATGTCCTGGAGCTCTGCTTCATCTTCAAGTTGTACTGAAACAACTGGTCCAAGTACTACCTCGCAAACAAGGTGGGAGACACGGTCGTTATCTTCATTTGCCAGCAGCCACTGTTCCAGGTAATCTACATTTTTGTCATGTAGAAATGTTTGGAATGATCATTGCCGTGACTACCTTCACACCTTTTAGTTAACTGCCCGGGAAGACTAGCCTTTTCGCAACACACGCGCTTCAACCTACTTACAAATTTTTACCATCCATTAAATCCGCACAGGTACTTCTCCTCATCTTCACCTTGCACCTGCAGGGAGAGATCAAATATGCGATTTTGGTCTCTATCTTTGTGGCAGGTACTTGAGGTTATCCACAGTTTTATAATGTTCATCGGTTCTGTATCGTTACTCTTTAATGGTGCAGATATACATCGACATTAATATTCTTCTTGTCTGAAATGTTTTTTCCTGTCTCTACTAAAGTGCTTTTGGTAGTACATGAAGTGAGTCTCAATAGGTCTTTGCTTTGCCTGTGTTTTGTATTTTACCTGAAAACCTTGTGCAAGTTAAGCTGCAGTGAACTTGTTAATGAATTATCTTTCTGGACAGTTGAACAGAGAAAAGATCTTTAGAGTGTATAGAAATGTGAATCTACAAAATCCACCTTTTATTTAAGCACTTATGCACTAAAGTATTCTCTGTAGACTTGTGATTGTGCAGCATTTGAGTATAAGCTTCGGAGACAAATCAGTTAATATCAACTCCTTCCGTACTTAAAACCAAATCGATTCTATAACTATGCTAACTTCAGCTGCTCATATCATTCTATATCATTGTTTAACGATTGGTTTTTCCTTTCATACATTGTAAAAAGGGTTTCATCCATAAGATACTCTAGGGTCACATTCCAGTTTCTCTTGATGTGTTTCCCAATTTAAATGATCCCTTCTAGACAATTAGTTAAAATCAAACACAGCTTTCAAACATATCAGAAAACATGTAAAGTGCTTAGCATGCTTCACCTTTAAAGTCGTTTAAGCATAACAAAAACTCTTAGAACTTTGAAAACTTTTATTTCAATATCGCTCTTACAATTGATACAAGCAGCATGACACAAACATCTTATTAGTTCATGATCGAGAAGCAAAGACGTTCCCGGTAGGATTTTGATATAGATGAGTATCTAATTTTCCGTGGACAAATTAAGGGATGAAATTCAAAAGAAATAAGTGTAGAAACTGACCATAATCCTTATGAATAAAATGTTTCTAAGATGTCCTTACATATGCATATCACGCATACAGTGAACGACAACCATAACTCATGATATCATTATTTGCATGCTATTTTATTGCCAAGAAAGTGTTTGACACCAAGCAATAGCTTCAAAATTACAATTATAAAGTGTTAATTTACATGTGAAAAAAAAATCTCTCTTTACAACTTACCTTGAGTTACTTCAAGATTTCCCAGTATGTATTTTTTAATGTCTATTTGGAAAAGAGATTTAACATGCTTGAGTCTCTAAATGAGGTTTCTAGAATATTGCCTATTTCCAGTGATTGAGTACTATACTTCCTCACGGAAGTCAGTTATATTCAATAGTTCTTATATGATGTGAAGCATTTAGAAGTGATAAAGTCACCTTGGACCTATAGATAGGAACTATTTAAATCTCCGAGTATATTCCACTTTCCAATTTTTCAATCGGTCAACGACATTCAGAACAGATTCCTGAGAAAGAAATATTTGAGATGATCTTCAATTGAAAAAAGAAGAAGGGTTTTTGTAAGTTTAGCATGCAACGTGAGAGGGATTTATTTCATCATCAAAGCAAAGCGGCATATGTTCCATCCAGTCTCCCAAGATATGTAAGAACAGTACTGAAAGCTTAAAAGCAAGTACAAACATATTTTAGCATGAAGAATCCGAAACATATGAACCTCATTCATCCAAACATCCTTTGTTCATGCATGATTGATTTCATTGGAAATTCATGATACTTTCCAGGATAGAATTAAATTTTGTTGTTCACTTTCCAAGATGTTCTATTTCAGGTTTGTTTTTTTTGTTCTGATCATGCCATTTGTCTATTTCAGTCATGAATATAATTGGACGTGATATTTTTTGCTGTACAGTTTGAGATTCGACTGGCATATTCAAAAAGCTACATATATGTAATAATACTAGGGGAGAAATACCCACGATCTTCAGCATGCAAAAACAACTAAAATTAAGCTTTCGCCTGACATACAAGTGGAGAACGGAAAAGGAGACGACCAAGGAAGGAAGGAAAGTTTCCAAAGAAGCGTATGTATGCCCTTTGAGAACCATGCTTAACGAAGGACAAATGAGGGATGACGTGGTTAAGCGTATTCTACCACGAAAATTCAGTAATTTCTAAATATGGGAAAATGGCAAAATGACTCGCTTATGAGAATGATCAAAGTCCTGACAGAAACGAACTATATGGCTGACGATTTCTTACGCTTGGAATTGGAAAGGGGAAATGCAGGAAAATAATAGTATGATAATGAACTTTTCTCTCCACAATCTCTCGCAGCAGAAAAATGCGGATTCCTTCTGTCACAGGAGTATGACTGAGTCATGAAAAAAATAGCAGATACCCTGTAACTATGTCAAAAAGGCGAGTAATGGAATTTACCGTGGGTTAAAAGGACAGGGAGGCCGACAGGACAGGCCATCAAATTCGCGGATTGACGAATGGAGAAGCAGGAGTTGACTCAAATGGAAAAGACACCCTTGAATCAAGGGACCTACTGGAAACAAAACTGACAGCGTGGAAGGTTCACCTTTGACTCTGGTTGGTTCGAACCTTGAAAACTGTGGTCCTTGCTTAGCTGTACTGCTGTGGCATGTGCTTCCACATTTGGAGAAGCATTTTCTGTGCGGCAATTTTCCCTTACTGCGTGGGGCATACATGACGTGGTTTCTCACAAAGCTTTGTGGACTAAGTTCAGTAAGAGGAGGAGCTAGTAATATAGCAAAAAAGATGGGAATACCCCATCAACTCTTACATGATTAAGTTCACTTACATTTGTATCACCTCTAGTATTGTTGGCTACTCTATGCACATTTATTATCTTTTGAACATTTGAATAATTGTACATTTATTATCTTTTTGATTTATGATTGCATATAGACTCATCCTTGAAATGTATACAAGTGACGTGGATGCGAGATCATTTCCTTTACATGTATTATTATGATATACTAGAGATGCTTCACCTCGCGAGGTATGACATAAGGTCTTTTTTCTCTTTGCCCACTGAGTGGTCTACAATCTGCCTTGATGGAATGATAGTTTCTACATGCTCTACATTCACTCTTGCTAGATCCGTCCATTCCTCATACTATTAGGGCTCATCTACGCTCTTGCTCCGGCAAGATGCAGGATCGTGGACCATGCATCAAGGCTTTCAGACTCGTATCAACTACTTTTTCTACAACGATGAGGTTCCGCCTTGGTTTGGTCCACCCATCTACATCTTCATTACTCACATGAGAATGTGGTACTACCTTAGATGCAATATGGGTCCATATGACTCGGTGCCCATTCGGAGGACAGAGGATAGCTATCCATGATGTCATTAAGGATGTGATGTTTGCTATGGCACGAGAGGGTGAATGACTTGCAATCAACTTGGATTAGAGTAGACTTATATTTGGTTCGGGAGGACCATGTTACTGTTGTAGATGTTGTGGTTACATGACCTACATGTGACATGGATTTGGAGAGGGTGATTATCCATCCTCGTGGATGGAGGACGAGTAGAACGACATCACCCAAAGTCTTCAAATATAAGGGTATGCAAAGAGGTCATCTCTTTGTTATGTGTGAGGGACATTGTCTTTTTGTTCTTCTAGCTTTGGAGTTATATGGAGCTATGGACATTGACTTTGACATGTTCGTGAGAAAGTGCGCGAGAGCCTACCATACTAGATACCAGGGGTATCACTTTCTTTAGCTTATTGTATAACCTTTTTTAGGCAACATGTTTGCATTACACTTCATAGATACTTGTTGATGCAAGCCATAAATGAGCAATCATGTTAGGTGATACTTCTTTGAATGTTTCGGTTATATGTAGACCATTGGACCTAGATAGTTCAGATATAGTAGGGGAAGTATGACATATTTTCCATTGAGATGTTATTGGGACATAGCCACATGTTACCCATTTGGTTTCATCCTTGTATAGCTTGATGGGGTCTTCCCATCAGCGGCACCCCTAGTTAGGGTGCACACATGCAAGAGCATATAATCAATTAAAGTCTCAACTGGATATTATTTTGAAGTTGAGACTTTGAGAGTTTGGCAATGTTGGAACAAACTAGTGGAAGAATCTGGACATTTTGAAACTTAAAGTGGATTTGGCTCGATTGTAATATGTTTTTTATGCTTTGGTTATAAGAGGAGTGTACTTGTGGACATTTTGATTGATTTTAGGGCCTGATTCAACTTCAGGATATCTTGAACTCTAAAATTAGAGTTTGAATTAGGACTATTATACTCTTTAATACTATGTGGTCATCTACTTCATTAACATGAAATAGATGGGGCTAAGATCAGGAGGCTATAATATTCCATCTTTATTTAGATATTTATTCATATAAATGTTAAATTTACTATCTTGCTAAATGCATCAATAACATCTTCATCACCCATGGGATACCTCAATGAGAATAGATGTCATAATTTCAAGAAAAAAATCACATATCAATGCATAATTCACTTCATCAATTGTTTCAAACAACATACTTCATAAACATGCCCACATAATTATCATGATTGAATTCAAGACATGAAGTCTACAATATTGAGAATGAAGAAAAAACTTGGAGTAGCATGCAAGACTAGGGATGTAAATGCATATTGTGCATTTATCATCCTCATAAATTTACAATATAAATCTATGAGGATGTAAATATCCATAATTAATTTCTAGATTTCATCTAAGGTGATAGATATTAATCATTAATGATTATATTTACTTACATCATTTTGATTGCATATTGCACAAATCTATGAATATTTGCTTTTTACTAGAATTTTGAAGTTAGAGGTTAAGAAGATGTTGTTGGAAAGAATCATGTGTCATGTAATCTTTTAATTATTGATGATACTTCATTTTTCAAAAATAAATAAACCTTGTCAATTTTTACGTAAATCATTCACATTTATAAAAAGTATTTTGGTAGATAGAAAAAAAAGGAAAAAAAATTACAAAAACAACATGCTAGATTCAAGACCATCGAAATCTTAGTCCTACATCATAGAATTTCAACAACTATTTTTTTTTTCATATGAACTAAAAAAATTATTCTTTGTATTTTAAAATATTTTATCAGATTTTAGCAGATTTTATACTTTGCTATATAATTGCACTTTGATATATAAAAAATTTAATTTTGAAGTTATTCAACTATACAAATCAATATTTTTACATAGATAATCTTGATTAGAAATTTTTTTAACTATATATCTTTCACAATATTGTTTGCATGTGAATATTATTTGTTTAATCTATTTTTTAAAGATCTTTAATTTAATTCTTGAACATCCAGATAATCAAATTTTTCAATTGTGAATTTCAACAATCAATTTCATCTACGTTATAGTGAATTAAATCCATAATTTTGCACAAAATTCTTTACATTGTTTAATATTCCATCAATTTTTTTCTTGATTCAACATTATTTTATATAACTACATAATGTCATGCATTTTTTTGACTAAATAAATTAAGGAAAAAAATTTGAAATTAATATCAAATTTTTTTTTGAATCCCTCCACCAATATCAAGAATCCAACAACATGTTTTATTTCTCAATTTTTTCTCCTAATATATGTAAAAAAAAAATTTAAAAATCTAAAAATCGATCATACCAACTTTGAATTTGATTACAACAAGAAAAGAATATCTCAAATTATCTTCACCATGCATCATAATTACTATCAATTGAAACACATGAAATAAAATGATTCTCATTGTCTAAGAACTCACTCTTCTCTCCAACACATCTCATCTCAATTGTTGCCAAGAGGATTATTGTTGTATGACAATTGATGTTATGTGATGTTTCATCAATTTATATTACAATACAAAATATATATGCATATCAAAAAAGGTAGATGAAAACATCATCATTAGGATTTTATCTTGATTAAATTTATTCTTCTCATGGTATGTAATTCAATATATTCATATTTTAACAAATGAAAAAATCTATAATTAAATATATAATATTTTTTTTCAATAAATTTTATTTTAAAAGTTTCATATATATATATATATTAAATTTTGTATATATTTATAAGTATAAATATATTAAATTATCCATAATCGAATTGGACGAGTCACCTTACTTGCCTACTTCAGGGGGGGGCTACACTTGGTTTACACCAAGGCTGAGTTGAGGTCATATTCATCGCCCATCTCTTGATGAGACCGAGCGTGGCGTAGAAACAATACTATGACGCGCTTCATGCAGCTAAATGCCAAAATCGGTAGTATCATCCGATAAAACTACTGCAGAACTGGGAGACTAGTCGCCATTAGTCTCGCGGCACCAAGAGAAACATGGATTTCAAAATCGTGGATAAATAAAAATCCCCAGACGCGCTTGAACAATTGCCCGATGTATATAGGGCAGCTTGCTCCCTTTTTTATAATATTCGTATTAACTGGTTTAGAATTACCCGATTGGAGATCCATGGATCACAGACGATCCCCATGGCGTTTCATTGTGCTGCGCTTACCGGGCATTCTGGCTCCAATTTGATTTCAGCCCAAATTGACCGCGAAAATGGGTAGGCTTTAGCACTTTTCCATGGTTAGGAAACTGACATAGCTGCTTATTTCGCTATATATATCTATAGTATGATTAAAAGAAATTTATATATAAATAAAATTGAATTGAATTTTATCATGATTTATTATTATAATGAATCATAATTTACATATATATAAATAATATAAAAAATAAAATAACACATATTCCAAATTAATAAATGTAAACTTTCTACAAACAATGATCATTACTCTTTTAGTTAAAATTTCAAATAATATTATCAATATAAAATTTATAATCTTATTATGATTTATTATTATTATATATAAAAATACAAAATATAAAATTTTTTTAAAAAAAATAATGATTAGAATTTTATGCTTGATTATAAATAAAATAAAATTTAAATTTAAAAAAAATTCAAACATCATATATATTAATTATATCAAATATTATTGTGAATAAATTCTAGTCAAACTAAGATATTTCCTCTTTTCGACAACTGTGTTGCTCTTAAAATATTTAAGAGTAATTGTTTGCAATAAAATAAAAGCTAAAGAGTTTGGCACAAATAAGAGCTAGCGTAGTTGTTTTTGGAGATGCAAATTTGAATGACAAAATATCAATGAGTAAAATAAACTCCTATTGTCTAGAATGGGGCCTCTTAAATAGATGTTGTCACCTTTCAGATATAAGATTCTTGTTTCTGGTAAGTGAAGAATGTTTCGGTCATTGTAGTTGTTGTCTTTAAATCTAGTGTCATCTTATGTTAGGAAGAATAAATGAGAGAGAGAGAATGTATAAAAGAACCACTGCAATTGAAGAAAATCCGAATATAATATCACCATACAAATAAAATGTCAAATGCAAAAAACGAGTAATAGCTTTGTGCAATTGATGATTTCAGCACACGAAGACTCGACAGGGCCAAAGAGCACGAGACTTTCCATGACAAGGGATGCGTACTTTGGGCCAAAGAGTTTAGGTTGAAGGTGCTTCCAGACTTGTGAAGTGGGTTGAATCACACTAGGCCAATCAACCGCATATGTTAGATATGCTAGAACAAGAATCAAGTTGGCTAAAACATAAGCCCTATGGTAATACATGTCCTTTAACAAGAAGAGGAAGTAAAAAATATATAGCAAAAAGGGTGGGAAGACCCCATCAAACCCTACATGGATGAAACCAAAGAAGTAAGATGGGGCTAGGTCCCAATAACATCACAATGGGAAATATGTCTACTGCATCTAAGATACATGAAGTATCTAGATCAAATGGTCTACATACTACATGAGAGTTCAAAGAAGCATCACCTAATGTGATTG
Organism: Marchantia paleacea; assembly: GCA_014180765.2. Lineage (NCBI taxonomy): Eukaryota > Viridiplantae > Streptophyta > Marchantiopsida > Marchantiales > Marchantiaceae > Marchantia > Marchantia paleacea. Next base: position 2,731,229 of record MUAA02000018.1, read on the forward strand.
ATCTCATATGGATTTCACCAACTAGTAACCTCTATAAAAAATGCTATAAAATAATCTAAAGAAAGTAATATCCCATGTGACCTAGTATGATAGACTCTTGCGCACTCTCCAAGGAACATATCAAAGTTGGTGTCCATAGCTCCATATAACTCCAAAGCTAGAGGGTCAAAGAAGTGACCTCTTGTATACCTCTATACTTATAAACCTTTGATGCTTGCCCTCCACTCACCGCCTATCTTGGAGGATAGGTAATCACCCCTCCGAAACACTATCATGTGTAAGATTTGTAACCACAATGTATGCCCACCAAGTATAGGTATGCCCTAACCAGAGTCAACTGGAAGGCATACCAATGCTCCATCCATGTGAGGTATACATCCTCTTGTATCATAACAAACATCACATCCATAATTGCATAATGGATTGTTATACTCTACCATCCAAATGGGTAACGAGTCATATGGACCCATACTATATCTAAAATAATATCACACTCATATGAATGAAATAATGAATATGCATATGATTAGACCAAGCCAAGGCGGAACCTGAAACTTTAACTACCAAGACATATTTGAAGAAAAATAGAAGAGAGCTCCATTGTCACCCAAGAAATCTTCCAAAACATCAAAACCATTAAAATAACATCTAAAATATTACTACTATAGGAAAAGGAACGATATGGGACGCCAAGAACGTGAGTATAAAATATTTCGAAACAAGTCACAAGAGCACTAGAGCATTATGATCATAGATAGCGCATGCTGCCGGAAAAGAGTAGAGAAACTACAGTACAGCAGTTGTGTGAGCCGATGTCGAGGGTTGCAAGAGCGCAGCTTGCGGCGAGAGAGAGAGGAGACAGGCGCACTGTGTCGTGTGTCAGAGTTCGAACCAAGGCCCGCGGTGAGCGGGGGAAGAGTTTGGGCCAATGAAGCACTGGGAGGGAGGCCGTGGCCTGGACTCTGGACCTGGTCCGCTCTGGAATGGACTGGTAGTAGGGGACGGTATGGGGTTGTATGGTATGGGAACGAGGAATGACATTCCTCAAGCAAAGCGAAGCGGTGGGTGGGGCTGTAGCAGTTGATTCAAGTTGAGGTGAGTTGGGTTGAGAAACTTGAGTTACCTTGGGGGCATGGACTTGAGCCAGCCAGCCAGCAAGCGGAGCCAGCTAGCTATGAAAGTCGTAGCTTAGCCACAGTAGCTTTCCATCGCATGCCTCTAGTTGTGCTCTGTCTCCGAGGCCCAGCCAGCGATGACTTGGGAATCTCTCCTTCCCTATTTGCTTCCTTCGCACTCAGGCTCGCGGGAGGAAGGGACTGACCCAAGCCCTGCCCGTCGCTGGATTCGTTAGCAGTTTCGTCGCCCGGGTCCTGTAGGACGGAACGAAGGGCGGGCAAGCGGGCGGGGTTTGGAGCCTCCTCGCACACAGCTGGCTGGCTGGCTGCTGCTGGCCCAGGGCGGGTTCCGAACCAAATATGTCTCACCGAAGGTGCTTCTGGTGGTGCGGTTGAGCAGCCGTGCGGATGGACAAATGGCAGCCTGGCCAGGAAGGGGGCGGTCCAAGCGCAAGATGGACAGTGCGAAATCTTTTTTAGTTGTCTAGAGGTGCGAGCTGACAAGCGCCTGAAGAGGTGGCTGGGGCAGCGTGGCCACGTAGACGCGAGAAACTGAACATTAGGAGGCTGCAATGGGAACACGGGCTAGAAATAGGTAGCGAGAGCGAAACACTCACCTACGTTGGGATCCCTCTCTCAAACCGGGCTACCGCGGTAGGGGCCAAGATCCAGAGCCCCAGCTCTCCTCCATAATGGGGTCTTCCCATCCTTTTTGCTATATTACTTGGTTGATCCATGGCTACATACGAGGAAGAGGGGGCGAAAGATATGGGATCTCGAGAAAAGATTGCGACGGTGGACCTTGAAATTCTGCAAGGAAAACTGTAGGAAAAGGGCGAGCGAGCGATGCTCTTGCAAAAGTAGAAACTTCACTAATTTGCCCTCCGTTTTTCCTCCTCCGGGCTCCTGCCCCCTTGCTGCTGGGTCAAGTACGCAAGCTGGAAAGGAAAGAGATCCTCGTAGTGAGGAGGAGGGCCGGGGGAAGCTAATTTCATGCCTTGGAAAATTGCCGAGCCACAGTGGCCAGACAGACGCCCATCATCCTCCAGCAGGGCGGGAGGGAGGCCTCACAGAGAAATCACCGCACCTGTGACCTCTCGTCTGCCCATTAATTTTTCCGGCAACAAATCCCTCGACCAGGTGATGAAGGGATAACGTAGTAATCCAAGCCCACCCACCTACTCCTCCTTTGCAGGATGGGAGAGGACAGGGAAGAAGGCCCCCGGCGGAAAAGGACCTGGACAGAATTGGCGGCCCAACCAATTCTACGCAGTCTCCCGCAACTGGAGAAAACTCGACTCTGACGGAAGTGGAGAGAATGGACGCGAAAGTGGCGCTGATTATAGTTGGGGCCAGTTTGGAGGCTCGGATAAACTGGCCTTGGGCGGGTTGATGAACGCGTTGTAAGAGGGATGGCAAAGTAAGGAGAGGAAATTGTAAATTGCAGGGGAAGCAGGAGGGTTGTATTGGGAAAGAGGAAGGGGTGCGCGGGGGCAGAGGCAGGGCTGGGAAAGCAGCAGCAGCAGCGTCGTCGTCGTCGTGGTGCTGTAGTAGTAGCAGTAGTGGTAGTAGTAGAGGTCGGGGTCGAGGTCGGGGCGCCACCAATAAACCTAAACCCTCTCTCTCTCGCTCGCTCGCTCCTGTTTTCGTTGCTGCGACTGCTGATGCTGTTCGATGTTGTGGTGGTTGCCGTAGGTAGTGGAATGCATTGCGCTCGCCTGCCTGCCTGCCTGCCTGCCAAGCGAAGCCAAACCAAGCCAAACCAAGCCAAGCCTGGGGGCTTGCTTGCCACTCTCGACTGTCTGTCTGTCGCCCTGTCTGCGTGGATTCTGTTCTCCTCTGGTTTCTCCACCCGCAAAGGAAAGGCAACGCGAGCGCAGCAAAGGTAAGGAGAGGAGTGGAGAGGAGAAGGAAGCCAAGGAAACTAGCAAGAGAACAGGAAAAGGCCAGGGAGGGCCAGGGAAGTGAAGGAAGCAGAGGAGAGAGAGGGAGAGAAGAGGAAGGGAACGTCCCCAGTCTTGAGTTGAGTTGAGTTGTTTTCTCAGAGAGGGAGGAGGAAGAAGGAAGGAAGGGAGAAGAAGAAGAAGAAGGGAAGAAAGGCCTCGGGGAGCGCAGGGTAGGCGGGTGTCTGCGTGTGGAGTCGATCGTGGCTGCCACCGCGCAGAGAGGTTTCTCTCTTTCTGTCTCTCGCTCTCTGTTTCTGAAAGTGTGAGGGTGTGTGTAAGTCAGTCAGGGAAGTCTGTGTGTCTCTGTCTGTCTGCGAGTCTGGTTGTGTGTGCTGCTTGGCATAGCGCAGTGCTCATGGAGAAGATGCAAGACGGCCGTGGTGTAGTGCGTCCTCTTCTTCTTCCGGACTACCTCGGTCGCGCCATGGTGGATTTGTGTTTGCACCCTTGAGACGATTAGAGAGAGCAACGATTATAAGTATTACACTCCTCTTTCTCTACGCCTTCTTCCGGCCCCGAGCGGGCGCGCTGCGGAAGGAAGAGAAGAGATTCTGTTGAGCATAGTCTTCTATAGTCCTCTGCTCAAGGGCAGTGCAGTGCAGTGCAGAGAGAGAGAGAGAGAGAGAGAGAGAGAGAGAGAGAGATGGATGAGGGAGATACGTGGATGGGTGGTCCACAGCTGGATACGTTTAAGTCTGTGTTAGCGAATGCGGAGGACGGAATGGGAGGTTTGGATATGGGATCGGAGGAGGCGAGCGTTGTGCACAGGCCGGTGGTGGCAGAAGAGTCACTTGCATCCAGCATCACGCGGCAGAAAGTCGCAGCAGCAAAGCAGTACATTGAGAACCATTACAAGGCCCAAATGAAGAGCTTGCAGGAGCGCAAAGAAAGGTGCCCTTTCCTCCTCATTTCCTCTCCACAATTCCTCCTCTCCAATATTGCCACCGAACCTACCCGGGTTCCGCTTTGATCGAATCTCAGTGCCCAGAACTTGCATCAGTACTTATGTACATTCCTCCATGACCTCCGATTTTCGATCAATCTGTCAAAAGGCGTGGTTCGGGCATTTCGATTTTGATCTTCACTTTTGCCCGCGCTGAGGTTGCGGAGATGTAGCGACCCTCGTGGTTCAAACCGTTGTCGAGTTGTTGCCCACGGGATCAGATTGCCTTAGCCAGATCATGCTTATGCGAATGCACTGTTCGCACTTCCTTAAGGTCTGTTCCGAAGGAATCGGTAATCCAACAGGTCTAGGTTTGTCATACCTGCAATCTCCAAGAATTACAACGTCATACTTTCGCTTTCATGCTGAGCGGAGTATCTATATCTTGAACATTACAACGTTTTCGATCCCTCGCAGTTATAGTGTCCATCCTTTTGATCGTCTAACTTAAACGAACCCCTTCCTGTTCACAAGAGGGTTAGATCTTTGTCATCGTCCACATTGTCACGGATTTCATGGCCTCCGCATTCATACCCGTTGAATCTTTGTCCTTATTTGCCAATGTTACACAGTTTTGGAATTACCCTAATTTCATTTTGCGTTCGTTCGAAGCTTTGAAATCGAATGGATTCTAGCGTCGATATACGTGTCCGTTTAATTATACATCTGAGTCATGAGATTGTACGCAATTTCTGTGTAACCATCGGGCGATGTTATGTTTCTGGGAGTCCTGCGGTGCAGATGTCAGGACGCTTCAGTATGGTGACCCTGCCTGATGTCGTTGAGATTTGTTCAGTGTATTTGTTCAAGAAGCACATGTTAAGCGCTTTTGTGATCATCTAAAACATATACTACATACTCAATCTTAGGAACCGCCAAGTTTTCTTATTTCTTCGAGAGCGAAGCATTAGTCGGCGGAAGTTGGCTTACCACTAGCAGGAAATATGATTGTTGCATGGGTGAAGGCCTCAAACCGCGTGCACACAGTTTTATTTTTTTAGGATCTTATCCGTTGTTGAGAAATCAAACTCCTGCATCTTATCCTTTCCGAGGTTTCAAGGTTGAACATGAGATCCACTATCCGTTATGGAATGCGGGTTTGGTATCTGTGGTTGCTTCGTCACTATGCAGAAACATTTGCGCCTGATTGAATTCATGACCTGAAGTGTTTTTTATTTGTGTTTTCGCAGACGATGGACTCTGGAGAAAAGACTAGCTGACGCAGATGTCTCAGTTGAAGAACAACACAATCTTCTCAAGGATCTGGAGCGCAAAGAAACCGAGTATATGAGGTTGCAACGGCACAAGATGGGTGTCGATGATTTTGAGCTGCTTACTATCATCGGAAGAGGAGCTTTCGGAGAGGTATTTCCAGTTTCTGGAATATTGTGGTTACTTGTATGTGTCGTTGCTCTGATCAAGAGATCGGGATTCACTTCACGATGAAGAGGCTGACTATTCTCTCATCGGTTTTCCATTACCAGGTGAGGCTCTGTAGAGCTAAGGCCACCGGACACGTCTATGCCATGAAGAAGCTAAAGAAATCAGAAATGCTCAGCAGGGGTCAGGTATATTTACGAGGCTCTGTGGCGTGTTGACCATTATTTTCTGGTGTATCATATGGACTTGGGCGAAGCACTTGAAGTGAGGCATTAAGATTCACCACGAGTTTTATTTTGTCCTGTTTTCCGTCCCAGGTGGAACATGTCAGAGCAGAACGAAATCTTCTGGCAGAGGTTGACAGTCACTGTATAGTCAAACTTTACTACTCATTTCAGGATCAAGATTTCCTTTACTTGATTATGGAGTACCTTCCAGGAGGAGACATGATGACTCTTCTCATGAGGAAGGATACTCTCACGGAAGACGAGGCACGATTCTATGTTGCCCAAAGTGTCATGGCCATACAGTCTATACACAAGCACAACTACATTCACAGGTAAGATCTAGCTTTGTTATTTTGTTTCTCCTGTTTGAGAAGTCCCTGAGCAACCATTTTCATGACTCGAGCCTAAGTAGCTTCCTTGTAGGAGGAAATTTGCTTTATGAGGCCACCACAGTGGATGGTCGACATAGACTTTGTCGTATTAACCGAATTCCGTTTCGTATGGCAGGGATATTAAACCAGATAACCTACTACTCGACAAAGACGGGCACATGAAACTGTCTGACTTCGGTCTGTGCAAACCCCTCGACTGTTCCTCTCTGTCCACTTTGCACGAGAATGAGCCAAGCCCAGATGAGGAGTTTAGGGAGCCCATGGACATAGAGCAGCGGTTGCAGAGCACTTCTATGAGCGGGCCTTATCGTAGTCAGCAAGAACAGCTTCTACATTGGCAGCGGAACAGGCGTATGCTGGTACACCTCGCTTTCATATGCATGCGCCTCATTAGCTGCAGGTTTACGTAGCAATGTCGTTTCTGATGATTCCTTTCAATTTTCTTGGTATCCTATGTAGGCCTATTCTACAGTCGGTACACCAGACTACATTGCACCTGAAGTCCTCCTGAAGAGGGGATATGGACAGGAATGCGACTGGTAAGAACTGATCTTGCGCAATAGATCTTTGCCATTTCCGCAATCTGAGTGAAATATCGTATCTGAAAGAATGATACAGGCACCGGATAGGTGTTCGCAGCAACTGAGTATACCTCATCTTTTGTTTTGTTAGTGGGTTGCGGTTGAATCTTAATATTAAGGATATGAGAGACACCTTCTATCCTTCTTTTGTGTTCGAATAATAGATCTGCAGGTGTACTGCTTAGAATTCTCTGGTCCAATCTGACCCGAGGAGTTGGCTTTATTTCCAACTATTCTCGCTTGGGGTTGGATCGTATCCCTCGTGGGTCAAGGGTTTCCCTAATCTCATTTAATCAGTGGAATAACCTCATGTTGTATTGTGTGTCGGGTTTCTTCAGGTGGTCACTGGGAGCTATTATGTTCGAAATGCTTGTTGGCTATCCACCATTCTACTCTGACGATCCCATGAATACTTGTCGGAAGGTAAATCCCCACGAAACCTTCGTTCTTGGATTCCTTGGGTCCTCTAAGAAATCTATCGCATTCTGCGGATGTGTCAGCTAGGAAACAGCAACCATTTCATCCGTTTGCACGCGAGAAGAGGCGTCACTATCGGTTGACAGTTAAATAGCTTTCACGTATCATTCAACTTCCATTATGAATTGTTAAGATTCGGAGTAATTTTGAAGACATCAATACAGTACGCCCAAAGGTTGCAAATCTTGAATTCTGCATGATCTCAGCCACTTCTGCAGATTTTCTGTTCGATATAGATGGGCACACTCGAAAGATACTTTGCATTCGTATTCTGATTTACTTGAATACATCGTGCAGATCGTGAACTGGAGAACCTACTTGAAATTCCCTGAAGAGGCAAAGTTGTCCCCGGAAGCTAAGGACCTCATTTGTAGACTGCTCTGCGATGTGGAACACAGACTTGGTGGTGACGAAATCAAGGTAGGAAAGTCGATGTCCATTTCACAGCTGCTTCGATTTGTAGTGGGATGTGATTCTAACTAAATAACGTAGGGTTTTGTACTGCTGAGTAGCTATTTCTGAAACCTTTCATGGGACATCTGGCTGGACAGCAACATGCTTGGTTCAAGGACGTACCATGGGATAGACTTTATGAGATGGAGGCTGCGTTCAAGCCAGAAGTCAACGGCGAGCTTGATACTCAGAATTTTGAAAAGTTTGAAGAGGTATAACAATAGCTCTTTTTCTTGCACCTTATGTTGTTTACAAAATCAGATCTTATCGGATCTTATGAGCATATCTTCGTCTCATACGTTTATCGATATCAGTGAGCGCAGTGCCCACCATCCACTAGCATTGTTTTTTTTTTTTAGTAGATAGGTAGAACGCTGAAGGAATAAAGTCTAACTACATCTCTATAAAGACTATAAACTCTTAGATCGTGGATGCGAAGCTGTGCCAGTGGCCGCTGTGGATTCAGATCGCTGTTTGGACCTCAAATCTCACCAGGAATTCAGTGAGTTCAAGTAACAGCTTTGACGTATTTGGCCAATTTTGGTCTCAATTTTTTTCTTGGTGTAAACTGGATGCAGATTCAACCCCATCCCCATCATACTTCTAGATCAGGACCATGGAGAAAGGTGAGTCGTTATTTTTACGGTTGCTTAGTCGCTATTTTAGCTTATGCTGCTAAATTCAAATGCGTATATGCCGTAAATAGGTGGTGGGAGCTTGTTTCTTTTAAGAGGGCCGAAGTTTTTTGCGACGTGAAGACATTTGATTAACCTATTTTCTTTATTGGTTTGAATGTCTTCTAGGTAATGTATTGGGATGTTGTCCATAATGTCATCGAATGAGTAGAATATAACGTAGTAGTCAAACTGGTAAGCGTAGTGAAGTGACACTGATACATTGATCATATAATTCGAGGCACAGGCTTGATGATGAATTGGGTTTCTTTCTGAACAGATGTTGACTTCAAAGGATGTGAATTTTGTGGGATACACATACAAAAATTTTGATGTGTTCAAGGGAATGCATGCTCCTGTTGGTAAGTAGACTTTTACCCGCTTATTGTCACATCCTTGATATATCTCTTTCAATTTGTGTACTCTTTGCTTAGGTCAGAGAGCTCGACAGAGAAGTAAAAAGAATGCGATGCAGAGTCCATGCGCTATCAATGTTTGAAGCTGACAACTGCCGGCTTACTCGTTTCTCTGCACGTCTCAAACTTTCAAATCAAGAGTTAGAACTGTCGTACATTTGTCACTGGATTGTAGTGTCACGTACTTAGAGATGTTTCACTTATAGCAGTTTGAGAGAGTTTCCATCTCTTTTTAAGGAAGATGGTAGACACCCGGTGCTCTGGATGCGCCTCGTAGCACCTTTCTGGAGCCATTTTGTGGAACTGATGAAGTTTTTTGTTAGTCATGTTATCAACTGTTGCTAATTTGCTATGTTGTCGGGCAATGTTGCTTTTCTGATGGCAACAACTCTAATAACCCACGGTCCAGTCATCAGTGTCGACTACTCTCTTCTATTCTTAATAGACTGTCTCTCTATTCTCATGTTCTACTTTCTGCCGTTTTCGTGGCTTGTTGGATGTCATCGTTTTGTTTCTTTTGCGCACTATTGGTTATGGTCACCTTCTTGTGTTTTTGTGATTTTCAAAGTTTTATTACACGAACACTTGTGCCGTGTGCTTCTGTAACAACATCGACACAAGTTTCTCACACAAGCTTCATATTGTCGCGCAGCAGAGCTGAAGAAAAAACCCCAACCTAAGAGACCTTCAATCGTCTCGTTATTTGGTGAGTTTATAACTCTTGGACTCGTGTCTTAGGGAGTTTGGCCCGGAGTCACTTTCGGGTAATTATTGACATTTATAGCTTGATCTTGTCTTTGTATCTCTTGTCGTTGCTTCGCCATACAACTCAATTTGCGATCAAATCGCCTTTCAGGTTAGCTGTGCCGAACCTTGTATCAGTGTTAGATCAGAGTCAGGTAACCAGACATAAGATGTTGTGGGTCGTCAATGTACGCTGAAGAGAATTCTGATGTTATTTTTCAGAACAACCAGCGACCGTAGGAGCCGTTAACAGTCATCATGATGATGGAGCAGAGTGTATACCCACGCAAATGGACATAGCAGGTGGTCAAGGACCTGATAGCATGTCATCATCTTCGTCTTTACTTTACAGACCAGCTCAAAATTTTCCTTATGGGGATAACAGCAGGTAGGATGGTAGATATAGAGAGCACTTAGCTGGACATTGGTATAGCAATCGAGGCCCAAAGGGAGCGAAGCTTGTATACTAGAGGAGACTGAATCTGTGGAAAGTAGTACGAGTGTTGGAGGCTGGTGGTGTTTATTAATGCTTGGAAATGGTCCAGTCCAGTTGCTGGATGTATAGATTGCATGCATATGTTTTGTAGCGTTCTAGCTTAGCTGGGAATAGTTATTTGAGATTCCTTTCATTGCCTAGTGCCTAGTGCCTTGTGTTAGTACAATAAGACTTTTTTTCAAGAAAGAGTTTCAGCCCTCACTTAGAAAGCCGGCGGTGACGGGGAACAAGTCATCTTACAGGCGCTTAGTGCTTTACAAAGGATATAAAATGGCACGACAGCGTGTACACTCCGTGTTTAAATGTGATATGCTTGTATCGGTTGTAATACCTAAAGGCAAGTAGTACAGTTCAGTTCAGGTCAGTTTGTGTAGGCAACATCACGAGAACAGTGGTGTTCTTTCAAGTGAGCAACTGGAAGGAGGCGGCTACTTCTGGGGTTTACCTCGGACATTGGAGAGCGGACGGGAGTGGATGGTACACAATGATTCATCAACGATATAACTCAAGTGTATTATTGCCATCCCGTCAGAATGGGACTTGAGTTCTTGACCTGTGCATGAATGGTAAACCCTCCGCTCTGCACTTTTTTTGTGTAATTAGCGACTGCTTGAGATTCACAGGTGCAATTGAACTTTCTGAGCTCCAAGCGTGGTGACACATTAGGTGTTGTTGGATGGACATTTTGTCTACCAGCACTGCGTGGCCTCTTCACAGGCAGAAAGTTGTTCCATGATCACAAGAATATAGAATTTTGCACTACAAATATTGCTGTTTCAATCCGCGGTCTTCGAGTTTAGTATAGTGCAGGGAAAGGTTGACCCTAGTTGAGTGTTCAAGTGCTGTCTCCGAATAGGTTAGTGTTAGGCAATCTTCGAGCTGAAATGTGACACAAGATGGATCATCGAAGTAAGTTGACTGGTTTTTGTTTCTTCTTCGGATGTCATACGTTGATGTATCTCTCATGTGATCATAAACATACACTGAACATGAACTGCACTCACGTTGGAGTTGGAATGGATAGTCAATACTCAGCACATCGTACATGTGGGTAGAGGGTGTCAATACCCAAGCCGCGGAAGACCTACTTCATCCAAAGCTTGCAAGAGAAGCAGAAATGTGTTTTCCAGGAGTGTTGTGAGTTTCACATGAAGTAGATACTGTACATACTGTCGAGGCACACAATACTACTCGAACATTCATCTGCAGTCTCAATGTTCGCGAATACGTTCTACTTTCCTCTAAGATTTGCCACATGAAGTAATTTCGGTTGCTCCGTGTCTGAGGGAAGAAAACGTGGTCGTGGTCGGATTTAGCGACAACGCCGTCATGCCTCAGGACTTTCAGTAGTGAACAAGCCAAGCCTTTGCAGATATCGTAGATTGTGTGGAACTAAATTTTTAGAAATGATGTGTGAAGTAAACGACTTCCTAGGAATAATCACGGCGGACAGTGGAATGCCATAGTACTGTACTTACTCTCGACAAACGATCGAAGATAAGCACTTTGCTGTAATCGTCGTATCAAGACGGCAATTGAAGTACAAGCAGAAGGAGCGAGTAATATAGCAAGAAATTGATGTTGAAATAAAAGGTGCTATAACGGACATGTATAGTCGGGAAGCCAGAATTGTAAACAAATGGATAATGATTGCAGTAGAATAGTTTTCGACGATGTAGTGTGATGTGGCTCAAAGACCTAGAGCGAGTAGTTGGTGTCCTAATAAACCCCTTCTGTCATAGTTGAAATTTTTTTTGGAGTAGAAAAAGTATGGTAAGATCCATCAAGTCTAAAAAGGATGAAATCAAGGTCCTAGGATGGGGCTAGGCCCCAATAGCATCATAGTGGGAAATGTCTTGCTGGAGCTAATATATCTGGAATATCTAATCAAACCTTCTAGATACAACTAGAGTATCCAAAGAGTCAGCTAATACGATTGCTATCGAGAGAGAGCATTGGATGTTGCTATCCTGTGGATTGCACCATCCAATGCTCTCTCTAGGGCAATTATTACATGCCGCCTAAAATAGTCTACACAATATGATAAAGAAAATGATAACCCATGTGGCATAGTATGCTAGTATCTCACACATTCTCTCACGAACATGTCCAAGTTGGAGTCTAGAGCTCTATATAATTCCAAGACTAAGGAACAAAGAGGTGACCGCTCTATGCAAACCCCTATACTTGGAAACCTTGGCTCTTGCTCATCCCCTCCAAAACTGTGACAAGTGTAGGATATGTAACCACAACATCTACTATAGTAAACTGGTCCTCCCAGACCAAGTATAGATGCCCTGATTGGAGTTGACTACAAGGCATACCAACGCTATCCATGTGAGGTATCCAACCTCTCGTGCTATAGCTAACACCAAATCCATAATGTCATCATGGATAACTATCATCATTCCTCCGAATGGGCAACGAGTCATATACCCTATACATCTAAGGTAATACCACATTCACATGTGAGTAATGAAGATCAATATGGGTGGACCAAGCTAAGAAAAAACCTCATCAATGTAGAGAAGGTAGTTGGTGCGTTTCGGAAAGCGCTAAACGCTATCAAATCATTAAATTATCAATAAGTGAAATAAATTAAATTTTTTTTATCAAATTTGTATAAATATCATATTATATGTATGAATAATTTTATAAAAAGTATTCCATAAAATAGATTAAAGTAATTTTTGATGATAATAATTGAAATAAAAATAATTGAAAAAAAATACCATTTTTTTTCAATTATTTTTATATTGGATGAATATATATATGTATATATATCAATTTATTTAATATAAATAATTTTTTTGTTATTTAAAAATTATAATAGATTTATTTATATTTTTTTCAATCAATATAAATATTTGAATACATATTATGAAGTCTTGTTATCAAACATATTTCATCTAAATAAGCTTTACATGTTTTGATTTTGGCTTGATGATAAGCTATTTATTTATAAAAGTTCACTTATAAAATAGATCCATTTTTATCTTCGACGTAGAAAAGTTAGTGTCTTGATATAATTTTCTTTTAATAATTATATAACGTAAATTTTTAAACAAGACTTACATGATATTTTAGAAAAATGAGCTGAAGTTCTTCAAGATTTTATAAAGTTATTGTCAGGTCAAAAAAGATTTATATCCCAACTTTATATTACATAAACAATATAGGTATAAGAAATTATGAACAATACACATCCGTTTTGAAGTTTTGAAATGTAATGATTATATGACTTTGAACATGAATGAAAGAGACACAGTATGATAATAAAAGGGATGGGAAGATTAGGGTGAATGAACATGAATGGGAAGGTGAAAATAAGGTAAAATGATATGAAGGGAAATAAATATCCAAATTTGATTACTAAATTTTTGTAGAATAACAGGAAAATAGTTTTCGTATAAAGTGAATATTGAGTAAGGAAGAACACGAAGTAACATGAAGATTGTAAACGTATATATTGTGCATTTTGTAACACAGTAAAATCTCTTTCAAATAAAGGCTACATGCCTCATTCCTAATTAATGAACTGTTTACTACGGGCAATAGATCCATATTATGTACAAGAGTGATCTTCAAGCAAGTCACGACTTTTTGATATAATGGATATTGAGTATTGTTAGGAGCTGATCTAATGAACTTTAAGTCCTAAATTCTCCTATCTAAATACAATGCTTTCTTTGAGATGAATAAATCATTTACATAATAAAATAATACCTAAAATGTGTTTATCATTTGTGTGCAGATGCTTGGAAATATAGATTTGGAAGGAAATTTGTCATTATCAAATGCAGCCGGGCATATCCTTTTCATTACTACAAACATGGTGGAAACAGACACGGAGATTAAGAAATAAAATTCCCGTAAAGAAATTACTGGATTGCACACCAAATAGGATATGAAGGGAGTAAGATGCAATTTTCTTTGTTTTTCAAAGTATACTTCACGCAGGTCAAAATGATGTCTTATGAGGAAACCGACTGTCCGTGAATAAAAGCTGCATGCGTAAGAGCTGACAACTTATCGGGTTTGAACTCAGAATGTATAAACTATTGTGAGGATAGAGCAATTGGAAGTCACGCGGTTCAAGTACGTAACACATCAGAGGATACTGCACATGATCCGACCACACCGCGCTGGTGGTGGTGTTGTCGGTGTTTCGCGTGGAATCGAAACTTGATGCTGCTAACATCATTGCCAACCGCAGTGTTCATAGTTGTCGATCTTATTCCTATCTTCCTCATGTCCAACTCATGTGACATGACATCGACGTGGTGGACAGTATTCACCCCAACTACAAGACAATGTGAAGACGCTCAATTCCTGTTTTCTTATTGGAATATGAAATATGTATGTGTATAACATGACATTTCCATGCTTAACTCATCTTCATTCCACTGGCTTTGGATAAGCGGGGAGTTGGACAGGAGATGGTACATTTATTCAAGAGTGTGTCGGACTTTACCATGATATGCGTTATCAACCATTTCTATCATTGTCACATTGCATTTGGTACTTTGTAGGTGGCATCTGCATTACAACTTGATTTAAGTCATAAAAGTGAGAAATATTGTTTTGATTGGTGATGTTTGTTTTTGACTTTCTCTTACCACCAGGTTTCAAGAGTTAATGTAAGGGACATTAGAGCTGCGGTCAGAGGGATAGCAATTTATCACTAGAGAGACTAACTCTATATCTCTTCGCGCTCGGGCTAGGTTTCCTTTATTGACGGCGATGGTTCTCATCGTGCCTTTATTCCATGTATTCCCCATTTTTGTGTGTTTGTATCACTGTTAAAAGTGTAATAAGACTAAATATGTGGAAATCATATGATACCTCATTTTCAATAACTGGTTTTATACAATGCCGGACCTATGTATGTTCCATGGAGGTATAACGAGGAATAGTAGAATCTTGGATCATGGTCGCACAATTAACAAACAGATGTTAAATTGTTTCTACATGATAACAATAAGAGGGGTTGACATTTCCATTCATTCCCCCATTTATCATTTTTAATTATATCAAATTATATATGCCTTGCAAAGTCGTCCCTGGTTGCTTCTAGATGGAGATTATGGGGAGAAGAGAGGGTAGAATAGGGTAGTATACTTTCTTGCATATCCTCTGGTTACACTTTGCCATACATGGAGAGTGAATAGTCATTTCTCTTCGTCTTTCAATTTGGATTCCATTGGTACCTAAATTGAAGACTATAGAAAATGATATAGTGAGATGAGTATTTTTGTTTTTTTAGGGTTTTAAGTGATTTTTGAATGATCTTTTTCAAATTAGACATATGGGTCGGGATTTTTTTGTTCCAATTTCTTCACTTTTCTGCATTGGTTCTATTGGGACCTAGTTGGAAAATTATGGAGATCGGAATAAAAAGTGATGAGTGCTTTTAGATTTTAGGATTTTCATAGTTAGCATTTTCCGATGTGAGGTGTGGTGTTAGGGGGTTGTGGTTCTGTAGGTGGGAGGAGATACATGATGGAGTACTCGGTGTCTTTATCATTCTCTTTGTGCTAGCTATAGCTTCACTTTCCCTCATGGAGTCGCCAAAAACGATGCGCGATACATCATGTCCGATGTGTCATTGTCTCTTTACCTCGAAAGGGGTAAAGATCCACTTGGAAAAGATGCACAAAGATTATGATTGGACCACTTGGGATGCACACGTGAGGAGGACGATCACATCGACATCGGTATTTGTCACTTCGGGGAACATGCATACTATATGGATTCCTTCATTGATCATTCTGGATATATCGATCGGGTCGTGGGAGCAATTAGTTTCCCATGCAGGTTTGAATCTAGGGCTTTTTGAGACTAGGTTTCCATGTCCATGTTTATTCCATAGGCTCCCTCTTGCACTTCATGATGAGGCTAGACATGTTTTTCGTTTACTGTTGGATCGGTTGGCACACAATCCCATGGACGAGTTAGCGTGATTTTTGTTTCTTTTACTTCCGCGATGGTATCTATATTATACTAGAGGGAGGCGTGCTGAACATAGGGAGGTGACAGTTAGATTTTGGAGATTTTGAGCAAGAGATTGGGCTACATTGCAAAAGAAGTCTATTCGGGCCACACAGGGTAGGAGTCGGGTTCAGTCACATGATACTTTTGATTCGGTGCCATTGCAACGGTGTAGAATCCTAGGGTAGGCCGAGGAGAGTAGCAGGGCTGCACATGCCCTTCATCCTTTGTCCATGGCTAGTCCTACTGAAGAGACAATTTCTTTTTTATGCATTCTACATCCATCCATGGGAGAGGAGATACCATTAGAGGTCTTGGAGTATCAACCAAAGGAGCCATTATGTCTTGAAAAATCATTATTTGCCCATTCTCTATGCACAACCCCAAGCTTCTCCTCAGGGGGCTTGTTAGGGATGATATATGAGCATTTTTGAGATTGCTTTCAGGTGAATGACCCTCTAGTGATTTCACTGAGTTGTTCGAGGTGGCTGCATCAGTTGCGAGAGGGAAGATTCAGTTGTAAGTTAGTCAGGTACTTGGTGCTAGTCGGCTTCTCGTGATGGAGAAGTACATTGGGAGCATCAGACCGATTGCTATTGGAGAGGTCTTATTGTGATTAGTCAGTCGTACCGTTGTCTTGCAGCATTGTTCACACTTCAAGGAGTATCTTTGTCACATCAGTCGAGTTGCCACACGAGAAGGATGTGAGGCGGTATCATTGGGCATTAGATCACTTCTAGATATCCATCCGGATTGGATTATCATGCAGATGGACGTTGAGAATACTTTTAAAAGTGTTTAATGTGCATCCATTTTTAGAGAATTTAGAGAGGCTGGGGGATCTCTATCAAGCCTCATTTCTTTCGTATGGTCTTTCTACGATTCATATTCTTCTCTCTTTTATTAGCATGGCTTTTCCGAAGAGGGAGTCACCATTCTATAGTCCGCTGCTAACACTTGACAGGAAGATCCTTTGGTAGGATCCCTATTTACCATGGCTCATTATAGAGCTCTTTTGTTTATTGCTTTGGCCGTGCCAGGTTGTGTGTTCCCATCCTTAGCGGATGCTACTCACATTATGGGCCATGTAGATAACATTAGGCATACCTTTGATTACTTGACTACCGAGCTTCATCTTGTAGGCTCGAGAGTCAAGGTGTCATAGCGTAAGGTTTGGTCTCCTTTGGCCATTCCTCCTCATCTTCAGCTTCCATAGAGATGTATGATATCGACAGACGGTTTACGTATTCTAGGAGTGTAAATAGGGTTTGAGGATTTTGTCTCATGCTACCTAGACGTTGCACTTGCTGACGATATTTTGCATATAGATGACCTTCCTCTACTAGGGGATCCGCATGTGGCGTTTGATATACTGTCATCTAGTATTGCTCGTCGACCCATCTACCTTCTTCAGACGATTCCTCCTTCACCTAAATTCATATCATGTTTTATAACCTTTGATAGGAGGATCATGGGCATCTTTGGTCACATCATTGGACCAAGGACATTTGAGTATGTGAGAGGAGATTTGGCATGGAGACAAACATCTTTGCCAATTTCTTGTGAAGGGGTAGGCTCATTATCGATGGAGAAGACGGCACCTACATCATTCTTGGCTAGTTGGGCACTCGTTGCACCTTTGTTATCTTCTCGATTTATGATCACAGATAGACCTATCCTTAAAATATATGCAAGGAAAGTAGATATGGAATCATTTCCCTTACAAGTATTATTGCGACATACGAGAGATGTTTTACCACTAGAGGTACGACATGAGCTTCTGTTTTTTTCTTCTTTGACTACCGATTGGACTAGGGGTCTACAGTCTATCTTGATGGACAATTTCATGAGGCTCTACATTCACTCTTAGTGGATCCGGCCATTCCTCGTACTACTAGAGCTCATCTACGCTCTTGCTTTGGCAAGGTTGTAAGCTTGTGAATCTTGGCTTGACCATGCATTAGGGCTTTCTGACTCGCACCAACTACTTTCTTTATAGCAATGAGGTTCTGTCTTGGCTTGGTCCATCCATCTACATCTTCATTACTCACATGTGAACTAGGTATCACTTTAGATGCAACAAATGTTCATATGACTCGTTGCCCATTCGGAGGCCAGAGGATAGCTATCCATGATGCCATTAGGGATGTGGTGTTTGCTATCGCACGAGAGGGTAGATACCTCACAAGGAGAGAGCGTTGGTATGCATTGTAGTCAACTAGGGTTAGGGCAGACTTGTACTTGGTTCGGGAGGACCAGGTCACTGTGACGGATGTGGTGGTTACTGATCCTACTCGAGACACAATTTCAAAGGGGGTGATCACTCATCCTCTAGAATGGGCTATGAGTGGAATGGTAGCAGCCAAGATATAGGGGTATACAGAGAGGTCACCTCTTTGTTCCTCTAGCTTTGGAGTTATATGGAGCTATGGACACCGACTTCGACATGTTCGTGAGCGAGGGCACGAGAGCTTATCATACTAGGCGGCTGGGGGTATCACTCTCTTTAGCATATTGTATAGCCTATTTTAGTCAACGTGTTTCCATTGCTTTACATTGAGCAGTAGTAGGTGCAATCCATATGAGAGCAATCACGTTAGGTGATGCTTATTCGGATCCGAACTATGTAGACCATTTAACCTACATAGTTAGGATATTTTAGATGTTGTAGTACATAATTCATAGTGTGATGCTATTGGGGCCCTAGCCCCATGTCACAGTTTTGGTTCTTTCATGGTCCGATTTGATGGGATCTTGCCATCCCTTTTGTTATTTTAATATGTCTTACTAATTATATCAAAAGTCAAACAATATAAATATTTTAAACAATTTGGGGAAAACCTTCAACATTTTATATGTATTCGGTGTCAGGGATGCGGATTGCGTACGCCGTTGGATATTGATTCAGCATCGATGTGTTGACTTAAAAGTACTGTATAGAGCGACGTCATGGGACGTTCCAGTAAATTACGAGAACATCGAAGCACGTGACCCGTCATGAAGATGTCTTAAGAAGAGTAAGGTCACGCCCGTCACAGGCTTCTATGGACGGGGCGACTACTGGACGGAAAGTAGTTAGCCGAACATACAGTGTACAGACATGAGGAGGGCGTTCTTCAAACGTAACGAAAAAGCGGTGGTCCACTAAGCGTCATTGGCTGACATAGGACTGTATTAACAAATTAGATGCTCTCACCGATTTCACCTCGTGAGTGGTAATATCGACCTGCAACCGGATCTATGTGGTTGCGTAATTTACTTGCTTGTTCTCTCCTAGGACATCACTCTCCTCCTTCCGTTGAATAACTTATCCGGAATCTCTACTGAGTGGTTCCTTTGTCTTATTGATTAAATCTTCCCTCTTATAAATATTGATTACAGGCGTTCTTGCTTCAAATTGTTCTTTTGGAATCTCCAAAAGAACAATTTATGTAATATAGTTGTTGTTCATTCTATTGACATGCTTAGTAGCATTAGGGTTTACATATCTAGTTGTGGGAGTGGTTAGCATCCTTTGCAAATTGTATTCTAGAGCATTTCGATACTAGTTTCACATGTGTATGTTTATTTCATATGCTCCTTTGTGCATTCCAAGACGATACTAGATGTGTTTTTGGTTTATCGCTCGATCGGTTGGTACGTGATCATGTGGACGAGTTAGCGTGGTTTTTGTTTATCTTACTTCCACGATGATGTCTAAGTTATATTAGAGGAGTGCATGCTTGACATAGGGAGGTGACAGTTAGATTTTGGAGATTTTGTGCAGTGGATTGGGCTACATTGCAAGAGAAGGCTGTACGAGCTGTGACCTCCGGGCTGACTCTCACTCAGGTTTACCTCCGATGGCTTTTTGGAAGCTCATCATGAATCTAGAAGGACTTAGTCCCACCCTATGACCATGACCCTATTGCTCACTCTTACACAAACTCTCAAAGTCCAAGCTCTATTATGCACATTATCATCAAGAGTAAGATATCACTCAAAAGGAAAGGGATACTTTGGTAATCAAAATCTTCATTGAATCAAGGTTCCACTCCAAACATGACGTCTCCAAGAACCAAGCTCTCCAAAACTAAGATCACCACATTATCTTCTCCCAAAACTAACTTCCATTGAAAAACTACTTGAGAGGTGCTTCTCAACCTCTCTATTTATACTACTTAGAATCTTACCCTAGTAACTACAAGTAATCACCATGTAACTTCCTCTTACCAAGTTTAAACGAGGTAGAGATCACAAACCCCAATGAAAAGGGTACATGGCAACATGCAATTGGTCCACTTGGATCTTCTAGAAGCCCAACTACTCCCTAATTGACTTCTAGTGTACCAAGTCAATCTCGCCCCTAGATTTAAGGGTCTTCACCAAGTCCAACCAATGAAAACTAGTCCAAGTCAAGGGAAGTCAAGATACCCATGTGATGGAATCTATTCCTTGACTCATACTAAACAAAAAAATAGTAGTTCTCATCTACCACACCAAAAGTTACTCTATATTTTCCTCCAACTTAACCATAACTAGCTAAACATAGTCATGACTAAGATAAACTTAGGCACAATTTAGATATACTTTCATTTTATCCTATATATACAACCCTGGGTCTTACAGAGCCACATAGGTGAGGAATCGGGTTCAACCACATGATACTTTTGATTCGATTTGATTACGACGGTGTATGATCCTCGTATAGGCCGGGGAGTGTAGCAAGGCCTCACGGTATCGTGTTGTGACGCGCTACTATGAGAATATGATGACATGCATCATCTTCAGAGTTGTTGTCATGACGGTGATACTTTAGGTTAGGATGACTGACGGCATTGTATGGCTATTAAGAGCCCACCGTTGGATCAACTTTGTAGGGCTTGGATGTTGAAAAGGCTCCAAGAGATATTATCTTGGATCTTATCAGATATTAAGTGCAGTCGGGGTGGAAAGGGTATGGGAGAGATGTAGACACATAACCTTGCTGACTAAGGAGCTTATCTGATCGAAGTGGAGTTGATGTAGAACATGGATAGAGGACAACATGATCCTCCAGATGTACTGATGCCCAGTGCATTTGTGATCAACATCCAGTATCTTCATCGTGATCACTTTTGGGTATACTTACCCGGTTTCGAGTTGTCATTTTAACTTTTATTAGTGACAACTCATATTGTGTATAAGATGTCTAAGTAGTGTGTTTAGGATAGTTGTAAAGCTCTAAGTTAAAATGGAGCTAATTTGGCCACACTAGAGATCAAAATAACACTCTCCATTCTCATTGGTCTAGGAGTTTTGGCCAATGAGGGCACTAGGGCAACTTTTTTGAGGTTTTGAGGGGTTTTGGAGACCTTTTAGGATGACGTTTGAAAATTTGAAGATAGGGTTGGAGAGCTGACGGGACGAGCTACGATGTGGGCTCAAGAATGGATGGGTTTGAAGGGTTGTCACTCTGAAATGGTGATTCAAAGATAGAGAGAGAAATTTAGATCTTTGAGTGTATTTGAGGTGTTTCTGAGAATCTTACAAGGGTTTTGAAAGATCTGAGTCAACTGAGATATAGTTTACAACTTGGGCTTGTGTTTGGATTGAAATTTTGACTGAATTGGATGAGTTTTGAGTACGGAGTGATAGATTGAAGTTTATATATACAGTCAAAGTTATAGGATTGCACTGACTATCACAAAGTTAGTACATCAATCATATCTTTTGATATCAAAAAGTTTTGTCAATAAAACTTTTCACTAGTGAATTTCGGATGATAAGTGATCTTTTGATGAAATTTGAGAGCAATTGAAGCCAATGATTGGGATATGTGATGGTTTTAGTACACATGGGTCTGCATATCGCCTTGTGATACAGTGTGTAAATCGACAATTTTTTCTAAAAGATCTAGAAGAGAAAATATATGAAACTTTTCCGAGAGATTGAAAAAGTTGTGGAGCAATTTTGTGTGAAGTTTAAGCGAGAATTATTGGTCCAATCATTGGATATCATAATCTTCTTTTGCTGAAGTTTTACCGGTTGTAATGAACTCGAATGTGGAGTGTGGAGGAGAAGAAGAAGAGATTGTCAACTCACACGGGGTTCAAGAGGGTTCTTCTACAGCAAGACACTCAGGCGTTCTTAGAGCAAAGAAATGTCCATGCGACATAGGTGGTGAACTCAACGTGAAATCTCTGAGGTGGAGGAACTTTCATGAGTTCTCTTGTTGCGAGTTTACAGATTCATGAGTTTCAATTTATGGTTGACTGTTCCAAGTTTAGAGTCAGGTGTAGATTGCAAGTTCAAATTGTGGGTTGGCCTTGAGATATTAGGGTGCAAGTTCAAGTTTTGTTTGGACTTGAGATATAAAATTAGTCAGAATTTAGATTGTAAGAACTCTATAGTGATAGCTTAGCGCAAAACATTGAGTTTTATGATATGTCAAATGCCAAGTGATGGCAAGAGTCAGTCATGGGTGGGTTGGGACAATTTAAGTATGGAGGATCGCTGTTTGCTTCTTGTGTTTGGATCCCCTCCATATTGGCTTCTTGTGTGTGCGCCATGCTGGATTTTTGTGGGCGCCTGATTTTATAAGAGTGCTCCGGACTTGATCACCGGTTACTACTCTAGTTTATGTTGCGTATTTCTCTTGTGAGAAGTTGGAAGTGATGGCCAACTCTCCCAAGAGTGCTTGAGATAATGGCAGGTTAGGTTGCCCAATCCATTAGGCATAGACCACATGGATCTAGATTTAAATCAGAGTAGATAGACACAGAAGGTTGGATACTTGGGGAATTGGTGGGATCAACAATCAAGACAACTTTATATCAGCAACATGCTGACTGGTTGTTTGGGGTCACAAGGAAGATCACAATGAGTGGGGAGGGATCGAGCAGAGTCGGCAAGGTACCTAAGGTACAACTTGATCCGGCAATAGCAGAGATGTTTCAAGCGTTCACACTCTTTCTTCAACAACAACAATTGCAGGATCGAAGGAGAATTGACCACAAAGGCGGCGCAAGGCTGTGGTGGGGAAGATGGATCAGTTTGATGGGAGGGATGTCTCAAAGTATTTGAGGTACTATGTCAGGGAAATGGAGCTGAACCGTATTGCTGAAAAGAGATGATAGAAATGTTCCGTCTTGCTGTGGTGCCGGAGATTAGAGGCCATGTGAAATCCTTACAGGAACACTTTGGTGAGGGTTGGGATGAATACTTCTTGGAAGACTCTGATAGAGTCACTAAGAAGTCATTCATGGAGTGGGTTGAAATGCCCAATAAGAAGTATCATGCAACTGAGCTTCTAAGGGAGTTTGAGAGACAATTCTCACAATTGTCTCGACTGGAGAAGATCACTTTAGAATCACACAAAATTGAATTGTTTCTTTGAGCTGCAGACTTTGAATTGCAAGAGAAGCTAGAGTTGCTTCTCGAAGACAAGAATGAGGAAGAAGGATTAACATGTAGTTGGAAGAATGTTGAGGAGGCAATTGGGCTATTAGCGAAGAGGGAAAGAAGGAGAGAGAAGATTGTAGTGAGAAGACCTCTTCAAAACACTACTCCTATTGCTCCAGCACCTGTTACTAGGCAAGTGGTTCCAACCTCCAACGTTCAAGCTCCGGCGGTGAATTACAGAAAGGAAGAATCATCCATCGATGAGATCATGAGAGGGATGAAGGAGCTTATGATCAAATTTGCGATGTTGGAAGAGAAAGACATGGGAGGGGAGAAGAAGCCTTTCGCCAAGCCAACTAATGTGCAACGATGCATGTGGTGTGACAACACTGATCATGCACGAAGGGATTGTGGAGATTTTGCACGCACGCTGCAGGGTGGAGACATTTTTTGGAAAAAAGGGAAGGTAGCTCTTAAGAACACTGGAGTAACCATTCAAACCAATTTTGGTAAAGGAGGCATGAGAAAATTGGTGGATGATTATCATAGTGCACATTCAGTGGCAGTTGAAGCTTTAAACTATGGTGCTAAGATTAGAGGAGCAGGAGAGGAGTTTGAAGGCCATGTACCGCTTAATGGCCTATGGTCAAGTGCTCTCGCTACGATGGAGAAAGGGAAGGTAGCTAGAGAGACTCTTCTAAGAATAGCGGCAGAAATTTGTGGTACTTCTAGATGGGAAGATCCAGTAGAAACCATGTCAATTCATGCTTATATTGCTAAGCCTCAATATGAAGCATCGGTGAAAGAGAAGAGACGGAGGGAAGAGGAGGGTTCTGGCAAAGGACTCTCATTGAAGAGGTTGGCTAGAGAACGTATCAGGCGTGATACACCTCTCCCACTTGATCACGCTATGGAGGAATCTAGTCCCTCGAGGTCTAAGGAAAGAACCAAAGGGGGTGAGAAGGACAAGGGGAAGGTACAAGCTTACAAACTACAATCGGATATTGAGGCGGCAATAGATTTGAAGGGAGTCTTGGAGGAGAGAATTTTGAGTGCCAAGGTTGAGTTTACCTTGAGGGAGATACTTGGAATAGCAAAGAGGGAGTTTCATGATGTTATCATTGATATCATCAAGAGGAAACGACAGATTTTCAATGAGATTGCTCTACTTCATGCGATGGGTACAAAGGTATCAAAGGATGAAGAAGATGTGCTGGTAGAGTGTTGTGGAGTGAAATCTCAGAAGGTTCGCTTTGAGGATGAGGAAAAAGAAGAAGGTGTGAAGGTGTCTAGCCACTACTCCCGATCACATTGGGCAAGAGCGATTACTGAAACCCTTGTGAAGCTAGGGGATCTTAGTGAACCGGTGTTAGCACTAATTGATCATGGATCGGAGATCAATATAATGTCGAGAGAGGTCTTCAAGAAGGGGAAGTGATCCATAGACACCAATCATGGTTGGGTGATTAGGGCAGCCAACAATACTCGAGGGGGCTTGTATGGAGCGTTCCTTGATATTCCGGTGAAGGTTAGGGATGTAGTAGCTGAGCAAAATTTCTTCGTGCAAGACTCTACATCATACCCATTGATTCTTGGGCAGCTTTACATCATAGCACTGAGGATAGAGACAAGAATGCTTGATGATGGATTGACATATGCACGAATTCGTAGCCAAGATGGGAAGCGGTTAGTGCAGTTTCTAACAATTCCATCAATCATGAGAGAAACAAAGCACGGTTGAGAGAGGGAGCTTTCCCAAAATATGAAGATTTTGAGGATTTTGGAGAAGTATCGCTGTAGAGAAAGGATATAGTGGTACGGAGGAGAAGGTACTCTCACCTACACAAGAGAAAGGTACCTTTTGTATAGGGTTGATGGAGTTTTCGCGTGATGGATATGCTACATACAAGGAGGTTGCTAATTTGAAAAGATTGAAGAAGAACAAACTGCACAGATATGAAGAAGACCTTGCAGATTTGAAGCTTTTTGAGGAAGGTGAATATATATCAGGAGTTTATCAGAAGTTTGGTTTGGGAGATCCATTAAAGGAGATTGGATTTGGTGATGAGGACAAGATAGTGCTCTACTTCACTATTGAGATGTTCCAAGCACATGAGGTTCGAGTGGAGACCAGATATAAAACGGTTGATAAGAAGATGAAACCGATGTAATAGCTTCCATGATCATTTTTACTGTGCCTCATGCGCCTTGGGAGTTGAGACCGATCCCAGTACCTAGAGCCCATCTTCCAAAACTCATTGAGTTGTTGAAGGAGAAGATAAAGATACGGATTTTAGAACCGTCTTTTGCACCATATTCGATCGGTGGTTTTACGGTCCAAAAAAGAATGGATCAATACGATTCATTCAAGACATGCAACCGGTGAATCAAGTGACTATCAAGAATATGGGGGTGAGACCAATTGTGGAAGAGTTTTGCGAAGCATTTGCGAGAAGAGCTATCTACTCCATGGGAGATCTTTACTCTGAGTATGATCAGTTTCAACTATCAGAAGGAAGTAGGGATGTTACCACAATGAGAACACCCTTGGACTTGGTAAGGATGTGCTCGTTGCCACAAGGGGCCACGAATTCAGTATCACACATGATGAATGGGATGAAAAAAGTGTTAAGGGACTTTATTCTGGAGAAGACTATGCCTATTCTAGATGATGTGCCAATCAAGGGATTTACAGAAGAGGAGAAGGATGGAACCATCGATCAAAGGGCTGTAAGAAGTTTGTGAAGGATCACATTGAAGATTGTGAGAGGATATTATCTCGATTGGAGGAGGTTCATCTTACATTGTCTGGAAAAAAATCTATAGTTGGGATACGGGAGGTTGTCATTGTTGGTCATCTATGTGGATGGTATGGTTGAAAACCAGATCCCAACAAGATGGATGCTATTCAAAGGATGCGTGAAATCTGCAACTCTTTGACAGAAGTGAGGCGGTTTTTAGGTGCTGTTGTGTTCTATCACATATGGATTCCTCACTATACTTATATAACAGATCTGTTATATGGACTGTTAAGGAAAAATCAGAAGTTTGTATGGGAGAATAGACATGTAGAGGCCATGAGGAAGTTGAAGAGGTGTATGTCATCACCTCCGGTTTTGCAAAGGATAGAATATAATGGTGACAAGCTAGTGATATTGACGGTGGATACCTGTCCTATTGCCATAGGATGGGCCGTGGGGTTGGATGACGAAGATGAAGGAAGTAGGTATGATGTGAGATTTGGAGCCATGGTCTTGAGTGAAAGACAACGAAGTTATCCTCAAATGAAGAAGGAGTTGTGGTGTGTCGTTACAGCTATGAAGTCGGAAAGGAACTACCTTATTGGAGCACATGTGATTGTTGAGACGGATTGTTTACCATTGTTGGGGATGATCACCAATTGCAATACACCATATATTGTAATGTTGAGGTGGATAGCTTACATCAAGACACTTAATCCGGAGTTTAGGCATGTGGTAGGAAAGGATAACAAGGTGGCAAGTATGTTGTCAAGAGCTAGGTATGAGGGAGAAGAAGAAATGATTGATGATAGTAATAATGTAGGAACAACATTTTATTCTGTGGCTCATCAGCAAGGAGTAACACAAAGTTTGGAGATGTTTATGGAGGATTTGTATGAGGGTGAGTGGTTAGATATTGGAAAATAACTCAGCACACTAGCACGACAAAGCGGTTGGAGTGATCATGAATTCAAACATGTAAGAAGGAAGGCCTACAACTACATATTACAAGATGGATACCTATGGAAGAGACCGAAGCGGAAGGGTGACATGCCACAACGTGTGATTTGTAGAAAGAAGGCTCAACATGAGTTGATGTGGGAGTTTCATGAAAGCTTATGGGCATGCCACAGGAGGATATATGCCACTTTCATGAAATTGAAAGAGAGATATTGGTGGAAAAACATCTACAAGGATGTGATAGGATTTGTGGAGACTTGTGAGATGTGTTAGATGTATTCTATAATCCGATACCATGATGGTTTGCATCCTTCATATCCACTTGCTGTCCATTACAAGAGGGTTGTGGATTTGGTGGTCATGCCGATGGGATTAGGACAGATGAGGTATCTCGTGTTAGCGAGGGAGGATCTATCCAATTAAATGGAGGGAAGAGAAATACAATCAAAAGCAACAGTATGAGTTGACAATCTCTTCTTCTTCTCCTCAGCATTCCACATTCGAGTTCATTACAACCTGTAAAACTTTAGCAGAAGAAGATTATGATATCCGATGATTCGATCAATAACACTTGCTTAAATTTCACAGAAAATTGCTCCACAACCCTTTTAATCTCTCAAAAAAAGTTTTATATGTTTCTCTTCTGTAGATCTCTCAGAACAATTATTGATTTACACACTGTATCACAAGGTGATATGCAGACCCCTATGTATTAAAACTATCACATATCCCAATCCTTGACTCCAATTGCTCTCAAATTTCATAAAATGATCACTTGTCATCTGAACTTCAACTCTAAAAAGTTTTATTGACATAACTTTTTGATATCAAAAGATATGATTGATATACTAACTTCGTGATAGTCTGTACAATCTTGCAACTCTGACTATATACACAAACTTCAACTTATCACTCCGTACTCAAAACTCATCGAATTTAGTCAAAATTTAGATCAAAACACAAGCCTGAGTCGTAAACTATATCACAATTGACTTAGATTTCCCAAAACCCTAGTAAAATTCTCAAAAACACCCCAAATACACTCAAAGATCTAAATTTCTCACTCTATATTTGAATCACCATTTCAGAGTGACAAATTCTTCAAATCCATCCATTCTTAAGCCCACGTTGTAGCTCGTACTATCAGCTTTTCAACTCTATCCTCTGATCTTCAAATCTCCCCTTTGAAGTTCTCCGAAATTCCTAAAAACCTCAAAAAGTTGCCCTAGTGCCCTCATTGGTCAAAACTCCTAGACCAATGGGAATGGAGAATGTTATTTTGACCTTGAGTGTGGCCAAATTAGCTCCATTGTAACTTAGAGCTTTACAACTATCCTAAACACACTACTAATGGTATTTTCTCATCCATGGGTGGATGTAAAATGCATAAAGAGGAAATAATCTCCTTAGTAGGACAAGCCATAGATAAAGAATGAAGGGCCTGTTGTCGCATGGACATTTCTTTGCTCTGAGAACGTCTGAATGCTTGGCTGTAGAAGAATCCTCTTGAACCTCGTGTGAGTTCACAATCTCTTTTTCTTCTCCTCCACACTCCACATTCGAGTTTCTTACAACCGGTACAATCTTCAGACGTGTTGACATGAAGGCGATACTTTACGTTAGGATAACCGACGACATTATAAGGGTGTTAAGAGCCAGAGAGATCTAGACACATCATCTTGCTGATGAAGGAGCTTATGTGATCAAAGTGGAGTCGATATATGACATGGATAGAGGACAATATGATCCTTCAGATGTACCAATGTCGAGTCCATTTGTGATCAACATCCGGTGTCTTCATCGTGATCACTTTCGGGTATACTTAGCTAGTTTTGAGTTATTATTTTAACTCTTATTAGACAACTCATATTGTAGAACTACAATATGATTAATTAGGCACAATAAGACATCCATGGTAGCAATTGGTTTAATATCCCAAGTGTGATTATCCATCGTGACAAGCCTAGTAGCACTTATCATCTAACTAACTAACAACGAAATATCCCCTCTCACAATTGATGTAGCCATCAAGAATAACTCAGTGAAACCTCTAGATGGATCATCTTCCTGAAATCAATCTCAAAGATGCTCATATACATCCTTGATAAGTCCCATGAGGATAGATGTAGGGATGTGCATAGAGAATGGGCAAAAATTGATCTATCAAGACATAATGGCTCCTCTGGCAGATAATGGCAGATAACGTTCACACTTCTAACAACATCTTTGTCCATACCAGTTTGGAGTCATCACATCTTGATATTGTGAGACGGGATCATTGTATATTGGATTGAATTGTCTTACAGATGGACGTTGAGAAATTTCTTTTAATAGTATCTCACGTGCATCAATCTTTAAGGAGCTTAGAGAGATTGTTGTATCTTTATTGAGTCTCATTTATTTCATACCGTCTTTCTCCGGTTATAACACTAAAGGTAACGATTCCGGAATGACTTTCAAAATGAGATGTCTTCTCAAGACCTCTCCTTGCTTTATGTACTGTAGGACTAGGAAAGTCCGAAATCTAAACTATGCCACATGGCTAACATTCGTAGGTTACATATTTTATTATCTTATCCTAATCAATTCCTAAAAGACATCTAGCATACAATCCGATCCATCAATGCATGATAACCATCTCATCACTTATCCATACAAGCCAAAGTTTACCTTTTGCTTTTTGGATCATGCACACCACTATCTTGTTCTTTTGTGATATAGTGACCAATCTAATCTTTGGCTAAACTAAGTATAGCTAACCAAGATTAGTTACAAACCTCCCTCCATTTAAGACGCAACGTGCTGGTTGCAAAAAGACTCAAAAGCCTCTACAAGTATCTTGACATTTGTAAGAATTGCCAAAGGTTCCCAAGTAACTTCATAAAGTAGATACCCTTTACATTAGACTAGATATTGCACTTTTGGATTCCATTGACCTCTACTCCGTTTCTTGAGAATCCTTTCAACCTCATATTCCTCTAAGCCATCAATCATAGTTGGTAAAAGAGGTGGTTGATGTGGGTTGTCAAAGTAAGGAGATTATGGAGGTTTACTTCCTTAAGAGAGACACATGAAAAATGGGATATATTTTCATGTGTGTTGGTAATTCTAACTTGTAGGCTACTGTTCCAATCCGTTGGACTATCAAGAAGGGTCTAATAAATCGTGGACTTAACTTTTGAACCCATGTTAATGACAAATTGGTGGTAGAAAATTACACATGATCTCCAACTTGAAACTCCACATGTCGTCGATACTATTTTTTCCGATTTTGGGTAATGACTAATTTTTGCTTTGCCTAATGCACTCCTCGTTGGACTCGTGTTACAAACTTGTTCACAGCTTTGATTGGGATTGATGGTTCCTGCATGTTACACAATTTCACCAAGCTAAATGGTGTGATAGGATTTTCTCCATACATCACGAAGAAAGGGCTGACTTTTGAGGATGCATTGATTGAGTTATTATAAGAAAACTCAATCAAGGGTAAAAGTGCATCCCAACCTTCTTGTTACTAGCCTATTTTAGGTAACATGTTTCCATTGCTCTACAAAGAATACTAATTATTGTAATTCATAGGAGAGCAATCACGGTAGTTGATACTTCTTTGGATGCTATGTTGTTTGTAGAAGGTTTGACCTAGATAGTTATGATATCTTAGGTGGAGAAGTTTATATTTCCCATTGTGATGCTATTGGGGCCTAGCCCCATGCTACCCTTTTGGTTTCATCCATGTAAAACTTGATAGGGTCTTTCCATCTTTTTTGTTGTTTTATTTTTCTCAGGTTTTTTTATCGTCATGATCACCACCTTATTGCTTTTGGCTAAAAGCAATAAAAAATTCAGTACTTCCATTCTTGAACGCACTATTTAAGAGCGAATTTGAAAAATACAGACATGAGATATTCTTCTGTCTTCGCAAAGATACGCAGTAAGCCCCTACGATCACCAGTACTGTGCAGTCAGTTTAGTGGCAATAACGAGTTTGTTCAAAGTTCATTTCCCTTGAACCAAGTCGTTATTGCCAACCTTGCTCTCCAGGCAAGCACGCAGCTTGGATGTGATGAAGGTACGGGCCCGCAGTATCTGGAATCCAGTCACGAGAAACAGCCGCAGTCTTGAAGGTTATTTTGCTTCAATATATCCACCTGCGGGAAACCGTTTGGAGAACCACGTACCTCATGTATTCGCGTCACAAGGAGCAGTAAGTCAGTTCCTGACTTACTGCTCCTGTGACGCTTACTGTTCCTAAATTACTGGTCCTTACTGAGAGGTTACCCTGAGAAGTTCATAGAACTTTTCTTGCGCAGAAAGGCAGCAGCTGGGCAGGCCGCTGGGAGCCAGACCTGACCGGCCGCAGCCAGCCACGTGGGAATCGTTCCAAGCTTCTTGGCAATGGACAATTGTAGCACGCTACACCTTCAAGTTGATGAGTTAGTGAATCCGCTGGACGCATCGGTTTCACTAACGACCTTGCATCTGAGGGTTAGCCTCGCGCGACTACAGAATCCATTGTCCTGACCTCGTCATCCAACGGCCAGAAGACCAACACTTGCACTACACCTCTTCTCCTGTCCGTGACTTTCATCCTCTCCAATTACCGCGGACCGTTCAGTTGCAACAGCAGTGGTTAGTGGTAATTGCCTTAGTGAGTGTACAGAGGTGTAATTGACGTGGCCCGTGAGCGATCTGCCTGTTTGACGGGCGCCGCTGACGTGGGATAGGCTGGGCAGAGGTGGCCGAGCTGGAGGCGCGAGAGTCCACCTCTGCTGGCGACAGGCGCCTTGCCAATGTTAAGCTGCTCAGTCACTGGCTTGCTGATCGATTCTCGTCACTGGGCGTTTTCCCCGATCAGTCTCCTCCCCCTCGAATCTCTCCTTCAGCTCGAAGCTAATTTGGGTCGAAAGGGCTGCGCGGATTTCGCCCCACGAACTATTGGGACCTCGGTCAAGTATTTGCAGAGCTGGTGTCCAATTGATGTGTTGATCTTGTGCTTGGCCGTCTGCCGAAGTTGTGTTGCGAACTGCCGTCGAGCTCGGATTCGAAGGGTCTCGTCGGTCCAATGGCATGGACCCATCACCGCGCTGTCAGTTCTCGAGTCCTGAAACGCTTTGGGGTTGGCCGAGGCGCTGCAATTCGAGACGGTCTGAGAAGTCTCTCAGTCCACGGCAATTCGCCGCAGCAGCAAACTGCAAGTGTAGCTTGCGCTGGTAATTCTGTTGCTCCTCGAGACAAGAGATACGATGTCTTCCTCGTTGTCGCTGGATCCGGTGGGAAGGTGGGTATGAACTGCAGACCGGCTGGGGATGCTGCTGCTTCGGGTCTCCATGGATTTTTTCCTCCTCGTACCGAATTCGTGCACAATACGTCCGTGGCTGGAGCTCCTGAGCCGACGGTGGTCCGGACCGCGGGCATGTCGTCGACGCATTTGGAGCCCGTGGAGACGATGCACGTGGCCGCGGGGGCAGCAGCGCAGGAAGATGTGTTACAGTTGGACAATGGGGCGCTGCTGTTCTCGGGCATGAAGTCGACGGAGCTTCTGACGACGTTGTTCAACCTCGGCTTGGTGTCGTTCGAGCCCATGGTGGATTTGAGCGTGAAGGTGCTGACGTCACCGCTGATGAAGTCACGCATTCTGGCAGCTCCCATCTTCTGGACCGTGAAGCAGACCGCCTACTCGAACTTCTGCGCCGGTGAAGATGCTGACGAGGCTGCCGTAACCTTGAACAGGATGTGGCAGCTGGGCCTTAAAGGCATTCTTGACTACAGCCTCGAGGATGCCGAGGACAACAAGGCCTGCGATCAGAATTGCTCGGGCTTTTTTAGCACCATCAACCGCACTCGCTCTTTGCCGCAAGGATCTGTGAGTTCTTTCTGCAGTTCTGAGAACCTACAATTCAGCTGCTCGGAACCTCCCATCTCCTTTAGACGCGAAGTTGGCGAGTCCAGTGTCATTCCTTTCTCAATCCGAACTAAGAACAGTTTTCTCATATCGGTCAATCGCGTCAAGTCGTTCGCATTTCTCTCGTTTGGCAATCTGTAAGACCGTTTGTTCCTCTGAGGTGATTCAAATCGAGGATGTTCCTTTCCATAAATTCTACTGTTTTTTCTGGAAATTTGAGCTTACGCTATTCGTGGGCCATGGGAGACTGGAAAGCATTGTAAAGCATCGTGGACTGACAGATTGGAGAGCCAAGCCACAGCTACCGTAGCAGTGTTCGCTAAGATTTCTTCCTGTGAATTGTCAAAAGTTCAAATGTCCGGAACTGCCAAGGGATGGTCGAACAACTGGAGGGTTCTGCGTATGTGTGGCCGGCTAACTTAGTTCAGGTATGGTCGTTGTGTCGAGCAGGTAAGCTTTGCCTGCGTGAAGATTTCCGCAATCTGTCCGATAAGTCTACTCGAGCGAGTGAGTGACCTGCTGCGATGGCAGCACAAGAGGGCGGAATTCCGGCTGCCGTGGAAGGCAGATGGGCTGCCAATCCTGTCTGCGGAGAGTCCGACTTACCAGACCCGGAAAGAGCCAGAGGCGTTGAGCTTGGAGGAAGAGAGAGACTTGCTGAGGGGCCAGGAGCGCTTGAGTCAATTATGCGAAGCCTGCGCTGCACGCAACTTGCCAATTCTGGTAGATGCCGAGTACTCATCAATCCAGCCTGCCATTGACTACATGACTTATGCGGCAGCATTCGCATTCAACAAGACCGGTACGCCTCCCATCGTGTACAACACTTTGCAGGCCTATCTGAAGGACGCCCCTTCTCGACTGGCTCTGGCCTTGGCGGAGTCCTCCAGACGCAATGCCTCTCTTGCTCTGAAAATTGTCCGGGGAGCTTACATCACCAGAGAAAAGGCTTTGGCCGCTTCGGTTCAAGCGCCCTCCCCCATCCACAACAGCATCCAAGACACCCACAGCTGCTACAATTCATGCGCGTCCATTATGCTGGATCGCATAGCATCCAACGAATCTGCAGCCCTCATGCTTGCCACTCACAACGCCGATTCTGGTACGTCCCCTTCCCTTGGAAACTCTTGTGGAAGACTTTACAGCACTCTTTCCCAGGAAAGCAAAGAAATATAATTCAATCTAGTTCGGTCTGAACTGTGACCAACCCTCAACTCTTGGTTCGTTTTTGTGCCCTGCTGTAATGTACTATCCACTCTTGCACACAGGTTGTGTGCAAGAGTGTGTTGTGTGCCCAGAGGATACATCGCTA
Source organism: Marchantia paleacea (assembly GCA_014180765.2). NCBI lineage: Eukaryota > Viridiplantae > Streptophyta > Marchantiopsida > Marchantiales > Marchantiaceae > Marchantia > Marchantia paleacea. The sequence goes on from MUAA02000018.1 coordinate 2,765,341, forward strand.
GGCTTCCCAATTTCCATTCGGATCGTTGCTGCTGGTTGAAACGCTTTACCTTTTTGACTTGTTGTTGACTTGGAACCCACTACAAAGGAGCAGCTAGTGTACTCTAGTGTAGCAGTTGCTCGGAAAAATGTTGCCAACAGCGTTGTGTCTGTGGTGCTGCGCATCAGGGAGGTTTGCAGCGAAGAAAGTAATAGAACTGGGATTGGACAAGAAAGACCCACGAGTGCAATTCGCCCAATTGAAGGGCATGTCTGATAGTCTGTCATTGGCCCTGGCACGAGGAGGGTTCAACGTAAGCAAGTACTTGCCCTTCGGCCCAGTGGCGCATGTCATCCCGTACCTTGTCCGGAGAGCTGAAGAAAACCGTGGACTTCTCGGCAATACCAAGGCAGATCGACGGCGCGTAAGGTATGCGCCATGGTTAATACTTACTACCGGCTAGAGTAAACGAGTTGAGCATGTTTTCATTCACAGGCGCGCAAACCAGTTTTGTGATAGTCAGTGTATTGAGTTATGCCGTCATGCATGGAAGCTTAGAAAGACAACAAAGCAAAGAGGAGACCAATGAAGGTCATGCTCTCGTTTCCTGCAGTTATTGATTCGCTCTGAAGTCCACAGGGAGATTCCTCTGGTCGGTCCAGGAATAGGATTTTGCTTCTGAGGAGGAGGATCTTGGCCGTAGCAATCGAAATTAGCTCTTAGGTCTTGTAGTTATTCCTCACAGTTGTTGAAGGCGACGAGGATGATCTTTTGGACACTGAAAGCTGCTGTGGACACTTTGAAAACAGGGCGGAGATTTTGCGCAGACTGGCTTCCGCAGCTGGTTTGAAGGAGGCATCTCCTGTCAACAGCAGATCAACTTGATCATGTAATGAAAACATGATTACATCCACACTGAGTCTCGAGCATTGAGGAAGCTCGGAACCATTTCCGATGTACAAAGGTAATTGTCAGACACGCTCTCAATCTGGAGGGTCACAAGGACGCCACTGCTGTCAAAGGTAGTTCAGGTGAGACTGTAAATAGTGTCCCCAGATCACACCTTTTGTACAATCTCCTGTAATGAACACCACTGCAGGCTTGCTTTGCTGGTACACGAGCCAGCGAATCCTACGTTTTAGCAGGCATCGAAATAGCTCTTTCATGCTATACTAGTAGGCGGCTATCAATATATGCTGCTCGGCAATGTAAATATTTCGGTGGGATCACACTGATTGTTGATAGAAACAGAAACGATTGGGAAAGGAATGACTTTCTTTGTATAGATTAGAGCGGACAAAATAGAAGCATACTTGATAAAAGTAAGGCTACCGGTTCATTGTACATTTGAAGATGGAGGCGAACTGCGTGGGTGGGCCGATACGGACTGATTAGCACTGAGAGACCTTTGCCTACTGTGACATTACTGAATAAAAATTCTCGCCAAGAGACAAATTCGAACAATTGCTCTGTCTGAAGGGTGTTACTTGACACGCACCGTGTGATCTTTTCAAGCCGGGTAATTGCGTTATTGAATGGGAATCTTGCTCTTTTAAATCAAGACACCTTGCGAGTGCACTTGTCAAATCGATCCAGTGGAGAAGGTTCAATCACAATTGGGGGTTGATATAAAACTGGAGGATGCTTCTCTTCCCCTGTACTCACGATTTACTTCAATCTTGTTCATCACATGTTATCTTAGCGCAATCCGACAAGGTAATACTTTCAAAGCAGTTTACGAAATGCACTCATGAACGATGGAAACCTATCCGAAGCTAAGCCATTCAGTGATGTTTGTGATAGATCCACCGACATGATCGCGATCGGAACGAGGATTCTCGTAAATTTCAAGGATATCAATCGGGGAGGAGAAATTGAGACGGAACTTTGATATCTAAATTCATGCCGATTCCATTTCTGAACCTTGATTCTGCCACAATTATTGCTCAGCTTTCAGCTACCAGCTATTCCAGAAGAAAAAACATAAGGTAGTTGTATCTACTTTTTGTGTACAGTGATGTAGAACACGTTAGCTATCAGTAATACGACATCAAGCCCTTGCATTCAAAGCACAAGCGACTATCAGATTTTGTCCGCATGAAATATCCATGAAGTCTGACTAATGAGCCTTCCATCTTCACAGTACTGAAAACTAGGGAAGTCCATCATCGCAGGCTCTGCAACGAAGGAAGGACATGTCAACTTGTCTCAATGGCCCCTAAGCTTTTGGGACGGCTCACCGACCATAGATGAAGATGAAAGGTCGTTGCTTCCGGAAGAAAACATTTGCACCCGCCGCAGGAATGTGAAATATGGAATTTAATGTCGATGTCGTTAGGCCAGCATACATACTGTAGTTCTGATGAGGAAGCAATGTCAGCTCTGTTAAGACTTCTGAGCTCTGATCTTGATCTAGAAGCATGCTAACATCTGAATTTCATCAGCACCGAAACTGAACTTGAACGGGCCCACAACCTACATAAATCTGGGCGCTGCAATATTGATAGTGGACTACGGTAGCCCCGATTGCTAAAGTGAATAAAGGTTCCATATCAGGAAATTCCATATCAGTAGCTCGTTCCATCTGGCCGGTTGCAACTGTAAAAATCACGTCGCAGAGAGTGTGTTTTATATATTGACTTTTATAATTGCAACAACCATAACACATTGTAACAAGAAAGAAAGAAAATGTCCCATGCACTGAAGTCACAAGGTCGCCACTTGTCAAGACAGCAACAATTGCATGTCAGTCGAGACAGCTGAGTTGATTCACTAGCTGGGCTGGGCTGGGCTAGCTGACCATGGACTTCAGGGCAAATGCATACATACCGATTCAGGGCCGGGCCGCCAGGGGTACAAGTAGACACCTCAGGATTCGATCAAATAGCTCGCACAAAAGCATGAAAATCTGTTACGGTTTAAGACTGGCTCATTCCATAGACTGGCTCCGTTTTCTTCCATCAGTCGTACTTCAGTGAGCACAATGGCGTAGAATTCCTCCATATGTAGTACAAAGTGAGGTTCCTCCGCCATCTATGTCATCTAGCGAGCGCTTCCAGAGAATGGATGCGGCACCGGCATCGGCGCCCGAGCATGAAGCGAGAACTGTGTCGTCTCTGACCGAGGTCGTCCAAGTCTCCAAGAGGACGACGCGTTGCCCTCCCTAGCAGCGACAACAAAACTGTCAACCAATAAATGATGGATCGTACACCACTGTACCGAGAAGAGTTGGAGGCCGGGAGGTTTTGGTGGTGGGTCCAGACTATGACTGTCCTTCACACAAACACTATGCAACCAAACCCATTCTCATGCATGCCAACAACGACTACGATGACAGTTAGGGACGTCATTACAAGTAATAATGACACACAATAAAATAGCATGAAACTTGAAAATAGGTCATACTCCACCAAAGAGATCTTTACAAACAACACACCGTCCAAAGAAACATCACCTAGCGTGCTTTGATTGTTCTCCTCTAGGTTACAATAGCTAATATTTTCATTGGTCAACCTAAACCCGAAACACGGTGACTAAATAGGCTAAAACTATAATCCAAAGAGATAAATACCCACAGTAATGAATAATAAAGATATAGATCGATGGACCAAGTCAAGACGGAATCTCATCACTGCATAGAAAGTAGTTGATGAGAGTAAAAAATCCTTTATGCATGGTCGAGCCAAAATCCATGGGCTTGCACCCTTGTCGAAACAAGAGCGTATACAAGCGTTAGTAGTAAGAGGAATGGTCGGACCCACTAAGAGTGAATGTAGAGAATGCTGAAACTGTCATTCCATGATGGTAGAATGAATACCTCTAGTTGAAAAAACACGCGAGCTCATGTTATACCTCCAAGGGTAAAGCATCTCTTGTATATCGCAATAATACCTGTAAGGAGAATGATCATGTATCCATGTCTCTCGTATATATATTGAGGATGGGTATATCTGCAATCACAAATCGAGAAGATAACAAAGATGATGAGAGTGCCTAACTAGCCAAAAATGCTATAGATGTAGTCTCCTCCATTGATAATAAGTCTATACTTCCACACAAAATTGACAAAGATATATGTCTCTATGTCAAATCTCCTGTCACACACTCGAAGTTCCTTGGTTCGATGATGATACCAAAGACACCCATGATACTCCTATCAAAGGCTGTCAAACGTGATATGAAGGTAGGTGAAAGCAAAGCTTAGATTAGTCACTAGATCATAAAATGACAAGATATTGGTGTGCATGATTCTTTGATCATGTCAAACTATTATATTTTGAGAAAGCAAGGTTGACTCAATATTTAGTTTATCATTTTGGTGCCAACTTCATGGACCAAGTGATGAGATCTTGAGATCCGATTATCTTACCTATAGTCACCTACTATGATGTTACTTGGGATCTCACAATATACATTTTAGTTTAGAGATGGAACTCAATAGACCACCACCGGTGAGATTCAACACACGGTGTGAAATCTATTGTGTGTATCATCCTAAAGCTATGTTTCGGAGCCTAGTTATCAGAAATTTTGGAGACGGGTATTATCAAGAGGTGATAGCATCACCTATTCCTCTTGTGTTGCCAATCTTGAGAAATTCGAGAATGTTCATCTTAACCCTATACTGAGAGAGAGTGTACAGAGACGAATCATGGAGGACATTTTGAGAGAAATGATTCAAGAATTGAGAGATTTGAAAAATCCATTTGAGCAAAGTCAAATTCAAGTACAAGAGTTAGCTCAAGAATTGATACCAGTCAAAGCGAGAGGAATGGAAAATGAGAGAATGAGAGAAGCCCAAATGGAGATAGAGACATCACCATCAATGCTGGAGAGTGAAAAAATGGTGAGAGCTCGAGCTCTTGAAGCCCAAGCTGCACAACGAGCAAGAGAGTTAGATCTTCATACAAACATGATTCTCAAGATGACAAAAGCTTGTAAGATAGAACCTTATCGAGGAAGTCGGGTCATGGGAATTTTGAAAGGTTGGATTAGAGAATGGAATATGACATTACTTTGTTCAATATCAACGATCACATTACAGGTCTTTTTGTTTGTACTTTGTTGTTGGAGAAAGCGTCTACTTGGTTTCAAGGTTGGATGATAGAACTTAATGAGTCAAGCCAACAAGTTACTTGGAGTGCAATGAAACGAGGTCTTTTTCAGAATTTTCAATTTGTTGATCCCATAATCATGGCACGTATGAGGTTGTGGAAACTTGAACATAAGACAAGTGTGAAGGAGTATATTGTTGAATTTCGAGATTTTCGGATTCAGATACGAGATATGAGTGGAGATGAAACCCTTGATTTCTTCAAGAGAGAGATGAAGAAAAAGATTCAACATGAGGTGATTCGGAACAATTCAAGCAACTTAAACGAGACTATTGCTTGTGCACAATGAATGGCCAACATCTATCACAACAGAGAAGAGGTATCGGTTCCCATGAATCAAAACTATGGATCAATGTCTATGGAGTTGGGCAACATAAAGAAGAAAGAAGATTTCATTCCAAGAGGAGTGAATGCACAAGGAGCAGATCGTTGCAACTTGAATCCTCATCGAAAAGCAAATTCAAGAGGAGGAGACGGATTGGAGGAAGACAAGAAATGAGGCAATGCTAATTGTGGAAGATTTGGTCATATTGCGATGAATTTCCAAACTCGAGTTCCAACAAGAGGAGCTAAATCTCCTTATCGACGTCCTCTCAACAATCTTGAAGATGGAGACAAAATGACCGATGACAACCCCAAAAATGATGAGCACAAGTAACCGTGACTCGCAGCCTTACTGGTTGGATGAGAAGGAGGAAAGGCGGGGGAAGGAAGCAAAAATATGAGGTAAACGGTTTTAGAAAGAAGGAAACATGTTTGATTGTTACGGATGGCGAGATAGAAGGAGTAAAAGTGAGAGTGTTGATTGATCCAAGAGCTACTACAAACTCGATTTATTGCTATAAAGTTGGGAATAGCTTTAGATAAACATGAAAATGAAGAAGTAGAATTGCCAAACGGGCAAATAAAGAGCATTGAGAGCATTTCTCGAGAAGTGGAGTTGAAGATTGGGCAATACAAGGAATCATTGGAGTGGAGAGTGATTTGATTAGCTTGCTATGATGCTATTTTGGGTATGTCTTGGATGAAAAATATAATCCGAAGATAGATTGGCGAAAGAAGATACTAAAAACTACAAGTTGGAGGACCTTTGGAGAAAAACTTAGATCGGAACAAAAAAACTCACCTCTTTATGTGATAGAAAAAACCGATATCAGTCACAAAGATGTATATTTTTTGGGACTAATAAGAGATGTAAGCGCTCCAAAAGAGCAATCTTTTATACATGAGGAGTTAATTTGTATCTTGAATGAGTTTCAAGATATTTTTCAAGATGATCTATCTCCATATTAAACACCAAGAATGAGAGTGGATCACAAGATAGAGATCTTATCATGAAGTTCTACTCCTTGTAAAAGTACCTATCAACTTGCACCAAACGTATTGGGATTTAGATGATATGTTGATATATAGTAAGTCCTTACAAGATCATCATAAACATCTTCTAAACATACTCCAAGTGTTGAGGAAAAATGAGTTGTATGCTAAGATGTCAAAATGTGAGTTCGGCAAAAGCGAAGTACATTACTTAGGCCATAGAGTTAGTGCAAAGGGCATCCAAGTCATGAGTGACAAAGTGGAACCCATTCAAAATTGGAGTGCTTCAAAGAATCAAACTCAACTTCGTAGTTTCTTGGGTTTAACATGCCTGTATAGAAGGTTTGTGGAAGCTTTTGCTCGTATTGCTCAAGATTTAACAAATCTCTTAGGCCAAAGGCATAAATGGCAATAAGATAAAACTCAAAAGATTGCATTTCAGGCTTTGAAGAATGCGCTCTTACATGCATCAATCCTTAAATGATATGACCCATGTAGACAAACAAAACTTACTGAGGATGCGTCAGATGTGATAGTCAAAGGCGTATTACAACAAGAATGGGAAGATGTATGACACCCAATTGGCTTCTTTTCACGTAAACTTTTATCGATGGAGCAAAATTATCATACCACGGAGAGAGAGGAGTTAGCCATTGTGTTGGCTATTAAACATTGGAAGATCTCGGAGATAAGGAGTTTATGGTTGAGACGGATCACAAGCCTTTGATTTATTTAGAAACTCAAAAGGATCTCTCAAAGCTGCAGATTCGTTGGGCTGAATGGTGATAACGTTTCAATATGAAGTTCGTGTATGTGAAGGGGAAGAAGTAGCTTGCCGATGCATTGACACGGATGTCATGCATTAATCACATCATGGAGGTGAAAATTCACTCGGAATGGTGGGAGAACCTAAACCGAGCTACCAAGGAGGATGAGGAGATTGCACAAGACCTTCAACAGGGTAGAGCACAGTTAGAACAAGGATTGGCATTCTATAAGGGAAAGATTTGAATACCCTCAGATGTTGCTCTCTATACAACAGTATTAGAGGATGTACATGATTTAGCTATTGCTGGCCATCTAGGAGTAACGAAGACCATTGAACACATCCAAAGGGTATACTTTTGACCAAGACTAAGAGAGTACATCACCATCTATGTACAAAGTTATGTGGCATGTCAACAAAACAAGGCTAGCAATAAAAAACCAACAAGTTTACTACAAACTCTACCAACACCAAATAGAAGATGTGAGCATGTCACTATGAATATTGTATGTGAGTTACCAATGACGTCTATGGATTATGATTCGATAATAGTTTTTGTGGATAAATTAAGTAAGCACCTGAACTTGCTCGCATTTATATGGATGCAGTTTTTGCTCAACATGGTTTAACTATAGTTCTCATCACTGATAGGGGCACTCGATTTACTAGCATATTTTGGAAAACCCGATTTGACCTATTCAAAACAAAACAAGCCATCTCCATTGCTTATCATACTCAAACATATGGCCAGATCCAAAGAGCAAATAAAACTACTGAGTACATGCTTAAAGCTTCCACCTTGTACTTGATAGTTACAACTCATAGTGAGGGTATGAGGGAGTATCGAACTTTCCTTGAGGCTTCCATGCACAGACCTAAATCTTACCTCTACAGCTTTACTCACACTATCAATGAAGTACCAGCAGTTTTTTCTTCAATAATTTTCTATCACTGAATGGCACAGCACTAAGTGCATGAGTTCCACATATGTGCTCATCTCTACTCAACAATTCGCCTTGAGTCACCAAAGCAAAATCTGGAAGCAAAAGCGCTTTCTAGTGACGTTGAAATGTATGGGAGTACAAAATCTTTCACATGAAATCCAACGGGCATCCTGTACATGCATATGCATCAGAGATTTGTATACAAATTTGCCGCAGGGGTTGTAAAACGTCAGTCCGGATGGTTCGTAAACGTTGATGCTATGCGCTGAATACATATATTTCTTGTGAAAAAGTCGGTTGCGCCTGATTTGTCAATCAAGGTGGCACACTTCGAAAGAACATAAAGACAAACACGTGGGTGGACCACATCCATGCTCAACCTTAAAGTTTCCTAAATAAGAACTTGTAGACTTGTGTAATTGTTGGAAAAATGAAAATATATTTTGCTTTGAGGTCTATTCACATTATACTAAAAAAAATTATGACACCATTCCTTAGCAGACAAGACAATTTCAATTGAAATTCCCACCACGTTGTTCCTAGTAGTAGTTGGATCATGTACTAACAACATAGGTAATAATAATCTTTATGCTAAGTACTCCTTGGATTATTTACTAGCAACAGATGCAATACTCTGCTAATCCCAAACTATAAAACATTTTTAAAGCATACCAACACACTTATCAGACCTTCATCATGTACAAACATAAATTATTTTCACTTTTCTTTCCACAATGTTGGTTCAGGAATACATTGTGCTTGTAAAATGTCTTTTTTCACTAGCAATCAAACTCTATAGAATTTTTCTCTAGGTTGAGTGTTAAAACCACTGACTAATTCAGCTAGAATTAGTCAGTGATTTTTACTAGACGTATTAATCTGATATGATGATATGTTATTTGATTTCTCACATCCTTAAGGCCAAAAAGTTGAATTGAAGAGGTGTAATTGAAATTTATGTTGAGTGAAAGACATTTCTACTTATACCTGTGTAGTCACAACCTTTATTATTACTACCGATTACTCATCATTGTTATTTTTCCCAAAAAATCTTCTTGCTGTATTATTTTATTTGGGCATGAGGATCATATTTTTAAAAATTTCATGTTGAAGTTAGACCAGTCAATCACTTAAAATATTTTTGCTGCTAAACTCTTTCTCTAATATAATATGATCTACACCCTTCTTGTCCATATAACAAAGTCTATGCTTCTCCTTCATAACCACCCTCTCCATTTCATTATTGATCTCATGAACCTTGGAAGCCGAGGATGACGCAAGTGACTCATCATCAAAAGATACAAGAGAAATGATATGTACATCACAATTCACTTATGTGACCAATCATCTGAACTGCCTTTGTTCTCTTCATTGTCATTGCTCTTATTTGAAGAGAAATCATCACACCAAAAAATGCACTTAGACTTTACCAAACGACATCCTTCCCTCAGGTGACTTTAAAATCAAAATATGAAAGTTCATTCATAATTTAAAAAAAAAATTGTAACCATCTTCAAAGTGTTATATTTTTCTTATGAGAATTTAAAATTTATTTTATGTTCTTAACACTATGCATTTATTGTAAATAATCCAAATTATCACATGTTAAAATTTATTTAAAAAAAAAATCACTAATCATGGTATAATACTTTATTCATGTCAACTTTTTGTAATTTTTGTATATAGTTGAATTATTTGAATATAATCTTTTAATATAGTTAAAATATAATTTTATTTTAATCAATACTTTTATTTTACAATAATATCAAAAATATATTATTTTTTATATATCCATGATGTCCTATTATTCTTTTGTATATTAAATATTTATTTATTCATTTTTATAATTCTATAATTTTAATTTTATCTTTAAAAAAAATATTAGTCACTTAATTTTGATTAAAAATGAAACTGTTATAATCTAAAAATAAAATAAAATAAATGTATTTCTAAAAAATAAATATGTGCATGAAATTTCGTCATTTTTAGAATACAAGTTTATATTTTGATGTTTTTATGGAAATATTTAATATTGTGTTCAAAATTTTTGTTATTTTTATTTCGAAAATATTTCAAGTTATTACATTTTTTCATTCATCAAGATTTGCTCTGATTATTGTTTTGGTCTAACTGTCTTATATTTCCATGTGAAATGATTACTGATTTCATCATCATTGTCCCAATTGTCTAATTCTTGGATTTGAAAAATCTATATGTTGCAAACTTTTACTTTGCTCAAACAAAAAGTATCTGGAGTAAGTGTCACTTTAGTGAAAACATATATTTGGATTTTATGTATAAAAAAAGAGAAGAATGGGAAACGTTTGGAAAACCCAAACGATGGCCAATCACGAAAAATACAAACCAAGCTGAGGTGTTGTGAAGCGGGATAAAGCATGAGGATTAATCATAACAGTAATTGATTTAAACCTGCAATCCTCCCTACTGATTTCATATTATTTTCTACACAGGAATCTTAAAATTCCAGTGGGAATAAGAGTTATGAACTTAGGATCATCTAATAATCTACTATGGAAGTTAATGCACGCCGAAGTGCAATATGGACACGATCTTTCAAATGTCTCATGCAAAAGAAAACTAATGAACACCAATTTTTTTTTTTAACAAGTTTATATTCAACGGTAAGATTGATTGAATGCAAGCTAATTTCAAGTTGGAAACACAAGTGGAGTTCGGTTTGTACGATAGTATGTAACCCCAAGTCTTCTTGCAGTGCCTTGTCCTTGCATGCAGCCGATCTGAACCTCGTGCCAGAAGATCATTTCTAATGATCAGAAAATACAAGAAAAAAAAAATCTGCAAATAAAAAACCATAAAGTAAATTAAGCATTTACAAATCTACTTGCAATTTAAGCATAATTCAAGTTGAATACAATAATATAAAAAATATGATTGAAGATGAAACTTATAAATCGTGTAGCTGGTGGTGTTCTCATACGTTTGCTCCAGGTACATGCTCACTCACTGCTCTGATAAGCTGAAAAATAAGCGTAGCGTATTACTGTTCTGCCAACCCTCCTGACTCTCACATTATGCCCACTCTCAGGGATCTGAGCCCGTGTATATATATGTCCCCTTCCAACATATCCGTCATCAGCATGTAGAGCAAGAATCAGCTTTCAGAGCAAGAAGTAGCTGCAAGCAGACGAGAACTCATTTACCAAGGGCAGAGCTAGTTGAGCACACTGTCAAGATAATGACTACGTTTCGATCTCTGATGGAATTTCCAGTGAAACTGATGTGTTTCATGTCCTTGACAGCAATATGTTTACCTTCGGTCCAGGGAGCTCGTACAATTGTTGATCTTACTGCTCTTTCACCGCTTCCAGCCCTTCCTCCACTCCCAATTCTTCCTACTCATCTTGCAAAGCGTCCTCCCCTCCCAACTCCTACTACTCATATTTCAACGCCTCCTCCACTCCCAACTCTTCCTACTCATCTTCCAACGCTTCCTCCTCTCCCAACTCTTCCTACTAACCTTCCGACGCTTCCTCCTCTCCCAACTCTTCCTACATCGCGTCCTCCCCTCCCAACTCCTACTACTCATATTTCAACGCTTCCTCCACTCCCAACTCTTCCTACTAATCTTCCGACGCTTCCTCCTCTCCCAACTCTTCCAACTCATCTTCCAACGTTGCCTCCTCTTCCCACAGCTCCTTCTCACCTCCCAAAGCTTACTCCATCTTAGTCTGAATCAAAAATTTTGCCGTTCGACTCCTAGCACTGCCAGTCCGCTGTGTACACATTGGGGCACATTGCTCACCTTCCTGCAACTCAGAACCGGTTATTCTCTCTGTCTTAAGTTCTAACGGGAGCAACTTCTACCTCCTAATCTTTGTCTCCATCTTGTTCATTCTGGTATGAGGTGGACTGTGCCCCCTGAGTAACAAAGTGCCCGCCGTCTCCAACATCTGAAGCTTCTATGGAGGGACTCTCCGTTGAAAAACATCATGGTCGCTCTGTGAATTTCATTCATGTGCTCATATATTCCTACTACTAGATGTCTGCTACAGTTTTTACTGCTGCTTCAAGGGATCCAGCATCCAATATATTCGAAGTACCGTGTACACTGTCTTCTCACTTTTGCGTCGGAATCTAGATTAAGCGCTTACTCTAGATATCTGGACCTGATCAGAGCAAAATTCATAAATTTTCAAACAGATTCTCCAACATCATGTGCCTGCATGAATTTAATAAGCAGTGTAATCTGTTTAGAGCGATGGTACTCAAGCTCGATCGAACATGAATAATCAGTGTTTCATGCAGTCAGCAGATCTGTGAAGCCTTAATGTCCCTACGGCGAATCATGTGTAGGTAGATAGCTACTGATATTTTCTGTATCTATCATGAAATAACCTCAGGGATGAAGTTCAAACTCAAGATTATATCCGTTCTTTGTTGTCCTCTTTGTTTGTGTTTATGTACACATGTATTTTTTATTGGAGACATAAATGTCTAATGTTGTCACTTTTTAGGAGTGATTGTAGAACTGAAACTCGTTGCATGTTTCAGTGATTCACTAGTTTGAAATATGTAGAATATGTTGTCTAGTTTTATCTATTTGTTACCTGAGTTAATTGTATCCAGTATGCGAGTGTCAGTCTTTCAAGCTCTTCTTGGATTTTGAAACTAACGAGACTTTGCACTGCAGTGGAAAATACATTGAATTGGGTTCCCACGTTTCACAAATTGTCCCAGGTATCACATGTTTTTCTAACTATGGTCCAACAACTACGTAATTATTTTAAAAAGAATTCGGTCATAATTTCATTGTTTCTTTTCATAGTTGGATCCATGGATGAATGATGCTAAGTACCAGAGTAATCCCACCATGTGCGACAAACTTGAAACCGTGGACTGCGTCTCTGGGCTTGGCACTCACAATCGTCCACGTGATGCTCAAAACATTTATAAGTCTCGAAAGTGCGACAAACTTCATCTCTTGGCTGTAACTCGCCTCTGGGCTCTGAGTTCGGGAGTAATTTTCTGCTGTCTGCAATCAATGCTAGTTCCGCCTGTTTGTTTTTGCAGACATAGAAGAGCTTGATCATGAGGGCCAGGGCTTAAAATCACCAAAGGTCACCACACCGGTGAATACTTCGTGCACAATTAGGTGCTCCTTTTACAACAGCTGCGCTGGACATGCTTTGGCTTGGAACCAGCAATCGCTTATCCTTTGGTCTCCTGTAAATGATCTAATGAAATAAAATCCAAGGAGGACAAACAAACAGACAGCAACAACGCGGGAGACTTCGAGAAGAAAATTCTGATCTGCCTTTAACAATTTATTGATTGTGCACTCATTGTTATCCCCACTTTTGTCCCGATGCAGACTTTGAGGCTCATCAAGTGGGTTACAGTCCAAGTTTCGGGTCCGAGCATCCTCCAAAATGTAATATACCAACCTGAGGTTGATGTGATGTGGTTCCATGTGTCCATCTTTGCACCTCCAAAGCAGGTCATACTTCGATTATCTAATGTCAGAAGATTTACTGTCTATTCCGGAAGCTTATGCGCGCCGCACTGAGAAATTAACACGATCTCTCAAATATCATTTGCAAAAGAAAAGTGTTCAACATTATTATAAAACAAATTTATGTTCATCCGACACATTTAATTGAAGCAAGTCAATGTCAAGTTGAAAACAACGAGTGGAGTGAGGCAGGTAAGAAAACATGAAACCCCTTGTCCTAACATGCAACCAGTCTGACTAAACTTGTCTCAGAAGGTCATTTCTTATGATTAGAAAGTACAAGAAAGATATAATATCTGCATATAGTTAAGTCCATATAGTAAGTTCAGCATTTACAAATCTACTTGTGATTTAAGAATAACTGAAGTTGAATATCTGTAACTTAAAAATAAAATAAGATAAAAAAATATTATGAAGTTGAACATACTCTTGCATCAGGTCCATGCTCACTCACTGCTTTGATAAACACCTTATGACTGTACTGCCAACCCATCCTGACTCTCACATTTTGCCCACCATAATACTCTCAGAGATATGAATTTGAATCCAGCCCCTATATATATCCCACTTGCAACATATCCGTCATCACCTTTCGGGTAACAAAAATTGTAAAGGGGGAGAAAGTTTTATTATATGATAATTCTTATATGAAGCTTATTGGTAAATTGCATCTGTGATGTGATGGATGGGTCCATATGTTGTGGATGCAGATGCAGTTTATGAGAATGATTTTATGTAATTGGATTTAGAAGGTGATTTGAATAGATGGATGGATGGAGAGTGAAGAAATATTATGAATAACCAGGTTTTCTGGGTCACTCACAATTAAAGTCTGACGTATATAGAGGCATCGTAGGATTTTTTAGGTAGATTTTTTTATTTTTTTGCTTAATATAATAAGTATTTCTAGTAGATGGTGGATCCCCCTGAAGAGAAATAGGCTTGGATTTCAAAAAAACAAAGTGATTCAATCCATCAGTACAAAAAGGAAAAAAATGGGTACAAGATCAATTTTATTTGAGATGAATTTAGAAGAAAGATTGCATATACCTTAAATCAATTGTTCTCACCATAGTGCACAACATGCATGAGTTTGCATAAGGTGCTAATAGTTGAGGAATTCATTGGTGGATCAATTAAAGTTAATTGAGGAGTTGTATTTGCCAAGAATGTGTAAGTTATGAGTGATAATTTTTTGGTGGAGGAGAAATATGTGATTTATTTGTCTTTGTTCCTTGTGCACATGTATTTCAGGATGGATTGGATGGCAGATAAGGAGAAAAGAGAATATTGCCTAGAAATTGGCTTTTCTAATATTAAACTAGACTTTAGACATGCTAGCAATAGATTGATGAGAAGTGTGGATCAACTAGTGGAACAACCAATATGTTGATATGTAATTTTTGTTCAAAAGGATGATATATGTCATGTTTAAAATCTCCTCTTAATGCAATGTCATGTAAATGGTAATTATGAGTAATGGAGATATCCTCAATGTGCTTAGCATGATAGTTAGTTTGACGGTTACATGGCACATATGGTAGACAAGTGCACATTGATGGAGCATTAAAGTAATCAGAACTCCTAATCTTACCCATATGCATATATCATGTTGATTGATTATGTTAGTACATGGTGTAAGAAGTATATAATCTTGAGTTGGAGGGACTATTGTGTAATGTTGTGTTGATGTGTGACAATCAATGTATTGTGATGTTTGATATGACAAGTATGTATATTGTGATGCAATATGTTCAACTATCATGACTTAGATAGTGGCATCTCTAGTTATATAGATATGTCTAGGTAGGAGGAGATAAAGTAATTAGATTTAATAATGAAGTTAGTATCGTTTGCATTAGAAAAGCCATTAGAGCCAGTAATATCATTAAACTACCTAACGTTGAAAGGATAAAATTCAAATTAAAGCTCCTAGGAGTTTAGTTTTTTAATGTGAACTTTGAAAATTATCACCATTTGGATCATAAGCTATGGTAAAGACTTTGATTTTTTAGAGCTCAAAGTGGATTTGGCTAGAATATAATCTCTTTTTTATGCTATGATTATGCTAGTTAAACTTTTATCATAATTATAAACCTAGATTAAATTCTACAAATATTGCACGTTGATATGTACTCTTCTAACCATTTAAATCATTTTTTGCTTGTAGGTTCGATCCATTAATTTTAAAAGTTTTACCATTTAAATTTTAAACTCAAAGTCTTATTATTATAATTAAAATTAATTTTATTTTTTCTGACTTAGAAACTTCATTAGCAATCAAATTATCATCAACATGATTCCAATCTTATACTTGATTTTTTATGTTATTTATCAAGCCAAAAAATTGAGTTGACATACTTTCATGTCCATCTTGATCAAATTTTGATCAATCATAAAATAAAAAATTCTGTAATTATTAAAATTCACATCAACAATCTCCACCTTGATTTCATGTTCATTTTTGTTCTACTTTTCATTGTTTCATGTTACTTCATAGCATCCCAAGCAAGTTCAAGTTGTATTGTAACTTCTAAATCAGTAACGACTTACTCAACATATTGTTCTTTTTTATGTACAACATCAATCTTCTAAAGTTTTAAATTGCTATTCTCAATCACTTCTCAAATAAAGTGATATTGAGCTATAATATCACTTTATCATTTTATGTTCTGTAAATAAATTGATTTTGGATCAAACTTATAGCACTTTGAATATAAAAAACTAAAGTTATCTTATTTATTTTTAACAAATTGATGTGACTCTCAATGTTTCCTTAATTTTTTGTTACTTAATTAGCTATTATGAGATTATGATCAATGTGGAGATATGTCAACTGAATCGTTTGATTTGCTTACTATCATTTGAATCTAAATATAAATTTGGAATCATATTGAAGATGACTAGATAACTAATGAACTTAGTCAACAAAAGTAAAAGATGTTAATTATTGGACTTGGAGCTTAATTCAAATGAAAAGACTTTTAATTTTAATGGAACTAAACTGAAAATAAAAAAGGATCTAATTGGTAGGAGTATATATCAATGTGGAATATGAATTTTACTTAACCTAGATCTAATGATCATGGTGTAATCTCATGAATAGAAGAAAAAAATTGAAAGATCAATTTTTAACCCACATTATGTATTCTCAAACTTGGAACTCAATTTCTGAAATTGAGTGGAAAGACAAAAAGTGAGAGGATAAAAAAATCACAAGAAATAAAGAACACAATGGGAGTTATGTGATAACTTGAGTGATTGTGGTAAGGTGAAGTTGTAAAGCTAGGAAAGCACATAAGGTGTAGATAGATTCAAGTTCGGAATGTATGTTTAAAATAAAATAAAAAGTTGCACAGAAAATATTTGAGTGAATCAATCAAACTAACCAAAATATTAGTAAGGAGTGATTGTTGGTAGATTGACCGTAACCTGAAATGAATCATGATACATTATTTTCAAATATATATGCTTATGTGTTTGTTAGAATGTTGAAGTTATGAATGTTATTTAACCTAGATTCTGAAGGATTTTAATTTGTATAAATTTCAGTTTAAAAATGCAGATCTTGCATTGAAAATTCTGATTTTTTAATTTTTTTGAGCAATAATAAAAGCATTTTAACACCAAATTTTGATAGAACACAAGTGTTTGCTCAAATCATTTAAATTTACAATAATAAAATCACTACAAATAATATATTTTGAAGTTGATTTAATCCTAAACACACCAAGATAGTGTGCTTGAAAGAATTGTATAAGCTAAAAAAATATAATAAACTTTGCACACTACGTGTATTGTTGACATAAGATCAATTCTTTTAGCAACAAATCCGTCTTATTGATTTCTTTTTCAATTAATCCAAATGGTTTATTGATATCATAAAAAAAATAGAATTATATCCTATGATTATTTCTTGTAACTTGTCAAGGTCAAAAATACACCGGGTCAAACCATTTTCTATATACAAATTAAGGTTTGACATGTTAACATAGGAACACAAATACAGTATTCACAATTGTTGTTGGATCAAAGATCTAACTTTTAATGAAATATTTTTGCTACTGATTATGTTTTTGTATAAGATTAACAATAAATAAAACTAGAAACAAAATATTCTACATATTTCAAATTAGTGAATCACTCTCAGTTCTACAATCGTTCATAAAAGTGCTTACATCAGACATTTATGTATCCATATAGAATACATAAACAGAAACAAAGAGGACAACAACGAACTGATAGAATCTTGGGTTTCACTTTCATCCCTGAAGATATCAACAGGATAACGCAAGTTGTACGAATTATAAACCTGAAATGCTAGCACTCGATACTTCTAAACTAACAGACTCAAGGCAACTGCGTACTCAGAACTGTCATTTTTCATACTAAACTTTGAGCATTCAAACCTCACAAACATAGATGGAAAGGTTTTGAACGTTTCCAACGGTTCACTAAATCTGAAATGCAGCTGATATGCAATTTGCTTACGAGACTGTTCAAACTCCTCTCAGAACCAGTTCTTAATTTGAAAATAGATGTGCAATCCTAGACAATATACACTCAACAGAAAGCAGAACTCACTATTAAATGGCAGTAAACTGTTCATTGCTCATTTACGTATTCATATTGTTGTCATTGGAAACCGAATGGATCGATTTGAAAGTTTCAGTTCTTCTGGTACCAATACAAATGTCACACTGTACCAATAAACAGTTCAACTGATCTTCTCCAGGGCGGAAAGCATCCAGACTATCTTCTTGCTTCATCCTCAAAACAGCTATGCAGTGTGCTTCAGTCTAGAAATTTAGCATTCAACGCACAAGAATGAAATGGAATCCACGAGTGTATCTACAGCACGTCGAAACATCAAAAGGAATTCCGAAGTACAACGTGTGGTCCTTTATTTCTTGATCAAAAAATGGTACCCAACAGTTCATACTTTCCTTCAGGAAACATATTATTTCGTGATAGATATAGAATATATCAGTTGCTATCATCCCACACATGTATCACGGTAGGGACATGAAGGCTTCACTGATTTGCTGACTGCATTTAACAATTATTATTCATTTTCGATCTAGCTTGTTTGCCATCGCACTAAACAGATTACACTGCTTATTACATTTATGCAGGCACATGATGTTGCAGTCTTTGTTTGAAAATAACTCAAGTTTGTCTGTGATGAGGTCCAGCTATGTACAGTAAGCGCTTAATCTAATTCCTGCGGCACGAGTGAGAGCAGATTGTACAGCGCACTTCGAATATATTGGATGCTGGATGCCTTGAACGACCAGTAACAACTACAGGACACATCTAGTAGTAGGTATATATCAGCACATGAATGAAAATCACCAAAGTGATGATATTGTCATACTAGAGTCTCTCCATAGAAACTTCAGGTGTTGGAGACTGCGGGCACTTTCCTATTCAAAGGGAACAGTCCACCTCAGCCGAGACTGACCAAGATGGCGACGAAAATTTCGTAATTAGAATTTGTTCCTGTAAAAGCTGAAGACAGAGAGGATCACCCGTTGACAGTTGCTGGAAGATGAGCGATGTGTCCCAATGTTGTCTGACCGTGCTAGGAGTCGAACGGCGAAAGTTCGACTCATACTAAGATGAAGGACCTGGAGATGGTGATTTAGAAAGAGGAGAAGGAGAAATTTTGGAAGCTGCAGGAATAGGTGAAGGGGAAATAGAATGAAGAGGAAGAGTTGGAACATTCGCAGGAGGAGGGGGAAGAGAATGGAGAGGAGGTGGCGTTGAAACATGAGAAGGAAGATGGGGAAAAGGAGGAAGCTTTGGGGGAAGAACAGTGGGGAGAGGAGGAAGCGATGGAAGATGAGTAGGAAGAGTTGGGAGTGGAGGAAGCGTTGGAATATGAGCAGGGAGAGGTGGAAGAGTGGGAAGAGGAGGCAGCGTTGGAAGGTGAGTGGGAAGAGGTGGAAGAGTGGGAAGAGGTGGAAGCGTTGGAAGATGAGTAAGAAGAGTTGGGAGAGGAGGCAGCGTTGGAAGATGCAGAATTGTACGAGCTCCGAGGACCGAAGGTAAACATATTGCTGTCAAGAACATGAAACACATCAGTTTCACTCGAAATTCCATCAGAGATCGATACGTCGTCATTATCTTGACAGTATGCTCAAGTGGATCTGTCCTTTGTAATCGAATTCTGCTTTGTTTCCAGCTGCTTCTTGGTCCGCAAGTTGATTCTTGCTCTTACATGCTGATGACGGATATGGTGAAAGTATGATATTTATAAGGACCGGATTAGGATTCAGATCTATGAGAGTATTATGGCAGGCGTGATCTGAGAGTCAGGGCGGGTAGGCAGTTCGGTAGTAAGTTACATTTTCCTTACCATACTAGAGGAGGCGGAAAGACATTCGGTCCTTTCGGAATTCTAGTGCATGAATCTGCGGACCAAAGTAATGATCTTTAGAAGTCGTGCTGGATTATCAATATTATATTGCTTAAGTGCCATCCAGTTTTTGCAGTCAATTGTTGCTGGATAAAGTCAGATCACTAACTCCCTATGTCAAAATCTAATGTCAATTATCACGTTAGAGTGTAATTTATTCATACCATCATATGTTTGATGTCATATAATAGTCCGCTCACCTATAAAAGACAAAAAACCTGCTCTTATAGCCTTCAGGTGACAAAGAATATGGCCAACTTATATTCAACTCTGAAAAAAAAAAATTGCGACCTTGATTGGAGGTTTGGTGGTTTGGTTTTCTTTGGTGATTGTGGGTAATTTGGATTGTTCGATAGTATCGTAAGCTAATCAGTCGACTGTATGAAATTACTTCCACGTGAATTTAATGGTTTCTCATGCAAATTATGTCTGATTGTACATGTACATTCTTATTCAGATTATATATGCCTGTCAAATCTGAATCATACTGAGCAGAAAATGATAATCGATCGGTCTTCGAAGATACTTGAGAAGGTCTCTTTATAATATATTAAGTGTATCAAATCTACCCATGTTAACATTCAACAAGAGCTTTAGTACTGACACAACTGACTATGTCAAATGAGTGTCCAGGAATTGGATATAACAACTCTGCTGGTTGCAGCGAGTGTAAAAAACTTCAAGAATAGCGATTGTTAGGTGGTCTCTGATACACTTTAAGGAGATGTCTACATGTCGTTGTTTACCACAAACACTGTGAGTTGATACAAAACCCTTACTCAAAGCAATTAACCCTCGCCTAGTAATTCAATTATTTCTCATTCTCCTCCAGTACTCGATGTAATTTACAAGAACTGTCACCAATTGTCTGAACACTCACGAATATATTCTTCTGTTCACTTGTTCCTCATGTACGCCTTACGACAGGAGTCTTTATCCAGTACTTGGTAACATTCTTCAAGCAATGAGATAACTTTAAGATGACTTTAAGAATAATTAGTTCACATCAGTTTGAGATTTTCATCTTATTACAATTCAATAATCATTCTCAAGATTTGAATTTTCCGTGAATTTGTACCAAAATGCAATCTACGCTGCTCCAAGCGATTCATATATAATTTACGCAACAAATGCCTGTGTTCTGTTTCCAGTCGGTTGCAAAAGTGTCTTCCTTGGACGTTGCTAGGCTGCTGCCTAACTCAGAAACTCTTGCCTGATAGAGTGTTAGGAACTTGGACGGCAATTAACCATCGTCGGGGTTCTTTCATGTGTAGGAAAAGAAGTCTTCAAATGTATCCAGATTGAAATTTCTACTCTCACTTGGAGGTGGTAGTCCTATCGTGCCGCAAAATTCCTAGTCCCCTTCACAGAGCAGTTGCATTCGGCAACTCGCGTGTGGAATTCCAACCCTGACTCCGACTTAATCAAGCCACCACAAAGTTCCACATGTGACTCGAAATTTGTCGAGCATTTCACCTCCTTCCCACATTTATACTTGACTGGATTTCCGCAATGAGTCTTATGAAAACTTCAACTTCTCTTATGAAAGAACCTATGACCGCATTTACACACGAATTGTTGAAGAGCATTTATCCTGCGAGATTCCTTGGAGCAGGGTGGCGCACTAAGTTCCCAAGGCTCACACGAGCACTGCTTGTCCAATTCCTCAAACGGAGGTTGGAGTTCTTCACTGCATTCCAGCTCCGGTAGAGAGATTATAGGTTCGAGAGACTGAAGATAATCTGAGAGCTCCGCATCCTCCATCTCCATCCGTGCCCGCTGAATCTTCTGCTCACTACCCTCAACCCTCGAACGCTTGGATCCGTGTGTGTCATTATTACAAAATCACTCTATGGAACATGCAAGATCCAACCGTATTTTAAACCACATTACACTCCCATACAATCGGCATTTGTACAAGCACGTATGAACAAATTTGCAGCCACCGTTGTAAAACGTCAATCCGGATGGCTTGTAAACGTTGGTTCTGCGCGTGGAAGACCTGCCCAGAGCTGTCCGTGGGATCACGCCAACATCCCTGGTATCACAGTCCGAGGCGCCAGTCGAAGAGCAAGGAGGATGTCATGTGGGCTTTTCTGCTTAGATGTTATGATGTGGAATTCTTAACGGTGATTAAACTGATGGGATCTACCCCACCTTGTACTTGATAGTTACAACTCATAGTGAGGGTATGAGGGAGTATCGAACTTTCCTTGAGGCTTCCATGCACAGACCTAAATCTTACCTCTGCAGCTTTACTCACACTGTGAATGAAGTACCAGCAGTTTTTTCTTCAATCATTTTCTATCACTGAATGGCACAGCACTAAGTGCATGAGTTCCACATCTGTGCTGATCTCTACTCAACAATTCGCCTTGAGTCACCAAAGCAAAATCTGGAAGCAAAAGCGCTTTCTACTGACGTTGAAATGTATGGGAGTGCAAAATCTTTCATGAAATCCAACGGGCATTCTGTACATGCATATGCATCAGAGATTTGTATCCAAATGTGCCGCAGGGGTTGTAAAACGTCAGCCCGGATGGTTCGTAAACGTTGATTCTATGCGCTGAATACATATATTTCTTGTGAAAAAGTCGGTTGCGCATGATTTGTCAATCAAAGTGGCACACTTCGAAAGAACATAAAGACAAACACGTGGGTGCTTCAGTTTAGAGAATTATGGTGTGGAACTCCTCACCCGTGGTTCAAACTTTTTAGGTGATTACTTACTCAAGGGAGGAAGATTCTCCGTCATCTATCAGTGGACTAAGAGTCTGTAGGGAGTTGAGAGTCACTGGATCCTGACATGCGGTTGCAAGTCTTTTGTCATTCTTCTTTGTACCTGGATTGTTACATCTCGTAATTTATTCGGTAGGCATGACTCTTCCCTGATAGACTCCCTCCAACATTCTTAGACATTCATGATTAGTGAAGTTTCTTGCCAGACCATCTATCTGTAGCATTTACGTAAATTTCTGGTGTATCTAGTTGAAATTACTAGTCCTCCCAGATCAGAGGTCTGAGTGAGTAAACTTTGTCGCTCTTCTCCGGTTTGTAATCTGTTAAGGTAGAGATAGCAGCTTGGGAATGTACCTTCTTAGATATTCCTATAAGAAGGAGAAATAAGTAACAATTCATACGGCAGTTGGCAAACCCCACAATTGTGTATCCTAGTCAGTAGCAGTTTTCAATAGATCCTCAAACTGAGTACAGAGAACTTTCTCGACCACTGCGCCATTTGCTCTTACAGTTGCAAGAGAGAATACTTCGAGCAATGGATTCAGGACTTTGCTCTCCAGAAGGTCGAAAATATTATTCTGAAGTTTCTGGAAAGCAGATATTGTTGAACGCTCAAAGTAACTGACAGGGCCTGTTTCAGGCTATGGGTCCCCAGAAAGTTACCAGCCTCGTCGACGATGACTGACTTCTTGCGGTGCATCATCTCAATCCGTTTACTCCGATGCTGGTGGCTCATTTCTGATTTCTAGCGTAACAGTTCTTCCAAGTTGTGAGGCTTCGTTATGTAAACGTGCTGCACAGTCACAAAAACGTGCGGACATCAGCAACAGCTTATTCCCAGCAAGTTCGGCAAATTGAAGCAGTCAAAGTACGATAAGCATACTAGTCACTGATGCCTTTGCTCTCACTGAAATATTATTGTTCAACTCTCAATCGTTGAGAAGAAGAGCTAATAGTTAAGCTCTACGTGAATATATGTAGAGAGCTTATATACCAAAAGTGTAAACAGGGAATATTTTCAAGATCTTTGAGATCTTGTTGAGATTCATGGTCAATTTGGACAATCGGAAATTGAATATAGTAAATTAAAGATCATCCTGGTGCCCGAACCTGTTGGTCATATGTTGCAGGAAAATGTAGCACATGGCTACGGAATAAAGCATAAGCATGTAACAGCGGATCGAAGGACAAAGCAAGCATCCTGAACTTAAGCTCAGCCAATGTTGGATTGCCTGAATACGAGAGGGTGGTCACAGTAGTATAACTGTGGAAGGCAATCTTGTTGGCCACAGAATCCTGAATCATCGAGAGGTCCATGTTCTATGATCAGCTGAGCCCACGATCGCTGTTCATTTGAACCGCGATATCTGTCTGACCTGGAAATATGGAACAGAAAGTGATTTGTAGACCATGGTGCTGCTTATGATGGCCGTCGAGAAGCTATTCTTGCAATTGTCCACTTTAGCAGTAGAAATGTATTGTGTGCAGGAAACTTCTTAGTATTTAGAATGATCACACTTCACCGAATTCCGTGTACATATAGGAGTCTGGTGAACGCTGTCATATAATTTTACATAAACTTCACCAAAATGGACATGACTCTACGTGAAAAAAATTCTATATTGTGACAAAAACAAATGAGCAAGATCACGGTAAAAATCAAAAAGCAATAAATGAAAAAGTCAGAAAGAAGTTTAGAAAAAGGCAATGACTTGCAAGCTTTAACTCCCTAGAGGTAATACTAGGATTTATGCAAACTCTAGATTTTTTCATATCTAGCAAAAGCTTGTGAGGTGCATCTTACTAGAGGTTGTCCTTATGAAGCGGCAGTTTTAAGATCTCTCCAATCTTGCAATGGTTCACAAGTTTTATTCAAATTGTTATCCATATACATTGTTATGTTGTGATTTGATTGGTTGTGAAAAAATATATAGATTTTTATTTTAGTTCACATGGCTATATATACATCTCATGTGGACCTCTAGCAATAAATAAGTATTAGTGATAAGATAAATTTTAATGATGATATGAATCTTCACATCTATAATTCATGTTTTTCTTGATGAATGATCTAAAAGATTATATGTTTATTTAACTGAATGTTGGAGGAGCAAGAAGGTTGGGATGCACTTTTACTTTTGATTGAGTTTGCTTATAATAACTCAATCAATGCATCCACAAAAGTCAACAATTTCTTCCTAATATATGGAGAACATCCTATCACACCATCTAGCTTGGTGAGAGTGGGTCACATGCAGAAACCATCAACCCCAGTCAAAGTTGTGAACGAGTTTGTGGCACAAGTCCAACAAAGAGTGCATCAAGCGAAGCAAAAATTAGCCATTATCCAAAATTGGCAAAAATAGTATGTCGATGCTCATCAACGACATGTGGAGTTTCAAGAAGGAGATCAGGTGTGGTTGTCTACCATCAATTTGTCATTAACATGGATTAGAAAGTTAAGTCCACGATTTATTAGACCCTTCTTGATCGTCTAACTGATTGGAGCAGTTACCTTCACACATGAAAATACATCCCATTTTTCATGTGTCTCTCTTGCATAAGTATACTCCACGATCTTCTTCCTTTGGCAACCCACATCAACCACCTCCTTTACCAGCCATGATTGATGGCGTAGAGGAATATAAGGTTGAAAGGATTCTCAAGAAATAGACTAGAGGTCAGTGGAATCCAAAAATGGAATATCTAATCCAATGAAAGGTTATCCACTTTATGAAGCTACTTGGGAACGTTTGGCAAATCTTACAAATGCCAAGATACTTGTAGAGATTTTTGAGTCTTCTTGCAATGAGGACGTTGCATCTTAAATGGGGGGAGGTTTGTAACCAATCTTGATTAGCTATAGTTAGTTTACCAAAAGTTTAGATTGGTCACTAGACCACAAAAGTACAAGATTAAAGTGTTCATGATCCCAAAAAAAGCAAAAGGTAAACTTTGGCTTGTATGGATAAATGACGAGATAGCTTTCATGCACTGGTGGATTGGATTGTGTGCTAGATGTCTTTAGGAATTGGTTAGGATAAGATAACAAAACATGCAACCTACGCATGTTAGCCATGTGGCATAGTTTGGATTTCAGACTTTCCTAGTTTTACAGAATATAAAGCAAGGAGAGATCTTGAGAAGATCTCATCTTGAAACTCATTTCGGATTCATTGTCTTCAGTGTTACAGTGAAGGAGGAACCGTTCGGAGAAGGTAGATGGATCAACGAGCAATACTAGATGAGAGTATACTTAATGCCACTTGCGGATCCCCAAGTAGAGGAAGGTCATCTATATGCAAAATATCATCAGCAAGTGCAATGCAACGTCTAGCTAGCGTGAAATAAAATCCCCCGAACCTACTGGCACTCCTAGAATGTGTAAGCCGACTGTCAATGTCATACATCTCTCTGGAAGCTGGAGATGAGGAGGATGCCCAAAGGAGATCAAGCCCTACACCTTAACTTTCAAGCCTACAAGATGAAGCTCGGTAGTCAAGAAATCAAAGGTCTGCCTTATGTGGTCTCCATGGCCCATAATGTGTGTATCATCCACTAAGAAGAGGAACACACAACCTGGCACAGCCAAACAGTAGACAAAAGAGCTCTAAAATGAGCCATGATAAATAGGGATCCTCTTAAAGGATCTCTCTATTGAGTATCAACGGCGGACTATAGAATGATGACTCCCTCCTGGGAAAAGTCATGCTCATAAAAGAGAGAAGAATATGAACCGTAGAAAGACCGTACAAAAAAATGAGGCTCAATAGGTTCCACAAGCTTCTCTAGGCTCTCTAAAAAAGATGCATGTGAAACATTATTAAAAACGTTCTCAACATCCACCTGCAAGACAACCCAATTCATATGGATATTTAGAAGTTTTCTATTGTCCGACGATAATAACTCAGAATTTTTTGGTGAAACAACTCCAAAGTAATGTGAACAAAGGTGCTATTGGAAGTGTGAACGATGCTGTAAAAACACAGTACGAAGGACTAAACGCAATAAGATCTCTCCAATAAAAATCGGTCGGATGTCCCAAGTGTTTTTCTCCATCATGAGAAGCAAACTAGCACCCAACACCTGACTAACAGACAGCGAAATCTCCCCTCTCGCAATTGATGCAACCACCTTGAACAATTCCATGAAACCACTAGAGGGATCATCAGCCTTAAAGCAATCTCAAAGATGCTCATATACGATCCCTAACAATCCCCTTGAGGATAAGCGTGGAGTTGTGCACAGAGAATGGCCAAATAGTGATCTATCAACAGATGATGGCTCCTTTGGCTGATACTCCAAGATCTCTAATGATAACTTCTCGTCCATGGGTGGATGTAAAAGGCGTAAAGAGGAAATAATCTCCTCAGTAATAGAAACCATAGATAAAGGATGAAGGGCACATGAGGCCTTGCTATACTCCTCAGCCTGTCCCAAGACTCTACACCGTCGCAATTGAGTCAAATCAGAAGTATCATGTGATTGAACCCCACTCCTAACCTATATGGCCCGAACAGACTCCTCATGTAATGTAGCCTAATCCCCTGCTCGGAATCTCCGAAATATAGCTGCCATCTCCCTATGTTAAGCACATCCCTCATATAACGTAGACATCATCTCAAAAGTAGGAGAAACAAAAACTACACTAACTCGTCCATGGGATCACATGCCAACCAATCAAGCGATAAACAAAAAGCATGTCTATCGTCATCATGGAGTGCACAAGGGAAACTATGGAATAAACGTGGACATGGGAATCATTGGGATAAAATTGTCTATTCATTCTCTATGTTGGGCAAAATATAACCATACAATTTGTGAAGAAATGATTTCATCTTTCTACCCCACTCTCCTCTCTCCATCTCCCGTCGTTCATACTCCAAACTTGAGAAATTGTGGGAGACGCAAGGAATAGCACTCGTTGAAATACATGTTATAGTGGTCTGGTTGCATATGACGAATGTGAATAAGAGTTATGGATTCCACGAACTAGAGAGGTTTTAGAATTGAGGTTAGAAGTTAGAACTACAAAGAAGAGAATTGCCCAATGCTGATTCTGATATATACCTCAAGTGTTATACATGTGATGAGCCATCGGACTACGAATTACTCGTGTAGCTACATTACAGCCCAAAAAAAGTCTACTAGACTCTTGTCACTCCCTCACATGGAGGGAGCGTTTGTATGCCTTGCAATCGACTAGGGTTAGGGTATATCTATACTTGGTACAAGAGGATCAGGATACTATGGCAGACGTGATAGTTACCAATCCTACTCGTGACAGTTTTAGAGGGGGTGAACACCCATCCTCCAAGATGGGCGGCAAGTGGAGCGGAAACCGCCAAGGTCTCCAAGTATAGGAGTATCCATAGAGGTCAGCTCTTTGTTCCTCTAGCTTTGGAGTTATATGGAGCTATGGACATCAACTTTGACATGTTCATGAGGGAGTGCATGAGAGCCTAACATACTATGCGGCAGAGGGTATCACTCTCTTTAGGTTATTATATAGCCTATTTTAGGCAACATCTTTCCATTAGTCTATAGAGAACACTAGCTGGTGCAATCCATAGCAGAGCAATCACGTTAGTTGATGCTTCTTCAGTGTAACACTAGGGAAGTGAGGAGAGACCACTCGAATAGCTCAAGGAATTCTGAAGTTGAGAGATACCTCAATGGTTTCTCTTTCTCCATATATAGTCCTAAAAAAGGTACAAACTAGATAAGGTTACACAACCACCATCCACTCAATTCCTCGTGGATCGATGACGTGGCAGTCATCTCTATGAACACACGGATTGCTGACGTGTACTCCAACTAACACACAAACTAGCACACAAGAAACACAACCTAAAGAGCACAAGGATTGCTGATGTGGCACCTTTAGATACTCCACTAATAGTCAACTCAAGACTACCTATCTCCTTCTTGCGTAACCTCTACTTTAGTTCTCACTAACTAAAGATGGTTACAAATCTCCCTCCTTTTAAAATGCAACGTCCTTGGTGCTCACGCCTTCAAACTCTTGAACGATCAAAGGTGCATTGGCTAAGTTCTTTGCCGGTTCCCAAGTTGATTCATATGATGGATATCCCTTCCATTGTACCAATTACTCCGTTTTTGGGTATTTGTAAACCCGAATCCTTTTTTTGAGAATCTTGTCAACCTCAAATTCTGCCTGATCTGCTACCATAGTAGGTAAAGGAGGAGGGGTTGATGGATTTGTGAACTGCTTGGGACGTGGTAAATTTTCGCCATCATGACACATGAAATACGGGATGTATTTTCATATGCAACGGGAGCTCTAACTTGTAAGACACCTCGCCAACACGTTTCAACACCACAAAAGGATCGATGAATCGAGGGTTAAATTTTGGTGTTCCTACAAGTGACAAATTGGTCGTGGATAGCCAAACTTGATCTTCTTCCTGAAAATTCACCTCCCTTCGATGAGCATCTGCATATTGCTTTTGTCAATTTTGAGCAATTACCAACTTCTCCTTTGCTTGATGCAGTCCTTTGTGTATGTGCTCCACAAAATCATTGACTGCCACAACTTTGGTTGAAAACTCCTGCCCCTTAGGAATTCTCAACAAACTGGAAGGTGTCAAAGGATGAGCACCATGAAATGGAGATACTTTTCTGGATGACTTAACAGAATTGTTATATGCAAATTCCACTGGAGGTAGAAGAGTATCCCACTCTTGTTGTTCCTCCCATGTGAATGCTCGCAACATATCCTCTATTGTTCTATTGGCCCTCTCTGTTTGACAATCTGTTTGAGGATAATAGGCTGTAGACATTACTAGCTTTGTTTTGAATAAACCAAACAAACTAGTAAAATGAGTTCCTCTGTTTGTGATTAAGACTTTGCTTAATCCATGATTCACAAAAACTACATCTAGGTACTGATGAGCAAGTTGTGGTGCCGTCACTGCCTTTGTGGTAGGTCGGATGTATATCATCTTACTCAATTTATCCACAAAGACCACAACTGAATCATGTCCTAAAGAGGTTTTTGGTAACTCACATACTAGATCCATAGTAACATGTTCCCATCGTTGTTCAGGAATGGGAAGAGGTTGTAATAAACCTGCTGGTTTTTTATTCCCCGCCTTATTTTGTTGACATGCGACACAGCTTCGAACATATGTCTCCACATCTTCTTGCATCCTTGGCCAATAGTACACTCGTTGTATGCTCTTCAAAGTCTTTTCAGCTCCCACGTGCCCCGCAATGGCTGTATCATGGCCTTCTGACAATACCATTGTGCGTAAATTTGGATCTTGTGGGATCCATATACGCTGCTCGTGAAATGCTAGACCTCGAACCTTCCTTGCCGTTTGTGACTGAAGTGCTTTCATGATCTCCTCATCCTCCTTTGTTGCAGCCATCATTTGATACCACCAATCAACTTGGATTTTCACCTCTGTGATGTTTTTGAGACACGGCATCCACGTGAGAGCATCTGCAAGTTATTTCTTGCCCTCCACATACACTATCTTCATGTTGAACTATTGACGCCATTCTGCCCATCGAATTTGTCGTTTGGAGAGATCTTTATGAGTTTCCAAATACACGAATGGTTTGTGGTCGGTTTCTACCACAAACTCCTTGTCTTCCAAGTAATGGTTTCAATGTTTTGTGGCTAGATGAATGGCTAACTCCTGTCGTTCAGTTGTGTGATAGTTTTGCTCAGCTGCCACCAACTTTCGGGAGAAAAAGGCAATCGGGTGTCAACCATCCTCCCACTACTGTTGAAGAATTCCACCCACTGTTGTCCCTGATGCATCAGTAGTCAACTTGATTGGTCGATTAGGATCATACCACTTGAGAATAGGTGCATACAAAATAGCATCTTTCAATGCTTGAAAGGCTAACTCTTGTGTCGTTCCCCATCTCCATTTTTGACCCTTTTCTAGCATAGATGTTAAGGCTTGGGCAAGACGTGCAAAAGCTTTAACAAATCTACGATAAAATCCTGTAAGACCTAAAAAACTCTTTAGTTGAGTTTGATCCTCTAATGCTATTCATTTCTGTATGGCATCTATCTTCTCACTCATCACTTGGATTCCCTCCGCTGTGACTCGATAGCCTAAATAATCTACTTCTGATTTGCCAAACTCACACTTGGAAGCTTTAGCATATAAACCATTCTCTCTAAAAAAAGAGTACCTACTCGTAAATGTCGCCTATGATCTTCTAAGGTTGTACTATATACCAAAATATCATCCAAAAAGACAATAACATATTTGTCTAAATAAGGACGAAAAATATCATTCATTAATCCCATGAATGTGGCAGGTGCATTGGTGAGACCAAAAGGCATCACTAGATACTCAAAGTGACCATACCTAGTACGAAATGTTGTTTTATGAACATCTTCATCTGCAATTCGTATCTGATTGTACCCGCTCCTCAAATCCGGTTTGGTGAAGTACTTCGCTCCTTGAAGTTAATCGAACAAATCATCCATTCTCGGTAATGGATATTTGTTCTTGATCGTTTGTTGATTCAACCCACGATAGTCAATGCACAATCTCGTACTCCCATCCTTCTTCTTCACAAACAACACAGGGGCTCCATAAGGTGAAATGCTTGGTTGGATGAACCCTTTCTCCAACATCTCCTCCACTTGAGCCTTGCATTCTTCCAACTCATTGGGCGCCAATCGGTATGGAGCTTTGCACGGCGGTGTACTTCCAGGAAGTACCTCAATCTTGTGATCTACTCGCCTTTTTAGGTGACAACCCGTTGTAGATAGATCATGGGGAAGACATCCCGATACTGTAATAATATCGCTCAATGATTCCGGAATGTAAAGATTGTCCTTAGAACCATCAACATCTGTTATAAGTCCCAAGAAACATACATCACCTCTAGAAATGGCAGTCTTACCAATCACAAAGAGAGGTAAGCTTCTATTATGAGATCTGCTTCTATCTCCGTAAATCTTCCATCCATTACTTTTTACTACTTTCTTTCTCCAATCTACCTCCGGATTGTATTGCTCCATCCATGGCATTCCTAAGATGACATCATATCGAGCTAATCAGATTACTCTCCATTCAATCTCTTCCTGATACTCGCCTATGGCTAGTTATACACTCCGTGCTAATGTCTCAATTGGTTCAGTTTGCACATTTGGCAACTCCACTTCCTCACTCACATCCTTCATCAAACTCAATCCTAATACCATTGCAACAGATCGTGATAGAAAATTTTTTGTTGCTCCATGATCAATTAGGACTCTCACCTTGTGTCCTTCCATCATCCCATCTGTGACAATCAATCGTATTTGTTTCTTGCTCCCTCCATGAGCTTCCAATCGTTGTCTTCTTCCAACCCCGCCTTTTCTTCGTTTAGTGGAACAAGTAAGGCCGCAAGGCAAGTTTACTGGTGATCTTCGTTTCCCTGCAAGATCTCGTCTTCATTGTCGTACTCCCTTCCTTCCATATTGTTGAAAGGCCTTCGCAACATAGGTCTTCCTCCGGGTGGTCCTGATCGAGTTCTACAGAACTTGGCAATGTGACCTATCCTCCCACATGTATAGCATTGACGATTGTCACGAACCCCCATTCCTCTTTGATTAACCGTTCCATTATTTGCAGGAAGATCTGACAAATTTGGAATCAATGGTCGACGATTATCACCTCCATACCTAGACGGTGGTCCTCGTGGTGGTGCATATCCTTCCCTACGTCGAAGGTTTCCCAACTCCATGGGTGTTGGACCAAGTGGTTCTCGAACATTGCTTGATGGTTCACCGTATGTGATCCCATAAGCACCCAAAATCCGTTGAGCAATTGCGATTGCTTCATTCACTATGGATGGATTACTCACCATCACCTCCTTTCGCACTCTCTCCTTCAGACCTCGTTTGAAGACATCTAAGGCTTCTGCTCCACTCATATCCATAATGGATACTTGAAGATCACGAAATTCTTCAATGTATTCATGTATGCCTCCTTTCTGCTTCAAATCCCACAACTTCATTCTCACAGTTTGAAGGGAAGCCACCGCTTGAAAGTTCTGAAGAAGTCCTTCTTGCATCCCACTCCATGAAATAGAAGCAATTCGTTCTGAAAGCATTCGTTCCCATGTAGTGTACCATGTAAGAGCCTTATCCATGAGGTAAGACTGCATGAACATTCTTACAGTAAAATCAGAAACATGAAAATGTGATAGATATATATTCATCCTCATAATCCATCCCTCCAAAACTCCCATGGCTCTACTGCCCTTGTAGGCTTCCACCTTATATGACTTTCCCATCCGAAGTAAGAGATTGGCTTGATTTTCCATCTCTTGAAGTCGTCTCCTATTTGCCTCTTCGTTGGCAATAGCAATCGCTTGCAGTTGGGATTGAGTCTCTTGTATCGGAGTTTCCACTTCCATCTCACCAAATCTTTCTCTCTCTACCTTCTCACTCTCTAATGCCGAGATCTTGTCCTCCATGGCTTGTTGCTTTGTATGTCCATCTACAATAGCTTTTCTTAACTCTTTCATTTCTATCATGATTGAGTTCAGAACTTCAATCATAGAAACTGACGCTTCCATGCTTCTCTACCACTCAAACTAATACAATGTAAGTATAATAACAATCCAATCTCTCAAAATAGGGATCACAAAAGGCCGAGGTGATCCTATTATAGCTCTGTAGTACTCTTCACCATAATTCCTAACAATAAAGTCCCTCCATACTCTCTTATGTTGGTAAATTGTTCTAATTTCTACATACATGTTGAACGGAACCGGTGCGGGTGGTTCACGATTCAAATCCATCCAACATTCAGTATAGAATGTTAATGGTACAATCCCACATTTCTCCATAACTGACAATCGGAAGTATCATTGGTATTGGTGATGCCATCACTCGAGCCATAAAATCTGCACCCTAATTCGCCACAATGTATACTCTGAAAACATCCTTCTCCATGAATCGAATATGGATGTTGAATAGATTGGGAAATGGAAAGTTTGGTACAAGATTTTCCTAAGGCACATCCATACCTGCAGCCCACAGTTTTCCTTTTCCCCCTTACCCTACATGCAGATCAATGACCTCTGCCAATCTCTATAGAACTCTCAAGAACTTAAAGTTATCATCATGATCTTGCTATTCCAAGAGGGATAATCCACACTCAAGGAAAGAGCAAATTCGCTCTGATACCATTGTAACACTAGGGAAGTGAGGAGAGACCACTCGAATAGCTCAAGGAATTCTGAAGTTGAGAGATACCTCAATGGTTTCTCTTTCTCCATATATAATCCTCAAAAAGGTACAAACTAGATAAGGTTACACAACCACCATCCACTCAATTCCTCGTGGATCGATGATGTGGCAGTCATCCCTATGAGCACACGGATTGCTGATGTGTACTCCAACTAACACACAAACTAACACACAAGAAACACAACCTAAAGAGCACACGGATTGTTGATGTGGCACCTTTAGATACTCCACTAATAGTCAACTCAAGACTATCTATCTCCTCCTTGCGTAACCTCTACTTAAGTTCTCACTAACTAAAGATGGTTACATTCGGATGCTCTGTTATTTATAGACCGTTTGACTTAGATAGTTTGGATATCTTAGTTGTTGTATGACATATTTCTCAGAGTGATGCTATTAGGGCTAGCCCCATGGTATGGATTTGGTTCGATCCTTAGGGTATTCCAATCACTTTGGTTACTTTATTGTATCTTCCATTTATTCCATTAATTTATAATAGATTTGGCTTTTAATCTTCAGGTCTAGGATGATGGGGCATGCATAGTAAGTACAATCTACACTCTCTAAATATTAGAGTGGGGGTAAATTTTCCCTTACAAATATATAGGTTGTGATAACACAAATATAAGGAAAGAATACTCGATCTTTTTGCTTCAGGTTATTACTTCCAGAGTATTATGCTTTTCTGATTTTCCTAGCTATCAAAATCACCAAGTGATAAAGGTAGTCTTGTTTCTGCGGTTATTAGTGTGGATAGTGTGAGTAGTCCATAGGATGCTAAACCTGTTGTTGAGTTTTATGTAATTTAATTAAGTGAGTAAACATATGGATTAGAACTTTAGATATTGTTAAGAAATTTGTATGAGGCAACTGTTCCAAGTTAAAATACGAAAACCTTTTCCATCCACGTAAACATTGAACATCAGCTAAACATTTACGCATGAAAAACATCAAAAGGAATCAGTTGAAATAAGTTTATTTAACAATTAAAGTGTCATTTTAGTTAGTTACTAAGCTTGGGGGTTGAAATTCTCTAAACCTTAAGTGTTCAAACGTGTACACATGCCTCAAGTAGACAGGGCTTACTGTATTGAGTTATCAACACGTCATCGGATCCATCGAAGAATAATTTGATTGTGATGAAACCGAATAACGGTGAAAATATAATATTTCAAATTTTATTTTATTTTATTTCAAACTGACATGAGCATTGCTATTTCATCTCATAATGTGGATATTAATGTTATGACTACACTATGTGAAAATCTCAATATATTGTAGCTCCACATGTGTATCACCTATTGCAACTAAATGTCATGCAAATGATCTTCAAAGAGATGTAGAGCTAAAGAAAGCTTTTATATGTTTTAGTCCAAATTTCCTCACAACAAATTTTTTTGAGTGCTTTGACATTTTGGGCCATGTGTTCCACCAAAAAATATTTGAATGATTAAATTAAATATTGTTGCGTTAGTTTGAAATTGTGCATAATCTGATTTACATTTTATATATGATAATTTTACTATCAGTCTAAAAAAAAAATTTCTTCCATTATTTCATTATCAGAACATTCTGTATATTTATCCTATTATCAATTAATTTTTTTATATTTACATGAGCTTACAAAAAAGTTATGTTTTGTGTAGAAGATGCTAATGTTATTCCCTGTGCATGTAAAGACACATTAAAGTTATGCGTATGAAAAATACTTTTCACATTTTAAAAATATTTCTCATGTTTGACAAAAATTCATATCATAATTTAGACAAGTATTAACTTTAGATTAAAGGATTATTAAAGACATAAATCGTCCAAAAATAATAAGAAAATATATCCAAACACATATGTAAAATTGCAAAATCATATAGTACAATTTTCAAATTTACACCAGATAAATATAAATGATATATCATAACATGATAATATACGGAGGTTTACATTCATGTCGCGATGTTCAAATTACATGAAAACTTAATAATCAAGTACACCTTTTGGCTATCATAAGTATGCTATTTACTTCCTTCATATTGTTTATGAAGTTATTCTTTAATTATTTAAATTTGACTTTGATTTTTAGAAAACATGTATCACAAATATAAATACTAAAATAAATATTTCAGTTTAGCACATATTATGTCAACGTTTTTCTTAATCTTTCACAATATTTTTATGTGTCACAATTTCCATGTGCATTTGGCACCGCGTTTTGATTACAGGGTAATCAGATGTACTCAACCCAAACAAATTTTGCTTGTCTTAATGTCATGCACACTCATGCTGGGCCAATGTATCAATACTTGGATATACTTACAGGTTGTTGCGAGTATTTAAAATTAGTTAGAATATTAAAAAGTATTAAATTAAATCTTATATGTAGAAAACATATTATGATGGATTTTTACAAGACATTATAAAAATACATTGAAATAAAGAAATATTTTCTGGGTTGATACATTGTATAAATAGAAAGTAAGAATTCTTATTGAATGGATACATAATCCACCTGATTAGGTGTTAGCGTGAACTTTGGTACAGCCAGAAAAAGAGTACGTGACACCAAGTTGGTTCATGCCGCAGTAGACGTTTATACTTCTATTCTCTATGAACCTCTGTTATATGTTTAAAGAATCCATGAAACTCAGGTTTCCACCATCCGACGAACAGATAACGCATTCCGTTCGTTATTTTCCTGCTCGTCCGTTTGCTAAACCCTAACCCTAAGCCTGTGACAGAGTCAAGTCTCTCGGAGAAAGAGTGAAGGCAGAGCCTAAACCCTCGCTTCCGCTGGACACGTACAATTCCCGAATGGTGGAAATTCACCGAATGGCGTTGGAAAATTCGACCCCGAACTCGTTCTTTTTCTGTTCGTGCAGCGAACGAAGAAGACTGTCGATACTTAGCATGTACAATCTAAATGCGCCTGAACTTTGAAACTAGTTAACAATTTTCTGTCGAGCATTTGGGAACGTAGCGAATCATTTCAGAGGTGATTCTGTTGCAGTGTGAACATTAGGAATTTGGCATGGCGCGAGCAAACTCGAAGTAAGAGTGGCAATTGGAGGGAAGCAGAGCTAGGAAAATTTTTGTAGTCAGGTGTTGCACCGTGGAAGGGATAGACAGTCAGGGGATCTATGCGGTCGGTTATGGGGAATTGAGGACTTGGTGGAATTTGTTGGAGGCGTAGAGAGCTCCAATGCAGTACAAGGAGAGTAATCTGCTGGGGGCACCTTTCAGGGGAGGCTCGCTAGCATGGGCTTCTCCGACCCAGTTGCTTCTGCCTCTGGGATCGCGCATTGCGCTCACGGATTTGAAGCTGTCAGAGAGCAACACTTTGCCCGGCCAGCACTCGGGTTATGTCGCCCGAATGGCAGTGTCACCCGATGGGACATTGATGCTGTCCGTTGACACCCAGGGGCGTGCTCTGCTTTTCAACGTGCGACGTCGCCGCTTACTGCACAGGCTCAGATTTAAGGGTCCTGTTAGCGCCATCAAGTTCAGCCCCGACGGTTCCATGTTTGCCGCAGGAGTGGGCAAGCTCGTACAGGTGTGGCGTACTCCTGGATATCGCAGGCAATTTTGCGCGTTCCATTTGCTGAAGACGTTTGTCGCACATGATACCGTCACGTGCTTGGACTGGAGTCCCGACAACGATTGGATCATTGCAGGAACCAGAGATCTCGTGTGCAAATTGTTCTGTGTGCACAGATTGCCTGCGTATCACCCAGTGACTCTCTCAGG
Organism: Marchantia paleacea; assembly: GCA_014180765.2. Classification (NCBI taxonomy): domain Eukaryota; kingdom Viridiplantae; phylum Streptophyta; class Marchantiopsida; order Marchantiales; family Marchantiaceae; genus Marchantia; species Marchantia paleacea. The sequence goes on from MUAA02000018.1 coordinate 2,803,089, forward strand.
TCACCGTGATCCTATCGTGGGGGTTTACTTCACGAAAGAGGACTCCTCCGGCGATTCTGTTAATGGAGCCTACTCAGTCTCACGAGATGGGGCACTTTTCCACTGGCAATTCCAACCAGCATCTTCTCAAGTGCTTGCTTCTTTAGAGGATTTAGCTTCTGGAGGCTCTGAAGAGCCAGAGGATGTCGCCGATACGGTCACTATTGCAGGTAGCAAGACTAGTGGAAGGAATTTTAGCAAGGATGATTCAGACGACGATTTCACTGTGGTGCTGAGTCCGAAAGATGAAGAAAACGGTAACAAAGGAAAGAAGAGGAAGGTGAGGTTAATAGAGAAAGCAAGAAAGAAGAAGTTAAGGCGGAAAGGAGAAGACCAAGAAGAAGAAGTTGAAGAGGAAGATCAGGAGACAACCACGTTTTACGAAGAAACAGCTGGAAGTGGCGAGGAAGCTGTTGTTACGGGAAAACAGGAGCAGGCCGTCTCTGAACAACAGGAAAGAGGATTCGTGGACCCATTGAAATTTGAACTTCTTGAGAGGAAATGGAGTTGCTCTCGGTTGGACAAAGGGCGATGGGAACTAGTAAAGAAGCATTTCTTCCTACAGAAGACGAGCGTGACTTCTTGCACTTATCACTCGCGCCTGAACCTGTTGGTAGCTGGATTCGCCACGGGCACTTTTGGGCTTTATCAGCTTCCGGAATTCACCTGTCTTCACCTCTTGTCAATTTCGAGGGATAAAATTACTTCAGCAGCATTCAATGACACAGGAAACTGGCTAGCATTCGGATGTGCTAAACTGGGTCAGCTGCTTGTATGGGAGTGGCGATCGGAAACCTACGTGTTGAAGCAGCAGGGCCATTACTTCGATGTAAATTGCGTCGCCTACTCTCCTGATTCACAGCTTTTGGCCACTGGTGCAGATGACAATAAGCTAAAGGTGCGTTTTGTCGAATTGAGGTTCAGGCACTCTGTTTTAAGAGATTTTCACTCATCTTCACTTCATTTCAGTGGTCAGTCATCAATGGCTGTGTATGAGGAATGACCAAAAAGCTCAAATTTTGGACGGTTGTATGAGGTTTTTGCAGGATTTGATATTTGGTTCTTTTCATTTTTCAGGTTTGGAACAATTCAACAGGTTTTTGTTTTGTAACTTTCACGGAGCACACCAATGCTGTCACTGCAGTTCTCTTCCTGTCTGGAAACCGTGCTGTCGTGAGTGCATCTTTGGATGGGACCGTACGAGCTTTTGATTTGATGCGTTACAGAAATTTTCGAACGTTCACCACACCCGCTCCTACGCAATTCATATCACTTGCCGCTGATCAAAGCGGAGAGGTGATATGTGCGGGCTCTTTAGACACATTTCAGGTATGAGCAACCTTGGCACTGCCTTGTTGTTTCCTCAGGTATCGAGGATCCTTATGGGAGTGTATTTGAAAGCTCTGTGTTTGTACCACTTTCCTGCATCCCTGTCTCAATCATGGAAGGCATATGCTGATATTTAGAAGCTGTACGCAGATATATGTGTGGTCGATGAAGACGGGTCGGCTGTTGGACATGCTGAGTGGACACGATGGCCCCGTCTATGGTCTTGCCTTTTCTCCAACTGATGTGAGTTTTTTTTGCCACTTTCTGTAGCCTAGCGATTGGAGTGCTATGCCCTTTTGCAAGCTAATTGCAGATCTGAGTTCGATAGGCCCGGATGCTGAGATAGACGCTCTACTGTCGTGATGAGCAGGAATTGTTGGCGTCATCATCGTGGGACAAGTCCGTGAGATTGTGGGACGTCTTTAAAGGAAAGGGTGGGATAGAAACCTTCTCACACACACATGAGGTGTTGGCGCTGGCCTACCGACCTGATGGTAAAGAGCTTGCTTGCAGCACCCTAGATGGCTCGATACATCTGTGGGATCCTTTAGAAGGGGAGCTTACTTTTACTATAGAAGGACGGCGTGACATTGCTGGTGGAAGGCTCATGTCCGACAGGAGAACAGCTGCAAATTCCAGTTCTGGAAAAGCTTTCAACACCATAGCCTATACAGCCGATGGAAGTTATTTGCTGGCCGGCGGTACCAGCAAGTACATCTGCTTGTACGACGTCTCTGAACAGGTAATTATTTTTGAATTACCCTCGTAGGATTATCTCTGCTCTTCAACTTTTGACAAGGGTCTGCCATTTCTCATCCATCAGCTGGGTAAAGCACTGAAGTAGAGGCACAGTTGGGGGAAAAATTCGCTTTTTTTTTTCCCTTCGTTCGTGGTGCTTTGACCTGTCTTCATGTCTACAGTTGGCAGATTTACAGTACTCCAGGATCGATATTCTTGCAGCTAATTGAAGTGGATCTGTTCAGGTGCTGCTAAGAAGATTTCAGATCTCGTACGATATGTCTTTAGATGGATTTCGCGACATGTTGAATTCAAAGAATATGACAGATGCCGGGCCTCTCGACATGATCGATGACGAAGACAGCGATGACGATCGATTTGATTTCATAGGAAAGGGACAAGGACTGCCTGGAACTGCGAAGAAAAACACGAGAACTTCCGTGCGGACCAAGTGTCTACAGATTTCACCAACAGGGCGATCATGGGCAGCCGCAACCTGTGAGGGTGTACTTGTTTTCTCTATGGATGACGACTTGATCTTTGATCCTACTGATCTTGACGTGGATGTTACTCCAGAGGTACGGTGCACTCTTTCTCGACTTTGTTGTGAATATCTGAGCTTCTGGATCTTCTCAATTCACTGCAACACATCTTGTGATGAACTTATGTGAGTGAGTTTTTAACTACCGTATATGTTGGTTTGGTGACCCTGTGAAAGTGGTGAACTGTCAGATGGTAAGTTTTTACTTGAACTTTAATCTTGACGGTTCAAAGCACTTGATTGCAGTTTATTGAGGAAGCGCTGCTGAACAAGCAACATGCACGCGCCGTTGTGCTGTCTCTTCGGCTGAAGGAGATCAGTATCATTCGAAGGAGTATCGAAGCTGTACCTTTGAGTAACATTTCTACTGTCGCCAAATTTATACCTTTGACGTATCTGGGTACGCTTTTGGGGGCTATAACTGGTTTCTTGGAGAGCACTCCACATCTTGAGTTTTTACTGGAGTGGTGTCAGGTATTGTCCTTGAAGACCACTTTCAGCGAAGTTCATCGTCCTGCTTACTTTTCATCACCGCTCCTGTTTAGGAGTCACCTCTTATCAAAATCCAGATACTGTTCTGACAAGGAATTGTGGATGCAGGAGATTTGTGTTGCCCATGGAAGAGCTATATTGACAAAAAACAAGCAGCTGCTGCCTCTCTTGAGATCCTTGCAAAAGAGTTTGACAAGGTTGCACGAAGACTTGTCAAGCGTTTGCTCCACAAATCAGTACCTTCTGCAATATGTCTGTTCCGCTCCAACGGTTGCTCCAGATTTGCCTCAACTACGGCTAACAAGTCAATAGACATGGTGGCTTGAGGAAAGTGGTGTTATGGCGTTGGGTGGATCCGGAAGAAAGCACCTACTTCGTTTTTGCATCATGGTCTGAAGGTGGATGTGCTGCTTACATGAATGCCCGTGCGGATCCTAGCCACATGCAATCTGTGCATGCTCCTCGACTACTGTTCCAAGTACGATTTTCTGTGGGGAGGCATTTCTCATGTTATGTACTTTATAAATAGCTGTTCTATAAATAGCGCAGCCTGTTTAGTAGATTCGATATAAATAAAAGGTGTGCACGTTTTCCTAGGTCGATGTGGAGTTTGGAACTGAGCCTCGTGCTAATAGATTACGGATGTTTGTGTTCGCGCAGATGTCTCTCGTGGCCGTTGAGAAAAGGAATAGCGACTGTTTTTATACCACAAAGTTTGGGTCAGTTGATCCACTCAATTTTGTATCAAAGGACATCGAGTCATGTATAATGTCTTCTTCATCAAGTCAAAGAGGCCATAGTTTTTGCGAGAATGAGATTTTATTGCATCATAAATTGGTGCCTTTTTCCGAAGTTGCCTCCAGTTATTGCGTGAATACTTTGCTGGATGAGCGCAGACCTAGCCTACAATTTCTCAAAAAACTGTGTTATCTACTGAGCTCCCGGGGATCATTATCGGTCGGTGAAGCTGTAACGAAAAGAGACGATGCACGCAGAACTTATATGAACTCACGAAGCACGCCGGGTGTTGTGGTTGGTAGCTTGTTTATCTAATACGTAATACTTGCAGAAACTGATCTCTCTTTTCACCAACCAGACGGAAGTGAGTACGCGGAGTAACGCAAGGTCTAGCAGACGATCACCTCCAAGTGATTTAGCTGTAAATTGTTCTTGGTCAGTAGTCCGAATTAGTTGGACATGGTAGGCATTTTTGGTTTACACAAGCAGTTTGAGAGCGTTGTACTGGTCTATCTCGAGGTCACCTGTAGCCACAGCAGCCCGTGTAACGCCTGTACAGAAGTGTCACTTGATTAAGATTTTGAGATGTTGTCACATAGATCTGGGTTAATCTTCATGGGATTCGAGACAGCAAAACTTGTGAAAAAGGGAGTAGAAGGATGGGAATGGTCAAGCCCGGAAATGAAATCTAGGCGGACGAGCTGAAAGCGATCGAGGAATTTGTTTATCTCCTTCATGATGGTCTCATCTACCCAGGAATTGCATTGAGGCTGTGCCAGTCTGGCCTTTGCCGAGGTCTACTGAAGCTGCTGAGCCCAAGTGTCACAACGCGAATCATGCCGACGAGAACCACAATGTTACCACAAAATTACCGGAGCGTAGTGTGTGAAGATAAAATAGTCGACGACACTTTCTCCATGGTCGCAGGCCCATGGGTATGATTGCTTGAAGTTCTCAAGAAACGCAGCACATGACCCAATGTGCAGCGAGTATGCGTTAGAGCATCTCTACCGACAGTTGGACCTATCTTAAGATAGGCAGGCATGCTAGTGACCTCAAGCTGAGGTGCGCGATTCCGCCACACGCACGGAGCATGTCTTAGTGAACTCAGGAAGTGAACAGACAGTAGGTATGAACGACTTTTGAGAGAGATTACGCCGACCGTGTACCCGTACAAAAGCTTCTTCCTCTACTGTTCAAACCCAGCACTTAGTGTGGTTGGTAACGAGTTGCTCTTCTATGATCGAACCAAACCTGTTTTCCCACACACTCACAGAATCTTGTAGTTTCCTGATGTGATCAGCGCCAGAGCAGATAACGGAATCTCGACTGCTGTGTTTCCCGACAAATAACGCCGTCTAAAACTCACTGACGTACGTGGATCCCCTCGGCAGATTTCTGGCCTTAACTTTAGGGGATGTCCAACATTAACAAAGTAGCGGACTTTTCATGCTGCCCCTTCAGACCAGTTGCGGGATTTCGCGTCAGGTACAAGGTCCGAAATCAAAGCCTGTCTATGGCCGAGGTATTTCGACTTCAACAGTTTTTCAGAAGCGCTACTGAAGTCATCCTCTCAGTTTCACGTTGAACCTCCTGTCTCACTTAGAAGAGCTCGTCGAATTGTTTGAACGTGCAAGGGCTGAGTGCCTGGCAGCTTGTGATGCATTGTTTTACCATTCGTAGTCAGACAAATTGGGGGGGCTCTAGGGCTCGAGTAAAGTGCGTTCCCGGAAGAATTTAACCTTGAAATTGCAAGGTCTTCAACTTCTGGAAGGGGCCAGTTTGGTGGTACCATATGCTCAGCTGTGAGATGAAGCTTACGGTGGATCTGTCCATCCTCTCGTCTCTCTACATCCAGCCTTCGGCTGTTATCGAATGTGTGGGCACGGCGTTTCGGATTTTTTCTGTCCAGTTTTCTCTGTAAACCTCACCACTTTTATTCAAGAACGCAGAGTGCACGAAGATGAATTGAGGTTCACATGTCGTGGAGATCAATGTTTCCTGTCAGAGCTCGTTCGGAATCAAGCTTCAAGGGTTTACGTAAAACCTTTCCTGATTCGTATGTCTCGCCAGATGATTAGAATTCAGGACTTTGACATCTACCGACGGATTTGAGTGGCTGGCGAGAGGCGGGCCGATTCGAGTTTGCCCGATTTTATCCAGATTGGAGTCAATAAGCGAAAAGTAGGAGATGGAAGGAGGTCTAGTGGTCGAGAAGGAGCAGATTCGGTCGATCCTCTGCTACTCAGCGCTGGTGGACAAGCTGCAAGAGGCGTTCGGCAGCGCGCGCACCTACACGATGCCCGAGCGACATCACCACGAGATCCACACAAGGCCGGGGGGTAGTCTGCTGCTCATGCCGGCGTGGTCACAGCCATCGCCCGATCAGAAAGACGACAGCGATGAAAAAGGAAAGCCCCAGCGCAAGGCTACCCCTCACCAGCCCAAAGCGTACATCGGTACCAAGCTCGTCACGGTATTTCCGAAGAATTCCAACAAGGGCTTGGCGTCGGTGCTCGGGGTCTACGTGCTCTCGTGCGGGGAAACGGGACGACCCCTGGCACTTATGAACGGCACGGAGCTGACCCTCTGGAGAACGGCGTGCGTGTCTGCGCTCGCAGCGCGGTACCTGGCCAGAGCCGAGCCGGGGCTAATGGTGATGGTGGGAGCTGGGGCTTTAGCCCCGCATTTGATTCAAGCCCACATAGCAGTTCACCCGTCGATCGATACGATCATCGTCTGGAACCGCACGCAGGAGAGGGCCAGCGAGCTGGCCGACGCGCTGAGGAGGCTGCCGCTGTTTTTTGAATCGTTCAGGTCCGTGCTGACGACCCAGGACTTGGAGCACAGCGTCCGAGCCGCGGACATGGTGGTGTGCGCTACTATGGCCGACGAGGCTTTGGTTCGGGGCCAGTGGCTGCAGTCTGGCGTCCACGTCAGCCTGGTGGGTTCTTATAAGCCCTCCATGAGGGAATGCGACGACGAAGCCGTGAAGCTGAGTAGAGTTTACGTCGATGCGGCCGCGGCCGTTCTTGAATCCGGCGAGTTGAGTGGGCCTATCTCCCGCGGCGTCGTCTCCAAGGCCCACATCCTCGGCGACTTGGCGGATTTAGTGCGCTCCGACGTGGTTGGGAGACAATCCCCCGACGATGTCACTCTTTTCAAATCCGTGGGCTGCGCTCTTGAGGATCTCGCGGCCGCTAAACTCGTTTACGAAATTGCTCTCTCTTCGTCGTCGTCCTCTTCCCCTTCCTCCACCTTCGTCTCTCACTCGACCCGATCCGACCCGATGTCACCTCACACTCCCACGGTGGACGAAATATAATGTCCTCCCGACGAATGTTAGAATGTGCACTCCAAAGAGATGCCAATGGTTTCGTACATGCAGTGAGTACTTCATCTTTCGGTGTCCGGTGCCAGAGATAGATAGGGAGAGAGAGAGGGAGAGATATTATATATCGATATCTCGACGGGGCTGGGTTGCCTCCAGAATAGTGAGTTAGTGAATAAGAGAATGGGTGCTTAGATTCAGGGGAAGGGGAAAAGGAAGATAAGTTGCCTACTTCGGGGTCGAGATGTGGGTGTGGTGGTTACAAGCACGCGCGGCTGCGAACGCCTCGACTAGCGTACCAGGTATGCAAGCTCATGGGAAGTACGTTGGAGATGCATGTTTTAATGTAATGCCCAATACTGGAAAAGTCTTAAACTTAATGAATGCCACGTGGTTAATACATCCTACCTCGAGCCAGAGCTGTGCATGTGTCACGACTCCGATTGTGACTTGGCCTCCTGCTCACAGATGTTTGTGCCTGCGCAGATTGCTCTCTCTTGTGGCAAAGCTACGATAAATCTTGAGGGAAATAGAGTGTCGTTGATTTGCCAATAATTTAAGGTGGACTGAACCACTCAATTTTGTACTGCATGAAATCATATCGGTTTATGATTGGATGTGCTTCATCGAAGTTACATAAGTTACTGCTTGAAATAGTGGTTCATGAGCAGAGCCAGCCCCTAAAATTTTGAGACACTGATGTTGTAAACTTGGAGCCAAATAAAAAATTAATGCATGTACAAAAGTTTACTCGGAGTAAGAATATCACACCTCCACTACCGCGGTCTTTATCAAAGTCGAATAGGTAAGTGGGTTGACAAGACAAAAAGAGTGATGTTAATTGTCAAATATAACTTTTGTAACTTGCTGGCAGTACCATAAACTCTCAAGTGTTTAGGAGTATGGTCATGAGCGAAAGGTGATCTGGGCCGTCAACATTTTTCATTGTGGTCGTCTCAATACTATATTGAGCTGAGGCGATTTCGCTTCAACGGGGCCCATCTGAAACCGCACCAGTGCCAAATTACAAATTCACAGAGAATACCTCACAGAACGTATGTTAGATCGACACATGAGAAAGAACGAATTGGAACTGAATTTGTACACTGATCAACGCATCTTCAAATACATAAGAAGCTTACAGGAAACACCAATCTTGTCAAATTGAGGAATCAAGGGAGGGCTGATGACCGGTCTTGTCATGGCCAAATTTCTACGTAGTGTAACGGGCCATCAATCGAGACGGAAGACCCGAGGTGAAGTATCCCTCTGTACAGACAATACCGTAGGCAGCCACGGACAAAAGTTGACCTCAGTACATAACAATTCTGGGCAATGGGATACGATTTACACCCGGATGCCGGAGTGTGGGCCCGCTTGGAGGGTAAAGCGGGCCATTAGCCACCAGCTGGTACTCTCAAAGCTCCCCTGTATCCATGCAATATGTGATACTGACTACTTCCCTACTCTGTAAAACGTAATCGTGTAGCAAAACAAAGAAACGCAGGAAAATTCTGCCATAGCTCCTGCCATGGATGGCTTAGTTCATGGACCAACTGAAGCTTCGTAGGCTCAACTGAAGCTCAGACTCAACTCAGTCTCTTCCATATAACCATCTTCTTGTGCGAATCAAATTTTCTTCCGCTATGGCACAGAATCTTGTAAGGTCTCCATTGGGCACAGTGCCAGCCATAGGTGTAAATTTTGCAGCTCGTCAGTCGTCATGCCAGCCCGTGAGAAGGAAGATGGTGTGCGCAGCTGCTTCGAGTCAGCGTGTGAGCTTCAAAGGTAGCGTGAACACGGACCTGCCATTGCGGGAAATCAAAGATGTGAGTACCTTTGTGGGAGCGCTTTGGGAGCTCAACTGCAGGAGAATTTGAGCATTGAAAAGTTTAATTGGTTCTGAGGGGATATTGGTGCTCTGTGATTGCAGGTGCCATTTGAGCAGTATATGAGCGCGGATGATAGAATCTTTAGTGCTCTGTTTCCTGACAAACAACGCCGTCAAAGACTCAGTGAGGTACGTAGGCAGACTCCTTTACCTAATTTCTGGGCACATCTTGAATCGTTTCTGGACCAGTTGCGTGGATCACTGAATTGACATGATGAATGTGCAACTTCAGGAGGAGTGGCGAATCTTCATGCTGCCCCTTCAGTTCTTCTACATCTCAGTCAGACCAGTTGTGGATATGCGTGTCAAGTTACAAGATCCCAAAACAAAGCCAGTCAATGGCAAAAGTGTGTCGAAGTTAATCACTTTAGAAGCGGTACGAGGGCTCTCTATCTCAATCTCATCTTCCGGAACTTTGTCTCTTGATGAAGAGCACTTTGAATTGTTTGCTCGTGATTAATTTTATAGCCTTCTCTTCTCATCAGACGAGGTGGGAGCTGCGAGGACTCGAGTACACCGTGAATCCGGAAGAATTCGAATTGGGAATCGCAGGGTCTTTATATCCTGAAAGAGGCCAGTTTGGTTCCAGGCTCAAAGGTCAGATGAAGCTGACAGTGGATCTGGCAATTCCTTCTTCTCTGGCTCTCATGCCTTCAGCGGTCATGGAAAGTATTGGCACTGCGGTACGTCTTTCACAGCCCAATGTCCACTGTGACCGGCATCAGTTATGCTCAGCAAGGCAGTGAAATTGAGAATTTGGCGAGAGCTGATTTTTGAGAAATTTTGAATCTCATGTAATTTTCTCCTCCCTCCGTCTGGAAGAACTGTGAATTCGCCATGCCTCACGAGAATCCATCTGTGCCTTTTTATCACATGATTTGTAAGACTGTCAAGTATATAAGGAGTTCAACTCAGTTGTACCAGACTGCTGAGCGCTTTTCGCCTCTATTATTGTCATCTGGAGACTGTTGACCTCTCTATCAAGCCACTGGCCAGCGGCTCCTGAATCAAATGTCGTTGAACATGTTCATCTTTTGACTTCCTAAAGAAAATTTGTGCCATAGTTTTTTACGTTCTTCTCTTCCGGTTCCAGGAGTCAGCTACCTTCTTCATCACCTCAAGTTCATCAAAATTAGGTTATCATGTAATGGACTCACCTCTTAGTGTTGTGCAGGTTATAAACCAGTTATTAGAAGACATGAAGACAAGAGTAAATACAAGGCTTCTGGAAGACTACCGAGACTATGCCATACAGCAACAGCGTATTAAAAATGTATCTTCAGCCTGAGGGTCTCACAATTTCCCAACAGATTCGAAGAGGACATGGAAGAGAGAGAACTCGGTGGGATTTGTGTAAAGAACTTTCCTTACTGAAACTGATCAGAAACCTGCTAGTGTATATAAAATAGTGATGTAGATGATAGTTTCTGTGTTGCTGTAAACGTGTATCTTGAGACAATAATTTCAGAAATTTCTACCATGACATACACATGAGTAACCTTTTTGGAAAGCTTCTTCTGTTGAAGTTCTCAATTGGATATTGTGTTCGGAGGTTGCAAGAAGATTCACAGCTCAAATGTGGACTGCGCGAGTAAATTGCGCATATTGCAAGGCTTCCCGAAGTCTTCAGAACAGATGTTCACGGGTGGGGAAGATTTCGTGGCGTAAGAACAGGAAACACATGCTTCAAGGATGCCAGCACGTGTATTCGTCAAGAACTCTGACTCTGAAGCAGTTAATATCTGCGGCGGACAAGGGAACAATTTGTGCAAGAATTATGGACATATATATGATACAGAGTGAAGTCTCTCGTTCATAGAAGAGATTTCTCAAGGAGGCTGACGAGATCTGGAGGGGGGTGCACGGTTTATTCTACGTCGATTACAGCCTCTGGAATTGTGTATAGCATCGATAGAATCCGAGCCTACTTGGGTACCTTTATGGTACCTGTTGACATTACTCTTCCAGTCTGTACGTTTACTTCCTTGTCCACTGCATATTTGTTGCTTCGATGTCATACGCACTGGTTGCTGTTGCCCTTCATTCAACTTGCGTCGGACTGAATTGTGCATTGTATTGCTTCAAGCTCTCACTCGCGTCGGATGGGATACATTGGATTATCTTCCTCCAAGCTTCATTCAAGTAGGTTACAGTTTTGCTCGCAATACTTCTAATCATCTTTGTGATTTGCAGGTCACAATAGGGCTTCAGTCATAGCTCTTGCCGCTCGTATCGAGTACTTGCACTCGATACGAGCGGCAATTAATTAATATCTATGATACCGCTGCACTATCAGTTGGTGTTAGTCTATGCTTGCAGCGTCATCTTCGAAATCCCTTCTTACACTGATTATGGTGGTCTTACCTCTGTTACAGTAGCAAATTCTGTACAGAGTTACAACATTGGCAGCGGCAAATTTAGAACCCTGATTAATCCTCGACACACAAGACAGGTCGCTAAGCACCTGAAGCTTAGTCACACACCGAACTGAAAGAAGTACCTCAAGTCATGACAAGCAAGACTCGTATGCCATACTCCTTAACCCATACATGTGCTCTGTATAAGACCATTCCCACTGCAACTGGCTTTAGTGCAATGCCATTCTCTTCCATTGAAGGTTCAGGTTCCCTATCCTGAATTGCCTTTGAATACCAGGAGACGAAAACCATCGCCCTGACGTAATCATATACGCCACTAGTCACCTTTTAGCTCGACAAATAAGTGACAGAATGCCTTGAGATGCTTCATTCCTCAGACAGTGGAAACAGTCTTCAGTTATACAAGATTTTCTCGCAGCAGTGCCAGGGGCGGAGCCCCAAGTCTTCAGTAGCTCGGGCGAAAAACAAATATTTTTCTACTAAAATTCTCCTTAAAATACAGACTTGTCCTCGACTTGAACTCATCTTGAGCCTCTGCAACATTGACTACGTCATTCACCTCATATTGATATATGTTTCATATGCAATCGTGAGCCTTTACCTGAGTTTTCGTGAATGTATTCACTACTTTTAATATGAAGAAATAACTGACCATGATGTCTGTTAAACGCTGTATCATTTTGCGAAGAATACGAATTCAAGCTTCGAAGTATTTTTCACGGCGAAGAACTCTCAGATTGAAGAATTTTAGTGTGATGATTCAATGTGCGGAAGGAGTTCTGTTCCTGAAGTCCAAAGATTAGGTAGGGCCTCCGCCCACTATCATGTTATTTCGGATAAGTTCTTGCTCAAAATTAGGTTTGTAAATAAAGATGTTCCGCACACTTTATCCAAGTTGAAGTTAATGTTTAGCATATGTTACCAAGATTTGCATCTCCAATGTGTGCGGGTAGATTTACTTTCCCTACACTCTCCAAGTTTTTAGTATGTCATATTAATGAAATTGTTACTCGTTTACCATGGAAATGAGATCTCCTGTGCTTTGGGAAAACCTATGCAATGTATGCAGTGTAATGTTATCTATGTTTCACAAACTTACAGAGCAGAAACGAAAATCAATTTAAAAAAACATAGATAAACTACCAAAATAAGCATACATGCCTAATGTTGTGAGTCATTGGCTTCTGTTTCAATGGGCACACACTTTCTACATAGCCCATGTTCCCATAAAAAAAGACCATCCATCCAAAGATGGATGTTTCAAAATACTTTTTAATCAAAATAACATGGATAGTGTACAGAGACACTATCACTTATCCTAGTCTTTCAAACTTCAGATTACCGTCCGTCTCGCATGAACGTAGAGTCAAAGCAAGTATTTCGTTCACGACGTTTGATCAACTATTTGAAGTAAGCTATGATACGATGCAATTATTCTTGCGTATTATTCTTGTGTGATGAGATGAGCCAGGGTTTGTCTCCGCCCCTGATTAGGGCAGATGTGCCCGTGATTCAGAAGGCAGATAAAAAACAGGTGTCGAAACAGCGGCAGCAGAGCTGGAAAATGCTCGTTCGTACAAGCGGATAATTGTACAGCACCCGAAGAAACCCCTTAAAAATCAAAACAGAATATGCTCATACTTGCACAACGTCGGTCAAAGATCGTGACGAATTTGATTGCCGCAACTGAAAGACCATCAAGCTCGACGCGACATGTCAAATTCCTACGTAAAATTGTTTGAAACAAAGCCGATGCTTAAAGAAACTTTGGGTATATTCTTGTAATTTCTGCTTCCGTACATCAATCAGAGTGGCGCAGCGGAAGCGTGGTGGGCCCATAACCCACAGGTCCGAGGATCGAAACCTCGCTCTGATAACAGAGAATAGCTTTCGGTATCTTTTGCGTCCTCCCAGGAAACAACTTGTATGTGAAAAGATGCTTTTGGTGAATCCGAAGAGCATTGCCAGGCGGCACCTATTGTATCTAAAATGACGACTTTTTTTTTTCCCCGCAGGCACGAGGGGGACGCCTTAGAAGAGAGGGAATGAAACTCAAAACAACTAGGGCTCTAAGCACACCAAAAAAAGCCTGGGCATTGCACCTAGCCACCCCATTGCAATTGGAGAAAAAAAAGGAAAGAGAAAAAAAAAATTAGAAGTAGAAGAACCTTTTAATGAGAATGCATGTAGCACAGTAAAATAACAAAAAGGTATAGGAAGATCCATCAAGTCATACATGGATGGAACCAAACACGGAACATGGGGCTAGACCCTAATAGCATCACCCTGGGAAATATGTCATTCAAAACACCTAAAATATCCCAACTATCCTACAAGGAGCATCCAAAGAAGCATCACCTAACGTGATTGCTCTCGTATGAATTGCATCAGCTAGTACTTTTTGTAGAACAATGGATATACATAACCTAAAATAGATTATACAATAAGAATAAGCTAAAGAGAGTGATACCCCCTGCTCTCTGTAGAACAATGGAAACATGTTTTCTACAATAGGCTATACAATAAACTAAAGAGAGTGATACCCCTGCCGCCTAGAATGGTAGGCTCTCACTCACTCCCTCATGAACATTTCGAAATCGGTATCCATAGCTCTATATAACTATAAAGCTAGAGGCACAAAGAGGTGACCTCTCTGCATACCCTATACTTGGAGACCTTGACTGCTACCGCTCCAGACGTCATCCATCATGGAGGATGGGTGATCATCCCCTCTAAAATTGTGTCAAGAGTAGAATCAGTAACCATCACATCTGCCACAGTAACATGGTCCTCTTGAACAAAGTATAGGTATGCACTAACCTTAGTCGACTGCAAGGCATATCAACACTCCCTCCATGTGAGATATCCACCCTCTCGCTCCATAGCAAATACCATATCCCTAATGACATCATGGATAACTATCCTCTACATTCCGAATGGGCAACGAGTCATATGAACACATGCTGCATGTAATACCACACTCACATGTGAGTAATAGAGATGTAGATGGATGGACCAAGCCAAGACGAAATCTCATCGCTGTAGAGAAAGTAGCTAGTGCGAGTCAAAAAGCCATGAGAGCCAAGATTCACAAGCCTGCACCCTTGCCGGAGTAAGAACATAGACGAGCCCTAGTAGTACAAGGAATGGCCGGATCCATTAAGAGTGAATGTAGAGCTACTGAAACTATTAGTCCATCAAGGTAGATTGTAGACCTCTAGTCCAATCGTGACCAAAGAGGAAAAACACAGGAGCTCATGTTGTACCTCCATGGATAAAACATCTCTCGTATGTCGCAATAATACTTGTAAAGAAAATGATCACGTATCCACATCCCTTGCATATATCCCAAGGATATACTTATCTACAATCACAAATCGAGAAGATAACAAAGTTGCCGATAGTATCCAACTAGCCAAGAATGTTATAAGTGTAACCTCCATCGATAATAAGCCTACCCCTCCATATGAAATCGGCCAAGATGTCTATCTCAACGCCAAATCTTCTGTCATACACTCGAAGGTCCATGGTCCGATGATGTCACCAAAGACGTCCATGATCCTCCTATCAAATGCTATCAAATATGATATGAATGTGAAAGAGGAACCGTGCAAAGAAGGTAGGTTGGTGGACGAGCAATAGTAGATGAGAGTATACCAAACGCCACATATTGATTCCTTAGTAGAGGAAGGTCATCTACATGCAAAACATCCTCGGAAAGTGCAAAGTCTAGATAGCGTGAGATAAAATCCTCCGATCCTACTAACACTCCTAGAATGCGTAAGCCATATGTTGATGTCATACATCCCTCTGGAAGGTGGAAATGAGGAGGAATTCCCAAAGAAGACCAAACCCTACACTTTGACACCTTGACTTTCAAGCCTACAAGATGAAGCTTGATAGTCAAGTAATCAAAGGCATGTCTAATGTGGTCTACATGGCTCACAATGTGTAAATCATCCGCTAAGGAGTGGAACACACAACCTAACACGTCCAAAGTAATAGACAAAAGAGCTCTATAACGAGCCAAGGCAAATAGGGGTCCTCCCAAAGGATCTCTCTGTCGAGTACCAACAATAGACTGTAGAACAGTGACTCCTTCCTCGGAAAAGCCATGATGATAAAAGAGAGAAGAATGAGAACTGTAGAAAGATTGTAGGAAAGGAATGAGGTTCGATAGAGATCCATCAACCTCTCTAAGCTCACTAAAAATGGATGCATATAAAACACTATTAAATGCATTCTCAATGTCCACATGCAAGACAATCCTATCCGGATAGATATCTAGAAGTGCTATAATGCCCAACGATACCGTCTCAAAACCTCCTGGTGTGGCAACTTCAAACTAATGTGGAAAAAGATGATGTTGGAAGTGTGAACACAACGCTAAAGAGAGAGAGCGAGCTATGGGATTTTGTATCGGTACTACAACAATACCTATATTGTCAGAGGCATCACGACAAAAGGTGTTGGTGTTGGATCATGTTATGGACATGAACTGTTTGACATGGATTGTGAGCCTCGGATTGACTAAGTAGAGACACATGCGGTCCTCATATGTGACTGCAAGACCATTGGTAAGCTCTTTGCTTACCGAGACGGTGGAGGCAAAAACTGGGGGCGAGAAGTGCCCAAGATCTCATCCTTGGTCTTATGGAGATGTTAAAGAAGGAGAGGTTGGGTCTTCTTTGAGTATGGTTGGAGTTTTTTGCGTGGAGCAAGCAATGGTTATCACTATATATCTTTGTGATACAACACAAGAGGTTACAACTTTAGCAGTAGGCGTTGTTCACATTGAGATAGTGGAGCCTACTATAAGAGAACAGAAAAAACTTTCTGCTCAAGAGGTTATCATTTAGCAATCAAATATTACGTCTTATATCTCTAAATTCGATAGAGAGGGGATTTGGGATATTGAGATTGGTCCCAAAGTGATAGGAGAAGAAAGACATAGGGTGTTGAGGTTTCTGATGAGTTTCAGAAACTATTTTGCCTTCAATATGAAGGATTTAGGCTATTTGAAGGGACATGGTATACTGATTGACTTGATAACTGATGCACCAATTTTCTGTCGTCCCTATCGATATATTGATATGGAGAGAGACATGATCCAAAGTAGGTGTCAAGACCTTCTTGAGGCTAGATTAGTGGAGATATCATATGGAGAGTATGCCTCTGTTGTGGTGATGCTAGTCAAGAAGGATATACATGGCAATTATACAGATATATGCATGTGTGGTGACTACTGATCTAGCAATCGACATACAAAATCTGATTGATATGCTATGCCTACACCTGAGGAGATCTTTGATGCAATTGGGCATGTTTATTTTGAGGAGACCGGTGAGAGGTTGTCTGTTTCAAGTACGTACTGATTGGAGTATGTTGGGTTTGTGAGCAGTGCTCAGCCAACATGATGATGAGGGGAAGAAGTTTGTAGTGGCTTATGCAAGTCATTCCAACAATGCAGGGGAGTCAAAGTATAGTTCTTATGAAGGAGAATATTTGACATTTGTTTGGGCGGTGACACATTTCAGATGCTATTATCAATGATGAGAGTGAAATTCCTTCACTCTCATCATTGATCATCAACCATTGAAATGGTTGATGGAATTAGACAAGCTTACAAGAAAGCTTGCACGATGGCCTCTTATCCTACATGAGCATGATTTCACGGTTGTTCATAGACCTGGAGTGGTGAACCATGATGCAGATGGATTAAGTTGAAGCCCATGTACAAGTCAAGTTGACGAAACCGGGGCTTGATGGCACGGTGATACTGATGAGGAGATGATGCCGGGTTCGCATGCATTTTCCTTTTTAAGTATGTTGGCGCTTGAGAGCTATGTGATATCTCTCTTGGATCAGAGACCAAATATGTTAGTCATGGACGTTGAGACTGAGGACGGTTTGGTAAATCAAGACATTCATGACAACATGGTGGTGTTGGGGTATCTTCGTACATGTACTTTGGTGGGCACTTTGAGTGCAAAGGAGCGGGATCGAGTTTTACAGAGAGCTCGACGGTTCAGATGGGAAGGTAGACATCTTCTTTGACTATGGGGAGATGGCAGCGTTCGTGTTATGCCACTTCCATCTCATAGAGCACAGTTGGTCAGACATGCTCATGAGGAGTTAGGTCATTTTGGAGTAAAGCAGACATATAGCTTACTTCAAAGTCACTATTGATAGGGAGGTATGCAAGCTGAGGTGCAACAGTTTGTGGCTAGATGTATGGTATGTGATCATGTTCGAGCATCATTCAATGCCCCTACACCACAATTACATCCTCTATCAATTATGGGACTTGGTTATTATTGGAGCTTGGATTTTGTAGGACCTTTGCCATTGACTATACAACATCATCGATATGTGTTGGTCATGGTGGAGCATTTCTCCGAGTGGATTGCGTTGGTGGCCTTGCTTGACAAGTCAAGTGAGGGAACAACTTATGCGTTCTTAGTTGTGGTGCTTAGCCAATTTGGTGCACGAGCAGAAGTGTTGACTGATGAAGGTACTGAGTTTTTGGGCGAGTTTCAGGCTTTATGTGATCAAGCGTTGATTGATCATCGTACCACCTCAAGAGATCATCTCGAGGCTAATGGTCTAGAAGAGAGAGTTGTTCAGATTGTGAAGAGAGGACTACAAAAGTTTGGCTTGGAGAAAGATCATCTAGAAGACTTGGATATCCAAGTATCATGGTTGGTCATGGGTTATCAATTAAGCCAGCAAAATCCCTAGCGTCATTCTCACCGTACTTTTTATTATATAGTAGAGATCCAGACTTATTTGCAGCTATTCGTCGAGAGTCAGTTGAAGTTTTGGACTTGGATAACCCTTATGTTTGGGTTAGGGTGTGTCCTCAAAGGGCAGAACTGTTCCATAGAGTAATGCCCATGGCATTTGAGAACTTGGCTATTGCTAAGCATAGAGATACTTTGCGTTATGCTACCATCCGAGGAGGTGGATATAGACCTTCAATTCACAGATTTCATGTTGATGATAACGTTTACTTGCAGTAGAGTGCACCGATCACATTGGATGTTACGGCTTATCGCACGATTCTACAAGGTTTTACCTTCTAGAGTTTTGGTATTGGAGGGTCATGATGGTGTGATTTGGAAGGATCATGTGTGTAATTATCGCTATGTCACCTTCCAAACATTGATGGTACTATGGATCCAAGCGACGACAACCAGCGCGCGTGCTTGAGATGCATGTTATGTGGATCAGTTGGTGGAGCAGCCAATATGTTGATTTGTGATTCTTGTTCGAGAAGATGGCATATGTCATGTTTGATACCTCCTCTCAATGTAGTGCCCTGTGGGCGGTGGAGATATCCTCGATGCTTTTAACATACAAGTAGATCTGACCGTTACATGATATGGATTGCCTATAGGCGATTAACGATGGGGTATTATAGCACCCGGCCTCCTGATCTTAGCCCCACGAAGGGCATATCATTCAAACTAAATATAAAATAAATGTATAAGTTAAACATACATTATTTTTATAACATGATAATATAAATGATGGCTATTTGGTGTTAGAGGAACTAACCACCGGTTAGGGGGGCGATTGTGGTATACTTGTGTTGGTATATGACGATCTATGTATTGTGATGTTTGATGTGACAGCAATATATGTTGTGATGCAATATATATGTGCATGACAGCTGTCACGACTTATGTAGTGGCATCTCTAGTTAGGTAGGTGCGTGTATGTACGAGCAGAAACAGCAATTAGAGCCAGTTGTGCAGTTAGCGCAGATCGTACTGGAACTGCCGTTAGGGCCGACAACAGCATTAGGGGTCCAAGGGCTAAAGGAGAAGAGTTCAAATTAGGGCTCTTAGGCTCTTGGCAAATCAGTTTTAGAGGTTGCAACTTGGAGGGTATGCTATGGCGGAATGTAATTGAATTAGTGTAGAAACCTGAATATTTTTTTGTTGAGGTTGAGCCTTGGAGATTGAAGCTATGATGGAATAATTGAGCTAGTGTAGAAAGATGGATTTTTTGAGACACAAAATGGATTTGATTTAGTTTCGCTAGAACTTCTTTTTGTATTATGGTTATGAGCGGAATGTCATTGTGTTCATTTTGAGGTTTAAAGTATTTTTGTGATGATAACGAACTAAGTTGTGATACAATATGTATGTGATTGGGAATCCACGTTCAAGACTCCATGTTAAGATTTAATTGTAAGAGATATTAAAATAGTTGTGAGCAAATGAGAGATTTAGGGGGTGATGGATGGTAACCTTCTCATTTGCCTTAAGAGGGTTACTTCCCTTTAATTGTTTGGTTTTTCTATGTTGGATGGTCTTGCCATCCTTTCTTTTATCCTATCCGGCCCTTGACCTTCTTTATCTCACTCTCCACCGTGCACATACTTTGGATCCAACGTAGGACAAGAATAGTTGATATATAATAATGATATCAATAATGCTTCGAGTGACGGGTATATTGATGATTGGGCATTACCAAGGATATACGGGTTTGACCAACCGTTTGCATCTCATCAACCCCTCTCAAAGTGGAAAGCATCTCAAGCACAGGTATACATGCGCATCAGCTCATAACCACCGTGAGCTAGCAATGTATTTGCTGAAACTTTTTTCTAATGCAGCGAACACAACGGCAGTTTCTAACTCTGCGTTTGGATACACGTCGGAGAGGGAAGCACCTTCCTCTATTATTCTCTCTGATTTTGAATATTTTTGGCCATGCGGTACAAATTCAGGCTCTTCTGTCAAGCCTTTTGACTCTCGTTATGGTGTTCTTTCTACCAAGTCTTCTGCTCTAAGTGATAAGCTGGTGTCGAGTCTCTTACTGATGAACACCTGCCAATTTGTTCTCAGACTGGAGAAGTTCATATCTGATGATGATGCATACGAAGAATCCGCAGCGTTGAGTAGTGCTGAATTTTGTCAGCCTCTCTTATTTTTTCCCAGCGTTCGTTACAAATTTGCTCCAGTATACGACATCTCATCTTGATCATTCCAGTGCAGTCTGTGGATGCTGAAAACTGTTATTATAGATGCTTTGTAGTCATTTGATGGATCTGTGATTCTAACAGTTGTTGAACAGTTTTTTAGTTCTATCATTCTCGCCCTTTCAGCATTGACACTCCTCCAGCAAGCCACGGCGTATCATTTCTGGATATTTATGCAGCCAGACTGCCCACAAAACTCGGCGGTTGCATCCAAATTCGTGCTGTGGTAGAAGTGACGGTACTTCATGGGGCTGGGTGAGGATTAAGAACATCTATGCCGCCGTTGCCTATAACACGTGGCAATTGTGCAAAACTTGTGAGTGAGTTCTGGAGCACCAAGGGTGCCGACAATTGCATCAGGCGTTACTACACGGGGCTCCAGTGGCGCAAACGCTCCACAAACACGAACGAATACATTCCTCTTATCGATGATGTTGAGGTGCACGCGAGCTCCTGGAGCATGTGAATAACGTAGCCGATGATGAGGCCAAGGCCCGTGGCTTCCTTTGAGATGGACGGGGCCATTACGTCGGTTGTGAACATGTAATCGGCATGTGGCTATATTGCAGAACAGGTGGTGAGTGACCGAAAATGAGAACTCACCTCCTGTAACCGGTCACCAATCTTGAAAGTAACTGAAATACAAGATTAAACTTAACCTGCCACAATTTCGGCGTATTGTCTAGACATAAAGAAACTAACCAGAAGATGTACCATTGAGCATGAACATATATTACGCTTTTTTGTTAGCTTGGGGATGAATGAAGCAATTCGGCCAACATCGACAGTTTTCAGCAATTTTTTATGGTGCAGCGAGACTGTCCGCATACGTGAGAAGTTTTAGAATTTGTTGATGTGAGAAAGTCGGAAGATGATTTCTCGGTGTAGGCAAAGGGTCAACTTTAAACGTCACGGATGCTTTTCGACCGTTTCATGACCGTTTCATGATTCTGCGATATAGCCCGGCATGCACATGCATTCATGGCCCTCATGGCTGGTCACACTGGTGCAAATTTGACAGTACATAGTAGAACTCTGATCCGAGAAGCATGACCGGCTCCGAATCTACGTACCTCGTGTGTGTGGGTGTGTGTATTTTATTTGGGTTGACTTGTTTGTTCTCATGATAGTGGCAAAAGGTAGACAGCATTCGTGAAAGCGAGGCCCTGTCGTGGGGACGTGCGGAACGTGATAAGTGTACTAAAAAGCTCAATGGTTTACACTGTCTGAGCAGTTCTATGTACAATGTCATGTGGAGTAATCATTCACGTTGAATGCTGTCAATCTTGCACAAGATTGAGTTGTTGTGGTGGCTCTTTCCGTATGTACCTGGTACATATGACATGATACCCCTAGCTTCGAGGTCGTTGGAAAAGGAATCCGTTGGAGGCGCCAACGTGTTGGATCAATAGGAAAACAGCTGATCAAGATCAGTATTGTTTCGTAGTCCCTTCTATTTCTGCAGCAGCGAAACAGACTTCTACAATTTGGAAAACCCAAGGCGATCCTTGAGCTGAGCTGGGCACGAGAAGCTGGGGGGAATTTGCAGCAATGAAAGGCATAATACGTCTTTTGGAGGAGATATTAGCCTGGACGAGTTTCTTCACGTCCTTAACGTCGAGGTGTATCCGCTGTTGCGGATCCTGTTGTGCACCGAAAAGAATAAAAACAAAAGAAATCAAAATTCACCGTTGTGAGGTCGGGATTGGAAAACACTGTGCACTTGTCGTAGATATGGGAGTATGATCAGAAGAGAAGGCGGCTGGTAAATGTGCCTCTCTCATAAAACTGCTGTTTCGAAAACGCGAGAGGTTTTTTGGATACCAATCTGATAGTTTCGTACAGTGTCTATCTTTAAGACAAGGGGACGTTTTGAGGTTCTTTCCTGAAGAATCTGAAGTAGGAACAAACTTCAAGGTCCCACTGATCGGCAGGTCCGTCCTACTTTTGCCACAGGATGAAAGAAAGCGTCATTTGGGTCGTTGCAGGCTGAATTCCTTGGCCGAGGAGAGTGTCTTCAGTGGTGGAATCAAAACAGGAGAGGAGCAACGCGCCAAAGAAAACAAGGGAACTCTTCTCCAGAGTATAAGCCTGCCTGCACCATGTATGGCGTGCAGGGACTAATCGAAACTTTGTCGATGAACTTGCAAATTGTCTACTCAATAGTCGTTGTTATGCTTTCTTTTGAAGCATTCTTAGGGCTGGGCACGACGTTGCACAGTCTGCAGAAGAGCATCATATCTGTGATAGTTCTCCACAGCGACAGCTTGTTTGAAATTTTCAGGAGAATAAGGACGACCGTGTTTCGAATGGCTTACTCGAGTGGTCACCGTGGCTGGCAACCCTCAAGTATGCTCGAGTAGAACCTCCTGACCATCACCATTCGCAACAGTGTGACTTCCCATCGCGAAGTATATGTAATTTTGGTCCTGATAGTTACTCTAGATCAGTGAAGCCCGTGGCTGAAGTCGTCTGACGCTCTGAACCATCGCCACAATAGTGGTCTCTGAGCCAGTCCTTCACCTCGCCCCATGGATGTTCGCTGCGAAGTCGCACCCTCGCTGTCCAGGTCGAGCTTCTTGTTTTAGCAGAAACTAGAGTGTGACGTTGCACCAGCAGTGAAGAAGGATCTGCCTTCGAGAGATGGGACTTATCCATGCCATGTGACCGAGAATCTGAGTTCGCACATGCACTCTCGAGTTGTCAACAATCTCTGGAATTACGGGCCCAGGGACTCGTAGCGTTAATCCTGGCATTGATGAATGCACTGAAGTCAGCTGTCCTCTCCGGTCCAATCGAATCGCCTTTGCACTCTGGAATGCCTGGCAACAACTTAAGTAGTGAACCTGTTGGACTACCATGTATTACCATCCCATCAATACGCTGGTTCGTATGGTAGTTGTTGAGCCTGTTGCATTTCGTGTCTAAGTGGACGCGCGCAGAGCTCAAACGATGTTCATGGTAGTTTCTCATTTTCATTCGTCAGGGTTGGTAAGCCTGAACTCTTAACTCCTTGTTTTAATGCCTGCAAGAAGATTTATCAAATTGAACATTCATTTGAGGTCCGTCAAATGGGAAGTAGACTTTTCATATGCGAGCTTTTCTTCAGTCACACATTCGTCCTGACGTTGTTTGTCTACTTAAAGTAACTCTGAATTGGTCGGAATGGCGAAGTCTTTTATTGCATGCATTTTTCTTTCATAGTTTCTTCATGATTGATGTAATTAAAATTCATTCATTCAAATACAACAAGGGCGCCAACATTTTATGTAACAGAA
Source organism: Marchantia paleacea (assembly GCA_014180765.2). Taxonomy (NCBI): domain Eukaryota; kingdom Viridiplantae; phylum Streptophyta; class Marchantiopsida; order Marchantiales; family Marchantiaceae; genus Marchantia; species Marchantia paleacea. The sequence goes on from MUAA02000018.1 coordinate 2,826,836, forward strand.
AAATCTGTAATGTAAAAGTGCAACACATGGGATCAAAAGCAAGATGGCCGAACCATGACAAAGAAATCAGTAAAAGAATAAAATCATTCTATAATCACATTTGAAGCTATATGATCATATCCTAATGACATTATAAAGTTATAATCTTATCTCATCCGAGTGAATCTAGATATGATTTTTTTTCCCATTTCTCCCTCTATATATAATATCAGTCTGTAATATAATTTGCAATATTATTTTGACTTTTCGAATATGATTTATATAATAAAATTATATTCAGTTTAGGTTCAATAAGATCGAAAAAAAACTCGATGCAGTACAAATAATAAACCACTCAAACTAGTGCATTGAAAACTTTCATTTCATATTGTGGAAACCTTCCAAGAAATTGAGATAAAGAATTCTTGGGTTTATGGTTGAATTTGGACTTCGGGGAATGGTCTTGAGTCCACGTTCAACTTCAACGTCTCTGGTTTCAAGGAGGTTTCGCAGAGAGGAGCAATTAATGACGTGAATGGATACTGAAGACAAGCACACCAGAACATTTGAAACTAGAAGACAGTTGGTAAGATATCTTTGAACGTCGACTGAACCAACTGTTTGTTGCCCCGTGCAGTGCTGTACTGTAGTTTGGGGTGGGTGATCTTGCCCCAGAGACGACTGATAAAGCTCCTGGTCATATCGTGCACGAGAATGACATTTAGGGGGCGATTGTGGTACACTTGTGTAGGTGTATGATCTATGTGTTGTGATGTTTGATATGACGATGTGCACATTGACACAATGGGCCACAAATTCGGTAGCGCACATTATGAATGGGATGAATAAAGTGTTGAGTGACTTTATTCTGGAGAAGACTATCATTGCAAATTTTGTGACGGGCACATCAAGTCCATCGTTCGGAAAACGGCAGACATTTTGGGAGTGCGCAGATTTTGTGTCTGAAGCTGGCTGGAAACAGAGAGAAAGTTGCTTGATCTACTGGACTGGACTCTGCTCTGCTCAGTTGCAACTAGAAACCACCCTCTGGCGCTCATATGGGATTGATTGTCCTCGTGACAACACCAGCAAGCGGTGTAAATTTCACGAACAAGCGCCGCCTAAGCTCCAGGATCCCCTCCCTGTACAAGGAAGCCACTTGATATAACATCGGTTGTCGATGTTGATCTCTGTCGCTTGTTGCTGAGCAGCAGCACCCTGAAGTTTTCATGTTCAGAAGGAGAAGGAAATCCGAGAGAGAGAGAGTGATTGAAAAGAAATACAAGGCAACAAATTGCTTGCAGACCTCTCAAGAAAGGGGGATGGACACTGTTCTCGTTCTTATCCGCAGCTTGTTCAACAGCACAGTCGGTTGTTCTCCTGACGATGGGCATATGCCTCGGCACAGTTCGACGGCCTTATCCAGCTTGTCACTCAAATCCACCTTCGAGATACAACCTGACCAAATTTTGGGCATGCATCGTGTGCGCAGATTACGGTCCCTCACGCACACCTTACACTCATCATCCACCTGAGCGAGCTACAGGCAGACGATCCATCCCATGATCCAGCTTGTAAATCACCTCACGTACAGTATAAGCCTTCTTCTGTTTCACGTGAGCTAGTTGTGTCGCAAGTCAACGGCGAATGGATGCAAAATCTTCTGGCTGGAAGTTGCTGGTCAAATTACTTTGTTCCCACAATTGACCATCCTCAACGTCGAGCCAACCGAACTAGATTATCTTTATTCACCATTTTCACTGCGTGAATGTTTTCTGTATGCCCATGTGCACACTCATGCCTTTATGAAACACAAGAAGAATATGATCCTACTCCCCGCTGCTCCAAATCTGGGACAGCATCTATTGAAGGTTCTCATTCCCGTTTCTTATGATATTAGGAGATAGACAAGACCAGACCAGAGTCCAGAACCTGCCCGGATAACGAGAAGCCGAGACAACTGAATCCAGTTATCCTGGAGGTTTCTTCATGACTGGTGAGCAGACAGTCTCGCCCCTTGCCGCACAACACACAATCCACTCTACGAGACTGTGAAACGCTCCCTTACCATCGGTTTGGAATACTCCACTAGTGGTACCATAGCGTGAGGCATGCATATTCTTTATGGCAGCTCTGCTCAACTGTAATAAGAGGAAAGGAATCACTCCGATTGCATATTTGCAATTTCTTGACCATTAGAATCGCTCAAATAGTAATGAATACTCTGCCATAACATGACATATGATGCATGGCATTGCATAACATGGATCGTAAGATGCAATTTACTACCAACAAAAGAGAAAGAAGGAATTTTTGTTTCCCCAAATGAAATTGTGAGGGATGAAGTTTGATCTGACTTCAACACCCTCCATGTATCTGAATCCTGGTAGTGTCTGCTGCAGTCATGAATGTGGACACCGTTGAAGCCATCTACAAATCTGATTGAGTTACACAGTAGGTGCTGGATTCCACTTTTTCCATCTGCGTTCCACGCCGTGAACCTCCTTCCTGTTGGGGAGGAAAACGCCAGTGCACAGCGTAGGAAGCTCGTGGTTATTCAGGTGTGAATCCATGCAGTCAGATCGAAGTCAGGCCCACGAGCGACGTTGAACCAAAACCACGACTACAGATAGTGTACGCTTGCTCGTTCTGACCCATCCATCCATCCATCTAAGACTTGGCAAGGGTTTTATCCCCATTTACATTAGACGTGTGCTGTGTTGCATCGGTGTATGCACTTTTCTGCTTTCTTGTACGCTGTGGGTTTTTCTTCGTATCCAAACACGGTTGTTCCTTCACTGATTTGAAGGTGGTGTCTCAGAACCAAAGACGACTGTCTGTCACTGTGATCATGAAATTTCGCTTTGGTAGGTGTGTGAACAAAATATGTCCCTCGCAGAAATGCATGATTTCCAACTTTGCAGACGTTCGTATCCTTGTTACTAGAAAGAAAGCCAGGAGAGGGCAGGGCACACCACCAGTAAAGCAGGGGAGAGCAAAACAGTGCATTACAGCCCTAGGCTCAAGTCTCAACAGAGAGAGCAGAGAGGAAAATTCCAGTACGTTTCTACTGGATAAGAGAGAACAGCAGAACTCTGCAACCTTCACACATGGTCAAACCATGGGGACCAAAGGGTTACAAGGTCTTCGAACAAACAGAAGTGCCGGCAGGCAGGCTCCAGGCAAACGGACTGGAGCCCGTCTGTTCTGTACTTCGGCTCCGGCTTTGGCTTGTACTCCTGAGTCCTGATGGTGATCCCATCGCCTTTTGTTGCTTACAGCGACGTTTTGGAAGAGGTTCTCACTTCCGTAAATGTGTACTTTTATGCGTGGACTGATTAAAACGCCATGTCCTGTATCCTCTCAGATGGGGGATTTGCGGATCTTATCGTAACGGACTCTCTCTCTTTCGTGGATTGAGCAAAAGGCTTTAGCTCATAACAGAAATTCTGACATTTCCGCTGCAGAAAAGGCCTTAAGATAAACTCACTGACTTCATCCAAGTTTTACCAAGGCCGGCTTCATTCGCTCGCGTGGTCCACGGACTGGGTTTGTGTGGTTTTCCGCAATTTAAGAAAACAACACATCACAGACTCTTCCCACTTTCGACTGTATCATATGGCCCCGTTACTGCAGCAAACTGACTAATCTTTTAGCCCCACTAGAGCTGGAGATTCCCAGACCCCGGTGGTCCCAAATATGCTCTATAAAAAAACATAATGTCAACCATAATTGCTATTTGTAGTTGTTCACCCCTCACTTCCTTTTGAGAAGGAGTATCATATCAATCATTGATTCGGAAGGTTGTTCAGGTCCAGCAGTAGCAATAGCTATGGCTCTACGTACGACCGCTCGTAGGCTCAGCCTCTTACAACGCGTCCCACATCCTAACACTTCCTAATCCTGGCACGGCGTATTGGCCACCGCTTCGTTTTAGAAGTACAAACCTACAAGACATGTTCAGATGGTGCAAAGCCTTCTATTCTCTGATTTACCGCTGTGGATAAGTTCCTGACCATCGGGTTGTGCAATGAAGAGCTGCAGGCTTCTGAATGTTCTGGTTAACTCATGCTGTGTAGTAAGAGAACTCATCCGCCACAACAAAAGGTGGAAGTTCAGAGAATTTGAAGCAAAACTCCTCGTACGAATAACAGATAGCCAAGGATCTCTCAGAAGTGCCTCTCAGGATTTCAGCAGGAAGCCGATTTCGACCATCGGTACGATTAGATGAGCCTTGAACCAGATCCACATAAAAATGAACTTGCTACTTTCCTAAGACGACTTCAGAAATTTCGTTTCTTCTTTATGAACTCATTACTGTCCTTGTTCATAAGTCTCCCTTCCGCAGCTCTCACATCCGCAATCGGCAGGATTTCAGACACCACATCCAAGCCACGCTGTGTCTAATCTGTTACATGTTTTGTGTCGTTCACTTATCAGGTGTATACAAGGTTGTGACAAGAGAGAGGAGGAAAAACCATTACAAAAGTAAGTCTCCTGCTCATATCAATAACTCCATCACACCAGTTCCCAATTCTGATGCCAATCGAACACTTGATCAATGCCATGATCAAAAGACTTCAAGTAAACTGCTTTATGCAAGAGGCGGGAATCTCGGGAGACCCAACGTTTGCATACTTTCGTTATCCCGCAGCCTTCCAAACTATGTACACCACATAGAGTGAAAGTGGGGAAGGGTAACACCGGAATCATGACCAAATACATGGATCACTCTCATCTCGTAATGACAATTCTAACGACAATGAATTTTTATAATACTCCAGACATGTACTTCAAATTCCAACAAAAAAGAAAAGAAGCAGAACTTAAACGTGATCGCCTTCGTGAATGAAACATATCTTTGGAGACTTCGATTTCTGTCCTAATGGATGTGAGTGCATCTAGAAAAACCCCATAACAATCCAAGTGCCGAAGGTGAGATGGTACCATGAGTTCTACCGCAGGGTTGTCCTTCATACATAGCTAACTTCTCACTTGTCCACAGTCTAGGTGCAGAGGAAAATCTCAGCAGCAATGACATGGGACGGCAATCTACACGAACAAAAAGTCTCGGGTGGACTTCTGATCTACACCGATCATACGTCAAGTTGACCAGGAACAATTCCCTTGTGAAAGGGTTTGAAAGAGTTTGCAGTCTTTTCTTCTTAAAGTACAGATCCGAGTCTAACTTCTACTCTGGCTGTAATTAAGGCGTCCGGCTCAAGTGTCTAAGCTTCTGATAGTGATGTGTAACGTGGGTACGAAGCCATGAAGACCCAAACCTCCTATGGGAATTCTCTGCTTGAGAAAGAAAGAGGGAGGAGAGAGAGCACTAATGACTAAAACCCGACACATGTTACAACATTGCTACTGTTGCATACCGTTGCCCCTTACGAAAATTGGACCAGGTATGCTAATAAAGGCCACAAAAACACCACGTGCTTTGTTCTAACTGAATCTGTAGATCCATATTGTACAGTCCTATAGCCTACCTGAACCAGCGTAAGGTAGAAGGGATACTGCTAAAGTCATGTCACCTCCTGACGTACAAGACTTTGGATAGTCTCAACTCGGACTCCAAGGTCGTCGCCCCTTTGAGTAGATCCGTCAATAAGTAGTGACACTCTAAAGCCCGCGTACGGACACCCTCCTCCTCGTACCATCTAGAAGACCTCAACAAACACATGTACAAAAGACTCCAGTAGCTTACAGCGTTCACTTCCAATCCAGCTCCTGTAAAGTCAGAAGAACTCTCTCAATTGGTGGAGCACATTTCTCGTCCCTCTTCCACACTCCCAGCTGGAGTTCTACCAACTCGAAACGCATTGGATCGCTTAGACTATCTCCCCAAACCGGGCGGCAATCTAGGCACGCGAAAGTTAACAGAGGAGGTTGACGAAGTGAACCCGTGGAAAGAATTGCATCACCAACGAGCTCAGCTTGGAACAGCAGAGGAAGACAGTATTCATCCCCTCCGTCCTCTCCTTCTTCCTCCTCCCACGGAAGGACGCCATCCGGGACGGGTGCACTGTGAAGCAAGCAGACCATTTTGTGGTCAGTGCTTCGCACCACACTCCAATTCAGCCAATACTTGGATGTGTGCATGGTTTGGAATGGTTTTTCATAGTACAACTGGCCTTGATAAAACAAGGGCGTGAGAGCTTGTCTCGGCAGTATGGAATCCGTCATCACAGATGGGTCAATTTGCAAGCCCATGCTGAAGGCCTGATTGATATTACTTCCTGACAAAACCTCGGATATCACAGGTATGCCATTGTAGGTTAAATCCACGAAAAACGTCAGATGCTCCAACCGGAGCCACGGGCGGGGAGGCAGCTGTTTGGGAGGTCGGCTCATTGCCAGAGCTCGCCTAGAAAAGAAAGCCCGAAAGCCTCCCATGGCCTCGATGACTTTCCGCGCATCCTTCTTCATACATCCTGGCCATCTATCACTGCACAGAGTCCTCCACAAATGCTCGCCTTCAGCTACTTCGCGCCACAAGCGGCAAACGCAACAAGAAACACCAAGTTCTTTCTCTGGTAGGCGCGCGAAGACCAAATGCAGCACTTCCACGACTTCCATTCCTGCGTACATGGTTCTCACTGCTTCCGGTCACGAAGAAAGAATTGTATAACTGCGAGATCAATCTTAGGGCATCATCCACAGACCATCCTTTGTCCTCGACGGGTCCAGTCAGATAGAGCTATGTGAAGATCCTCAAATGCAAGCGTCAGTGGTTCAAATCTCAGGATTCTGTTCTGACACCGTCATAGAAGCATCGTGTATCAACTGCGCCAAGATCCACAGATAATTACACTGTCTGCCTTCTGACTCCCTTACTCCGTCATCAGCAGAAGATCCCTGGCTGGATAGCGCTGAGTGCTTAGGGCTCGATAGCTGCTGCCTGTCAGTACACAACAGTCCTACGTCCAGATGCACATTGGCGGCCTGGCTAGATGAGCGCAGATCGATGCGACTATGCTAAATCTCAGCACGCACCCAACCAACACCCTTACTCTGAACCCAGTACCGTCTTCTAAATCCCATTCTACCAACGCCAAACCATCGTGATCTCGGCCTCCTGCGATAGAGCAACTCTTCCTCTGCTCCAGCCTCGCCTGCCACAACTTACTTTCCTCCCACTCTGCCTGTCTGCCTGCCTGGCTCGCTCAATCATCACCTTCCGGAAGGCAAACAAAAAAAAAGGACGAAAAAAAAAAACAACAACAAGTCCCTTCCCTTAATTACACCTTCCACATCCTTTCCGACGTCCAAATTCCATCCACCGCTCGTCTTGCTACAAAAATGTGGTCGACAATTCTTCCTCGAAGCTCTTCCTGACCACCACCGTCATACTCGCAATTCTCTCTTGTTCATCTGCTCTTCGCCAATTCACCCTCAGAGTCCATCCAAATCACACTCGCATTGGATACGCATTCGCATTACAACCCATACACTCGTACCAAAACCGGCGCATGCTTATGATCAATCACTATCCTCCTGCTCCTTCTCTCTCTCCCTCCGCCCGCCAAGCTTCGCAAGGCTCCCTCCTCGCTCCCACAGTTCAATCTCTTCTTCTTTCTCACTGTCTCTCCGATTGAGCTCTCACGATCTACGCTGCCCGAAAATTGTCTTCCTGTCACTCCCTCCTCCTTGAGGGCTCTGCCTCTCCCGCGGGACACGAGAAGAATCGTACGAGAGAGAGGAGCGCAGCTAAAAAAACGTCATCCGATTCCGGCTTCGAGGCCTTGCACTTCCCAGTTCCTACTGATTCCGACCCGTTCCTCCCATGGCCCATCTTTTTAACTTCTCATCGAACCGGACCCGAGTAGATCTGCCCAGACCGGGCTCCGTCCTAGGTTCCCGCGCCACCGGCCTAATCTCTTGCCCACTGCCCAACATACAGTGCTCTAGTCACCCCGAGTCCCCGACCCCTAATCGCGATCGTCAGCAGCTGGATCTGACGGTTGTTCTCGACGTTCAGACAATATTGCATTGGTTGATGGTTCTATTGAATTTCTGGTAGTTACGTGGGATGATGTTAGCTTTCTTTCCCTAAGAACGGTCCGGTCTATCTATCCAGGGGCATAGGAAATATTTCTCAAGGGTGGGGTCCAGTCCGTTTGTTTGTCCGTCAGTCAGTCAGCCAGCCAGTCGAGCTGACTCGAGCATCCCCAGCCCGGCCCGACAGCCTTCGGTAACCAACGACTGCACGACATCTGGACTCCGCAAGGGCTTTTAAGTAATGAGCAAAGCATATGTACAAACAGGCCTGTACGTTCCAGCCTCGGTGATTGTACCTAATACTGACCTTGACCTGGTTGATATCGATGGACTTGTTGTTTACAACTTTTCCACGAACCACGTCAACGTATGTCACTCGAAGTGGACAAAGTCATTACATAGTTGAGCATAAGGATTAAGAATGCACCTCGATTGAAATCTTCTTCATCATGCAGGGTCACCTTATGTTGCTGAAAAAACTGTTGAAGCACGAAGTGGCAACAGTTTTTTCTTCATATTGCGTCAGCCCGTATCGAGTCAGCAAGTTATTGCTCACTTATATAACGTGAAGCTAAATTATCTCTCCTCTTGGCTTGCTCAACTTTGAGCAGTAGTGCAACTTGAGGAAAAACACATGAAACCTCTTTCTACCAAATAAAATGAAATTTATCTCGCCAAAATGAATTCGCGATTCGCCAAACTATTTTTTTTAACAATCAGTACAACTTACATATGAAAATGTCATAGTTCATTTCACTTATAAAAATATAAATGATATGTTTGTCTGCATCTTCATATCACACTTTGCAAGAACGTTTTTTTTTTAGGAGTGAAAATGATACTCATGTAATACAATCTAGTTGAGGTTTCAATAAAGAATTTAAAATTCTCCTAAAAGATACAAGTATGTGACCAACCTTTTGAATCATTGTGAAACCACAATGAGTTCCAGTTTTGTATATGTCACTACTCCAAATGCCCTTCCTATTTCCGAAGAAATATTTATTCAAAGCTTCATAATTGTATTCCATGAAGTAAAATTTTAACACTTGACATAATAGAATGGGAAAATTTACCACACTAAGGTTTTTTTTTTATATATAATGGAGATTTGGAATCAAAACCTTAGCTAACTTTTTTTTTCCCTCGATAATCAAATATTTTTTATTTAATTTTATCAAATTTAGATTTTTCTGACAAAGAAATATACGTTACAAAATTATTATAAAAAATTTAAAAATATTTTTTACCAAGAGATTATTATCAAATGTCACTACCTTGTCAACTTTGATTTTTTTTCACATCATCTTTTAACCAAAATACATAATCATGTTATAAGATTGGACAGTAAAAGCTTTAAAATAATTTTTATTTAAATTATTTATCTTATTCATATCTATACATAATAAATTATTATTTTTTAAATAAATAGTTATTAATTTATATTTTATTTTATTTTATTTTATGTTTCAACTGATGTTTAACCTTTTCTTTTATAAAATTTGATAATATATATATAGATATATATTCAAATCTATATAGTAAAAAAATACAATTTCATCAAATTTTGAGAAGATTATAAGATATAATTTCTTTCTAGGTTCACTAGGTTTTCAGCTTGAGCCAATACTTAATGATATGACAATATGAGATCTTGTTTCATATATGTACGATTACTATAGCTTATATATAGCTATAGGAAAAGTGAGAATTTATGTGCACTTTGAGCATGCTCGAACCAATCTTACAATACCTAGATACTGTATATACAGTATATACGCATTCATATATATATATATATAACTGTACAAAATATGATTTTTGAATATAAATATAAATACATCTGAAATATTAAAATTTTAAAGTTCACATTCTATTGATTTGTTCATATACAAATATATTTATTTGTGTCAAATACAACAAATTTACTTCAAAAGCAATGAAGAAAAAAAATGTGCATTTAATTGTGTCAAAATGGATTTTTTTATTTATCATTGAAATTAATTTTCACTATAAATATTTATTAAAAATAACGATATAAAAGATAAATAGTAAAGAGTGATTTCTGTAAAAATTTGTGAACGCAAAAATTCTACCGTGAAGTTTTTTAATTTATGGTATATATATATATATATATGTTTATATAAGCAGAAGTTGGTGTTATTCTTGAAAGAAATCAGGTTGTGTTCAAGCTTGTGTTCCAGGTTCGTGTGCTTCTTCGCGTGAAAATATTGGACTTGCCATACACCAATCCCGTACTTCTAGAATAGACCAAACATGTTCACTAAGTTCTGCTTTTGCAGTTATTTAGGGAATACCAAGTAATATAGCAAAAAGTATGTGAAGGTCGAGTCCCGAGAAAGTATAAAACAAAAGGGATGGGAAGTATGTGAAGACCAAAGGATGGAGCTAGGACCCAATGTTATTTTGGATCTTTGAAGTTACTTTTTTTCATGGTTTCCCATCCTTGTCATGCACTTCATTGTCAGGCCAAAAGGTAAAGCTGTCGACGAAGAGCAGCCATACACCGTACATGAAGAATTTAAATACGAGCTATCGTACATGTATAATGTACCGGTGATTTAGTTACATAACAGTATTGGTTCTGGAGAAAGCCAAGAAGGAACAAATGGAGATAGTCAGAGATCATCACATTTTTGTTATTTTACTTCGTCATTCGTTTTTGAGATCATCACATTCGCTTTATTTGATGGATTGATTCTTTCGGTGTGGTAGGGGGTGGTAGGGTAGGAACAAGAAGAAAAGTTCCATCAGATTCGTTGTACTTCTCGAGAAAGGGTATCCTCAGGCAATAAAATACTTTTCAAGCTGACCAGTGGCTAATTAGCTAAACCACTTCCTAGTACTTGGATGACATATAGTAAAGTGATCGATGTTGAGGATAGCCTTCTCGTCTCAACTTTACGCTGATTTTGTTTGAGCCTGAAAGAGAGAATTGTCGGGATTCGTAGATTGTATTTGAGAAACTGCTCCCGTCGCTGATGCATGAATGTCATCTTTCATCCAGGGCGTGGAATAAGATTTGCACATCTTTTGCCTCCATAACGAAGACAAAATATTTAGATGTCCCATAACAATCATTCGTTTATGAATCTGGAGAGAACTGCAAAACTGGCCTTAGTGCACTAGGTTTGATACTTTCCCAAAAAAAAATGTCGGTTCTCTCCTTCTCTTTCTGCTCAGCATCCACTTGAGCACTTTTCATCCCAAATGAGTTGTGCTTTTAAAAAGCAGGCCACCAGTGAGATTTTACCCCTCAGTTCGTTTCGTTGGTCCCTGTAAAGAATTCCCAACTTCTTCAATGTTCTACCAAGTTGCAGTAACGCACTGGTTTGTAATATGTACTGTATGTAGGGAGACCGCTTGTTCAACACCACTACATACATGAGAAAAACTGTTGGATACCATCAGTGTGATTACTTCACACCTTTCTCGTTCGGACATGCAGTTATGGCTTGACCGATGGATAAACTTTCCAGAAAAGAAAAAGTAAAGACGAAGTAAAATATCAAAAGGGATGGGAAGACCCCATCAAATCGTACAAGGAAGGAACCAAACCGGTAACAGAAAACTTTCCAGAAAATGACTTCGAGGAAATTAAATGGTTTGGTCCAGGGACGGGAACGGAGGCAGGACTCGGAGAGTCAGAGGAGACCCCGTTTTACTTGTTAGACGAACGACCAAACCGGCATTTTCATGTACTGGTGCATGGAGTAAGTGAGAGTGAACGGGACCACACACAAGCAAGTGGTGAAGGCGTTGAAAGTGTCCAGACTCCAGCTCCGAGCTTCCACTCGCCTGATCTGTACTCAACCAAGCAAACCGTCTACACCTGGGCCTTCATCACCACAACAAATGCAGTAATAAATAAGGGCGAGCGGCGTGCCTGATCACTCTACCGGGCTACAGTAATTAGCACACTTGATTACAGCAGATTTTTTGCTGCCCGTGCTTTCAAACTGTGCGTACAATGCCTTACCATACCGTTGCCGTCTTCAGATAGGTCCGGTCCGTCATGGACTTATGGATTCAAAGAAATGCGCAACAGAATAGTAGGCTTCATAAATTTCTCCTCAAGTAGGGCTTCCTAGGATATTCATAATGGACCTCCGTACCCACTGTTACTGCAACACAATTATTGGTTCCGCGTGCTAGAAGCCTTATCTACACATATTCAATCACATCATTGCAACAAATACAGTAGACTCTCTACCTGCAAGTGGAGAGTAATCCCCTTTGTTGTGTTCATGTGACTCTGGATGTTATAAGGTTTGCAGTAAGGGAGTAAAATATTAGGTGATTGGCATGGAACTCAATTTTTGGTGTATTCAATATCATCAGAGATGAAATAAAAATTATGAATCATGTAAATGATAATTTGATAACTATTCAATTTTGTTAGTCTGGAAAACTATAAGTGACTTTGATTTTGCTAACTAGATTTTGAGCTTGATATCAAATCTCAAGATTTCAAACTTGAATTTATATCTGATACTTTGAGTTTGAATTCAAATGATTGAATTTTGAATTTGAACGGATCTTATCTACAAGCGAGAGTACGATTGTTGGGACGAATACATAGCAATAAGATCATCAAGTATACTTAACCTATATATGATGGTTATGGTACAACCTTTATTCTTAAACTCGGAGTTCAATTTTTGAAATTAAGATAGAAAGTATTACAAGGTTGCTTCTAAGAAAAAATCATCAATTGGTTATTTAAGAGAGCTAGATGATAAATTTAGTGATTGTGATGAAGTGAAGCTATTCCGCTTGGATAATGCATGAAATTCAGATTTAGAGTGTATACTCAAGAGAAAAAGATAACTTCAGGAAAATACTTATGTGTAAATCAATTCTAAAGAGTATTTTGATGATGCATTAGGCTCAACATGAGATGAAAATAAGAGTATCAAAAGTGTATATTTATGTGGTTGCTAGAGTCTTGAAGTTTTGAATGATGGTCAAATCATATTATAAGAGTTTTTGTATCAAAAAATTTTAAGTTTCGAAATGCCCATTCCAAATTTTGAATCTTTTATGCAACATGTTGCACTTATTCGAATGTTTGCGCAAATATATCAAAATCCTCCATAATTGCAAGAGACCGTAAAGATCATTTTACTTTGCATCATATCAACAATTTTTCAAAAATGCATAAAGCTCGATTAATATTTCAACAATATTGAGAAGATTATGGATTGTAGGCAAATAATACATTTATTATAGAATATGAATAATGTTTATTGATGATGAAATTCATATGAAATATTGCAAGTGATTATTTCAATATGGCTTGAAAACGAGATGGCCTACTTAATATTGTCACATTCACATCATTAATGCAAGTTCAGGCAAAATGTTAGCTACAAAATAAAATTATAATCATAAATTATTAAATTATATCAATACAAATATGCATAAGATAAATTTTGATTGAATCACATGGTGATTGACATAAGATAATATAATATCATAAGTCAATTTTTTTCCTAACATGAATCAGAATCATAGGATCCCACATCAGTTGGGCCAAGGCAGCTAAATTTTACTTCTATAATTTGAAAATAAAAATATATTCAACTATTTCAATTATATATATTTTTTAAAAATATATTTTTTAAGATGAAACATTAGCATTTTTAAAATCTTTTATGGAAATTAGTTGTAAATTATGAAAATTTTCTTGCATAAAAATATGAAAAGATTGCATAATTTTTTTAAAAAATTTCCATTTTATTCTCAAAGGGAGTCAATTTCATAATTATATGACAGCTATAAATTTTTTCTCTTGACATTGTCAATAAATTTATCTTAAGAATAAATAATAATAACTTAGCTTGAGTTTAGACTAGATATAACATTAATATCTATACTATATATAATTTTAATTAATCAGTATTGAAATAATCTATATTGAAGATATGCAGCATAGTGTGGTGAAAACTTTTAACTCTTTAGTGATTTACTTTTAAGCTCCAAATGTTATGATTTAACACTCTTCCTCTAGATTTTTGAGTTTTATAGCATATTGTTCCATAATTAGTTTGCATGTCTGTCATGTCTTTTATACATATATTTTAATTCCATTTGTAACATGATATTATAATAAAAAAAAAAGTATTTGGATTTATGAGAATCTCAAACTTGTAAAATAAAATCTTAATTTTGCAAACCCATACAACATTTTGTGGAAAATTTGTGTAAAAATTTATATATTTTTATTTTTGTTCATATTAATTTTAGCCAATACAGTCAAATTTTATGAAATTTGAAGTAAAATAACTAGAATCATGGATTTTACATTTACGATAAGTGCAAAATTTATGAAAATATCATTTCTTCAAATTGTATTTTTTATAATATAAAACAATTGAATAGTTTAATTGAGATCATTAGCAAATATAGTAGACTTGTTATGTATTATCACGTTTATTTTTGCTCAAAAAATCAGATGATAGTGTCTACTTTAACAAGTTTAAACTTCTATGATGAAAATTTTGCATGTTGAATGTCTTGCAGATCAAGTAGCTCAAGCAATTTTTGAATATAGAAGAAATCGAACCGATAAGATATAAGATAATCAAGTAGTTTAAACTAGATGAATAATATATCAAATCATCTATTACAATTTGGTCATTGGATCCAATTCAATAATTGGGCATATTATAATGTCAAAATTTACAAGACATATGTGTTAAATTTATTAAGTTATCTACTACATGTATTAAAATATAATAGTTATAAAGTTTAACTATATTAATCAAAAACTTCAATGGTAATAGTTTAGCTATTGTAATATCTAAAGTATATTAATCAAGAATCTCACAACGTCAAGAATGATGTGTTTCATATATAAGGAGTTGTTGATTAGGTATGAACCATAAAAAAATTTGAAGATGATGGACTTATCATGATTACATTGAATGAACTACGTTATCAATACAATATCTTTAAAACTTTAATTTTTAAGTGATTAAGTTTCAAAATATAATATTTAATGGCTAAAGATAATAAAAATATCCTTCTATGAACACATCTTATAGCATTTAGCAAAAGCATGCATATTACTAGGTATAGATAAAGTTAGATGATTCTCAGATAGAAGTGATCATGTTCTTTTCACAATCATATTCAATATTACTCTAAATAAAATCATTCTTCCGGAGTTAAAGTACGCTAGGGTTTAGCAAGAGATGATGGAGATAATAAAGATGATGACAAATCAATATCAAGGTCATTATCTAAGACATTAAAGATCATTTATTAAGGTGTGTAAAAAGAAGAAGATTGATATTACATTTGGAGTTCTTCCCTAAGATAATGATAGTGGGAGTACAATTCAAAAGATTTTCTCCATTTTGGTGATAATGAATGACCTCAATGTTATTACCCTAATGTCTTTCGACATGTCATTAGGGTAGTAATGATGTTATAAGACTTAGTGATTAATGTTAAGAGTTCAAATTAGGGCTCATAGGAGGATAATTTTTGAAGTTGAGACTTCAAAAAATGGCGTTATCTGAACATTAAATAATCCATGAACATGAATTCTTTTGAGCTTAGTGAATTTAACTTGACTTTAATTTTTCTTGTTTGTTATGGTTATGAACAAAGTTTCATTGTCTACATTTTAAGAGTTAAAAAAATTACTTAAAGAACATCAATTTCATTTTGTGATGATAATTATGAATTTTTAAAGCACTAAAGGTATTTTGACAAATTTTGATCTATAATATCTTCAATCGACTCGGTGTTAAAAAAAATATGTTGAAGAGATAAAAATCTTGATGTCAATATATAATTAATAAGTAATTCAAAATTTTTTGTCATTGATTTTGAAGTTTTATTTTTTGAAATTTAGTGTTTTATTTTTAAATGAAGAAATTCAAGAGCACAAGCTTTATTAAATTTGACCAAATGGATAAATATTCATAATAAAGTTAATGTTTAAAATCAATAGTGATGAAAAAAAATTTGAAAATAATTGACTAAAATTCAAAGATTATTATTTTAAAATCCTTGAATAAAAAATAAGAACGTCATATTGTTAGATTATTGTCTCTTTGATTCAAAATTGATGGTGTCATAAAAGATGTAAAACGATTTTTATGGTACAGATATCATGTATATGATAACACTATCACAATTGCGAAATTCATCCATTTAGTGATCAAAATTTGTGTAAAATACTTTAGTATTTTTGAAAATTTACAACAATATCGATTTGAGAAAAAAAATATTTTGAGACATATTATTATTAATCATGTTAAAAGTGGAATATGTTGTATTGAAGTATGAACATTTAACATATGATGAATTAATTTTTTGATCTTTGTTCAAAATTATGATTAACAAAAGATGTCATGACGATTCCTAGAAGAGGACGAGGATTTCAAGGTGGCAGGGATGGTGGTAGCCCACGGTCAAATGGTAGCACATGAGGCTAGTCATGAGGTAAACCATGGATTTATTGGCGAGTTGGCTCCGTTAGAATGATGGAGTTACTAATGAGGCCCACATACAAACATACCAAAGTGTCATCAAATGCACTGATGTTGAATAACGTGAGTGATAAATTTTCTTGGTTGGGTCTTCATGAAAGATTTATCGACCACAACAAATATTGTTGGTTTTCTATGCTCAATCCTTTATGTTGAATAAAGATGCATTGCTTGATCTTGGTTGGTGAAGGATAAGTGTGAAGATACGTTCATTTCAAATTGAAATATCATTTCGAAATTTAATGACACACCACTGAAAAACATCATTATGCAAATCCAACCACAAATAAATCTATGATGCAAACATATGTCGTTATTACATTTGCATAGTCATATTATTTATTCATGGGTGCAAAAATGTTATACCCGATGAGGTTTAGCAAATCAATTAGGAGAACATAGCCTTTTATTGTCCAAGTTACAATTTGGTGAGGGTCAAGTGAACCAATATGAACCTAAATTTCTTCACACATGTTATGAACTTTGGATTGGCTAAACAAATACACATGCAATCCACATGTGTAATTATGAAATCATTGTTGAGTTTTTGCCTATCGAGATTATGGAGGCAAAAACTTGGGGCAAGAAGTGCTCAAGACCTCATCTTTGATCTTATTGGGATGTTGGAGATGAAGAGATGGAGTTCACAACTACTATGATTGGTGTTTTTTGCATGGAGCAAACAATACTTACCATTGTAGAGCTTTATGAAACAATTCAAAAGTTTATAGCTTGTATGATTGGAGTTGTTCATATCAAACTTATGGAGTATGGTATGAGAAAAGGGAAGACTATAACCTCACTCAAAAGATTATAGTTTAGCAACTAGTAACTACGTCTTCTACCTATAGTGTTGATGGACATGAAATATGGATTATTGAGATTGGTCCAAAAATGACAGGAGGAGAAATATATTAAGAGTGGAGTTTTTTAAGGAGTTTCAAAAACTATTATGACTTCAATATGAAGTACATAGGATTTTTAAAGAGATAGTTATACATATTGTCTTAACATCTAATGAATTAATCTTTTGTGGTCCCTATCAATGTAGTGTTATGGAAAGTGAATTGATCCAAAGTAAATGTCATGATCTTTTTGAGGTTGAATGAGCATATATATCATATGAAAGTATGCATATCTTGTATAATATCAATCAAGAAGGATAAACATCATAATTATATATATAAACACATGTATGATTATAATCAATCTACTAATTAACATACAAAAAATGATTGATATATTATGCATACACTTGAGGAGATCTTTGATACAATTGGACATGCAAAGATTTTAAGTACATTGGATTTACGAGAAAAAAATCATTAGTTGCAGATTTGAGATGAGTATAAGATCAAATAAATAGATTGATCTAACAAATAATGCATCAATCTTTACTTGTCACTATCAATACAATGATATGGAGAGAGATTTGATCCAAACTAGATATGATGATTTTTTTTAGGCTCGATTAGTGGAGATATCAATTGAAGAGGATCCTTATGTTGTGATAATATCAATAAAAAAAGTATATTCATAATAATTATACAAACAATGTATATATGATGACAACCAATCTATCAATCAACAAATCAAATATTATTGATATGTCACACGTACATTTGAGGAGATCTTTGATGGAGTTGGATATGCAAAGATTTTTAGTATATTGGATTTACAAGCATAATATCATGAATTATGGATTTGATATGAGTATAAGGTCAATCTCTTTTGAATAATTGATTCGTGTGACAAGGATGTGATGTATTAATGGAAATTTTTACCTTTTGGATTAAAGAATGCACCTACTAAGTTTCAAAGGGTGATTAATAGAATCCTAGCCTGGCATCATATTGCATTTTAAAATATGTAAATTTTTACATAAGGAGGTGGAGTATTTGGGTCATATCATATAGCCATGCAACTTGGGAGTTTAGCAAACCAAGGTGGAGATAATCTTGTGTAGTTCAAACCCTTAGATGTGAACAGGATGGGAGCTTTGCTTGGACTTGCAAACTTTTATTGTCGTTATGTGCAAGGATTCATCACTATTGCCAAAGACTTGACAAAGTTGACAAAGCTTGATCAAGAGTGACGTTGAGGAGATGAATATGAGAAAACTTTTATAAAGTTCAAGGAAAAATTGACATCTATTACTATTTGAAGATACCAAAGAGAGATCATCCCTTTCATGTAAAGTGTGGAGACCATATGCCCGTTAACATATATTATCAGAGAATATATGTTATAAAAAATATTTCAATGATAAGTTAGTAGATGCTATCAATGTGTAAGACGTCACGAAAACGAAAAGAAAAGTAATTGATTTTCCGATTAAAATGTACCATGAAGATATGAAGATTTTACTTCTGATTATTTTTTGAATAACTCTTTAGAGATAAAAGGCATATTTTAAGTTTGTTACATAAATGACAACTTTCAAAAGCTACAAATCAAGTATTGGTACACTTAGATAAAGCGTTACAATTTTGTTTTAAGGGTTTTTAGTACCAAAACATACATTCAAAATATATGCTTCTATTCCTTGAAAATATTCATTCCATTTATATTAAGATCATATTCATTTAACATAATTTTATAAAATCTATTTTTCAATGTTTATGAAAAAAAAATCCTTTATTCTGCTTTTTTGCCTCTTTTGAAATTGTTGTGATGATATGATGTAGGTAATTTGGCCAGATTGCATCCAAACTTGAGCAAAGATGACTCTCCTTAAAAGCTTTTTGTTACGATTCTTACGAATAAAGGTGGGCTGGCACAGAGTTCCTATACCATACGACCATAGTTCGACCATACGACGATGTGACGTTGTATAGCTGAATCTAATCTTGTTGTCATTAGTGTAATTCTTTGAGTATGAATCAACGCATGTGGTTGGTAATGAGAGTTGAAAGTCTAAATCTGTCGATCTATCAGAGCAAGCAAGGATATCTCCCTTTTGCAAATACACATATATTTCTCACTCATCACAACAAATGCGCTTTCTTTCTTTAAGTTCTGAAAACATGAGACTAACATATGCTATTTGATAGTGATGCCCATCCAACTAATCGCATTTTACACCAGAAAATACAGAGCAAATCCCGGCCCGAGCATTAAACTGTACAATGTCATCACTGATTAGCAAACCTTTGTCAGCTACTCCTCGTTCTTCATAGATATAATGTAATAAGTAACAAATATTTTCCTTACAGACTCAAAATGCTTTTCAAAGCTTCGTTCAACGAGTCGTTGATTCTTGAGTGGGAAACCAGAACAACGTGACAAATCACTCACAGATTGCATCATGCAGGCGCATAGTCTACACGCTGAGACCCTTTTAGATGCAGTATAAGCCCGGTATGGCACCCCACATGAACGAGGGATGCATGCAATATTTACAAAACAGTTTAAATAACTGATTCGCTACTGAGCAGTCCAGAAGAGCATTATTCAAGAGAAAACTAGCATGGCGGTGTAATTGTCGCCGAGAGGTGGAGGAGGGTGATAAATGAGAAAGGTAATAAACGTAAAAATACGCGTAAAAACTTGAAATACTCGTAAAAACGTCTCTTATAACTGACGCCGTAACAAATGCAATACTGGTTTGTATGATTCGCGTGGTACTGGAATATATACCAGCTGTTAAAACATTCCACACCCTTTACTCAAGTGTCGACAATATGTTAAGCCAGTGTCGTTGAGCGAGGTCCTGTAATACGGAGGCAAAACAGCGCAACTTCTCACGGTAGAGGCACTCTCATATTGTGCGAAACTTTTGACTCGAGATTTAGACATTTACTGATATAAAGCATGCCGTACTCGAGACCAATCAAATTTTGCATAGCAGTTCTCGTACAGAAAAGACGTACTTAACTTGCAAACTGTCGTACTCAAATTGCGCCACCTAACTGACTCACTCTCTGCAGGGCCTCGTAGACTCTTCATTCCATACAGGAAAAAAAGACAAACAGTCGTCTACCCCACGAAACAAAACGTGCTCTTCAACTTGTACATACTCCATCACAATTGAAGTAAAACGTACCAGACAATTCACACTACTGACAAAATCAGATTATTGTTGTACCGTGGTTAAAACAAAACGAGAATAAAATCATTACTGGAAACACGTCAATAGTGGTTCTGCTTATTTCTGTATTGTAACTCACTGTAAAAGTTATGGGCTCTGAAATCAAATATCATGAAATTAGTGAATAATATGGTGATAAATTCAAGAGAAAAATATGTACATAGTCCTGATCCTAGTGCGCTTGCACAACTCAGAATCCCCTACGCTACATATCTCCGAATTTGAAATTTTACCCTCGACTGTACTAAGCCTGCCTACGAAACTAAGCCTCAGCCCCTGAACTGAATTGTGAATCTCTCTGTATAATGTATCATAGGTGCTGAGGAGATTCATGTATTGAAACGTGAAACTAGGCCCTAGCCTGATAATCTAAAAATCAAAGTCTACAATATACAAACGGCATACATTAACCTATTTGATTCAAGTTGTATACAATATATTCACAGCTAATGATTTCGGTTAGGAAAAATTCGGAAAGCGGATATTAAAGCCTTCACAACCGCTGTAGTATAATAGAGCTAGTCAAAATTCGTCTTGTGAAGTTATGGGTACGGAGCCCTGACAAAGTTCTCCAAACGTACCTGCTTGAGTCTTTTCTAGCCATATACCGGGCTATCCTGCTAAAATCCTAAGAGTAGAAAAGGAAGATCCGGCACTGGCAGGCAAAGAGCTTGTATCCAAATCATGCAGCTTCGGGTTTAACTACTAAGCATCTGAGCTACTCGAGGATCCAGAACTGGTATGCTTCGATCTTACCGTCATCTCGAGTAAATGCCAATCATCGTCGTCGGAACTACCCCCTCTCCTCCTTTCTGCTGTTCTTGAAGTCTCGGTTCGAAAAATGTCGAGGTTTGTGGTTCTGTAGTCTGGCAGGTCCGATTTCCCATCTGGAAACATTGCAAATTGAGCCTCACACAGCTTAAGCTCAGAATCACTATCACACTGTGATCTTGGAGAAGAACACTTGTTTTCAGGAAGTTTACTTCCATCATTTGGTGAAGCCGAAAGCTTCGCAACAATTCTGGAACTGCCTCCTGAGTTACTTGCCCCTCCATTACTACTGAAAGAAGAGAGACAGCTCCCACTCAAATCTTGACTACCGTTGCAGCTGCCGCTTAATGCTCGACGCAAAGATGGAAGACGCTTGTCACTAGCATTCCTCTGGCCGCCTACTAACGATATGGTTGGAGAGCTACCTGCAAAGTGGACCTCAACTGGAAAATCTAGCTGACGGGCACTTTCCATGGAGTGAGCTTGACGATCACCCACTGTCTTGCTAGACTTTGAAAGCAAGCTGTTAGTGCTGTCACTCAGAGGTCGCGGCTTCAACATGTGCACAAAGCCAGAGCTGCACGATAAACTCATCCGTTCAATTTCTTCTTTTAATTCCTCAGCATCTTCACATAACACAGCCACTTCTCCCCTGTTCACAAACGGGCTCGTTTTAGGAACAGGCAGTCAATTTTTTAAAAAAACACTGCACGGCTGACTTAAGTACTTCTGAAACCATATTTTGCCAGCTGATCAAAGATTATAAGCAAGGAGGAAAGCCAGGTGAGAACACTAAACAGAAAAACTTAATGAGCACTATAAAGCAAGAGGGTGGAAATTTAAAACAAAAACAATTTCCAGAAGGGCGACTGACTACTTAACGCCACCAAACATATAGCTTTTGAAAAACAGTACACAGAATACAAGGAACGAAAGAAACAAGGCAAGCAGGGACGATTCGACGAAGGTCAAGACAAGATCTGAAAGCTCGCATCAAGAAGTACAGATGGAAACTATGAACCTATTTCTGAGTTTGTGTTAATTTCCAGGTTCAGCAATGACACTCAGGTCAAGACGAGTACTTACTGCAGAGCGTCCACGATGTTACCACTCTCGATCAAAACTTCTCGGAGCTGCAATAGGCAAAGCCATCAAAGCTGGATACAAAGCAGGGCATAAAACGAGTACTCTGATGGAGAACGATAGCATTAACATCGAGCAAAGATGGATGTGAAAGTTCTCCGTACATTCGTTATGCTTTGATAGTCTCAAAGTCATCTCCTAAAAGATGAAGTATACGCAATATTTGTATACAATCTAATAATAAGGATCTCCAGTAGCTGGTTCTACCTAGCTTGTAAAAAATTGACACCACGACGTTTTCTTACCTTGATACATGTTTCAGTTTCAGCGTGAAGTTCTCTGGACTCCTGGGCGACTTGCGCCATCAACTCTTCCTCCTTGTTGAGACACTCTCGAGCAAGGTCTTCTTTTAGAACCTTCTCTGCTACTGCTGCTTCACTCTCTTGATAGGCTTTATTAATCCGTGCTTGGAGGGATGCCTTGATCTGTGCACTCCAAAAGATCAAGACATCACAGATAACCAACAACATGAGCAGGACTGGACTTGAACTTCCCAATGGGATGAGTGTAACCTAACTAGCACTTCAGAAAAAGCCACTAAGATGGTGAGTTCTGCCTAGGCTACAACTGTACCTCATTCAACACAGCCAATGCTTTTTCCTTCTCCCTCTTCAGCTGTACAACACGCGATCGTAGCTCTCGCGCTTCTGTTGCCAACACTGCTTTTTCTCCATGAACTTCTGCCGCATGCTGTGGGAAAAAGGTGCACGCAGTCAGAGAAAAGAGCTAAATATTGCTTGTATATGAAAGAAGAGTGGGGCAAGTGAACGGAACATACCACTTCATTTGCTTCTCTTGCCTGAGAAAGCATCTGCCTCATCTTATCCACCCTTGACATCACATCTAAGCCACCTTTAGCAGCCTCATCTTTATACCACTGTGCTTCATATTCAGCTTGATCTGTCTCTTGTCGGAGAGCACGAAGTTCTTCGATTGAATTTATAAGGACCTCCTGCCAAAGAACAACACTTCATAAAATTTAGACTTTATTGCCAACTATGGTCAATTTCATGCATAAGTCGCCTCATTATCCCCATATTATAAAAATACCCGGAGATACTTGAATATATTCAAAGTAGCAGCCTTCCAAATTAGTTCACTTTCATACTCCGAAAAAAGCTAGATATAACAATCTCATTCACTAGTGTTACACACCTTATCAGCCTTCGCTTGGTCAACAGCATCAAGTATAGTCTCTATGCTAGCGATCTGAGTTGAGCTGTTGGACAAGGTCTCCCAGCACCCTCCCTCCATGTCATCTTCCTCCTCCAATAAGATCTTCGTGGAAGCCATCACCAGATCTGTGCCATCTCCTTCTACTATGGTCTCATCCTCAATAGTTGATCCAGAAATGAGAATGGAGTCGTACACAGAATTTCTAATTATCTCCCCTTCAAAACCCGCCTGATCTCCTAAGCTTGAATCTTGCATGCTCAAATTCTCGGGGTCTGTGTAAGTAGATCCTCCACATAAACTCTCAAGAATCACCTTATCTGAATTCTCTTCCTTGTATCTTTCCTCCAGAAAACCCTGGGCATTAGCTGCCCCTGAACCCGACATGGTAAAAGTAGTAAAGGCGCGAATTTCATCACCAATTATTTCAGAATCTACGTCACATGACTCCATTGAACACTCAACTGCAAGCTCATCTTTTAAGGCGTGAGATAAAACATCCTTTGAAGAACGAACATCAATATTAGTTCTGTAGATTTGTTCCTCTTCAGGATCACTTTTAGGGAAAAATTGAGAAAGTGCTTCGCTCTTCTCACTATCAAGTGGGCGAGAGTCTACGTGTGCGCAGTCAAACTCCGAGATTTCATCCTTTGAACACTCAACTGCAAGCTCGTCTTTTGAGGCGTGAAATGGGACGTCTTCTGATGAGGACGCATCCAAATCAGTTCTATCAATATGTTTCTCTTCAGGATCACTTTTCGGGCAAAGTTGAGGAAATTCTTCGACTTTGTCACCATCGAGGGGGCTAGAGTCAACATGTGCGCAGTGAGACTCATAAAAAGCACAAGTTATCACAGGACGAACAGCTTCATCCTCGACTGGATCACCAGTACCTACAGGCGAAGTAGACATAAGTAAAAACAAAGTTAGTACATATAGCGCTCGTGCAGACTACTCAGCGAAGTTCACAGAACGATGCTCGGTTCATACAAACAGCCAATGTTCTCAGCACTAACATTCTTATCCCAAAACAGTCGTAAACGGGTAAACACACTCACCTTCCAGTCTCTCATTGTTTGCGCCAAAAGGCGTCATGGAGCGCGCAATGCCTTCAATCTCTCCTTGCCCACTGTCAGACCCATCGTTTGTGAAGCTCCCAGAGTTTACACTTGTGCTTACCGAGTTTTCAGTGTTCAAAATTGGATCTCGTACAGCACCAGAGATGAATGGGTCACGACCAGAAACAGCAATGTTCCGTGGATTTGATTGTTCTCCAGCATTCGGTTCTCTTGAAACGATGGCAGAAGGCAATCCATCCGTGGCTAAAACATTCTCCTGCTCCTGATCCGAAATCTCATCATCTGTACCCAGAACTTCATCTAAAATAAAGTCTGCAGCTGACAATAAATCATCCCCGTGATCAAGAGCGGCAGCCTTGAGCATACGAGAATCCACCTGCAAGACCATAAACTATATTAGATTTTACATAAAGCCTCCATAAAGAAACGTGCCACAAACAGAATGTCGAACAAACATTGCAAAAAACTAGCTCGTTTCGCAATTCTCGGTTCAACGGCAAGGAGGTCCAGCTGGGTCCATCACCAAAAGAAATATATCTTCACAAAAACTCTACAAGTACTTTGAACTCCAACCGATATGAATTACAAAGTATGAGCATGGGTTAAAGGCCTAGGCCAAAGTAAACGAAAAGATCACGGCACGATAAAGCCTACCGACCTAAAACCTAGCTAAGTTCATTCAGTTGATCTCTATCACATCACTGCTCTGAAGATTGCACACGATTCAAAAACCGGGTTCACTTGTATCTTCTATTCTTAGAAGGTAACTGACTAAAAGCAACTACGCACAAGCCTATGAGCAGAAAAGTAATCTCTTCCTTCCAACAGCATACAAGTTAGAACCTTCAATAACGATCAAAGGGCCCCCACAAGCTGGACGTCCTCATAGACTGCAAACATTCACAGACGCAAAATGCTGAATTCTATCAGAACTAAGAGTGGCATCGTCTGTGGGAAGGTACCAACCTGAGGAAAGATTTCTAGAAGAACACTGTAAGAGGCACGCCACGCCATACGATCGCTTGAATTGGTAAAATCAGCACCCACTTTTCACCCGAGCGAGAGAATGCTCAGCGGCATCTCACATCATCTTGTTCTGGGCACCCAAAATTCTGGCCCTGACTACGAATCCAAGACAATTCCTCCGCAAAAGTCCGACTTACAGACCTAAACTCACTTCCCCTGCATCCATGATCACCCTCCTCTCTCAAAAAGCCATTCAGCCGCACAATTCTCTTCGCAAACCCCAACACATGCGACCAGATCAAAAATCAGTTCACTACCCGGTCTCCAGACTCTCCGCTGAATCCTCCTATCTCACCAAAACCAACCCGCCTGCAAGTATTACTCACTTTCAGACTGATAGCGTAGAATTCAAGTAATAAATCGATCCACCCGCCCCCTCCCGATCACCTCCCCTCCCTGTCTTCCCCTTCCCCGCCCCTTCCCCTCTCCCTCTCTGTTTCTTCTCCCTTGGCTGCACCGCACTGGCTTGAGAAACTCCACCGACCGAGGCGGTCTCTGTCACATCCAGCGGTTCACAGGCGGCGTCATTTGATCACAGGCCGATGTCGTCTCCCACAATGCCGCTTTCGCCAGGCCGCCCAAGCAAGAACGGTGACACCGGTAGCGTCCCTCTATATTGTCTAATCCAATAGTGACTGGCAACGTGGCCTGTGTGGCCGAAGGAGTGAATCCAATAATGGATTGGCCTCTTGCTGAAGAAAGAATGACGGCGGTTCCTGCATGTGTTGACCTCACGCTCAAGTTTCTAAATCTATTCCTTGTTTTAGATTGACCACCCCAAGAAATGTTCCACCTTTGGAAAAAGATGTCATGTGCTTCATAATTGCGTTGTTTAGCCTAGCTAAGCGACATCCCCAAGTTTTTTACATGGTAAGTTGTACTGCAAATGTGATGAAAAATGCCCACAGGCCAAGAACTTAATCAACGTGAGAGAGAATATTGAAAGTAACTCGGAGACTTAACCGTCAAGTGGACTAAGGTCAGGTCTTCTTGCAACACGAACATATATAAGCAAGCAATATGCAATCTATGTGAGCATCTCCTAGAGTAGAATGACAAATTGGGAAAATGTAAATTTCTCTTTCTTCAAAAGTATTAAAAGAGAAGACTTTGCGGGATGGAGAAAGGAAATTTGCGTGTGATTTGACTAGTATACTCGTCGTAAAATGGACTTTTAGTTTCTCTAGTTTTCGATATAATAAAAGGACCGTAACGGATAATAATTTAATACAATCTTCTGGTCAAAATCAATTAAACTTCTGGACTAAAAAGCACAAAGAAGGAAGAGAGTGGGGGTCTCGCGCAGTCTCCTTCCTGTGGATTTCTTCTCAAGGTTACTCCCCGCTTCCATGATGATTTCAGTTTGGCCTTACTCCTTTCTGACGGTAGATCCTATTCCCTATACTCACCAACTACTCATTACATTAAATTTCTCCAACTATTACTTGGAGTGACAGTGAATATAAATAAATAAATATATATATAGAATACCGTTATCGTAAATAAATTTGCCTCACATAAAAAAATGGGCCAAGTTTTTCTAAAATAGCCTATATTTTAGAGCGTTAAGAATCATCTGATTTATATAAAAGGAGAACATGTGTTTTGATATGTTATGTAGTCTCGAAAATTGTGTCATCAACTTGATATGTTTTTTCACCTACAAGATCTCTTTTGCATCACAATATTGTCATCCATTCAAAGGAAGAGATGCATGTACCAAATGAGTGCATTAGAACATAAATATGATTGAAAAGTAACGATCACAATTCATTTTTCAAATCTCCCGGAAATTCTTGGTATCATAGCTATTATCTTTAACATTCAGTTAAAGTTTGATAACTTATCATACCTCGATTCATTTGTTTATCACTTTACTTTCAACATACAACGATACTCAAGTACTCTTCATTCCAAAACATAAGCGAATCTGAATCTATGTTGATGACTTCCTATCTTCAAAAAATATCAACAATCTTTGTCAATATTAAACCTATCAAATGTGATATTTGTTTAGTGTAACATTTTTTGATGATGAAAATATGTGCAATTAAACCCTTGTATGTTTATGTGATTAAAAAACTTAATTTGTTAAAAAAAACTCAAATATTAAGTTGAGTTGAAAAAATATGGACATCCAATTTTATTAGGTGTGAAGGAGAAGTTGATAGTTTGATATAAAAATTATTTTTAATTTTATTAAAAATAAAAATTATAGTGATGATTGCAAAATATTTATTTATTTATTTCATTTTTAAATATTTAACAATTTGTTTCATTATTTTAGAGATTTTAGAGCACTTCAAGAGGAGAATAAGAAGAAATGATGATATCATGGTTGAAAAGTTAAGAAGAAGAGCTACAATTTCAAGTGCATAATCAATCATTATCATGACAAGGATGGATAATTATAATCCAAAGTGAAATTTACGGACCTCATAGAATGATGATGACGTTGTCAATTATAATTTTTGGATGTAAATCTATCGTCAGTGAATTTCATTTACAAATGTGGATGGACACTTATTTAAAAATTCATAAACCTGCTGGAGATTTATTTAAAATGTTGTAATTAGATATAACTCAAATGATTTCAGTATAATGTTTTGTTGGATAAGTTATGTGGTTTGATTTTGATAGTTATTGAAAGCCGAAGAGTTCTTATTCATACGTTTGCGTTGAGTCATATTCATGTTTGATGCTTGTTTCTACATCCAATCGATGTTGTATAATGTACATCATTGCATTTAGTTCCTTTTTTGTAAAGATGCTATAAATTATTTTTTTGATAAGGCTTGAAGCAGTGACCAGTAAATCATAGAGTTTGTGATGTGGTGGTAGATGCAAGTTGCCTAAATTAATTCTTTAATACCTTCCATAAAAGATTTCATGACCAAAAGTGGGACTAAGTCAATCAGATATTAATGATTCTTAAAACTTCTCTACATATAAAAACCCAACATACTTTTAGATAGGATCTAAAGACTCATGAGAATGACTAACCACAACTATGGTGCACACAATGCAACAAGGACCAATTTTGATATCAATGTAAAATTTGAAGAGATTCAATAAACTTAAATTATAAAATAGAGTAGACAAAAAATGAATACAATTACTGAGTTTTGTCTTTGTTTTCGTAACTTGCAAGCTGTAACGACATCCAAATATTTATAACCATATAAAAATTTAAATTCAAGAGTTTGAAGATGTCAATGTGAACAATGCTAATCCTAAGAGGATATACAAGAGTTAACAAGTATGAATATCATCTACTGATTAAAAATAATTAATAAATCAACACTGAATAACGTTACATCAAAAAATATTACGTGTATTTAAAGAAAACAATATAATATTTAGCTATAATGCATAAAGACAATGATTTTTTTTGAAAGTAATGACAAATGTAGAATCTCCTACCTTGATAAATTGAATAAGGTCCAAGATAGATACATTTACATCAGATAGATTAATAATACATTATCAAAAAAAGTAGATTAAATAGATGGATGTTATCATGAAATAATACAACTTCAGTTTTGACATAATGTTTAATATAGAGGAGGAGCATAATAGAGTTTAATTAAAGCATCACTCAACAAAAAGAGATGTTGATTATGTGACAAGTGGATTTCCAGTCCCATGAAATTCTACCTCCTCACTTTTTTACTTTATCTGGTCCATTGCATGCAAGGTTGATGCAAAATACTTGTTAGGACTAGGAAGACATGAGATTTTTATTACCCATTTGAATCACATAGTCTAAGTATCAAGAGGATTATGTACTCATGTTAATGACTTCTAGAATAGATTGACATGAGTCCATATCAATCTATTTTAGAAGTCATTGAGGTTGAATTCAAAGATGAAGGATGATTGAAGATATGATGTAAGTACATAGATCCATCAGTTTTGTTATACTTGTTGAATTAGTGAAAATCAGACATAAGAATATCCATATAAAAACTTGGTTCAATACAAAAATTAAAGAATATGACATGTGAAAAAATGTCAGTCAAGAAAAAAGTTTTTTGCTCAAATTTAAATATTTGCAAACGTGTTTTAGGCTATACTTATTTAAGCTCCAACTACTTATCAACATTGATGAATAGTTGGAAATTTTAGGAAGGATAATCAAAAGCTAAACAAGGAAGCAGTAGCACAATAAATTACTAATGTAAAAGAGAAAATATAAGCTATAAGTTCAGCTAATATAAATAAGACATTAGATAATTGATTCTTGATAAACGTTAATTGTATAAGTGGTTGAGATTTTAAAGACAAAGTTGAAAAGTAAATCTGCTAAAATATGAAGTTTAGGTGGAAAATATATCAATAGTGAAGATATTTCAAAAATAAAAAAATATTATATCCATCATAAAAAATGAATTGTATATAATAATATTGCATTAAAATTTAGTAAGTTTGAATATGAGCAAATGTTACGTTACAAGCGTCAAATTTTGAACAACATAATAAAAAAATAATCACATCCACATTTATAGATTTTTAAAATGATATATAATAAGAATAAAATTTATTAGATCTTTGATATACATGTATTTGTTGAAGAATATAGCAAAAAAATAATCATATCCACATCTATAGATTTAAGAGATGATATCAAAAGAAAGACAAATAATAATAAAAATTAAATTAAATAGACATTTTGATATCATATATTTGTTAAAAATATAAAAAAGGATAACTAGCAATTAAAATAAAATAAAATAAAAATTTTGATACACATATATTTGTTGAGGTTAATAAAATTATAAAAAATTTATAATCTCATAAATTTTAATATAGAGATTGATTTAACAAAAATATCGAATGCATTAATAGATGATCAATTATCATCAAATAATGCTCACATGTCATTTTATGAACAAAAAATTCTTTTAAAAAAAGAAAGGGAAAGAAAAATCTTAAAATATTAGCAAAGATAATATCCTCACCTTTTTTGAGTTAATTTATTTGTGATACAGAAAAAAAACCAAAAGTGTCATGATGATTATATAAGAAAAAGGATATGAAACTTGTCTGAATGATCATGTCAAATAATGTAGAATTTATAATTTTGTTCATGTTATTGCAATTGCTCCTTCTTTGACTCTATTGTTGTAATGTAAATAAATTTGACCTTCTTTTAGCATATATTGTAATTCATATTCTAGGTTTTTTTTTAGAATATTGAAATCTTGTAAACATAATATTTTAATAATATATGAGAGTTAATTATTTGAATCAATTTTGAACTAAAAAAATTCTTATGAGGCTTTTATGCTGATGATTTGCATTAATTAACTAAATTAGAAATAAAAGAAAGTATTGTTATTACTTAATTTTGTTGTTGATCAAAGTTAATTTTTTCAAAATCTTTTTTTGTCTTGCTAGGTATTTCAATTTTATCTTTTCCTCACTACAAAAATATTATAAGTATTTCATATTATTGTTAAGGGTTATAAATCTTTTGCATGATATGAATGTACATAAAGAAATATTTTCATCAATTGAATCATTATACACATCCAATGATAAATAAGGATGTATAGAATTATGATCTTAGATGAAGATATCTTGTCCTAAAATCAATTAGATCCTTGTAATCTTGTTGAAGATTACATATGTCTAAACCATTAGAGTAAGTTTTAGGATAACAAATTCTTCATAATGATGTTGAAGTGGAAAAGTGAAAAAAAAGTAATACATTAATTAATTTGATAGATTCATATTTATGAGAAGTATTTTAAGAAAGGACTTATGTCACTTGGAGGATGCAAAATGGCTGTAATTTGGATCAAATCAGGAAAGAAAGAATATATAACAATAAAATAGAAGAATGGTTTGATTTTGTACAAACACATATGATTGATGAATTTCAAATATTATTTTATCAAATTTCAATGATATTCAGATTTTTATTGATGAATATCATCATTAGTATCTGCACATAAGATCAATTCATTTTAAATATAACATTAAGTAGATTCAAGATTCATGTGTTAGAAATTTACTATTGACCTTGTGGGAATAGAAAATAAATGTAAATATTTATGCTAACTATAGTTGGAAGAGATCTTGGATAAAATAAAAAAATTCCAATACACCAACAAAAGGGAAGTGTAATTAACATGACAAATTCATGAAAATATAAAAACTTGCTAAATTTTTTTATCCTAAAGTGTCGAAAGGACTCACTTTAAAAATATTTGAGTATCAAGTTGTAGAAAAAACTTCTTGACCATCATGTAAGTTACAACTTTCTTTCCCGTGCTTCATCAATTCATATTTGCAATCCATTAAACCTTCATGAAAAGCTTATTAGATTCACAACATGATCTATAATTCTGGTCCAAAATTTTGAAGTTATTATGTTGAGACGTATGTATGATCTTAAAAAATTTCTAATATTGTTCACTGAAAATTGTTGAAAAAATTCTTTAAACAAACATTGTATGATAATGCAATATGCAAATACCTGTGTATAAAGATTATTACAAATTTCAATCCTTTATTCATAATAGTTTTAAATTTCACACAATAAAATATCATATTCCAAGCTTTAACTACAAAATTTTTTATACACTTAGACTTCCAATCGTAAAATTTGTAATTTTTGCCCTAATTGTATAACAATGAGTGCAATCTTGCAACTCTAACTTAGTATATAAACTTCAAGCTCTCATTCAATATTCAAAACCACTTTAATAAAATCAAAACTTTGATCCAAACATAAGCTTTAATTGTAAGTTAAAGGGTTATTTAATATGATCCTTTGTAACACTCATATTTATTTAGAAATAATTCTAAGTTCACTCTTGGTCTGAATTTAATTTTAAAACTTTAAATCATGAATGAATTGATAGTGATTTCAACTGTATCTATTCTTTGGCTCAATGCATAGTTTTTCTTGTGAAATTTTCAACCTTATCTTTTAATTCACAAATGCTGCTAATGAAGACTTTCAAAAGTTGTCAAAATCTCTAAAGAGGTGTCCAAATTGATGTTATTGATCAAAACATCATGATGAATAAAAAAGAAAAATGATTTTTTTGTCCTCTAATGTGGCTAAAGTAGCTCCATTTTAACTTAGATGTTTAAATATAATCTAAAAATACTACTTAATAATAATCTGAATAATTTAAGTTACTACTATTATATAATCAAAATAATAACTCAAAACCGGCTAAGTTTAAATGTAACTATAAATAGAACCTAAAAGCTTATTACTTGAAAATAATACTTATAGCTAAAGTTTCTAACAATCAACTTCATATGGTTTTTTTTAAAAACAATAGTGATAGATTGGAATGCACATGAGGAAAGTCACAAACATTAGAATGTTCAAATTTATAGGTTTCAAATTAAATCAAAATATATTTTTTCAGACCCCAAATGGATACTTAAAAAATAATTTTAAAAATTTATTGATATGAAAAGTTCATCACTTATAACATAAAATTATGTTCAAATTGATATACTAACCATGTCCAAAAGTGATCATGATAAAGACATTAGATGTTGATCATAAATGAATTGGGCATAAATACATCTAGACGATCATGTTGTACTCTATCCATGTTACACGTCAGCTCCACTGTGATCAGAAAAAACTTCCTAGTCAGCAAAATAATATTTATGATCTTTTTTTTTCTTTTGTACCATGATTGCTATTTATATTTGATAAGATTCAAAATAATATCTCTTAGGATCTTATCAATAGCCACATACTATAAAGTCAATTCAACGGTAGACTCTTAATACTATTATAATGAGTCGTCAATAAAATTAATCTAAAATATAATTGTCATGACAAATGACTTTAAAGATGACACAAATCATCATCTTCTTTTAGTAGACACGTCACAACATGACAATGAGTTAATATATATCTATCTATAATAAATTTTACTAATATTATAGAATAAAGGATCCAAAAATAGAATTAAAACGCTTGGTCTTGGATGTTATGTAGTATAATGAAATAATTAATGAAATGAGAACTGTGATTTTGTTACTTTTTTCCTAGCTTAAGTCAAAATACTTTAAGGATATTTGAATATCAATCACAAGAAAGGATCAATGGATTATAAATGATGAGTATAAAATGATTCTAAGGTATATGAATTCTATCAAGACTTGTTTCAATAAGAATACTTAATACTTTATAATATAGATGAGGAGAGGAGTTCAACATAATAACTTAACTTTTTTTATAGAGTATCATAAAGATATTATGACTTTATCAAATGAAGATAAAATATTATAAGCTACGAAAAGTACATTACATGAAACATGAATAAAAGGGGATGAAGTTAGGACAAAATAGATATTCAAGAATTGAAACTTTATCAAGAAGAATTGCATTATCTATCACAAAACTTCAAGATAACGGATAACTTTAGAAGTGGAATCATTTTGAGAGAAATGAAGATTAATCTCAAAGATGGTGATCTGATCAAACTATGAAATTGGAGATGCTTAACCAAGCTTACAATATACTATCATATCATTGTTAAAAACATGTCAAACATGATCAAAAGTCTAAGAGGTGAGTCCATAAATTTACAATAACTACTTTTATCATTGAAAATTAATTTTTGTTAAGAAATTCAAGTATGCTAAAAAATTCAATGAAGCTACATGAAAAAATTGTTTTTTTAAAACTAAATTTTACGAAGCCTACATATTCATCAAAACTTTTTGGAAATATAGTGAGCAAACTTAACTATCTTGAGAATTATTTCAACTTGACAAACAAATTTATACAAGTAGAAAATTCTAAGTTACATCTCAATGGATTTTTTTAAGTGTTCAATTTTTCTCAAAATGGAGTAAGACAAGGATGTATCAAAATACTATTCATATTGATTCTAACCATTTAAGTTTAATGTTTATCTTAACATAAGAGATAAAATAAAAAAACTAAAATATTTTAGAGATAGGATATCAAACAATCGATCACATCTATTCTTTGCAAAAGACTTTGACATCTACTTGGCAAAAAATATGGATGATTTGAATGAAATGGCAGAATATAAGTTAAATTTTAAAATAGAATTTAAATAATATATGTAATTTATATTGTCACTCATATATCTTAGAGTCGGTGATTGAGTCTCATGTATGGATTAAATCAAGCATGAAAGATGAGTAGTCGAAATGGATCAAAAAATGGAAAATAAAATGAAATATATTCATGTTATTTTATTTAGATTTGAAGAATTTCAAAATAAAATTATTTTTTTGCTTCAAGAGGAGAATAATAGCATGTACAAGGAGTCAATTATCCAATATATAAGTAAAAAAATAAAAATAAGTATTTTTTTATTATGATCGCAATAATTAATTAAGTATGAAGAATTTACATGTAATTGGCATCAACAATAACATAAATTTGATATTAAGACAACAAGTATGGCAAATAGATCCCAAGAAATAAAAGATAATATTTTGATATTTTAAATTATATTTCAAGTTGAAAACATTGACTTTTATATAAGAGTCATGCATTTTATCCGGTGTATTACCTTGTATAAAAACAACTTATTTTAAAATACATCACTTCACACACTAAGGAATACCCAAGGTGTATCCAACTGTGACTTAAACATAAGATTTGATCATTATTAGTTAATTACGTTAACAAAAGAGCTAAAATTACTTGATCAAATCAAAAAACAATTGATGATTTGAAAAACTTACTTCCCATTCTCTCAAAAAATGCATGTGTTTTATTTCCAAATGCTAGTAAGACAATACATGCTTTTAAGAACAATCAACATGTTTTCATATAATTGAAAACTCGTTTGACATAGAAATCAAATGAAATTTATGCCGATATAAACATAATCAAATAAAGTGGAACTTAGAAAGCATACTAAATATCCCCACTACAAATCATTAAAGTAATATTGAACACAAAATTGACATGAAATAATGGAAGATTAGAGCTATCAAGGAAAAACTTAGCACTTTGGTTAAATTTAGAATTAAAAATCTAGATAATTTTAAAGAAGTAAATATTTGTGACTCAAATACAATCAGTATTTTGGAAAAAAAATTTGCAAGTCAACTTTTAAAATTGCACTTTTGCACTAATAATTGTGTTGATAGGAAACATCAAGAATGTAAAGATATACTTGAGAAAAAAATTGACCATTTGGATGGGATATATCTCACCTACTAACAAAAACTTAATTGAATTGATGAATGCTAAGTACAATCATAATATGTGACTCTACTTGGATCATAGAAGCAAAAGGAGTTTCAAAGAATCCATGTAGTCACTTTAAAGATTGATTGAGTCATAGTGAGCTTGTAAGTGTGACATTGTTTGGTGCAAATTATTTCTTTATATAATAAAAAATAATCATTTGTACATAGTTTTCACATAAACTTTTGCAACGAATGAAGTGAATGTGATATACAACTTTTATGTTTTTATTTAAAAAGTGAGTTTAAATTTTTTTGAGGCAGACATATATGTGAATTGTAGGTTTGGACATCAATTTTTTTGATTATATCACATCAAATATAATAAAATTTGATATTAGACAAGTTGATGTTAAACGAAATATTATTGAACTTCGTTTAAAAAAAACTTGAAAACAAATTGTATCATCAATTTTTGAATATATGTTACGTTATGCTAATATATGGTTAAAAAAATCTAATATATTTATATATATTATTATTAGTTAAACTATTATTAATTTTTAATCCTTTAACATAGATAATAACTCTGAAATTTTGACTTCATGTCGTTTATATCT
The DNA here is from genome assembly GCA_014180765.2 of Marchantia paleacea. Classification (NCBI taxonomy): domain Eukaryota; kingdom Viridiplantae; phylum Streptophyta; class Marchantiopsida; order Marchantiales; family Marchantiaceae; genus Marchantia; species Marchantia paleacea. The sequence goes on from MUAA02000018.1 coordinate 2,863,410, forward strand.
ACATGTATATTTCATACATATTGAAAAGGGAAATATACCAACCATTCATTGAATTAAATTCTAAGTCCTGGATAAATAAGTGAATAAATATTTACAGTTTTCTTATGCATATTCTAAATAAGCTTATGTTTTAATTTTATATGCATTCGATGGAACTTACTTTTCCAGTATGCATCATGAATATGATAAACCTAAATACTACTTTTCAAGAGAAAGATAAATAGATTTTCATCTCGTCTCATATGAACTTAGATATGAGAGTTGATAATAAGAATTATTATATTTTTCATTGATCTAAATTCATAAATATGATCATCTAAGTATTTTAGAACTCATGAAAATCCACTTCACCATTATAATTTATGATTTGAAAACTCTTCATGTCCATGAAAGAGCACCATTGGCGTTATTGAGAATCCTTATGTAATTTTTGGTCTTGTGATGCGGAAATCAACATTGACCGTTCCGACATTTAATGCATAAAATTTCTAACAAACTTGTCAAATTTTATTCAATAGTATTGTATGCAGCATTTGCTAAACAAACTAAAATTGTGAGGAATATAGCAGAAAGGATGGGAATATCCCATCAAAAAGTAGTACATGAATGAATTTTAAGGTATAGGATAGGGCTAGGCCCCAATAACATCACAATTGGAAATATGTTCTACTATATCAAGATATTCAAACAATCTAGAATAAACGATCTACATATTACTTAAGCATTCAAAGAAGCATCACATAACTAGATTGCTTTCCTATGGATTACGTCAGCAAGAGCTTTTTGTACAACAATGGATACAAGTTGGCTAAAATAGGTTACACAAGATGATAAAAGAAGCGGGGAGATATTTGAGCTTTCTAATTTAGAAAATAATAATTATTTGGCAAGATCACAATATGCTTGAAAGTCCGACATAATATACATGATAATCAAAGTGGATATGTTGTTGGATCCATTTGTGAAGTAAAAAAGATGGTTCATAAAGAATAACAATGCTCAAGGATAAGAAAAATGACAACATTAAAGAAAAAATGTGGCTATGAACACCAAGGTCAACTTAGACAAATTTTAAAGAATCATATTTTATACTCCAGAGATTTTTGTTATATCATGATATATTTTTGAATTATATTTTATGTAATTTTAGTTGTACTAAAAAGTGTGTAAACTAAAGGACTTGCATATTAAAAAAAAAATATTATATCATATAAATATTTATGCATGTATAATTTATTTATATTAGATCCAATAATTTTTTATACATTATAACATATGTTAAAATGTAATGAAAAAATGTAAAAATAATAACAAAAAATAATTATTTTTAATAAAGCCAGTAAATAGAAAAAAATGGCTAATCAATTAAACCCCCTCATGACCCAAATCTTGCATTTATTGATATAAGCCTGCACTAAATACAAAAGTTGGAACTTCCTATTGCTAAAAGTATAATAATTTTTAAAATTTTTGTTACATAATGTGGTAAATAATTGTGATAATAAAAATATATAATTAGAATTGCATGTGTGTGAGAATTGTAAGATCATGCGTCCAAGTCTAAGATGTCAGATACCAAAATTAAGAGAGCAAACAACATGTGGAAAGAAATCAAGGGATATGTAACTTTCCATTTGAATTATATTACCATCATCTAATTTATTTTTAACATAATGAATTAGATTAGAGTGCATTCAATATTCCCTTTCATATATGTGAGATTTTGAAAATTATTATTATATTATATATTGTTTATCTCTAATCTGAATGTATACTTGTGGAATGTCTTAATGTTAAAATATGTCACTTGAATAGAAATCAATTCTTTTGTAGTGGATGCAAAAGCAATTTATGTTGCTTTTACACAAACAAATTATAATCACACTTGAAAAAAATTAAAAAAAATTCATGTTGTAAATGCTGTAAATGTGTACACTGCTCAGACATGAGAAAAAAATTCAAAATAATTTTTTTGAATTTTTTGTGTGTCTACACTACTCACATATGTCTGCGAACACTAGTTTACACAATTGTTAGTTTAATTACCCATAATATCTCAAATACGAATCAAAGAAATACACATGATGCAATAATTATTACTATTGGACATTTTTACTCCTTCTCTTGGAAGCACAAAGTTATCAACTTTCGGAACCATCACGCAGCAAGTCATGTTCATTATAATTAAAGAAAGACCAAGTAGTCAAGTGCAATCAACACGAGTGCAAGTTGATGTGAATATTTTTGAAAACACAATGTATGTTTGTTATATTGAAAATCTTATCCTTCAATTTTCATATGAATTTTTCTGATTAGTATATGATAAAATTTATACATGTGTGAAACATGAAATGAAATATGTCACATTTTACATGTGAAACTTAATTTTCAAATATAAGAAGTATTTTTGTATGTTCAAATTGAAGCGAATATAGTTTCCATCGATTACAGAAATCATCCAATTTAAATAAAAGTGTGAAGTTATACATCTGTGATTTTTTTTATGAATATTTTCAATGATGAACTTTTTGTTTTCTGATTGACAATGCGTTGAAAAGACACATTTAAACTGAAACCCTTGATTACTTTTCAAGGAACTACGGTTGTGCATGCTCTACCATTATTTTTTTCCCCATTCTGAATTGGATATTGCTTCTAATCTTATCTTAATGACTCTCATCCACAAGAACGACAGCATACTATCAAAAAATGATTAGAGTACATTTTTTCTATTTACCATTACTTTTTCGTGCATCGAAACATATGGTTTAGAACTGATACCAAGAAATCAACCGAAAGTTGTATTATTTCTGAGCGAATAATACTCCACACTGAATATTCGTTTCACGTTAATATATTAGATTTTCAAAGTAGTTCTGTGATCACAGTTAGTTAGGGTGACACAACAGATTTTACATTGAGATCATTAGAATCACACTAAGAATGTAATTATATGATTCGTCCTGCAGGTTTTCATAAAAATGTAATTATATGCACGAAGCCACAATTCGGAATGATTATACGGAAGTTTTAGAATGACAGGCTTATGCCGATTGGAGTAAGAAAGGCATCAGCCAGGAATTTATAACCATAATCACGTTCCCCATAACATTCCCTTAAGACTAGCGCAGTTAACATACCGTAGGAAATACGCAAGATTTTGATATTCCATGTATTGGCTACACACACGTGTTCATCCATGACTATCTCAGGAGAACTGATCACAAAGCACATGCATTTTCCAAAGGATGTACTCAACAATCCCATCAAATTTACAGTGATTGGGAATGTTGTGGCCTTACCAACGTCTGGTTATCTATCGATACACTCGTGAAACATTTTCATTGTGTTGCACTCGACCGAGGGACTACTTCTGAAAGGAAACAGACGAGAGACAGACCACGAATCCTAGTCGTTGATGAGATCGGCCTCGTCCAAAACGGCTCCAATCTCCTGAACAATTCGTGTCTCTGAATAGGTAAGGATGGTATTGCGTCTACTCCTCCCATGTGCTCTAGCCCTCTCTTCAGATGTGCTTGGCTCGCGATTGAACGATTTCAAGCTCCGTACACATAAACAATTGAAACATATGAATCCATATACCTCTCAATCACGTTAAGCCCACTGGAACAGAAAAGCAGTTCCACGACGCACATTCGCGTATGAAGTATATCGTGCGGGTATTCTCATGACAGGAGCATCGGCGTTGGGAGCATTGGCTGCGACTTGGAATATACTATGTTTGTTTATTAACAATTTGATCAGTTGAACAACAGGGCACAGTCAAAATGGGGACTAAGTCCTTCTGCAATCTAAATCTTTCCAGCATCCACCTGCTGGTCGTGATATGTTCTGAAGATACAGCTTACTTTTTGACATGAGTATCAGCTTTCCAAATTGTACTAAAGTCCCGGATTTGCTACTCAGCAGATCAACAGACACTAAGATTGACAATATCAAGATGTCAAGCCGGTGAGAGGGCGCCAGTACACGCAGTTGCTGGAGTGGAGCTTTTCTTGCCAGCACCGAACTTCTTTGTGATAAATCTGCATGCTCAGAAATGTCATTAGCCTACTTTCGCTTCGACTGGCAAACAGATACAGACACAACTAACTGTAAACTACACCTCAGTGTGGCTCGATGCCATGAGACCTAGAAGACAAGGTCCATGGTATCCAACAACTTGAGCCAATTATTAGCTCCAAATATCAATGGTGAAACTCAAGATCAACCAGGTACAGCCCGCAGTATAGCAAGTGAATGAGATGTTGGTGAATTAGGACAACAAACCTGAAAAAGTCTCTCCACAGGAGCTCAAAAACAAGCCAATTCAGTCCGTTATCATCAGCAACTCCACACTTCGCTGCTGATGCCGGAGCAATCCTGGAGATTCAAAAGTGGGAGTTGTATAAGCGAAACTAAAACTGGTCAATTTCTATGCAAAGTTCCAACTTGCTCCCCAATAAAACCTATGTCGTACAACTTGGTGCTTCCAGTACAAGGGCAAGCATGCTAACCCAGCAGAATATCCTAGCAAAGCGACAGTACAAATTAAGCACAAGCTATCCACATTGAATGAGTACCTTAGTAAACCAATTATAAAAAGTCATTAAATCGATCTAGAGTGAAATGGTGTCTGTACTGTGAAAACCTACCTCTTATTGCTTTGGTGAAGGTCCTCAAACATGCGGCGTGGTGAGAGACAGCCCATGGCTAGCCAGGGCGAGATCTTGCATGAAAAATTGGCACCATACAAACTCTCTCCTGCCTTATCGGCTGTACGACTTTTCGTTTCAGACAGACTAGAAGCCTCCAATACAAAGCTCCTGAGTCTCTGCAGAGCTTCATTCTCACCTCCTATCAATAAAGCTCCTCCGTAAGCCGTATGTTTTTCCTGCGTCGATTAACACGTGAAGGATCAGCATACACACCTATAAAGCTTCAACGCAAAGCGCGTTATCTCAACACTGTTTTCTACTTAAATTGTACAATGTCTCTGCATGACCTGGGGAAATATCAACAGGCAAGGATGTCAACGAAAGTAGCACTCTACAGATCAAAGCTGGAAATAAGCATGCAGGATTGCACTGCTAGTTAGGGCCAACATCTTCGTCTTCTTCTTGAGGAAAATCTTTGGCGAGGCTAAGGGCAAGGTTCAGAGCCAACTCCCCATCACTCGGTTCATTCCCACTAAAACCGGGACGCGCACCAGAAACGGGAGTTTCCTGCTTCATCAGTACAATATCCAGATCAACTCCCACTGGAGGAAACAATCAGATGTAACCATGCAACCGCTCACTGACTACAATTCTTGACACTTGAGATGTCTTTGGCTGTGACAGGTCCCAAAACTGAAGCGTTCTACTTCACTCCCGAACTCCGGGAATCGGAGTTCGGGTTGGTGAGCCCCGTACTACATTGCTATTGTAAAATGTGATGAGAGAACCTTTCAGGTATCACTCGTTTCGACAGGAAGGTGATGAGGGGGAGGTTTACAAGAGATCACATTCTATTAATCACATCTCATCGAAGTAATCACAGCTTAATGCCTTCCAACTCCAAACAAAATATGCACAATCCATACAACTATGAGGGTTAAGAGGACCAGTCAGAAAGTAAAATGGTGAAAACTTGGCAAATTTCACGCAACTTTTGTGCATCAAGATAACTGTATGAAAGACCAAAAGATTTCCAGGTGGAACTAACACTCATTGTGGACTGACAGCTGATTTTAGATTTCTAAGTAGCAATCTAAAATCAGCCGTCAAAGTTGTAGGACAGCCTTGACGGCTGTCCTACAACTACAGCAGTATATTCCTCAATACTGACCTCGTACAGAATGTTTCAGCACCATAAACCAGAGATTATCAACTGAAGGATAAGCTCTACTATGTGCTGGTTGCTAGCGATACTTTGGTCCTCTTTTAGAAAACTAGTCGAGATTCAGAAAAACGGATTGCAAGGTGAGAAGACAAACATAAACATACAGATTGACATCCATCTTCATATACAAACGTCAGCATCCATACAATCTTATTGCAACAATTGAATTTCAAACGGCAGTATCTCAGGGTCGGTATTAAGCAGCAAAGAACCGTACGCACCGGCCGGTTGATAGCGCTCGGGTTTAACCCCAGTTCTTGTAGAGAGGGAATCTCCCCTGCCTTCACACTGCCCCCAACTGGAAGGCCCTTCAGATGCTTAGGAGCCCCAATAGTTGCACGAACTTCGACACCCTGCACATTGTCGCGAAATCCACCGTAATTGGAGGGCATATCCTCCAACTTGAAAGGCAGGTCGTCCACATGGAACAAAGTACTCCCCCAGAAATACTTGGACTCCACTCCCTCCTCTTTCAAGGCAGCTGACACTTTCTCCTCGGCGTTCATCTCTTCGTGGGCTACTTCCAGGTGCGCGTATAATGCATCGGCACCTACACTTTTGGCCAAGGATACGAGAACTTCTTCTGGCCTACCAATTCTGACAATCAATTCAGAGCCCCTCTCCCTCAGATTATCCCTCAAATTGGATACACATTCTACCAGAAACTTAGCTCTGTAAGGACCAGTCTTGTCAAACCCAGAAGAGGACTTCCCGTAATCTCGAGGATCAAAACAGTATACAGGCACGATTGACATACTGTCATTGCTAGCTTGCACAAGGGCTTCGTTGTCGTGAACTCGAAGATCATTCCTGAACCATACGATGGTGGCTTTCCTCAAACCTGCTGGGTTCCTAGGTTCTCCGAACTGACTGCCTTGCAATCTCTGGTAGTCAGGAAATGGAGAAATTGAGCCCACAGATTTGTTTACGGTTTTAGTGGTAGAAGAGCCCATAGACACGTCCATCTGAGAGGCACCTACCACAGGACAGGAATTGATGGCCTTTTTAGCAGAGGTATCTGTCTTTAAAACTTTCTTGGATGGTGCAAACCCCAACCTGTGAGCAGGAGGAGAGACGTGAGACAAAGAGAGAAGAGACCCCATAGCCATAGTCAGAGAAGCAACGCCTGGTACCATGAAGGGCTTTGAAGTTTCAAAATCATCTCTAGAAGCAACCACGGCTACTTCTTCAACGTCGCCACTACCAATTTTGGCAGTGTTCACTCGCTCTCGCAAATGAGTAGAGCATCCATTCGGCTGCAAGGGTTTCTCAAATTCAAAAAGTTTCGCTACTCCCCCTCCACTTGCTCTCTCCACATTCGAGTCGAGAATCAGCTCCAGGTCTTCAAAATTGGCCATTGTGCTATCCAGTGCAGCACCTCCCAATGCAGCTGTCGCAAATCTTCGAAAGAGCGATCTTGATTCGATCCCCGAGCTCCAATTATTCCATTTCCTCGACTCAAGACACCAGTGGTCGGTTCAACAAAGGCAGATGTATCCCTCGACTCCTCCAGTGGGGTATGGCGAAGCAAGTCGCTCTCTCGCCTCGTATCCAGCCAACAGAGCTGCTCCTCCACAAATGCCGACAAAGAATCAGCCTTAGAACCACAGCACAGATCGATAAAACCAACTCTGTCGGCTCCTATGCAAGCCTCGATCACAAAATGCGAGCTACGTGCTATTCCTCCCTGGCGCTTTAGCTGCGCTGCTGCCGCTGGCTCATAGCGAGTGAAAGGAAAGGATAAAAAGCCCACCGCGCTGCACCTCAAGAGATTGGAAGGTAGAAGATTCAGATCACACGAGCTCCGCGCTTACCTTCGCCTCCCGGAGTCCAACTCAACTCGTCTCCTGCTGCACCACCGGTCCTCCGCGCATCGGCAACTTCCGGCCTTACTTAGCTCGTCTGCTAGCTCTTCGCGTTCACAGATCTGTTTCTGCGTCTGCCCGCCATGACATCCTGACCTTACAAAGCCTGATCCCATGCCTATACCTCCAAAATCTTTGTGACAATTGTTAAAGTGCAGTCAGAACTAAGCTGAACGCATATTCGAGCCTCGCATGCCAACGGCGGACCACATGGCATGCCATGTCATCCTTGCAAAGGCTGTGCACGGCCTACAGGCCTTCTGCGCCTGGGCTTCTGCTGTAGCTAACAAGTTCAGGGCTACAACTGCTCATGTATAGCGTTAATGCTAGAAGGATATGGAGTTGACGTGTAATATTTGCACTCGTCCTGCGTGGCATATGTTTGATATTATTTCTCCGAGGACGGTAGGCCCAATTGAGTCATACAAGTATGTATGAATATATCTGAAGAAAATAAGTGGGCTTTCGCCACACCTGATGCTTCCGCCCAGCTGCATTCTTAAGCCACAGGTTCCACTAATTACAGTACGTGGCTGACGTGGCATTTCTCATTTCGAGGGATGCTCCGAAAGAATCTCTATTGTAGGCAATATTGACGTGGATATGCATGAAACATTTTTTTGGGTATTGTTTCATTTATTTCAATTCGGTTTTCATTAAGTTATATATAACTTGACCATATGAAACCTGTATTTGCTATGAACCAAGCTTCCAAAGTTTACTCTCGAGATTCCCCTGGCGAAGAGAGTTTTTTTGAAAATGAAGTATGTGGAGGCCCCACGCCAATTATACTAGGACCTTTGGTTTCAGTGGAAATGCTACTGCATTCAAACTTTGAAACTCAATCAAGGTTGTATAAAAGAAGTGTCTACAGCAACACTACTTCAACAATCGCTTCTAAACATTTTAAAGAAAAAAGAAGAAAAAAACTTAAATGTCATGGTTATCAGATTAGAAAATGTCAAATATTTTGTTCGAGTGATCAATTAATTATGAAATGAAACATAAATACAAACTTTTCCAAATGAATAAACCATGAAAATTGGAAATAAAATTTAAAGCGTTTTAGAACATATTAAAAAAATGATTAGTGTCCATTGTTTGGAGACTAGACAGGTCAATGTGGAAATATTGGAATAAAAACTCTGAAATCCATTTAAGTCATTTCATTTTACCCTGAAGCGATGATTCTTCTCTGTTTCTCGGACACGGCTAAGCGCATGGCCTCAAATTATAAAAATTTCCCCACACAACTCAAAGCGCAGATAAATAACTTAACTAACATTTCTTACACGATTTATCTAGGCACTTTCAAATGGTGGATATTGATGAGCGAACCAATTTAAGTGTACGGAGGCTGCATGTGAGGTTGCTCCACAGATATATACTTTTACTAGTGTTTTTTATTGTAAAAATTGTTCAAATAAGTAACTTTCTATTATTTTACAGTAAACACTTGATGTACTAAAAATGAATAAAATGATATAAAAATATAAAAAATAAATCATAGCAATATAAAAAATACATCATTGAATTTTTTATATTGCTATGTTTTATTTAAAACAAGATCTGAGATATATTGAAAATAAATCTAGTTAAATTGGATATTATAAAAAAAATAAAAAATAAAAAAATGTATTTAAATTTCATATTTTATAAATTTCAAAATTTGATAACGAATTTAATGTACAAATAATCAATTTACTTGATTATTTGTACATTAAATTTAACACATGAACTTCATCCAAAATGATGTTTTAATCTAGAAAGATTAAAAAAAGTTAACATAAATTGATCTTAATTGAATTATTTCAATATTTATTTGATCTAAACCTGTAAGTTTCAAAATCAATCAAGATTATGCATGTCGTTGGAAATGAAATGCTCCATCCCCATAACTCTCGATTTCCATTTGCAATAATGCAAAATCAAGAGGCATTGCTACACTGCGGATCCGAGTAAGTTAATTAACTGGAGTTGCGGAACACACATGATCAAGTCTCATCACTACCCGCCGTCAAGGCTCCCCGTGGAATTAGGAAAGCAAGCAGGGACTCCGGAAAGTATCCGTGACCAGAAAATAAGCGAGTGCCGACGTTGAGGCTGATTCAAGGCGCGATGAGGGGTGGAAAAAACAGGAGTGAGCGAACTCTGTAGCGGAAGATCGATCGGTCGTGGCAGCACGGAAGGGAAGAACTTTGGAAACAATGCGGTGCTTGTGAAGGAAGGAAGGAGAGGAGAGGAGAGAGCGTCTAGCAGCGCGCGACGGTCGATCGCTTTCTGCTTTAGCGAGCGGGGGAGCGAGCGGCAGCGAAGTTAGAGCTCTTCTTATGGAAGGGACGCTTAGCTATGGTGGCAATGCTCAGCAACCGTGCTTAACGGACTGGCGTCTATATCATTGATTGAGGCCGGTGATTCAGCGAATTTCAGTGTGGGGGTGCAAATTTCCTTGGAAGGGAAGACAAGAAGTGCGGTCTTTTGATTTGAGTCCTCGAGACGAATACAGGAAAAGATGTCGAGCGGCTACACGAGCTTAGGATCCGAGGCTGTGACTGGATCAGTTCCTGTATGTGCCGCAGATGATCTTCCCTATCGCTTGGCTCGCTTTGCTTTGTGGATTCGTTAGTGTGTCCCCCTGTTTCTCGTCCTTTGAGATCCGATTAGTTGATTAGGGGTCCTACCGTCGTTTTGATATCAGCATCTAGAAATTGTGAAATGAGGCTAGTTGTGGTGCCTTGCATTTGGTGTTTCCATCTCCGAGTGCAAGGCCCGTCCAGGATCTGTTCTCAGGAGCGAAGGATAGAAGTTTACTCGTCACGTGATAGACACGGTGTTTGTCGTGCTGTCTGTTGGAGGTGATATCTATAGATCTTCCAGTCATATCGCTTGATTTGGCTTTGCTGAAAACATCCGATGTGGCACGTCAGGGTTTCTTGTCATCTGATTCTTGAAGCGCAATGTTCACCCGATGACTTTCCAAAAAATTTCTAGATTGAGAGATTGGCAGCCTCGACTGTTGTGTCTTGTGTTTGCTCGGAGTAATGACTGTTGCTTGATTGCTTTTCGAGGTGGTGCCATCAGGTCGCAGCTGCTGGTCCAGATCACCGACTGCAGTTTCAAGGTGACTAAGTTTGAGCCTTATTAGCTTTCTTTGTTATGGCATCTTGTCTGTCCGAGTATCACTGCTGTTGAAAGGGCTGGAAGATCAGAGTAACAGGTTTCATAATCCGGAAATATATCATGGGATTGTAGCCGAAATACGGAATTGTTTATACTATATCAAACAGTCGACAGTCAACCAGTGACCAGTGAATAATCATTCTTATCGACCTCAGTTTCCACTGTGCTTCTGCACCACCGCCCTGTTTTTGTTACTAGAAATAAGAGACTGTGATTTGCCCCTAATGTCTTGAAAGGAGTTTGCTTCCCATTTCCAGTGTTTTTAGAAGTAAAAGAGTAACAAATGTGACAAAAGAATCAGTTGGTATACAAACTACTGAGTGGCGTAACCAGAAAAAGTTACCTCATCCTAGTGATGTAAAGGGCTTCTGGGGAAAGGATCGGTTTTCGATCACATGATGTCATTGTGCTTTCATGGAAAAGTGGGATAGCTTAATAGCTAGCCTGGAGCTTCCACCAAGCTAATTGGCGGTTCGAGTAAATTTACTAGTGTTGAGACCATGTGATTAACGTCTGCTGGATATCTGCTTGCAGAATCTAGCTTGCAAACTTTTCCTCCCAGTGATACCCGGGGCAAAGTTACAGGGACATTCCAGCCTCCACGAGATGCTGATGGTATGCAAACTTTTCACTTTTTACTTCTACAGCTTCTTTTGAGGCCTGTTGAGCCTTTTAAGTTTCTGAAGGATGACATCTTTCAAGCGAAGTGTCTTATGTTTTGAATCAAGTTCATTACTGAATCCACATTTTATACAATCTAAACTACAGGCCACTTTGTGCTCATGGAACATCACTTTGAACTACGAATAGTATTGATTCCCAACTCCCGCGTATAATGAATGTTTTGGTCTAGTAATCATAGAGGCTTACTTGTGCCCTTTTATAATTCGTGTTGGATCACAGACACGTTTTCAAAACCCGGGCCAGGAGGACAAGGAAATGATGGCGCAACATCGTCGGGTTTAATGGGTCTTTTCAGTGTCGTGTCTTACCGTCCCTACTTCAATGTCGACACAAACGATGTCTTGGACAGGATCAAGGACTCTCTTTTTCCATTCAGAGGCGACTTCGTGGAGAAGACCAGCCACAACCCTGACATGTTGGTTTTCGAATCCTTTCTACTTATGTCATGAATAGCTTGGAACCTTAACGTGGCCTCAACCTTCACAAAATGATGCAATTTTCCAAAGCAGAGTTCAGTTCAGGCCGTAGCAAGTGAGTCCAGATCCAGCTGGGTAAATTATGACATGTTAGCTTGCAGTGCAATGAGCAGTAGAGATCTATCCTTATACAGTGTCGACTTTTATAGTGTTTGAGCAATTTTTTGAAAGCCGAAAAGACTGACAACTTAGCACTGGATTGGAAATCCAAAATTTTGAGAAGGATAATTACTTAGATCTGTACTACTTTAAAAGATGATAGTTCATAACAAGTAAGCCCTTCATTCTTTTTCTTTTATCTGACGTGCCGAGGTTTATATCAGGTACGGGCCCTTTTGGATTTGCTCGACTCTGGTCTTTTTGACTGCTGCTATAGGGAATTTTGCAGCGTACCTAGCACACAAGACCAGTGCCGATGGCAGCAGTGCTTGGCATTACGATATAAACCAGGTCACTTGGTCGGCTGGCCTCTTTTATGGTTATGTAGGAATAGTGCCCTTGGCGCTCTACTTCCTTCTTAAATACTTGACTGTTACCTCCGGCTTAGTGCAACTATGGTGCTTATATGGATATTCCCTATTCATCTTCATTCCAGCTTCGGTAAGCACTTTTCCTTCTGCGAAATCAAGTTGAATAACTTTTAATCATCTTCTCTGGCCTTCAACTTCTTTTCCTGCCTTGGCTCTTCAAAGTTGATGTCATTTTATTAGTGCACATTAAAATATTTATACCAAGTGGAAATTCTAGTTATCGAATACACAAGTCATTGCTAGTCCCGTATTTTTTTTACCTACCCTGGAGCTGTAAGTAGGACCGTTATGGTGGCCTAACTTGCAAATACCGTGGTTCAGTTCTTTTCTATTGTGCCAGTTGAAATAATTCGCTGGGTTGCAGTAGGCCTTGCGGGAGTTATGTCTGCACTATTTTTGGCGATTAATATCAGGTCACACATTAAGACTGCAAGCGAACGGTGGTTTCTGATCGTGATGGGGTCTGCGGCAGTGCAATTAGGGCTGGCTCTGATCATCAAGTTGTATTTTTTCACTTTCTTTTATCAGGATAAATTGCATATGTAGGCGAATCAAATTATTGTTGTCAGTCTGAGCATATTCACTTCAAATACATCCTACTCAGTTCTTACTCAGGTCATTGATTTACTGTCCAGGGTTTGTACCTCTATACAGCAGACGTTCATAGTGTAGTGTTAAGTATCACTTGGATGTGAGCAACGGAAATTTTGTGAATGTTCAATTCTAAGGAGGAGTTAGCAGTGTTGCTGCAAGGCTCTTTACAACCACTGGACTTTCGTGCCTTCTATCCCTTGTAAACTTTTTACAGTAGTTACCAATTCAGTCCGCTTCTGCAGAGATGTTTGTTTTAAGCCGTTATTTGAACATCTCTTATGAAATTGAGATCAAGTTGATTTGTCCTAGCAGATCAATAATTTGTGAAGTTCCTTGGAGTAGTAGCTTGTAGGATCAAGGCACCAGACTTTGATATTTTGATAATCAGAGTGTGAATGTGATCACTTCTAGATGATGTCTCTACCCTCAGCGGGTCTTGTGGATTCCCTTGGACTTGCCATAGGGGAAGATTTTAGACAATGCTCTTGAGGTACAAACTTTCAATGTAACTCTTCCTCCTTGATTCAAGTTATAATTCAAATTCAATTAGATTGATAGCATGAAGATCACATGTGACTAATCCAATAGTTCACAGGTATGATCAATATGTGAAGAAGTAATAATTATTGGCAAGATGAACACTTTGACCTAATAACTTTAGTAATTGAACATAAATATATATATTTTTTAGGTTTGGTTTTCAAACTATGGCGGAAGTGAATTGGATACCAATAGAACAAGAGTCATTCATCAATCACGAAGGTAACTTTAAAGGATGGTTCTAAGATAAATTAATATTTTATTTATTTTAGAATTGATTATCAATTCAAATTACATTTTATTGTTATTGAATTGTTGGCAGTCTGATTCAGATACTAATTCACAACATCCAATTAATTAAGAGTCAAAAGAGATCTATCTCTCTTACATACTTCACATGTTTCTCTTTTGAGAGTGATTTGGTTAGTATCAATCAAGAAATTAATTTAAATATTTTTTACTATTCTTTATCTTCAACAAATCTTCGATGTATAGAGATGTGCTTAGTGCGAGGATGATGAACATCGGTTTTTGTGAGGACAATAACTCTAGTGTTATCACACAATAGTGTTGTTCGAGTTTGTTGAACAAAATCTAGTTCATTCAATATACTTATGGACCAAGTCAATTCTTGTGTAGAAAATGAATAAGCCATGATTTCAACTTGTGTTGTGGACATTGCTATTGATTTTTGTTGTTGTTTCCCCAATTAATATCTCCACCACCGAAAGTAAAATATGTAATCATTAAATGGATCTAATGTAGTCCAACTATCACCCTAACTAGCATTAAAAAAACCTTTGAGAGTAGGTTTAAATCATAACTTTCTATATTCCAAATATATACTAGAGTAACTTTCGAGTACCTTAGTATTATCTTGAGACATCTATAATGTGATGGAGTTGGTCAATTAGTGTACCTGGCTAGAGCTACCATTGAATGCAAACCATAGCAAACATGAGTGAACCTAGTGCACTATGATACTTGAACTGCAAGTCTTCAATGGTTTCTTTGCTAGTTTCATCATCTCTTTTTCAACCTGCAGCTATGTTCCAAGGAAGTAGAAACAGTTTTGCATACTCCATGTAGAACCCCATCAATGTACTTGGTTTGGCTCAACCGAATCCATCCTTCGATTTCTGTCAATGTGAATGCCGAACAGAAACTTCACAAGACCAAGAACTATCATTTAAAAAATGGAGCAAAGATAAGAGATTACACTATTCACAACTCTTACTCCCTTTCCCATCAACAACAAATCATCCACATAGACTACTATGCTGAGTTCTTCATCCTTGTTGGAGACATTCAAGTCTGAGTGTGCTCTCTTGAAACCTTGGATCCTCAAATAAGTATCAAGCTTATGATACCAACTTCTAGGGGCTTGCTTCAGACCATACAAAGCTTTCTTAAGCAAACAAACTTCCCATTTGAGGTGGAGTAGCCATATGGTACATCCATATGGATTTATTTCTCTAGGTCTCGATTCAAGAAAGTTGTCTTCACATCTACTTGCTCTATCTCCTAGTTATTCTCAGCTGCTAGAGCTAACAATATTCGAATAGAATCATACCTTGCCACTTGAGGAAAGGTTTCATGTTGATTGTACCCCTTGGCAACTAATCTTGCATTGTACTTAAAAATCTCACCAATAGCTACTCGCATTTGCATCCAATAGTCTTTTTTCATGCTGCAAGATCTACAAAATCCCATGCGTAATTTTTTTTAGAGATTCCTCAAGAATGGCTTGCTCCCATTTCTTCCAATCTGATCTTCTTGCTACTTCAACATATGATGAAGGTTCATCATCTACAAAAGCAGAAATGGATTCCTTCATGACAATATCAATTTGTAGAGATACATTAGCTATATCTAGGGCAATCCCCAACCTCTGAACTTGAAATTTCTGTATACTAGATCTTCTAGTATCAATTTTTTCCTCATCTAAAGAATCATCATCTCTTAAAACCAGAGTATTATCATATTTACCATACTTCTCTGTCCTTATGATGTAAACCTTCATTGGAATAGGCTTTAATTGACCGTCAGGTAGTCCATCTCCCTTTTTTCCAAGTCTATTATAAGTACCACTTCGTCTCCAACTTCAGTACCATGTATCTCTTGAATACCATTGTGTGCTTGTGATGATTCTCCATCTCTATTATCACTGATACCTCTTAGTGGTAAAATCATAGGTATAGAAGCAGATGAAGTATCTACTATTGGTGTGATGCTTCTCTCATCTTTGTTTCTCCAAGTACTCTCCTCATCAAATAACACATCCTTAGAATGTATAGTATGATTTGTTCTTGGATTGTAAAGTAGATATCCCTTCACTCTTTTTCATATCCAATGAAGATAAGACTCTTAGATTTTGTAATAGACAAGTTACACAAAGATTTTGCCATTTGTACAGAATTACAGTTCGTTCCCAAGGGAATGAGGTGTTAACTTTCTGTCAGCGACAAACATGTGAGTTTATGCATCTTTTGAGTACTCTGGACATGCATAGTCCGAAGAGTGCTACGACGAAGTAGTCCATGACCACTCAGTCTGATTGACAAACCATTACCCATGCATTACATTGCACAGAATTATACATGTAATTGAAATTTCACTCCAGATTTAATGATGGGAGTTTGATCACTCCTTTACAAGCTGTCGTCGAGTCGATGTTCTCGATGAAGTTCTACTGCGAAGTGAATCTGACCATGGCTAATGGACGAATACCTGGATATCTTCACAGCTATCACGCACTAGTCTAGGCCAATCAAACACAACATTCAACAGCTTCTCGAGCACTTCGTTCTACCCTGACTACACTTGTGATTCTCAATGAACACTCCTAAAGGAAGCAATAATCCTACTCTAACACTACTCCTATTTATACAATCTACTCGCACCTATTCCTAATCGTTGCCTACACGGATCGCGCTCGACTACTTCTTCGGAAAGTTGCTGGTCCCTTCGATGATGTCTCTTCCCTCAATGCAAAAGCATCGACGCTGATGTGCAACTCTCTGATGTCCTCTGCGATCTCCTTCCGATGGACTCGCATCGCTTCCTGGCATTCGTGTCCCATGATCTTGTACATTTCCTTCCTTCAATCCTTCAAATCGCAAGGGGTGTTCATCGCCACTATCGTTCAACTCCATGAGAACTGGCACCATCATGTTCTCCAGCTTCTGTGCCAACTATAACACCGAAGAATGCGGTTCCTCCACCGTTACCTTTGTTGCTTTTACCTTAGGCCGCGATGTTTTTGGTACTTGACTTCATGGTTGGGCAATTTCCTTTAGCTTTCGCTTCTTGCTGATGGGTAACGCAATTATCTCCACACTTGGACTCCTCTTCTTTGTGGTCCCCACGGAGTCGTCCTTCCCGAATATAGCTTCTTTTGCATCTTGCATTGCTTTCGACCTTGCCTTTGAAGGACCTGGCAACTGCACACCATTGTCTTGGTGGGGTCCCACACTTCTTGTCAACCCATTGCTACCATTACTCGCCACTGGCCCACCGAGAGTGCTGACACATTCACTTGATATCGCCTTCTCTCCTGTGGTGTCAACCACCCCATGCGTCGGCCGCACTGGCAACTGCACACCATTGTCTTGGTGGAGTCCCACACTTCTTGTCAACCCATTGCTACCATTACTCGCCCATCGGCCCACCGAGAGTGCTGACACATTCACTTGATATCGCCTTCTCTCCTGTGGTGTCAACCACCCCATGCGCGAATACATGTGTACCAAAAATGAAGAGATGTAGATCACTGCTTTCTCTCCCGCTCGCAGTCTCTGTCCCATCGCTTGCACATTACGAGTGAAGATCTCTCCCCAATTGGCCTTCATTAATCCGCCGACAAATCCCTCCACTATTCTCACCTTATGCATACTCAAATAAGTAGTTCGTTGTGGTGAAAAGAGTTGATTCAAAGTATACATTATCTTTCATCGGAAGTCGTCCCGAATAAGATCAACCTTGAAGCCGTTTGTGCCCTTCCTTTCCCTAGGATCAAACCACTTTGTCTCGTCAAGGTTGAAGCCCGTATACCTCACCGACCCTTCCCAGTCGACACCATCCTTCTCCTTCGAGTGATCTCTTCCCAATGCCTCTACCCAGAGAAGCGCATCCCACGAATCTGGATGCCCTCTCCATCCTATTGGGTTGGCCGTCTTCTTCGCTTGAACTTCTTTACACAACTCTGGGTACACATAGTTTCAACGCCATGCTAAGAACTCTCCGCCCAAGTTCTTCAATCGTACTAATTCTCCGGCTGACCACTCTGGCTTTGGCATCAAAGGTCAATATACTTCTGTCGGCATCTTCTTCACTGGCAATTGAATAGCTTCACGAGCCCCCGATCAAATGGTCAATTTCCTCTTCATTTCGTCTACTTGACTCGTCGGCTCGTTCTTGCTCCTCCGCAGCTCGTTGCACTTGTTGATGTTGTTACTAACTGCCCTAATCCGTTCGACACTTCAGACATTCCTAAACAACTCATTCATCTTGGCCATATTCATACTTATCTCTCATATTCGTATTCGGTGGCCAAGACTTCATCCAAATATCGTTCATTTTTATCCCAAAAACAAAAAATTAGTCTCAAAATCTCTAAGTATGTTCCTAGAGATTTCAATCCAAGTTTGCTCCTTTGGTCCTTGGGGATATGAGCATAGGATGGACAACCAATCAAACACCATCAACATGGTAAGATCAGGTTTCTTACCACTCCATGCTTCTTCTGATGTCATGTTATTCAATGTTGTTGTGAGACTTCAATTTCTGAGATAGTTAGCAACCTTGATAGCTGCACCCCAAAATTGGATCTCAAGTAGAGCATGTTTTAGCATGCTCAATGTCTTCGCTTGTAGAGTCCTATTCAACCTTTTAGCAACTCCATTCTGTTAGGGACTGTCTCTAGTTGTGACATCTAACACTATCCCCTTACTTTCTAGAAAAGTAACAAACTCCATGTTGTTATATTCAAGTCCTCCATTAGATACGAGTTCTATCACATTCTTCTATGTATGAGTTTCTATCATTTCAACAAAGTCTTTGAATTTTTCAAGCCCAGTGTCTTTGCTTGTCAATAAGTACAGAATTCTCTTCCTAGAAATCTCTTTCTATGAAGTTACATCATATTGTGCACCTTGTTAGGACTTGTGATCCAAAAACTCCTCAGATATGTGCAATGACTTCTTGGGAAAAGATGCATGGTGTGACTTCCCTTGAGCACAAGCACCACAGAATGCAAGTGATCTTTTGGTAGCGTGAGTCCTCCCATCATTTGCTCTAAGAGTCTCATGTTAGACTTGGAAAGATGACCCAACCTTCTATGCTACAACTTCATTGACTTTTCATATGAGAGATAAGATTTTTGTTCTTCAACTCTAGCCATCTAAATAGGTTACCATCGGCAACTCCATTGCAAACAACCTATCCATCCTTCTCTATGGTGTAAGACTCCCTTCAACCCCAAAAATATGCATCACAGCTTGCAATTATGAGATTGCTCACTCATAGATAAAATCTGGTAAAATCAGGTACATTTCTCTAGCATCAAAGTATGTTCTTTGTACTTTTTTTCAACTCCAACAAAAGCCATAAGGACAATTTCTACTCCAAGAATTGGAGATTCATCACCATTTCCACTTTCTACATATCTCAACACCTTCTTCATGCTCTTAAATAGATGACTCTCATAACTCATATGAAAACTACAGCCTGTCCAAGTACCAACGAGTATATCTCACTTTCTCAGACTTCCTCTTAACACTCATGTTGCTAAAATCACTCTCTTCATCATCTGAATAAACTTCCTCAACCAAGTTGACTCTCTCTTTCTTCTTTATCATTCTCTTATGCTCCTCAGGTTTGTGATTAGCCTTGGAAGCATTTGTGCTCTTCATGGACACCTTTTTGCACTGGAAGCTCAAGTGATATCGCTCACCATAGGAGTAACAACTATGAGTCTCTTTGCTCTTTTCTTGTGTACCACTCTTCTATCTCCACTTCTTCCTTTAAGAAAAGTAAGAAAAGCAGCTTCCTTACTAGCTGTATCAAACCTAGTAGCAAATGTGACTATCTTGTTGTATGCATAGTCCGATGACACTTGTTCATCAGCAAAAGAATCAAGTGATACAATTATAGGCTCATATTTTGGAGATAGGCTAGCAAATAGATGTGCAACCCTGAAGTGTGGAGGAATAATCAGACCTAACTCACCTATTGTAGTAAATCATGAATGCATCTTAGCCATGTGACCTATCACATCATGATTGTCATCATCAAGCTTCAAATTAGACATTTTTGTGCACCTTAATCTTGCATATGCAAATAATCAGATCTTGCTCACAGATTTGAAATTGGACCAAATATCCCATGCGTATGGAATATCTTTCACATCTCAAGGTTGACATTGTTGAGAGTATCCTTCAAGAGCATCAAAGTGAGAAGATGATTATGTTCAAACACCTCATAAGCAAAGCTATGCTCAATGTTCTTAGGGGGAGAACTATAGTATTTCTAGCACCCATACAATCTCACTATATCCTCCATGTTCTAGACCATCTTTTATAGTTAAGTGTGTTCAACTTCTCAACTCTGTCAATCTCTCTACCCCAATGTGGACCCATAACCTTTTGATAATCAGTGTGTGAATATGATCCATATGGATCATTTCTAGATGATGTCTCTACCATAGTAGGTGATGTGGACTCGATTGCACTTGCCATACTTTGCATACACTCAACCTAACCCTTTGGTAGATTTTAAGTAATGTTCTTGAGGTCAGAACTCTCAATGTAACATTCCCCACCTTGAACCAAGCTCCAATTCGAATTCAGGTAGATTTATATCACCACCCATACATCTCGGTAATCCAACAGCTCACAAGTGTAATCAATACATGAAGGAATGATCACTAGCAAGATGAACACTCCGACTCTTTAATAATTTAACATCAATATATACACTTATTAGCTCAGCTTTGAGCATGTACACACAAATCCGAAACCCTAAACCATGGGGGCTGGTGACTACTTAGTCATAAATGTAATGCTAAAACAATAAATTTAAAGTAAATTACTATTTACTTTACTTTCTATAACTGAATTTCAATCCAATTTACATGTTACTGTTTTTGAGTTATTGCTATGGTCTAACTCTTAGATTAATTCACAACATGATATAACTGATTCATCCCAATTTATATCAATTGTTGCAAAAGTCCAGTTCATGTCCACTTATACATTTACCTCGTTGCAATCCCTATTTAATGATTCTAAAAATTTGAAGAACAACTCCACGTGGTACCCAACGCTTTTGTTCGCTCTATATACAAGCTCACATTTTTACGCTAGGGATGGAGCAGTCTTTGCACCTATGACGTCCGTAGCAGATACTTCGGCCGATTTGTGCATTTTTAAGATCAAGGTCCCCATGTGTCTGTTTAGGCCAGGTATGAATGTTTGGAACAGCTAGAGTTGCCAGATTTGCCAGCTTGGTATTTTCAAAATATCTTTAGAAAAGCAGAGATCAGAATTGTATTCATGGTGGCACCTGCCAAGGACGAGTCTTCAGAAGAGTACGGTAGCACACTACCCTTTGGAGTGCACCTTGCTTCCCGAATAATATGGACTTGTAAGATATCAATATATCCTGTGTCGAGTGGAAATCAAGAGCTTCGTTTTAGGTTAGGAGTCAGCCGTAAAATATAAAATCAGTCAAACACCTTCACTTGTTGGGCATGAAAGAAGGTAAGACGTTTATGAAAGTTCAGTTTTTGTATGCTTAGTAAATTAGGTACAATTTTTTTTTATAATAT
The DNA here is from genome assembly GCA_014180765.2 of Marchantia paleacea. Taxonomy (NCBI): domain Eukaryota; kingdom Viridiplantae; phylum Streptophyta; class Marchantiopsida; order Marchantiales; family Marchantiaceae; genus Marchantia; species Marchantia paleacea. The sequence goes on from MUAA02000018.1 coordinate 2,884,990, forward strand.
TGCATGGTAGCACAATACGATTGCTTCTCTATACTGAATCGACAGAAATTCATTTGATATCTCTTTAGAATGTAAAATATACTTGACTCCCGCCTTAGTTTCAAAGTTTACTTAACACCCGCATGACAGGAGTGTACTGGCCAGAATCTCGACGAACCAACCATGCATCATTAAACGGAGGGAAATCTTTCAGTAATAAAGTGTTTTTAATAACACAACAACCACAGGTGATTTGCTTCGCTAGTTGCTTTGCCAATTTCTTCGCCATTCTGACATTACTCTCGCCATGAACGCCCTGAAAAAACCATGTCTAGTCACGAAACACTGCCGTTTGTCGCAACGTAATGAGAATTGAGTGCAGCAAACCCACTGGAACATCACCCAGAGCAAGCTGTTACCGCCTCTACAAATCCAGTTCCATGCCATGGGATGTATGAACTAAACGGGGAGTCAAATAAATTTTACATTCGGAGATATGATCAAGAAAATTTCCCGCTGAATCGTCCTAATAACCCAATTGACTTTATTCTTTTGCATTCGGTATGACCAAATTCTACGTCTAGTTTCTTTTCAGGTTACTGATTGGGTGAGCTTAAAGTGTATGGGTACTTTTTATGGATCCGATGAAATGTTCTCCGTTGCTTTAAAACACTCGTACTGGATTCCCATAGATCGCTACGGGTGTGTTTTAAAACCCCCCATATAAGGCCCAATAGCTGTGGAGAATATCCACAGAACCTCTGAAGCACACGATATTCAGTCAAACATCAGAAAATGAAATTTACAATCAAGACGACCATCTTTCCGAGGCAGCCCCACTCAGTCCCATAACAACGAGATTGGAGAAGAATGTTTCTCCTTGTTACAAACACCATTCAACGCATAATAGTAAAAAGGGGCCCACAGTGATAGGAGATGGAAGATTATTCTTAATCAGGATAAAATATCATAAGACTCACAGGTAATCGGTAATCTGCTACTGTAAGATCCTAACACCAAAAACTAATTGGTGGTGGTGTGCTAACTGTCCTAGAAGCTATAGATTGAGAATGACTTGATCCAGAATATAATTCTTCTTTGACGATCACTTGTCACCAGTAGGATATCAGGTCTTCCGCGAATAACAAGTTGTTAGTGAAACTATCAGTTGTTTTATCATGATCATGGCATTGCACAGATTCCAGCATTTGAACCATCTAAACGAGGCAATTATATTGCTCGGACTTTCTTAGAAATCGGACCTACTGCAATGAGAGGACGACTAAGCTAAGCCGAAACTCGATGATGTTTTCAAGTGGATCAAGAGTCACAGCAGCTTGAATGGATTATAATCTTCTGGGCTCAGCATATTCAGTTCAAACTTCCTTCCTGAAGTATGACTATATTTTATTTTTCCAAGCCTGAAAAGCTGACGCTTCAGTGGAGCAAAATCTATGACGCTTGATGTTATCTCTAAACAGTGTGAGATTGACACACGTGTGAATTCTAGGAAACCGATGCAATCCTTTGTCACTTACATTGATCCAGCTAGAGGACTAGGAATCATGAACAGTCTCTGATCATGACGATGTCATGAGAAGTTAATACCGTTTCCGAATTGATTCACTTGATTGTTTAACAAGCTGAGACCCGGCCTCGGCATCGTCAAAAAGGTGGGTCCTGTTGGAACCACTGAACTTTCTGGGCCATTAAAGACGTCTAATTCTCTTGTCCATTCGTATATTCACTCTCACAAGCGTGTTAACGTATGGTGCGGTATTGATCATGTTCAATTTCCACATGCGGCGTTGAAGTGAAGCACGCACCATAGTGGCCGTTAGACAGGTTGACCTTCCAGTTTAGAATATGAAGTTATGACTAGCATCTTCTTAATCTTGTACATAGATGAATTCTTTGAAATTAATATTTAGCGTTTGGACGCGCATAGCGTTGCGTCTCAGCTACGGATGGTTAGTTGAGACAGAATGTTATAATGTCAACGTTTCATCATTTCGATTGCGTAGAAGCAAAAGAATGTTCGATATCCCATCTGAAGCTCACCATTATCCATCAGAAGAATGAATGTTTCTCGGTACGGAACTCTTGGAAGTGGTGTCGAGGGGAAAAGAACAGGCACTATCGCCTCTCCAGATTTGTGCAATGATTGGATACGAATTCACGAGAACCTTTTGGAGAAAGATGATTTATTTGGTCCCAGCAGTCAATATCAAGTTTTGTTCCAAACAAATCCTCTCTACAACCTGATATAACTCCCTCGAAAACTGGAAGCTAAAATCGGCTTGCAGGGACTTCACACAATGGATGATTCCGATATTCATGGCCCACTTCGAACGACTCAACTGATGATCCATTGCAGAGACGCAGTCAATCGGACTTCCATAATTGCAAAGCATGATAATTACATGTAGAGCAAGCTGATAAAGATCTTTATCGAATGAGGCTCGCCTGAATGTAGTATTGCTGGCATTTCTATATGCTGAAACACTCGAATCAGAATATGCACTGACTACAAGTAACAGTGCATAACATATGCCCCAAGCTTGGTGAGCGACATGTGGCTCATCACATTGCACAACAATTTTAGTGCTGCCTCCTCCTTATGTATATTTCAATAGATAAAAAAAGGTTTAAGAACAAACATTTGATTAAAATATAGTGTACAATGAAACACCAAGTCTGAGTCCTCCTCAAGGTGGAATAGGTCATCTTATTCGGGTGCTCAAACTTCATGTCAGAACCTGTATGACATAAATCAATTTAAACACTATGCATATGGGGTTGGGGATAATTCGCTGACTGCCTTTCAGTCGTTGATTTTCCGCATTCATAACCACTTTCTCTACCGTATATCTTCTGACACGATAGATGTGAACTGCAAGTACTGAGAAGACGGAGGAATGGTCTGATAATAAATACCACATGCATGAGAAGAGAATATCGTGTTTATAATCGTGGTCAGTTACAGGTTGTCGACAATGAGGAAATCAAGAAATTTTAGGTTCGGAATAGCAGCTAGTGGCATGGTCCCATACGCCTGCGCGTATGTCTGACTACGGATACGTGCATCAAGTTTACAATAGGTCCCTCGTTGAGTACCACGATCAAATGTCTGAAGTCTAGCTGCATGAGAAGCGGAAACATAAAAGACGTTGAGCTCAATGTACGACTGATCCATCTTGAGAAGGACTCAGACGACTCACCTTCACATTCATAAGGACTATAGAACAGCTCTTCGATCGGATTCATGTACGATGTGTTCACCGCGCGACAGTTTGGGCGGATCTGGCCTTGGGTCTTGACTTCTTCTGCTCCAAAGGCGCGCATGGCCTCTCCGAACTCTTTCTGGAATCGACGATTTTGGCCAGGTTATAGTATCCATATTGGAAAGCACACCCTCATTGGGGAGATGCATTCTTGTTGACAAAGTCTATTAGATATGTTTATTGGGTGGATCTGCATACACTCCAGTACTGAGTGGATATAATACTTAGGATTAGATTTGCCCGTGAGCGTAGCAAGTGATCCATTCTACTGACTTGGACATCAAATATGCAACCATATATATGACAATAGTCTAATATCAGTGTCATGGATTTGAGTAAGTTTATAATGAAATGATATTTAATATGAATTTTCTTGTTCCTATCTTGAAACTTAGTGGTCACAACCCCAAGTTATAGCTGGTTGTAATAAGTTTAACTGCACAATCCAGAAATATTCAGGATCATATATATATATTAATTAATTATACATAGTGCTATGTTCTTTAGACAAAACCACCTAATTCTGATGTTTGGAATTCCAGCACACACCTTTTCTTGTATATATAAACCCATATTCAGAAGTAAATTGAGTCGTGGTCTCCTGTCCAACCCGCATCAAAGTCTCCAAATTAATTTCTTTGGATATTAATATTCCCATAATCGATATATATATTGACATATTGAGTATATATATATATATATTCAATATGTCTTAAACTTTCATACATAAGAATATTCTTTTAACCGTATAAATCTGTATTGGTCCCGGCTTCTTGTTATATCTTGACAAGAAAATGATCATACTATATGTGTGGGTCATACTCAGTTTGCAGCCAAATTAATTTATCCAAGGGTACTTGCATAGGGATACTTAGCTTGTTAGCTGGATGAACTGGTTTCTCCAACTACCATGGGAGTAGATACACACTTTCTATAATTCATAATAAACTCATGAGTACAACTTATGACTCAAGTATAAAGGTTAGCATATATGGATTGATGCATTCTATACACTTCTCCAATGATGAATCAGGCCACTTCGGTAACTTTAAATCGAGAACTCAGTACCTCCTTCACATGAACTCCATACTTTCTTCACTTTCTTCTAGTCTAAGACTATTAGATGCAATCATTTTGGAAGCTGCCCCATTTCGGATCAGATTCCGCAAAAGTTAGAGGATTGGACCGTCGTGGTTATCAGAAATACGAAACTACGCTGACACTAGAAGCCAACCTTTTCATCACTACATGTCAAACATATTCATACATTGTTTTTCTTTTCAATGTTAAACATTGTGCTAAATATACTTCCTAGATTTTATATGCTATCTCACTTTTGATTTTATGCTAGAGGTGGAACTTTTGTAATTATTACCCCCCATGGGTTTTACCTACATAAATTTTCCACCTCCTATACGAGATAATGGTATCAAAGAGTAAATACTCTTTGATACCATTATATCGTCTTCCAATCATGAACTTTTTTTTAGTGACAATATGCTTACTTGATATGGATGTCAAATCGATGGTCTACAATAATTGTAATGCACTCCCGACATCTTGTGAATCAGCATGACGGATGGAACCTACATCTGAAATCCATGCTCTCAGTCTACCGTAGTTTGTGTCGATGGGCACAAGGTAATGGGCCATTGCAGTGGAAATCTTTGCAGAATGATGACCATTTGGAAACTCAGAAACTTTTTATTCATTCAACTCTTAAGAATTTTTGTAAAACGTGAAATTGGAAAGAACACGAACTGGAAAGGCAGCCCTCGGACGGCAAATACTAGTCAGACTATGTACAAGAGCTAGTCGGACTCATCTAGTCCTTAATTCAATGAGCGACAGTTTGTGCGGATCTGGCCCTCGGTCTTCACTCCCACCGCTGCCAAAGCGCGCATGGCCTCTCCAAACTCCTTCTGGAACTCGGCATCATCTGTCAGAGTAACGACTATGTCTTTGGTGCGCGAGTCGTCAAACAGGGCTTGATCGGACGTGAAGAGGCCCTTGTGCTGCTCTAGAGTTTTGTAATAATTCGATTCGAACTCGCCAGCAGATGTCGCAGTGAAAACATCCATAAAAATTTCGATTGTGGTATTGTAAGTCTGCTGTGGACAAATCTGTTTCAGCTCCTCGGCATACACAGAGTCGATGGCTGGATCGGTGAAATGGGTTGCGTTGAAGTTGTACAGTCTTCCCACAACTTTGTCACAGTGTCCTACTCCCACGGTGTGCGACCCTGAGAGAACCACCATCTGCCTCGCTGATAATCCCCTTTGAGCGAAAGAATCTATGAGCTGAGAGACCTCAAACTCTGGCGGTGGCAACTCTGCTTCGGCAGAAGAGGCCAGGGATACCACGCCATCTTTCCTTCCTCCTTGCACCGCCCACCTTGTCCCGTTCAGCTGATTCACGATCACATTGCAACACAGCAGACGAACAATTCAGATCTGTAGATGTAGCATGAGCAGCCAAACGATCCAGTGGCACAGTGAGAGAAAAGACAACATGGCTAGAGACTGCTCGGACGAATTTGTCTTCAAATTTGCATGCATTGAGTGGATACTGGCCAGTCTGGAAAATAGAGTATACGGAGTGCATGTAGTGGTACCTCGACCGTGCTGTCACGAGCTGCATAAGCGAGGATGTCGGCGCATGATACTACACCTGGGCAAATAGCTTCTACAGCAGTTTTTGCAGCGTCAATGATTTCGAAGCCTGCAAGATCCGTATTCACAGGAGCGGTCTTTTCTGTTCCAGCACCATCGAGGAGTACTGAGCCATCGCAACCCTGCCGATAGAAAAAATGTTACCGTGCATGCAACGTGAAAACCATCCACCATATTGCAGTTGCAGACCTCATAGGTAGAACTCAACGATATTTATCTATTGATCATGATGATCAACTAGTCAGCTTCATGATCATGAGACCTTTTTGAAGATGAGCGAAATGAGATAAATTCCTAGGACTTCGAATCATTCATTCTCGCCCATGCTTACCTCAACAAAACAATCGTGAAATTGCATACGAATGACACCAGCAGCAAGTTTGAGGTTCTTGGCAAGCTCATCGTGCACGGCCTTCTGGATAACAGTTTCTGCGTCCTTGCATGAGCTGCTATAGTAGTCATCTCTTAACTGATCATACCCATAGATATCGCCAGCAACATCACAAAAAAATCCAGAGAACGCTAATAGTGAAATTAGAACCAGACACCTGAGCTGTGCCATCTTTCTGAGTCGCTAGCTTCACTGTTTTCCGAGTGACCTGAATGAAGATAGGTGTACCTTTTTCTTTCTCTCTTTTTCCAAATGAAGGCGAGAAGAAGGAGAGTCAGGACCTTGGTTTCTGACTCAAAGAAGATAGTATATTTTTCAGCTGTCAAGGACTAGATCCTAGAGAAACGACTCTTCTATTGATAAAACGTTTGATTGGAGTCTAAGTGCAAAGACAGCTCGAGCTGAACTTTGTTTTCTGATAAGGTGATGAGCTCTAAGCGAATTTATACTTCGACAATCGGGGCTAGCTGTTCTTGCCCGTTTAGTTGTGAAGAGAGAGGACAACGTGTGATTCTGAGGTGGACACAGTGATAGGGAATGGAATTTTATACACTTGTATATTTGAATTTTATACACTTGTATATACGAGGCTCATATGCTTGCATATAGAGCTCTACCTGCTATCTCGCAACAGTAGTCTGAACTGTCCGAACAGGTGTCGACGAATCAAACGATCATTTGCTCCAAAATTTTAGGCTTGTATGACCTCTCGTCACCAGAAGAAGACCCGGTCTTTGAGGGTCCGAGTTTTTTAGAACCTTTAAGCTGCCTTGATCTGTTACCAACTACCAACAGTTCTTTTGGATGATCTACAAGTCACCAAACTGAAAGCTAGTACAAGATTTTTTAAGTAGTCTCGACCCTTCCTCACAACATTTTGTGGGGCTTTGTCTCTCTCGGCTCTTTCAAGGCATTTTCCACAGTGTGCATGCTTAGTACATATTCCCGACTGGGTCCATTCAATTCTTTACATTTCATCTTGCACTGTAATTTAAGAAAAACAGCACGAATTCCATCATTTGAACTGATCAGACAAGCAGATTACGATTATATTACGTGGCCTTTTCACAATTCAGAAATTAATTAGTCTACTACCCGGGTGTTTGAACTTTACTATGGCTAGCTAGCGAACGGGTGAGCCAAGTCTATGAAGGAATTCTGCTCTGTTCACTCGTGCTTCGAGTTACCACTACTAGAAAAGCAAGTAACCCACTCAGATATTTTTCACTCCTGAATCAAATTTTGCCCATACCGTCTTGTGATATGAAGTGATGTGAGTTACATTGGCCTAGCAAGAGGGAATAGATTTATCAGCTGTTCATGATTATGCCAACCACATTAATGATGTGATTCAGATGACGTCTTCACCTCAAAGTTTGAGACTAGAACTTCTGCAGGCCTTGTCCTGAAAGACATTCGATTCTCTCACAAAATTGTTTAGATTCTCCGTGCACTTTCGTCTCTAACTTAATGAGCTTTGCATATTTCGTCACATATTGATATTCAGCAGTGATGACCCACGTCGTTGGGAAGGTTGAATCACTTGGAATTCACAATCGATGTCCTGCTTTTGTGCGCAGCGCCTACTGCAGCAGCCACTGAAAAGTTTCAGAAATCCACTATCAAAACATAAACTCGACGTTCATAACCTTAAGAATAAAATTCAACTTTATTTCATCTCACATATGATGCGTGCGAATGTTCTCTAGCGGAGGAATGCTCCACGGGCCGAAAATTAAATTTCGTAACTGACCAAGCATTCTGAGGCATACGAAGCGAATCCTCGAAGAAATTTGATGTAGAAAGGAAAACAAGCAGAAGCATCATCCACCTCTTAAAGGCTGGAAATGAAATTGATTTTAGGGCTTCGAATACCGGGGCTTGATATAGCTTGCAGTAATTATGAAACTTGCCATTAACGTGGGTCATCGTGCTGAAGCTCACACACCATTCTCCCGGGGATGAGCGACATAAACAATGTGTCATTTAACAGTTGTGACGTTCATTTCCATTCAAAGTTTTCTGTCACAACAAGCAATCTTCAACCGGGGAAAATTTTATGCACTACAGATTTCAAGATGAACCTATGACGGTGACGAAAAGCACGCTGGTCGATCTGGAGAAGAGGAATCTAGTTGCGAAGCTGACTTACAGAAGGGAAGTATTTCCTACAAGTTCTTCAAACATCCCTCATAACCGGCTACATTGGCTACCTAACCGGTCACTTAAGATACAGATCTGGAGACGAGGCAATTCGATAAAAAACTGCCGGTGAGGTGTTCCATCTGTAGGATATAGCTTGCAGTAATTATGAAACTGCATGATTTACACTGCCATTGTAAAAATCCGTTTCCTTCATCTTGTGTCATTACTGGAGTCTGATCGCCTAGATTTTAACGTAGCTGTTGAGCTCAAGGCGAGACTTCTTTTGGAGCAGACAGGAAGAAGCAGAAGAGTTGTGATCTGAGAGCCGAAGGATTCAGACCAAAAAGATTTGCTATTCACTTTAAGGGTGAAAGAGCCACACTGACCCAGCCTTTATTGAAATGGGATGGAAGGAAGTGGGTCATCATACTGACCTAGGTATCCCATGTAGCACTCTCGTTGTCGAACAGTAAGGGCTACAAGTGATCATCATTATTAAAAAATGTGTCACACGGAGCTAAGAGTAGAATAGACTTTCTACGTGGTGCACAGGATTCATAGCGATCTAGACGGAGGCCACTTCGATCATCTGTCTGCCAGTGGCTCACTGTATTGTTACGTCCCACGCCATAGCTGAGGGCCTCTCACATCGCGCGAACATAATTATCAGCGTCCAAGAGTGCAGCATCATCACAATCCATTACAGTTATGATTCAGACCCCTGTCCAGTTTGAAATGAAATCTTTTGATGGTACTCTTGGAATTCCAGTACAGGTATATCTATATTGCTGCCTTTCCAGACAGTCCAGCAGGTCGTAGTCCCCGTTCGACCGGCCTGGGCAATGTAAATGCCATGGCGGAAAGCTCCTTATGTGCATACAATAACCGACAGCTGACGGTGAGCTGTAAAGAAAGTACAAAAACGAAAAGATGGTGAGGCCGACAGCCAGAACAACACCATGTTCACTCGATTTGTATTGAATAGACAGCGTGTTCTTCTGCCTTGGAGCCATTCAGACTGTCGATCGATCGATGGGTGAAAGTGAATATATATACCCCTTCTCTCGTGTAACATCGCAGATCTGGAGCCTGTGCATAGTCTTCCTCGGTGTGAAGCTTTCCAGGAGCTGTGTACACACTTCTGGGACAGAATTTCGTCGTTGAAGATCTGCAGAAGATGGAGGGCCCTCCTCCTTCCCCTTCCAGCTCTAAATCTGCGGATGGTTGGCAGATTTCAGCATCTGACGGGTTTCAGAACCTGACATTTATGAGGCAACTGCATGACAGCAACTTGAAAAAGATGCAAACGCTCCTCGAAATATATCAGAAAAAGGTCATGGAGCACGAAAAAGCTCTGGAGGAACAAGAGGAATTAGTCAAACTGATTCACAGATCAGAATTTCTCGATGCTCACCAAAAAAATAAAATCCTGGAAGACCTGGAGGCACTCAGTTTTACACGTATGTCTGGTACGCCTGCCTACTTACATGACTGGCTGTTCGGTTGATTCAAAAGTTTGCCATGCCAAGAGAGCAGTGCATATTTGTATGCTACAAAATTGGGCGATATGTAGCACTTGGTAAAAAAAATTTTTGCTGAAGATGATCATCCACAAATTCTTGTTCAGTGAATCAAATCCTCTTGCATGTTGTGTGTGAAGGTGGAACCTGAAGCAAATCCAGATGTAAGAATCATGGATCTCAGAGTGCACGAGTCCCAAAGACCCTTCAGAAAAAAAACTCAGGAATGGAGGTGAAGAGATTCACGGTTATTTCTCGAGCAGTCATGTAGTTTTTACTAAAAATGTTTCCGACCATGGGTTCGAATTCACGAGGGCCCCAGGGAGACGTGATTACATTTTACACTTTAATTATGAAAAGCGCAAGGTCGAAGGTGAAACTCAGGGCATACATTGCTCTTCCAATATTAACATTTTTCAATCCTAGTTATTTCACCAATCAGTTGGATGAAAGTAAGAATGATTGCCTTGTTTAACGTTGTCATTATTGTTTTGATTTCTTATGAGATTACAATCTATGCATATGGAAAGCGGCATAAATATTCGTGATGAGGTATGACACAATGTTTCAGTATCGTAATCATAACTGCATGCCCATTCTATGGTGAATGAACTGCATTTCCGTTGCAAGTCTTTCTATAAGTTTTGGAGTCCTTATCGATGACAGTTCATTAATCTTGTAGCCTTTTTTAATTTTTGCAAGAGAGGCTGATTAAAAATCCTCCCCTTTTGTTAGGTCGCTAAGTCTTAGAATCAAATCAAAATTTTCAGTACTTGAGATATTCATTCGATTCCATGTGGCTGACGATTTCAGATTTAGCATGCCGAAACAACGTTCCTATTTACTTGCCACGGACTCTACATGTTGGAGTTGCTGAACTCAGTACTACTCGTATAATCTGCACTTAAGTTTGCTCGATCCAGATATGCCCAGAATGCTGTGAAGACTTGTGTTGGATATGAGCTACTAGATGCCATCCGAGATATTGAGCAGAAACCGGGAATGAAATAATAAACCTGCTATGAAAGCGGAGTGTAATTGGTATCAAAAGTATAGTACATACTATCATGGAATCAAATGACTTTCTGCTGTATCTCTAGAAGAGAAATCATTTATTATTCGAAACTCTTTCACCGGCATCATAAAACCTCATATACCTGGTGGAGGAATAAGACGTCCTGTGGCACTGTTCTAAGGTAACCTTCTTCGAATTAGGCAGCAAGTTACATAGTTCTTCCGAAGGATGTGAGACGCACTGGCTACGTGCGAGGTAACCAGTGCGAGGAGACTCAAAAGCACCGCTCACTTTTCCTGTCTCGTATAACCTCGATGATAATTAGAGTGTTAATAGCATACAAGAACAAAGTGGATGACACGGGAAAGTTGAAGGAAGAATGGATCGGATGTGGAAGGTCACTAGTAATACTACTCATCCAATTGTTGTAATGATTAGAAAGCACATGCAGCTGGTGGAGGAGCTCCACTCCGGGGGTGTGATTTTTCTCCGGGCATATCCATTTCATCGTCGGCAAATGTTCAGTACTTGAAGTAAGCTCTGCTGAAATTACTTGGTCCTCCGACGACCTCACAGTCTCACACCACTACTCACCAACTATGCAATGCTGATTAGTACAACCACCAGCTGCGTATACAAAGACCTTGCCTTTAAAAATATAACCTTTACCTGAAAAAGAGGAGGTTATGTTTTCCAGCTTCAGCAGGAGGTCCAGAAACTTCATTTTTGGCCTTCTACCCCGCACGGGGTAATGAACTCACCCTACTGAATTCCAGTTGGAAAGTGAGCAGTGAATTCAGAGCTTAAGATCCATGTATGAAGAACAGGAAGTCAACGTTCTACATCAGAATGCTGCTTTTCTGAAACAATTGTTGTTGGCATTCTTCGACACAAAACAGAACACCAAATATATTCAGACAGGACTAGCAGTGCCCTTGTTTCAGCAGAGATCATACGTCCTGGCACACTTGAATATGTTTTCTGTACCTTGACTGTGGTACGGTATCTCAAGCACTTTTGTCGGTGCATGGGACTACAACAACTGGAAACACTAAGCTAGTACTGTACTCGTTCACAACAGCTCTATATTTAGTGACATCAATCTCTTTGTAACCTCATATTTCATCATTCACGAATGCAGCGTTTCGTGTTCAAGCAATTTGGAAGCATCCCCACCCTCCGAACAGTTCGTTAAATGGTTTGAGCAATTTGAATTTTAAATAATGATAATGATGAATTTGATGAAATCTGATTGCAAGTATGGTTCCGCTTTAATACTTAAAGTTGTTTTATGGGTATAAGTACGAAACCCCTGCCTGGATTTACAATGTACAGCGATGGGCACTTCTCACTCTCTTCATGTGCCCAGCAAGATCAAGATAACTTCGAATTATATAAACGTTTTATTGCATTTATAACTGATCAAACTGGTACTGATCCAAGATATGCAAAGATTGCATTTATTGGTTCTATGAGGAGTAACTAGTGCAACAAAGTAGTTTACTATATATGTTTCCCACAATGTTTTCAGTTACGCTATTTTATGAAAAGCAAAAAGTATTTTAAATTTATATCTTCCTGTATAATGTTCTCAATTTAATCATTATCTGCATCAAGAAATCTGTCCATACCATCAAACTTTCAATTTAGAGGTTTTTGTAATACATTTTATTTAATAAAAATCGTCATGAAATTTTTTTTTTAATATCATGCTTTAAGTTAATGTCTTCATTTTCTGTTCATCTTAGAATAGATGCACGTCGGATACCTGATCTCATTTGTCAATTTTCAGAGTTGTTGTTCATTCACCAATAGAATGTTGAGTAGAATTTTTGTGAGTACGGGATCAATATCAATGTTAGAACTTAAACAGAAACCAGTATAACGGGAAAAAGAATTCTTCTACGTATATTGTCACTAGAGTCTTCATAAGAAACTGGCAGATATAGGTACAATATATATATATATATATATAAAGTTTTATGTTCTGTAATATGCAACTTTCTTTCTCTGCAACCCACCAGAAATAAATGAGAAAATCTGAAAAATGTATTGGATACATCCTCGTCAAATGCCATACATAACATATTTTATAATTATTTTTAAATAAATGAATTTAATTTAATTTTTATTACAATTTGATGGTTTATTTAAATATATTGTAGTAAAAGTCCAATCTTAGTTGGTAGAGTCAAATCAAGATGGATTTTGGATTTAAACCCTTGCTTATGTGCAAAGGTTTTAGGAGATCCCTTGGATCTGCATAAATCCATCCATGAGTGATGTGCAACCTTCTTGGTTGACAATGATAAACATGTTGTTCAATATCTTCAGTTGACCTGATTGTTTGATGTGTTTCATACAATTTGTGGCAATAGTGTAGAAAACTCAATCGTCTAATAAAAATGTATAACCCAAAAATAAATTAATTTAATAAAAATAAAAATAAAAATAATTTCAATTATTTTTTATTGAAAGTAAAAATCTTAATTTAAGAAAAAAAAAATAAAAAAAAAATAAATTTCATGATTGATGTTACAATCAAATCAATATGTAAACATGATAGTTTGATAATTATTTTATTATCTGGAAAATTATTGGTATTTGTTTATGTTAACTATATGAGATCAACATATACTTGACATGTGAAATATTTGAAACTATAGATTTTTATTTTTAAAAATTAATATATATTGTAAAAATAGTTATTGTTTCAAAATCCAAAAAAAATTTCACATTATTCATGGTTAAATTGCAATTAGTATAAATTTTGGTGTCAGATTATAATTTTTATTCTTAAAGCTTTTTTTGCAAAGTTTGAGTTCATTTAAAATAAAAATCATATTCAATTTTATGCATAAAATATTACTTAGTGTAATAATGATTGTGTGAAATATAATTACCAAAATTAAAATTTTGTAACCCCAATATTTAGAGGATATTTGAATGGAATTATTAAAAATATTCAGTAAAAGTTATTTGTTTATCCTAAGCTATAAAAAGGATTGTCTTAAGGAAGAAATCAATTTCAATAAATTGTAATCAATATTTATTTTTGAACTTCTCATTTTGATTCATGCAGTGCAATTTGAAAATCAAGAATGAAGTAAATAACTAAGCAATATTAAAGTCTAAATTTTTACTAACAAAAATATGATATGAAGTTTTTATTATTATGAATTATGTGATGACACCCCAAGTTAAGTAGATGTGCATAGAACAAAATAGATATATCAATTAAATAGTACCATTTGCATTGGACGTGATGGCCAATAGAGCTATTATGAGACTTTTGGCTCAAAGGGTAGAGTTTGAATTTGGGCTCTTTGGAGTACAGTTTTTGAAGTTAAGACTTTGATAATGTGACTATAGTGGACATTAGGTACTGTTTTAATCTGAATTCTTTGTGTCTCAAATAAATTTTGCTGTTATAAATTTTGAAATAAAACTTAAAACTAACAGCAAAAACAAATAAGCACTAATGTCTGATTGATTCAAAATTTGGTGAGATCATTGAAGACCTAAATTAATTCGTACAACAGAAGAGACATCAAATAAAAATCCAATTGTATCAAAATTAGAAAATTTATTCATTGAGGGGTCTAGAATCAGAGTCAAAGATTTTTTGAAATTTCATGAAAGTAACAAATGGTAAATGTTTAGAATTAAAAAAATTATTCTAGAAAATATTTTAAATAATGTCTGATTATCCATCCGAAGAGTAGAAGGCTTCCAAAACTGAACTTTAGTGTTTTTATTGCTCTCTTGAGTCTATGTGATATTTCAATTATAATTAAATTAAATGATTTTATTTAGAAATTAGACTCATGGTATGATTTGCAGTGGAAGAAAAACTCCACGTTGTTTAGTCCATTTATGACATGAAAGGGAATATTGTAGCATTTGGAGGATTTGATTGATGAACGATTATCATGAGTTCTAGGGTGAACATCATGAAGATATTAAATTTTGTATATAATATTGGTCTCCAAACAACATCTCTATTATTTTTGGTATAGTGTTGGGTGAGGAGAATTAATATTTTCTATTTATTTTAGATGATAAAGTTGGAATTACTCAAATTGTGAAGAATTCAAAATTTCCAAGCTTTAATCCTTTTTGGATTTTTTTACCCAATTGAGTAGAGACTACCAAGGGGTGAAGAATAACAAGCTAAGAGGCTTCCATGAGTTCAAGCGCAAGACCGTAACCGTCTGTAAGAAACATATACTTGGATGTGTCGCTTGATGAATGTTACCCATGGAATGACAGCGGCATAGGATGCCCAATACTAGTATGAAATATTATAAAGGAAGTTGAGATGTAGAGTGAAAGATGTCATCTTATTACATGAAATATCACCTACGATGGACATTCTGTTTTGTCTTGCTGAATGTATTGAGCTCAACATAGAGGAGAAAATGGTTATTGATGGATTCAATAAGTAATCATCATCTTCATCAACTACTTCACATAATCAATCTACAACACACATCGAAAAAGATTATGGTACACACTTAGAACAGTCTAGATCATTTGATTGAATGGTGAAGCTGTTGGATGATCTAGAATGCTAGCTTCAACTAGGAGAAGCAGATAAAATACACATGAAGAAGCAACATGTGCTCTTGAAGAGACTATTGAGCTAAAAGTGTTACTGCAAGCTCAAGTTTATTCAATATCACTTCATTTGTATAAAAATAAAATATTTTCTAAGCCTATGCTAGATAGACCTTGGAACTTTAAGGATCTTCTAGTCATTAGTTTTATTGCAAGTCTGCCATGTGAGGATATTAACAACCAACCATTTTAGCTTATAAAAGTCTGCAAGAGTCTGACATGCATAGAAGATATCTCATATAGATTGAAAATTATTTTATATATAACAGTGCTAACAAACTTATTTGAGAATTTTTAGAATTTCAAAAAACTCACATAACAAAAATAATTGTATCAATTTTTACAAGGTAAATCTTTTAAAAATAATAGTTTTTGGCTACAATATAGTCTAAACCTAACAACAAGTTAATAAGTATAAAGAACAGAAAGCTTTTGAAAAAAGTAATCCTAGATTGAGATAATTCACAACCTAATGATGAAAAACGTGAAAAAATGAAATAAATCTCCACATTTGACTTTAACTAAAGATGATTTGCTTTGTTTTTTCATTCAATAAAATTTTTCATGTGAATGAAAGTGGCATAAATTATTTTCACATATGAACGATTCAATTTTTACTTTTATATTTTTATGTAATCATCATGTAATAAAAGTAAAAAAGTTGATATTTGTTTCAATTTACTAAAGAGCCTACTTCCATACTTGTAAGAAAAGTGTAATACACTTACAAAAAACAAAAAAATAATTATTATCAAATGTTTTGAATAATTCTGAGCTAGCACGTGGTCAAACTTCATTCATTTCTTGCAATTATGATGTTTTTTAGAAATAAAAATATTTCACTCACACAGTCAAGTCTTTTTTGATAATAATTATTTTTATCAAATTATATGTTTCACTTTTTTGAAATGAAAAATGCTACATGTGTCTTTGTAATATGTTGTCTCCAAATACAATTTCACAATCATTGATCTTTCATTGGATTAGAGATTGATCAATAAATGAGCAGATAGCTAACCTTGATATTTTAGGAATTTTGATATACTTTGAAAAAAAAACATTGAGGGAAAAGAGCATAATCAAAGAACGGACAAGAGAATCATAATCTCCTTCAAGAATGTGTCCAAAAAACCTCTAAGATTATTTTCTCTAGTAATATGAGCATTTAAGCTAGATGGATCAAAATACGTTAATATAACAATTTATACTTATCTTATTTTAATATTTGATATCAGTTGTTATGTCCAGACACAATATGTGATTTGGGATATTCATGTTAAAGTCATGATAATGGTTGAATAATCTCAAGGAGGAATCTTCTAACCTTTATAAATGATTCAACTATTCTGTTATAGTGGACATATCATGTCTAAGAGTTGTGTGTATCCCCATACTACTTATTGACTTGTATAAGGATAAAAATTAATTGCTTCAAACTTTGCCTCAACCAGCAATAAGACAAAAAAGGGTTTATATTTTTGTTAAAAAAATCAAATGTTAAATTGGTAAAAGACAAATCAATGCTATAAAACAAATGTTCAAACATTTAAAATATGAAAAAATCAATAAATTGTATAAAGTTGATTATTGTTATGTAAACTATTGTTAGGACCAGGAGGAGTGAAAAGTATGGGGAGCAGGAGGCGTCGGAACATAAGAAGTAAGATGGGGAAAACGAGGAAGCTTTGGGGGATGACAAAGAACGAGGAGAGGAGGAAGTGCTTGAAGACAAGTAGGAAGACTTGGGACAAGAGGAAGTGGTGGAAGATGAGTAGGAAGGCTTGAAAGTGAGGGAAGCGTTGGAGTACTAGTATGAAGACTTGGGATGGGAGGAATCTTTGAAAGATGAGTAGGAAGAGTTTAAATATCATAAACAAGTTTATGAGTTTGAAATATATTTTATATTAACAAATTAATAATTTATTATTCATAATTATAACAAGTATCAATAACAATTAGCATAAAAGGTAAAATTTTAATCAAAATTGAACTAAAATAAGAATAAAAATAATAAATATAAGTAGATATTAACTATACACAAATTTCTAATTTTTTTCTAAAAATAAAAAATAAAAAATAATTTAAATTTAAACAAACATAATTAATAATTTAAATAAATAAATAAATTTTATTCAAAAATATATGAAAACATCATTAATAAGATACAAAGTAGGTGAAATAGTAAGAACTACCAACACAGAATAAACATTTTTTAACTGAAAATTTTTGAACACAAAAACTACAAATGTGATAAAAACATATTTTAAAACTTGAAGATTCCAGCAAACACATAAACATACATGTTTGGTATCTCAAGTTGAGTGTCAATGACTTAAAGTTTCTTTTTCTTTAGATGTTATACACAGTGATACAAGTCAGTGTCTATCTCAATTATATCCCATACAATTTTCATATACTCATTGTCGAATTTTTCTTAGCATTATAAATTTTTTTCTTATGTATACTCATTTTCTAATCCAACAATAAATCTATACAATAGTCCATCAATTTGTGTGTGTGGGGGGTTGGAAAGTTGTTGATTTTTTCCTCAGTCAAAAGCTCTTGAAATATTTTAATTCGATGTGGAGACAAGTTGAAGAAAAGAAAAATTGATTTTTTTGTTAAAATATTTTCTTCTTAGAAATGCTCTTTTGAAATGTGGCAGAAATATAATTGAAAGAGGACCACATCCATGTTCAACCTTCTAGTTTCCTAAATTAAAACTTGTAGACTTGTTGGAAAAATGAAAATATATTTTGCTTTGAGGTCTATTCACATTATACTTAAAGAAATTTTTACACTATTCCTTAGCAGACAAGACAATTCTGTTTGAAATTCCCATCATGTGGTTCCTAGTAATAGTTGGATCATGTACTAACAACACATGTAATAATCAGCTTATCTTTATCCTTATTAGTTTTTGGATTATTTACTAGCAATAGATGTAATACTCTGCTAATTCCAAACCGTACAACAATTTTTAAGCATAACAACATATTTATCAGACCTTCATCATGTACAAACATAAATTATTTTCATTTTCCTTTCCACAATGTTGGTTTAGGAATACATTATGCTTGTAAAATGTCTTTTTTTACGGGCAATCAAACTCTATAAAATTTTTCTCTAGGTTGAGTGTTAAAACCAGTCACTAATTCAACTACAATTAATCAGTGATTTTTAATAGACTTATTAATCTCATATGATGATATGACGTTTGTTTGAAGATGCTAAGAAGTCTCAATGAATAAACATTACTTCAATGAGTAGGCTATTTCTAAAAGAAGTTGAAAAAACATAAGCATTTCAAAGTGACACGTATATCAGTAAATACTTTAGCTAGAAGCAAAAAATTAACATGATCACAACCCTAACGTAGAAAGATTCAAATAAATTTCAAGTTGTTTTTAAGATTCCTCAAAAATTCTTGCATGTTATCATATGTACCTGATTTGAAAGAAACATGAAGAAAGTTTGAATCTTGGGCAGGTTCTTGATGTACATTACTTTCTTTGTCATTTTTGTTACTGAAAGCTTCTTTGCAATGATTTAGTTGAGAAGTCTAATGATGTGTACTTCCTCCTGGATTTCTTAAAAGTCACTTCATTCTATAGAAATTGATGTCATCCATAAGCTTCATAATCCTTTATGATATATCCTTAGAGATTCTTTTCTTTGCGGGAATCGAGATTTGCATATGACTCTTCAACTTCATTGTTCCATGCATGATGAAAATTTTATCTAAGAAGTATCAAATAATATCATATCAAAATAAAAATTGAAATACATTGACATATTTTTAGATGTTCTTGATTGAAATAAATATTATCATAATTTTTTGATTCTTCTGCTAAAGATTATGTTTCCACAAAAGAGTCTTATGTCTTCTTCAATAACTTTCACTGAGATCAAAAAATGCAATTAAACAAATTTAAGCTTCCATTTATTTTGTTTTGTTACATACACGTCCATGCATTATGATTTTTGCTATATGAGATAAGTTATCTTAAAAAAAATAATGCACATATCATTTTGATAAAACATAAAAAAATGTTGTGAATTGAAATTATACATGTACCACTTTCAGGAGATTATATATGTATATTTTTTATGGTTAGAACATAGATATCTTTTTCAATCTTTAAATAGAATGGATCTTGTCCATATCAAAATGAATGATATCCTTGCAGTCTAATAATAAGTCAACCTTTACAACAAAGAAAGTCATATAGTTTAGTATTATTTTTCTCTTTGTCAGTGTTCATTGAGAATCGCAAGTGTAGTCAGTATAGAATGAAGTATTCGAGAAGCTAATAGGTGTTACATTCCATCAATCTAGATTGGTGTCACATACCCGTAAAGATGCCCAGGTATTCGCCCATGAACCATGGTTGGATTCACCTCGGCAGTAGAACTTCATCAGAATATTGCCTCGAATTCAGCTTGTAAAGGAGAGATCAATCTTCAATCACTAAATCAGGAGTTGAATTTCACTTATATGTGTAATTTCGTATAATCTGATAGATGGGTAGTGACATTGAAATCGGATTGAGTGGTTGAATAATACTTATTTGTAGCACTCTTCAGACTATGATTGTCCAGAGTCTTCAAAAGATGCATACTTATTCATCACTGGTAGTGGATTAACACCTCATTCCCTTGGGAATAAACTTTAATTCCTTACAATTGGCAAACCTTTGTGTAACTTGTATGTTGTATATTTTGGAGAATGTTCCCTTGTTGGGTGATCCATGTGCATGGGTGATGACGAGTACACATCAGGTGTGGTCATGGATTGGACCAGCGGTATTACTACATGCAACGAGAGTAGGATCTTGTGCACACTGTCCACGTCTATGATGGACAAATCTTCTTCCAAGGGAGGTTTTATTATGAGTATATGACGGAGTGGAGAGGCTCTCACATCTCATAATGGAGAGTATTTTGGATGTGGTGTATAGTTATGGTTTAAATAGGATATTATTTTGATTTTGTGAAGTTTAAGTTAGTGTTTGTAGGAATTAGAAATAATCCAAAGACTTCTAGCAAAATTCATGTCAAAGCTTTTAATAATTTTCTTCTCTAAGTAAAAGAAGAATGTAGCTTGCATAAATAGAAAAGTGAAATTTATTGATAATACATAGATATAGAAGCAATAAACATAGAAATGATGTCAATTGCATATAAAAGCTAAAATGCGGCCAAGTGCGTGGAAGTCAGAACTTAGGAAATTGCATAAAATAGGGAGAAGAGAGTTCTTTCATGAATTTGCAAGCTTAAGGTCAACATTAAACAGCGATTATGGTGAAGGAATTGCAACAAATGATAAACGAATTGAGGATCTAATATTTGCAAGGAGCTAAGGGAGTGAGATGGGCAAGAAGATGATAAAGAGGCAAGAATCACATGAGAAAATAAAGCTTCTACCAATAAAAAAGTAGTCATCATTATCTTTTTAACCACTTGTACCATCACCAGAGTAGATAGCATGAGATGCAAAATGATTGAAGAACTTGAGAGAACTATTCTTCATTTTCCGGCAGAACTATGTCTATCTATAATTATGGGAGAAGGTTAGGAGTTGAGATATCAAACACATGGTGAAAAGTTAAGTAAAACATAATTTGTTAAACTCTAAAATCTAAACAAAGATCTTGAGACCTAACTATGAAAAAAGCAGTATTTTTTGGATATCGCATGGAAGTCTAAGATCGGAGGATGTCGGGTGTGATGATAACTAGTTGCAATGTCATTTTCAACGTCAGTGTTGAGTTCAAGTGTGAAGAAAGTTTGAAAAAACAGATAGAGGAGAGTTTCGAGGTGGAAATTGGATCTGAAACTTGAGATGGTGATGATGGTAACATATTTGTTTTAGAAGTCAAAAATTATTCTAAACATCAAGAAGTTGAAGATGAGGAGTATAAGTCTAAATCTTAGAAATCTACTTTTGCATCTTGAAAATCGTTGAGGGTGAAGAAGCTAATCAAGAGATATAGATATAAAAAAGTGATGTTATTTGCATGTCTAATTGAGCAAAGAGATTTGTTAATATATCAAGAGCCTCAAAAGAGAGCTTAAAGAGCATTCATTGGCAAGAAGTCATGAAGGAGATTGACCAATCTAGTCTGACATTTTAGTGGTTCTTTCTAATAAACGAAAGTCATTTCCAAAAAACCAAATGTGGAATCCTCTAACCTTATCTGTCAGCAAGCATGTTATTGGCAGCAAGTTGACATATAAAGAAAAATCTACGAATGGAGCTTCACATATCTTGAATTACAAGTACAAGGTAAGGTTGGTAGTCAAGAGATATACAAAGCAGGTGTAGTACATAAGATGCATCCAAAAGAGTACATTATGATACTTTAGACTTTTTTGAAAGAGACTAAGAGCCAAAGACGTTTAGATCATAACGTAAGTGCTCAATTATCCTTCTCATAAATCTTGCATCCTCAACCTTGACGAATTTGACTTCATCTTCATGTTTTTGGCCGATCTCCTAACAGATAGACTTTGCAACCTGCTTCTATTTCTCCATAAGGTCTTCTACTTTGTCACACTTTTTACATTCTTTGCTTGTTGGGATGGTTTGCATCAGAGCTCTTTTCCTGCTAGCAATCAAGTGCATCAGTTTGATAAGCTCCGTATACCTATGGATGTAATCAGGTGTAATTTCATTTAGCTTCATCAGCAAAGACACCACTACGTTCTTGAGCTTTAACATAAGCTACAACATCAAAAAGAGTGGCTCTTCCTCATCTTTCTTGAAAGTCTTCACCTCTGGCCATAAACATGTTGTGATAGATAGATTTTCTATCTTCTTTAGCTTCTTAAGTCTTTGCCTGTTTGACAAAGGTTTTCTTACTATCTCAACGCTGGAACTGTAAGTCCTCTTGCTCGATAAATCTATCAAATGATATCTCCCAAAGATCTTGTCTTTAAATCCTCCTGTCACCTGATCTAACTTGTTCAAAGGTACTTTGGCTAGATCTAACTTAGACATCACCACCACCATGGTAAAATCGCTTTATGTCTGTCCCTCCTAAGAAAACACCTAATTAATTCATTACATTCTCTGTCAATATCTATCTATATGTTTTATGGACCCAACTCTAGCTAACATTCCTTTTAATCTGCTACCATGATTCATGTCATCATTGGGTACATGTGAAGTAAGAACAAAGATAAATAAATTATGCAGTTCTCTTTTGTTATGACATTCTTTGCCATTTCCTGCACATTCTAAGTAAAGACTTCTCCCTAATTGACCTTGATAGACCCATTCATAGAGCCTTCTACTAACCTCACTTTGTTCATGCTCACATAGGTGATCCTTGTTGAAAGTACTTCATGCACTAGAGCAACGCAAAAAAAAAAAAAATGATTTCCAAGGAGAAAATTTTTATTGATGGTCAAAAATGAAGGGAGGATGGAGGCCAAACAAAAATTATCATTAGAGGATACAATGTAATAATTATTAAAAGTTTATATCTAATGACTTATATTTTTAATCCATATGCTATCGTTAGTGATGTAGATCTAAGATTTATCTAAGCTTCAAATGAAGTAAGTTTTTCAACAACTCACTAAGGTCATGGCCTTCTATTTGCTGATGATTCAAGTTTGGCACTCATGGGAGGGCATATGTCTGACTTCAACGACCATCAATTCTGTCATAATTCATAAAGTTCATGCTTAACGAAATGTGAGGAATAGATGAATGGATGTTTAGTCAAGAAGATACCTTCATGAAAAAACTCAATGCAAAAGCATGAAAAATATATTTTTTCATTTGCTATTCAGAGAAATGCAACATGCAACACTTTGTTGTTGCTCTTCAAAAATATGATATAAGTATCAATTTTGTCAAGAACAATTGAAAAACTGATACAAATATTAATTTTTCCAAAAATAATTAAGAAATGATGGTGTGCAACCATGATTCACAAGGTAAAATATTATCAACTATTGTCTAATTTGCTTATATAACATGGAGCAAGTGACTAAAAAATACGGTTTGCAAGAGGAAATTAAATTCAATACAAAATTGACAAAATGATCATGAATTGATCTATAATTAAAGTTGTGATAAAAGAGACAAGAGATGTTTAAACTTTATTTAAGTAATGTTGTCCAATTCCGCTCATAAAAAATTATTGATGCTTAATCTTAGGTATACAATAGTAATAAATCTAAATTTATGCTTTATGTAAAACTATAAACATGACATTCAAATTCATCTTGAAGTTAATCAAGTCAAGATTAAGACATTAAAGTTTTAGTTCACATCGTAAGTCACCAGCAAAAAATCTATCAAGACTGAACAAGCCATCACTCCAGGCATAAACACGTCACCAGAGGAAGCTCCATCCATAGTCTTAAGTCATCTTGAGATATACATGAATCTTGATATAAAACATATTGGCTAATGGAAGTATCAGAGTACAAAAATATCCCTTGTTTTTTTTTCATAATTTGCTTGTCCAAACTCTTGCCATCAGCTGAATGCTCTCAATTCTCTTTTGCCTCGAATGATAACTAGACTTTTATTATAAACTTCTTAACATTAAGTTAAACAAACATATAATTTTTTTATATCATTCATCAAGAAGTACATAAATTATATTATTCATATCATCATTAAAATTTATCTTATCACTAATACTTATTTTATTGCTACAGGTCCACGTGAGATGTATATATAGCCAAGTGAATTTAAACAAAAATCTATATAGTTTTTCACAACCAACCAAATCACAACATAACAATGTATATGGATAACAATTTGAATAGAACTTGTGAACCATTTCCAGAGTGGAAAGATCTAGAAACTGCCGCTTCATAAGGACAACCTCTAGTAAGTTGCACTTTACAAGCTTTTGCTAGGTATGAAAAAATCTAGAGTTTGCATAAATTCTAGTATAATCTCTAGGGAGTTAAAGCATGCAAGTCATTGCCTTTTCTTAACTTCTTGATGACTTTTTTATTTATTACTTTTTGATTTTTATCGTGATCTTGGTAAATTATTTTTTTAACAATATAGATTTTTTTTCACAAAGACTCATTTCCATTTTGGTGAAGTTTATGTAAAATTGATTATTGCATAAAAAATGAACTAGATTAAGCTGAATAAATTAGGCATTGATCATGAATTGATCTACTTATCAGATTTAAATTAATTGTTGTTTGACTACAATGAAATTAAAAAAAATTTGTTGGAGAAATTTTTTTGGGCCTTGGAATAAAGACTTAGTGACAACCACAAGCAGGAGCAATTAGTGGATTTTTTGGATATAATCTTGTCCTTAGAAAAATAGGGAATGATGATTTTATGATTAAAAAAATAGTCATAATTCTATAAGAGATACAAGATGCAGATGATGTTCCTTGCATGGAGAGAGTCAAGGAAGTAACTTTATAGAGGTTGTGATAGAAGAAGATTTATATGTTATATTTATCAACGTTAATTGGTTTACCATCTGCAATAGAGATACAAACATGGAGGATTGTACACGATTGGAATGCTTGTTTGATGAGGAGATGACACGAATTTTCTTTACTTCAATGTAAGAAGTAAACATTATGAACGTTTTACAAGGATTGAAGAAGATAAAATTTGTTCTTTGGCTGTAGGATCTGAAAGCCAGCATTAGGTGCATTGTTTGACTGAAATGAAAGATATTAAAAAAACCAAAAGTTACAATTTTAGTTCAGTTTGAGATTGAATCTAAGAAGAAGAACTTGGCTGTATTTGAAAAGACTATGTTAACACCAAAGAGTTAGTTGTTAAAAAATCTCAAAAAGTAAAAGAGGGAAGAGGTCACTTGACAACAATAGTTCAAGTTATGCTATTAAGGGCGGAAAAGGAATTACGTCAAGTTGGAAAGGAGAGGGCAATGATTGTAGAACTTCAACAAGGCATAATTATCAATATAAAAATCTCTTCAACTTTGACAAAGGAGAGAAAATAGATTTAGGGGTACAAACTTCCATCAATAACTATTGATTAAAAAAAAAAGCATTTGGAAAGAAGAAGACTTCATAAGAATGTTAGTCAACAAGCTTTTTGGTAGTTTAACAAGCAGTCAAATATGTCCAACAAGGTGAAAACTACTCTTAAAGTTAAGCCTTAGAAGAAATCAAGCGGCCCAAGGAATTTTTTATACATGATTCGCCGTAGGGACATTAAGGCTTCACAGATCTGCTGACTGCATTAAACACTGATTATTCATGTTCGATCTAGCTTGAGTACCATCGCTCTAAACAGATTACACTGCTTATGAAACTCATGGAGGCACATGATGTTCGAGAATTTGTTTGAAAATTCATGAATTTTGCTCTCATGCGGTCCAGATATCTAGAGTAAGCGCTTAATCTAGATTCCGACGCAGAAGCGAGAAGACAGTGTACAGCGTACTTTGAATATATTGGATGCCGGATGCCTTGAAGCAGCAGTAAAAACAAGTAGCAGACATCTAGTAGTAGGAGTATATGAGCACATGAATGAAATTCAGAGTGACAAGGATGTTTTTCAACCTAGAGTCCCTCCATAGAAGCTTCAGGTTTTGGAGACGGCGGGCACTTTGTTACTCAGGGGGCACGGTCCACCTCAGACCAGACTGAACAAGATGGAGACAATGATTAGGAGGTAGAAGTTGCTCCCGTAAGATCTTAAGACAGAGAGAATAACCGGTTCTGAGTTGCAGGAAGGTGAGCAATGTGCCCCAATGTGTACACAGCGGACTGGCAGTGCTAGGAGTCGAACGGCAAAATTTTTGATTCAGACTAAGATGAAGGAGGAAGCTTTGGGAGGTGAGAAGGAGCTGTGGGAAGAGGAGGCAACGTTGGAAGATGAGTAGGAAAAGTTGGGAGAGGAGGAAGCGTTGGAAGATGAGTAGGAAGAGTTGGGAGAGGAGGAAGCGTTGGAAGATGAGAAGTAAGAGTTGGGAGAGGAGGAAGAGTCGGAAGATTAGTAGGAAGAGTTGGGAGAGGAGGAAGCGTTGGAAGATGAGTAGGAAGAGTTGGGAGTGGAGGAGGTGTTGAAATATGAGTAGTAGGAGTCGTGAGGGGAGGACGCGTTGGAAGATGAGTAGGAACAGTTGGGAGTGGAGGAAGCGTTGAAATATGAGTAGTAGGAGTTGGGAGGGGAGGACGTGTTGGAAGATGAGTAGGATGAATTGGGAGTGGAGGAAGGGCTGGGAGCGGTGAAAGAGCAGTAAGATCAACAATTGTACGAGCTCCCTGGACCCAAGGTAAACATATTGCTGTCAGCGACATGAAACACATCAGTTTCACTGGAAATTCCATCAGAGATCGATACGTAGTCATTATCTTGACAGTGTGCTCGACTAGCTCTGCCCTTGGTAAATGAGTTCTCGTATGCTTGCAGCTTCTTCTTGCTCTGATGACGGATATGTTGGAAGGGGACATATATATACACGGGCTCAGATCTCTGAGAGTGGGCATAATGTGAGAGTCAAGAGGGTTGGCAGAACAGTCATACGCTACGCTTATTTTTCAGCTTATCAGAGCAGTGAGTGAGCATGTACCTGGAGCAAACGTATGATAAAACCACCAACTACAGGATTTATAAGTTTCATCTTCAATCACATTACTTTATGGCTTTTTATTTGCAGATATTTTATTTTTCTTGTATTTTCTGATCATTAGAAATGATCTTCTGGCACGAGGTTCAGATCGGCTGCATGCAAGGACAAGGCACTGCAAGAAGACTTGGGGTTTCATACTATCGTACGGACCGAACTCCACTTGTGTTTTCAACTTGAGATTAGCTTGCTTTTAATCACTCTTACCGTTGAATATCAACTTGTTAAAAAAAAAAAATTGGTGTTCATTAGTTTACTTTTGCATGTGACATTTGAAAGATCGTGTCCATATTGCACTTCGGCGTGCATTAACTTCCGGAATAGATTATTATATGATCCTAAGTTCAGAACTCTTATTCCCATTGGAATTTTTAGATTCCTGTGTAGAAAATAATATGAAATCAGTAGGAAGGATTGCAGGTTTGAATCAATTACTGTTATGATTAATCCTCATGCTTTATCCCGCTTCACAACACCTTCGCTTGGTTTGAATTTAGAATTTTTTTTTAGAAATTTTTAAATTTTTTAAAGTTTTTTTATCATAAGACATTATTAACATTTGTATTATTTTGTAATGAATTTATTATTTATGTGTTTCTTATTCTTAGCAAAGTTTTTGATTATGTAGTTACAAACTGTGTGGTTGATTATTATATGGTCATGATGGCTGTGGTGATATGCCAACTCAATTTGAGCTTTACCCGAGTATCAAAAAATAAAGTTCAAGGTGTAAACTATGTTGAAGACAACTTGGCAATATAATGAATTTGATTAATTAGTAAAATTATAAGTATATTGTTTGTGACATACAAGTTAAAAACATAAGAGGCTTTGATTTTACTGATTGGATGTAGAGCGTGATTGAAAAATGTCAAGTGTTTGAGCTTGAATTGAAATAATTGAACTTTGATGACTGAACTTGATTTACAAGAAGGGTGAATATATCAATGTAGAACATCAGATATATTTCAACTTCAAACTCAAGTGTGCAAACTCAAGAGTCCATAATGGTGCAAACTCAAGAGTCCATAATATTTTGTTTGAGATTTCATAACAGAATATTTTATGAACTCTAAACTTAACGTTGAATCTCAACTTTCAAATTGACCGAGAAGATTAGAGGATTTGATCACAAGAAGCAAAAATCATTAATTGATTTGTTGAGACAGTTAGGTGATGGCTTGAATGGTGGTCTTCTAACACATAATGTATTAATATTAAGACTTGGAATTTATGATCAGAAGAAAAAGATAGATTTTGACAGAGCCTTTTGGTCAACTGATCAAACTAAAGAAACTTCTAATCAGGATTTTTTTAGTGATTGAGACTCAACCTAAGGTATCAAATGTGTATGTTTATGTGGTTTCTCAAGTCTTCAAGTTGTCAATGATGTTTTGATTACATTTGTAGTTTTTGTGTCCAAAAGTTTTCAGTTTAAAAATGTTGGTACTTCTGGATTTTTTAACTACTTTGTGTTTTATTGATGATCTTCTCGTAAACATTTTTCAATAAAAAATATTAACTGTTTATTTATTTATATTATAAATTATATTATTATAAATTTCAAAAATTTTAAAATTTTAATTTAAAAAAAAAATATATATATATATTTGTATATAGTCAATATCTACTTATATTTATTATTGTTATTATAGTTTGAATTTTGAAAAAAAATTTACCTTTCATGCTAATTGTTATCGATGATTGTTATAATTATGAATAATTTATGAAAATATAATCTGTAAATTGAAAATATTTTTCAAACTCATAAACTTATTTATGATATTTGAAGGTATAAAAATTTTGCATTTATCAAGCCTGTTTTTAATATTATTACTGTAATCTTTGCATGTGAAATGTTCGTTGTTTCAACATGGTATCATAAGTTTCTCCCAGTCCTCTCATTTTTGCATTTGAAGGTCCTCGTATCTTCTGTTGATATTTTTCTCTTATTTGGAAGTTTTTATTTTGTTCATGCCAAAATTCTCTCTTGGTGGGAATAGTTTTATGTTATTGAATACCTTCATATTCAATA
Source organism: Marchantia paleacea (assembly GCA_014180765.2). Taxonomy (NCBI): domain Eukaryota; kingdom Viridiplantae; phylum Streptophyta; class Marchantiopsida; order Marchantiales; family Marchantiaceae; genus Marchantia; species Marchantia paleacea. The sequence goes on from MUAA02000018.1 coordinate 2,914,257, forward strand.
ACATAAAACTATATTGATTTCACATAAAAAATATGAAGGAAAGGAAACGTTCTGAACAACCAAACGATGGCCAAACGCAAAACCAAAAAAAAAAACAAGCTAAGGTCTAGGAAGCCGGAAAAAGCATGCCCCTAAAGCATGAGAGTTAATCATACCTGTAGTGAAATTAGTAAAATTATATATGCTCTTTTTCTTAATGATCCTATACTAATTTCTACACAGAACTCTTATATATCCAGTGGGAACAAGAGTTCTTTAATTCGAACCATCTAATATCAAGAAATCTGATTATCTTTTCCGGAAGCTAATGCACGCCGCAGTGCAATATTACCACGATCTTTCAGATATCATATGCGAAAGGACAACGGACACGACTGATTGAAAGCAAGTTAATCTCAAGTTCAAAACAACGAATGGTGTTAGGTGGGTAAGAAAACATGAAACCCCAAGTCTTCTTACTGTCCATTGTGCTTGCGTGCAACCAGTCCGAGCCTCGTGTCAGAAGATCATTTCTAATGATTAGAAAGTACAAGAAAGAAAAATTGTCTGCATGTTTAAGGCCATAAAGTAAGTTAAGCATATTATAAGAAAACTACTTGCATTATAGCATAATAGAAGTTGAATACTGTATATCTCTGAAATACAATAATATAAAAATTATGATTGAAAAAAAACCTTAGAAATCCTGTAGTTGGTGGGGTCATTATACATTTGCACCGGGTACAATGTCACACACTCACTGCTCTGGTAAGCACAGGAAATAAGCTAATGACAGAACTGCCAACCCGTCCTGACTCCACATTATGCCCAACACACTACTCTCAGAGATCTAAACTTGAATCCAGCCCGTATATATAACTTGCATTATAGCCTGATTACCAGCTAGTAATCAGGCTAGATCGAACCTGAATAATCGGTTGTAACTGCAGTCAGCGGATCAGTGAAGCATTAATCTCCCTACCGCGAAACATGTGTAGGATGATATCTACTGATATATTCTATCTTGAAATAATATGTTTCCTGAAGGACAGTAAACCTGGTGGGTACCATTCAAATCTTGAGATTGATTATTGAATTGTAAGAAGATGAAAATCTCAAACTGGTGTGAATTAATTATTCTTAAAGTCATCTTAAAGTTATCTCATTGCTTGAAGACTGTTACCAAGTACTGGATAACAGACTCCTGTCGTATGGCGTACATGAGGAACAAGTGAACAGAAGAATATATTCGTGAGTGTTCAGAGAATTGGTGACAGTTCTTGTGAATTACATCGAGTACTGGAGGAAAATGAGAAATAATTGAATTACGAGGGTTAATTGCTTTGAGTAAGGGTTTTGTATCAACTCACAGTGTTTGTGGTAAAGAACGACATGTAGACATCTCCTGAAAGTGTATCAGAGACCACCTAACAATCGTTATTGTTCAAGTTTTTTACACTCGCTGCTACCAGCAGAGTTGTTATATCCAATTCCTGGACACTCTGCTTCCAGACAGTGATCATTTGACATAGTCAGTTGTGTCAGTACTAAAGCTCTTGTTGAATGTTAACATGGGTAGATTTGATATACTTAATATATTATAAAGAGACCTTCTCAAGTATCTTCAAAGACCGATCGATTATCATTTTCTGCTCAGTATGATTCAGATTTGACAGGCATATATAATCTGAATAAGAATGTACATGTACAATCAGACATAATTTGCATGAGAAACCATTAAATTCACGTGGAAGTAATTTGATACAGTCGACTGATTAGCTTACAATACTATCGAACATTCCAAATTACCCACAATCACCAAAGAAAACCAAACCACCAATCAAGGTCGCAATTTTTTTTCGTTCAGAGTTGAATATAAGTTGGCCATATTCTTTGTCACCTGAAGGCTATAAAAGCAGGTTTTTTGTCTTTTATAGGTGAGCTGACTATTATATGACATGAAACATATGATGGTATGAATAAATTACACTCTAACGTGATAATTGACATTAGATTTTGACATTGGGAGTTATTGATCTGACTTTATACAGCAACAATTGACTGCAAAAACTGGATGACACTTAAGCAATATAATATTGATAATTCAGCACGACTTCTAAAGATCATTACTTTGGTCCGCAGATTCAGGCACCAGAATTCCGAATGTCTTTACGCATCCTCTAGTATGGTAAGGAAAATGTAACTTACTACCGAACTGCCTACCCGCCCTGACTCTCAGATCACGCCTGCCATAATACTCTCATAGATCTGAATCCTAATCCGGCGCTTATAAATATCTTACTTTCACCATATCCGTCATCAGCATGTAAGAGCAAGAATCAACTTGCGGACCAAGAAGCAGCTGGAAACAAAGCAGAATTCGATTACAAAGGACAGATCCAGTTGAGCATACTGTCAAGATAATGACGACGTATCGATCTCTGATGGAATTTCGAGTGAAACTGATGTGTTTCATGTTCTTGACAGCAATATGTTTACCTTCGGTCCTCGGAGCTCGTACAATTCTTCATCTTCCAACGCTGCCTCCCCTCCCAACTCTTCCTACTCATCTTCCAACTCTGCCTCCTCTCCCAACTCTTGTTACTCATCTTCCAACGCTTCCACCTCTTCCCACTCATCTTCCAACTCTGCCTCCTCTTCCCACTCTTCCACCTCTTCCTGCTCATATTCCAACGCTTCCTCCACTCCCAACTCTTCTTACTCATCTTCCAACGCTTCCACCTCTTCCCACTCATCTTCCAACTCTGCCTCCTCTTCCCACTCTTCCACCTCTTCCTGCTCATATTCCAACGCTTCCTCCACTCCCAACTCTTCCTACTCATCTTCCATCGCTTCCTCCTCTCCCCACTGTTCTTCCCCCAAAGCTTCCTCCTTTTCCGCATCTTCCTTCTCATGTTTCAACGCCACCTCCTCTCCATTCTCTTCCCCCTCCTCCTGCGAATGTTCCAACTCTTCCTCTTCATTCTATTTCCCCTTCACCTATTCCTGCAGCTTCCAAAATTTCTCCTTCTCCTCTTTCTAAATCACCATCTCCAGGTCCTTCATCTTAGTCTGAGACGAACTTTCGCCGTTCGACTCCTAGCACGGTCAGACAACATTGGGACACTTCGCTCATCTTCCAGCAACTGTCAACGGGTGATCCTCACTGTCTTCAGCATTTACAGGAACAAATTCTAATTACGAAATTTTCGTCGCCATCTTGGTCAGTCTCGTCTGAGGTGGACTGTTCCCTTTGAATAGAAAAGTGCCCGCAGTCTCCAACACCTGAAGTTTCTATGGAGAGACTCTAGTATGACAATATCATCACTTTGGTGATTTTCATTCATGTGCTGATGTATGCCTACTACTAGATGTGTCCTGCAGTTGTTACTGGTCGTTCAAGGCATCCAGCATCCAATATATTCGAAGTGCGCTGTACAATCTGCTCTCACTCGTGCCGCAGGAATTAGATTAAGCGCTTACTCTACATAGCTGGACCTGATCACAGACAAACTTGAGTTATTTTCAAACAAAGACTGCAACATCATGTGCCTGCATAAATATAATAAGCAGTGTAATCTGTTTAGTGCGATGGCAAACAAGCTAGATCGAAAATGAATAATAATTGTTAAATGCAGTCAGCAAATCAGTGAAGCCTTCATGTCCCTACCGTGATACATGTGTGGGATGATAGCAACTGATATACTCTGTATCAATCATGAAATAATATGTTTCCTGAAGGAAAGTATAAACTGTTGGGTACCATTTTTTTATCAAGCAATAAAGGACCACACGTTGTACTTTGGAATTCCTTTTGATTTTTCGACGTGCTGTGCTGTAGATACACTCGTGGATTCCATTTCATTCTTGTGCGTTGAATTTTAAATTTCTAGACTGAAGCACAGTGCATAGCTGTTTTGAGGATGAAGCAAGAAGATAGTCTGGATGTTTTCCGCCCTCGAGAAGATCAGTTCAACTGTTTATTGGTACAGTGGGACATTTGTATTGGTACCAGAAGAACTTTCAAATCGATCCATTCGGTTTTCAATGACAACAATATGAATACGTAAATGAGCAATGAACAGTTTACTGCCATTTAATAGTGAGTTTTGCTTTCTGTTGAGTGTATAGTGTTTAGGATTGCACATCTATTTTCAAATTAAGAACTGGTTCTGAGAGGAGTTTGAACAGTCTCGTAAGCAAATTGCATATCAGCTGCATTTCAGATTTTGTGAACCGTTGGAAACGTTCAAAACCTTTCCATCTATGTTTGTGAGGTTTGAATGCTCAAAGTTTGAATGACAGTTCTGAGTACGCAGTTGCCTTGAGTCTGTTAGTTTAGTAGTATCGAGTGCTAGCATTTCAGGTTTATAATTCGTACAACTTGCGTTATCCTGTTGATATCTTCAGGGATGAAAGTGAAACCCAGGATTCTATCAGTTCGTTGTTGTCCTCTTTGTTTCTGTTTATGTATTGTATATGGATACATAAATGTCTGATGTAAGCACTTTTATGAACGATTGTAGAACTGAGAGTGATTCACCAATTTGAAATATGTAGAATATTTTGTGTCTAGTTTTATTTATTGTCAATCTTATACAAAAACATAATCAGTAGCAAAAATATTTCATTGAAAGTTAGATCTTTGATCCAACCACAAGTGTTGGTGTTGTAGATAAAAAAATACAATATGTTGAATAAGACGTTACTGATTTAGAAGTTACAATAAAACTTGAACTTGCTTGGGATGCTATGAAGTTACATGAAACAATAAAAAGTAGAACAAAATAAAACATGAAATCAAGGTGGAGATTGTTTATGTGAATTTTAATAATAATCCTCAGCTTCAAAGGGTCATGAGATCTGCAACCAAATGGAGAGAGTGGTCATAAAGGTAAAGCATAGACTTTGAAGTGATTTACTGGTCTAACGTCAACATGAGATTTAAAAAAATATGATCTCCATGGGCAAATCAAACAATGCAGCAAGAAGATTATTTGGGGGAAAAAAACAAGGATGAGGAGTCGGCAGTAATAATCAAGGTTGTGACTGCTCCAGTATAAGTAGGAATGTCTTTCACTCCACATAAATTTCAATGATACCTCTTCAATTCAACTTCTTGGCATTAAGGATGTGAGAGAGCAAACAACATGTCATCATATGAGGTCAATAAGTTTAGTAAAAATCACTGACCAATTCTAGCTCAATTAGTTAGTGGTTTTCACTCTCAACCTAGAGAAAAATTCTACAGAGTTTGAGTGCTACCGGTAGTGAAAAAAGATATTTTACAAGCACAATATTTTCCTAAACCAACATTGAATACTATATTTGTGTTCCTTTGTTAACATGTCAAACCTTAATTTGTAAAGGAATATAGAAAATGGTTTGAACCAACATGGTATATTTTTGACCTTGACAAGTTACAAACAATAATCATAGGATATAATTCTAATTTTTTTATGATATCAATAAACCATTTGGATTAATTGAGAAAGAAATCAATAAGATGGATTTGTTGCTAAAAGAACTGATCTTATGTCAACAATACAAGTAGTATGCAAAGTTTATTAAATTTTTTTCCTAAAGCTTATACAATTCTTTCAAGCACACTATCTTGGTGTGTTTAGGACTAAATCAACTTTAAAATATATTATTTTCAATGATTTTATTATTGTAAATTTAAATGATTTGAGCAAACCCTTATGCTCTATCAACATTTGATGTTAACATTGTTTGATTATTTCTCAAAAAAATTAAAAAAATCAAAAGTTTCAATGCGAGATCTGTATTTTCAAACTAAAAGTCTAGTTTAAATAACTTCATAACTTCAACACTCTAACAAACACATAAGTATATATATTTAAAAATAATGTATCATGATTCATCTCAGGTTACGGTCAATCTACCAACAATCACTCCTTACTACTATTTTGGTTAGTTTGATCGATTTACTCAAATATTTTCTTTGCAACTTATTACTTTATTTTAAGCAAACATTCCAAACCTGAATCTATCTTCATCTCGTATGTTATCCTAGCTTAACAACTTCATCTTACCATAATCACTCAAGTTATCACATAACTGTCATTGTGTTCTGTATTTCTTTTGATTTTTTTATCCTCTCTCTTTTTGTCTTTCCACTCAATTTCAGAAATTTAGCTCCAAGATTGAGAATACATAATGTGGGTTAAAAACTGATCTTTCAATTTCTTCCTTTGTATTCATGAGATTACAGCATGATCATTAGATCTAGGTTAAGTAAAATTCATATTCCACGTTGATATGTACTCCAATCAATTAGATCCTTTTTTATTTTCAGTTCAGATCCATTCAAATTAAAAGTCTTTTCATTTAAATTCAGATCCAAGTATAATAATTAACATCTTTTTTTTTGTTGACTAAGTTCATTAGTTATCTAGTTATATTCAACATGATTCCAAATTTGTATTTAGATTCAAATGATACCAAGCAAATCAAAAAATTAAGTTGACATATCTTGACATTGATCATGACCTCATAATAGCTAATTAAGTAACTGAGAATTAAGGATTGAGAGTCACATCAATATGATAAAAATAAACAAGATAACTTTAGTTTTTGATATTCAAAGTGCTATAAGTTTGGTCTAAAATCAATTTATTTATAGAACATAAAATAATAAAGTGATATTATAGCTCAATATCACTTTTTATGAGAAGTGATTGAGAATTGCAATTTAAAACTTTAGAAAAGTAAAAACAATTTATGTTTGTATATGGTGAAGGGTTGCTAAGTGTGTTGTTTTACTTTAAAAATGTTGTACAGTTTGGGATTAGCACAGTATTGCATCTGTTGCTATCCAAGAACTACTAAGGACAAAGATTAGCTCATTATTGGATATGTTATAAATATATGATCCAACTACTACTAGGGACCACGTGATGGGAATTTCAAAAGAATGTCTTGTCCGTTAAGGAATGGTGTCAAAATTTCTCTTAGTATAATATGAATAGACCTCAAAGCAAAACATATTTCCATTTTTCCAACAATTACACAAGTCTACAAGTTCTAGTTTAGGAATCTGGAAGCTTGAACATGGATGTGGTCCTCTTTGACTTAAATTTCTGCCTTATTTCAAAATAACATTCCAGCAAGAAATCAATTTTTCTTTTTTTCAACTTGTCTCAAAATGAAAGTAAAATGTGACAAGAGCTTTTAACACAGGAAAATTCAACAACTTTTCACCCATCTTACACACAAAGTGATGGAGAGTTGTATAGATTAGAGGAGATTTGAAATTGTAAGATTAAAAAATCAGTAAACATAAGGAAAAATATTTACAATACTAAAAAAATCGACAATGAGTACATGAAAAATTGCATGCAACGTAATTGAGGTAGACACTCACTTGTATCACTATCACTATGTTCAACATCCAAAGAAAAAACAAAATCCATTATTTACTGCCTTAAGCAAAATTTTGTAATGAAAGGGTGACATGTATATTGCTATTTTGTTGTTTTCATTACAATAGATAACACTTTGAATTTTTAACTTTTTTATGTGTTGTATTTCAATTCAAATACATCTGATAAACTTTTCAGGAAAATATATCAAATCTCTGAAATCAAATTAAGATGTACAAGCTTTAGAAAAAAAAAGTCAATAAAATACAAACTAAAAGCATAGAATCATATGGTAAAGTGTGCATTCTTTTAGATCAAAAGCATGAAAAAAAAAGATAAACATGCCTCAATTTTTTCAAATACTAAAAAATATGGATGAAAAATATTTATAAGAAATTCTTGTTGCTGGTTTATTGAAATTCAAGGCACATTTTAACATGTTGGGTATAATTTTTATCCAAATACACGCAATGATTTTAATCTTACTGTTTTTTTTTGCACAACATAAACACAAAATTATTTGAGTCATTTTATGAGCTATTTTACATATAACTAGACAACAAGATATGTTATCACAAGAAGAAATTTGTTCTCGCATAACTTAATATGTTAGTAAAAAAATATATATTCAGAATAATGAAATTAGGATTTTTTGTAGGTAGTTCACACCTACATTTAGATGAATTAAACGTTAAGTAGTTTTTTCAAACTTATGATATACAGGAGAGTTAAATTTCAGTACATTGTAGGAAATAATGTACCAAAGTTACATGCCTACACCTTCTTACATACTTTTAGTACAAATACTATATTTTCAAAGATTTCTGACAAGTAGCTTATCCTCAACAATTGAAAATCTAAAAGGTATCAATTTTTAAAATCAATTTTGGATAAAAAGGATTTGAAAAATAGTGAAACATTCATGTGGAGAAAGAAGTTATGAAAATTTTTTAGATTAGGAGAAAAATATGAAGTTTCTATACTATGTTTTGAAAATTATCAGGTTTGCTGCAGCAGTTACCAATCAAGATTTAAGAGCAATTTTAGAGATTTTAAAAATTGCTATTGTTGAAGCAGTAAGTTCATACTTTGAAGGAAAATATGTTAATTGGTGGAAGAGTTTTTAAACTTCAAAAATATTTTTTAAAAGTTTATGAGGAGGTGGATTTTTGCTACCTTCAACTAGAAAAAGCAGAAAAAATACAAATGTGGAAAAAATATGTGCTCCTGAAGAGACTTTTGAGCTGAAAGTGTTACTGCAAGCTCAAGTTTATTGAATATCACTTCATTCATACAACAATGAAATCTGTACTAAGCCTGTGTGAAATAGCCCTTGGAACTTTAAGGATTTTCTAATCAATAGTTTTATTGCAAGTCTGCCATGTAAGGATGTTAACAACCAACTATTTGAGCTAATGAAAGTTTGCAAGTGTCTGCCATGCATCAAAGATATCTCATATAGATTGAATTTTTTTTTATATATAATAGTGATGACAAACTTGTTTGACAATTTTTAGGATTCCAAGGAGCTCACCGTAACAAAGATAATTGTATCAATTTTTACAAGGTAAATCTTTTATAATAATATTTTTTGGCTACAATAAAGTCTAAACCTAACAACAAGTTAATAAGTATAAAGAACACAAAGCTTTTTAAAAATATAATGCCAGATTGAGATAATACACAAGCTTGTGATGAAAAAAGTGATATACATCTCCATATTTGATTTTAACTTAAGATGATTTGCTTTGTTTTTTTATTCAATAAAATTTTTCATTGCTAGTGGCATAAATTATTTTCACATATGACCTGTTTAATTTTCTCTTTCATATTTTTATGTTATCATCATTTAATAAAAATCAAAAAGCTAGTATTTGTTTTATTATACTAAAAAGCCTCCTTTCATACTTGTAAGCAAAGTGTAGTTCATCCAAAAAAGCAAAGTGTAGTTCATTTCACACTTCTGCATTGAGTTTATTCATGAATATGTATTCTTGACTAAACATTCATTCATCTTTTCCTCACATTTCACTAAGCATGAACTTTGTGAATTATGGTTGTATTGATGGTTGTCCAAGTCAGACACATGACTCGGATGAGTTACAAACTTGAACCATCAGCAAATAGAAGGCCATGATCTTAGTGAGCTGTTGCAAAACGTATCTCAATTTGAAGCTAAGATCAATCTAAGATCTACATCAATTAAGATATCATATGGATTAAAAATACATCATTTGAAGTAAAATTTTAAAATAAAATAAAAATAATTATTACATTGTATTTTCCAATGATCATCTTTGTTTTGCTTCCATGCTCCCTTCATTTTTGACTATCAATAAAATCTTTCTCTTAAGAAATTCTTTATCTTTTTTTACATTGTTCTAGTGCATGAAATACTATCTTGTAAATAAATTATAAACAAGTTGAATGATTCATTATCTATGTTAGTTTTATTACATACACCTTCTTATTTTAAATGAAAGAGGTGAGGTTTTGTGGTTTGTTTCACTGTTTATTTTCAAGTTATTTCTTCTGCTTGTTTTGACATGATGAATGTTAGTGAGGGTCAATTGAGAGGTTTTGTTTACTTCACATAAAGATTAATATTATTAGACTGTCACACCAAGATAGGCACAAATGATGGGTGTAAAGAAGATTCATATGGATTAAAACACATTGTCAAGTGAAAATATAAGGAATAAACTAGGAATGACATGAGGGTATTGAAAATAATATCTGGAGGTTTTAAATATGACTTAATTTTAAATTTGATACATGAGGAGTTCAACATAAAAATGATTTAGTTTTTTTACATCAGGTTTGACTTTGATAGGAAAAATATCGTTCGAAATAAGAATACATGGAAAAAATTTATGCAATCAAGAGTCGACATAGGAAATTCGTGGTTCACCTCACTGAGGCTACGTCCATATAACACACACAGTCACATTTCTGAATAATCCTAATTGTGTCACAAAGAGCTTGTGCCAGCCCTTTTATATAGTACTACCAGCCCTAGCCCTAGTCTAACTAAATATAGTCAAACTAACCCGAGTTACTCAAGACCTGAGTTAACTCCTAACAATCTCCCCCTTGACTCATGTCTTGGGGTCTCTAACACTTGTTATCCATAAACCTACTCCGCAGGAAGTCCTAGAAGGAAACCTGAAGCATAGTACCTCTTGTAAACAAGGATTAACTAGAACTAAGCCGTAGCCTAACTAGGAAGGAGTAAAGCATATACAAGAATTAAACAATTGCTAGATTAACTCTACTAGTGCTAGTGCAAAACCTGCATAGTAGCACAATGCCTCCTGAAACTTTCTAAAGGAATAACTTTGGTCAAAGAATCAGCTGGATTGAGTTTACCGTCAATCTTGCTATCAAAAACTACATCTCTGATAAAGTGATATCTGATGTCGATGTGCTTCACCTTGCTATCCATCACTTAATTTGCTGCAAGATGTAAAATGACATTTCTTGGATGTAGGATCCAAATTGGTCCTATTCTCTAGATATGAGAGCATAAGCAGTACAACAAAAAATTCTCAAACGACTATAATCAACCCTCCGTTTGTGCCTCAATTCAAAAGATGTCAAGAAATTGATTGCACTTGAAGGAGATAGATTGACCAAATACACTACAGTATTAACATCCTCAGCCTAGAATTTATATGGTAAACCAGATTGGCTCAACATACTACGCACCTTATCCAATACTGTTTGATTGAGCCTCTCAAAAATAGCATTTTGTTGCGGACTATAAACCGTGGTGAGATGACGAGTGATACCCTCCTCTTTCTAGTAACTTCTAAACTCCCCAGAAGTTTACTCCCTGCCATTATCCGAACGTAGATATCTCACCTTATGACCAGTCTAGGTCTCAACTTGGGCTCTCCAACTTTTGAAAGTTGCATAGACTTTAGACTTTTGTGTAAGAAAATAGATTCACACAAATCTCGAGTAGTCATCAATAAACGATACATAGTACCACTTCCCATAATGTGAGGCTTTAGGAGAGTATCCCCACACGTCACTATGTACATACTCAAGTAACTCTTTGGAGCTATGAGTTTCAATACCAAAGGTTTTTCTATGTTGCTTGCCCATAACACAATGCTCACAAAATTCCATGTCAACTTCACCTAAACTAAGTAACAAGCCCCTATCTCGAAGAAAGGTCAAGTACTTGTTACTCATGTGTCCCATTCTAGAATGCAAAACATGAGCCATCTCAGGCCGAGATCTGGTAAGATTGACTTAACCACAAATGGTATTGCCCTCTAGCAAATGCAGATTTCTATGCTTGTGTACTCTTAAGATTATCTTATCACCTATTCTCACCTCAAGGAGTCCTTGTTTAGAACTCCACTCAAGGCTTTTTGAACCTAACATTCCAAGAGAGATAAGATTCTTTCTCATTTCAAGTATAAACCTGATGTGAATTAATGTACGTTTGACTCCATCAAACATGTGAATCTGGATAGATCCAACACCTTCAATTCTACAAGGTTGATCATTTCCCATAAGAACTAAACCGTTTGATACGGAGAAAGTATAGAAAAAATCTCTAATGTAACAATTGTGATAAGAACAAGCACTATCTAGAATCCATACATCACCAACGCCCTTTGATGAGTTGCATAGGGCATACCTATGGCTTCAAAGTCCATCTTTGAGCAAGTCATCCTCATCAAAATCTTGAGCCACATTGGCCAAAGGAGGATCATTAACCTTGGTCTTCACAAGACAGTCCTTCTTAAAGTGACCACTATTGTCACATTTCCACCATACCACCGTCTTTCTGTCTTGGAATTTACCCCTAGACATGGATCTAACTCTAGATCCAACCTTCTTCCCATCCTTCTCATTCTTTGATTGTGACCGTCCACGGGTCACATTTAGTGCCGTACCAGATGAAGAGGATGGAGTAGAGGGCATCATCATCTTATGTTGTAGGTCATCAGTCAATAGATCACTAACAACCGCATTGTAAGTGATCGTTTATCTATCATGATGGAGCAACACTCTTGACAATGACTGATATGAAAGAGGTAATGAACTTAGCAGATGAAGGGCATTCTTCTCATCAGTGATCTCCTCTCCTAGATTCTGAAGATCAATAATAAGATCATCAAAGGCATCAATGTGATCTTGCATCTTTGTACGTGAATCTTTCATCTTGAAACTCATCAGATTTAAGGAGGTGTACAACCTGTTTGATAACTCTTTGCGATCAAACCGTCGCCGAAGAGCCTCAAACAATAAAGTACAATTGTTATACTCATCAACTTGCTTAAAAATTGAAGGTTGTAGATGGAGTATAACAATACTCACTGCCTACTCGTGAAGGTACTTCCAATCTTCATCATTGAATGTAGAGGGTTTAGGCCTCAATGACTTGCCCAAACCGGAAGTCTTCAACTTGACTTTGACTTGCCTCTCCTACATAAAATATTCACCACGTCCATCATATTTGACAATGTCAAATCCGGCTCCTCATGTTTTCATGACTGCCATCTCGTTCCATTTAGCCCCTAAACTGGTCCCTTGTGTCGTTCGATTGTCAAATGGAACATCCAAACTTGACTTCTTACCACTCATATGAGAATAAAGAAAATTTACGTTTGGTCAAAATATCCCTAAACCACAAGAAATATTGCTTTTCTACCTGCTGCCACTACCACAAACAAAAAAACTAAGTGCGCAATCCTCCTTTGACACATGTGTGCAAACGAGTCCTTCCTCTATTTCTCCATAGCAGCTCACCAATTACTGTTCCGGCACCAATTCTGACTAACAGGGCATCCTCTTGACCTCCTGAGTTCCAAAAATCCACAACCTGTGATCTCGGAGAAAATCTCTGCTGTCAGGTTGATTCAAGAGCTCGGGCCACGAATCCTCCGAATATTCATCAAAATTTACCCAAGCTAGGGTTACAACCCAGGATTTCTCGTGGAGAGATTCCAATTGGCCCGCCACCTTAGAATTTCTAAAAAAACCTAACACATAACGAGCTTCTCCTGTGATCTAAATATCGTGCGAGGCAGCGGGTGGATTTGAAAGATCTAGTGAGCCCCACTTGTCAGGCTGATTCACTAGCTAGCTAACTACTGGATCCGGTAGTGAGAAGAGAGCAGAACGAAAACCAAGAGATGGATTGAGACGACCTTCGTTGTAGTGGGCAGTGGTGTGGATTTCTCCGGGTCAAGGCAGTTAGAGGCGAAAGGACTATAATCTGCTGCGCTACTCCGAGTATGTCAAACTATACTCTGAAGCCAAGCCGTGCAATCGAACGTGGCGAGTTACAAATATGGACTTACAGCAGCAGCAGTCCAGGGCTGATGAAGAGCGAGCTGGCTGGCTGGCTGCCTGAACTTCTAGTGAAGTGGGGCCCGACTCATCTGCATTCCACACATCGGCGGGAACAAGACCTTTGACTGGACAGCGATTGCTATAAACAGTTCGCTCCACTATTTGTATGAATCCGCAGAAATCGTCGAGAAGAAACAACCCTCACGCACGAGCGAAGAAACTCCTGCAAATGACCGACATGTGAACTCAAGTGCATGTGCTGATACAACAGTTCTTCCTGCACTCTTATTCAATTGAGCCAAGTTGAATCCTTCTGTTGGGAATAGATCCCGAATCCGCCAGCATTGACAACAATATTCGGACTTTCATGTTCCAAAACCTTCTAATTGTCAGGCTTAATTACACAGTAATATTCGGTACATTTATTCATAATGACATTAAACCTGCACGGCGAGAGCACTAAATGAGAGTTCACAGAGAGTGAACTGATCTTGTCCAGTAGCGGAATATTTGTCAGTTAAATCATCCACCACATTAGGACATGATTGTATGGACCGAGACTCTCAAACTTCCACAACCTGGAGGTGATCAAGCTGCGTATATCTCATGCGACATTGCTGTGTTTGTGAACAGGAATCAGCTGTGGCTGCCTGGGCAAAGCAGTATGTACCAAATGATGTTCCAAGTGTGAGACCAAGAAAGTCAAATGCATGGTTAGGATGCTATTTCTTCCAGTCGATGGCCGTGAGAGTTAGAAATAGTTCATTGAGAAACACTTTTCAGCATGTAGAAAGTGGGCTAAAAAGTGGGGACTCATGACATCAGGAAATCTCATGACAAGGAAATCCTATAGATTAGTATGTGTTACTATGCATATATGTATACGCATCGGGGTCGAAATAATTGTGCCCCAAGGTGCGTTTGGAAGGTTGTAATTAATGTGCATGTGATGATGCCATGTTTTGTCATGGGGTTGTCATCGATTATGAACATTGCCCTTCACAGCGGTCACATTTCAGCTGAAATCAAGTCGTTGATTCGCTCTGATGCCTCCAAACTGCTTTCAAGCCCCACTTGCTCGGCACTTTGTGTTCTTTCATGCTGCAGCGGGACGCAAGTTCAGTGGTGAATGACTTCTTCAACGGAGAACAGATACAGTGCTTCTCGATGATCGGAATCAGCAGAGCCAGAGACCAACTACTGCACCGTACTTCAGGATATCAGTAGTTCGTTGTGTCTGGGTGAAACATTCAGCGTCACAGTGGTTCAGAGTGATGGACAATCAGTCGGCGGAGGTTTCCATCAGATTTTACCGTCAAAGCATCGTACTGTACTTGTAGTTACACCTATCACGGTACAGTGTCATATGTTGATACAGAAATTAGCATCAAAAAAAATATCTGAAGTTCCCTTCCGACTATCACCCAAGACCCAACATGTTCTTTCTGATCCTCCTTCGATTTTAAAATTTCGTTTGCTGGGCCACACGTCAGAAGTATAACAATGAATACGATGCATGTTTTTCGGCATAGATACTATAGTTCAACTGCCAGTTGACTTCTAGAATTTGACATGATTAACTCGACACTACGCTCAACTGATAGGGTGAGTGAGTCAGTCTGACTTTGCTGCCTACTGCAGTACACAGCCCTCGCAGAGCCAAGTCCCCTTCAGCCTCGAGGTTATAGACGCTGGTGGAGGTTTGGTTTTCATTCGTACGTCCATTATCTTCGCGACAGCGAATTGGAAGGAAAGAATGTCGAAAGTTGGAGTATTGCTACTATATGCATTATAAATTAAATTTTATGTAATATGTAAGATTTAGTCAGTACATTTGTCTGGAAGAAGATCTTGCACTCGTTTCATGTGCGTCAGAGGGTTAGATTGCGCAACACACGGTGATCGACCGGATGAGGTCTATCACCTAGAACAGCAGGTTAACATTAATATCACTGCGTTACTTACTGTAGAAGCGCATGTACTCATTATGTGACTAGTATTCCCTGTCTGAGACATTCATTTCTTAGAAGTGACAGTAAACTGGAGACAGGGCCTGAGGTTCATTTTGTGACAGTGACAGATTAGTAAAGATTCAGTGGCAGCAGAGTACAATAAACAAACCATTTGTTAAAGTCCACCTACATGGTAGAGTGAGTTGTCTCTTGGTTATATCCACGTTTGAGTTGGGTCAGTCAGCGTACTGTCTATTTCCTGTAACCTTCACCGTGTGTTCTGCAATCTAACTCGTCAGAGGTGGGCATCACTTTTCAGTGAGAAAAAACTGATTCTCCCGGCTGGGAGGGAAGGGAAGGTCAGATGTATTCAACATCAGGATCTCAAGTATTGTGGTTCGTGCCTTGAGCCACAGAATGTGCTATTTTGCGTTCCACTTCTCTGAGCATATCGTTTCTGTGCGTTGAGAAATTTTATAGATTGTGCTGTTCCTTCTTTCGTGCAGATCTTAGTCCAACTCGTAGCCACCACCGACTCCTATGATCGTTCAAAAGATAATGTTGATGGATTATTGCAGAGTATACAACGAAGCGCTGTAATTTATCTAAACCCTAAACTTATCCGACGTCGAGAATGAAGCGCATCTTAATTCTACTGGCACACAAAAATGTCCACTTCTGACATTCTGACAACAAAACATTGTCCTCTTCAGACGACACATATCAAGGCCACATTCGTCACAAAGGAGAGGGCAGGTGTCGATGCATCACATGCACTTTGTGAAACTAACTGTGCGTAGTTTTATTACTCAGGGAATAGTCATGGGCACCTGAGTTGAAGATGCAACCTTCAGTGATTAACAATGAGTTCCAGAATTTTCCATCCCAGTATACGTCATTGATCCCAACATGAAGTTATATAACATGAATATGAAAAGGAAAGAGAGAAACGGGTAGGTGGTTATAGAAGTTTCTTTCTAAGTGGGACACATGTGAGTGAGTGACTCGGCTATAATACTAGGTGGTATGGGGTTATATAACACTCTTTTTAGGTTATTGTATAGTATATTTTATTCAACATGTTTCAATTGCTTTAAAAAAACACTAGTTGTGCTATCCATTAATTTATGTTTTTTTCGAATGCTCTTGTTGAAAATTTAAACTACATAGTTAGGTGGAGTATGATATATTTTCGAGTTTGATGCTATTGGAGCTAGTCCCATGTCGGCAACGTGATGGGGTCTTCCCATACTTTTTGTTATTTTAATGTGTCCTTCAAAGAGTGGGATGCAGTCCAAGCTCATGTCTACTTGAGTTTGAATACTATGAGTGATGCTAAGACCACCTATATCTCCAAGTTGGTTCATCAATGCGTCTCCGTTTTACTTCATATACTCAAGACTGAGTACGACTTGAGTGAGACACATAACTCATATTATAGTAGTGCAAGCATATCTTTCTATTCATTCCTACAGATTTTCAGCTCATCCGCTTATGGTTGAAAACTTACGTATGATAAAGCGCATGAGGAACTTGTAAGAATAAAAGTTGGTCTTCAATAATCTCATATATTTCCAGTAATAAACTGAAAATAGTCAAATAATTTTATCGTTGTCTTGAATCCTAACAAGCATGTAAGCTTAAGAGACCATCAGATTTTTGTGTTTCTTCTTTTCTTTGAAGGTTGAATCTACTATGATCCTCAAAAAAAGCTCCCACATTATTACATGAGCCCGGGTTATATGTTCCACGTTGATTTTATATTTTCCCAATAAGTTGCGTCACTTGTCTCTGATAATCAAGTAGAAGAATCTTACATGCGATATCTACTTTCTTACTCCAAAATAGTCAACTCAATCCCAAGACAGTTGAAACATCTTGGAAAACATGCATGGATATAGCACAAATTAGAAAGGCAACTATGAAGAGACTTAAGTTGAAATGTCCTCGTATACTTTTACAACAATTGGCCCCAATCTTCCTGAAAAATGTCCTAAGTTTTCACCAGGAATTTGCATAGTTAGAGCATCTTAAAGGTGGCATGTCTCTCCTCATTCTAATTCCGATGATTCAAGGCCAAAGTTTGAAGATCTCTAGTTTACGAAGCTCCTCATTCAATCCCAAGAGTAAAGTTTAGAACACATTATTTTGAATTTCAAAATTCAGCATACAATATTAGGGTAAACTATTCCACGCTTATACTTATATCATAATAGAGATTTTCTAACGTAATATTTACCATCTGAATAATCATTTTTTTCACTTGCAACAAAATTCTGATCAGATATTTACTATCTTGGTAAAACTGACCTCCTTTACAAATCTTCGACCACGTGTGTCACTACTTATACAAAGTGGTAGCATAAGTAGCTGACATGGCATTTTCTCGGTGTATTCCAAGGTATGCTCAAAGACCATCTCTTATGTAGAGCATTTTGATATGGATGTTCCCACAACAATTGTAGTTCTTTTGTCATTAATTCCGGAATTTTTGAAAAAGAAATTATATCAGTTAATTAAAACTACTAAACCCTAAACCCTTAATGATGTTTTGAACATTTCAGTCTATATTTAACATGCATCAAGACTTTAAATTTTTCTCTAGAAAAAATTAGAACATAATTTTTTATTTAAGTTAAACAACGTGAGTCCCACATTGCTGCAAGGACTTTGCTTCACCTTGAGAACACATGAGGATCTAGGTGTAGAATAATCTTCATGACACTCCTATGAATTGCCTGGTATATCAAAAGGGGCCCTTGTTAGTGGGACTGGCCCCCTTGAATATTCATATCAATATATAAAACATTTTTTTCTTCATTTTTTTTCTCTTCTTCATCCATTAATATTCAAGTTGATTACAATCGGTTAAAAGCTTCAATGTAAATCCTATTAGATATCACAACATGGTTGTTAACTTTTGTTTAAACTTCACAAGTAACTCCAGAGAGGGTCAAGAAAGTTCAATACTTTCCACCTATACCATTCTCATATTCCCAAATGGGTACATCTCCTAGAATTATTCCCGCTTCCTATGGTAAGTTCATAAAAGTTGTCAATCTATGTATATTAGCGTGCATAGGACACAATAAAATAACAAAAACTAGGGAAGACCCCCATCAAGTCCTACATGGATGAAACCAAATAGGTAACCATGTATATTAACCAACATACTTTAGGCAAAAGCCGACATACAAATGTTGATAGTGTATGTTAATTCTACATTTTATATTCTGGCTTTTTCTTAACATAGAAATATTACATGTTATGCTATCATACTTCAATTAACATATTTAATGTTGTTGATTACGTTTATTTGGAGTAAACTGCTTCGATCATATTAGATTTTTCTGCTGGTTGCATGATTTTACAAGTACATGAGGTATTACCTTTTCGATTTTTGGTATTAGGGGATCATGATGGTGTGATTTGGAAGAATCATGTGTGTAATTGTGTGCCATGTCACCTTCCAAACATCAATGGTACCATGGATCCAAGTTTTACAGTTGTGCATGCATGCTTGAGATGTATATTATGTGGATCAGCCATGTATCACCCAAAATCTTGATTTGTGATTCTTGTTTGAGAGGATGACATATGTCATGTTTGACACTTCCTCTCAATGTGGGCAATGGAGATGTTCTCTATGCGATTAGCAAACAAGCTGGTTTGGCTATTACATGGTATGGATTGCAGACATGTGACTAACGATGAGGCATTGTAGCACACGGTCATCCGATCTTAGCCCCAAGAAGGGCATATCATGTTAATGGATTGGATGACTACCATGTGTTAAAGGGACTTAACCGCAAATTAGGGGAATGATTGTGGTACACTTGTGTTGATGTACAGTGATCTACGTATTGTGATGTTTAATATGATATCGATGTATGTTGTGATACGATATGCATGTGCATGCTAGCTATCATGATTTATATAGTGGCATCTCTAGTTAGTTGAGTGTGCGCATGAAGGAGCAGAAACAACAGTCAGAGCTGATAGTGCAGTTAGCACCGTTTGCAGTGGAACATCCGTTAGTGCCAATAATATTGTTAGGAGACCTAGGGCTCAAGGGATAGAGTTCAAATTAGGGCTTCAAAGGTGTTGTTTTTGAAGTTGAGACTTTGAGAGTGCGGCTATGATGAATAGTAGCTAGTGCTGAAACCTAGAGTCTTTGAAACACAAAGTGGATAAGGCTCGACTCTAATCTATCTTTTATGTTGTGGTTATGAACTAAGTGTCCTTGTGAACATTTTAAAAGAAGAAAAAAAAATTTATGATACACTTGTGTTGGTGTATGATTATCTATCTATTGTGATGTTTGATGTGACAACAATGTATGTTGTGATGCGATATGTATGTGCACAACAAGTTGATTTTCTAAGAGGTAGGTAAATCTTATTAGATATAATTTTTTTGCAGCTAGGAAGATTTAACTAAATTGAGAGACCCTTTATACAACACATCCTCGTTATAACGGAAGTTATAAGGATCCTTCTTGAGTGTGATTTATCTCCATATGACCACCATCACCCTGACTTAAAACAGGAAATTAATAAAAAATGCGTTTATGATGTAAGATTTTTGGAATATTTATTGTCAAAAGAATTCCTCCGATCTCCGCCACAAAAAACTCTTTTGATCGATCAAATCTTTCTTAAGTCTGAGAGAAAACGATTTCCTCCTCCTCTTGCTCGCTCGTGCAGTCTTGTCAGGAGAAAAGGAATTCTCGACGGCGCGATTGCTGATAGTTTGTTCTTGGATCAGTTCGGTGTTCAGCAAGCAATCGCACAGCATGGCAATCCATCTGTTCTGATAGCAATTGTTGTCCGAAATAGGAATACACGGAGAAAACTCATGCAATCAAGAATCGAAACAGGAAAAACGTGGTTCACCTCATTGAGGCTACATCCACGGAACACATAGAGTCCCTCTTTTTGCAAGAGTCATCTTGAATTAGATAGATATTATTACCATTTTTCCCCTTTCAGTCATGAGGATTAATCCAATTTTTTGTTTGGAGTTAATTCAGGTCTTGAGTAACTCTGGTTAGTTTGACTATATTTAGTTAGACTAAGGCTAGGGTTGGTACTACTATATAAGAGGGCAGGCAGAAGCTCTCTAAGACACAATTAGAGTTATTTACCTTCACTTTGAATCAATTTTTCTCTTTAACAAGAATCATCTATGTGAGCATGCACAAAGTGAGTTTAGTAAAAGGCTTTGTGGATGGGTCTATCAAAGTCAATTGGAAAAAAGTTTTTATTTGGTATGTGCAAAAAATGTTAAAAAAGATCCAAACAAAATAGAACTGCATATTTTATTTATCTTTGTACTTACTTCACATGTACCCAATGATGACATGACTCAAGGTAGCATAACAAAGAAAATCTTTGCTAGAGTTAGATCTATAGAACATAAAGATGGATTTTTACAAAGAATGTAATGAATTAATTAGGCATTTGCTAAGGAGGAAGCGAGATAAAACGATTTTATCACCGTGGTTATGATCAAAGTAACTTTTGACAAGTTAGATTAGGTGATAGGAGGAACTAAAGATAAGATCTTTGGGAGATATCATTTGATAGGTTTATTTAGCAAGAGAACTTAGAGTTCCTATGTTGAGATAGTAAGAAAAACTGTGCCAAAGAGGCAAAGACTAAAGAAGTGACAGAAGATAGAGAATCCACCTATCACAAGATGTTTCTGGCGAGAGATGAAGGTTGTCAAGAATGATAAGAAAGAGCCACACTTTTTGATGTTGCAGCTTATGTAGAAGCTCAAGAATGTAGTGGTGTCTACGCTAATAGAGCTTAATGAAATTACACCAGATTACATCCATATGTACACGGAGGTAACCAAACTGATGCACTAGATTGGTAGTGGGGAAAAAGATCTGATGCACACCATCCCAACAAGCAAAGAGAGTAAAAAGGCTGAAAAAATAGAAGAAAGTTAGGGACAAATAGAAGCACACTGCAAAGATTATCTATTAGGAGATCTGCCAAAAATATGCAGATGAAGTCACATTTGTCAAGGTTGAGAATGCAAGATTTTGTGAGAAGGTAAAAAAGGGTGAACAACATGGTAAAGAAGAAGTCTTGGCTAATTGTGAGATGCATGAAATATCATTTTGCACGATGTGATGATTTTGAGGTAAAGTAGTTGGAGCACTTTGAAGTAGCCATGAAGAGTCATGAAGACATCAAGGTTTGACAAAAAAAGATATATTCAGTATTGGAAAGGGAGTGTTAAGAGACCATGAAAGTGCATTTTTTTTAACTTTTTTTAAAAATAGTCTACTCATTGGAAAAGTATTTTTTTATTCAGACTTCTTATCATCTTCATTCATTATAATGATACATGCTAAATTTTTTAAGCATTTGGCAAAAGAGGTGATGCATCAATTTTGGATTTTGGATCAATAAGCTACAACCTCTCAGATATAAAGTATGTTATGCATCCTATATTACTTTCATGAATCCACATTTATGTCAAATTCATAAAGAAACCTAGAGTAGATGGAGCAATGCAATTCATTTTATACTAGAATTCTAAATTTTTTTCTGATCCATATTATCAAGGATCATTAAAAAGTATTTAGATAAATCAATCTGAAACAAATTGCAATGAAAGTATTAAGTACTTCTTAATAATTATTACCAGATAGTTATTAAGAAGTACTCAATTTATGACTTCCATTGTCTCATCTTCTCCCACAATAATTAATCCTTGCACACACAACGAACATTACATTTTGAAAATGTAATTATGAATATGATTGTATTCAAAACAATCAATCCACAACATAGTGACACAATCCATAATATAGCTACCTATAACAGGCGTAATGTGATCATGGAATGAAAGGTCACTTAATAAAGAATAAAAATTGTCTTAAATTATTATAAAAACACTATTTTTTCTTTAAATTTCTGCTATATATTATTATTTTTAGCTGTGAATTTTCACAATTGTATATCAAATATTCAAAATAAGCTCTTCTTGTTAAAGTGGAGTCAAATATGAAATTGCTCTAAATATTGGAAATAATTTTGATAAATAATGAATTTAGAAGACCAAAGATTGAAATTTTTTTTCTTGATGTCAAAGTAATTGATCTTCTTTTAGGCCATTAATCCTAAAAGAAATTTTTGTGATACATGTTTCACTTTTTAGACCTCCTAATAACTGAAAAAAATACTTTTGGAGAAAAAATGATACATGTATCACTGTCCAATTTCAATGGGAGCTCTCATTCTTATATATGATTTAATTTTATTAAGAATAATATTTAACAATAAAATTTTAAATATTTTTATTTATTATTTTTTATCATAAGATATTATTAATATTTATATTATTTTGTAATGAATTTATTATTTATGTGATTCTAATTGTTAGCAAAGTTTTTGATTATGTAGTTACAAAAAGTGTGGTCATGATGGCCGTGGTGGTATGCCAACTCAATTTGAGCTTACTCCGGAGTATCAAAAATAAAGTTCAAGATGTAAACTATGTTGAAGACAACTTGGCAATATAATGGATTTGATTAATAGGTAAAATTATAAGTATATTGTTTGTGACATAAAAATAAAAAACATAAGAGACTTTGATTTTACTGATTGGATGTACAGCGTGATTAAAAAATGTCACGTGTTTGAGCTTCAATTGAAATAATTGAACTTTGATGACTGAACTTGATTTACAAGAAGATTGAATATATCAATGTAGAACATCAGATATATTTTAACTTGAATTTGACAATCATGGTGCAAACTCAAGAGTCCATAATATTTTGTTTGAGATTTCATAACAGAATATTTTATGAACTCTAAACTTAACATTGAAGCTTAACTTTCAAATTGACCAAGAAGATTAGAGGATTTGATCAAAAGAAATAAAGAATCATTAATTGATTTGTTGAGACAGTTAGGTGATGGCTTGAATGGTGGTCTTCTAACACATAATGTATTAATATTAAGACTTGGAATTTATGATCAGAAGAAAAAGATAGATTTTGAAAGAGCCTTTTGGTCAACTGATCAAACTAAATAAACTTCTAATCAGGTCTTTTTTTTAGTGATTGAGACTCAACCTAAGGTATCAAATGTGTATGTTTATGTGGTTTCTCAAGTCTTCAAGTTCTCAATGATGTTTTCATTACATTTGTAGTTTCGTGCAATCCTAAACACTATACACTCAACAGAAAGCAAAACTCACTATTAAATGGCAGCAAACTGTTCATTGCTCATTTACGTATTCATATTGTTGTCATTGGAAACCGAATGGATCGATTTGAAAGTTTCAGTTCTTCTGGTACCAATACAAATGTCCCACTGTACCAATAAACAGTTCAACGGATCTTCTCCAGGGCGGAAAACATCCAGACTATCTTCTAGCTTCATCCTCAAAACAGCTATGGAGAGTGCTTCAGTCTAGAAATTTAACATTCAACGCACAAGAATGAAATGGAATCCACGAGTGTATCTACAGCATGTCGAAAAATCAAAAGGAATTCCGAAGTACAATGTGTGGTCCTTTATTGCTTGATCAAAAAATGGTACCCAACAGTTTATACTTTCCTTATTAACATGAAACATATTATTTCATGATAGATAGAGAGTATATCAGTTGCTATCATCCCACACATGCATCACGGTAGGGACATGAAGGCTTCACTGATTTGCTGACTGCAGTTAACAATTATTATTCATTTTCGATCTAGCTTGATTGCCATCGCACTAAACAGATTACACTGCTTATTACATTTATGCAGGCACATGATGTTGCAGTCCTTGTTTGGAAATAACTCAAGTTTGTCTGTGATCAGGTCCAGCTATATAGAGTAAGCGCTTAATCCAATTCCTGCGGCACGAGTGAGAGCAGATTGTACAGCGCACTTCGAATATATTGGATGCTGGATGCCTTGAACGACCAGTAACAACTACAGGACACATCTAGTAGTAGGCATATATCAGCACATGAATGAAAATCACCAAAGTGATGATATTGTCATACTAGAGTCTCTCCATAGAAACTTCAGGTGTTGGAGACTGCGGGCACTTTTCTATTCAAAGGGAACAGTCCACCTCAGGCGAGACTGACCAAGATGGCGACGAAAATTTCGTAATTAGAATTTGTTCCTGTAAAAGTTGAAGACAGAGAGGATCATCCGTTGACAGTTGCTGGAAGATGAGCGATGTGTCCCAATGTTGTCTGACCGTGCTAGGAGTCGAACGGCGAAAGTTCGACTCAGACTAAGATGAAGGAGCTGGAGCTGGAGATGGAGGAGGGGGAAGAGAATGGAGAGGAGGTGGCGTTGAAACATGAGAATGAAGATGGGGAAAAGGAGGAAGCTTTGGGGGAAGAACAGTGGGTAGAGGAGGAAGCGATGGAAGATGAGTAAGAAGAGTTGGGAGAGGAGGCAGCGTTGGAAGATGAGTAGGAAGAGTTGGGAGAGGAGGCAGCGTTGGAAGATGAAGAATTGTACGAGCTCCCAGGACCGAAGGTAAACATGTTGCCGTCAAGAACATGAAACACATCAGTTTCACTCGAAATTCCATCAGAGATCGATACGTCGTCATTATCTTGACAGTATGCTCAACTGGATCTGTCCTTTGTAATCGAATTCTGCTTTATTTCCAGCTGCTTCTTGGTCCGCAAGTTGATTCTTGCTCTTACATGCTGATGAGGGATATGGTGAAAGTATGATATTTATAAGGGCCGGATTAGGATTCAGATCTATGAGAGTATTATGGCAGGCGTGATCTGAGAGTCAGGGCGGGTTGGCAGTTCGGTAGTACGTTACATTTTCCTTACCATACTAGAGGATGCGTAAAGACATTCGGTCCTTTCGGATTCTAGTGCCTGAATCTGCGGACCAAAGTAATGATCTTTAGAAGTCGTGCTGGATTATGAATATTATATTGCTTAAGTATCATCCAGTTTTTGCAGTCAATTGTTGCTGGATAAAGTCAGATCACTAACTCCCTATGTAAAAATCTAATGTCAATTATCACGTTAGAGTGTAATTTATTCATTCCATCATATGTTTGATGTCATATAATAGTCAACTCACCTATAAAAGACAAAAAACCTGCTTTTATAGCCTTCAGGTGACAAAGAATATGGCCAACTTATATTCAACTCTGAAAGAAAAAAAATTGCGACCTTGATTGGTGGTTTGGTTTTCTTTGGTGATTGTGGGTAATTTGGAATGTTCGATAGTATCGTAAGCTAATCAGTCGACTGTATGAAATTACTTCCACGTGAATTTAATGGTTTCTCATGCAAATTATGTCTGATTGTACATGTACATTCTTATTCAGATTATATATGCCTGTCGAATCTGAATCATACTGAGCAGAAAATGATAATCGATCGGTCTTCGAAGATACTTGAGAAGGTCTCTTTATAATATATTAAGTATATCAAATCTACCCATGTTAACATTCAACAAGAGCTTTAGTACTGACACAACTGACTATGTCAAATGATCACTGTCTGGAAACATAGTGTCGAGGAATTGGATATAACAACTCTGCTGGTAGCAGCGAGTGTAAAAAACTTCAAGAATAACGATTGTTAGGTGGTCTCTGATACACTTTAAGGAGATGTCTACATGTCGTTGTTTACCACAAACACTGTGAGTTGATACAAAACCCTTACTCAAAGCAATGAACCCTCGCCTAGTAATTCAATTATTTCTCATTCTCCTCCAGTACTCGGTGTAATTTACAAGAACTGTCACCAATTGTCCGAACACTCACGAATATATTCTTCTGTTCACTTGTTCCTCATGTACGGCTTACGACAGGAGTCTGTTATCCAGTACTTGGTAACAGTCTTCAAGCAATGAGATAAATTTAAGATGACTTTAAGAATAATTAATTCACACCAGTTTGAGATTTTCATCTTCTTACAATTCAATAATCAATCTCAAGAATTGAATTTTCCGTGAACTTGAACACGGGAATAGTATCAACATGCAATCTATGCTGCTCCAAGCGATTCATATATACTTTACGCAACATGGAACCCTTGGACGTTGCTAGGCTGCTGCCTAACTCAGAAACTCTGTCCTGATAGAGTGTTAGGAACTTGGACGGCAATTAACCCCTGCCTGGAAAGCACATGTCTAGAGTTGATCAGTAGATCAAATATTAGCTTAGCTCTAGAGATTCAGACTGATGGTCTTTTTTTTCTTCATTTACAATGTACAGCGATGGGCACTTCTCACTCTCTTCATGTGCCCAGCAAGATCAAGATAACTTCGAATTATATAAACGTTTTATTGCATTTATAACTGATCAAACTAGTACTGATCCAAGAACGGGAAAAAGAATTCTTCTAAGTATATTGTCACTAGAGTCTTCATAAGAAACTGTGGACTCTTGGTTCATGGCAAATATAGGTACAATATATATATATATATAGTTTTATGCTCTGTAATATGCAACTTTCTCTCTCTGAAACCCACCAGAAATAAATGAGAAAATCTGAAAAATGTATTGGATACATCCTCGTCAAATGCCATACATAACATATTTTATAATTATTTTTAAATAAATGAATTTCATTTAATTTTTAATTCCAATTTGATGGTTTATTTAAATATATTGTAGTAAAAGTCCAATATATTCAAATCAAGATGGATTAAGGATCCAAACCCTTGCTGATGTGCAAAGGTTTTAGGAGATCCCTTGGATCCGCATATATCCATGAGTGATGTGCAACCTTCTTGTTTGGCAATGATGAACATGTTGTTGAATGTCTCCAGTTGAATTGATTGTTTGATGTGTTTCATACAAATTGTGGCAATAGTGTAGAAAACTCAATCCTCTAATAAAAATGTATGAACAAAAAATAAATTAATTTAATAAAATTAAAATTAAAATTTCTTTCAATAATTTTTGAAAAAATAAAATAAAATCTTAATTTAAGTAAAAAAATTTAATAAATATATTTCATGATTGATGTTACAACCAAATCGATATGTAAACATGATAGTTTGATTATTATTTTATTATCTGGAAAATTATTGATATTTGTTTATGTTAACTATAAAAGATTCAACATATACTTGACATGTGAAATATTTGAAACTATAGATTTCTATTTTTTAAAATTAATATATATCGTAACAATGATTATTATTTTAAAATCCAAAAAAAATTAATATTATTATTCATAGTTCAATTTTAATTAGTATAAATTTTGGAGTCAGATTATATTTTTTATTATTAAAGTATTTTTTGCAAAGTTTGAGTTCATTTAAAATAAAAATCACATTCAATTTTATGCATAAAACATTACCTAGTGTAATAATGATTGTGTGAAATATAATGACAAAAATTAAAATTTTGTTACACCAATATTTAAAGGATATTTGAATGCAATTATTAAAAATCTTCAGTAAAAATTATTTGTTTATCCTAAGCTATAATAAGGATTGTCTTAAGGAAGAAATCAATTTCAATAAATTATAATCAACATTCATTTTTGAACTTCTTATTTTGATTGATGCAGTACAAATTGAAAATGAAGAATGAAATAAATAACTAAGCAATATTAAAGTCTAAATTTTTACTTACAAAATATGATATGAAGTTTTTATTATTATGACTTATGTGACGACATCCCTAGTTAAGTAAATGTGCATAGATTAAAAGAGATATATCAATTTAATCTGATAGTGCAATTAGTGCCATTTGCATTCGATATGAGGGCCAATAGAGCTATTATGAGAACTATGGCTCAAGGGGTAGAGTTTGATTTAGGGCTCTTTTGGAATAAAGTTTTTGAACTTAAGAGTTTGATAGTGTGGCTATAGTGGACATTACGTAATGCATTAATATTAATTCTTTGTGTCTCAAATAAATTTTTCTGTAATAAATTTTAAAATAAAACTTAAAACTAACAGTAAAAAGAAATAAGCACTAATGTCTGATTGATTCAAAATTTGATGAGGTCATTGAAGATCTAAATTAATTTTTACAACAGAAGAGACATCAAATAAAAATCCAATAGTATCCAAATAACAAAAATTTATTCATTGACGGATCCAAATTTAGAATCAAAGATTTTTTGAAATTTCATGAAAGTTATAAATGGTAAATATTTACAAAAAAATTGAAATATATGAAGAATTAAAAAAAATATTTTTTAAAATATTTCATATAATGTCAGATTATCCATCCGAAGAGTAGAAGGCTTCCAAAACTGAACTTTAATATTTTTATTGCCCTCTTAAGTCTATGTAAGTTAGCATTGGATTGGTTTGACCCTTTAGATTGATATTTTTGATGTGAATTATTGTTCTTTATGTTTCATGTGATTGATATACCTTCATCTTGGCTTCCAATTTATGCAGCACTTTTTTATGTTAGTATTTTGTTATTTGGAGTGTTAATACTCATTTTTGCTATTGATAGTGAGGCTGAACTTGTAGACTAGTTAGACTATCTATGTTTCTCATGAGTGAGATATGACTTGGATACTTTTAAACTGAGTGCATGTCGTGATGACAAGTTTCAGATTGCACTTGTGTTGGTACCTTGCGGTGACTGAGATACCTTCTATAATGGTTTTTGGTTTCGATTGAAGACATGTTGCTAATATAATTATGTACACTTGTATTACAATGGAGTTCTATGGAGATTTTGAAATATAGATTGCTAAAGTTAGAAAAGAATGCACCCATAGAAAAGTGAGGTATAGATCTTGGATATTGAGATTAACAGAATACTTTGATTTGGTTTAAGAGAGTGATGAACTTGAGCATGGTGATATCTTGTAATGTGTCCTTACACCGTTGTTCTAGGATATGGACGATATCTATTGAGCCATCAAGCTTTTTATATGATACTTCAATAATAAGTATATAATCAAACTTAATGATTTTATCTAGGAATTTGACTCATGGTATGATTTATTACGGATGAAAAACTCCATGTTGTTTAGTCCATTTATGACATGAAAGGGACTACTGCAACATTTGGAGGATTTGGTGGATGAACAATTATCATGAGTTCTAGGCTGAACATCATGAGGAGATTGAGTTTTGTATATAGTATTACTCTCCAAACTACATCTCTATTACGTTTGGTATAGTGTTGGATGGGTAGAATTAATCTTTTCTACTTATTTTAGATGATAAAATTGGAATTACTCGGGTTGTATAGAATTCAAAATTTTCAAGCTTTAATTGTATTTGGATATTTTTACCCAATTGAGTAGAGACTACCAAGGGGTGAAGACTAACAAGCTAAGAGGCTTCCATGAATTCAAGCGCAAGACCGTAACAGTGTGTAAGAAACATATACTTGGATATGTCACTTGATGAATGTTACCCATGAGATGACACAGGCACAAGATGCCCAATAGTAGTATGAAATATTGTAAAGTAAGTTGAGATAAAGAGTGAAAGATGTCATTTTACTACATGAAACATCATCTATGTTGAACATTGTGTTTTGTGTTGCTAAATGTTTTGAGCTCAACATAGAGGAGAGAATGGTTATTGATGGATTAAGTAAGTAGTAGTCATCTTCATCAACTACTTCACATAATCAATCTACAACATAAATCAAGAAAGATTATGATACACACTTAGAACAGTCTAGATCATTAAACTAAGTGGTGAAGGTGTCGGATGATCAAGATTGCTAGCTTCAACTAGGAGAGGCAGAAAAAATACATATGTGGAAGCAACATGTGCTCTTCAAGTTTATTCAATATTCATTTGTACAAAAGCTAAAAGTCTATGCTAGATATACCTTGGAACTTTAAGGATCTTCTAGTCAATAGTTTTATTACAAGTCTGCCATGTCAGGATGTTAACAACCAACCATTTTAGCTAATGAAACTCTGCAAGAGTATGACTTGCATAGAAGATATCTCATGTAGATTGAAAATTATTTTATATATAATAGTGGAGACAAACTTGTTTGAAAGTTTTTAGTATTCCAAAAAGCTCACATAACAAAAATAATTGTATCAATTTTTACAAGGTTAATCTTTTAAAAATAATATTTTTTGGCCACAATATAGTCTAAACCTAACAACAAGTTAATAATTGTAAAGAACACAAAGCGTTTGAAAAAAGTACTTCTAGATTGAGATAATTCACAACCAGATGAAAAATGAAAAAAGTGAAATAAATCTCTACATTTGATTTTAACTAAAGATGATTTGTTTTGTTTTTTTGTTCAATAAAATTTTTCATATGAATAGAAGTGGCATAAATTATTTTCACATATGAACTATTCAATTTTCACTTTTATATTTTTATGTAATTATCATGTAATAAAAGTTAGAAAGCTGATATTTATTTTAATTTACTAAAGAGCCTACTTCCATACTGGTAAGCAAAGTGTAATCCAATTGAAAAAATCAAAGAAATAATTATTATCAAATATTCTGAATGATTTTGAGCTACCATGTGGTCAAACTTCATTCATTCCTTGCAAATAAAATATTATGATGTTTTTAAAAAACAAAAAAATTTCACTCACAAAGTCAAATCTTTTTTGATAATAATTATTTTGATAAAAAAAAAGTGAAAGATGTTTCACTTTTTTGAAATGACAAATGCTACATGTGTCTATGTAATGTGTTGTCTCCAAATACAATTTGAAAAAATGATACATATATCATTTCTTAATTATTTTTGAAAAAATTAATGACTGTATCAGTTTTTTAATTGTTCTTGATAAAGTTGATACTTCTATCACTTTTTTGAACAGCAACAACAAAGTGTTGCATGTCGCATTTTTCTGAATAGCAACTGAAAAAAGATATTTTTCATGCTTCTGCATTGAGTTTCTTCATCAAGGTGTCTTTTGACTAAACATCCATTCATCTTTTCCCCACATTTTACTAAGCATGAATTTTATGAATTATGATAGTATTGATGGTTGTTAAAGTCAGAAAAATGCCCTCCCATGAGTGCCAAACTTGAACAATCAGCAAATAGAAGGCCATGACCTTAGTGATTTGTTGAAAAATTTACTTCATTTGAAGCTTAGATAAATCTTAGATCTACATCTCTAACGATAGTATATGGATTAAAAATATAAGTCATTAGAAGCTAAATTTTAAAAACGTTTAAATAATTATTACACTGTATCCTCTAATGATCATTTTTGTTTTGGCCCCATCCTCCCTTCATTTCTAACTATGAATAAAATCTTTCTCCTTGAAAATCATTTATCTTTTTTTGCATTGCTCTAGTGCATGAAGTATTTTCTTGTTAATAAATTCTGAAAAAGTTGAATGATTAATTTTTTATGTTACTTTAATTACATACATCCTATTAGTTTTAATGAAAGAAGCGAGATTTTGTGGTTTGTTTAATTATTTATTGTCAAATTACTTCTTCTACTTGTTTTTACCTAATGAATGTTAGTGATGGTTGCCGTACAGCTTGTATGGATTTTACATAAAGCTTAATATTATGAGACTCTCACACCAAGATCGGCACAAATCATGAGTCTAAAGTAGATTCATATGGATTAAAACATGTTGTGAAGTGAAAATATAAAAAACTAACTAGGAATGACATGTGGGTTTTGAAAATGATATTTAGACATCTTAAATAAAATTTAATTTTAAATTTGATACATGAGGATTTCAATGTGAGTTTGATTTAATTTTTTTACATCCGGTTTAAATTTGATAGGAAAAATTGGAATAATCTTCATGATTGAAAGCGGAAAAATGGTAATAAGATCTATCTCATTCAAGATGACGTCTACAGAAAAATTACCTTCACATTGAACCAATTATTCTCTTCAAAGAGGATCACCTATGTGAGCATGCACAAAGTGAGGTTAGTAGAAAGTTTTGTGGGTGGATCTATCAAGCTCAATTAGGAAAAAGTTTCTAGTTGAAATGTGCAGGAAATGGCAAAGAATGTCCGAACAAAAGAGAACTGCATAATTTATTTATCTTTGTAATTACTTCACATGTATTCAATGATAACATGACTAATGGTAGCAGATTAAAGGGAATATTAGCTAGAGTTGGGTCCATTAAACATATAGATGGATATTGACAGAGAATGTAATGAATTAATTAGGTGTTTCCTTAGGAGGGACATACATAAAGTGATTTTAACATCGTGGTGGTGATGTCTAAATAAGATCTAGGCAAAGTACCTTTGGACAAGTTAGATCAGGTGATAGGAGGATTTAACGACAAGATCTTTGGGAGATATCATTTGATAGATTTATCGAGCAAGAGTACTTAGAGTTCGAGCGTTGAGATAATAAGAAAATCTTTATCAAAGAGGCAAAGACTTAAGAAGATAGAGAATCTACCTATCACAAGATGTTTCTGGCCAGAGGTGAATTCTATCAAGAAAGATGAGGAAGAGCCACTCTTTTTGATGTTGCAGCTTATGTAGAAGCTCAAGAACGTAGTGGTGTCTATGCTGATGGAGCTTAATGAAATTACACCTGATTATATCCATAGGTCTACGGAGGTTATCAAACTGATGCACTTGATTGCTAGCAGGAAGAGAGATGTGATGCAAACCATCCCAACAAGCAAAGAGTGTTAAAAGGGTGACAAAGTAAAAGACCCTTATGGAGAAAGAGTAGCAGGTTGCAAAGACTATCTATTAGGAGATCTGCAATGAAAATGAAGTCAAAATCGTCAAGGTTGAGGATACAAGGCTTTATGAGAAGGTGAAAGGGTGAACAAGCTGGTATAGAAGAGGTTTTGGCTAAGTGCGGGGTGCAGGAAATATCTTTTTTCATGATGTGATGATTTTGATAATGGTTAAAAAGATAATGATAACTACTTTTTTATTGGTAGAAGCTTTATTTTCTCATGTGATTCTTGCCTCTTTATCAATTTCTTGCCCATTTCACTCCCTTAGCTCCTTGCAAATATTAGATCCTCAATTCCTTTATTATTTCTTGCAATTCCATCACCCTCATTGTTGTTCAATGTTGACCTTGAGCTTACAATTTCATGTTAGAACTCTCTTCTCCCTCTTGCGTGCAAGTCTTAAAAACAACTTGACAGTCATTTGAATCTTTAGTACGGTAGGGTTGTGATCATGTTAGTTTTTTGCTTCTAGCTAAAGCATTTAGTGATATACATATCACTTTGAAATGTTTATGTTTTTTCAACTTCTTTTAGAAATAGTATACTTATTGGAGTAGTGTTTATTCATTGAGATTTCTTAGCATCTTCATTCATAAGAATGATACATGCTTCATTTTTTAAGCACTTGGCAATAGAGGTGATGCACCAATTTTGTATTTTGGATCATGAAACCACAACCCCCCAGATATAAAATATGTTATGTATCCTATACTATTTTCATGAATCCACATTTAAATAAGAACCATAGAGAGGCCTAGAGCAGATGAAGCAATGCAATTTATTTTATGCCAAAATTCCAAATTTTGTTCTGATCCATATTATCAAGGATCAGAAATAAGTATTTAGATAATTCAGTCTGAAATAAATTATTATGAAAATAGTAAGTCCTCTCTCTCACTCTGTTTATGTTTGTTATTTTTTCATCTTCTCGCACAATAATTAATCCTTGCGCACACAATAAATATTACATCTTGAAAATGTATTTATGAATATGATTGTGTTCAAAACAATCAATCTATAACATAATGACCAATGACATGGGTAATGTGATCATGGAATGAGACGTTGCTCCATAAAGAATGAAAATTGTCTTATATTTTTACTATAACACTATTTTTTCTTCAAACGTCTACTATGTTTTATTATTTTTAGTTGACAACTGTCACAATTGCAGAGTAAATATCTCAAATCTCTTCTTCTTGTAAAAGTGGAATCAGATATTAGATTTTTTTAAATATTTAAAATAATTCTGAGAATAATGAATTTAGAAGATCAAAGATTAAATTTTTTTTACTTGATGTCAAAGCAATTGACATTAGTTTAGCCTATGAGTCTAGAAAGAAATGTTTGTGATTTATATGTCACTTTTCAGACTTCCTAACAATTGAACAAAACACATTTGGAGAAGAAATAATACATGTATTACTGTCCAATGTCAATGGGAGCTCCTACTCTTATATTTAATTTATGTTTCAAAAAAATTATATTATACAATAAATTTTTTTAAAAATTAATTTATTTTTAATTTATTTTTTATCTTAAGATGTTTTTAACATTTTTATTATTTTATAATAAATTTAATATTGATGTGACACTCATTGTTTATAAAAATTTTAATTACGTAGTTACAAGCTCTGCGGTTGATTATTACGTAGTCATGATAGCTATGGTGATATGCCAACTCAATTTCAGTTTACTCCGTTTTTGTGTTGTGACACGGCTACTATGAGAGATGATGATATGTGTCATCTTCAAAGCTATTGATATTTAAGGTCATGATGACCGACGGCTCATTGTAAGGCTGTTAAGAGTCCACGGTAGACTTGACTTCATGATGTCATGATGTGGATAAGGCCCCAAGAGATATTATCTTAGACCTTATCAGATATAAAACGTGATCGGGCTCACAAGAGAATGAGTGAGATGTAGAACATTGCTTGTTGATTAAGGAGCTTATCCATTCGAAGTGGAGCCGACGTGGGACATGGATAGAGGACAACATGATCCTCAAGATATACCGATGTCTAATCCATTTGTGATTAACATCCAGTATCTACATCGTGATCTTTGGAGATAACTTTATGCAACAAGTGATAAACTTTCTAGACTTGATTATTCTGCCATTTGTTTCTAGCATGATTTGGGACTTACCATTATATATTTTAATTTGATATACATGTTAGGGATATGAACAAGCTAGCAATGGTGGCTTTCAGCACATGAGTTCCAATCCATCACTATTGTTTACCAAAGGCAAGCCATAGGGACTTGATTGTTATGAATTTTGGCAAGGATTATTATTCTCAAGTTATAAACTCCACAATCCCTTTTGTTATTCCCTTCATACTAAGTTGGTTTCGAGTTGTTATATTGACTTTTTAATAATGACAACTTATATTATTCATCCGATGGCTAAATAGTGTGTTAAGGATAGTTGTAAAGCTTTAAATTAGTATGTGGCTAATTTGGCCCCATTAGAGCTCAAAATCACACTCTTCATTCTCATTGGTTTTGGAATTTGGATCAATGACAACACTTGGTCAAGTTCTTTGGCATTTGGATGAGGTTTGGAAACCTTCAAAGGAGATAATTCAAGATTGAAGGGCATGGTTAGGGAGCTGACGGGAAGAGCTATGATGTGACTCAAGAATGAAGCCCATTGAGCAAATTGTCACTCCATTTGTGGTATGAAGTTAAAGAGTGAAATTCAGGTCATATAGAGAGTTTGGGTCGTTTCTGAGTGTTTCATGAGGGTTTTGAAAGATCGGATTTAATATAGATGTAGCTTCAATTTTAATTAATGTTATGATCACAATTCCAACTCGATTCGATGAGTTTTGAATGTTTTGATAGTTTGAAGTTTGTGTATACAGTCTGAGTTGCAGGATTGCACTAATTGTCACAAAGTTAGTACGATGATCATAATTTTTGCTATCAAGAGTCTTGATCAATAAAATTACAACAGTGTTAAAGGTTCAATAATGATTAACCTATTCATGAAAGTGAAAGCAATTGGAGTGAATGATTGATATTTGTGATGGTTTTAGTACATAGGGGTATGCATATTGCCTTGTGATATAGTGTTTGGTCCGATATTTGTCTCGAAAGATCAAGAGAAAAAAAAGAAAATGAAATTTTGTTGAGAGTACAAGAAGGCTGCAAAGCAATTTTATGTGAAGTTTGGATGAGAGTTAACGGTCTTATTGTTGAATATCATAATCTACTTCCGTTGCAGTTTATCGGCTACAATGAATTCGAATGTGGAATGGTGATGTGGAGAAAGAGAGGGGTCCGACTCACACGAGGGCAAGAATAGTTATCCTACAGACAGACACTTAGGCATTCTCATAGTAAA
This sequence comes from Marchantia paleacea, assembly GCA_014180765.2. Lineage (NCBI taxonomy): Eukaryota > Viridiplantae > Streptophyta > Marchantiopsida > Marchantiales > Marchantiaceae > Marchantia > Marchantia paleacea. The sequence goes on from MUAA02000018.1 coordinate 2,950,862, forward strand.
GCAATGTCTATGCAACATCGTAGGATCAAAAATAAAATACAAGGTATAAACTATATTGAAGACAAATTGGTAATATAATGAATTTGATTAATTTGCAAAATTATAAGTCTATTTTTTGTGACTTACAAGTTAAAAGCACAAGAGGGTTTGTCTCTGCTCATTGGATGAAGAGCTTAATTAAAAATGTCATGTGTTTAAGCTTGAATTCAAATAATTGAACTTTGATGACTAGACTTGATTTACAACAAGGTTGTATATATCAATCTAGAACATTAGATATATTTCAAGCTTTATCTGAAAATCATCATTATACTCAAGAGTACATAATATTTTGTTTGAGATTTCATAATAGAGTATTTTATGAACTCTAAACTTAGCGTTGGAGCTCAATTTTTCAAATTGACTAAGAGGGTTAGAGAATTTCATCACAAGAAGCAGAAAATCATTTATTGATTTGTTGAGATAACTAAGTGATGGCTTCAGTGGTGCTCTTGAGGCTTAGTTTGAATAATACATAATGTATTAATATTAACTCTTGGAATTTATGATTAGGAGAAAAAAGTAGATTTTGAAATAATCTTTACGTAAACTGATCAAACTAAATAAACTTCGAATAAGGATATTCTTTGAGTGATAGAGACTCAACTTGAGGTTCCAAACGTGTTTGTTTATGTGATTGCTGGAGTCTTCAAGTTCTTGGATGCTTTCATCACATTTGTAGTTTTTGTGCTTAAAAATTTTCAGTTTAAAAATGTATGTTGTGGTATTTCTGATATTATTTTATTCTTTTTATCTTATTTATGATGATCTCATAAATATTTTTGAATAAAAAAATTATGTATTAATTAATTTATTTCAATTATAAATTATAAATATTTTAGAAAATAATTATATATGTGTGTATAATTAATATCTACTTATTAGTATTATTTATATTTATATTTTGATAAAAAATTTATTTTTATGCTTGTTGTTATTGATACTTGTTATAATTATGAATAATAAATTATTAATTTGTAAATATTAAATATTTATCAAACTCGTAAAATTTTTTTTTAATGATATTTGAACTCTTCCTACTCATCTTTCAACGAATCCTCCCATCCCAAGTCTTCCTACTAGTCCTCCAATGCGCGTTCCACTTTCAAGTCTTCCTACTTATCTTTCACCGCTTTCTCCTTTCCCAGGTCTTCCTACTCGTCTTCTAGCGCTTTCTACTCTCCTACTCGTTCTTTCTCATCCCCCAAAGCTTTCTTGTTTATCCCATCTTCCTTCTCATGTTTCGACGTCTGCTCCTCCCCATACTCTTCCCACTCCTTCTGCTCCTAACAATAGTTTACATAACAATTATCAACTACAAAGAATTTGTTGATTTTTTCATATTTTATATGTTTGAACATTTTTTTATAGCATTGGCTTGTCTTTTATTAATTTTATATTTGATTTTCTTTGCAAAAATATAAGACCTTTTTTGTCTTGTTGCTGGTTGAAGTAAAGTTTGAAGAAATTTATTTTTATCCTTATATAAGTCAATAAGTAGTGTGTAGATAGACACACTTCTTAGATATGATATTGCCCACTATGCAAGAAAAGTTTAATCACTTATAAAGATTGGAAGATTCTTACTTGAGATTATTCAACCATTGTCATGACTTTAACATGATTATCATCCAAACCTTGAACACCTTCATTGGATGTGGATGAAGAAAAGAAAAATAAATAAAATTAATCAATTTACAAAATAACATATTGTGTCTTGACATAACAACTGATATCAAATATTAAAATAACATAAACATAGATTGTCATATTAACGTGTTTTGACTCAGCTAGCTTATATGCTGATATTACTAGAGAAAATAATCTTAGAGGTTTGTTGAACACATCTTTGACATAGATTATGATTATCATTTCAGTTCTTTGATCATGCTCTTGTTTCTCCACGTTTTTCTTTCAAAAAGTATCAAAGTAATTAAAATATCAAGGTTAGCTATCTGCTCATTTATTGGTCAATCTCTACTCCAATGAAAGATCAATGGTTGTGAAAAATATATATTTTATACACATAATCATATAAGTAGTGTGCAATCATGGTTCACAAGGTTATCAACCATTGCCTAATCTCCTTACATAACATGGAGCAAGTGACTAAAAAATACGATTTGCAAGAGGAAATTAAATTCAATAAAAAATTAACAAAATGACCATGAATTGATTTATAATTATAGTTATGAAAAAAAGTACAAGGGAAGATAACACTTGATTTTATTTCTAAACCCACTCACAACAAATTCTTGATGGTTAATCTTAGGTCTACCGTAGTAATAAATCTGAATTCATGCATTATATAAAACTGTAGGCAGGAAGTTCAAATCCATCTTGAATTTAATCAAGTGAAGATAAACACACTAAAGTTTTAGTTCACATCGGATGTCATCACCAAAAGAACTATCAAGGCTGGAGAAGCCATCACTCCAAGCATAAATTTGTCGCCAAAGAAAGCTCCATCCATACCTTAAGTCATCTTGAGATATACATGAATCTTGATATGAAACATATTGGCTAATGCAAGTACCAGAGCACAAAATTTCCCTTGTTTATCTTTCATAACTTGCTCATCCAAACTCTTGCCATGAGCTGAATGTTCTGCAATGGCTCCCGGGTTATATCAAAATATGATTTTTTATATAATTTTTTTTTATTTCCATTAGCCATCCAAAAAAACAATCTCAATTCTCTTTTGCTTCGAATGATACCTAGGCTTTAATTATGAACTTCTTAACATTCAGTTAAATAAACATATAATCTTTTAGATCATTCATCAAGAAAAACATGAATTATAGATGTGAAGATTCATATCACATTAAAATTTATCTTATCACTAATACTTATTTATTGCTAGAGGTGCACATGAGAAGTATGTATAGCCATGTGCACTAAAATAAAAATCTATATATTTTTCACAACCAATGAAATCACAACATAACAATATATATGGATAACAATTTGAATAAAACTTGTGAACCATTGCAAGATTGGAGAGATCTTAAAACTGCCGCTTCATAAGGACAACCTCTAGTAAGTTGCACATCACAAGCTTTTGCTAGGTATGAAAAAATCTAGAGTTTGCATAAATCCTAGTATTACCTCTAGGGAGTTAAGCTTGCCGTGATCTTGCTAATTTGTTTTTGTCACAATATAGATTTTTTTTCACGTAGAGTCATGGCCATTTTGGTGAAGTTTATGTAAAAGTATACGACAGCGTTCACCAGACTCCTATATGTACACGGAATTCGGTGAAGCGTGATCATTCTAAATACTAAGAAGTTTCCTGCACACAATACATTTCTACTGCTAAAGTGGACAATTGCAAGAATAGCTTCTCGACGGCCGTCATAAGCACCACCATGGTCTACAAATCACTTTCTGTTCCATATTTCCAGGTCCGACAGATATCGCGGTTCAAATGAACAGCGATCGTGGGCTCAGCTGATCATAGAACATGGACCTCTCGATGATTCAGGATTCTGTGGCCAAGAAGATTGCCTTCCACAGTTATACTACTGTGACCACCCTCTCGTATTCAGGCAATCCAACATTGGCTGAGCTTAAGTTCAGGATGCTTGCTTTGTCCTTCGATCCGCTGTTACATGCTTATGCTTTATTCCGTAGCCATGTGCTACATTTTCCTGCAACATATGACCAACAGGTTCGGGCACCAGGATGATCTTTAATTTACTATATTCAATTTCCGATTGTCCAAATTGAGCATGAATCTCAACAAGATCTCAAAGATCTTGAAAATATTCCCTGTTTACACTTTTGGTATATAAGCTCTCTACATATATTCACGTAGAGCTGAACTATTAGCTCTTCTTCTCAACGATTGAGAGTTGAACAATAATATTTCAGTGAGAGCAAAGGCATCAGTGACTAGTATGCTTATCGTACTTTGACTGCTTCAATTTGCCGAACTTGCTGGGAATAAGCTGTTACTGACGTCCGCACGTTTTTGTGACTGTGCAGCACGTTTACATAACGAAGCCTCACAACTTGGAAGAACTGTTACGCTAGAAATCAGAAATGAGCCACCAGCATCGGAGTAAACGGATTGAGATGATGCACCGCAAGAAGTCAGTCATCGTCGAGGAGGCTCGTAACTTTCTGGGGACCCATAGCCTGAAACAGGCCCTGTCAGTTACTTTGAGCGTTCAACAATATCTGCTTTCCAGAAACTTCATAATAATGTTTTCGACCTTCTCGAGAGCAAAGTCCTGAATCCATTGCTCGAAGTATTCTCTCTTGCAACTGTAAGAGCAAATGGCGCAGTGGTCAAGAAAGTTCTCTGTACTTAGTTTGAGGATCTATTGAAAACTGCTACTGACTAGGGTACACAATTGTGGGGTTCGCCAACTGCCGTATGAATTGTTACTTATTTCTCCTTCTTATAGGAATATCTAAGAAGGTACATTCCCAAGCTGCTATCTCTACCTTAACAGATTACAAACCGGAGAAGAGCGACAAAGTTTACTCACTCAGACCTCTGATTTGGGAGGACTAGTAATTTCAACTACATATACCAGAAATTTACGTAAATGCTACAGATAGATGGTCTGGCAAGAAACTTCACTAATCATAAATGTCTAAGAATGTTGGAGAGAGTCTATCAGGGAAGAGTCATGCCTACCGAATAAATTACGAGATGTAACAATCCAGGTACAAAGAAGAATGACAAAAGACTTGCAACCGCATGTCAGATCCAGTGTCTCTCAACTCCCCACAGACTCTTAGTCCACTGATAGATGACGGAGAATCTTCCTCCCCTGAGTAAGCAATCACCTAAAAAGTTTGAACCACTGGTGAGGAGTTCCACACCATAATTCTCTAAACTGAAGCACCCACGTGTTTGTCTTTATGTTCTTTCGAAGTGTGCCACTTTGATTGACAAATCAGGCGCAACCGACTTTTTCACAAGAAATATATGTATTCAGCGCATAGCATCAACGTTTACGAACCATCCGGGCTGACCCCTGCGGCACATTTGGATACAAATCTCTGATGCATATGCATGTACAGAATGCCCGTTGGATTTCATGAAAGATTTTGCACTCCCATACATTTCAACGTCAGTAGAAAGCGCTTTTGCTTCCAGATTTTGCTTTGGTGACTCAAGGCGAATTGTTGAGTAGAGATCAGCACAGATGTGGAACTCATGCACTTAGTGCTGTGCCATTCAGTGATAGAAAATGATTGAGAAAAAACTGCTGGTACTTCATTGACAGTGTGAGTAAAGCTGCAGAGGTAAGATTTAGGTCTGTGCATGGAAGCCTCAAGGAAAGTTCGATACTCCCTCATACCCTCACTATGAGTTGTAACTATCAAGTACAAGGTGGGGTAGATCCCATCAGTTTAATCACCGTTAAGAATTCCACATCATAACATCTAAGCAGAAAAGCCCACATGACATCCTCCTTGCTCTTCGATTGGCACCTCGGACTGTGATACCAGGGATGTTGGCGTGATCCCACGGACAGCTCTGGGCAGGTCTTCCACGCGCAGAACCAACGTTAACAAGCCATCCGGATTGACGTTTTACAACGGTGGCTGCAAATTTGTTCATACGTGCTTGTACAAATGCCTATTGTATGGGAGTGTAATGTGGTTTAAAATACGGTTGGATCTTGCATGTTCCATAGAGTGATTTTGTAATAATGACACACACGGATCCAAGCGTTCGAGTGTTGAGGGTAATGAGCAGAAGATTCAGCGGGCACGGATGGAGATGGAGGATGCGGAGCTCTCAGATTATCTTCAGTCTCTCGAACCTATAATCTCTCTACCGGAGCGCACTAGGCTCGTTTGAGCCTAGTGCGCCACCCTGCTCGAAGGAACCTCGCAGGATAAATGCGGTCATAGGTTCTTTCATAAGAGAAGTTGAAGTTTTCATAAGACTCATTGCGGAAATCCAGTCAAGTATAAATGTGGGAAGGAGGTGAAATGCTCGACAAATTTCGAGTCACATGTGGAACTTTGTGGTGGCTTGATTAAGTCGGAGTCAGGGTTGGAATTCCACACGCGAGTTGCCGACTGCAACTCCTCTGTGAAGGGGACTAGGAATTTTGCGGCACGATAGGACTACCACCTCCAAGTGAGAGTAGAAATTTCAATCTGGATACATTTGAAGACTTCTTTTCCTACACATGAAAGAACCCCGACGATGGTTAATTGCCGTCCAAGTTCCTAACACTCTATCAGGCAAGAGTTTCTGAGTTAGGCAGCAGCCTAGCAACGTCCAAGGAAGACACTTTTGCAGCCGACTTGAAACAGAACACAGGCATATGTTGCGTAAATTATATATGGATCGCTTGGAGCAGCGTAGATTGCATTTTGATACTATTCCCGTGTTCAAGTTAACGGAAAATTCAAATCTTGAGAATGATTATTGAATTGTATTAAGATGAAAATCTCAAACTGATGTGAATTAATTATTCTGAAAGTCATCTTAAAGTTATCTCATTGCTTGAAGACTGTTACCAAGTACTGGATAACAGACACCTGTCGTAAGGCGTACATGAGGAACAAGTGAACAGAAGAATATATTCGTGAGTGTTCAGAAAATTGGTGGCAATTCTTGTGTATTACATCGAGTACTGGAGGAGAATGAGAAATAATTGAATTACTAGGCGAGGGTTCATTGCTTTGAGTAAGGGTTTTGTATCAACTCACAGTGTTTGTGGTAAACAACGACATGTAGACATCTCCTTAAAGTGTAGGAGAGACCACCTAACAATCGCTATTCTTGAAGTTTTTTACACTAGCTGCAACCAGCAGAGTTGTTATATCCAATTCCTGGACACTCTGTTTCCAGACAGTGATCATTTGACATAGTCAGTTGTGTCAGTACTAAAGCTCTTGTTGAATGTTAACATGGGTAGATTTGATACACTTAATATATTATAAAGAGACCTTCTCAAGTATCTTCGAAGACCGATCGATTATCATTTTCTGCTCAGTATGATTCAGATTTGACAGGCATATATAATCTGAATAAGAATGTACATGTACAATCAGACATAATTTGCATGAGAAACCATTAAATTCACGTGGAAGTAATTTGATACAGTCGACTGATTAGCTTACGATACTATCGAACATTCCAAATTACCCACAATCACCAAAGAAAACCAAACCACCAATCAAGGTCGCAATTTTTTTTCTTTCAGAGTTGAATATAAGTTGGCCATATTCTTTGTCACCTGAAGGCTATAAAAGCAGGTTTTTGTCTTTTATAGGTGAGCTGACTATTATATGACATCAAACATATGATGGTATGAATAAATTACACTCTAACGTGATAATTGACATTAGATTTTGACATAGGGAGTTAGTGATCTGACTTTATCCAGCAACAATTGACTGCCAAAACTGGATGATAATTAAGCAATATAATATTGATAATCCAGCACGACTTCTAAAGATCATTACTTTGGTCCGCAGATTCAGGCACTAGAATTCCGAAAGGACGGAATGTCTTTACGCATCCTCTAGTATGGTAAGGAAAATGTAACTTACTACCGAACTGCCTACCCACCCTGACTCTCAGATCACGCCTGCCATAATACTCTCATAGATCTGAATCCTAATCCGGTCCTTATAAATATCATACTTTCACCATATCCGTCATCAGCATGTAAGAGCAAGAATCAACTTGCGGACCAAGAAGCAGCTGGAAACAAAGCAGAATTCGATTACAAAGGACAGATCAAGTTGAGCATACTGTCAAGATAATGACGACGTATCGATCTCTGATGGAATTTCGAGTGAAACTGATGTGTTTCATGTTCTTGACAGCAATATGTTTACCTTCGGTCCTCGGAGCTCGTACAATTCTTCATCTTCCAACGCTGCCTCCCCTCCCAACTCTTCCTACTCATCTTCCAACTCTGCCTCCTCTCCCAACTCTTCTTACTCATCTTCCAACGCCTCCACCTCTTCCCACTCATCTTCCAACGCTGCCTCCTCTTCCCACTCTTCCACCTCTTCCTGCTCATATTCCAACGCTTCCTCCACTCCCAACTCTTCCTACTCATCTTCCATCGCTTCCTCCTCTCCCCACTGTTCTTCCCCCAAAGCTTCCTCCTTTTCCCCACCTTCCTTCTCATGTTTCAACGCCACCTCCTCTCCATTCTCTTCCCCCTCCTCCATCTCCAGCTCCAGCTCCTTCATCTTAGTCTGAGTCGAACTTTCGCCGTTCGACTCCTAGCACGGTCAGACAACATTGGGACACATCGCTCATCTTCCAGCAACTGTCAACGGATGATCCTCTCTGTCTTCAACTTTTACAGGAACAAATTCTAATTACGAAATTTTCGTCGCCATCTTGGTCAGTCTCGGCTGAGGTGGACTGTTCCCTTTGAATAGAAAAGTGCCCGCAGTCTCCAACGCCTGAAGTTTCTATGGAGAGACTCTAGTATGACAATATCATCACTTTGGTGATTTTCATTCATGTGCTGATATATGCCTACTACTAGATGTGTCCTGTAGTTGTTACTGGTCGTTCAAGGCATCGAGCATCCAATATATTCGAAGTGCGCTGTACAATCTGCTCTCACTCGTGCCGCAGGAATTAGATTAAGCGCTTACTGTACATAGCTGGACCTCATCACAGACAAACTTGAGTTATTTTCAAACAAAGACTGCAACATCATGTGCCTGCATAAATGTAATAAGCAGTGTAATCTGTTTAGTGCGATGGCAAACAAGCTAGATCGAAAATGAATAATAATTGTTAAATGCAGTCAGCAAATCAGTGAAGCCTTCATGTCCCTACCGTGATACATGTGTGGGATGATAGCAACTGATATATTCTATATCTATCATGAAATAATATGTTTCCTGGAGGAAAGTATGAACTGTTGGGTACCATTTTTTGATCAAGAAATAAAGGACCACACGTTGTACTTCGGAATTCCTTTTGACTTTTCGACGTGCTGTAGATACACTCGTGGATTCCATTTCATTCTTGTGCGTTGAATGTTAAATTTCTAGACTGAAGCACACTGCATAGCTGTTTTGAGGATGAAGCAAGAAGATAGTCTGGATGTTTTCCGCCCTGGAGAAGATCAGTTCAACTGTTTATTGGTACAGTGGGACATTTGTATTGGTACCAGAAGAACTGAAAAATTCAAATCAATCCATTCGGTTATCAATGACAACAATATGAATACGTAAATGAGCAATGAACAGCTTACTGGCATTTAATAGTGAGTTCTGCTTTCTGTTGAGTGTATAGTGTTTAGGATTGCACATCTGTTTTCAAATTAAGAACTGGTTCTGAGCGGAGTTTGTTGTTGGAGTTAGTATGAAAAATGACAGTTCTGAGTACGCAGTTGCCTTGAGTCTGTTAGTTTAGAAGTATCGAGTGCTAGCATTTCAGGTTTATAATTCGTACAACTTGCGTCATCCTGTTGATATCTTCAGGGATGAAAGTGAAACCCAAGATTCTATCAGTTCGTTGTTGTCCTCTTTGTTGCTGTTTATGTATTGTATATGGATACATAAATGTCTGATGTAAGCACTTTTATGAACGATTGTAGAACTGAGTGATTCACCAATTTGAAATATGTAGAATATTTTGTTTCTAGTTTTATTTATTGTCAATCTTATACAAAAACATAATCAGGAGCAAAAATATTTCATTGAAAGTTAGATCTTTGATCCAACCACAAGTGTGAATACTATATTTGTGTTCCTATGTTAACATGTCAAACCTTAATTTGTAAAGGAATATAGAAAATGGTTTGACCCAACATGGTATATTTTTGACCTTGACAAGTTACAAACAATAATCATAGGATATAATTCTATTCTTTTATGATATCAATAAACCATTTGGATTAATTGAGAAGGAAATGAATAAGACGGATTTGTTGCTAAAAGAATTGATCTTAGGTCAACAATACAAGTAGTGTGTAAAGTTTATTACTTTTTTTTACTAAAGCTTATACAATTCTTTCAAGCACACTATCTTGGTGTGTTTAGGATTAAATCAACTTCAAAATACATTATTTGAAATGATTTTATTATTGTAAATTTAAATCATTTGAGCAAACACTTGTGTTCTATCAAAATTTGGTGTTAAAATGCTTTGATTATTGCTCAAAAAAATAAAAAAATCAGAAGTTTCAATGCAAGATCTGCATTTTTAAACTGAAATTTATACAAATTAAAATCCTTTAGAATCTAGTTTAAATAACATTCATAACTTGAACATTCTAACAAACACATAAGCATATATATTTGAAAATAATGTATCATGATTCAACTCAGGTTACGGTCAATCTACCAACAATCACTCCTTACTACTATTTTGGTTAGTTTGATCGATTAACTCAAATATTTTCTGTGCAACTTATTATTTTATTTAAAGCATACATTCTGAACCTGAATCTATCTACATCTCATGTGTTTTCCTAGCTTAACAACTTCACCTTACCACAATCACTCAAGTTATCACATAATTCCCATGGTGTCCTTTATTTCTTGTGATTTCTTTATCCTCTCACTTTTTGTCTTTCAACTCAATTTCAGAAATTGAGCTCCAAGTTTGAGAATACATAATGTGGGTTAAAAACTGATCTTTCAATTTTTTTCTTCCTATTCATGAGATTACACCATGATCATTAGATGTAGGATAAGTAAAATTCATATTCCACGTTGATATGTACTCTTACCAATTAGATCCTTTTTTATTTTCACTTTAGATCCATTCAAATTAAAATTCTTGTCATTTGAATTAAGCTCCAAGTCCAATAATTAATATCTTTTACTTTTGTTGACTAAGTTCATTAGTTATCTAGTCATCTTCAACATGATTCCAAATTTATATTTAGATTCAAATGATACTAAGCAAATCAAAACATTAAGTTGACATATCTCCACATTGATCATAATCTCATAATAGCTAATTAAGTAACAAAAAATAAAGAAAACATTGACAGTCACATTTATATGATAAAAATAAATAAGATAACTTTAGTTTTTGATATTCAAAGTGCTATAAGTTTGGTCCAAAATCAATTTATTTACAGAACATAAAATGATAAAGTGATATTATAGCTCAATCTCACTTTATATGAGAAGTGATTGAGAATATCAATTTAAAATTTTAGAAGATTGGTGTTGTACATAAAAAAATACAATATGTTGAATAAGTCGTTACTGATTTAGAAAATACAATACAAGTTGAACTTGCTTGGGATGCTATGAAGAAACATGAAACAATGAAAACTAAAACAAAAAATGAACATGAAATAAAGTTGGAGATTGTTGATGTGAATTTTAATAATTACAGAGTTTTTTATTTCATAATTGATTAAAATTTGATCAAGATGGACATGAAAGTATATCAACTCAATTATTTGGTTTGATAAATAATGTAAATAATCAAATATAAGATATGAATCATATTGATGATAATTTGGTTGCTAATGAAGTTTCTAAGTTAGAAAAAATAAAATTAATTTTAATTATAATAATAAGACTTTGAGTTTAAATTTAAATAGCACAACTTTTAAAATGAATGGATCAAACCTACAAGCAAAAAATGATTTAACTGGTTATAAGAGTACATATGAACGTGAAATGTTTGTAGAATTTAATCTAGGTTTAATAATTATGATGAAAGTTTAACTGGCATAATCATATCAAAAAAAAGAGATTACATTCTAGCCAGATCTACTTTGAGCTCTAAAGAATCAAGGTCCTTACCATAGCTAATGATCTAAATGGTGGTAATTTTCAAGGTTCACATTAAAAAACTAAACGCCTAGGAGCTTTAATTTGAATTTTATCTCTTCAGCATTAGGTCCTTTAATAGTATTGCTGGCTCTAATGGCTTGTCTAATGCAAACGACACTAAGTCCATTATTAAATCTAATAACTTTATCTGCTCCTACCTACACATATAACTAGAGAGGTCACTATCTAAGTCGTGATAGTTGAACATATTGCATAACAATATCCATACTTGTCATATCAAACATCATAATACATAGATTATCATACATCAACACAACATTACAAAATAGTTCCTCTAACTCAAGATTAAATCCTTCTTTCACCATGTACTAAGATAATCAATCAACATGATATATGCATATGGGTAAGATTAGGAATTCTGATTACTTTAATGCTCCATTAATATGCACTTGTCTACCATCCGTGCCATGTAACCGTCAAACTAACTATCATGCTAACCACATTGAGGATATTTCCATTAGTCATAATTATCATTTACATGACATTACAGTAAGAGGAGGTTTTAAACATGACATATATGATTCTTTTGAATAAAAATCACATATCAACATATTGGTTGTTCCACTAGTTGATCCACACTTCTCATCAATCTATTGGTAGCATGTCTAAAGTCTAGTTCAATATTAAAAAAGTCAATTTCTAGGCAATATTCTCTTTTCTCCTTATCTGCCATCCAATCCATCCTGAAATACATATGCACAAGGAACAAAGACAAATAAATCACATATTTCTCTTCCACCAAAATCTTATCACTCATAGCTTGCACATTCTTGGCAAATACATCTCCTCAATTAACTTTAATTGATCCACCAATAAATTTCTCAACTATTAGCACCTTATGCAAACTCATGCATGTTGTGCACTATGGTGAAAAAAATTGATTTAAGGTCTGTGCAATCTTTTTTCTAAATTCATCTCAAATAAAATTGATCTTGTACCCATTTTTTTCCTTTGTGTACTGATGGATTGAATCACTTTGTTTTTTTGAAATCCAAGCCTATTTCTCTTCAGAGGGATCCCCCATCTACTAGAAATACTTATTATATTAAGCAAAAAAATAAAACAATCTACCTAAAAATTCCTACGATGCCTCTATAAACGTCAGATTTTAATTGTGAGTGACCCAGAAAACCTAGTTATTCATAATATTTCTTCACTCTCCATCCATCCATCTATTCAAATCACCTTCTAAATCCAATAACATAGAATCATTCTCATAAACTGCATCTGCATCCACAACATATCGACCCATCCATCACATCACAGATGCAATTTACCAATAAGCTTCATATAAGAATTGTCATATAATAAAACTTTCTCCCCCTTTACAATTTTTGTTACCCGAAAGGTGATGACGGATATGTTGCAAGTGGGATATATATAGGGGCTGGATTCAAATTCATATCTCTGAGAGTATTATGGTGGGCAAAATGTGAGAGTCAGGATGGGTTGGCAGTACAGTCATAAGGTGTTTATCAAAGCAGTGAGTGAGCATGGACCTGATGCAAGAGTATGTTCAACTTCATAATTTTTTTTTTTATCTTATTTTATTTTTAAGTTACAGATATTCAACTCCAATTATTCTTAAATCACAAGTAGATTTGTAAATGCTGAGCTTACTATATGGACTTTACTATATGCAGATATTATATCTTTCTTATACATTCTAATCATTAGAAATGATCTTCTGAGACAAGTTTAGTCAGACTGGTTGCATGTTAGGACCAGGGGTTTCATGTTTTCTTACCTGCCTCACTCCACTCGTTGTTTTCAACTTGACATTGACTTGCTTCAATTAAATGTGTCGGATGAACATAAATTTGTTTTATAATAATGTTGAACACTTTCCTTTTGCAAATGATATTTGAGAGATCGTGTTAATTTCTCAATGCGGCGTGCATAAGCTTCCGGAATAGACAGTAAATCTTCTGACATTAGATAATCGAAGTATAACCTGCTTTGGAGGAGCAAAGATGTACTCATGGAACTCAGGTTGGTATATTACATTTTGGAGGCTGCTCGTACAAGGCTTGGACTGTAACCCGCTTGATGAGCCTCAAAGTCTGCATCGGGACAAAAGTGGGGATAACAATGAGTGCACAATAAGTTGTTTAAGGCAGATCAGGGTTTTCTTCTCGAAGTCTCCCACGTTGTTGATGTCTGTTTGTTTGTCCTCCTTGGATTTTATTTCATTAGATCATTTACAGGAGACCAAAGGATAAGCGATTACTGGTTCCAAGCCAAAGCATGTCCAGCGCAGCTGTTGTAAAAGGAGCACCTCATTGTGCACGAAGTATTCACCGGTGTGGTGACCTTTGGTGATTTTAAGCCCTGGCCCTCATCATCAAGCTCTTCTATGTCTGCAAAAAGAAACAAGCGGAACTAGCATTGATTGCAGACAGCAGAAAATTACTCCCGAACTCCAAGCCCAGAGGCGAGTTACAGCCAAGAGATGAAGTTTGTCGCACTTTCGAGACTTATAAATGTTTTGAGCATCACGTGGACGATTGTGAGTGCCAAGCCCAGAGACGCAGTCCACGGTTTCAAGTTTGTCGCACATGGTGGGATTACTCTAATACTTAGCATCATTCATCCATGGATCCAACCATGAAACGAAACAATCAAATTATCACCGAATTCTTTTTAAAAAAATTGCGTAGTTGTTGGACCATAGTTAGAAAAACATGTGATACCTGAGACAATTTGTGAAACGTGGGAAACCAATGCAATGTATTTTCCACTGCAGTGCAAAGTCTCGTTAGTTTCAAAGAGCTTGAGAGACTTACACTCGCATACTGGATACAATTAATTCAGGTAACAAATAGATAAAACCAGACAACATATTCTACATATTTCAAACTAGTGAATCACTGAAACATGCAACGAGTTTCAGTTCTACAATCACTCCTAAAAAGTGACAACATTAGACTTTTATGTCTCCAATAAAAAATACATGTGTACATAAACACAAACAAAGAGGACAACAAAGAACGGATATAATCTTGAGTTTCAACTTCATCCCTGAGGTTATTTCATGATAGATACAGAAAATATCAGTAGCTATCTACCTACACATGATTCGCCGTAGGGACATTAAGGCTTCACAGATCTGCTGACTGCATTAAACACTGATTATTCATGTTCGATCGAGCTTGAGTACCATCGCTCTAAACAGATTACACTGCTTATTAAATTCATGCAGGCACATGATGTTGGAGAATCTGTTTGAAAATTTATGAATTTTGCTCTGATCAGGTCCAGATATCTAGAGTAAGCGCTTAATCTAGATTCCGACGCACCCTGAGAAGACAGTGTACAGGGTACTTCGAATATATTGGATCCTGGATCCCTTGAAGCAGCAGTAAAAACTGTAGCAGACATCTAGTAGTAGGAATATATGAGCACATGAGTGAAATTCACAGAGCGACCATGATGTTTTTCAACCGAGAGTCCCTCCATAGAAGCTTCAGATGTTGGAGACGGCAGGCACTTTGTTACTCAGGGGGAACAGTCCACCTCATACCAGAATGAACAAGATGGAGACAAAGATTAGGAGGTAGAAGTTGCTCCCGTTAGAACTTAAGACAGAGAGAATGTAGGACCATACTTAGAGGTTTGGAGACTGTTTTTTTTATTTTTGGAATAAAAACGAACGATATTCGGATGAAGTCTGGGCCGCCGAATACTAATATGTGAAATAAGTACGAAGATGGCCAAGACGAATGAGTTGTTAAGGAGGTCTGAAGCGTCGAACGGATTACGGCAGTTAGTAACAACATCAACAAGTACAACGAGCCGAGCCGCAGAGGAGCAAACACAAGCTGACGAGTCAAGTAGACAAGATGAAGAGGAAATCGGCCATTGGATCGGGGGCTCGTGAGGCTATTCAATTGGCAATGAAGAAGATGCCAACAGGAGTATATCGACCTTTGGTGCCAAAGCCAGAGTGGTTAGTCGGAGAATTAACACGATTGAAGAACTTGGATGGGGAGTTCTTGGCATGGCGATGGGACTATGTGTGCCCAGAATTGTGCGAAGAAGTTCGAGCTAGGAAGACAACCAACCCAATAGGCTGGAGAGGGCATCCAGATTCGTGGGATGTGCTGCTTTGGGCTGAGGCATTAGGAAGGGATTACTCAAAGGAGAAGGATGGAATCGAATGGGAAGGGTCGGCGATGCATATTGCATTCACCTTCGATGAGACCAAGTGGTTTGACCCTAGGGAGAGGAAGGGTACAAACGGCTTCAAGATCGATCTTATTCGGGACGACTTCCTACGGAGGATAATGTATACTTTGAACCAACTCTTCTCACCACAACGAACTACTTATGTAAGCATGCATAAGGTGAGAATAGTGAAGTGATTCGTCGGTGGATCGATCAAGGTCAATTGGGGAGATATCTTTGCTCGTAATGTGCAAGCAATGGGACAGAGGCTGCGAGTGGGAGAGAAGGGAGTAATCTACATCTCTTCATTCTTGGTGCACATGTATTCGCGCTTGGGGTGGTTGACGCCACAGGAGAGGAGGCGCAATCAAGTGAATCTGGTCAGCAATCTCCGTGGGCCAATGGTGAGCAATGGGAAGTGGTTCATCCCTAGGGAGAGGAAGGGGACGAATGGCTACAAGCTCGATTTGATTCAGGTTGTATTCAGGAGGAAAGTGGCTCTCACCTTAAATCAGCTTTTCTCACCGCAGAAAACAACCTATGTGAGCATGCACAAGGTGAGGATCGTAGAAGGGTTGATCGGAGGGACTATCTGGATGAAATGGGGAGAGATCTTTGCGAGGAATGTGGAATGTGGCGACAAAGCTAAGAGAAGATGATAAGAGTGTAGTCTATCTCTCGTCTTTCTTAGTACATCTGTATGCAAAGCTGGAGTGGCAGACGCCTAGGGAGAGGTAGTTGTACCGGTTGGAGAGTGGGTTGGCGGACTTGGATGCAGACCTCGACAGTGCTAGTAGTGGGTCGACGAGGAGTCTAGGAATGAGTGCTCCTCCTGAGCCGAAGAGAACAAGAGAAGTGAGACCGGCGGTCGAGAGCAAGCCTGATTCGGACTCAGACCTTGAAGTAATCGGGACTTCGAGGAAGAGAAAGAGAGTAGTGGAGGACAATCCACCAACTACTCTAGCAGTTCGAAGAGATGTAGGGAAGAAGAAGATAGAAGAAGTAGGACCGGCAAAGACTTCTCATCCGAAGATGATGGCGGTGAAGCTAGGGCCGAAAGCCTCGAAGGAGATTGCAGAACCCATGGCATCGTCTTTGTAGCCGTCATAGAAGTTGGAAGTCGTGGTGGTCCCGGTGTTCTTTGGAGTTGAACGAGATGGGGCCGCTGTATATGCTAGGGTGGGACCCTCAAGCATATGGATATATGGAATTGATTCAGATGATGAACCGTTTGGCGTTAGGGAAGGAGGACCAATCCATCACAGTGAGAGAACTGACGGAGAATGTGGATAAGTTGTCCAAGGAGAAGACTGAGATGAAGAAGAAGGTTCAGGAGGCGAAGAAGGCCTACGAAGAGATCTGACGTATTCGGGGTGCGGAGATCCATTTTGTGGAGAAGGAGAATGCTCATCTTTGGGAGACGGTGCAAGACCTGAAATGAAGACTGATTCAGGTGGATGTGGAGGCATCTTGAAGTTGGAGAACCTCGCGAACAGCCAGCGCAAAGATCTGTTCACACTGTGTGATCGTGTTGAGACGCAGCGATTGGAGCAGTTGGTGGCGGCAATGGAGAATCCCAGCGACTCAAAGGATCAAAGAAAGGAGATGTACAAGGTATTGGGTCAAGATTTCAAGGAAGCCATGGCTCTCCATCGACAGGAGATCGCGACAGATGTACATGAAATGCAGTTACGAATCGACGCATTCACGCAAGCAGCGGAGGTACGATCGAGCGGCTTAGATCAGAGTAGAAGACTTATGAGAAAGCGATCCATGTAGGGGACGGTTAGCTTGGCAGTTAGAAGTAGCAATTAGAACATTCATTATAAAAAGTCATAGGAAATAAAGTGGTGGATTTTTTTTCTTTGCAAGTGTCCAATCTATTGGATTGCAAATTGTAGTCAAGGTAGAACGAGCACTCGAGGAGCTTGTGTCTGCAGGCTGACAATGTGACGACTGAAGCATGTATCCGTGAAGTTATCCGGATATTCGTCCACGAGCTGAGCCTGTCTATAGCATCAGAAGTACTCTAGAGAGTGTTTTCGTTGAGACGTAAACTTGTAATGAGAAAGATCCCCATCCCGAAGTAAAGCAAACTGATGAAAATCTATTTGCTGTGTTTGTGGAATTGTGAATGAATTGAGATTGAATCGATTGCCTTCTTTGTGAATGCTCTTTGGACTTCGCAGTCCAGAGTTAAAAAGATATCTAAATGCTTGTTTTCCTTCTGCGCTAGTGTGGTTTGTTACCTCATTCCCTTGGGAACGAATCAATCTATATGAATTCGGACTGAATAGTACCTACCCGTGCTATTACACAAATCAGCAACCTCCTTCTTTGTAGCATATCCATCATGCAAAAACTCCATGAACCCTATACAAAAGGTACATTTCTCTTGCATATGTGAGAGTACCTTCTTCTCTGTACCACTATATCCTCTCTCTACAACGGTACTTCTCCAAAATCCTCAAAATCTTCAGATTTTGGAAAAGTTTCCTCTCTCAACCGTGCTTTGTTTCTCTCATGATTTTCTGGAATTGTTAGAAAATACACTAACCGCTTGCCATCTTGGCTACGAATTTGTGCATATGCCGATCCATCATCAACCACTCTTGTCTCCATCCGGAGTGCTATAATGTATGGTTGCCCCAGAATCAATGGGTATGAAGTTGAGTCTTGCACAAAGAAATTCTGCTCAACTACAACATCCCCAATCTTCACCGGAATATCAGGTCACGCTCCATACAAGTCTCCTTGAGTGTTGTTGGCTGCCCTAATCATCCAACCATGCTTAGTATCAATAGGCGACTTCCCCTTCTTATAGAGTTCTCTTGACATTATATTGATCTGCGATCCATGATCAATCAGTGATAACACCGGTTCACTGAGATCCCCTAGCTTCACAAGGGTTTCAGAAGTCGCCCTTGCCCGATGCGATCGGGTGTAGTGGCTAGACACCTTCACATCTTTTGCATCATCCTCAAATCAAACCTTCTGAGATTTCACTCCACAACACTTTACCATCGTATCTTCTTCATCCCTTGATACCCATTGCATGAAGTAGAGCAGTCTCATTGGAAATTTGCCGTTCCCTCTTGATGATATCAATGATAACATCATGAAACTCCCTCTTTGCTATTCCTCGTATCTCTCTCAAGTTAAACTCTACCTTGGCACTCAAAATCGTCTCCTCCAATACTCCCTTTAAATTTGTTGCCGCCTCAATATCCGATTGTAATTTGTAAGCTAGTACTTTCTCCTTGTCCTTCTCACCCCCCTTGGTTCTTTCCTTGGACCTCGAAGGACCAGCTTCCTCCATAGCGTGATCAAGTGGAAGAGATGTATCAGGTCTGATACGTTCTCTAGCCAACCTTTTCAATGAGAGTCCTTCGCCAGAACGATCCTCTTTCCTCTATCTCTTCTCTTCCACCGATGCTTCATATTAAGTCTTAGCAATATAAGTATGAACCGACATGGTTTCTACTGGATCTTCCCATCCAGTAGTAGTACAAATTTCAGCCAATGTTCTTAGAAGAGTTTCTCTACCTACCTTCCCTTTCTCTATCGTAGCGAGAGCACTTGACCATAGGCCATTAAGCGGTACCTGCCCTTCAAACTCTTCTCTTGCTCCTCTAATCTTAGCACCATAGCTTAAAGCTTCAACCGATGCCACTGCATGTGCACTATGATAATCAACCACCAATTTTCTCATGCCTCCTTTACCAAAATTGGTTTGGATGATTACTCTTGTGTCCTTAAGAGCTACTTTCCCTTCTTTCCAAAAAATGTCTCCACTCTGCAGCGTTTGTGCAAAATCTCCACAATCCCTTCGTGCATGATAAGTGCTGTCACACCATATGCACCGTTGCACATAAGCTTGCTTGGCAAAAAAGACTTCTTCTCCCCTCCCATATCTTTCTCTTCCCATCCAAATTTATCTTTCCTTCCAACATCACAAATTTGATCTTTAAGCTCCTTCATCAAAAAGGTTGGAATGATCTCTAGAGCGATGGAGGATTCTTCTCTCTCCTTCTCTCCCTCTTCAATAGCCCAACCGCCTCCTCAACATCGGAACTTGAACATTCTCATTGTTGGAACCACTTCTCTTGCAACTCAAAATCTGGTGCTAGAAGAAATAATTAAGTTTTGTGTGATTCAAAAGTGATCTTTTCTCACGAGACAATCTTCTCTCTCCTCTCAAACTCCTCTTAGAAGCTCGGTTGCATGAGACTTCTTATTGGGCCTTTCGACCCACTCCATGAATGACTTTTTAGTGACTCTATTAGAGTCTTCCTAGAAGTATCCATCCTTCAAGGCACGGGAATATGTTTCCCAACCCTCACCAAAGTGTTCGTGTAGGGATTTCACATGGCCTCTAATCTCCAGCACCGCAACAAGACGGAACATTTCTATCATCTCTCTTTCAGTAACACGGTTCAGCTCCATTTCCCTGATGTAATACCTCAAGTACTTTGAGACATCCCTCCCATCAAACTGATCCATCTTTCCCACCACAGCTTGCAGCGCCCTTGTGGCTTAATTCTCCCTTCGATCCTAAAATTGTTGCTATTGAAGAAAGAGTGTGAACGCTTGAAACATCTCTGCAATTGCCGGATCAAGTTACACGTTAGGTACCTCACCAACTCTGCTCGACCCCTCCCCACTCATTGTAATCTTCCTTTTAATCCCCAACAACCAGTCAGCCTGTTGCTGATATGAAGTCGTCTTGATTGTTGATCCCACTAATCCCCCAAGTATCCAACCTTCTGCGTCTATCTAAATTGATCTTAATCTAGATCCCCGTGGTCTGTGCCTCATGGATTGGGCGACTTAACTGGCCATCACCTCAAGCACTCTTGGAAGAGTTGGCCATCATTTCCAACTTCTCACAAGAGAAATACGCAATACCCAGTAGAGTGGTAACCGGTGATCAAGTCCGAAGCACCCCTATAGAATCAGGCGCCCACACAAATCCAGCATGACGCACACACAAGAAGCCAATATGGAGGGGATCCAAACACAAGAAGCAAACAGCGATCTTCCATACATATATTGTCCCAACCCACCCATGACTGACTCTTGCGAGCACTTGGCATTTGATATATCATAAAACTCAACGTTATGCGCTAAGCTATCACTATAGAGTTCTTACAAATCTGATTTCTAACTAATTTTATATCTCAAGTCCAAACAAATCTTGAACTTGCACCCTAATATCTCAAGGCCAACCCACAATCTGAGCTTGCGGTCTACACCTTACTCTAAACTTGGAACATTCAACCATAAACCGAAACCTCATGAAATTGTAAACTCGCAACAAGAGAACTCATGAAAGTTCCTCCATCTCAGAGACTTCATGTCGAGTTCACCACTTATGTCGCATTGACATTTCTTTGCTCTGAGAATGCTTGAGCATCTGGCTGTAGAAGAACCCTCCTGGACCTCGTGTGAGTTGACAATCTCTTCTTCTTCCCCTTAGCACTCCACATTCGAGTTCATTACAACCGGTAAAACTTCAGCGGAAGAAGATTATGATATCCAATGATTGGACTAATACCTCTCACTTAAACTTCAAAGGAAATTTTTCTATAACCTTTTTGTTCTCTCGGAAAAGTTTCGTATGTTTCTCCTCTCTATATCTCTCAGAACAATTGTCAAGTTACACACTGTATCACAAGATGATATGCAGATCCCTGTGTACTAAAACCATCACACATCCCAATCCTTGACTCCAATTGCTCTCAAATTTCATAAGAAGGTCACTTATTATCAAAACTTCAATTGTGGAAAGTTTTATTGCTGAAACTTTTTGATAGCAAAGGATATAAATGTTGTACTAACTTCGTGACAGTTAGTACAATCTTGTAACTCTAACTGTATACACAAACTTCAACCTATCACTCCGTACTCAAAACTCATCCAATTGAGTCGAAATTTCAATCCAAACACAAGTTGAATCAGATTTCTCAAAAGCCTTGTAGGAATCTCATAAATGCCCCAAATATACTCAAAGGTCTAAATTTCTCTCTCTATTTTTGAATCACCATATGAGAGTGACAAATCGTTCAAATGCATCCATTCTTGAGCCCACGTTGTACCTCTTCTCGTCAAGTCTCCAACGCTGTCCCCAAATCCTCGAATGTCCCCCTAGAAGGTCTCCAAAACTCCTCAAAATCTCGAAGAAGTTGCCCAAGTACCCTCATTGGCCCAAACTCCAAGACCAATGAGAATGAAGAGTGTTAGTTTGACCTCTAGTGTGGCTAAATTAGCTCCATATTAACTAAGAGCTTTACAACTATCCTAAACACACTACTTAACCATCATATACACTATATGAGTTACCACTAATAAAGAGTTAAAATGACAACTCAAAACCGGCTAATTATGAATGGAACTACAAACGGAACCGGGGAGTTTATGACTTGAGAATAATACTCCTCACCAAAATTCCTAACAATAAACTCCCTATGGCTTGTTTTCGCTAAACATAGTGATGGATTGGAGCCCCCATGTTGAAAGCCATCACTACTGGTAAGTTCAGATCCATAATCCCAAACTAATTAAAAAAGTATACTGTTACGTCCCAAATCGCGCCATAGGAAACAACTGGAAGAATAATTGGGTCTAGAGAGTTTATCACTTGTTGCAGAAGGTTATCTCCAAAGTGATATACTAACCACGCTCAAAAATGATCACGATGAAGACATCGGATGTTGATCACAAATGGATTGGGCATCGGTACATCTAGAGGATCATGTTGTCCTCTATCCATGTCCTACGTCGGCTCCACTTTGATCAGATAAGCTCCTTAGTAAGCAAAGTGATGTGTCTAGCTCTCTCTCATAACCTTTCCACCCTAACTGCACTTTATATTTGATAAGGTCCAAGATAATATCTCTTGGAGCCTTTTCAACATCCTGATCCTACAAAGTCGATCCAACGGTGGGCTCTTAACAGCCTTACAGTGCGCCGTTGGTTATCCTAACCTAAAGTATCACCGTCATGACAACAGCTCTAAAGATGACACATGTCATCATATTCTCATAGTAGCCGCATCACAACACCACACCGCACTCCGCTACGGGTGCACCCAATGCTAACCCGAGTAGTCTCTCCTCTGGAACCTCGATAGAACTCCACTGTTACACTAATATATCACCTGCGCAACCATACAGAAACAGGTCCCCAACTAGAACCAGAAACCGCAACAAAAGGTCCCTGAGGCACCACAAGGTGCTAACACAAGGGCAATCTTAAACCTGCCATCACCACATGCACTCACCCAATCTACAGGTCCGCAAGTCCTTTCTCACTGGGGGAAACATGGATAGTCTGACTGGTCCGTAAATCCAGCCTCACTATCGACAGCACACAAGAGCTCTAACACTCCAAACAACAAAGCACGAACAAAAATAAATGTGGTGCACAAATAGAAAGCAGAGATGGAGGTAATTCAATCACAAGAAACATAAAGAAAAATACTCCATCTCAAAAACATCCATCAAATGGGTCAAACCAATCCAACCCGGACTGACATAGCCTCAAAAGGGCATTTAAAAACACAAAAACTCGATTTTGGAGGTCTTCTTCTCTCCATATCGATAAACTGACACTAGTAATTTGGCTGTATAAGGCGTTGCCTTATACATTTCCTACCTAATGCAATTTTTTTGCAAATGGACACCGTTTGAAACTTCTGCGGGACTATGAAAATCTTCAACTTCCATTTCAGACCCTTAAACGTCCAAATTTTGCAATTCTGACACTATCAGCCTTGTGCTTGACATCTCCACCCTGCGCAACAAACTGTACATCTTCTATCACCCCACCAAATTTCAGATCAAATGGATACTATATGATAATCTGATAGCTTTCTACTCCTATTTTTGACCCAAAAATTTTCGAAACACCAAATCTTGGACTTCGAGCATTTCTGTCTTAAATATTTTTTGGCCCATTTCAAATTAATGCTCCAAGATAACTTTAAGCTCGACCCACCTTATCAATTTCTAGCAGCTCTGTCATCCTCGAAAATTCCCGATTCAGATTTACACTAGAATAGAAAATCCAAAATTTTGCTATTGATAAGATCAATTTCAAATCGACTCTACTTCTAGATCACCACGACGGCATGCAATCCATCAACACCGTGCACACTCAACAGCCACCGGATCGAAGCTACCATCGATCCAAACTCGCCAAAATACCTTCAGCGCTCCAAGAACTCACTGTTCTTACCACAAAATCCAATTTGAGTTTTCGAAGTTATCTTTTCTACTCTCAAAACGTCCACAAGGACACTCCGAATATAACCATAGCATAAAAGAGAGATTACAGTCAAGCCAAATCTACTTTGTGCTTCAAAGACTCTAAGTTCCCGCACTAGCTACTATCCACCATAGCCACACTCTCAAAGGTTCAACTTCGAAAACTGCCCTCCAAGGAGCCCTAATTCTTTCTCTACCCCTTGAGCCCTAGGACCCCTAAGGGCGCTGTCGGCCCTAACGGCAATTCAACTACAAACGGTGCTTACTGCACAACTGGCTCTAACTGTTGTATTTGCTCCTACATACGTGCACCTACCTAACTAGAGATGCCACTACATAAGTCGTGACATCAATGAAAGTTAATTGGAAAGTTGTATTTGCCAAGAATGTGCAAGCTATGAGTGATAAGATTTTGATGGAAGTGAAATATGTGATTTATTTGTCTTTGTTCATTGTGCACATGTATTTGAGAATGAATTGGATGACTTGTAAGAAGAAAAGAGAATATTGACTAAAAATTGGCTTGTCTAACATTGAACTAGACTTTAGACATGCCAGCAATAGATTTAAGAGAACTGTGGATCAACTCATAGAAAAACCAATATGTTGATATGTGATTTTTTTTCAAGAGTATGACATATGTCATGTTTCAAAGCTTGCCTTATTGCAATGTCATGTAAATGACAATTATTAGTAATGGAAATATCCTCAATGTGGTTAGCACAATTGTTAGTTTGACGGTTACATGGTATGGATGGTAGACAAGTGTCTATTGATGAACCATTAAAGTAATCTGAACTCCTAATCTTAGCCATATGGATATATCATGTTGATTGATTATATTAGTACATGATGTAAGAAATATCTAACGTTAGTAATGGGGACGATTGTGTAATAGTTGTGTTGATGTATGACAATCTATGTAATGTGATGTTTGATGTTTCAACGATATATATTGTCATGCAATATGTATATGCATGACAACTATCATGATTTATAAAATGGCATCTCTACGTTAGATCCAGTGATGTCATTAAAAGATCTAGCGCTTAGGGAAAAGATTCAAATTGAAGCTCTTATGAGGTTAGTTTTTTAACTTGAAGCTTGTTAATTGCGACCATATGGATCATTAGCTATGGAAAGAACCTTCATTCTTTGAAGGTCAAAATGGATTTGGCTTGAATATAATCTTTTTTTTATGCTATGATTATGAATAAATTGTCCTTGTAAATATTTAAAGAGTAAAAAAAACTATTGTTCTACACTTGGGTTAGTAAATAACAATCTATGTATTGTGATATTTGAGGGATATATGTTGTGATGCAATGTGTATTGTACAACAAAGGTGTGAACCATGATGACAACAACTTGATAACTAGGGAACTTAGCTGGTCATCAAAATTATAAGCTAATTTTGTTAACTTATTTGTTACTAAGTGTGTTTTTGTGTCAAAAATACAAGTTTTCTGCTGAGTATAATGAGGAAAACCTTGCTTAACTTTTCTAAAATTCTTTCAAATAAACAAGCTTGGTGTGTTCAAGATTAAATATACTTTAGAATATGTTGTTTTAATGATTTTTATCTTATAATAATTTCAAAAAAAAACACTTCTTTTGAACGAATATTTTGTCATCAAATGCTTGACCTATTGTTTAAAAGAATTTGAAAAAGCTAAAACTATCAATGAGAAATCATCACTTCCAAATTAAAATCTTTTAAATATACACCTCTTAGGATCTGATCTAAACAGTATTCAGATTTTAGAAAATTTAGCAAACTGTAAATATACATATTTTACAGTCATTGAATGTAATTCATTCTCGGTTAAGACTAATTAACAAGTCAAATACTCTTAAGCGATTCTTAACTCAGTTTGGTTGATCTGCCCAAAGATTTCCTACACAATTAATATTTACGTGTTGAGCATATGCTTCAAGCCTGAATTTTCTTACAACTCATGTGTTATCAAAGTTTGATTGCTTTATCTCATAATATTTCCTCAAGGTATCATTCAGCTTCTTTGTAAATTTTTCTCTCTTTTGATGAACATTTTTTTTTTTTTTTTTTCAATTTCAAAAATTAAACTCTAATTTCGAGGAGTATAGATTGTGAATAAAGAAGTTAGCTCTCAAATCTATGTACTCTTGAGTTTGCATCATGTTTTTAAAGTATATAACAAGTCCATCTAATGGTAATAGTTAAACTTTCATCATAATCATTATATGTAGATTAAGTTTTTCTAAGATTCCATGTTGATATGTAGTATTCTCACCAATTATATCATTTTTTGTTTGTAGGTAAAATCCGTTTATTTTTTAAGTTTAACCATTTAAATTCAAACTCAAAGTCTTATCATTAAAATTAAAGTTAATTCTTTTTTTGTTGACTCACAAACTTCATTAGCTATCAAATTGTCCTCAAAATGATTCATATTTTATACTTGATTTTTTATCCTATTTATCAAGCCAAAAAACTGACTTGACATATTTTCATGTCCATCTTGACCAAATTTCAATCAATAATGAAATAAAAACTCTGTAATTATTAAAATCTACATCAACAATCTTCACTTTCATTTCATGTTTATTTTTGTTCCACCTTTTACTGTTTCATGTGACTGCATAGCATCGCAAGCAAGTTTAAGTTGTATTTGTACTTCTTAATCATTATCCTCTTATTCAACATATTCTACTTTTTATTTATGACAGCAATCTTTTAGAATTATAAATTTTTATTCTCAGTTACTTCTCATATAAAGTGATATTGAGGTATAATATCATTTTATCATTTTATTGTGAGTAAATAATTTGATTTTGGACCAAACTTATAGCTCTTTGATTATAAAAAACTAAAGTTATCTCATTTATTTTCATCTTATTGATGCGACTCTCAATGTTGTTAGGAATTATCTCAGGTCCTGGGTAACTCTGGTTAGTTTGACTATATTTAATAGACTTTGGTGGGCTCCACGAGGTTGCAGTTTTTCATGAGACCGTGCTGGTGTAGATTGGGTATTTGTTGACCATCCATCCTACCACAGACCGGGCACTCTGTATGGTGATACACCCGGAGCTTTTTGAGACAATCAGTTTCGTTTCACACTCTTCCGTCACGCAGCGTGTGAGGCACCTCTAGTCTTACCAGTCGGAGTATACATATGGTGACAAGTGTGTGTTCATCACAAACGATTGGCCCGCTAGCCTTGTGCCTATGTTGTTAGCCGCAAAGTATCACCGTCATAATGTTTACATGAAATCTCGTAGCATTTAAGCTATTCATAATCTTGCACATCAGGGTGTTGAGGCGGGAACCACATATCAAAATCTTGGTCTTCCCCCAGATTGGTACGGAGCCCTTGAGTGGATATTCCCACAATGGGCTAGGTTGCACGGTCTTGATAAGGGTGAAGCTATTAATCATCTAAAATGAACTATTGTAACTTCTGACCACATATTGACCGTAAGCCAAGGCTACGCGTGGGAAATCACCATCAAGGAAGGTGGATGGGGACTTGATGAACTTCTTAGAAGCAAAAGTGCAATCATTAATGGTATCACCAATGGAATCGATATTGATGAGTGGAATTCACCCGCAGACAAACATCTTGCATCACAGTATTCGTTGGAAGACATTAGTGGAAAGGCCGAGTGCAAGGCTGCTTTACAAAAGGAGCTAGGGTTGCCTATTCGACCAGATGTTCATCTTATTGGATTCATTGGACGGCTAGACTATCAAAAAGGTCTTGACATCATCCAGGCTGGTCTTCCGGAGTTGATGACCGATGATGTTCAGATGGTGATGCTCGGCAGTGGTTACAAAGATGTTGAGAAATGGATGTCCAGAGCAGAAGCTAATTACCCATAGAAGTTCAGGGACTGGGTCAGATTTAGTGTCATCCTTGTTGCTCATCGTATTACTGCCGGATGCGATATTCTTCTGATGCCATCGAGGTTTGAGCCTTGTGGTTTGAATTAGCTGTATGCCATGATGTACGGGACTGTTCTAGTTGTCCATTGTATTGGAGGCTTGAGGGATACTGTACAGAACTACAATCTTATTGCAAATGGCAGACAGGGTGTTGGCACTGGATGGACATTCTCTCCGTGGACCAAGGCTAATGATCCTCCTTTGGCCAATGTGGCTGAAGATTTTGATGAGAAGTATGACTTGCTTGAAGATGGACTATGAAGTCAGAGGTATGCCTTATGCAACTCACCAAAGGGCGTTGGTGATGTATGGATTCTGGATAGTGCTTGTTGTTATCATATTTATTTCATTAGATAGTTTTTTCATACTTTCTCAATATCAAATGGTTTAGTTCTTATGGGAAATGATCAACCTTGTAGAATTGAAGGAGTTGGATTTGTCCAAATTCACATATTTGATGGAGTCAAACGTACGTTAACTCTCGTCAAGTTTATACTTGAAATGATAAAGAATCTTATGTCTCTTGGAATGTTAGATTCAAAAGGCTTTGAATGGAGTTTTTAACAATGAGTGCTTGAGGTGAGAATAGATGATAAGATTATCTTAATAGAACACAAACATAGAAATCTATATGTGCTAGAGGGCAACATCATTTGTGGTGAAGTCAATCTTACCAGATCTCGGCCTGAGATGGCTCATGTTTGGCATTCTAGAATGGGACACATGAGTAATAGGTGCTTGATCTTCCTTCGAGATAGGGGCTTGTTACTTGGTTTAGGTAAAGTTGACATGGAATTTTGTGAGCATTGTGTTATGGGCAAGCAACATAGAAAAGCCTTTGGTGTTGGAACTCATAGTTCCAAAGAGTAACTTGAGTATGTACATAGGAACGTTGTCGCAGAGGAAAATTCTTAGCTCTGAGAACGCCCGAGAGCAATATGCACACCCGATGTGTACAAAACCCATCACACATCCCAATCCTTGACTCCAATTGCTCTCAAATTTCATGAGAAGGTCATTCATCATTCGAACTTCAATTCTGAAAAGCTTTATTGACATAACTTTCTGGTATCAAAAGATATGATTGATGGAATAAGTTTGTGATAGTCAGTGCAATCCTGCAACTCTAACTGCTTACACAAACTTCAACCTATCACTCCGTATTCAAAACTCATCCAATCGAGTCAAAACTTCAATCAAAACACTATCCGGAGTCATAAACTATATCTGTGTTGACTCAGATATCCCAAAACCCTCGTCAAATTCTCACAAACACTCCAAATACACTCAAAGGTCTAAATTTCTCTCTCTTACTTTGAATCACCGTTTCAGAGTGACAAATCCTTCAAATCCATTCATTCTTGAACCCACATTATAGCTCGTCCCGTATGCTTTCCTATGCTATCCTTAGATTTCTGAATGTTCCATGTAAGGTCTCCAAAAACACTAAAAACCTCAGAAAGTTGCCCTAGTGCCCTCATTGGTCAAAACTCCTAGACCAATGGGAATGGAGAATGCTATTTTGATATCTAGTGTGGCCAAATTAGCTCTTTTTTAACTTAGAGTTTTACAACTATTCTAAACACACTACTTAGATATCCTGTACACATTATGAGTTGTCACTAATAAGAGTTAAAATGACAACTTGAAACCAGCTAAGTATACCCAAAAGCTATCAAGATGAAGACACCGGATGTCGATCACAAATGGACTTGACAATGGTACATCTTGAGGATCATGTTATCCACTATCCACATCCTACGTTCACTCCACTTCAATCAGATAAGCTCCTTAGTCAGCAAGGTGATGTGTCTAGATATCCCTAGCTCTTTGAATTTTACAATGTCATTTGTTACCCTAACCTAGAGTATCACTATCATGACAACAGCTCTGAAGATAACACATGTCATCATCTTCTCATAATAGTCGCGTCAAAACCACAACAACGTGTGGGGACCCTCTACTAAAGCCTCACATTCTGGAAAGTGGTACTATGTATCGTTTATCGATGATTACTCAAGATTTGTGTGGGTCTATTTTCTCACACAAAAGTCTTAAGTCTTTGTAACCTTTAAAAGTTGGAGAGCCCAAGTTGAGACTCAGACTGATCACAAGGTGAGATATCTATGTTCAGATAATGGTGGGGAGTATACTTCTGAAGAGTTTAGAAGTTACTGCAAAGATGAGGGGATCACTTGTCATATCACCACGGTTTATACTCCGAAATAAAATGCTGTTTAGAGAGGTTCAACCGAACAATATTGGAGAAGAAAAGTAATATGTTGAGCCAATCTGGTTTACCATATGAATTCTGGGCTGAAACTATAAATACCGCAGTGTATTTGGTAAATCTGTCTTCTTCAAGTGCAATCGATTTCTTGACACCGTTTGAATTGAGGCACAAATGGAGTGCTGATTATAGTCGTTTGAGAAATTTTGGTTGTACGTCTTATCCTTTCATTCCTAAGAAGAATAAGACCAAGTTGGATCCTAGATCTAAGAAGTGTTGTTTTCTTGGATATGCAAGTGATGTGAAAGGTCATAGGCTATGGGATCTTGTAGCTTGTAAGGTGATTGTCAGTAGGGATGTTTCTTTCGATGAGCCAGATCATTGAAAGATGGGGAGATATCTCAGACTCCCCATACTGACAAGGGCAAATCTCCACTCGCGGATGTTTTTGAGGGGGAGATTGATCATTATGGGTTTAATGATGCGCCACAAGGAGAAGCTCTAGAACAGATGGAGCAAGTTCCTGAACAACATGAATTGGAGGAGCAAGTTGTCGTTGCTGAGCCTCAAGACACATCACGAAACGATGGAGATCAATCAGAACCATCTACTAGGAGATCATCAAATCATATTAGTAGAGCTCCCGAAAGGTATGGAACATGGGCTGATGCATCTATTCTTGAGAGTCATGATATTGAATATGAGAATGATGATGGCAATGCATTGATCTTGGAAGGAGGAGAACCTTGTTCATATATAGAAGCTCAAGCCTCTATCAATAAGCTTGAGTGGGATATTGGTATGGAGCGTGAGATGCAATTGTTTGTTGAGAACAAGACTTGAGAGCTGGTGGAGCTTCCAAAGGGTCAACCTTTGGTTGATAGCAAGTGGATGTACAAGTTGAAAGATAATCCAGCGGATGAAGAGAAGAGTATCTTCAAAGCCAGGTTGGTGGCTAAAGGCTTCACACAAGAAAAAGATGTGGACTCAAACGAAGTCTTCTCACCTGTAGCAAAGTATGCTACAATTCGTTTGAAATGTGCTCTTGCTGCGATATTTGGTCTAGTTATGGATCAGATAAGTGTTGTCACGACTTTTCTAGATGGATCTTTGGAGTAATAAATCTATATGAGACAGCCTACTAGCTATGAGAAGAAAGGTCAAGAGAAGTTAGTTTGTAGATTGCTCAAATCTCTATATGGATTGAAGCAAGCTCCTAGGCAATGTAATGCAAGGTTTTATGAGTTCATGAAAGCACAAGGATTTTCACGGCGTGTGTTTGATCCATGTGTTTACATGAAGAAGTTGAATAATGAGATTTTTAGCCTCATTATTCTAGTTTTCTATGTGGATGACATGCTCATTTTGGCAAAGGAACAATCCGATGTCGATAGATGCAAGAGGCAACTGAAATATGCATTAAAGATGAAGGATTTGGGTAAATCCAAGAGTATATTAAGTATGGATGTTCATAGGGATTTGAAGAAGAGGAAGCTATTTAAGTCAGGACAAGTATATTCATCGTGTGATTGATAGACTTAACATGGCAGACTCTAAAGGAGTGTGGATTCGTTTAGCGGCATATTTTAAGCTCTTAGCAACTCAATGTCCAATGGATGCAATTGACAGAGGAAAGATGTCGTCAATTCCCTATGACAAGGTAGTGGGCAGCCTCATGTATTTGATGGTGTGCACTAGACCTAATATTGCTCTAGCTATGGGCAAGGTGAGCATGTACTTGTCAAATCTAGGGAAGATGTTCTAGGTTCATCCTCAAAACACCTATGGAGTGTGCTTCAGTCTAGAAATTTAACATTGAACGCACAAGAATGAAATAGAATCCAGGAGTGTATCTTCAGCATGTCAAAAAATCAAATGGAATTCCGAAATACAATGTGTGGTCCTTTATTGCTTGATCAAAAAATGGTACCCAACAGTTTATATTTCCTTCAGGAAACATATTATTTCATGATAGATAGAGAGTATATCAGTTCCTATCATCCCACACATTTATCACGGTAGGGACATAAAGACTTCACTGATTTGCTGACTGCAGTTAACAATTATTATTCATTTTCGATCTAGCTTGATTGCCATCGCAGTAAACAGATTACACTGCTTATTACATTTATGCAGGCACATGATGTTGCAGTCTTTGTTTGAAAATAACTCAAGTTTGTCGGTGAACTGGGTTAGATATGTAGAGTAAGCGCTTAATCTAATTCCTGCGGCACGAGTTAGAGCAGATTGTACAGCGCACTTCGAATATATTGGATGCTGGATGCCTTGAACGACCAGTAACAACTGCAGGACACATCTAGTAGTAGGCATACATCAGCACATGAATGAAAATCACCAAAGTGATGATATTGTCATACTAGAGTCTCTCCATAGAAACTTCAGGTGTTGGAGACGGCGGGCACTTTTCTATTCAAAGGGAACAGTCCACCTCAGCCGAGACTGACCAAGATGGCGACGAAAATTTCGTAAGTAGAATTTGCTCCTGTAAAAGCTGAAGACAGAGAGGATCACCCGTTGACAGATGAGCGATGTGTCCCAATGTTGTCTGACCGTGCTAGGAGTCGAACGGCGAAAGTTCGACTCAGACTAAGATGAAGGAGCTGGAGCTGGAGATGGAGGAGGGGGAAGAGAATGGAGAGGAGGTGGCGTTGAAACATGAGAAGGAAGATGGGGAAAAGGAGGAAGCTTTGGGGGAAGAACAGTGGGGAGAGGAGGAAGCGATGGAAGATGAGTACGAAGAGTTGGGAGTGGAGGAAGCGTTGGAATATGAGCAGGAAGAGGTGTAAGAGTGGGAAGAGGAGGCAGCGTTGGAAGATGAGTGGGAAGAGGTGGAAGCGTTGGAAGATGAGTAAGAAAACTTGGGAGAGGAGGCAGCGTTGGAAGATGAAGAATTGTACGAGCTCCCAGGACCGAAGGTAAACATATTGCTGTCAAGAACATGAAACACATCAGTTTCACTCGAAATTCCATCAGAGATCGATACGTCGTCATTATCTTGACAGTATGCTCAACTGGATCTGTCTTTGTAATCGAATTCTGCTTTGTTTCCAGCTGCTTCTTGGTCCGCAAGTTGATTCTTGCTCTTATATGCTGATCACGGATATGGTGAAAGTACGATATTTATAAGGGCCGGATTAGGATTCAGATCTATGAGAGTATTATGGCAGGCGTGATCTGAGAGTCAGGGCGGGTTGGCAGTTCGGTAGTAAGTTACATTTTCCTTACCATACTAGAGGATGCGTAAAGACATTCGGTCCTTTCGGAATTCTAGTGCCTGAATCTGCGGACCAAAGTAATGATCTTTAGAAGTCGTGCTGGATTATCAATATTATATTGCTTAAGTGTCATCCAGTTTTTGCAGTCAATTGTTGCTGGATAAAGTCAGATCACTAACTCCCTCTGTCAAAATCTAATGTCAATTATCACGTTAGAGTGTAATTTATTCAAACAACCATATGTTTGATGTCAGATATTAGTCACCTCACCTATAAAAGACAAAAAACCTGCTTTTATAGCCTTCAGGTGACAAAGAATATGGCCAACTTATATTCAACTCTGAAAGAAAAAAAATTGCGACCTTGATTGGTGGTTTGGTTTTCTTTGGTGATTGTGGGTACTTTGGAAAGTTCGATAGTATCGTAAGCTAATCAGTCGACTGTATCAAATTACTTCCACGTGAATTTAATGGTTTCTCATGCAAATTATGTCTGATTGTACATGTACATTCTTATTCAGATTATATATGCCTATCGAATCTGAATCATACTGAGCAGAAAATGATAATCGATCGGTCTTCGAAGATACTTGAGAAGGTCTCTTTATAATATATTAAGTATATCAAATCTACCCATGTTAGCATTCAACAAGAGCTTTAGTACTGACACAACTGACTATGTCAAATGATCACTGTCTGGAAACAGAGTGTCCAGATTGAAATTTGTACTCTCACTTGGAGGTGGTAGTCCTATCCTGCCGCAAAATTCCTAGTCCCCTTCACAGAGCAGTTGCATTCAGCAATTCCCTTGTGGAATTCCAAGCCTGACGCCGATTTAATGAAGCCACCACAAAGTTCCACATGTGACTCGAAATTTGTCGAGTATTTCATCTCCTTCCCACATTTATACTTGACTAGATTTCCGCAATGAGTCTTATGAAAACTTCAACTTCTCTTATGAAAGAACCTATGACCGCATTTACACACGAATTGTTGAAGAGAATTTATCCTGCGAGATTCCTTGGAGCAGGGTGGCGCACTAAGTTCCCTAGGCTCACACGAGCACTGCTTGTCCAATTCCTCAAACGGAGGTTGGAGTTCTTCACTGCATTCCAGCTCCGGTAGAGAGATTATAGGTTCGAGAGACTGAAGATAATCTGAGAGCTCCACATCCTCCATCTCCATCCGTGCCCGCTAAATCCTCTGCTCATTACCCTCAACCCTCCAACGCTTGGATTTGTGTGTGTCATTTATACAAAATCACTCTATGGAACATGCAAGATCCAATAGTATTTTAAACCACATTACACTCCCATACAATCGGCATTTGTACAAGCACGTATGAACAAATTTGCAGCCACCGTTGTACAACGTCAATCCGGATGGCTCGTAAACGTTGGTTCTGTGCGTGGAAGACCTGCCCAGAGCTTTCCGTGGGATCACGCCAACATCCCTGGTATCACAGTCCGAGGTGCCAATCGAAGAGCAAGGAGGATGTCATGTGGGCTTTTCTGCTTAGATATTATGATGTGGAATTCTGAACGGTGATTAAACTGATGGGATCTACCCCACCTTGTACTTGATAGTTACAACTCATAGTGAGGGTATGAGGGAGTATCGAACTTTCCTTGAGGCTTTACTCACACTGTCAATGAAGTACCAGCAGTTTTTTCTTCAATCATTTTCTATCACTGAATGGCACAGCACTAAGTGCATGAGTTCCACATCTGTGCTGATCTCTACTCAACAATTCGCCTTCAGTCACAAAGCAAAATCTGGAAGCAAAATCGCTTTCTACTGACGTTGAAAGGTATGGGAGTGCAAAATCTTTCACATGAAATCCAACGGGCATCCTGTACATGCATATGCATCAGAGATTTGTATCCAAATGTGCCGCAGGGGTTGTAAAACGTCAGCCCGGATGGTTCGTAAACGTTGATGCTATGCGCTGAATACATATATTTCTTGTGAAAAAATCGGTTGCGCCTGATTTGTCAATCAAAGTGGCACACTTCGAAAGAACATAAAGACAAACACGTGGGTGGACCACATCCATGCTCAACCTTAAAGTTTCCTAAATAAGAACTTGTAGACTGGTGTAATTGTTGGAAAAATGAAAATATATTTTGCTTTGAGGTCTATTCACATTATACTAAAAAAAATTATGACACCATTCCTTAGCAGACAAGACAATTTCAATTGAAATTCCCACCACGTTGTCCCTAGTAGTAATTGGATCATGTCCTAACAACATACGTAATAATCAGCTAATCTTTATCCTTGGTAGTCCTTGGATTATTTACTAGCAACAGATGCAATACTCTGCTAATCCCAAACTATACAACATTTTTAAACCATACCAACACACTTATCAGACCTTCATCATGTACAAACATAAATTATTTTCACTTTTCTTTCCACAATGTTGGTTCAGGGATACATTGTGCTTGTAAAATCACTAGCAATCAAACTCTATAGATTTTTTCTCTCGGTTGAGTGTTAAAACCACTGACTAATTCAGCTAGAACTAGTCAGTGGTTTTTACTAGAGGTATTAATCTGATATGATGATATGTTATTTGATTTTTCACATCCTTAAGGCCAAAAAGTTGAATTGAAGAGGTGTCATTTTGAAATTTATGTTGAGTGAAAGACATTCCTACTTATACCTGTGCAGTCACAACCTTCATTATTCCTACTGATTACTCATCATTGTTATTTTCCCCAAACAATCTTCTTGCTGTATTGTTTTATTTGGGCATGAGGATCATATTTGAAAAAATTTCATGTTGAAGTTAGACCAGTAAATCACTTCAAATATTTTTGCTGCTAAACTCTTTCTCTAATATAATATGGTCTACACCCTTCTTGTCCATTTTACAAAGTCTATGCTTCTCCTTCATGACCACCCTCTCCATTTCATTACGGATCTCATGAACCTTGGAAGCCCAGGATGATGCAAGGGACTCGTCAAAATACACAAGAGAAATGATATGTACATCACAATTCACTTCTGTGACCAATCATCTGAACTACCTTTGTTCTCTTCATTGTCATTTCTCTCATTTGAACAGAAATCATTACACCAAAAAATGCACTTAGACTTTACCAAACGACATCCTTCCCTCAGGTGACTTTAAAATCAAAATATGAAAGTTCATTCACAATTTTAAAACAAAATTGCAACCATCTTCAAAATGTTATATTTTTCTGATAAGAATTTAAAATTTATCCTTTTATTTTATTTTATGTTCTTAACACTATGCATTTACTATAAATAATCCAAATTATCACATGTTAAAATTTATTTTTGTAAACGGATTACACTAATCATGGTATAATACTTTATTCATGTCAAGTTTTTGTAATTTTTGTATATAGTTGAATTATTTGAATATAATCTTTTAATATAATTAAATTTTATTTTTTTAAATTTTTTTTTATAATAATATCAAAAATATATTATTTTTTATATATCCATGATGTCCTATTATTTTTTATATATTAAATATTTATTTCTTCATTTATTCATTTTTATAATTCTATAATTTTAATTTTATCTATAAAATTTTATCTTTAAAAAATATATTATTCACTTTATTTGGATTAAAAATGAAAGTTTTATAATCTAAAAATAAAATAAAATAATTTTATTTTTTAAAAATAAATATGAGCATGAAATTTTGTCATTTTTAGAATACAAGTATATATTTTGATGTTTTTATGGAAATATTTAATATTGTGTTCAAAATTTTATTTTTTTTTATTTCGAAAATATTTCTAGTTATTACATTTTTTCATTTATCAAGATTTGCTCTGATCATTGTTTTGGTCTAACTTTTTTATATTTCAATGTGAAATAATTACTGATTTCATCATCATTGTCCCAATTGTCTAATTCTTGGATTTGAAAAATCTATATGTTGCAAACTTTTACTTTGCTCAAACAAAAAGTATCTGGAGTAAGTGTCACTTTAGTAAAAACATATATTTGGATTTTATGTATAACAAAAGAGAAGAATGGGAAACGTTTGGAAAACCTAAACGATGGCCAATCACGAAAAATACAAACCAAGCTGAGGTGTTGTGAAGCGGGATAAAGCATGAGGATTAATCATTTCAGTAATTGATTTAAACCTGCAATCCTCCCTACTGATTTCATATTATTTTCTACACAGGAATCTTAAAATTCCAGTGGGAATAAGAGTTATGAACTAAGGATCATCTAATAATCTACTATGGAAGTTAATGTACGCCGAAGTGCAATATGGACACGATCTTTCAAATGTCACATGCAAAAGTAAACTAATGAACACCAATTTTATTTTTTAACAAGTTTATATTCAACGGTAAGAGTGATTGAAAGCAAGTTAATTTCAAGTTGAAAACATAAGTGGAGTTCGGTTCGTACGATAGTATGTAACCCCAAGTCTTCTTACAGTGCCTTGTCCTTGCATGCAGCCGATCTGAACCTAGTGCCTTTCTGATCATTTCTAATGATCAGAAAATACAAGAAAAAAAAAATCTGCAAATAAATAACCATAAAATAAATTTAGCATTTACAAATCTACTTGCAATTTAAGCATAATTCAAGTTGAATACAATAATATAAAAAATATGATTGAAAGATGAAACTTATAAATCGTGTAGCTGGTGGTGTTATCATACGTTTGCTCCAGGTACATGCTCACTCACTGCTCTGATAAGCTGAAAAATAAGCGTAGCGTATTACTGTTCTGCCAACCCTCCTGACTCTCACATTATGCCCACTCTCAGGGATCTGAGCCCGTGTATATATATGTCCCCTTCCAACATATCCGTCATCAGCATGTAGAGCAAGAATCAGCTTTCAGAGCAAGAAGTAGCTGCAAGCAGACGAGAACTCATTTACCAAGGGCAGAGCTAGTTGAGCACACTGTCAAGATAATGACTACGTTTCGATCTCTAATGGAATTTCCAGTGAAACTGATGTGTTTCATGTCCTTGACAGCAATATGTTTACCTTCGGTCCAGGGAGCTCGTACAATTGTTGCTCTTTCACCGCTTCCAGCCCTTCCTCCACTCCCAATTCTTCCTACTCATCTTGCAACGCGTCCTCCCCTCCCAACTCCTACTACTCATATTTCAACGCCTCCTCCACTCCCAACTCTTCCTACTCATCTTCCAACGCTTCCTCCTCTCCCAACTCTAACTACTCATCTTCCTACGCTTCCTCCTCTCCCAACTCTTCCTACTCATCTTCCAACGTTGCCTCCTCTTCCCACATCTCCTTGTCACCTCCCAAAGCTTCCTCCATCTTAGTCTGAATAAAAAATTTTGACGTTCGACTCCTAGCACTGCCAGTCCGCTCTGTACACATTGGGGCACATTGGTCACCTTCCTGTAACAGACAAGTTACACAAAGGTTTTGTCATTTGTACAGAATTACAGTTCGTTCCCAAGGGAATGAGGTGTTATCTTTTTGTCAGCGACGAATATGAATGTTTATGCTTCTTTTGAAGACTCTGGACATTCACAGTTTGAAGAGTGCTGTGACAGAGTAATCCAAGACCACTAAGTCAAATTGACAAACCATTACCCATCCATTACATTGCACAGAATTACACATGTAATTGAAATTTCACTCCAGATTTACTGATGGGAGTTTGATCACTCCTTTACAAGCTATCGACGAGGTGATGTTTTTGATGAAGTTCTACTACGAAGTGAATTCGACTATGGCTCATGGACGAATACCCGGGTATCTTCACAGGTATCACGCACCAGTCAAGGCCAATCGAACGCAATATTCAACAGCTTCTCGAGCACTTCGTTCTACCCTGACTTTAATTACGGTTCTCAATGAACACTTGTTAAGAAAGCGATAATCCTACTCTAACACTACTCCTATTTATACAATCTACTCGCACCTATTTGTAATCATCGCCTACACGGATCACGCCCGACTACTTCTTCGGAAAGTTGCTGGTCCCTTTGATGACGTCTCTTTCCTCAATGCGAAAGCATCAATTCTCACCTGCAACTCCCTTATGTCCTCTGCGATCTCCTTCCGATGGACTCGCATCGCTTCCTGGCATTCACGTCCCATGACTTTGTACATTTCCTTCCTTTGATCCTTCGATCCTTCGAATCGCAAGGGGTATTCATTGCCACTGTCAAACGTTCCAATCTTTCAGCCTCAACATCGTCACACCGAGCAAAAAGGTATTGCGAGCACCTACTCGCCAAATCTTCTAGTCTAGCCGGCCTTTCAACATCAACTTCATGCAATTACTACGTCGCCCTCTTCAATTGCTATTGAAGCTTCTCATTCTCCCTCTCTACGAACTTCACCTCCGCGCTCCGAATTTTATAGACTTCACTGTAGATCTGCCTCACCGTGATAGCTTCCTACGCTGCCTCCTCCTTCAACTTCTCCAGACGCTCCATTGATTCTGTCAATTGCTTTATAGTATCCGCCTGATCCTTCTTTCCTTTGGCGGTGCGGTTCAGCAACTGAATCAGCTCCATGTAACCGTCTTCCTGGGGATTCCACACTTGGATGTAACTGCTTCCCATCTCGTTTAGCTCCATCAGAATTGGCATGTCATGACTTATGTAGTAGCATCTCTAGTTATGTAGGTGCTGTAAGACCCAGGGTTGTACATATAGGATAAAATGTAAGTATATCTAAATTGTGCCTAAGTTTATCTTAGTCATGACTATATTTAGTTAGTTATGGTTAAGTTGGAGGAAAATATAGAGTAACTTTTGGTGTGGTAGATGAGAACTACTATTTTGGTATTTAGTAGGAATCAAGGAATAGATTCCATCACATGGGTATCTTGACTTCCCTTGACTTGGACTAGTTTCCATTGGTTGGACTTGGTGAAGACCCTTAAATCTAGGGGCGAGATTGACTTGGTACACTAGAAGTCAATTAGGGAGTAGTTGGGCTTCTAGAAGATCCAAGTGGACCAATTGCATGTTGCCATGTACCCTTTTCATTGGGGTTTGTGATCTCTACCTCGTTTAAACTTGGTAAGAGGAAGTTACATGGTGATTACTTGTAGTTACTAGGGTAAGATTCTAAGTAGTATAAATAGAGAGGTTGAGAAGCACCTCTCAAGTAGTTTTTCAATGGAAGTTAGTTTTGGGAGAAGATAGTGTGGTGATCTTAGTTTTGGGGAGCTTGGTTCTTGGAGATGTCATGTTCGGAGTGGAATCTTGATTCAATGAAGACTTTGATTACCAAAGTATCCCTTTCCTTTTGAGTGATATCTTACTCTTCGTGATAATGTGCATAATAGAGCTTGGACTTTGAGAGTTTGTGTAAGAGTGAGCAATAGGATCATGGGCAAAGGGTGGGACTAAGTCCTTCTAGATTCATGATGAGCTTCCAAAAAGCCATCGGAGGTAAACCTGAGTGAGAGTCAGCCCGGAGGTCACGGTCTTGGCGTATGCGGGGAGTAGATCAAACACTTAGAGCCGGTTGTGCAGTTAGTGCAGTTAGGGCCGACAGCGCTGTTAGGGGTCCTAGGGCTCAAGGGGTAGAGTTTGAATTAAGGCTCCTTGGAGGTCAGTTCTCAAAGTTGAGCCTTTGAGAGTGTGGCTATGGTGGATAGTAGCTAGTGCGGGAACTTGGAGTCTTTGAAGCACAAAGTGGGTTTGGCTTGACTGTAATCTCTCTTTTATGCTATGGTTATCAGTGGAGTGTCCTTGTGGACGTTTTGAGAGTAAAAAAGATTAGTTCGAAAACTCAAATTGGATTCTGTAGTGATAATTTGGAGTTCTTGGAGCGCTGAAAGTGTTTTGGCGAGTTTCGATCAATGGTAGCTTTGATCCGTTGCCTGTTGAGCATGCAGGACGTTGCAGGAATGCAGCCTGTGGTGGTGATCTAGAAGTAGAGTCAATTTGAGGTGGATCTTATCGATTTCAAATTTCTGTATTTTCTGTTTTAGTGTAAATCCGAATTGAGAATTTTCAAGGGTGGAAGCACTGCTAGAAATTGACGAAGTGGGTCGATGCTTATAGTTGTCTTGGAGCATAGATTTGAGATTGGCTGAAGAATATTTTGGACAGAAGTGCTAGAAGTCCAAGATTTGGTTTTTTGAAGTTTTCGGGTCGAAAATAGGAGCA
This sequence comes from Marchantia paleacea, assembly GCA_014180765.2. NCBI lineage: Eukaryota > Viridiplantae > Streptophyta > Marchantiopsida > Marchantiales > Marchantiaceae > Marchantia > Marchantia paleacea. The sequence goes on from MUAA02000018.1 coordinate 2,992,626, forward strand.
ATAGGCTATCAGATTATCATAGAATGTCCGTTTGATCTGAAATTTGGTGGAATGATAGATTATGTAAAGTTTGTCACGCGGGCATGGAGATGTTAGGCCCAAGGCTGACGGTGTCAGCATTTGTAGGGACATGTTTAGAGGTTTCAGACTGTTTTTTTTTGTTTTTGGAGCATAAATAAACGATATTTGGAGGAAGTAGGTATCGCCGAATACGAATAGGAGAGATAAGCGCGAAGATGGCCAAGACGAATAAGTTGTTAAGGAGGTCTGAAGCATCGAACGGATTAGGGCAGTTAGTAACAACATCGACGGGCGTAACGAGCTGCGGAGGAGCACGAACGAGTGTCAAGTCAAGTAGCCGAAATGAAGAGGAAATCGGTCACTCGATCAGGAGCTCGTGAGGCGATTCAATTGCCTGTGAAGAAGATGCCGACGGGAGTATATCGACCCTTGGTGCCGAAGCCAGAATGGTCGACCGAAGAATAGGCACGATTGAAGACTCTAGGAGGAGAGTTCTTAGCATGGCGATGGGACTATGTGTGCCCAGAGTTGTGTGAAGAAGTTCGAGCCAAGAAGACACCAAATCCGATAGGCTGGAGAGGACATCCAGACTGGTGGGATGCGTTGCTCTGGGCTGAAGCCCTGGGAAGAGATTATTCAAAGGAGAAGGACGGAGTCGACTGGAAAGGTTCGAAGGTGCATACTGCGTTCACCTTTGATGAGCGAAAGTGGTTTGATCCCAGAGAGAGGAAGGGTACAAACGGCTTCAAGATTGATCTTATTCGGGACGACTTCCGAAGAAAGATAATGTATACATTGAATCAGCTATTCTCACCACAACGAACTACTTATGTAAGTATGCATAAGGTGAGGATAGTGGAAGGATTCGTCGGAGGAGCAATCAAGGTCAATTGGGGGGAGATCTTCGCTCGGAATGTGCAGGCGATGGGTCAGAGGCTGCGAACGGGAGAGAAGGGAGTGATTTATATCTCTTCGCTTCTGGTACACATGTATTCGCGTATGGGGTGGTTGACGCCACAAGAGCGGAGGCGCTATCAAGTGAATATGGTCAGCAATCTTGGTGGGCCAGTAGCAGCGAGCAATGGCAGCAGTGGCTCGACGAGAAGTGTGGGACCCCACCAAGACGACGGTGTGCCGTCGCCAATGAGACCGAGTCAGAAGGAGGTAACTTCGGAGGCTAGAGCCAAGGCAGTGAGAGATGAGGAAGAGGCCATATTCAGAAGGGAGGACTCCAGTGGAACCACAGAGAAGAGAAGTCCCAGTGTAGAGATAATTGCGGAGCCCAGAAGTAAGAGGAGAAAGCTGAAGGAGATCGCGCAGCCAGGAAGTCCAGTACCGAAGGCATCGCGGCCTAAGGTGAAAGCAACTAAGGTAGCAGTAGAAGAGCCACTTTCTTTGGTGCTACAGTTGGCGCAAAAGCTGGAGAATGTGGTAGTGCCAGTTCTGATGGAGCTGAATGAGATGGGAGGCAGTTATATTCAGGGGTGGAATCCCGCAGAAGCCGGTTACATGGAGCCGATTCATTCTTTGAACCGCATCCGCCGAGGGAAGAAGGATTAGGCGGAGACTATTAAGCAGCTGACGGAGTCTGTGGAGCGTCTGGAGAAGCAGAAGGCAGAAGTGCAAAAGGAAGCAGCAGTAGCGAAGCAAGCCTACGGAGAAATCTGTAGAATTCGGAGCGCGGAGGTAAAATTTGTTGAGAGGGAGAATGAGAAGCTGCACTAGCAATTGAAGAGGGCGAAGCAGCAGTTGCATGAAGTTGATGTTGACCGACCGGCTAGATTAGAAGATTTGGCGAGTAGGTGCTCGCAATACCTTTGTGCTCGGTGTGATGACGTGGAGGCTGAAAGGTTGGAACGTTTGACAGTGGCAATGAACACCCCTTGCGATTCGAAGGATCGCAGGAAAGAGATGTACAAAGCCATGGGACGCGAATGCCAGGAAGCGATGCGAGTCCAATCGGAAGGAGATCGCAGAAGACATCAGGGAATTGCAGATGAGCGTCGATGTCTTCGCATTGAAGGAAGAGACGTCATCGAAGGAACCTGATGCCCCGTAATTGTAGTCGGACGCGATCCGTGTAGGCAACGATTAGGAATCGGTGCGAGTAGATTGTATAAATAGGAGTAGTGTTAGAGTAGGATTATCGCTTTCTTTACAAGTGTTCATTGAAGAACCGCAATTGTAGTCAGGGTAGAACGAAGTGCTCAAGAAGCTGTTGAAGGTTGCATTCGATTGGCCTTGACTGGTGCATAATACCTGTGAAGTTACCCGGGTATTCGTCCATGAGCCATAGTCGGATTCACTTCGCAGTAGAACTTCATCAAGGACATCGCCTCGTTGACAGCTTGTAAAGGAGTGATCAACTCCCATCTGTAAATCTGGAATGTAATTTCAATTACATGCGTAATATTGTGCAATGTGATGGATGGGTAATGGTTTGTTAATCTGACTTAGTGGTCCTGGACTACTCGGTCACAGCACTCTTCGGACTATGCATGTCCAGAGTCTTCAAAAGAAGCATAAATAGCCATATTCGTCGCTAACAGAAAGATAACACCTCATTCCTTTGGGAACGAACTGTAATTCTGTGCAAATGACAAAACCTTTCTGTAACCTGTCTGTTACATAAAGAAGGAAGTTTAATCCAACTTTTTCTTGGCGCCGCTGTCGTGTTGTGACGCAGCTACTATGAGAAGATGATGACATGTGTCATCTTCAGAGCTGTTGTCATGACGGCGATAGTTTAGGTTAGGATAACCGACGGCGCACTGTAAGGCTGATAAGAGCCCACCGTTGGATCTACTTTGTAGGGTCAGGATATTGAAAAGGCTCCAAGAGATATTATCTTTGACCTTATCAGATATAAAGCGCATTCAAGATGGAAAGGGTATGGGAGAGTGCTAGACACATCACTTTGCTGACTAAGGAGCATATCTGATCGAAGTGGAGCCGACGAGGACATGGATAGAGGACAACATGATGCTCCAGATGTACCGATGCATAATCCATTTGTGATCAACATCCGGTGTCTTCATCGTGATCATTTTTGGGCGTGGTTAGTATATCATTTTGGAGATAACTTTCTGCAACAAGTGATAAACTCTCCAAACCCGATTATTCTTCGCTTGTTTCTACGGCGCGATTTGGGACGTAACGATTATGCTTTTTGATTTAGTTTGGGCGCTATGGATTTGAACTTACCAGTAGTGTTGGCTTTCAACACATGGGTTCCAATCCATCACTATTGCTTACCGAAAACAAGCCATAGGGAGTTGATTGTTAGGAACTTTGGCGAGGAGTATTATTCTCAAGTTATAAACTCCCCGGTTCCGTTTGTAGTTCCGTTCATACTTAGCTGATTTCGAGTTGTCATTTTGACTCTTTATTAGTGGCAACTCGTATTGTGTATAGGATGGCTAAGTAGTGTGTTTAGGATAGTTGTAAAGCTCTAAGTTAAAATGGAGCTAATTTGGCCACACTAGAGGTCAAAATAACACTATTCATTCTCATTGGTCTTGGAGTTTGGACCAATGAGGCTCTTGGGCAACTTCTTCAAGGTTTTGAGGAGTTTTGGAGACCTTCCAGGGGGACATTCGGAGATCTGAGGATTGGGTTGGAGAGCTGACGAGACGAGCTACGACATGGGCTCAAGAATGGATAGATTTGAAGGATTTGTCACTCTGAAGTGATGATTCAAAATTAGAGTGAGAAATTTAGACCTTTGAGTGTATTTGGAGAGTTTCTGAAAACCTTACAAGGGTTTTGGGAGATCTGAGTCAACAGAGATATAGTTTTCGACTCAGGCTTGTGTTTTGATTGAAGTTTTGACTCGATTGGACAAGTTTTGAGTACGGAGTGATAGCTTGAAGTTTGTGTATACAGTCAGAATTGCAGGACTGCACTGACTGTCACGAAGTTAGTACAGAGATCATATCTTTTGATATCAGAAATTTCTGTCAACAAAACTTTGCACAGTTCAAGTTCTGATAATGAGTGACCTTCTCATAAAATCTGGGAGCAATTGAAGTCAAGGATTGGGATGTGTGATGGGTTTTGTACACAAGGGTCTGCATATTGCCTTGTGTTATAGTGGATAAATCACCAATTGTTTTGAGAGATCTAGAAACGAAAAACATCTGAAACTTTTTTGAGTGATAGTAAGGGTCGTGGAGCAATTTTCTGTAAAGTTTGAGCGAAAGTTATTGGTCGAATCATTAGATATCATAGTCTTCTTCCGCTGAAGTTTTACCGGCTATAATGTGGAGTGCTGAGGAGAAGAAGAAGAGATTGTCAACTCACACGAGGTTCTAGAAGGTTCTTCTACAGCCAGGCGCTCGGACGTTCTCAGAGCAAAGAAATATCCATGCGACACCGCTGCCGGGGAATGAAGTTGCTATTCATCTGCCAGCGGGGAGTTGTACAACATAGCTAGGATTTCGCTAGAAACGTGTTGACACCAGTGGTGACCAAGAATGAGTAGTAGCATCAGTATGGTGAAGGGTGTCTCTCAAATCTTGCAGAGCTTCGAAGGTTGACAGTCTTGTCCTTAGGAACTGCGGTGCCAAATGAATGACAGACAAAGATCAGGAGCCAGGCCCATCTTCTAGTCACACTGCTGAACCTTCGGCACGAGCACGATAACTACCAAGGGGTGAGAACTGACAAGCTATGAGACTTGCAGGAGTTTCAACGGAAGACTAGGGAGAGTCTTCGAGAGGTGTATACCAGAATGCGTCGGTTGATAATTGTTACCCATGGGATGACAAAGGCACAAGCTGTCCTGTGACCTCCGGGCTGACTCTCACTCAGGTTTACCTCCGATGGCTTTTTGGAAGCTCATCATGAATCTAGAAGGACTTAGTCCCACCCTTTGCCCATGATCCTATTGCTCACTCTTACACAAACTCTCAAAGTCCAAGCTCTATTATGCACATTATCACCAAGAGTAAGATATCACTCAAAAGGAAAGGGATACTTTGGTAATCAAAGTCTTCATTGAATCAAGGTTCCACTCCGAACATGACATCTCCAAGAACCAAGCTCCCTAAAACTAAGATCACCACACTATCTCCTCCCAAAACTAACTTCCATTGAAAAACTACTTGAGAGGTGCTTCTCAACCTCTCTATTTATACTACTTAGAATCTTACCCCTAGTAACTACAAGTAATCACCATGTAACTTCCTCTTACCAAGTTTAAACGAGATAGAGATCACAAACCCCAATGAAAAGGGTACATGACAACATGCAATTGGTCCACTTGGATCTTCTAGAAGCCCAACTACTCCCTAATTGACTTCTAGTGTACCAAGTCAATCTCGCCCCTAGATTTAAGGGTCTTCACCAAGTCCAACCAATGAAAACTAGTCCAAGTCAAGGGAAGTCAAGATACCCATGTGATGGAATCTATTCCTTGACTCATACTAAACAACAAAATAGTAGTTCTCATCTACCACACCAAAAGTTACTCTATATTTTCCTCCAACTTAACCATAACTAGCTAAACATAGTCATGACTAAGATAAACTTAGGCACAATTTAGATATACTTTCATTTTATCCTATATGTACAACCCTGGGTCTTACAGTCCAATATTGGTATGGGATATTGGATAGGGAGTTGAGACGTAGAGTGAGAGATGTTACCTTACTACAGGAGACATCACCTACGTTGGCCATTGTGTTTTGTCTTGTTGAGCGTATTGAGCTCAACATGCAAGAAGAGAGGGTAGTGACTGCTGGGTTCAGCAAGGATTCACCATCTTCATCAACGTCTTCATGTTACCAGTGGTTAACACAAACCCGGAGTGGTTATGGTAGACATGTGGGACGGTCTCGACCATCTGGACAGAGTGGTGAAGGTGCAACATCAAGACCATTGCCATCCTTTTCAGGTCAACAATCAGTTGTTGGGATGGTATGTTCGACATGTGGTGGACCTCATCACAAGAAGGATTGCCTTCAAGGTTGAAGGATGGATCCTTTTGGAGTAAAATCATGTGAGCATTGTAACAGACATGGTCACATGATGGATCGATGTTTTGAACTCCATCCAGAATTACGATCAACAAGAGTTGCCATGGCAGTTCCTAGAAGAGGACGAGGAGTTCAAGGTGATAGGGGTGGTGGTAGAGGATCAGCCCCTACTCAAGTGTTAGCCCATGAGGCTAGTCATGAGGTGAACATGGCATCTCGATTGGAGCAGAAGATAGCAAGTATGGCTATAGCCCAACAAAGATCAGATTCTGGAGCTGGTACCTCTACATCATATGATGGAGATGTTGTGGAGTACATGTGCGCAGCGGCACAACCATGTGCAGTTGATGTGACTCATAGCGCGACACATACTACTGAGTCTACTGGAGCATCTGTGGAGTTGGATCCAGAAAGAGGGGAGGCTAGCCGACAGGTTAGACTTCCTCAGTCTTTCACATTGTCTGAGGCATTGAACACCTCATCCATGGCTCCTAGACAACCTATTGGAGACATGAGGGTGCAAGCCAATGTGGATGTACTTGGAGATGGAGCAAGTAGGGACAAGCCATCAACATCGTCTGAGAAAGCATCCAGCGCAATGTTGGGGACGGCAAAGACTCTTGTTCATTCTCCTATTTTCTCAGCCAAGGATTTATTGGAGTTGGAGGTGTCATCATCCCATGTACTACGATTGGCAGCCACACTTTGCGAAAGCAAAGAAGATGTGTTGGTTGCTTCTAGTAGTGTTGATAGAGGGATCAGGACAGCTACTAGCGGAACTTGGTAAGCTGTTGCCGTTCGAATGATGGAGTTATCGGGGAGGCCGGCATACGAGCGTACCATAGTGTCACCAAGTGCTGTGATGTTGGATAACAGAAGTGGTGTCTTCTGTTTGATCGTATCTCCAGGAAAGGTTTATCGACCTCAACGCGTGTTGTTGGATTTTGGTGCACAACTCCTTATGTTGGGTACGAATGCACTACTTGGTCTTGGTTTGCGAAAGACCGATGTGGGGATATGTCCATTCTAGATTCAGACATCTCTTGGAGGTTCTAGTGATGCCTCGGCACCATACATCACCCGGATGGCGTTGATTGTGCAAGTGCAACCGGATCATGTCATAGATAGCTCTCGAACGTGAGCACGTGCTGTGGTTACACTTGCAAAGTCCTATGATGTGTTGGTGGGTGCGGCAGTGTTATACCCGATGGGGTTTAGCATTGATTATTGAGAGGAGACAGCCTCCTATCGGCAAGGTTGGCAATCTGGTGAGGGCCGAGTGAGTCGATTACCTGTACGATTCATCACCGGTTCCAGGCCTTTACCAAGTGGAGGTTTGGTGTATGTTGCAGCCTTCAGTTCTTGTGTTACTTGGCCTGGTGATTTGTTGGAGGGTAACATGGATGCTCATGATAGTCATGGTCGAGAGGATGTGACTATCATGCCAAGTCTTAGTGGAGTAGTGTTATCCACGTTGGATGGAACACTAGGTACTTCATGTATGCAGCTACAATAGATGGCTGATCAGCTCATACATCAGGCTTGGAGTGAGTCTTTTGCTCCGGAGAGGGAGGAGACGAAGGAAGTTATTCCCACTTCCACTATGTTGTCACCTTTAGATACCACGCCTATCGTTTGGCAGTATCTATAAGAGGGTATATGTGTGCTAGATCTGTTTGGAGGGATTAGCATAGGTTTGGCTGCTGTTTTGCAGTCTGGCATACGAATACATCGATACTTGTATGTGGAGCGAGATGAGATTGCAAGGCGCATCTCATTACGCCATGTGGCACAGTTGGTGCGGAGATATCCATATCTTCTACCAGTGTTGGCAGTTCAAGGATATCAGCATGCCTTGCGGTCAGATATTTCGTTGTTGGGGGCGCAAAACCTTGCTCGGCATGGCAACATACATTTGGTTATTACTGGATGGCCATGTCAGGGACACACACGTGCTGCTAATGGTCATGGGCTACAGGATTCACGTTCCGGCATGTTTTGGGAGATGTTACGTGTGTTACGTTCTCTCTAGTCATAGCAGACCTATTCTCTGGCATACATTTCGGAAAATGTTCCCTTTTTGGGTGATCCACGTGCACGGGTGATGACGAGTGCACATCAGGTGCGGTCATGGATTGGACCAGCAGTATTGCTGGATGCAGCAAGAATAGGATCTCGTGCACACCGTCCACGTATGTGGTGGACAAACCTTCTTCCAAGGGAGGTTTTATTGCGAGCATATGACGGAGTGAAGAGGCCCTCACATCTCACAGTGGAGAGTATTTTGGATGTGGGTAGACACTCCCAAGCAATGATCTATGTTGACATGTCACCCATGGCAGTGGTGAACCAAGAGCTGCATTAGCCACGTTGTTGAGTTACCCAGCTTCCCATCCTTACAAAGAGGGAGGACCTGGACTTGTATGGGATTCTTGCTTGCAGCGGTTGGTGAAACCCAATGCTGAAGAGAGAGAGCGAGCTATTGGATTTTGTACAGGTACTACAACAGTACCTACGTTGTCAAAGGCTTCACGACGTCAGGTAATGGGTCAGGCTATGGACCTGAACTGTTTGACATGGATTGTGAGCCTTGGATTGCCGAAAAGCAGACGCATGAGATCCACATGTATGACTGCAAGACCATTAGTATGCTCTTTGCCTACCGAGACGGTGGAGGCAAAAGCTGGGGGCGAGAAGTACCCAAGATTTCATCCTTGGTCTTATGGGGATGTTAGAGAAGGAGAGGTAGTGTCTTCTTTGAGTATCGTTGGAGTTTTTTGCGCGGAGCAGGCGGTGGTTACCACTTTTGACCTTTGTGATACAACACAAGAGGTTACAGCTAAAACAGTAGGAGTTGTTCATACTGAGATAGTGGAGCCTGGTATGAGAAAGCAGAAAAAGCTCTCTGCTCAAGAGGTTGTCATTTAGCAACCAGATACTACGTCTTCTATCTCTAGTGTCGATGAAGAGGAGATTTGGGATATTGAGATTGGTCCCAAAGTGACAGGAGAAGAAAGAAGTAGGGTGTGGAGGTTTCTGAGGAGTTTCAGAAACTGTTTTGCCTTTAGTATGAAGGATTTAGGCTGTTTGAAGGGACCTGACATACGGATTGACTTGACAAGAGATGCACCAATCTTCTGTCGTCCCTATCGATACAGTACTATGGAGAGAAATCTGATCCAAAGTAGGTGTCAATACCTTCTTCAGGTTGGATTAGTGGAGATATCATATGGAGAGTATGCCTCTGCTGTGGTGATGCCAGTCAAGAAGGATATACATGGCAATTATACAGATAGACGTATGTGTGGTGACTACCGATCTATCAATCGACAGACAAAATCTGATCGATATGCTATGCCCACACTTGAGGAGATCTTTGATGCAGTTGGGCTCGCAAAGGTTTTCAATACATTGGATTTACGAGCAGGATATCATCAGTTGCGGATGCGAGATGAGGATAAGGCCAAGACAGCCTTTTGGGCAATTGATTCGCATGGCAAGGATGTGTTGTTTCAGTGGAAGTTCTTACCATTTGGGTTGAAGAATGCACCTGCTGAGTTCCAAAGAGTGATGGATAGGATCCTAGCCGGACTTGATTGTGCCAGAGCCTACATCGATGATATTCTAGTGTATAGTGCTAAAGTGAGGGAGCATGAGATACATTTGCAGGAGGTATTTGAACGGACTGATTGCTCATGGCCTCAAGTTGCATCCTGAAAAGTGTAAGTTCATTCAGGAGCAAGTAGAGTACTTGGGTCATACCATATACCCAGGAGGATTGGGAGTTCAGCAAACCAAGGTGGAGGCAATCTTGCGTATTCCACAACCCTCAGATGTGATTAGGGTTTGAGCTTTCCTTGGACTTGCAAACTTCTATCGTCGATATGTGCAAGGATTTGGCACTATTGCCAAAGCCTTGACAAAGCTGACAAAGCTAGATCAAGAGTGGAGTTGGGGAGATGAACAGAAGAGAGCTTTAATTGAGCTCAAGGGAAGGTTGATATCTGCCCCTATTTTGAGGAGACATGTGAGAGGTCGTCCGTTTCAAGTACATACTGATTGGAGTATGTTGGGTTTAGGAGCAGTGCATACCCAACATGATGATGAGGGGAAGGAGTTTGTAGTGGCTTATGCAAGTCGTTCCAACAATGCAGCAGAGTCGAAGTATAGCTCATATGAAGGAGAATGAATATTTGTTTGGGCGGTGGCACATTTCAGATGTTATTTTTTTGGAAACTCCTTCACTCTCATCACTGATCATCAACCATTGAAATGGTTGATGGGATCGGACAAGCTTACAAGAAAGCTTGCACAATGGGCTCTTATCCTACAGGAGTATGATTTCACGGTTGTTCAAAGACCTGGAGTGGTGAACCGTGATACAGATGGATTAAGTCAAAATCCATGTACAAGTCAAGTTGACGAAACCGGGGCTCGATGGCACGGTGATACTGATGAGGAGATGGTGCCGGGTTGGCATGCATATGCCTTTTTGAGTATGTTGGCGCTTGAGAGCTATATGATATCTCTCTTGGATCAGAGAGGAGGTATATTAGCCTTGGATGCTGAGATTGAGGACGGTTTGATGGTAAACCGAGACATCCATGATGACATGTTGGTGTTGGAGTATCTTCGTACCGGTGCTTTATTGGGCAACTTGAGTGCAAAGGAGCGGGATCGAGTTTTACAGAGAGCTCGACGGTTTAGATGGGAAGGTAGACAGCTTCTTCGAGTATGGGGAGATGGCCGCGTTCGTGTTGTGCCACTTCCATCTCAAAGAGCACAGTTGGTCAGACATGCTCATGAGGAGTTAGAAGCGGACATATAGCTTACTTCAAAGTCACTATTGGTGGAGAGGTATGCAAACTGAGGTGCAGAAGTTTGTGGCGAGATGTATGGTATGTGATCGTGTTTGAGTATCATTCAATGCCCCTACACCACAACTACATCCTCTGCCGATTATGGGACTTGGTTATCGTTGGAGCTTGGATTTTACAGGACCTTTGCCATTGACTATACGACACCATTGATATGTGTTGGTCATGGTGGAACATTTCTCCAAGTGGATTGAGTTGGTGGCATTACCTGACAAGTCAAGTGAGGGAACAGCTTATGCGTTCTTAGCTGCAGTGCTTAGCCGATTTGGTGCACCAGCAGAAGTGTTGACTGATCAGGATACTGAGTTTTTGGGCGAGTTTCAGACTTTGTGTGATCGAGCGTTGATCAATCATCGTACCACCTCAAGAGATCATCGTGAGGCTGATGGTCTAGCAGAGAGAGTTGTTCAGATGGTGAAGAGAGGACTGAGAAAGTTTGGCTTGGAGAAAGGTCATCTGGGGGACTGGGACATCCAGCTACCCTGGTTGGCCATGGGTTATCAATTTAGCAGACAAGCATCTCTAGCATCATTCTCACTGTACTTTTTATTTTATGGTAGAGATCAAGACTTACCGGCAACTATCCGTTGAGAGTCAGGTGAAGTCTTGGACTTGGATAACCCTGATGTTTGGGTTAGGGTGTGTTCTCAAAGGGTAGAACTCTTCCATAGAGTCATGCCCATGGCATTTGAGAACCTGGCTATTGCTCAGCATAGAGATACTTTGCATTATGCTACCATCCGAGGAGGTGGATATCGACTTTCAATTCACAGATTTCATGTTGGTGATTACGTTTACTTGCAGCAGAGTGCACCGACCATATTGGATGTTACGGCTGGTCGCACGATTCTACGAGTACGTGAGGTTTAACCTTTTGGAGTTTTGGTATTGGAGGGTCATGATGGTGTGATTTGGAAGGATCATGTGCGTAATTGTGCGCCATGTTACCTTCCAAACATTGATGGTACTATGGATCCAAGCCTGGTAGTTGTACGTGCAGGCTTGAGATGTATGTTATATGGATCAACAAGTGGAGAACCCAGTATGTTGATTTGTGATTCTTGTTCGAGAGGATGGCATATTTCATGTTTGACACCTCCTCTCAATGCGGTGTCAGTGGGCGGTGGAGATGTCCTCGATGCGTTTAGCACGCAAGTAGGTCTAACCGTTCAATGATATGGATTGCATATAGGCGACTAACGATGGGGCATTGTAGCACCCTGCCTCCTGATCTTAGCCCCATGAAGTGCATATCATGTTATGGACTAGATGGCTACTTGGTGTTAGAGGGACCTAACCGTCAGTTAGGGGGGCGATTGTGGTACACTTGTGTTGGTGTATGACGATCTATGTGTTGTGATGTTTGATGTGACAGCAATGTATGTTGTGATGCGATATGTATGTGCACGACAACTATCATGACTTATGTAGTAGCATCTCTAGTTATGTAGGTGCGCGTATGCAGGAGTAGATACAGCAGGTAGAGCCGGTTGTGCAGTTAGCGCCGTTCGCACTGGGACTGCCGTTAGAGCCTACAGCGCTGTTAGGGGTCCTAGGGCTCAAGGGGTAGAGTTCGAATTAGGGCTCCTTGGAGGCCAGTTTTTGAAGTTGAATCTTTGAGAGTGTGGCTATGGTGGATAGTAGCTAGTGCGGGAACCCGGAGTCTTTGAAGCACAAAGTGGGTTTGGCTTGACTGTAATCTCTCTTTTATGCTATGGTTATGAGCGGAGTGTCCTTGTGGACGTTTGGAGAGTAGAAAAGATTATTGTGGTACACTTGTGTTGGTGTTTGACAATCTATGTGTTGTGATGTTTGATGTGACAGCGATGTATATTGTGATGCGATATGTATGTGCACGGCAAGCATCACCACGTTCTCCAACATCTGCGCCAACTGTAACACCGAAGAAAGTGATTCTTCTACTGTTACCTTGGTTGCTTTTACCTTAGGCCTCGATGCCTTTGGTACTGGACTTCCTGGCTGAGCAATTTTCTTCAGCTCCCACTTCTTGCTGCTAGGCTCCGCAATTATCTCCACACTTGGACTCCTCTTCTCTATGGTCCCCACGGAGTCCTCCTTCCCGAATATTGCTTCTTCCTGATCTCTTACAGTCTTTGCTCTTGCCTCCTAAGGCATCTCTTGCTGAGTTGGTTGCACACCATCATCTTGGTGGGGTCCCACACTTCTTGTCAACCCACTATTGCCATTGCTAACCACTGGCCCACCGAGATTGCTGACCAAATTCACTTGATTGCGCCTCCTCTCCTGTGGCGTCAACCACCCCAAGCTCGAATACATGTGCACCAAGAATGAAGAGATGTAGATTACTCCCTTCTCTCCCGCTTGCAGCCTCTGTCCCATTGCTTGCACATTACGAGCAAAGATATCTCCCCAATTGACCTTGATCGATCCACCGACGAATCCCTCCATTATTCTCACCTTATGCATGCTTACATAAGTAGTTCGTTGTGGTGAGAAGAGTTGGTTCAAAGTATACATTATCTTCCGTAGGAAGTCGTCCCGAATAAGATCGATCTTGAAGCCGTTTGAACCCTTCCTCTCCCTAGGGTCAAACCACTTGGTCTCATCAAAGGTGAATGCAATATGCATCGCCGACCCTTCCCAGTCGACTCCATCCTTCTCCTTTGAGTAATCCCTTCCTAATGCCTCAGCCCAAAGCAACGCATCCCACGAATCTGGATGCCCTCTCCAGCCTATTGGGTTGGTTGTCTTCTTAGCTCGAACTTCTTCACACAATTCTGGGCACACATAGTCCCATCGCCATGCAAAGAACTCCCCACCCAAGTTCTTCAATCGTGTTAATTCTCCAACTAACCACTCTGACTTTGGCACCAAAGGTCGATATACTCCTGTTGGCATCTTCTTCACTGGCAATTAAATAGCCTCACAAGCCCCCGATCGAATGGCCGATTTCCTCTTCATCTTGTCTACTTGACTCGTCAGCTCGTGTTTGCTCCTCTGTGGCTCGGCTCGTTGCACTTACTAATTGCCTTAATCCGTTTGACGCTTCAGACCTCCTTAACAACTCATTCCTCTTGGCCATCTTCGTACTTATTTCACATATCTGTATTCGGCGGCCCAGACTTCATCCGAATATCGTTCGTTTTTATTCAAAAAATAAAAAAAAAACAGTATCCAAACCTAACCTATAAGTATGGTCCTACATTCTCTCTGTCTTAAGTTCTAACGGGAGCAACTTCTACCTCCTAATCTTTGTCTCCATCTTGTTCATTCTGGTATGAGGTGGACTGTGCCCCCTGTGTAACAAAGTGCCCGCGTCTCCAACATCTGAAGCTTCTATGGAGGGACTCTCCGTTGAAAAACATCATGGTCGCTCTGTGAATTTCATTCATGTGCTCATATATTCCTACTACTAGATGTCTGCTACAGTTTTTACTGCTGCTTCAAGGGATCCAGCATCCAATATATTCGAAGTACCGTGTACACTGTCTTCTCACTTTTGCGTCGGAATCTAGATTAAGCGCTTACTCTAGATATCTGGACCTGATCAGAGCAAAATTCATAAATTTTCAAACAGATTCTCCAACATCATGTGCCTGAAAGAATTTAATAAGCAGTGTAATCTGTTTAGAGCGATGGTACTCAAGCTCGATCGAACATGAATAATCAGTGTTTAATGCAGTCAGCAGATCTGTGAAGCCTCAATGTCCCTACGGCGAATCATGTGTAGGTAGATAGCTACTGATATTTTCTGTATCTATGATGAAATAACCTCAGGGATGAAGTTGAAACTCAAGATTATATCCGTTCTTTGTTGTCCTCTTTGTTTGTGTTTATGTACACATGTATTTTTTTATTGAGACATAAATGTCTAATGTTGTCACTTTTTAGGAGTGATTGTAGAACTGAAACTCGTTGCATGTTTCAGTGATTCACTAGTTTGAAATATGTAGAATATGTTGTCTGGTTTTATCTATTTGTTACCTGAGTTAATTGTATCCAGTATGCGAGTGTAAGTCTCTCAAGCTCTTTGAAACTAACGAGACTTTGCACTGCAGTGGAAAATACATTGCATTGGCTTCCCACGTTTCACAAATTGTCTCAGGTATCACATGTTTTTCTAACTATGGTCCAACAACTACGTAATTTTTTTAAAAAGAATTCGGTGATAATTTGATTGTTTCGTTTCATGGTTGGATCCATGGATGAATGATGCTAAGTATCAGATTAATCCCACCATGTGCGACAAACTTGAAACCGTGGACTGCGTCTCTGGGCTTGGCACTCACAATCGTCCACGTGATGCTCAAAACATTTATAAGTCTCGAAAGTGCGACAAACTTCATCTCTTGGCTGTAACTCGCCTCTGGGCTTTGAGTTCGGGAGTAATTTTCTGCTGTCTGCAATCAATGCTAGTTCCGCTTGTTTCTTTTTGCAGACATAGAAGAGCTTGATCATGAGGGCCAGGGCTTAAAATCACCAAAGGTCAACACACCGGTGAATACTTCGTGCACAATTAGGTGCTCCTTTTACAACAGCTGCGCTGGACATGCTTTGGCTTGGAACCAGTAATCGCTTATCCTTTGGTCTCCTATAAATGATCTAATGAAATAAAATCCAAGGAGGACAAACAAACAGACATCAACAACGTGGGAGACTTCGAGAAGAAAACCCTGATCTGCCTTAAACAACTTATTGATTGTGCACTCATTGTTATCCCCACTTTTGTCCCGATGCAGACTTTGAGGCTCATCAAGCGGGTTACAGTCCAAGCCTTGTACGAGCAGCCTCAAAAATGTAATATACCAACCTGAGTTCCATGAGTACATCTTTGCTCCTACGAAGCAGGTTATACTTCGATTATCTAATGTCAGAAGATTTACTGTCTATTCCGGATGCTTATGCACGCCGCATTGAGAAATTAACACGATCTCTCAAATATCATTTGCAAAAGGAAAGTGTTCAACATTATTATAAAAAAAATTTATGTTCATCCGACACATTTATTGAAGCAAGTCAATGTCAAGTTGAAAACAACGAGTGGAGTGAGGCAGGTAAGAAAACATGAAACCCCTGGTCCTAACATGCAACCAGTCTGACTAAACTTGTCTCAGAAGATCATTTTTAATGATTAGAAAGTACAAGAAAGATATAATATCTGCATATAGTAAAGTCCATATAGTAAGTTCAGCATTTACAAATCTACTTGTGATTAAAGAATAATTGTAGTTGAATATCTGTAGCTTAAAAATAAAATAAGATAAAAAAATATTATGAAGTTGAACATACTCTTGCATCAGGTCCATGCTCATTCACTGCTTTGATAAACACCTTATGACTGTACTGCCAACCCATCCTGACTCTCACATTTTGCCCACCATAATACTCTCAGAGATATGAATTTGAATCCAGCCCCTACATATATCCCACTTGCAACATATCCGTCATCACCTTTCGGGTAACAAAAATTGTAAAGGGGGAGAAAGTTTTATTATATGATAATTCTTATACGAAGCATATTGGTAAATTGCATCTGTGATGTGATGGATGGGTCGATATGTTGTGGATGCAGATGTAGTTTATGAGAATGATTCTATGTTATTGGATTTAGAAGGTGATTTGAATAGATGGATGGATGGAGAGTGAAGAAATATTATGAATAACCAGGTTTTCTGGGTCACTCACAATTAAAATCTGACGTATATAGAGGCATCTTAGGAATTTTTAGGTAGATTGTTTTATTTTTTTGCTGAATGTAATAAGTATATCTAGTAGATGGGGGATCCCTCTGAAGAGAAATAGGCTTGGATTTCAAAAAAACAAAGTGATTCAATCCATCAGTACACAAAGGAAAAAAATGGGTACAAGATCAATTTTATTTGAGATGAATTTAGAAAAAAGATTGCACAGACCTTAAATCAATTTTTTTCACCATAGTGCGCAACATGCATGAGTTTGCATAAGGTGCTAATAATTGAGAAATTTATTGGTGGATCAATTAAAGTTAATTGAGGAGTTGTATTTGCCAAGAATGTGCAAGCTATGAGTGATAAGATTTTGGTGGAAGAGAAATATGTGATTTATTTGTCTTTGTTCCTTGTGCATATGTATTTCAGGATGGATTGGATGGCAGATAAGGAGAAAAGAGAATATTGCCTAGAAATTGACTTTTCTAATATTGAACTAGACTTTAGACATGCTAGCAATAGATTGATGAGAAGTGTGGATCAACTAGTGGAACAACCAATATGTTGATATGTGATTTTTGTTCAAAAGGATCATATATGTCATGTTTAAAACCTCCTCTTACTGCAATATTATGTAAATGATAATTATGACTAATGGAAATATCCTCAATGTGGTTAGCATGATAGTTAGTTTGATGGTTACATGGCACGGATGGTAGACAAGTGCATATTAATGGAGCATTAAAGTAATCAGAATTCCTTATCTTACCCATATGCATATATCATGTTGATTGATTATGTTAGTACATGGTGTAAGAAGGATCTAATCTTGAGTTAGAGGAACTATTGTGTAATGTTGTGTTGATGTATGATAATCTATGTATTATGATGTTTGATATGACAAGTATGTATATTGTTATGCAATATGTTCAACAATCACGATTTAGATAGTGGCCTCTCTAGTTATATGTGTAGGTAGGAGCAGATAAAATAATTAGATTTAATAATGAACTTAGTGTCGTTTGCATTAGACAAGCCATTAGAGCTAGTAATACCATTTAAAGGACCTAACGCTGAAGAGATAAAATTCAAATTAAAGCTCCTAGGAGTTTAGTTTTTTAATGTGAACATTGAAAATTACCACCATTTAGATCATTAGCTATGGTAAGGACCTTGATTCTTTAGAGCTCAAAGTAGATCTGGCTAGAATGTAATCTCTTTTTTTGATATGATTATGCTAGTTAACTTTCATCATAATTATTAAATCTAGATTAAATTCTACAAACATTTCACTTTCATATGTACTCTTCTAACCAATTAAATCATTTTTTGCTTGTAGGTTTGATTCATTTGAACTTGCTTGGGATGCTATGAAGTAACATGAAACAATGAAAAGTAAAACAAAAATGAACATCAAATCAAGTTGGAAATACAATACAATGCTTGTATTGTATTTTCTAAATCAGTAACGACTTATTCAACATATTGTATTTTTTTATGTACAACACCAATATTCTAAAATTTTAAATTGATATTCTCAATCACTTCTCATATAAAATGATATTGAGCTATAATATCACTTTATCATTTTATGTTCTGTAAATAAATTGATTTTGGACCAAACTTATAGCACTTTGAATATCAAAAACTAAAGTTATCTTATTTATTTTTATCATATAAATGTGACTGTCAATGTTTCCTTAATTTTTTGTTACTTAATTAGCTATTATGAGATATTGATCAATGTGGAGATATGTCAACTTAATGTTTTGATTTGCTTAGTATCATTTGAATCTAAATATAAATTTGGAATCATGTTGAAGATGACTAGATAACTACTGAACTTAGTCAACAAAAGTAAAAGATATTAATTATTGGACTTGGAGCTTAATTCAAATGACAAGAATTTTAATTCGAATGGATCTGAAGTGAAAATAAAAAAGGATCTAATTGGTAAAAGTACATATCAACGTGGAATATGAATTTTACTTAACCTACATCTAATGATCATGGTGTAATCTCATGAATAGGAAGAAAAAAATTGAAAGATTAGTTTTTAACCCACATTATGTATTCTCAAACTTGGAGCTCAATTTCTGAAATTAAGTTGAAAGACAAAAAGTGAGAGGATAAAGAAATCACAAGAAATAAAGAACACCATGGGAATTATGTGATAACTTGAGTGATTGTGGTAAGGTGAAGTTGTTAAGCTAGGAAAACACATGAGATGTAGATAGATTCAGGTTCAGAATGTATGCTTTAAATAAAATAATAAGTTGCACAGAAAATATTTGAGTTAATCGATCAAACTAACCAAAATAGTAGTAAGGAGTGATTGTTGGTAGATTGACCGTAACCTGAGATGAATCATGATACATTATTTTCAAATATATATGCTTATGTGTTTGTTAGAATGTTGAAGTTATGAATGTTATTTAAACTAGATTCTAAAGGATTTTAATTTGTATAAATTTCAGTTTAAAAATGCAGATCTTGCATTGAAACTTCTGATTTTTTTATTTTTTTGAACAATAATCAAAGCATTTGAACACCAATTTTTGATAAAACACAAGTGTTTGCTCAAATGATTTAAATTTATAACAATAAAATCATTAAAAATAATGTATTTTGAAGTTGATTTAATCCTTAACACACCAAGATAGTGTGCTTGAAAGAATTGTATAAGCTTTAGTAAAAAAATGTAATAAACTTTACACACTACTTGTATTGTTGACATAAGATCAATTCTTTTAGCAACAAATCCGTCTTATTCATTTCCTTCTCAATTTATCCAAATGGTTTATTGATATCATAAAAAAATAGAATTATATCCTATGATTATTGTTTGTAACTTGTCAAGGTCAAAAATATACCATGTTGGGTCAAACCATTTTCTATATTCCTTTACAAATTAAGGTTTGACATGTTAACATAGGAACACAAATATAGTATTCACACTTGTGGTTGGATCAAAGATCTAACTTTCAATGAAATATTTTTGCTCCTGATTATGTTTTTGTATAAGATTGACAATAAATAAAACTAGAAACAAAATATTCTACATATTTCAAATTGGTGAATCACTCAGTTCTACAATCGTTCATAAAAGTGCTTACATCAGACATTTATGTATCCATATACAATACATAAACAGAAACAAAGAGGACAACAACGAACTGATAGAATCTCGGGTTTCACTTTCATCCCTGAAGATATCAACAGGATGGCGCAAGTTGTACGAATTATAAACCTGAAATGCTAGCACTCGATACTTCTAAACTAACAGACTCAAGGCAACTGCGTACTCAGAACTGTCATTTTTAATACTAAACTTTGAGCATTCAAACCTCACAAACATAGGTGGAAAGGTTTTGAACGTTTCCAACGGTTCACAAAATCTGAAATGCAGCTGATATGCAATTTGCTTACGAGACTGTTCAAACTCCTCTCAGAACCAGTTCTTAATTTGAAAATAGATGTGCAATCCTAAACACTATACACTCAACAGAAAGCAAAACTCACTATTAAATGGCAGTAAGCTGTTCATCGCTCATTTACGTATTCATATTGTTGTCATTGAAAACCGAATGGATCGATTTGAAAGTTTCAGTTCTTCTGGTACCAATACAAATGTCCCACTGTACCAATAAACAGTTGAAATGATCTTCTCCAGGGCGGAAAACATCCAGACTATCTTCTTGCTTCACCCTCAAAACAGCTATGCAGTGTGCTTCAGTCTAGAAAGTTAACATTCAACGCACAAGAATGAAATGGAATCCACGAGTGTATCTACAGCACGTCAAAAAATCAAAAGGAATTCCGAAGTACAACGTGTGGTCCTTTATTTCTTGATCAAAAAATGGTACCCAACAGTTCATACTTTCCTTCAGGAAACATATTATTTCATGATAGATATAGAATATATCAGTTGCTATCATCCCACACATGTATCACGGTAGGGACATGAAGGCTTCACTGATTTGCTGACTGCATTTAACAATTATTATTCATTTTCGATCTAGCTTGTTTGCCATCGCACTAAACAGATTACACTGCTTATTACATTTATGCAGGCACATGATGTTGCAGTCTTTGTTTGAAAATAACTCAAGTTTGTCTGTGATGAGGTCCAGCTATGTAGAGTAAGCGTTTAATCTAATTTCTGCGGCACGAGTGAGAGCAGATTGTACAGCGCACTTCGAATATATTGGATGCTGGATGCCTTGAACGACCAGTAACAACTACAGGACACATCTAGTAGTAGGTATATATCAGCACATGAATGAAAATCACCAAAGTGATGATATTGTCATACTAGAGTCTCTCCATAGAAACTTCAGGTGTTGGAGACTGCGGGCACTTTCCTATTCAAAGGGAACAGTCCACCTCAGCCGAGACTGACCAAGATGGCGACGAAAATTTCGTAATTAGAATTTGTTCCTGTAAAAGTTGAAGACAGAGAGGATCATCCGTTGACAGTTGCTGGAAGATGAGCGATGTGTCCCAATGTTGTCTGACCGTGCTAGGAGTCGAACGGCGAAAGTTCGACTCATACTAAGATGAAGGACCTGGAGATGGTGATTTAGAAAGAGGAGAAGGAGAAATTTTGGAAGCTGCAGGAATAGGTGAAGGGGAAATAGAATGAAGAGGAAGAGTTGGAACCTTCGCAGGAGGAGGGGGAAGAGAATGGAGAGGAGGTGGCGTTGAAACATGAGAAGGAAGGTGGGGAAAAGGAGGAAGCTTTGGGGGAAGAACAGTGGGGAGAGGAGGAAGCGATGGAAGATGAGTAGGAAGAGTTGGGAGTGGAGGAAGCGTTGGAATATGAGCAGGAAGAGGTGGAAGAGTGGGAAGAGGTGGAAGCGTTGGAAGATGAGTGGGAAGAGGTGGAAGCGTTGGAAGATGAGTAGGAAGAGTTGGGAGTGGAGGAAGCGTTGGAATATGAGCAGGAAGAGGTGGAAGAGTGGGAAGAGGAGGCAGCGTTGGAAGATGAGTGGGAAGAGGTGGAAGCGTTGGAGGATGAGTAAGAAGAGTTGGGAGAGGAGGCAGAGTTGGAAGATGAGTAGGAAGAGTTGGGAGGGGAGGCAGCGTTGGAAGATGAAGAATTGTACGAGTTCCCAGGACCGAAGGTAAACATATTGCTGTCAAGAACATGAAACACATCAGTTTCACTCGAAATTCCATCAGAGATCGATACGTCGTCATTATCTTGACAGTATGCTCAACTGGATCTGTCCTTTGTAATCGAATTCTGCTTTGTTTCCAGCTGCTTCTTGGTCCGCAAGTTGATTCTTTCTCTTACATGCTGATGACGGATATGGTGAAAGTATGATATTTATAAGGGCCGGATTAGGATTCAGATCTATGAGAGTATTATGGCAGGCGTGATCTGAGAGTCAGGGTGGGTAGGCAGTTCGGTAGTAAGTTACATTTTCCTTACCATACTAGAGGATGCGTAAAGACATTCGGTCCTTTCGGAATTCTAGTGCCTGAATCTGCGGACCAAAGTAATGATCTTTAGAAGTCGTGCTGGATTATCAATATTATATTGCTTAACTGTCATCCAGTTTTTGCAGTCAATTGTTGCTGGATAAAATCAGATCACTAACTCCCTATGTCAAAATCTAATGTCAATTATCACGTTAGAGTGTAATTTATTCATACCATCATATGTTTGATGTCATATAATAGTCAGCTCACCTATAAAAGACAAAAAACCTGCTTTTATAGCCTTCAGGTGACAAAGAATATGTCCAACTTATATTCAACTCTGAAAGAAAAAAAAATTGCGACCTTGATTGGTGGTTTGGTTTTCTTTGGTGATTGTGGGTAATTTGGAATGTTCGATAGTATCGTAAGCTAATCAGTCGACTGTATGAAATTACTTCCACGTGAATTTAATGGTTTCTCATGCAAATTATGTCTGATTGTACATGTACATTCTTGTTCAGATTATATATGCCTGTCAAATCTGAATCATACTGAGCAGAAAATGATAATCGATCGGTCTTCGAAGATACTTGAGAAGGTCTCTTTATAATATATTAAGTGTATCAAATCTACCCATGTTGACATTCAACAAGAGCTTTAGTACTGACACAACTGACTATGTCAAATGATCACTGTCTGGAAGCAGAGTGTCCAGGAATTGGATATAACAACTCTGCTGGTTGCAGCGAGTGTAAAAAACTTCAAGAATAGCGATTGTTAGGTGGTCTCTCCTACACTTTAAGGAGATGTCTACATGTCGTTGTTTACCACAAACACTGTGAATTGATACAAAACCCTTACTCAAAGCAATTAACCCTCGCCTAGTAATTCAACCTAGTATTTCTCATTCTCCTCCAGTACTCGATGTAATTCACAAGAATTGTCACCAATTGTCTGAACACTCACGAATATATTCTTCTGTTCACTTGTTCCTCATGTACGCCTTACGACAGGAGTCTGTTATCCAGTACTTGGTAACAGTCTTCAAGCAATGAGATAACTTTAAGATGACTTTAAGAATAATTAATTCACATCAGTTTGAGATTTTCATCTTATTACAATTCAATAATCATTCTCAAGATTTGAATTTTCCGCGAACTTGAACACGGAAATAGTATCAAAATGCAATCTTGATTGACAAATCAGGCGCAACCGACTTTTTCACAACAAATATATGTATTCAGCGCATAGCATCAACGTTTACGAACCATCCGGGCTGACGTTTTACAACCCCTGCGGCACATTTGGATACAAATCTCTGATGCATATGCATGTACAGAATGCCCGTTGGATTTCATGAAAGATTTTGCACTCCCATACATTTCAACGTCAGTAGAAAGCGATTTTGCTTCCAGATTTTGCTTTGGTGACTCAAGGCGAATTGTTGAGTAGAGATCAGCACAGATGTGGAACTCATGCACTTAGTGCTGTGCCATTTAGTGATAGAAAATGATCGAAGAAAAAACTGCTGGTACTTCATTGACAGTGTGAGTAAAGCTGCAGAGGTAAGATTTAGGTCTGTGCATGGAAGCCTCAAGGAAAGTTCGATACTCCCTCATACCCTCACTATGAGTTGTAACTATCAAGTACAAGGTGGGGTAGATCCCATCAGTTTAATCACCGTTAAGAATCCACATCATAACATCTAAGCAGAAAAGCCCACATGACATCCTCCTTGCTCTTTGATTGGCGCCTCCGACTGTGATACCAGGGATGTTGGCGTGATCCCACGGACAGCTTGGGCAGGTCTTCCACGCGCAGAACCAACGTTTACGAGCCATCCGGATTGACGTTGTACAACGGTGGCTGCAAATTTGTTCATACGTGCTTGTACAAATGCCGATTGTATGGGAGTGTAATGTGGTTTAAAATACGGTTGGATCTTGCATGTTCCATAGAGTGATTTTGTAATAATGACGCACGCGGATCCAAGCGTTCGAGGGTTGAGGGTAATGAGCAGAAGATTCAGCGGGCACGGATGGAGATGGAGGATGCGGAGCTCTAAGATTATCTTCAGTCTCTCGAACCTATAATCTCTCTACCGGAGCTGGAATGCAGTGAAGAACTCCAATGTCCGTTTGAGTTGATTACTTACTCAAGGGAGGAAGATTCTCCGTCATCTATCAGTGGACTAGGAGTCTGTGGGGAGTTGAGAGACACTGGATCCTGACATGCGGTTGCAAGTCTTTTGTCATTCTTCTTTGTACCTGGATTGTTACATCTCGTAATTTATTCGGTAGGCATGACTCTTCCCTGATAGACTCTCTCCAACATTCTTAGACATTCATGATTAGTGAAGTTTCTTGCCAGACCATCTATCTGTAGCATTTACGTAAATTTCTGGTATATGTAGTTGAAATTACTAGTCCTCCCAAATCAGAGGTCTGAGTGAGTAAACTTTGTCGCTCTTCTCCGGTTTGTAATCTGTTGAGGTAGAGATAGCAGCTTGGGAATGTTAAAAGCTATAAAAGCAGGTTTTTTGTCTTTTATAGGTGAGCTGACTAATATCTGACATCAAACATATGATTGTTTGAATAAATTACACTCTAACGTGATAATTGACATTAGATTTTGACAGAGGGAGTTAGTGATCTGACTTTATCCAGCAACAATTGACTGCAAAAACTGGATGACACTTAAGCAATATAATATTGATAATCCAGCACGACTTCTAAAGATCATTACTTTGGTCCGCAGATTCAGGCACTAGAATTCCGAATGGACCGAATGTCTTTACGCATCCTCTAGTATGGTAAGGAAAATGTAACTTACTACCGAACTGCCAACCCGCCCTGACTCTCAGATCACGCCTGCCATAATACTCTCATAGATCTGAATCCTAATCCGGCCCTTATAAATATCGTACTTTCACCATATCCGTGATCAGCATGTAAGAGCAGGAATCAACTTGCGGACCAAGAAGCAGCTGGAAACAAAGCAGAATTCGATTACAAAGACAGATCCAGTTGAGCATACTGTCAAGATAATGACGACGTATCGATCTCTGATGGAATTTCGAGTGAAACTGATGTGTTTCATGTTCTTGACAGCAATATGTTTACCTTCGGTCCTGGGAGCTCGTACAATTCTTCATCTTCCAACGCTGCCTCCTCTCCCAAGTTTTCTTACTCATCTTCCAACGCTGCCTCCTCTTCCCACTCTTCCTACTCATCTTCCATCGCTTCCTCCTCTCCCCACTCTTCTTCCCCCAAAGCTTCCTCCTTTTCCCCATCTTCCTTCTCATGTTTCAACGCCACCTCCTCTCCATTCTCTTCCCCCTCCTCCATCTCCAGCTCCAGCTCCTTCATCTTAGTCTGAGTCGAACTTTCGCCGTTCGACTCCTAGCACGGTCAGACAACATTGGGACACATCGCTCATCTTCCAGCAACTGTCAACGGGTGATCCTCTCTGTCTTCAGCTTTTACAGGAGCAAATTCTACTTACGAAATTTTCGTCGCCATCTTGGTCAGTCTCGGCTGAGGTGGACTATTCCCTTTGAATAGAAAAGTGCCCGCCGTCCCCAACACCTGAAGTTTCTATGGAGAGACTCTAGTATGACAATATCATCACTTTCGTGATTTTCATTCATGTGCTGATGTATGCCTACTACTAGATGTGTCCTACAGTTGTTACTGGTCGTTCAAGGCATCCAGCATCCAATATATTCGAAGTGCGCTGTACAATCTGCTCTCACTCGTGCCGCAGGAATTAGATTAAGCGCTTACTCTACATAGCTAACCCAGTTCGCCGACAAACTTGAGTTATTTTCAAACAAAGACTGCAACATCATGTGCCTGCATAAATGTAATAAGCAGTGTAATCTGTTTACTGCGATGGCAATCAAGCTAGATCGAAAATGAATAATAATTGTTAACTGGAGTCAGCAAATCAGTGAAGCCTTCATGTCCCTACCGTGATAAATGTGTGGGATGATAGCAACTGATATACTCTCTATCTATCATGAAATAATATGTTTCCTGAAGGAAAGTATAAACTGTTGGGTACCATTTTTTGATCAAGCAATAAAGGACCACACATTGTACTTCGGAATTCCATTTGATTTTTTGACATGCTGAAGATACACTCCTGGATTCTTTTTCATTCTTGTGCGTTGAATGTTAAATTTCTAGACTGAAGCACACTCCATGGGTGTTTTGAGGATGAACCTAGAACATATTCTCTGGATTTGACAAGTACATGCTCACCTTGCCCATAGCTAGAGCAATAGTCTAGTGCACACCATCAAATACATGAGGCTGCCCACTACCTTCTCATAGGGAATTGACGACATCTTTCCTCTCTCAATTGCATCAATTGGACATTGAGTTGCTAAGAGCTTAAAATATGCCGCTAAAGGAATCCACACTCCTTTAGAGTCTGCCATGTTAAACCTATCAAGCACACGCTGAATGTACTTGTCTTGACTTAACCATAGCTTCCTCTTCTTCAAATCCCTATGAACATCTATACTTAATATCCTCTTGGACTTACCCAAATCCTTCATCTTGAATGCAGATTTCAGTTGCCTCTTGCATCTATCGATGTCGGATAGTTCATTTGCCAAAATGAGCATGTCATCCACATAGAAAACTAGAATAATGAGGCTAAAAATCTCATTATTGAACTTCTTCATGTAAACACATGGATCAAACACACTCCGTGAAAATCCTTGTGCTTTCATGAACTCATAAAACCTTGCATTACATTTACTAGGAGCTTGCTTAAATCCATATAGAGATTTGAGCAATCTACAAACTAACTTCTCTTGACCTTTCTTCTCATAGCCAGTAGGTTGTCTCATATAGATTTCTTCCTCCAAAGATCCATATTGAAAAGTCGTGACAACACTTATCTGATCCATAACTAGACCAAATATCGCAACAAGTGCACATACCAAACGAATTATAGCATACTTTGCTACAGGTGAGAAGATTTCGTTTGAGTCCACAGCTTTTTCTTGTGTGAAGCCTTTAGCCACCAACCTGGCTTTGAAGATACTCTTCTCTTCATCCGCTGGATTATCTTTCAACTTGTACATCCACTTGCTATCAACCAAAGGTTGATCCTTTGGAAGCTCCACTAGCTCTCAAGTCTTGTTCTCAACAAGCAATTGCATCTCACGCTCCATGACAATATCCCACTCAAGCTTATTGATAGAGGCTTGAGCTTCTCTATATGAACAAGGTTCTCCTCCTTCCAAGATCAACGCATTGCCATCATCATTCTCATATTCAATATCATGATCCTCAAGAATAGATGAATCAGCCCATGTTCCATACGTTTCGGGAGCTCTACTAATCTGATTTGATGATCTCCTAATAGATGATTCTGATTGATCTCCATCGTTTCGTGATGTGTCTTGAGGCTCAGCAACGACAACTTGCTCCTCCAATTCATGTTGTTCAGGAATTTGCTCCATCTGTTCTAGAGCTTCTCCTTGTGGCGCATCATTAAACCCATAATGATCAATCTCCCCCTCAAAAACATCTGCGAGTGGAGATTTGCCCTTGTCTGTATGGGGAGTCTAAGATATCTCCCCCTCTTTCAATGATCTGGCTCATCGAAAGAAACATCTCTACTGACAATCACCTTACAAGCTACATGATCCCATAGCCTATGACCTTTGACATCATTTGCATATCCAAGAAAACGACACTTCTTAGATGTAGGATCCAACTTGGTCTTATTCTCCTTAGATATGAAAGGATAAGACGTACAACCAAAAATTCTCAAACGACTATAATCAGCACTCCGTTTGTGCTTCAATTCAAACGGTGTCAAGAAATCGATTGCACTTGAAGATGACAGATTTACCAAATACACTGCGGTATTCATAGCTTCAGCCCTGAATTCATATGGTAAACCAGATTGGCTCAACATATTACTTTTCTTCTCCAATATTGTTCGGTTGAACCTCTCAGAAATAACATTTTATTTCGGAGTATAAACCGTGGTAAGATGACAAGTGATCCCCTCATCTTTGCAGTTACTTCTAAACTGCTCTGAAGTATACTCCCCACCATTATCCGAACATAGATATCTCACCTTGTGACCAGTGTGAGTCTCAACTTGGGCTCTCCAACTTTTAAAGGTTGCAAAGAATTAAGACTTTTGTGTGAGAAAATAGACCCACACAAATCTTGAGTAATCATCAATAAAGGATACATAGTACCACTTCCCAGAATGTGAGGCTTTAGGAGAGGGTCCCCACACGTTGTCGTGGTTGTGACGCGGCTACACGCGTGGTTGTGGCGCGTGGTTGTGATGCGGCTACACGCGGTTTTGACTCTATTGGATGAGTTTTGAGTACGGAGTGATAGGTTGAAGTTTGTGTAAGTAGTTCGAGTTACAGGATTGCACTGACGATCACAAACTTAGTACATCAATCATATCTTTTGATACCAGAAAGTTCTGTCAATAAAGCTTTTCAGAGTTGAAGTTCGGATGATGAATGACCTTTTCATAAAATTTGAAAGCAATTGGAGTCAAGGATTGGGATGTGTACTAGGTTTTGTACACAGGGGTCTGCATATCGCCTTGTGATATAGTGTGGAAATCAACAATTGTTCTGAAAGATCTAGAAAAGAAAAACATCTGAAACTTTTCTGAGTGATTGAGAAGGTAGTGGAGCAATTTTCTGTAAAGCTTAAGGGAGAGTTATTGGTCAAATCATTGGATATTATAACCTTCTTCCATTGAAGTTTTACCGGTTGTAATGTGGAGTGCTGAGGAGAGGAAGAAGAGATTGTCAACTCACACAAGGTTCAAGAGGTTCATGTAATCATGAATACAGCTAATTCAAACCACAAGGCTCAAACCTCGATGGCATCAGAAGAATATCGCATCCGGCAGTAATACGATGAGCAACAAGGACAGTAAATCTGACCCTGTCCCTGAACTTCTCTGGGTAACTAGCTTCTGCTCTGGACATCCATTTCTCAACATCTTGGTAAACACTGCCGAGCATCACCATCTGAACATCATCGGTCATCAACTTCGGAAGACCAGTTTGGATGATGTCAGAACCTTTTTGATAGTCTAGCCGCCCAATGAATCCAATAAGATGAACATCTGGTCGAATAGGCAACCCTAGCTCCTTTTGTAATGCAGCCTTGCACTCGGCCTTTCCACTAATGTCTTCCAACGAATACTGTGATGCAAGATGTGTGTCTCCGGGTGAATTCCACTCCTCAATATCAATTCCATTGGTGATACCATTAATGATTGCACTTTTGCTTCTAAGAAGTTCATCAAGTCCCCATCCACCTTACTTGATGGTGATTTCCCACGCGTAGCCCTGACTTACGGTTAATATATGGTCAGAAGTTACAATAGTTCATTTTAGATGATTAACAGCTTCACCCTTATCAAGACCGTGCAACCTAGCCCATTGTGGGAATATCCACTCAAGGGCTCCGTACCAATATGGGGGAAGACCAAGATTTTGATATGTGGTTCCCGCCTCAACACCATGATGTGCAAGATTATGAATAGCTTAAATGCTATGAGATTTCGTGTAAACATTGTGACGGTGATACTTTGCGGCTAACAACACAAACACAAGGCTAGCGTGCCAATCGTTTGCTATGAACACGCACTTGTCACCATATGTATACTCCGAGTGGTAAGACTAGAGATGCCTCACACGCTGCGTGACAGAGGAGTGTGAAACGAAACATATTGTCTCAAAAAGCTCCGCGTTTATCACCATACAGAGTGCCCGGTCTGTGGTAGGATGGATGGTCAACAAATACCCAATCTACACCAACACGGTACTAATGAAAAATTGCAATCTCGTGGAGCCCATCAAAGTCTATTAAATATAGTCAAACTAACCAGAGTTACTCAGGACCTGAGATAACTCCTAACAACATTGAGAGTCACATCAATAAGATGAAAATAAATGAGATAACTTTAGTTTTTTATAATCAAAGAGCTATAAGTTTGGTCCAAAATCAAATTATTTACTCACGATAAAATGATAAAATGATATTATACCTCAATATCACTTTATATGAGAAGTAATTGAGAATAAAAATTTATAATTCTAAAAGATTGCTGTCATAAATAAAAAATACAATATGTTGAATAAGAGGATAATGATTAAGAAGTACAAATACAACTTAAATTTGCTTGCGATGCTATGCGATCACATGAAACAGTAAAAGGTGGAACAAAAATAAAAAAGAAATGAAAGTGAAGATTGTTGATGTAGATTTTAATAATTACAGAGTTTTTATTTCATTATTGATTGAAATTTGGTCAAGATGGACATGAAAATATGTCAAGTCAGTTTTTTGGCTTGATAAATAGGATAAAAAATCAAGTATAAAATATGAATCATTTTGAGGACAATTTGGTAGCTAATGAAGTTTGTGAGTCAACAAAAAAAGAATTAACTTTAATTTTAATGATAAGACTTTGAGTTTGAATTGAAATGATTAAACTTTAAAAATAAACGGATTTTACCTACAAACAAAAAATGATATAATTGGTGAGAAGACTACATATCAACATGGAATCTTAGAAAAACTTAATCTACGTATAATGATTATGATGAAAGTTTAACTATGACCATTAGATGGACTTGTTATATACTTTAAAAACATGATGCAAACTCAAGAGTACATAGATTTGAGAGTTAACTTCTTTATTCACAATCTATACTCCTCGAAATTAGAGTTTAATTTTTGAAATTGAAAAAAAAAAAGAATAAAAATGTTCATCAAAAGAGAGAAAAATTTACAAAGAAGCTGAATGATACCTTGAGGAAATATTATGAGATAAAGCAATTAAACTTTGATAACACATGAGTTGTAAGAAAATTCAGGCTTGAAGCATATGCTCAACACATAAATATTAATTGTGTAGGAAATCTTTGGGCAGATCAACCAAACTGAGTTAAGAATTGCTGAAGAGTATTTGACTTGTTAATTAGTCTTAACCGAGAATGAATTACATTCAATGACTGTAGAATATGTATATTTACAGTTTGCTAAATTTTCTAAAATCTGAATACTGTTTAGATCAGATCCTAAGAGGTGTATATTTAAAAGATTTTAATTTGGAAGTGATGATTTCTCATTGGTAGTTTTAGCTTTTTCAAATTCTTTTAAACAATAGTTTAAGCATTTGATGACAAAATATTAGTTCAAAAGAAGTGTTTTTTTTAAAATTATTATAAGATAAAAATCATTGAAACAACATATTCTAAAGTATATTTAATCTTGAACACACCAAGCTTGTTTATTTGAAAGAATTTTAGAAAAGTTAAGCAAGGTTTTCTTCATTATACTCAGCAGACAACTTGTATTTTTGACACAAAAACACACTTAGTAACAAATAAGTTTACAAAATTAGCTTATAATTTTGATGACCAGCTAAGTTCACTAATTATCAAGTTGTTGTCATCATGGTTCACACCTTTGTTGTACAATACACATTGCATCACAACATATATCCCTCTCACATCAAATATCACAATACATAGATTGTTATTTACTAACCCAAGTGTAGAACAATAGTTTTTTTTACTCTTAAAATAGTTACAAGGACAATTTATTCATAATCATAGCATAAAAAAGAGATTATATTCAACCCAAATCCATTTTGACCTTCAAAGAATGAAGGTTCTTTCCATAGCTAATGATCCATATGGTTGCAATTAATAAGCTTCAAGTTAAAAAACTAACCTCATAAGAGCTTCAATTTGAATCTTTTCCCTAAGCGCTAGATCTTTTAATGGCATCACTGGCTCTAACGTAGAGATGCCATTATATAAATCATGATAGTTATCATGCATATACATATTGCATGACAATATATATCGTTGAAACATCAAACATCACATTACATAGATTGTGATACATCAACACAACTATTACACAATCGTCCCCATTACTAACGTTAGATATTTCTTACATCATGTACTAATATAATCAATCATTATGATATACCCATATGGCTAAGATTAGGAGTTCAGATTACTTTAATGGTTCATCAATAGACACTCCCCTACCATCCATACCATGTAACCGTCAAACAAGCAATTGTGCTAACCACATTGAGGATATTTCCATTACTAATAATTGTCATTTACATGACATTGCAATAAGGGAAGCTTTGAAACATGACATATGTCATACTCTTGAAAAAAAATCACATATCAACATATTGGTTTTTCCATGAGTTGATCCACAGTTTTCTTAGCTAGAACTTAGACTTTAGACATGCCAGCATGTCTAAAGTCTAGTTCAATGTTAGACAAGCCAATTTCTAGTTAATATTCTCTTTTCTTCTTACAAGTCATCCAATCCATTCTCAAATACATGTGCACAATGAACAAAGACAAATAAATCACATATTTCACTTCCATCAAAATCTTATCACTCATAACTTGCACATTCTTGGCAAATACAACTTTCCAATTAACTTTCATTGATGTCACGACTTATGTAGTGGCATCTCTAGTTAGGTAGGTGCGCGTATGTAGGAGCAGATACAGCAGTTAGAGCTGGTTGTGCAGTTAGCACCGTTTGTACTTGAACTGCCGTTAGGGCCGTTAGGGGTCCTAGGGCTCAAGGGGTAGAGTTAGAATTAGGGCTCCTTGGAGGGCAGTTTTCGAAGTTGAACCTTTGAGAGTGTGGCTATGGTGGATAGTAGCTAGTGCGGGAACCTAGAGTCTTTGAATCACAAAGTAGATTTGGCTTGACTGTAATCTCTCTTTTATGCTATGATTATAAGCGGAGTGTCCTTGTGGACGTTTTGAGAGTAGAAAAGATAACTTCAAAAACTCAAATTGGATTTTGTGGTAAGAACAGTGAGTTCTTGGAGTGCTGAAGGTGTTTTGGCGAGTTTGGATCGATGGTAGCTTCGATCCGGTGGCTGTTGAGTGTTCACGGTTTTGATGGATTGCATGCCGTTGTGGTGATCTAGAAGTAGAGTCGATTTGAAATTGATCTTATCAATAGCAAAATTTTGGATTTTCTATTCTAGTGTAAATCTGAATCGGGAATTTTCGAGGACGACAACGCTGCTAGAAATTGATAAGGTGGGTCAATGCTTATAGTTATCTTGGAGCATTAATTTGAGATGGGCCAAAAAATATTTCAGACAGAAGTGTTCAAAGTCCAAGATTTGGTGTTTCGAAAGTTTTTGGGTCAAAAATAGGAGCAGCAAGCTATCAGATTATCATATAGTATCCATTTGATTTGAAATTTGGTGGGGTGATAGAAGCTGTACTGTAAGACCCAGGGTTGTACATATAGGATAAAATGAAAGTATATCTAAATTGTGCCTAAGTTTATCTTAGTCATGACTATGTTTAGCTAGTTATGGTTAAGTTGGAGGAAAATATAGAGTAACTTTTGGTGTGGTAGATGAGAACTACTATTTTGTTGTTTAGTATGAGTCAAGGAATAGATTCCATCACATGGGTATCTTGACTTCCCTTGACTTGGACTAGTTTTCATTGGTTGGACTTGGTGAAGACCCTTAAATCTAGGGGCGAGATTGACTTGGTACACTAGAAGTCAATTAGGGAGTAGTTGGGCTTCTAGAAGATCCAAGTGGACCAATTGCATGTTGCCATGTACCCTTTTCATTGGGGTTTGTGATCTCTACCTCGTTTAAACTTGGTAAGAGGAAGTTACATGGTGATTACTTGTAGTTACTAGGGTAAGATTCTAAGTAGTATAAATAGAGAGGTTGAGAAGCACCTCTCAAGTAGTTTTTCAATGGAAGTTAGTTTTGGGAGGAGATAGTGTGGTGATCTTAGTTTTAGGGAGCTTGGTTCTTGGAGATGTCATGTTCGGAGTGGAACCTTGATTCAATGAAGACTTTGATTACCAAAGTATCCCTTTCCTTTTGAGTGATATCTTACTCTTGGTGATAATGTGCATAATAGAGCTTGGACTTTGAGAGTTTGTGTAAGAGTGAGCAATAGGATCATGGGCAAAGGGTGGGACTAAGTCCTTCTAGATTCATGATGAGCTTCCAAAAAGCCATCGGAGGTAAACCTGAGTGAGAGTCAGCCCGGAGGTCACAGTACAGTTTGTTGCGCAGGGTGGAGATGTTAGGCCCAAGGCTGATAGTGTCAGAATTGCGAAATTTGGACATTTCGGGGTCTAAAATTGAAGTTGAAGATTTTCATAGTCCCGCACAAGTTTCAAACGGTGTCCGTTTGCAAAAAAATTGCATAAGGAGCCGACGTGGACATGGATAGAGGACAACATGATCCTCTAGATGTACCGATGCCCAATCCATTTGTGATCAACATCCAGTGTCTTCATCGTGCTCTTTTTTGAGTATGGTTAGTATATCACTTTGGAGATAACCTTCTACAACAAGTGATAAACTCTCTAGACCCAATTATTCTTCCAGTTGTTTTCTATGGCGCGATTTGGGATGTAACAATATACTTTTTTATTTAGTTTGGGCGTTGTGGATATGAACTTACCAGTAGTGATGGCTTTCAACATGTGGGCTCCAATCCATCACTATTGTTTAGCGAAAACAAGCCATAGTGAGTTGATTGTTAGGAATTTTGGTGAGGATTATTATTCTCAAGTCATAAACTCCCCGGTTCCGTTCATACTTAGCCGGTTTTGAGTTGTCATTTTAACTCTTTATTAGTGGCAACTCATATTGTGTATATGATGGCTAAGTACTGTGTTTAGGATATTTGTAAAGCTCTTAGTTAATATGGAGCTAATTTAGCCACACTAGAGGTCAAATTAACACTCTTCATTCTCATTGGTCTTGGATTTGGTGGTCATACCGATGGGATTAGGGTAGATGAAGTATCTGCTGTAAGCAAGGGAGGATCTATCCAATCAAGTGGAGGGGAGAATACTACGATCAAAAGCAACAGAAGGGGTTTGCAGATTTCTTTTCGAGGACATTGTATGTCGTTATGGATGTGTTGGGAAGATAAACGCTGGTTGAGGAGAGTTGAATGCTCAAGAAGTACGTGACTTCTTTGAGAGATGTGGAGTCAAGTTTTCTCTCAACACTGCTTATAATCCGGAAGGGAATGCGAAGAGTGAGCGGGGTCATCCATCTATTATCAAAGCAATTGTGAAGTCATGTAGAGGAAAGGCTAGACAATGGCCTTGTTTGTTACCTTTTGCATTATGGGTTGATCGTCCAACCCATAGGTTTGTGACCGGCTACATGCCATCAGAGTTAATGCAAGGCCAAAAGCCAATTATGCCAATAGAGAAAATCATTCCCACATGGAGTGTGTTGCCTTGGGAGGATAATCTAAGTAGAGAAGATCTTGTGGCGATACGCATTCGATAGCTGGAGAGGAGAAAGGGGGATGTACAATTGGCAATGGAGAGACTTAAAGAGGCACGCCTTATGAACAAGGACAGATTTGACAAACATCATAGGCTGAGACCAAAGGAGGTTAAAGAAAATGATTGGGTGTTGGTGTATGACAATAGTGTGGATAACCAACATAGCACCTTAAGGAAGTTTTCAAAGAGGTGGTTTGGGCCATATGTGGTGATCAATGTTCACGACAATGTTACTTATTTGCTAATAGAGTTGGATGGTACAAAGCTGAAGGTACCTATTGAAGGAAAGGGAATAAAGATCTTCAAAAAGTCAGGATAAGAAGATCAACCTCGGCCAACTTGAGGAGGAGTTTGACCTTTTTGGTGAAGATGAG
Source organism: Marchantia paleacea (assembly GCA_014180765.2). Taxonomy (NCBI): domain Eukaryota; kingdom Viridiplantae; phylum Streptophyta; class Marchantiopsida; order Marchantiales; family Marchantiaceae; genus Marchantia; species Marchantia paleacea. Next base: position 3,028,333 of record MUAA02000018.1, read on the forward strand.
TCATATGGGGAGCATCAAGCTGGAGCAAAAGATCAGGTTGATCTAATTTGATACCGCGCACACCTTGGTTAACTTTTTGGTGCATACCGGAGGATGCACAAGTTTAGAGGGGGTGGATGTCATGTTATGACGCGTCTACTATGAGAAGATGATGACATGTGTCATGACGGTGATACTTAAGGTTAGGATAACCAACGGCGCACTGTAAGGCTATTAAGAGCCCACCGTTGGATCGACTTTGTAGGGTCAGGATGTTAAAAAGGCTCCAAGAGATATTATCTTGGACCTTATCAGATATAAAGTGCAGTTAGGATGGAAAGGTTATGAGAGACATCTAGACACATCATTTTGCTTACTAAGGAGCTTATCTGATCAAAGTGGAGCCGACGTAGGACATGGATAGAGGACAACATGATCCTTTAGATGTACTGATGCCCAATCCATTTATGATCAACATCCTGTGTCTTCATCCTGATCACTTTCAAACGTAGTTTAGTGTATCACTTTGGAGATAACTTTCTACAACAATTGATAAACTCTCTAGACCTGATTATTCTTCCAGTTGTTTCCTACGGCGCGATTTGGGACGTAACAATATACTTTTTTAATTAGTTTGGGCGTTATGGATCTGAACTTACCAGTACTGATGGCTTTCAACATGTGGTCTCCAATCCATCACTATTGTTTAGCGAAAACAAGCCATAGGAAATTGATTGTTAGGAATTTTGGCGAGGAGTATTATTCTCAACTCATAAACTCCCCCGTTCCATTTGTAGTGCTGTTCATACTAATCCGGTTTTGAGTTGTCATTTTAACTCTTTATTAGTGGCAACTCATATTGTGTATATGATGGTTAAGTAGTGTGTTTAGGATATTTGTAAAGCTCTTAGTTAATATGGAGCTAATTTGGCCACACTAGAGGTCAAATTAACACTCTTCATTCTCATTGGTCTTGGAGTTTAGATCAATGAGGACACTTGGACAACTTCTTCGAGATTTTGAGGAGTTTTGGAGACCTTCTAGGGAGACATTTGAGGATTTGGGGAGAGCATTGGAGAGCTGATAGGAAGAGCTACGACATGGGCTCAGGAATGGATGCATTTGATGGTTTGTTACTCTGATATGGTGATTCAAAAATAGAGGAAGAAACTTAGACTTTTGAGTATATTTGGGGTGTTTCTGAAAATCCTACAAGGATTTTGAAAAATCTGATTCAATTAAAATATAGTATAAGACTTAGGCTTGTGTTTGGGTAGAAATTTTGACTCAATTGGATGAGTTTTGAGAATGGAGTGATAGGTTGAAGTTTGTGTATACAGTCAGAGTTGTAGGATTGTGCTAACTGTCACGAAGTCAGTATAGCAATCATATCTTTTGCTTTCAAAAAGTTGCATCAATAAAACTTTCTATAGTTGAATTTTTGATAATAAGTGACCTTTTTATGAAATTTGAGAGCAATTGGAATCAAGGATTGGGATGTGTGATGGTTTTAGTACATAGGGATCTACATATCGTCTTTTGATATAGTGTGTAACTTGACAATTGTTCTGAGAGATCTAGAAAAGAGAAACAAATGAAACTTTTCCGCGAAAACAAAAAGATTGTAGTTAAATTTTCTGTAAAGTTTAGGCGAGAGTTATTGGCCCAATCATTGGATATCATAATCTTCTTCTGCTGAAGTTTAACCGGTTGTAATGAACTCGAATATGGAGTGCTGAGGAGAACAAGAAGAGATTGTCAACTCACATGAGGTTCAGGAGGGTTCTTCTACAGCCACGCGCTCATGCGTTCTTAGAGCAAAGAAATGTCCATGCGACAATGGTACCAACCTTGGCCTTTGAGGTTCACAGAAGACTTTGATTTGGTTTTAGAGAGTGACGGAGCTGAGCTTGATGATATCTTGGAGTGTGTACCCACACCGTTGTTGTGGGACATGGACGATATCTATGGAACCACCAAGGATCCCAAACGATATTCGGGTATAGTTGGCATTATTGAGTTGGATGATTTCATCTAGGAGTTTGACTCATGGTGTGATTACAATGGATGGGCAACTCTACGTTGTTCAGTCCATTTATGGCTTGGAAGGGATTATTCCAGTATTTGGAGGGTCTGCCGATGGATGATTATCATGAGTTCCGGCGTGAACACCTTGAGGAGATAGAGTTCTGGAGACAATATTGATCACCAAACTACATCTCTATTACTTCGGGTACATTGTTTGGAGGTGCGAGTTCATCCTTTGTACCAGGCACCGATAATACGGTTGGAGCTAGTAAAGTTGGGAAGAGTTTAGAGGTCCCAACCTTAAACCCTATTCTTGAAATCTTCGCACAGTTGAGGAGAGACTACCAAAGGCTGAGAACTGACAAGCTACGAGGCTTGCAAGAGTTTCAACGGAAGAATGGGGAGAGTCTTTGAGAGGCGTATACCTGAATGCATTGGTTAATCAGTGTTACCCATAGGGTGACATTGGCACAAGCTGTCCAATATTGATATGGGATATTGCATAGGGAGTTGAGATGTAGAGTGAGAGATGCTACCTTACAACAGGAGACATCACCCACATTGGCCATTGTGTTTTGTCTTGTTGAGCGATGTCGTGTTGTGACGCGGCTACTATGAGAAGATGATGACATGTGTTATCTTCAGAGCTGTTGTCATGACGGCGATACTTTAGGTTAGGGAAACAAATGGCATTGTAAGGCTGTAAAGAGCTAGGGAGATCTAGAGACATCACCTTGTTGACTAAGAAGCTTATCTGATTGAATTGGAGTCGACGTAGGACATGGATAAGGGACAACATGATCATCCAGATGTACCCTTGTCGAGTCCATTTGTGATCAACATCCAGTGTCTTTATCATGATCGCTTTTTGGTATACTTAACAGGTTTCAAGTTGTCATTTTAACTCTTATTATTGACAACTCATAATGTGTATAGTATGTATAAGTAATGTGTTTAGGATAGTTGTAAAGCTCTTAGTTAAAATGGAGCTAATTTGGCCACACTAGACGTTAAAAAAGCATTCTCTATTCCCATTGGTCTAGAAGTTATGACCAATGAGGGCACTAGGGCAACTTTTTGAGGTTTTTAGAGATTTTGGAGACTTTCCAGGGGGACATTTGAAGATCTGAGGATAGGGCTAGAAAGCTGACGGGACGAGCTATAATGTGGGCTCAAGAATGGATGGATTTAAAGGATTTGTCACTCTTAAATGGTGATTCAAAGATAGAGAGAGAAATTTAGAGCTTTGAGTGTATTTGGAGTGTTTCTGAGAATCTTACGAGAGTTCTGAGTCAACTGAGATACAGTTTACAATTCGAGCTTGTGTTTTGATCAAAGTTTTGACTTGATTGGACGAGTTTTGAGTGGTTGAAGTTTGTGTATATAGTCAAAGTTGCAGGATTGCACTGACTATCACAAAGTTAATACATCGATCATATCTTTTGATATCATAAAGTTATGTCAATAAAACTTTCCACATTTGAAATCAGATAATAATTGACCTTCTCATGAAATTTGAGAGCAATTGAAGTCAAAGATTGGGATGTGTGATGGGTTTTGTACACACGGTCTGCATATCGCCATGTGATACAGTGTGGAAATCAACAATTGTTTTTAGAGACCTAGAGAAGAAAAACATGTGAAACTTTTGTGAGTGATTTAAAGGGTTGTGGAGCAATTTTTTTTGAAATTTAAACGAGAGTTATTGATCGAATCATCGGATATCATAATCTTCTTCTGCTGAACTTTTACTGAGTGTAATATGGAGACAAAGATTAGGAGGTAGAAGTTGCTCCCATTAGAACTTAAGACAGAGAGAATGTAGGACCATACTTAGAGGTTTGGAGATTGTTTTTTTTATTTTTGAAATAAAAACAAACGATATTCGGATGAAGTCTGGGCCGCCGAATACAAATATGTGAAATAAGTACGAAGATGGCCAAGACAAATGAGTTGTTAAGGAGGTCTGAAGCGTCGAACGGATTAGGACAGTTAGTAACAACATCGACAAGTGCAACGAGCCGAGCCATAGAAGAGCAAACACGAGCCGACGAGTCAAGTAGACGAGATGAAGAGAAAATCGGCCATTCGATTGGGGGCTCGTGAGGCTATTCAATTGCTAGTGAAGAAGATGCCAACAGGAGTAGATCGACCTTTGGTGCCAAAGCTAGAGTGGTTAGTCGGAGAATTAATACGATTGAAGAACTTGGTGGGGAGTTCTTGGCATGGCGATGGGACTATGTGTGCCCAGAAGTGTGCGAAGAAGTTCGAGCTAAGAAGACAGCCAACCCAATAGGCTGGAGAGGGCATCCAGATTCGTGGGATGCGCTGCTTTGGGCTAAGGCATTAGGAAGGGATTACTCGAAGGAGAAGGATGGAGTCGACTGGGAAGGGTCGGCGATGCATATTGCATTCACCTTCGATGAGATCAAGTGGTTTGACCCTAGGGAGAGGAAGGGTACAAACGGCTTCAAGGTCGATCTTATTCGGGACGACTTCCGACGGAAGATCATGTATACTTTGAACCAACTCTTCTCACCACAACGAACTACTTATGTAAGCATGCATAAGGTGAGAATAGTGGAGGGATTCGTCGGTGGATCGATCAAGGTCAATTGGGGAGATATCTTCGCTCGTAATGTGCAAGCAATGGGACAGAGGCTGCGAGCGGGAGAGAAGGGAGTAATCTACATCTCTTCATTCTTGGTGCACATGTATTCGCGCATAGGGTGGTTGATGCCACAGGAGAGCAGGCGTAATCAAGTGAATCTGGTCAGCAATCTCGGTGAGCAATGGCAGTAGTGGATCAACAAGAAGTGTGGGACCCCACCAAGATGATGGTGTGCAGTCACCCGTGCAACCAACTCAGCAGGAGATGCCTTCGGAGGCAAGAGCAAAGGCAATAAAAGATGATGAAGAAGCGATATTCGGGAAGGAGGACTCCGTGGGAACCACAGAGAAGAGGAGTCCAAGTGTGGAGATCATTGCGGAGTCCTGCTGTAAGAAGCGGAAGCTGAAGGAAATTGCTTAGCCAGGAAGTCCAGTACCAAAGGCATCGAGGCCTAAGGTAAAAGCAACCAAGGTAACAGTAGAAGAACCACTTTCTTTGGTGTTACAGTTGACGCAGAAGCTGGAGAACGTGGTGGTTCCTGTCGTGCACATACATATCGCATCACAACATACATCGCTGTCACATCAAACATCACAACACATAGATCGTCAAACACCAACACAAGTATACCACAATAATCTTTTCTACTCTGAAAACATCCACAAGGACACTCCGCTCATAACCATAGCATAAAAGAGAGATTATAGTCAAGCCAAACCCACTTTGTGCTTCAAAGACTCCCGGTTCCCGCACTAGCCACTATCCACCATAGCCACACTCTCAAAGGCTCAACTTTGAAAACAGGCCTCAAAGGAGCCCTAATTCGAACTCTACCCCTAGAGCCCTAGGACCCCTAACGGCGATGTCGGCCCTAACGGCAGTCCCAGTGCGAACGGCGCTAACAGCACAACCGGCTCTACCTGGTCTATCTGCTCATGCATACGCGCACCTACATAACTAGAGATGCTACTACATAAGTCATGACAGCTGTCGTGCACATACATATCGCATCACAACATACATTGTTGTCACATCAAACATCACAACACATAGATCGTCATACACCAACACAAGTGTACCACAATCGCCCCCCTAACTTGCGGTTAGGTCCCTCTTATTCCAGATAGCCATCTACTCCAACAACATGATATGCCCTTCATGGGGCTAAAATCAGGAGGCCGGGTGCTACAATGCCCCATCGTTAGTCGCCTATTTGCAATCCATATCATTGAACGGTTAGACCTACTTGCATGCTAAACGCATCGAGGACATCTCCACCGCCCACTGGGCACCACATTGAGAGGAGGTGTCAAACATGACATATGCCATCCTCTCGAACAAGAATCACAAATCAACATACTGGCTACTCCACCAGCTGATCCACATAACATACATCTCAAGCCTACACGTACAACTGCCAGGCTTGGATCCATAGTACCATCAATGTTTGGAAGGTGACATGGTACATAATTATGCATCTGATCCTTCCAAATAACACCATCACGACCCTCCAATACCAAAACTCAAGAAGGTAAAACCTCACGTACTCGTAGAATCGTGCGACCAGCCGTAACATCCAATATGGTCGGTGCACTCTGCTGCAAGTAAACGTAATCACCAACATGAAATCTCTGAATTGAAGGTCGATATCCACCTCCTCGGATGGTAGCATAACGCAAAGTATCTCTATGTTGAGCAATAGCCAGGTTCTCAAATGCCATGGGCATGACTCTACGGAAGAGTTCTGCCCTTTGAGAACATACCCTAATCCAAACATCAGGGTTATCCAAGTCCAAGACTTCACCTGACTCTCGATGGATAGCTGCCGGTAAGTCTTGATCTCTACCATATAATAAAAAGTACAGTGAGAATGATGCTAGATATGCTTGTCGGCTAAATCGATAACCCATGGCCAACCAGGGTAGTTGGATGTCCCTATCCCCCAGATGACCTTTCTCCAAGCCAAACTTTCTCAGTCCTCTCTTCAACGTCTGAACAACTCTCTCTGCTAGACCATCACCCTCAGGATGATCTCTTGAGGTGGTACGATGATTGATCAACGCTCGATCACACAAAGTCTGAAACTTGCCCAAAAACTCAGTATCCTGATCAGTCAACACTTCTGCTGGTGCACCAAATCTGCTAAGCACTGCAGCTAAGAACGCATAAACTGTTTCCTCACTTGACTTGTCGGGCAAGGCCACCAACTCAATCCACTTGGAGAAATGTTCCACCATGACCAACACATATCAATGATGTCGTATAGTCAATGGCAAAGGTCCTGCAAAATCCAAGCCCCAATGACAACCAAGTCCCATAATCGGCAGAGGATGTAGTTGTGGTGTAGGGGCATTGAATGATACTCGAACAAGATCACATACCATACATCTCGCCACAAACTGCTGCACCTCAGTTTGCATACCTCTCCACCAATAGTGACTTTGAAGTAAGCTATATGTCTGCTTCTAACTCCTCATGAGCATGTATGACCAATTGTGCTTTCAGAGATGGAAGTGGCACAACACAAACGCTGCCATCTCCCCATACCCAAAGAAGGTGTCTACCTTCCCATCTAAACCGTCGAGCTCTCTGTAAAACTCAATCCCGCTCCACTCAAGGTGCCCAACAAAGCACCGGTACGAAGATACTCCAACACCAACATGTCATCATGGATGTCTCGGTTTACCATCAAACCGTCCTCAATCTCAGCGTCCAAGGCTAATATATCTGCTCAATGATCCAAGAGAGATATCATTTAGCTCTCAAGCGCCAACATACTCAAAAAGCCAGATGCATGCCAACCCGACACCATCTCCTCATCGGTATCACCGTGCCATCGAGCCCTGGTTTCGTCAACTTGACTTGTACATGGATTTTGACTTAATCCATCTGCATCACGGTTCACCACTCCAGGTCTATGAACAACCGTGAAATCATATTCCTGTAGGAGAAGAGCCCATCGTGCAAGATTTCTTGTAAGCTTGTCCGATTCCATCAACCATTTCAATGGTTGATGATCAGTGATGAGAGTGAAGGAGTTTCCAAACAAATAACATCTGAAATGTGCCACCGCCGAAACAGCTGCCAAACATTCTCCTTCATAAGAACTATATTTCGACTCCGCTGCATTGTTGGAACGACTTGCATAAGCCACTACAAACTCCTTCCCCTCATCATCATGTTGGGTAAGCACTACTTCCAAACCCAACATACTCCAATCAGTATATAGTTGAAACATACTACCTCTCACAGGTCTCCTCAAAATAGGGGCAGATGTCAACCTTCCCTTGAGCTCAATTAAAGCTCTCTTCTGTTAACCTCCCCAACTCCACTCTTGATCTAGCTTTGTCAGCGTTGTCAAGGCTTTGGCAATAGTGCCAAATCCTCGCACATATTGACGATAAAAGTTTGCAAGTCCAAGGAAAGCTCGAACCCTACTCACATCTGAGGGTTGTGGAATACGCAAGATTGCCTCCACCTTGGTTTGCTGAACCCCCAATCCTCCAGGGTATATGGTATGACCCAAGTACTCTACCTGCTCCTGAATGAACTTACACTTTCCAGGATGCAACTTGAGGCCATGAGCAATCAGTTGCTCAAATACCTCCTGCAAATGTATCTCATGCTCCCTCACTATACACTAGAATATCATCGATGTAGGCTCTGGCACAATCAAGTCCGGCTAGGATCCTATCCATCACTCTTTGGAACTCAGCAGGTGCATTCTTCAACCCAAACGGTAAGAACTTCCACTGATACAACACATCCTTGCCATGCGAATCAATTGCCCAAAAGGCTATCTTGGCCTTATCCTCATCTCGAATCCGCAACTGATGATATCCTGCTCGTAAATCCAATGTATTGAAAACCTTTGCATGCCCAACTGCATCAAAGATCTCCTCAGGTGTGGGCATAGCATATCGATCAGATTTTGTCTGTCGATTGATAGATCGGTAGTCACGACACATAGGTCTATTTATATAATTGCCATGTATATCCTTCTTGACTGGCATCACCACAGCAGAGGCATACTCTCCATATGATATCTCCACTAATCCAGCCTCAAGAAGGTCTTGACACCTACTTTGGATCAGATCTCTCTCCATAGTACTGTATCGATAGGGATGACGGAAGACTGGTGCATCTGTAGTCAAGTCAATCCGTATGTCAGGTCCCTTCAAACACCCTAAATCCTTCATACTGAAGGCAAAACAGTTTCTGAAACTCCTCAGAAACCTCCACACCGTACGTCTTTCTTCTCCTGTCACTTTGGGACCAATCTCAATATCCCAAATCTCCTCTCCATCGAAACTAGAGATAGAAGACGTAATATCTGGTTGCTAAATAAGAACCTCTTGAGCAAAGAGCTTTTTCTGCTCTCTCATACCAGGCTCCACTATCTCAGTGTTAACAACTCCTACTGTTGTAGCTGTAACCTCTTGTGTTGTATCACAAAGGTCAAAAGTGGTAAAAGACTATCCCTAGTCTTCCATTTGAACTCCTACAAGCAAATTAGTTTGTTAGTCCTCACCCTTGGTAGCCTCTCCTCAACCATGCAAACAACTCCAGAATAGGGTTAAAGGTTGGGACCTCTTAACTTTTTCCAACTCAAGCAACTCCAACTTTATCATCAATGGCAAGTATATAGGATGAATTCGCACCACAAACAAGAAGCCATGATGGAGGTATGTCAATCAGAAGAAACATAAATAACAATCCTCCATCTCAAAAACATCCATCGTTTGAAACGTTTATGGGATTTCAAAAGTCTTCAACTCCAATTTTGGAACCCTACATCTTCTATGATTCCACCAAAATTTAGATCAAATGGACGCTCTATGATAAGCTTATAGCTTACTATTCCTATTTTTAACCTAAAAACTTCAAAATATCAAATCTTGGACTCTGAGCAATTCTGTCCAAAATCTTTTTTAGCCAATCTCGAACCCAAGCACCAAGGTAATTATAAGCATTAAATTTAGTTGGTCAATTTTTAACAATGTTTCCACATTCCAAATTATTGATTCAGATTTTAAGCACTAAAATAGAAAATTCAAAATCAGTCACACCAACTTTGAATACACTTAACTTCTAAATCATCACCATGATCTTCACTCCATGAACACCGTGCATACTCCCAAGCAAAAAAATCAAAGCTACCATCAATCAAAACTTGCCAAAACACCTTCAGGACTTCAAAACTCATAGTTCTCACCACATAATCCAATTTGAGTTTTCAAAATAATCTTTTTTATTGTCAAAACATCTACAATGACACTCCACTCATATGGCTAGCAAAAAATAGAAATTACAGTAGAGCCAAATCCACTTTGAACTTCAAAGACAACAAGTTTCAATACTTGATATCCACCGTATGAGCCCTAATTCAAACTCTACCCCTTGAGCCCTAGGTTTCCTAACGGCTTTTTGGTCCTAACAATAGGTCCATTACTAATTAAGCTAACTACGCATTGTAATACATGCTCTAACTGGTGTATCTGTTCTTGCCTATGTGCACCTATCTAACTAAAGGTGCCACTACACAGGTTGTGATACCCTCTCTCAAACTCCCTCTTTGACAATAAAAATTTTTGAAACCCATAACAATTTGAGATTTCATGAGATTCTTTATATATGCTTTACAAATTAAGATTTGCAAGAGTTGAAGGAGCGTTGTTCTTAGGATAAGTAGGATTTTTTTTGTTTTTGTGAATAAAGAGTTATATTCGGGTTCTCTTGAAGATATTCGTCAGAAAATATGTTTGTTAGCTAGGAATACCATTAGGCAGTTCACACGAGTGAATTGCAAGGGAATTTAAGCGGGCGTTTGGACGGCGGGTTGAGGAATTGTCGAGAGAAAGTCGATGCCAAGAAATTGCCGAGCGGCCGGAGCGAGGACAGCTAGTGGCAATGTCAAAGTGTCGAAGAAGTGCGACGATGGGGAGAATTCGACTGCTCATTCTCATTGCGGATTGGACTCCAGCGGAGTTGCTGAGGTTGAAGAACCTCGGTGGAGCATTTCTGTCATGGCAATGGGACTATGTGTGCCCGGAGCTGTGCGAGGAAGTTCGAAGAGCAAAGCCGCTGGCAGCAATTGGAAGCAGAGCGCAGCCGGAGAAGTGTGATGCGAAGCTGTGGGCGAAGGCTTTAGGACGCAACCACGAAGAGGATAAAGGCGGAGTCGATTGGGAGGGATCGGCAATGCATACGGCATTCATTTTTGACGAGCGGAAGTGGTTCAACCCTAGGAAGAGGAAGGGTACAAGCTCGATTTAATCAAAGATGTCTTTAGGAGGAAGGTGGCACTCACCTTGAATCAGCTATTCTCACCGCAGCGGACCACGTACGTGAGTATGCATAAGGTGAGGATCGTGGAAGGGTTCATCGGAGGAACTATCCGAATGAACTGGGGAGAGATCTTTGCGAGAAATGTGCAGGCCATGGCGACAAAGCTAACGGAAGATGATAAGAGTGCAGTCTATCTCTCGTCTTCTTAGTACACCTGTACGCAAAGATGGAGTGGTTGACGCCTAAGGAGAGGCAGCTATATCGGTTGGAGAGTGGGTTGTCAGACTTGGATGCGGATATCAACAGCGCTAGCAGTGGGTCGACGAGGAGTCTAGGCACAAGTGCGTCTCGTGAGCCGAAGAGAAGGGGAGAAGTGAGACCGGCGGTGCAGAGCAAGCCTGATTCGGACTCGGACCTTGAGGTGATTGAGACATCGAGCAAGAGGAAGATAATAGTGGAAGATAGTCCCCCTGCCACTCTAGCTATTCAAAAAGATGTAGGCAAGAAGAAGATGGAAGAAGTAGGACCGGCCAAATCCTCTCGTCCGAAGATGATGGCAGTAAAGCCGGGGCCAAAAGCCTCGAAGGAGATTGCGGAACCCATGGCATCCGTACTACAGCTATCGCAGAAGTTGGAGGCTGTGGTGGTCCTAGTATTGCTGGAGTTGAACGAGATGGGACCGATGTATATTGGGTGGGGGACCCTCAAAGGCACGGGTATATGGAGTTGATTCAAATGATGAACCGTCTGGCGTTGGGGAAGGAAGATCAGTCCATCACAGTGAAGGAGTTGACAGAGAATGTGGACAAGCTGTCCAAAGAGAAAGCTGAGATGGAGAAGAAGGTTGAAGAGGCGAAGAAGGCCTACGAAGAGATCTATCGTATTCAAAAGCGGAGATCCATTTTGTGGAGAAGGAGAATGCTCATCTTTGGGAGACAGTGCAGGACCTAAAACGAAGATTGATTAAGGTGGATGTGGAGGCACCTGCGAAGCTAGAGAACCTCGCTAACAGATGTGCGCAACATCTGTTCACACGGTGTGATCGTGTTGAGACGCAACGGTTAGAGCAGTTGGTGGCAGCGATGGAAAATCCTGGGGACTCGAAGGATCGGAGGAAGGAGATGTACAAGGCATTGGGTCGGGATTTCCAGGAAGCCATGGCTCTTCATCGACAGGAGATTACTGCAGATGTACAAGAGATGCAATTAGGAATCGGCGCATTCAAGCAAGCAGCAGAAGTGCGATCGAGCGGCTTAGATCAGAGTAGAAGACTTAGGAGAGAGCGATCCGTGTAGGAGACGGTTAGCTTGGCAGTTAGGAGTAGCAGTTAGAACATTCATTATAAATAGTCGTAGGAAATAAAGTGGTGGATCTTTCCATCTTTGCAAGTGTCCAATCTGTTGGATTGCAAATTGTAGTCAGGGTAGAACAAGCACTCGAAGAGCTGGTGGCTGCAGACTGACATTGTGACGACTGAAGCGTGTATCCGTGAAGTTACCCGAGTATTCGTCCATGAGCTGAGCCTGTCTGTAGCATCACAACTACTCTAGAGAGTGTTTCGCCAAGACGCAAACTTGTACTGAGAGAGATCCCCATCCCGAAGTAAAGCAAATTGCTGCTTGTCTATTTGCCGTGGTACGTGGAATTGGTGATGTGATGGGTTTGTGAAGGAATTAATGTTGATTTGATTACCTTCTTTGTGCATGCTCTTCGGACTTCGCAGTCCAGAGTTAGAAAGAGGTCTAAATGCTTATTTCCCTTCTTCGCTAGTGTGGTTTGATCGCTCATTCCCTTGGGAACGAATCAATCTATACGAATTCGGACTGAATAGTGCTTACCGTGCTATTACATAAAAGTCTAACTTTTTCTTGGCGCCGCTGCCGGGGAATGAATTGATCCAACAGCTAGCCAGGAAGGGAAACTTCCAGGTCGCAATTGTGATCGCAATTTTGGTTTTCTATAGCCCACCTTTCCATTGCTTGTGAAAGAACTCAACCCCTCTGGGAGAGAAGGGAGGGGTGAGAGATTGTTGGGTATGTCCAGTGCCTTCTATTAAATCTTCAATCATGCATGACGGAAAAACGGCCTCACACTAATCGGTCCGAGAAGGAGCCAACGGTGTATGTCCCATCGACGGATCAAGAAGAGACCACCCCTGAACTCACTGCCAGAGGATGGCGTGCCGCTGCACGTCAAGAACTAAGACAGAAGGAGCGTGAGCAAGGGTGGATCCGACCCTTGGGTCGCCGAAGGAAGACTCCCGCTGACCCCGACGAGATAACCAACGTGGTGGGTCACATTCTTCCGGCATCCACGTAGAGCAAAGCGGCGGAGTCGAGAGGAAGAAGTCGAACGAGTAGTCCGGGACATTTGGAGACCAGACCAGAGGGCAGTAGCTCTAATTCTTCGGAAGAACTCGCGAGCGCTAGTACCGACATCTCCACCCGAGCAGTAATGCCTTCGGGACATGAAGCATCCGACGAAGGTGAACGGTGGTCGGCCTTTCAAGAGGGGCCCACAACTTTTGTTGCTAGTAGCAAGGGCGAGTTGAAAGAACTCAAGGTGAACCTTGAGCTGCAGTTCACAGATCTTCACGTCAAGGATCAAGCTCGAAGATCAACAAGAATGGCGGGGCCAATTACCAAGCAGCAGTACCCCAAGTTTAAGGGTACTACCGATGAAGATGATGATGACACCTACATTCGGACTTTCGAGGCCATCTCCACGGCCAACAAAGAACAAGACCCCATGGACCGGAGACGAATCTTTCCTGGGCTCCTCCGAAAAGGGACCCGGGTATGGATGAACAATCAGGAGGAGAACCATGTGGCAGAAATAGCCACATGGGAGGGGCTCAAGAGTCGATTTCTGGCCCGATTCAGGGAGATGGGGTACGACAAGGTACTCCTTCAAAGACTGGGGGCCATCCAGAGGGGGAAGCATCAGAAGCTCCGAGAGTATACTGAGCAGTTCCTGAGCCTGCTAGACCGGCTGTCAACAACCGTTGCCAACACCAAGCCATATTCGGCGGCAATGGCAATCGAGTGGTATGTGTCTGGCTTGGGGAAGTATGATCCCGATCAGGAGACCTTCTGTCGAAGGTCGGACCCGAATACGGTGGAGGCCGTCATCCAGGCTACAGAGGCGTACGAATTGTCGAACATCCATCGCCATTCGGGGCAGTCCTCCAAAGGTAAGGGGAGGACGAAGACTCGTGGTAAGGGGAGGAAGAGACGAAGTCCGTCCACTTCTAGCTCTTCTTCGTCCGAAGAGGCTACGAGCTCTTCGGATGAGGAATGGAGATACAGCCCGAAGAAGAAGGAGCATCATCGCATGAAGGGAGGCGATGAGGGAAGGAAGGGGATCTCCTCCAAGGTGGAAGAACTGACCAAGTCTTTGGAGGAGTTGAAGGTGCACTTGGTCAACAATAAGGACAGACGGAAATCGCCAATGCAAAGTAGGGCGAATGTCTGGTGTACTATATGTAGGAAGCCGGGGCACACCAACTCGGAGCACTTGCCGAGGGAGAGTTACCCGGCACATCAAGTAAGCTGGGGGAACTCGAGTGAGGCCCTAGCATATGACCCAACCCAGGAGGACTACTCCTATGGCGTGCAGGAGGGCACTCCCATCCCACATGTGCATATCCCCAGATATGCACCTACAGACATGGCAACAACCATTCCACAAAGGAGGATGGGAGGTGGACCTCCTCCACCCGCAAAGCCGAATGCCTGCTACAACTGCGGGGCGATGGGGCATTGGTCCCCCCAATGTCCTCAGCCAAGGAGGAGAATACCCTACCAGCCCATGTGCAACAATTGCAGGAGGCCGGGCCATACGAATGTGGAGTGCGATCAGCCCCCACATACCCGAGGGGAATCAGAGCAGTACCTGGCACAAGGAGTTCGCTTTGTGACCCCACCCAAGCGTGATGTGGGGGTGAATCAGGTGAGCCTGGAAGATCGACCCCTACTCATGGGACCAGTATGGCCAGAAGAAGTGGTCGAGGTGTTGAAAGTATCTACCCGAAGCCAAGGTGCCGCTTCCTCCTCTCAGCCCAAAAAGCTGCAGAGGGGAGAGAAGGGAGCCGCACGGGAGGCTATTCGGGCGAATGCGCCAGTCCCTGTCCCGAAGGAGGCCGCTCCCCAAGCAAGTTCCTCTACTTTCCCCATTGATATTCGGAAGGAGGCAGAGGGGTACTTGAAGGAGTTGGCCCCACCAGAGACAGGGGCAGATACGCCTCGACGGCAGGGCCCAACAGCGATACTCGCTAGACCCCAAGCGCGGAATTCGGGGTATTATGACCCCGTAGCCGACTTGGAAGGGGTAAAAGCGAATATCACTATGAAGCAGCTGTTGGACGATAACAAGGCGTACAAGCGGATGCTCATCAAAGCCTTAAAGACTAGCAGCGGACGCGCGGGCAGAAAGGAGAAGCTCCCTGAAGTGTATTCGGTGGAGCAGGAAGACCTGGGAGCACCGGAGATCGAGATAGAGATCACCGGGTGTATACTTAGGAACGTGCCGATCGATTCCGGCTCTGGTGTGAACATAATGACGGAGGATACCGCCCATGGCCTAGGATACACCAAGTACGAGGCCACCCCCCGAATACTCCGACTGGCCGACCAGTCAAGGACGAGGCCGGTGGGGATTTTGCGGGGAGTGCTAACCCGAGTGGGAGGGGTATCATTCCTCCTCACATACATAGTACTCAAGCCGCAGGAGGAAAGCGGATACAAGGTCCTGTTGGGGAGGCCCTGGCTGTACGGTGCAAAGGTCATTACCAACTGGCAGAAGCGGAACCTCACCTTCTTCGACCCTAGTGACACAAGTGACCGGAGGGTCACAATTTCATGGGATAACCCGAAGTATTAGGGTGAGACATCCTCAGACTCGGGAGTCACTTACCTTAGCGGGTCGGACTCCGGAAGCGAATCCGAAACCACTGCCATGGTGGACATCTGATATTTGGAGTGCTACGAAGTGGAGGAGGATCTATCCGAGCAGGATCAATAGCAACTACAGATCAGTGTGGGTCGGAGCGAAACCAGCCACTCTGACGGAGTGGTGGAACCCAGCGCATACAAGGAGATTAGCGTTAGGCCTGACTGTATCCTCAGAGTAGGCAAATCCCTGGCTGAGTCCACGTTGACTCAATTGATCCAGGTCCTCACGACCTATGAAGACGTCTTCGCTTGGAGGATTGCGGACATGAAAGGCATACCCTCATAGAGGGCGCAATCCTAGTAAGGCAGAGACAATACCGGTTAAATCCAAAATACTCCTTGTTGGTAAAAGAGGAAATTGATAAATACCTGCAAGCAGGCATTATTTACCCCGTGTTGAGCAGTGAATGGGTTGCCCCAATTGTCATTGTACATAAAAAGAATTCCAGAAAGATAAGAGTCTGTCAAGACTTTAGGAAGCTGAATGTGGCTACCAAGAAAGATCATCACCCTTTGCCATTTACCGATGCAATCTTGGATCATGTAGCCGGTCATGAATGTTACAGCTTCTTAGATGTATTCTCAGGGTATAACCAGGTATCGATACGTGAAGAAGATAAAGACAAGACCACTTTCACCACGGACTGGGGCACCTATGCTTACCACAAAATGGCATTTGGATTGTGCAATGCACCGGCTACCTTTCAGAGGATGATGACGCATATCTTCCAGGACTACTTACGGAAGTTCTTGGAGATCTTCATAGATGACTTTTGTGTATTTGGATCTCGAGCAGAGCACTTACAGCACTTGGAGCAAACTTTCCAGAAGTGTAGGGAAAGCTAATTGGCTTTGCATCCGGAGAAGTGTTACTTCATGATGTAACCATCTTTAGTTAGTGAGAACAGTGACCTCCGGGCTGACTCTCACTCAGGTTTACCTCCGATGGCTTTTTGGAAGCTCATCATGAATCTAGAAGGACTTAGTCCCACCCTATGACCATGACCATATTGCTCACTCTTACAAAAACTCTCAATGTCCAAGCTCCATTATACACATTATCACCAAGAGTAAGATATCACTCAAAAGGAAAGGGATACTTTGGTAATCAAAGTCTTCATTGAATCAAGGCTCCACTCCGAACATGACGTCTCCAAGAACCATGCTCCCCAAAACTAAGATCACCACACTATCTTCTCCCAAAACTAACTTCCATTGAAAAACTACTTGAGAGGTGCTTCTCAACCTCTCTATTTATACTACTTAGAATCTTACCCTAGTAAGTACAAGTAATCACCATGTAACTTCCTCTTACCAAGTTTAAACGAGGTAGAGATCACAAACCCCAATGAAAAGGGTACATGGCAACATGCAATTGGTCCACTTGGATCTTCTAGAAGCCCAACTACTCCCTAATTGACTTCTAGTGTACCAAGTCAATCTCGCCCCTAGATTTAAGGGTCTTCACCAAGTCCAACCAATGAAAACTAGTCCAAGTCAAGGGAAGTCAAGATACCCATGTGATGGAATCTATTCCTTGATTCCTACTAAATAACAAAATAGTAGTTCTCATCTACCACACCAAAAGTTACTCTATATTTTCCTCCAACTTAACTAGCTAAATATAGTCATGACTAAGATAAACTTAGGCACAATTTAGATATACTTACATTTTATCCTATATGTACAACCCTAGGTCTTACATTTACCCCCGGACCAAGATTTCACTCCGTCCTCGGAGTGAAAGAATCTGATCGTTGATGAAACGGCTTCAACTTATCGTGATTCACCCGGTCAAAATGTCGTCCTCCCAACTCCTTCAAATCATAAGTAAAGTTTCCCCACACCTTGTGAACTATGAAAGGACCAAAGTACTTTGGAAGAAATTTCTTTCTTGCTCTCTTATATCTAATAGAGTCGTAAAGCATTACCCAATCACCTTCTTTGAAAATCTTCATCTTCTTTGTCCCAAGTCGATTATCATGATACTTCTTCTGCAATTGTTGAGCCCGCTCCACACGTACCATGGCCACAGCTCGAGCCTCCTCCAACTCCAACAGTTGTTGACGTCTTGATTTGATAGCTTCTACTCCATTCGTCCTCTTTAACTTCCGTTAGGTAGTTAAGAAGGTCGTCAAATCAAATTGAATTGGAAGCTTTGACTCGACACCATATACCATACGGAAAGGTGAGTACCCTGTTGATGTCTTCCAAGTCATCCGATACTCCCACAAGATAGCATGCAGCCTCTTGTCCCAATTTTGCTTGCTCCCGTCCATGTCTGCATCCTTGGCCAACATCATGCAAAGCGTATAGTTGGTTCGCTCTGCCAACCCATTAGCATTTGGTTTGTAGGAAGTAGTCACCCGTGCCTTGATGGAGAAATGACCTAGCATGGCTTGTATAATGCTTCCAACAAACTCACCACCTCTATCAAATACAATTTTTAGAGGGCATCCGAATCTAGTTATTATCCTCTCATACAGAAATCTACCCACTTCTTCCTCACTAGTAGTTTTTAGAGGTCTAGCTTCTACCCACTTGGTTAGATAATCTGTAGCTACCACAATGAACTTGTTACCCCGAGGAGTAAGATTCAAGGGTCCTACAAAATCTATTCCCCATTTTCCAAAAGGACCTAAAATAGGAACTGATGTCAAAGGAGGGGTTTTCATGGACTTTTTAGCAAAAGCTTGACACACATCACAACTCTTGCAAAATTCCACACAATCTTTGAAAATGCCCTTCCAATGATAGCTTGCATCTAGGATCTTAAATGCAGTTACCTTTCCTGCAAAGTGTCCTCCACATACTGAGCCTTCATGAAACTCCTTGATAAGTTGAATTGACTCCTCCCTTCCAACAACCCTTATGAGTAGTCCATCTTCTCCTTGATGAAACAACACATCCTCTATGATGGTATAAGATTCACATAGCTTCACCAATGCATTCCTCTCCCGTGAATGCATGCCTTGGGGAAACTCTCCCTCCGAGATGAAATCCCATATCCCCTTGTATTCAGACGGTACCTTTGTTATGGTGTCCATCATCAGCAAATCCTCATATGGAAATGTATCATCCACTGGTTGATCTCCTTCCTCATCGTATGCTCGAGACATCAAATCAACATTGGCATGTTTCTTACCGGGTCGATCCTCAATGATGTAATCAAACTCCGCCAGTAACAACTTCCATCTAGCTATCCTACCCTCAACATTAGGCTTGTTGAAAATGTACTTCAAAGCCTTGTGGTCGATGAACGATAGTAAACTTCCTCCCAAAAGATAGTGTCGAAACTTCTTGAGTGAGAAGATCGAGCTAAAGCCTCCCGGTCACCGAATAGTTTCTCTCAGCCTGCATCATTTGTCTACTAGCATAAGCAATTGGATGATCATGGCTATCTTCATCTAAGCGGCTTAGAGTGCATCCTATAGCAATGTTTGATGCATCCGTAGAGAATGAAAGGTTTACCCCAATTTGGTTTGGCTAAAAATAGGAGCCGTTACCAACGCCTTCTTAAGAAGTTCGAAACACCATTTTGCCTCTCTCCATCCTTGAGGATTAAATCATAATCCGTCCCCTTCTTCATGTAAACCGTCAAGGCATAAGCTTTGTTGGAGAAGGAAAAGATGAACCGTCGATAGTATCCCACCATTCCACAATCGCCTCAACTTGGTCAACGTCACCGGAAAAGGTAAGTCGAGGATGCGTTTCACCTTTTCTGGATCCACCGCTATCCCATCCTTGGAGATGATGTGCCCTAACAACAAACCTTCCTCACATCCAAAAATGCATTTTTCTGGATTGAGCGAGGCCTTGGCTTTCTCCAACCGTTGTAGAATTTTGATCAAATGATCAAAATGATCCTCCTTCTTCCCGTAAACACAAAAATCATCTATGAAATCTCGCACAAATTTCCCAATAAAAGGTTCCACCTTGACTCATACTAAACAACAAAATAGTAGTTCTCATCTACCACACCAAAAGTTACTCTATATTTTCCTCCAACTTAACCATAACTAGCTAAACATAGTCATGACTAAGATAAACTTAGGCACAATTTAGATATACTTTCATTTTATCCTAAATGTACAACCCTGGGTCTTACAGTCCGAAGAGTGGAATCAATTCATAACTTAACAACCCATCAAGACATAAAGTTCCAAGAATTTCCAGAAGGAATTCTTTTACTAAGATTGGGTGATCCCAATTACAAGAGGTAATATTCACCAGGCGTAAGCTCGCTGAAGTTCTCCCGGCGAAATCGTCGAGAGCCAAACTCATGGGACGAATTCCTGGTTATCTTCACAGGAATCCAATCTCCAGTCAGGTAGGCCACCACGATCTCTGCTCGGCTTTGAGAGTTTCTGTTCTACCATGGCTACACAGGAACAAATCCTGATTTTCTCTTGCAAATTGAAGATGTCTCCACTAACTACTCTAGTCCTATTTATACACAATTCTAACGTCCTATCCGAATCGCTACCTACATGGATCGCGTCCGACTACAACTTCGGAGATCTGTTGCACCCTTCGATGATGTCTCTTCACATCAGGCGAAAGCATCAACGCTGATTTGCAACTCTCTGATATTTTCTGCGATCTCCCTCTGGTCAATTCGCATCGCTCCCTGACAGTCACGACCCATCGCTTTGTACATTCCGAGCGAATATTTCTCCCTAATTGACCTTGATCTTTCCTCCGACGAATCCTTCCACTATTCTCACCTTATGCATACAAGTTCTCTGCGGTGAAAATAGCTGATTCAACGTATACATGATCTTCCATCGAAAATCATCCTTAATCAAATCAATCTTGAACCCGTTTGTCCCCTTCCTTCCTCGAGGATCAAACCACTTGGACTCATCGAAGTCGAATCCGGTATGCAAAGCTGATCCTTCCCAATCGATGCCGTCCTTGTCTTCTGCATAATCCCGGCCCAATGCTTCCGTCCATAGAATCGCATCCCAGGAATCGGGGTAACCTCTCCATCCAATCGGATTGGCAACTTTCTTGGCCTTCACTTCTTCACACAACTCCGGACAGACATAGTCCCATCGCCATGCTAGGAATGCTCCGCCCAATTGCTTCAATCGTTTCAATTCTTCCAACGTCCAGTCCGGTTTTGGCACTAGAGGTCTAATTACACTCGCCATCTTCTGCGGAGGAGGTAATCGAATAGCTTCCCGTGCCCCTGATCGCAATGCCACTCGCTTCTTCATCGTGTCACTCTGCTGGTTCTGCGCCCGCCACTGCTCAACGATACAGTTACAACTTACCCTAACCAAAACAGAATTGCTTCCGCCGGATTCAATCTACACATACTCTTGTCAACATGCATATTTGCCTTAAGAGTCATCTCCGTATTCGTCAATACTCAATTCCGCCGAATATCATGCGTTTTATTCTGAAAACCAAAAAAACAAGCTTAAAATTCCTAACTAGGGTTTTACATACATCTAAGAAGTGTCGTTTTCTTAGATATGCAAGTGATGTCAAAGGTCATAGGCTATGGGATCCTGTAGCTTGTAAGGTGATTGTCAGTAGGGATGTTTCTTTCGATGAGCCAGATCATTGAAAGAGGGGGAGATATCTCAGACTCCCCATACTGACAAGGGCAAATCTCCACTCGCAGATGTTTTTTAGGGGGAGATTGATCATTATGGGTTTAATGATGCGCCACAAGGAGAAGCTCTAGAACAGATGGAGCAAATTCTTGAACAACATGAATTGGAGGAGCAAGTTGTCGTTGCTGAGCCTCAAGACACATCACGAAACGATGGAGATCAATCAGAACCATCTACTAGGAGATCATCAAATCAGATTAGTAGAGCTCCCGAAAGGTATGGAACATGGGCTGATTCATCTATTCTTGAGGATCATGATATTGAATATGAGAATGATGATGGCAATGCGTTGATCTTGGAAGGAGTAGAACCGTTCATATAGAGAAGCTCAAGCCTCTATCAATAAGCTTGAGTGGGATATTGGTATGGAGCGTGAGATGCAATTGCTTGTTGAGAACAAGACTTGAGAGCTGGTGGAGCTTCCAAAGGGTCAACTTTTGATTGATAGCAAGTGGATGTACAAGTTGAAAGATAATCTAGCGGATGAAGAGAAGAGTATCTTCAAAGTCACGTTGGTGGCTAAAGGCTTCACACAAGAAAAAGCTGTGGACTCAAGAGAAGTCTTCTCACCTATAGCAAAGTATGCTACAATTTGTTTGATATGTGCTCTTGCTGCGATATTTGGTCTAGTTATGGATCAGATAAGTGTTGTCACGACTTTTCTATATGGATATTTGGAGGAAGAAATCTATATGAGACAACCTACTGGCTATGAGAAGAAAGGTCAAGAGAAGTTAGTTTGTAGATTGCTCAAATCTCTATATGGATTGAAGCAAGCTCCTAGTCAATGTAATGCAAGGTTTTATGAGTTCATGAAAGCACAAGGATTTTCACGGAGTGTGTTTGATCCATGTGTTTACATGAAGAAGTTGAATAATGAGATTTTTAGCCTCATTATTCTAGTTTTCTATGTGGATGACATGCTCATTTTGGCAAAGGAACAATCATACATCGATAGATGCAAGAGGAAACTGAAATTAGCATTCAAGATGAAGGATTTGGGTAAGTCCAAGAGGATATTAAGTATGGATGTTCATAGGGATTTGAAGAAGAGGAAGCTATGGTTAAATCAGGACAAGTACATTCAGCGTGTGCTTGATAGGTTTAACATGGGAGACTCTAAAGGAGTGTGGATTCCTTTAGCGGCATATTTTAAGCTCTTAGCAACTCAATGTCCAATTGATGCAATTGAGAGAGGAAAGATGTCGTCAATTCCCTATGAGAAGGTAGTGGGCAGCCTCATGTATTTGATGGTGTGCACTAGACCTGATATTGCTCTAGCTATGGGCAAGGTGAGCATGTACTTGTCAAATCCACGGAAGATGTTCTAGGTTCATCCTCAAAACACCTATGGAGTGTGCTTCAGTCTAGAAATTTAACATTGAACGCACAAGAATGAAATAGAATCCAGGAGTGTATCTTCAGCATGTCAAAAAATCAAATGGAATTCCGAAGTACAATGTGTGGTCCTTTATTGCTTGATCAAAAAATGGTACCCAACAGTTTATACTTTCCTTCAGGAAACATATTATTTCATGATAGATAGAGAGTATATCAGTTGCTATCATCCCACACATTTATCACGGTAGGGACATGAAGGCTTCACTGATTTGCTGACTCCAGTTACAATTATTATTCATTTTCGATCTAGCTTGATTGTCATCGCACTAAACAGATTACACTGCTTATTACATTTATGCAGGCACATGATGTTGCAGTCTTTGTTTGAAAATAACCAAAGTTTGTCGGTGAACTGGGTTAGCTATGTAGAGTAAGCGCTTAATCTAATTCCTGCGGCACGAGTGAGAGCAGATTGTACAGCGCACTTCGAATATATTGGATGCCGGATGCCTTGAACGACCAGTAACAACTGCAGGACACATCTAGTAGTAGGCATACATCAGCACATGAATGAAAATCACGAAAGTGATGATATTGTCATACTAGAGTCTCTCCATAGAAACTTCAGGTGTTGGAGACGGCGGGCACTTTTCTATTCAAAGGGAACAGTCCACCTCAGCCGAGACTGACCAAGATGGCGACGAAAATTTCGTAAGTAGAATTTGTTCCTGTAAAAGCTGAAGACAGAGAGGATCACCCGTTGACAGTTGCTGGAAGATGAGCGATGTGTCCCAATGTTGTCTGACCGTGCTAGGAGTCGAACGGCGAAAGTTCGACTCAGACTAAGATGAAGGAGCTGGAGCTGGAGGTGGGGGAAGAGAATGGAGAGGAGGTGGCGTTGCAACATGAGAAGGAAGATGGGGAAAAGGAGGAAGCTTTGGGGGAAGAACAGTGGGGAGAGGAGGAAGCGATGGAAGATGAGTAGGAAGAGTTGGGAGTGGAGGAAGCGTTGGAATATGAGCAGGAAGAGGTGGAAGAGTGGGAAGAGGAGGCAGCGTTGGAAGATGAGTGGGAAGAGGTGGAAGCGTTGGAAGATGAGTAAGAAAACTTGGGAGAGGAGGCAGCGTTGGAAGATGAAGAATTGTACGAGCTCCCAGGACCGAAGGTAAACATATTGCTGTCAAGAACATGAAACACATCAGTTTCACTCGAAATTCCATCAGAGATCGATACGTCGTCATTATCTTGACAGTATGCTCAACTGGATTTGTCTTTGTAATCGAATTCTGCTTTGTTTCCAGCTGCTTCTTGGTCCGCAAGTAATTTTTGTATATACTTGAATTATTTGAATATAATCTTTTAATATAGTTAAATATAATATAATTTTATTTATTTATTTTTTATAATAATATCAAAAATATATTATTTTTTATATATCCATGATGTCCTATTATTTTTTTTGTATATTAAATATTTATTTCTTCATTTATTCATTTTTATAATTCTATAATTTTAATTTTATCTATAAAATTTTATCTTTAAAAATATATTATGTACTTAATTTTGATTAAAAATGAAAGTTTTATAATCTTAAAATAAAATAAAATAATTTTAGTTTTTAAAAAATAAATATGTGCATGAAATTTTGTCATGTTTAGAATACAAGTAGATATTTTTATGTTTTTATGGAAATATTTAATATTGTGTTCAAAATTTTTGTTATTTTTATTTCGAAAATATTTCAATTTATTACATTTTTTCATTTATCAAGATTTGCTCTGATTATTGTTTTGGTCTAACTGTCTTATATTTCCATGTGAAATGATTACTGATTTCATCATCATTGTCCCAATTGTCTAATTCTTGGATTTGAAAAATCTATATGTTGCAAACTTTTACTTTGCTTAAACAAAAAGTATCTGGAGTAAGTGTCAGTTTAAAGAAAACATATATTTGGATTTTATGTATAACAAAAGAGAAGAATGGGAAACGTTTGGAAAACCCAAACGATGGCCAATCACGAAAAATACAAACCAAGCTGAGGTGTTGTGAAGCGGGATAAAGCATGAGGATGAATCATAACAGTAATTGATTTAAATCTGCAATCCCCCCTACTGATTTCATATTATTTTCTACACAGGAATCTTAAAATTCCAGTGGGAATAAGAGTTATGAACTAAGGATCATCTAATAATCTTCTATGGAAGTTAATGCACGCCGAAATGCAATATGGACACGATCTTTCAAATGACACATGCAAAAGTAAACTAATGAACACCAATTTTATTTTTTAACAAGTTTATATTCAACGGTAAGAGTGATTGAAAGCAAGCTAATTTCAAGTTGAAAACACAAGTGGAGCTCGGTTCGTACGATAGTATGTAACCCCAAGTCTTCTTACAGTGCCTTGTCCTTGCATGCAGCCGATCTGAACCTCGTGCCTTTCTGATAATTTCTAATGATCAGAAAATACAAGAAAAAAAAAAAGTGCAAATAAATAACCATAAAATAAATTAAGCATTTACAAATCTACTTGCAATTTAAGCATAATTCAAGTTGAATACAATAATATAAAAAATATGATTGAAGATGAAACTTATAAATCGTGTAGCTGGTGGTGTTATCATACGTTTGCTCCAGGTACATGCTCACTCACTGCTCTGATAAGCTGAAAAATAAGCGTAGCGTATTACTGTTCTGCCAACCCTCCTGACTCTCACATTATGCCCACTCTCAGGGATCTGAGCCCGTGTATATATATGTCCCCTTCCAACATATCCGTCATCAGCATGTAGAGCAAGAATCAGCTTTCAGAGCAAGAAGTAGCTGCAAGCAGACGAGAACTCTAGTTGAGCACACTGTCAAGATAATGACTACGTTTCGATCTCTGATGGAATTTCCAGTGAAACTGATGTGTTTCATGTCCTTGACAGCAATATGTTTACCTTGGGTCCAGGGAGCTCGTACAATTGTTGATCTTACTGCTCTTTCACCGCTTCCAGCCCTTCCTCCACTCCCAATTCTTCCTACTCATCTTGCAACGCGTCCTCCCCTCCCAACTCCTACTACTCATATTTCAACGCCTCCTCCACTCCCAACTCTTCCTACTAACCTTCCGACGCTTCCTCCTCTCCCAACTCTTCCTACTCATCTTGCATCGCGTCCTCCCCTCCCAACTCCTACTACTCATATTTCAACGCTTCCTCCACTCCCAACTCTTCCTACTCATCTTCCAACGCTTCCTCCTCTCCCAACTCTTACTACTCATCTTCCGACGCTTCCTTCTCTCCCAACTCTTCCTACTCATCTTCCAACGTTGCCTCCTCTTCCCACATCTCCTTCTCACCTCCCAAAGCTTCCTCCATCTTAGTCCGAATAAAAAATTTTGCTGTTCGACTCCTAGCATTGCCAGTCCTATGTGTACACATTGGGGCACATTGGTCACCTTCGTGCAACTCAGAACCGGTTATTCTCTGTAACAGACAAGTTACACAAAGGTTTTGCCATTTGTACAGAATTACAGTTCCTTCCCAAGGGAATGAGGTGTTATCTTTCTGTCAGCGATGAATATGAATGTTTATGCTTCTTTTGAAGGCTCTAGACATTCATAGTCCGAAGAGTGCTTTGATAGAGTAGTCCAAGACCACTAAGTCAAATTGACAAACCATTACCCATCCATTACATTGCACAGAATTACACATGTAATTGAAATTTCACTCCAGATTTATAGATGGGAGTTGGATCACTCCTTTACAAGCTATCGACGAGACGATATTTTTGATGAAGTTCTACTTCGAAGTGAATTCAACTATGGCTCATGGATGAATACCCGGGTATCTTCACAGGTATCACGCACCAGTCAAGGCCAATCGAACGCAATATTCAACAACTTCTCGAGCACTTTGTTCTACCCTGACTATAATTACGGTTCTCAATGAACACTTGTTAAGAAAGCGATAATCATACTCTAACATTACTCCTATTTATACAATCTACTCGCACCTATTCCTAATCGTCGCCTACATAGATCGCGCCCGACTACTTCTTCGGAAAGTTGCTGGTCCCTTCGATGACGTCTCTTCCCTCAATGCGAAAGCATCAACGCTCACCTGCAACTCCCTTATGTCCTCTGCAATCTCCTTCCGATGGACTCGCCTCGCTTCCTGGCATTCACGTCCCATGGCTTTGTACATTTCCTTCCTTCGATCCTTCGAATCGCAAGGTGTATTCATTGCCACTGTCAAACGTTCCAATCTTTCAGCCTCCACATCGTCACACCGAGCAAAAAGGTATTGCGAGCACCTACTCACCAAATCTTCTAGTCTAGCCGGCCTTTCAACATCAATTTCATGCAATTGCTACTTCGCCCTCTTCAATTGCTATTGAAGCTTCTCATTCTCCCTCTCTACGAACTTCACCTCCGCGCTCCAAATTTTATAGACTTCACTGTAGATCTGCTTCACCGTGATAGCTTCCTATGCTGCCTCCTTCTTCAACTTCTCCAGACGCTCCATTGATTCTGTCAATTGCTTTATAGTATCCGCCTGATCCTTCTTTCCTTTGGCGGTTCAAAGAAGCGAATCAGCTCCATGTAACTGTCTTCCTGGGGATTCCACACTTGGATGTAACTACTTCCCATCTCGTTTAGCTCCATCAGAACTGGCATGTCATGACTTATGTAGTAGCATCTCAAGTTATGTAGGTGCGCGTATGCAAGAGTAGATACAGCAGTTAGAGCCGGTTGTGCAGTTAGTGCAGTTAGGGCCAACAGCGCCGTTAGGGGTCCTAGGGCTCAAGGGGTAGAGTTCGAATTAAGGCTCCTTGGAGGCCAGTTCTCAAAGTTGAGCCTTTGAGAGTGTGGCTATGGTGGATAGTAACGTGTGCGGGAACCTGGAGTCTTTGAAGCACAAAGTGGGTTTGGCTTGACTGTAATCTCTCTTTTATACTATGGTTATCAGTGGAGTGTCCTTGTGGACGTTTTGAGAGTAAAAATTATTAGTTCAAAAACTCAAATTGGATTCTATGGTGAGAATTTGGAGTTCTTGGAGCGCTGAAAGTGTTTTGACGAGTTTCGATCGATGGTAGCTTTGATCCGTTGCGTGTTGAGCATGCAGGACTGTGACCTCCGGGCTGACTCTCACTCAGGTTTACCTCCGATGGCTTTTTGGAAGCTCATCATGAATCTAGAAGGACTTAGTCCCACCCTATGACCATGACCCTATTGCTCACTCTTACAAAAACTCTCAATGTCCAAGCTCCATTATACACATTATCACCAAGAGTAAGATATCACTCAAAAGGAAAGGGATACTTTGGTAATCAAAGTCTTCATTGAATCAAGGCTCCACTACGAACATGACGTCTCCAAGAACCAAGCTCCCCAAAACTAAGATCACCACACTATCTTCTCCCAAAACTAACTTCCATTGAAAAACTATTTGAGAGGTGCTTCTCAACCTCTCTATTTATACTACTTAGAATCTTACCTCAGTAACTACAAGTAATCACCATGTAACTTCCTCTCACCAAGTTTAAACGAGGTAGAGATCATAAACCCCAATGAAAATGGTACATGGCAACATGCAACTGGTCCACTTGGACCTTCTAGAAGCTCAACTACTCCCTAATTGACTTCTAGTGTACCAAGTCAATCTCGCCCCTAGATTTAAGGGTCTTCATTAAGTCCAACCAATGAAAACTAGTCCAAGTCAAGGGAAGTCAAGATACCCATGTGATGGAATCTATTCCTTGACTCAAACTAAACAACAAAATAGTAGTTCTCATCTACCACACCAAAAGTTACTCTATATTTTCCTCCAACTTAACCATAACTAGCTAAACATAGTCATGACTAAGATAAACTTAGGCACAATTTAGATATACTTTCCTTTTATCCTATATGTACAACCCTGGGTCTTACAGGACGTTGCAGGAATGCAGCCTGTGGTGGTGATCTAGAAGTAGAGTCGATTCGAGGTGGATCTTATTGATTTCAAATTTTTGTATTTTCTGTTTTAGTGTAAATCCGAATTGGGAATTTTCGAGGGCGGAAGTGCTGCTGGAAATTGACGAAGTGGGAGGATGCTTAAAGGTTTCTTGGAGCATTAATTTGAGATTGGCCGAAAAATATTTTGGACACAAGTGCTAGAAGTCGAAGTTTTCGGGTCGAAAATAGGAGCAGCAGGCTATCAGATTATCATACAATGTCCGTTTGATCTGAAATTTGGTGGAATGATAGATTATGTAAAGTTTGTCACGCAGGCAAGGAATGTTAGGCCCAAGGCTGACGGTGTCAGAATTGCGAAATTTTGAGGTTTAGAGGTCTGAAATTGAAGTTGAAGATTTTTAGAGTCCTGTAGAAGTTTCAAACGATGTCCGTTTGCAACAAAATAAATTGCACTTGGTAGCAAATTGAAAAAGGCTAGCTCAAGGCAATGCCTTTTCAAGCCGGATTACCAGTCTTAGTTTATCGATCTGGAGAGCAAAAGACCTCAGAAATCGAGTTTTTGTGTTTTTAAATGCCCTTCTGAGGCTATGTCAGTCCGGGTTGGGTTGGTTTGACCCCTTTGATGGATGTTTTTGAGATGGAGTATTGGGCTTTATGTTTCTTATGATTGATATACCTCCATCTCTGCTTCCTGTTTGTGCATCACGTTTGTTTGTGTTGGTGCTTTGTTGTTTGGAGCGTTGGAGCTCCTATGTGCTACCGATAGTGAGGCTAGATTTGCGGACCAGTTAGACTATCCACGTTTCTCCCCAGTGAGACAGGACTTGCGGACCTGTAGACAGGGTGAGTGCCTGTGGTGATGGCAGGTTTCAAGTTGCCCTGGTGTTAGCACCTTGTGATGCCTCGGGTTTCTTCTGTTGCGGTTTTTGGTTCCAGCTGCTGTTTCTAGTTCCAGTTGGGGACCTATTTCTGTACGGTTGCGGAGGTGATACTTTAGTGTCACGGTGGAGTTTTCTGGAGGTTCCGGAGGAGAGACTACTCGGGTTAGTATTGGGTGCATCCGTAGCGGAGTGCGGTACCAACCTTGGCCTTTGAGGTTCACAAAATATTCTGATTTGGTTTCAGAGAGTGACGGAGCTGAGCTTGGTGATATCTTGGAGTGTGTACCCACACCGGTGTTGTGGGACATGGACGATATCTATGGGGCCATTATCATGAGTTTCATGGTGAACACCTTGAGGAGATAGAGTTATGGAGATAATACTGGTCTCCAAACTACATCTCTATTATTTTGGGTACAGTGTTTGGAGGTGCGAGTTCATCCTTTGTACATGGCACTGATGATACGGTTGGAGCTAATAGAGTTGGGAAGAGTTTAGAGGTCCCAACCTTCAACCCTATTCTGGAGTTCTTTGCACGGTTGAGGAGAAACTACCAAGGGGTGAGAATTGACAATCTATGAGGCTTGCAGGAGTTTTAACGGAAGACTAGGGAGAGTCTTCGAGAGGTGTAAACAAGAATGCGTTGGTTGATCAGTGTTACCCATGGGGTGACAGAGGCACAAGCTGTCCAATATTGGTATGGGATATTGGATAGGGAGTAAAGACGTAGAGTGAGAGATGCTATCTTACTACAGGAGACATCACCTACGTTGGCCATTGTGTTTTGTCTTGCTAAGCGTATTGAGCTTAACATGCAAGAAGAGAGGGTAGTGACTGCTAGGTTCAGCAAGGATTCACCATCTTCATCAACGTCTTCACGTTACCAGTGGTTAACACAAACCCGGAGTGGTTATGGTAGACATGTGGGACAATCTTGACCATCTGGACAAAGTGGTGAAGGTGCAACATCCAGACCATTGCCATCCTTTTTAGGTCAACAATCAGTTGTTGGGATGGTATGTTCGACATGTGGTGGACCTCATCACAAGAAGGATTGCCTTCAAGGTCGAAGGATGGATTCTGTTGGAGTAAAATCATGTGAGCATTGTAACAGACATGATCACATGATGGATTGATGTTTTGATCTCCATCTAGAATTACGATCAACAAGAGTTGCCATGGCAGTTCCTAGAAGAGGACGAGGAGTTCAAGATGGTAGGGGTGGTGGTAGAGGACCAGCCCCTACTCAAGTGTTAGCCCATGAGGCTAGTCATGAGGTGAACATGGCATCTCGATTGGAGCAGAAGATAGCAAGTATGGCTATAGCCCAACAAAGATCAGATTATGGAGCTGGTACCTCTACATCATATGATGAAGATGTTGTGGAGTACATGTGCGCAGCGGCACAACCATGTGCAGTTGTTGTGACTCATAGTGCGACACATACTTCTGAGTCTAGAGGAGCATATGTGGAGTTGGATCCACAAAGAGGGGAGGCTAGCCGACAGGTTAGACTTCCTTAGTCTTTCACATTGTCCGAGGCATTGAACACCTCATCCATGGCTCCTAGACAACCTATTGGAGAGATGAGGGTGCAAGCCAATGTGGATTTACTTGGAGATGGAGCAAGTAGGGACCAGCCATCAACATCGTATGAGGAAGCATCGAGCGCAATGTTGGGCGCGGCAAAGACTCATGTTCATTCTCCTATTTTCTCAGCCAAGGATTTATTGGAGTTGGAGGTGTCATCATCCCATGTACTACGATTGGCAGTCACACTTTGCGAAAGCAAAGAAGATGTGCTGGTTCCTTCTAGTACTGTTGATCCTGGGATCAGGACAACTATTAGTGGAACTTGGCAAGCTGATGCTGCTCGAATGATGGAGTTATCGGCGAGGCCATACGAGCGTACTATGGTGTCACCAAGTGCGGTGATGTTGGATAACAGAAGTGGTGTCTTCTGTTTGGTCGGACCTCTAGGAAAGGTACCCCTTATGTTGGGTAAGAATGCACTACTTGGTCTTGGTTTGCTAAAGACCGATGTGGAGAGATGTCCATTCAAGATTCAGACATCTCTTGGAGGTTCTAGTGATGCCCCGGCACCATACATCATCCGGATGGCGTTGACTGTGCAAGTGCAACCGGATCATGTCATAGATAGCTCTAGAACGTGAGCACGTGCTGTGGTTACACTTGCAGAGTCCTATGATGTATTGGTGGGTGCGGTAGTGCTCAATCCCATCGGCTATAAAGCCGATGGGGTTTAGCATTGATTATTGGGAGGAGATAGCCTCTTATCGGCTAGGTTGGCAATCTAGTGAGGGCCGAGTGAATCGATTACCTGTACGATTCATTACGGATTCTAGGCCTTTACCAAGTGGAGGTTTGTCGTATGTTGTAGCCTTCAGTACTTGTGTTACTTGGCCTGGTGATTTGTTGGAGGGTAACATGGATGCTCATGATAGTCATGGTCGAGAGTATGTGGCTATCATGCCAAGTCTTAGTGGAGTAGTATCATCCACGTTGGATGGAACACTAGGTACTTCAAGTATGCAACTACAACAAATGGCTCATTAGCTCATACATCAGGCTTGGAGTGAAATGTAGACAAGCTGTCTAAGGAGAAGGCTAAGATGGAGCAGAAGGTCCAAGAGGCGAAGAAGGCCTACGAAGAGATCTGCCGTATTCGGGGTGTGGAGATCCATTTTGTAGAAAAGGAGAATGCTCAACTTTGAGAGACGGTGCATGACCTGAAGTGAAGATTAATTCAGCTAGACGTGGAGGCGCGTGCAAAGTTAAAGAACCTCGCTTACAAATGTATGCTGCATCTGTTCACACGGTGTGATCGGGTTGAAGTGCAACAGTTGGAGCAGTTGGTGACGATGGAGAATCCCGGCGACTCAAAGAATTGCAGAAAAGAGATGTACAAAGCGTTGGGTCGAGATTTCATGGAAGCCATGGCTGTACATCGACAGAAGATTGTAGCCAATGTACAGGAAATGTAGTTAGAAATCAACGCATTCACGCAAGCAACGGAGGTGCGATCGAGCGGCTTAGATCAAAGTAGAAGATTTAGGAGAGAGCGATATGTGTAGAGGCAGTTAGGAGTAGCAGTTAGAACATTCATTATAAGAAGTCGTAGGAAATAGAGTGATGGATCTTTCTATCTTTGCAAGTATCAAGTCTGTTGGTCTGCAAATTATAGTTGTGGCAGAATGAGCACTCGAGGAGCTAATGTCTGCATGCTAACATTGTGACAACAGAGACGTGTATCCGTAACGTTATCCGGATATTCGTCCATGAGCTAAGCTTGTCTATAGCAGCAGAAGTACTTTAGAGAGTATTTTCACCGAGATGCAAACTTGTAACGAGAGAGATCCCCATCCCGAAGTAAAGCAAACTGTTGAAATCTATTTGCTGTGTCTGTGGAATTGGTGATGTGATGGGTATGTGAAGGAATTGGACTTGGATCGATTGCCTTCTTTGTGAACACTCTTTGGACTCTGCAGTCCAGAGTTAGAAAGACGCATAAATGCATGTTTCTCTTCTTTGCTAGTGTGGTTTGATCCCTTATTCCCTTGGGAACGAATCAATCTATACGAATTCGGACTAGGTAAGGCATACCCATGCTATCATAATTCCCTCGCAATTCACTCATGTGAACTCCCTAATGGTATTCATGTCTAACCAACATATATTCGGACGAACCTGAATATAACTCTTTATTTACAAAAACCAAAAAAAATCCTACTTATCCCAAGACTTATGCTCCTGCAATTTTGTACCAATACTACAACAGTACCTACATTGTCAGAGGCATCACGACGTCAGGTGTTGGATCAGGGTATGGACCTGAACTATTTGACATGGATTGTGAGCCTTAGATTGGCTGTGCAGAGAGGCATGCGATCCACATGTATGACTGCAAGAACATTGGTAAGTTCTTTGCCTATCAAGATGGTGGAGGCAAAAGCTGGGGGCGAGAAGTGCCCAAGATCTCATCCTTGGTCTTATGGGGATGTTAGAGAAGAAGAGGTAGGATCTTCTTTGAGTATCATTAGAGTTTTTTGCGCGGAGCAAGCGGTGGTTACCACTTTACACATTTGTGATACAACACAAAGGGTTCTGACTACTGAAGAGGGAGTTCCTTCGAGATAGTGGAGCCTGGTATGAGAGAGCAGAAAAACCTTTCTGCTCAAGAGGTTATCATTTAGCAACCAGATACTACGTCTTCTATCTTTAGTGTTGATGGAGAGGAGATTTGAGATATTGAGATTGGTCCCAAAGTGACAGGAGAGGAAAGACGTAGGGTATGGAGGTTTTTGAGGAGTTTCAGAAAATGTTTTTCTTTCAGTATGAAGGATTAAGGCTATTTGAAGGGACCTGACATACAGATTGACTTCACAACAAATGCACTAGTCTTCCGTCGTCCCTATCATTACAGTGATATGGAGAGAGATCTGATCCAAAGTAGCTGTCAAGACCTTCTTGAGGCTAGATTAATGGAGATATCATATGGAGAGTATGCCTCTGTTATGGTGATGCCAGTCAAGAAGGATGTACATGGCAATTATACAGATAGATGCATGTGTGGTGATTACAGATCTATCAATCGACAGACAAAATCTGATCGATATGCTATGCTTACACCTGAGGAGATCTTTGATGAAGGTGGGCATGCAAAGGTTTTCATTACATTGGATTTACGAGCAGGATATCATCTACTGCGAAATCGAGATGAGGATAAGGCCAAGACAGCCTTTTGGGCAATTGATTCGTATGGCAAGGATGTGTTGTATCAGTGGAAGTTCTTACCATTTGAGCGACTTATTGCTCATGGCCTCAAGTTGCATCCTAGAAAGTGCAAGTTCTTTCAGGAGCAGATAGAGTACTTGGGTCATACCATATACCCATGAGGATTGGGAGTTCAGCAAACCAAGGTGGAGGCAATCTTCCATATTCCACAACCCTCAAATGTGAGTAGGGTGTGAGCTTTCCTTGGACTTGCAAACTTCTATCGTCGATATGTGCAAGGATTTAGCACTATTGCCAAAGCCTTGACAAAGCTAACAAAGCTAGATC
The DNA here is from genome assembly GCA_014180765.2 of Marchantia paleacea. NCBI lineage: Eukaryota > Viridiplantae > Streptophyta > Marchantiopsida > Marchantiales > Marchantiaceae > Marchantia > Marchantia paleacea. The sequence continues at coordinate 3,063,069 of MUAA02000018.1, forward strand.
AAGAATGGAATTGGGGAGATGAACAGGAGAGAGCTTTTGTTGAGCTCAAGGGAAGGTTGACATCTGTCCCTATTTTGAGGAGACGTGTGAGAGGTCGTCCGTTTCAAGTACATACCGATTGGAGTATGTTGGCTTTGGGAGCAGTGCTTATCCAACATGATGATGAGGGGAAGGAGTTTGTAGTGGCTTATGCAAGTCGGTCCAACAATGCAGCCGAGTCGAATTATAGTTCTTATGAAGGAGAATATTTGGCAACTGTTTGGGCGGTGGCACATTTCAGATGTTATTTGTTTGGAAACTCCTTCACTCTCATCACTGATCATCAACCATTGAAATGGTTGATGGAATCAAACAAGCTTATAGGAAAGCTTGCACGATGGGCTCTTATGCTACAGGAGTATGATTTCACGATTGTTCATAGACCTGGGGTGGTGAACCGTGATGATAGGTGAAGTCTTGGACTTGAATAACCCTGATGTTTGGATTAGGGTGTGTTCTCAAAGGGCATAACTCTTCTGTAGGGTCATGCCCATGGCATTTGAGAACCTGACTATTGCTTAGCATAAAGATACTTTACGTTATGCTACCATCCGAGGAGGTGGATATCGATCTTTAATTCGCAGATTTCATGTTAGTGATTACGTTTACTTGCAGCAAAGAGCACCGACCATATTGGATGTAACGGCTAGTCCTACGATTTTACGAGTACGTGAGGTTTAACCTTCCGGAGTTTTGGTATTCGAGGGTTGTGATGGTGTGATTTGGAAGGATCATGTGCGTAATTGTGCGCCATGTCACCTTCCAAACATTGATGGTACTATGGATCCAAGCTTGGCAGTAGTATGTGCAGGCTTAAGATGTATGTCATGTGGAGCAGCTGGTGGAGCAGCCAGTATGTTGATTTGTGATTGTTGTTCAAGAGGATGGCATATGTCATGTTTGACACCTCCTCTCAATGCAGTATCCAGTGGACGGTGGAGATGTCCTCGATACGTTTAGCAGGCAAGCAGGTCTGACCAATACATGATATGGATTGCAGATAGGCGACTAACGATCGGGTATTGTAGCACCCGGCCTTCTGATCTTAGCCCCACGAAGGGCATATCGTGTTATGGACTAGATGGCTACCTGGTGAACGGAGTTCCTCAGAGGGTGGTTAGAGGGACCTAACCGCCTGTAAGGGGGGTGATTGGGATAGACTTGTGTTGGTGTATGACAATCTATGTGTTGTGATGTTTGATGTGACAGCAATGTATGTTGTGATGCGATATGTATGTGCACCACAGCTATCATGATTTATGTAGTGGCATCTCTAATTAGGTAGCTGTGCATATGTAGGAGTAGTTAGAGCCGGTTGTGCAGTTAGCACTGTTCGAACTAGAATTGCCGTTAGGGCCGACAGCGCCGTTAGGGGTCCTAGGGCTCAAGGGGTAGAGTTTGAATTAGGTCTCCTTGGAGGACAGTTTTCGAAGTTGAGCCTTTGAGAGTGGCTATGGTGGATAGTAGCTAGTGTGGGAATTCAAAGTCTTTGAAGCACAAAGTGAGTTTGGCTTGACTGTAATCTCTCTTTTATGCTATGGTTATGAACGGAGTGTCGTTGTGGACGTTTTAAGAGTACAAAAGATTTTGATTGGGATACACTTGTGTTGGTGTATGACGATCTATGTGTTGTGATGTTTAATGTGACAGCGATATATGTTGTGATGCGATATATATGTGCACGACATTGATCCACCAACAAGTTCCTCAACTATTAGCATCTTATGCATACTCAAGTATGTTGTGCATTATAATGAGAATAATTGATTTAAGGTCTGTGCAATCTTTCTTCTTAATTCATTTCTAATAAAATTAATCTTGTGCTCATTTTTTTCCTTGGTGTATTGGTAGATTGAATCACTTTGTTTTGTTGAAATCAAAGCTTGTATATAATACCGAGACTTTCTAATTTATACCGTTTTTTTTGCTGGCAAAGTCTCAACTGAATGCCTTCACGCACATCTCAGCGTTCCACATTTTTGGTGGCCCTTTGTTTCCTACTTTGTAGGCTATCTTCTCACTCCAAAAATTTTCACACAACTATGGTAAAATGTAATCCCATCTTCAAAGTGTAGAGGCATAGTATACGAAGATTGTGGGAATTTTTTGTGGTTTTTGAAATATCATTATTCACCTTCTTCATGTTAACACATGGATCAAACACACTCTGTGAAAATCCTTGTGCTTTCATGAACTCATCAAACCTTGCATTCCATTGCGTATGAGCTTGCTTCAATCCATATAGAGATTTCAGCAATCTACAAACTAACTTCTCTTGACCTTTCTTCTCATAGCCAGTAGGTTGTCTCATGTAGATTTCTTCCTCCAAAGGCTCATATAGAAAAGCCGTGACAACATCCATCTTATCCATAACTAGACCAAATATCGCAGCAAGTGCACATACCAGAGGAATTGTAGCATACTTTGATACAAGTGAGAAGACTTTGTTGTAGTCCACACCTTTTTCTTGTGTGAAGCCCTTTGCCACCAACCCGGTTTTGAAGATTCTCTTCTCTTCATCCACTGGATTATCCTTCAACTTGTACATCCACTTGCTATCAACCAAAGGTTGACCCTTTGGAAGCTCCACCAGCTCCCAAGTCTTGTTCTCAACAAGTGATTGCATCTCACGCTCCATAGCAATATCCCACTCAAGCTTATGATAGAGGCTTGAGCTTCTCCATATGAACAAGGTTTTCAAACTTTCAAGATCAACGCATTGCCATCATCATTCTCAGATTCAATATCATGATCCTCAAGAATAGATGAATCAGCCCATGTTCCATACCTTTCGGGAGCTCAACTAATCTTATTTGATGATCTCCTAGTAAATGGTTCTGGTTGATCTCCATCGTTTCGTGCTGTGTCTTGAGGCTAAGCAACGATAACTTGCTACTCCAATTCATATTGTTCAGAAATTTGCTCCATCTGCTCTAGAGCTTCTCCTTGTGACGCATCATTAAACCCATAATTATCAATCTCCCCCTCAACAACATCCATGAGTGGAGATTTGTCTTTGTCAATACGAGGACCCGGAGATATCTCCCCCTCTTTCAATGATCTGGGCTCATCGAAAGAAACATCAAGCTACAGTACTAGTAATTTCAACTACATATACCAGAAATTTACCTAAATGCTAGAGATAGATGGTGTGGCAAGAAACTTCACTAATCATGAATGTCTAAGAATGTTCGAGAGAGTCTATCAGGGAAGAGTCATGCCTACCGAATAAATTACGAGATGTAACAATCCAGGTACAAAGAAGAATGACAAAAGACTTGCAACCGCATGTGAGGATCCAGTGTCTCTCAACTCCCCACATACTCCTAGTCCACTGATAGATGACGGAGAATCTTCCTCCCTTGAGTAAGTAATCACCTCAAACGGACATTGGAGTTCTTCACTGCATTCCAGCTCCGGTAGAGAGATTATAGGTTCGAGAGACTGAAGATAATCTGAGAGCTCCGCATCCTCCATCTCCATCCGTGCCCGCTGAATCTTCTGCTCATTACCCTCAACCCTCGAACGCTTGGATCCGCGTGCGTCATTATTACAAAATCACTCTATGGAACATGCAAGATCCAACCGTATTTTAAACCACATTACACTCCCATACAATCGGCATTTGTACAAGCACGTATGAACAAATTTGCAGCCACCGTTGTAAAACGTCAATCCGGATGGCTTGTAAACGTTGGTTCTGCGCGTGGAAGACCTGCCCAGAGCTGTCCGTGGGATCACGCCAACATCCCTGGTATCACAGTCGGAGGCGCCAATCGAAGAGCAAGGAGGATGTCATGTGGGCTTTTCTGCTTAGATGTTATGATGTGGATTCTTAACGGTGATTAAACTGATGGGATCTACCCCACCTTGTACTTGATAGTTACAACTCATAGTGAGGGTATGAGGGAGTATCGAACTTTCCTTGAGGCTTCCATGCACAGACCTAAATCTTACCTCTGCAGCTATACTCACACTGTCAATGAAGTACCAGCAGTTTTTTCTTCAATCATTTTCTATCACTGAATGGCACAGCACTTAGTGCATGAGTTCCACATCTGTGCTGATCTCTACTCAACAATTCGCCTTGAGTCACCAAAGCAAAATCTGGAAGCAAAAGCGCTTTCTACTGACGTTGAAATGTATGGGAGTGCAAAATCTTTCATGAAATCCAACGGGCATTCTGTACATGCATATGCATCAGAGATTTGTATCCAAATGTGCCGCAGGGGTTGTAAAACGTCAGCCCGGATGGTTCGTAAACGTTGATGCTATGCGCTGAATACATATATTTGTTGTGAAAAAGTCGGTTGCGCCTGATTTGTCAATCAAGATTGCATTTTGATACTATTCCCGTGTTCAAGTTCGCGGAAAATTCAAATCTTGAGAATGATTATTGAATTGTAATAAGATGAAAATCTCAAACTGATGTGAATTAATTATTCTTAAAGTCATCTTAAAGTTATCTCATTGCTTGAAGACTGTTACCAAGTACTGGATAACAGACTCCTGTCGTAAGGCGTACATGAGGAACAAGTGAACAGAAGAATATATTCGTGAGTGTTCAGACAATTGGTGACAATTCTTGTGAATTACATCGAGTACTGGAGGAGAATGAGAAATACTAGGTTGAATTACTAGGCGAGGGTTAATTGCTTTGAGTAAGGGTTTTGTATCAATTCACAGCGTACATTCTGAACCTGAATCTATCTACATCTCATGTGTTTTCCTAGCTTAACAACTTCACCTTACCACAATCACTCAAGTTATCACATAATTCCCATGGTGTTCTTTATTTCTTGTGATTTCTTCATCCTCTCACTTTTTGTCTTTCAACTCAATTTCATAAATTGAGCTCCAAGTTTGAGAATACATAATGTGGGTTAAAAACTGATCTTTCAATTTTTTTCTTCCTATTCATGAGATTACACCATGATCATTAGATGTAGGTTAAGTAAAATTCATATTCCACGTTGATATGTATTCTTACCAATTAGATCCTTTTTTATTTTCACTTCAGATCCCTTCAAATTAAAATTCTTTTCATTTGAATTAAGCTCCAAGTCCAATAATTAATATCTTTTACTTTTGTTGACTAAGTTCATTAGTTATCTAGTCATCTTCAACATGATTCCAAATTTATATTTAGATTCAAATGATACTAAGCAAATCAAAACATTAAGTTGACATATCTCCACATTGATCATAATCTCATAATAGCTAATTAAGTAACAAGAAATTAAGGAAATATTGACAGTCACATTTATATGATAAAAATAAATAAGATAACTTTAGTTTTTGATATTCAAAGTGCTATAAGTTTGGTCCAAAATCAATTAATTTACAGAACATAAAATGATAAAGTGATATTATAGCTCAATATCACTTTATATTAGAAGTGATTGAGAATATCAATTTAAAATTTTAGAAAATTGGTGTTGTACATAAAAAAATACAATATGTTGAATAAGTCGTTACTGATTTAGAAAATACAATACAAGTTGAACTTGCTTGGGATGCTATGAAGTAACATGAAAAAATGAAAAATAAAACAAAAATGAACATGAAATCAAGTTTAAGATTGTTGATGTGAATTTTAATAATTACAGAGTTTTTTATTTCCTCCTCGGATGGTAGCATAACGCAAAGTATATCTATGTTGAGCAATAGCCAGGTTCTCAAATGTCATGGGCATGACTCTACGGAAGAGTTCTACCCTTTGAGAACACCCTAACCCAAACATCAGTGTTATCCAAGTCCAAGACTTCACCTGACTCTCAATGGATAGCTGCCGGTAAGTCTTGATCTCTACCATATAATAAAAAGTACAGTGAGAATGATGCTAGAGATGCTTGTCGGCTAAATCGATAACCCATGGCCAACCAAGGTAGCTGGATGTCCCAGTCCCCCATATGACCTTTCTCCAGCCAAACTTTCTCAGTTCTCTCTTCACCGTCTGAACAACTCTCTCTGCTAGACCATCAGCCTCAAGATGATCTCTTGAGGTGGTATGATGATTGATCAACGCTCGATCACACAAAGTCTGAAACTCGGCCAAAAACTCAGTATCCTGATCAGTCAACATTCTGCTGATGCACCAAATCGGCTAAGCACTGTAGCTAAGAACGCATAAGCTGTTCCCTCACTTGACTTGTCGGGCAAGGCCACGAACTCAATCCACTTGGAGAAATGTTCCACCATGACCAACACATATCAATGGTGTCGTATAGTCAATGGCAAAGGTCATGCAAAATCCAAGCTCCAACGATAACCAAGTCCCATAATCGGCAGAGGATGTAGTTGTGGTGTAGGGGTATTGAATGATACTCGAACACGATCACATACCATACATCTCGCCACAAACTGCTGCACCTCAGTTTGCATACCTCTCCACCAATAGTGACTTTGAAGTAAGCTATATGTCCGCTTCTAACTCCTCATAAGCATGTCTGACCAACTATGCTTTCTGAGATGGAAGTGTGGCACAACACGAACGCTGCCATCTCCCCATACTCGAAGAAGGTGTCTACCTTCCCATCTAAACCATCGAGCTCTCTGTAAAACTCGATCCCGCTCCTTTGCACTCAAGGTGCCCAACAAAGCACTGGTACGAAGATACTCCAACACCCACATGTCATCATGGATGTCTCGGTTTACCATCAAACCGTCCTCAACCTCAGCGTCCAAGGCTAATATATCTGCTGTCTGATCCAAGAGAGATATCATATAGCTCTCAAGCACCAACATACTCAAAAAGGCAGATGCATGCCAACCCGGCACCATCTCCTCATCAGTATCACCGTGCCATCGAGCCCCGGTTTCGTCAACTTGACTTGTACATGGATTTTGACTTAATCCATCTGCATCACAGTTCACCACTCCAGGTCTTTGAACAACCGTGAAATCATACTCTTGTAGGATAAGAGGCCATTGTGCAAGCTTTCCTGTAAACTTGTCCGATTCCATCAACCATTTCAATGGTTGATGATCAGTGATGAGAGTGAAAGAGTTTCCAAACAAATAACATCTGAAATGTGCCACCGCCCAAACAGCTGCCAAACATTCTCCTTCATAAGAACTATACTTCGACTCCGCTGCATTGTTGGAACGACTTGCATAAGCCACTACAAACTCCTTCCCCTCATCATCATGTTGGGTAAGCACTACTACTAAACCCAACATACTCCAATCAGTATGTACTTGAAACGGACGACCTCTCACAGGAGATGTCAACCTTCCCTGAGGAAAGTCCAAGGAAAGCTCAAACCCTACTCACATCTGAGGGTTGTGGAATACGCAAGATTGCCTCCACCTTGATTTGCTGAACTCCCAATCCTCCTGGGTATATGGTATGACCCAAGTACTCTACTTGCTCCTGAATGAACTTACACTTTTTAGGATGCAACTTGAGGCCATGAGCAATCAGTCGTTCAAATACCTCCTGCAAATGTATCTCATGCTCACTCACTGTAGCACTATACACTAGAATATCATCGACGTAGGCTCTGGTACAATCCAGTCCGGCTAGGATCCTATCCATCACTCTTTGGAACTCAGCAGGTGCATTCTTCAACCCAAACGGTAACAACTTCCACTTATACAACACATCCTTGTCATGCGAATCAATTGCCCAAAAGGCTGTCTTGGCCTTATCCTCATCTCGCATCCGCAACTGATGATATTCTGCTCGTAAATCCAATGTATTGAAAACCTTTGCGAGCCCATCTGCATCAAAGATCTCCTCAAGTGTTGGCATAGCATATGGATCACATTTTGTCTGTCGATTGATAGATCGGTAGTCACCACATATACGTCTATCTGTATAATTGCCATATATATCCTTCTTGACTGGCATCACCACAGCAAAGGCATACTCTCCATATGATATCTCCACTAATCCAGCCTCAAGAAGGTCTTGACACCTACTTTGGATCAGATTTCTCTCCATAGTACTGTATCGATAGGGACGACGGAAGACTGGTGCATCTGTTGTCAAGTCAATCCGTATGCCAGGTTTCTTCAAACAGCCTAAATCCTTCATATTGAAGGCAAAATAGTTACTGAAACTCCTCAGAAACCTCCACACCCTACGTCTTTCTTCTCCTATCACTTTGAGACCAATCTCAATATCCCAAATCTCCTCTCCATCGACACTAGAGATAGAAGACATAGTATCTGGTTGCTAAATGACAACCTCTTAAGCATAGAGCTTTTTTTGCTTTCTCATACCAGGCTCCACTATCTCAGTGTGAACAACTCCTACTGTCGTAGCTGTAACCTCTTGTGTTGTATCACAAAGGTCAAAAGTGGTAACCACCGCCTGCTCCGCGCAAAAAACTCCAACGATACTCAAAGAAGATCCTACCTCTCCTTCTCTAACATCCCCATAAGACCAAGGATGAGATCTTGGGCACTTCTCGCCCCCAGCTTTTGCCTCCACCGTCTCGGTAGGCAAAGAGCTTACTAATGGTCTTGCAGTCATACATGTGGATCTCATGCGTCTTTGCTCATCCAATCCAAGGCTCACAATCCATGTCAAAAAGTTAAGGTCCATAGCCTGACCCAACACCTGAAGTCGTGAAGCCATTGACAACGTAGGTACTGCTGTAGTACCTGTACAAAATCCCATAGCTCGCTCTCTTTCTTCAGCGTTGGGTTTCACCAACCGCTACAAGCAAGTATCCCAAACAAGTCCAGGTCCTCCCTCTTTGTAAGCATGGGAAGTTGGGTAACTCAACAACGTGGCTAATGCAGCTCTTGGCTGACCGAGAAGGTTCACCACTGCCATGGGTGACCTGTCAGCATAGACCACTGCTTGGGAGTGTCTACCCACATCCAAAATACTCTCCACTGTGAGATGTGAGGGCCTCTTCACTCCGTCATATGCTCGCAATAAAACCTCCCTTGGAAGAAGATTTGTCCACCACATACGTGGACGGTGTGCACGAGATCCTACTCTCGCTACATCCAGCAATACCGTTGGTCCAATCCATGACCGCACCTGATGTGCACTCGTCATCACCCGTGCACGTGGATCACCCAACAAGGGAACATTTTCCAAAATGTATGCAGGAGAATAGGTCTGCTATGACTAAAGAGAACGTAACACACGTAACATCTCCCAAAACATGCCTGAACGTGAATCCTGTAGCCCATGACCATTACCAGCAGGTGTGTGTCCCTGACATGGCCATCTAGTAATAACCAAATGTATGTTGCCATGCCGAGCAAGGTCTTGCGCCCCCAACAACGAAATATCTGACCGCAAGGCCTGCTGATATCCTTGAACTGCCAACACTGGTAGAAGATATGGATATCTCCGCACCAACTGTGCCACATGGCGTAATGAGATGCACCTTGCAATCTCATCTCGCTCCACATACAAGTATCGATGTACTCGTATGCCAGACTGCAAAACAGCAGCCAAACCTATGCTAATCCCTCCAAACAGATCTAGCACACATAAACCCTATTATAGATACTGCCAAACGATAGGCGTGGTATCTAAAGGTGACAACATAGTGGAAGTGGGAATAACTTTCTTCGTCTCCTCCCTCTCTGGAGCAAAAGACTCACTCCAAGCCTGATGTAAAAGCTGATCAGCCATCTGTTGTAGCTGCATACATGAAGTACCTAGTGTTCCATCCAACGTGGATGACACTACTCCACTAAGACTTGGCATGATAGTCACATCCCCTCGACCATGACTATCATGAGCATCCATGTTACCCTCCAACAAATCACTAGGCCAAGTAACACAAAGTAATACTGAAGGATGCAACATACACCAAACCTCCACTTGGTAAAGGCCTGGAACCGGTGATGAATCGTACAGGTAATCGACTCACTCGGCCCTCGCCAGATTGCCAACCTGGCCGATAAGAGGTTGTCTCCTCCCAATAATCAATGCTAAACCCCATCGGGTATAACACTGCCGCACCCACCAATACATCATAGGACTTTGCAAGTGTAATCACAACACATGCTCGCGTTCTAGAGCTATCTATGACATGATCCGGTTGCACTTGCACAGTCAACGCCATCCGGGTGATGTATGGTGCCGGGGCATCACTAGAACCTCCAAGAGATGTCTGAATCTGGAATGGACATATCCCCACATCGGTCTTTCGCAAACCAAGACCAAGTAGTGCATTCGTACCCAACATAAGGGGTTGTGCACCAAAATCCAACAACACGCGTTGAGGTCGATAAACCTTTCTTGGAGATCCGACCAAACAGAAGACACCACTTCTGTTATCCAACATCACCAAACTTGGTGACTCATGGTACGCTCGTATGCCGGCCTCACTGATAACTCCATCATTCGAGCGGTAGCAACTTACCAAGTTCCACTAGTAGCTGTTCTGATCCCATGATCAACACTACAAGAAGCAACCAGCACATCCTCTTTGCTTTCGCAAAGTGTGGCTGCCAATCGTAGTACATGGGATGATGACACCCCCAACTCCAATAAATCCTTGGCTGAGAAAACAGGAGAATGAACAAGAGTCTTTGCCACCCCCAACATTGCACTGGATGCTTCCTCAGACGATGTTGATGGCTGGTCCCTACTTGCTCCATCTCCAAGTACATCCACATTCGCTTGCACCCTTACCTCTCCAATAGGTTGTCTAGGAGCCATGGATGAGGTGTTCAATGCCTCAGACAATGTGAAAGACCGAGGAAGTCTAACCTGTGAGCTAGCCTCCCCTCTTTGTGGATCCAACTCCATAGATGCTCCTCTAGACTCAGTAGTATGTGTCGCACTATGAGTCACAGCAACTGCACATGGTTGTGCCGCTGCGCACATGTACTCCACAATATCTCCATCATATGATGTAGAGGTACTAGCTCCAGAAGCTGATCTTTGTTGGGCTATAGCCATACTTGCTATCTTCTGCTCCAATCGAGATGCCATGTTCACTTCATGACTAGCCTCATGGACTAACACTTGAGTAGGGGCTGATCCTCTACCACCACCCCTACCACCTTGAACTCCTCGTCCTCTTCTAGGAACTGCCATGGCAACTCTTGTTGATCGTAATTCTGGATTGAGATCAAAACATCGATCCATCATGTGACCATGTTTGTTACAATGCTCACATGATTTTACTCCAACAGGATCCATCCTTCGACCTTGAAGGCAATCCTTCTTGTGATGAGGTCCACCACATGTCGAACATACCATCCCAACAACTGATTGTTGCACCTTCACCACTATGGCAAAGGAGATGGATGTTGAAAAGGATGGCAATGGTCTGGATGTTGCACCTTCACCACTCTATCCAGATAGTCGAGACTGTCCCACATGTCTACCTTTAACAACAAGGTTACATTAGAATTGGATAGTTGTAGTGTTTATTGATTCGTTCCCAAGGGAGTGGGGTGTTAACCGAATATCAAGTGGGGAATAGGTGTGTTTAGACTTCTTTAATCAACTCTGGACAATCACAGTCCGAAGAGTGGAATCAATTCATAACTTAACAACCCATCAAGACATAAAGTTCCAAGAATTTCCAGAAGGAATTCTTTTACTAAGATTGGGTGATCCCAATTTCAAGAGGTAATATTCACCAGGCGTAAGCTCGCTAAAGTTCTCCCGCCGAAATTGTCGATAGCCAAACTCGTGGGACGAATTCCTGGTTATCTTCACAGGAATCCGATCTCCAGTCAGGTAGGCCACCACGATCTCTGCTCGGCTTCGAGAGTTTCCGTTCTACCCTGGCTACACATGAACAAATCTTGATTTTCTCTTGCAAATTGAAGATGTCTCCACTAACTACTCTAGTCCTATTTATACACAATTCTAACGTCCTATCCGAATCGCTACCTACACGGATCGCATCCGACTACAACTTCGGAGATCTGTTGCACCCTTCGATGATATCTCTTCACGCCAGGCGAAAGCATCAACGCTGATTTGCAACTCTCTGATATCTTCTGCGATCTCCCTCCGGTGAATTCGCATCGCTTCCTGACACTCACGACCCATCGGTTTGTACATCTCCTTTCGTTTTTCTTTCGAATCGCCAAGAGTGTTCATCGCCGTGGTCAAGGCCTCCAATCGATCAGCTTCCACATCATCACACCGGGCAAGAAGATACTTCGCACACTTACCAGCCAAAACTTCTAATCTAACGGGTCGCTCTGTATCGATCTCGTGCAACTGGCGCTTCACCTCCTTCAATTGATTCCGAAGCCGCTCATTCTCGACTTCCACAAACTTCAACCCTGCCCCGCGGATTTTGCATATCTCCCCATAAGCCTTCTTTGCTGCTGTCACTTCCCGTTGTGCTTCTGCCTTCTCCTTCTCCAGACGCCCCACCGACTCTGTCAACTGCTTAATAGTCTAGGTCTGGTCCTTCTTTCCTGTTGCAAGGCGGTTCATCAACTGAATGAGGTCCATGTAACTGTCTTCTTGGGGATTCCACCCCTGAATATAGTATGTTCCCATCTTGTTCAACTCCATGAGAACAGGGACAACTACATTTTTTCCAACACGGGCTAACTGCAACACCGAAGAGAGCGGTTCTCCACCATCTACTTTGGACGCCTTCACCTTAGGCCTCGATACTTTCGGCACCGGGCTCCTCGGCTTAACAATCTCCTTTAACTTCCGCTTCTTGTTGACCAGCGTTCGAACTTCCTCTATATTCGGACTTCGCACTCTCTTCCCCGAAGTTCCTGCCGAATCCTCTCTTCCGAATACAACTTCCTCAATTCCCCGCATTACTTCGTCCAACTCGTCTGAAGGCATCTCGCCTGCAACTGGCGACTGCAAGTTGCTTCCTTCTTCGGGATCCACACTTCTCGTTGATCCACTACTGGCTTCACTCATATTCGGCTCTCGCAAAACATTCTCTGCATCCATATGATACTTCACTCTTTCCCTTGGAGTTAACCACCCCATCCTTGAGTACATGTGTACCAGAAAGGAGAAAATGTACACTACTCCCTTCTCTCCTGCTTTCAACTTATGTCCCATAGCTTGCACATTCCGAGTGAATATTTCTCCCCAATTGACCTTGATCTTTCCTCCGACGAATCCTTCCACTATTCTCATCTTATGCATACTAGCGTAAGTAGTTCTCTGCGGTGAAAATAGCTGATTCAACGTATACATGATCTTCTGTCGGAAATCATCCTTAATCAAATCAATCTTGAACCCGTTTGTCCCCTTCCTTCCTCGAGGATCAAACCACTTGGACTCATCGAAGTCGAATCCGGTATGCAAAGCCGATCCTTCCCAATCGATGCCGTCCTTGTCTTCTGCATAATCCCGGCCCAATGCTTTCGCCCATAGAATCGCATCCCAGGAATCGGGGTAACCTCTCCATCCAATCGGATTGGCAACTTTCTTGGCCTTCACTTCTTCACACAACTCCGTACAGACATAGTCCCATCGCCATGCTAGGAACGCTCCGCCCAATTGCTTCAATCGTTTCAATTCTTCCAACGTCCAGTCCGGTTTTGGCACTAGAGGTCTAATTACACTGGCCATCTTCTGCGGAGGAGGTAATCGAATAGCTTCCCTTGCCCCCGATCGCAATGCCACTCGCTTCTTCATCGTGTCACTCTACTGGTTCTGCGCCCGCCACTGCTCAACGATATAGTTACAACTTACCCTAACCGAAACAGAATTGCTTCCGCCGGATTCAATCTACACATACTCTTCTCAACATGCATATTCACCTTAAGAGTCATCTTCGTATTCGTCAATACTCAATTCCGTCGAATATCATGCGTTTTATTCCGAAAACCAAGAAAACAAGCTTAAAATTCCTAACTAGGGTCCTACACTACCATAACCACTCCGGGTTTGTGTTAACCACTGGTAATGTGAAGACGTTGATGAAGATGGTGAATCCTTGCTGAACCCAGTAGTCACTACCCTCTCTTCTTGCATGTTGAGCTCAATACTCTCAGCAAGACAAAACACAATGGCCAACGTAGGTGATGTCTCCTGTAGTAAGGTAGCATCTCTCACTCTATGTCTCAACTCCCTATCCAATATCCCATACCAATATTGGGCAGCTTGTGCCTCTGTCACCCCATGGGTAACAGTGATCAACCGACGCATTCTAGTTTATCCCTCTCGAAGACTCTCCCGTCTTCCGTTGAAATTCCTGCAAGCCTCATAGCTTGTCAGTTCTCACCCCTTGGTAGTTTCTATTTAACCGTGCAAAGAACTCTAGAATAGGGTTGAAGGTTGGGACCTCTAAACTCTTCCCAACTCTACTAGCTCCAACCGTATCATGAGTGCCATGTACAAATGATGAACTCGCACCTCCAAACACTGTACCCAAAGTAATAGAGATGTAGTTTGGAGACCACTATTGTCTCCATAACTCTATCTCCTCAAGGTGTTCACCCCGGAACTCATGATAATCATCCATCAGCAGACCCTCCAAATGATGGAATAATCCCTTCCAAGCCATAAACAGACTGAACAACGTAGAGTTGCACATCCGCTGTAAATCACACCATGAGTCAAACTCCTGGATAAAGTCATCCAACTCAATAGTGCCAACTGTACCCGAATATCGTCTAGGACCCTTGGTGGCCCCATAGATATCGTCCATATCCCACAACACCGGTGTGGGTACACACTCCAAGATATCACCAAGCTCAGCTCTGTCACTCTCTGAAACCAAATCAAAATATTCTATGAACCTCAAAGGCCAAGGTTGGTATCGCACTCCGCTACGGGTGCACCCAATGCTAACCCGAGCAGTCTCTCCTCCCGAAACAGCAACTGGAACCAAAAACCGCAACAGAAGTAACCCGGGTGCTAACACAAGGGCAACCTGGTGCTAACACAAGGGCTACAAGGTGCTAACACAAGGGCAACCTGAAACCTGCGATCACCACAGGCACTCACCCACTCTACAGGTCCGCAAGTCCTGTCTCACTGGGGAGAAACGTGGATAGTTTGACTAGTCCGCAAATCCAGCCTCACTATCGGTAGCACACAGGAGCTCCAACGCTCCAAACAACAAAGCACCAACACAAACAAACGTGGTGCACAAAAGGGAAGCAGAGATGGAGGTATATCAATCACAAGAAACATAAAGCCTAATACTCCATCTCAAAAACATCCATCAAAGGGGTCAAACCAACCCAACCCGGACTGACATAGCCTCAGAAGGGCATTTAAAAACACAAAAACTCGATTTCTGAGGTCTTCTGCTCTGCAGATCGATAAACTAAGACTGGTTATCCGGCTATAAAAGGCATTGCCTTGAGCTAGCCTTTTTCAATTTGCTACCTAACGCAATTTATTTTTTTGCAAACGGACATCGTTTGAAACTTCTACTGACTCTGAAAATCTTCAACTTCAATTTCAGACCCCTAAACCTCAAAATTTTGCAATTCTGACACCGTTAGCCTTGGGCCTAACATCTCTATGCCCGCGTGACAAACTTTACATAATCTATTATTCCACCAAATTTCAGATCAAACGGACATTGTATGATAATCTAATAGCCTGCTGCTCCTATTTTCGACCCAAAAACTTCAAAAAACCAAATCTTGGACTTCTACCACTTCTATCCAAAATATTTTTTGGCCAATTTCAAATTAATGGTCCAAGACAACTATAAGCATCAACCCACTTCGTCAATTTTCAGCAGCGCTTCCGTCCTCGAAAATTCCCAATTCGGATTTACACTAAAACAGAAAATACAGAAATTTGAAATCGATAACATCCACCTCAAATCGACTCTACTTCTAGATCACCACCATAGGCTGCATTCCTGCAACGTTCTGCATGCTCAACAGGCAACGGATCAAAGCTACCATCAATCGAAACTCGCCAAAACACTTTCAGCGCTCCAAGAACTCCAAATTCTCACCATAGAATCCAATTTGAGTTTTCGAACTAATCGTTTTCACTCTCAAAACGTCAACTAGGACACTCCACTGATAACCAAAGCATAAAAGAGAGATTACAGTCAAGCCAAACCCACTTTGTGCTTCAAAGACTCCAGGTTCCCGCACTAGCTACTATCCACCATAGCCACACTCTCAAAGGCTCAACTTTGAGAACTGGCCTCCAAGGAGCCTTAATTCGAACTCTACCCCTTGAGCCCTAGAACCCCTAACGGCGCTGTCGGCCCTAACTGCACTAACTGCACAACCGGCTCTAACTGCTGTATCTACTCCTGCATACGCGCACCTACATAACTAGAGATGCTACTACATAAGTCATGACATGCCAATTCTGATGGAGCTAAACGAGATGGGAAACAGTTACATCCAATTGTGGAATCCCCAGGAAGACGGTTACATGGAGCTGATTCAGTTGCTGAACCGCACCGCCAAAGGAAAGAAGGATCAGGTGGATACTATAAAGCAATTGACAGAATCAATGGAGCGTCTGGAGAAGTTGAGGAAGGAGGCAGCGCAGGAAGCTATCACGGTGAAGCAGATCTACAGTGAAGTCTATAAAATTCGGAGCGCGGAGGTGAAGTTAGTAGAGAGGGAGAATGAGAAGCTTCAATAGCAATTGAAGAGGGCGAAGTAGCAATTGCATGAAGTTGATGTTGAAAGGCTGGCTAGACTAGAAGATTTGGCGAGTAGGTGTTCGCAATACCTTTTTGCTCGGTGTGACGATGTGGAGGCTGAAAGATTGGAACGTTTGACAGTGGCAATGAATACCCCTTGCGATTCGAAGGATCGAAGGAAGGAAATGTACAAAGCCATGGGACGTGAATTCCAGGAAGCGATGCGAGTCCATTGGAAGGAGATCGCAGAGGACATAAGGGAGTTGCAGGTGAGCGTTGATGCTTTCCCATTGAGGGAAGAGACGTCATTGAAGGGACCAGCAACTTTTCGAAGAAGTAGTCGGACGCGATCTGTGTAGGCGACGATTAGGAATAGGTGCAAGTAGATTGTATAAATAGGAGTAGTGTTAGAGTAGGATTATCGCTTTCTTAACAAGTATTTATTGAGAACCGTAATTAAAGTCAGGGTAGAATGAAGTGCTCGAGAAGCTGTTGAATATTACGTTCGATTGGCCTAGATTGGTGCGTGATACCTGTAAAGATACCCGGGTATTCGTCCATGACCATAGTCGAATTCACTTCGCAGTAGAACTTCATCAAAAACATCGCCTCGTCGACAGCTTGTAAAGGAGTGATCAAACTCCCATTAGTAAATCTGGAGTGAAATTTCAATTACATGTGTAATTATGTGCAATGTAATGGATGGGTAATGGTTTGTCAATTTGACTTAGTGGTCTTGGACTACTCTGTCACAGCACTCTTCGGACTGTGAATGTCCAGAGTCTTCAAAAGAAGCATAAACATTCATATTCGTCGCTGACAGAAAGATAACACCTCATTCCCTTGGGAACGAACTCTAATTTTGTACAAATGGCAAAACCTTTGTGTAACTTGTCTGTTACAGAGAATAACCGGTTCTGAGTTGCAAGAAGGTGACCAATGTGCCCCAATGTGTACACAGCGTACTGGCAGTGCTAGGAGTCGAACGGCAGAATGTTTTATTCAGACTAAGATGGAGGAAGCTTTGGGAGGTGAGAAGGAGATGTGGGAAGAGGAGGCAACGTTGGAAGATGAGTAGGAAGAGTTGGGAGAGGAGGAAGCGTCGGAAGATGAGTAGTAAGAGTTGGGAGAGGAGGAAGCGTTGGAAGATGAGTAGGAAGAGTTGGGAGTGGAGGAAGCGTTGGAATATGAGTAGTAAGAGTTGGGAGAGGAGGAAGCGTTGGAAGATGAGTAGGAAGAGTTGGGAGTGGGGGAAGCGTTGAAATATGAGTAGTAGGAGTTGGGAAGGGAGGACACGATGCAAAATGAGTAGGAAGAGTTGGGAGAGGAGGAAGCGTCGGAAGGTTAGTAGGAAGAGTTGGGAGAGGAGGAAGCGTTGGAAGATGAGTAGGAAGAGTTGGGAGTGGAGGAGGCGTTGAAATATGAGTAGTAGGAGTTGGGAGGGGAGGACGCGATGTAGGAAGAGTTGGGAGAGGAGGAAGCGTCGGAAGGTTAGTAGGAAGAGTTGGGAGAGGAGGAAGCGTTGGAAGATGAGTAGGAAGAGTTGGGAGTGGAGGAGGCGTTGAAATATGAGGAGTAGGAGTTGGGAGGGGAGGACGCGTTGCAAGATGAGTAGGAAGAATTGGGAGTGGAGGAAGGGCTGGGAGCGGTGAAAGAGCAGTAAGATCAACAATTGTACGAGATCCCTGGACCGAAGGTAAACATATTGCTGTCAAGGACATGAAACACATCAGTTTCACTGGAAATTCCATCAGAGATCGAAACGTAGTCATTATCTTGACAGTGTGCTCAACTAGCTCTGCCCTTGGTAAATGAGTTCTCGTCTGCTTGCAGCTACTTCTTGCTCTGAAAGCTGATTCTTGCTCTACATGCTGATGACGGATATGTTGGAAGGGGACATATATATACACGGGCTCAGATCCCTGAGAGTGGGCATAATGTGAGAGTCAGGAGGGTTGGCAGAACAGTAATACGCTACACTTATTTTTCAGCTTATCAGAGCAGTGAGTGAGCATGTACCTGGAGCAAACGTATGATAACACCACCAGCTACACGATTTATAAGTTTCATCTTCAATCATATTTTTTATATTATTGTATTCAACTCGAATTATGCTTAAATTGCAAGTAGATTTGTAAATGCTGAATTTATTTTATGGTTATTTATTTGCAGATATATTTTTTTCTTGTATTTTCTGATCATTAGAAATGATCAGAAAGGCACTAGGTTCAGATCGGCTGCATGCAAGGACAAGGCACTGTAAGAAGACTTGGGGTTACATACTATCGTACGAACCGAACTCCACTTGTGTTTTCAACTTGAAATTAGCTTGCTTTCAATCACTCTTACCGTTGAATATAAACTTGTTAAAAAATAAAATTGGTGTTCATTAGTTTACTTTTGCATGTGACATTTGAAAGATCGTGTCCATATTGCACTTCGGCGTGCATTAACTTCCATACTAGATTATTAGATGATCCTTAGTTCATAACTCTTATTCCCACTGGAACTTTAGGATTCCTGTGTAGAAAATAATATGAAATCAGTAGGGAGGATTGCAGGTTTAAATCAATTACTGTTATGATTCATCCTCATGCTTTATCCCGCTTCACAACACCTCAGCTTGGTTTGTATTTTTCGTGATTGGCCATCGTTTAGGTTTTCCAAACGTTTCCCATTCTTCTCTTTTGTTATACATAAAATCCAAATATATGTTTTTACTAAAGTGACACTTACTCCAGATACTTTTTGTTTGAGCAAAGTAAAAGTTTGCAACATATAGATTTTTCAAATCCAAGAATTAGACAATTGGGACAATGATGATGAAATCAGTAATCATTTCACATGGAAATATAAGACAGTTAGAATAAAACAATAATCAGAGCAAATCTTGATAAATGGAAAAATGTAATAACTTGAAATATTTTCGAAATAAAAATAACAAAAATTTTGAACACAATATTAAATATTTCCATAAAAACATCAAAATATATACTTGTATTCTAAAAATGACAAAATCTCATGCATATATTTATTTTTAAAAAATTCTTTTATTTTATTTTATTTTTATATTATAAAACTTTCATTTTTAATCAAAATTAAGTTAATAATATATTTTTTAAAGATAAAATTTTTAAGATAAAATTAAAATTATAGAATTGTAAAAATGAATAAATGAAGAAATAAATATTTAATATACAAAAAAATAATAGGACATCATGGATATATAAAAAAAATATTGTTGATATTATTATAAAAATAAATAAATAAAATTATATTATATTTAACTATATTAAAATATTATATTCAAATAATTCAACTATATACAAAAATTACAAAAGCTTGACATGAATAAAGTATTATACCATGATTAGTGTAATCCGTTTACAAAAATAAATTTTAACATGTGATAATTTGGATTATTTATAGTAAATGCATAGTGTTGAGAACATAAAATAAAATAAAAGGAAAAATTTAAAATTCTTATCAGAAAAATATAACATTTTGAAGATGGTTGCAATTTTGTTTTAAAATTGTGAATGAACTTTCATATTTTGATTT
Organism: Marchantia paleacea; assembly: GCA_014180765.2. NCBI lineage: Eukaryota > Viridiplantae > Streptophyta > Marchantiopsida > Marchantiales > Marchantiaceae > Marchantia > Marchantia paleacea. Next base: position 3,083,174 of record MUAA02000018.1, read on the forward strand.
TAAAGTCACCTGAGGGAAGGATGTCGTTTGGTAAAGTCTAAGTGCATTTTTTGGTGTAATGATTTCTGTTCAAATGAGAGAAATGACAATGAAGAGAACAAAGGTAGATTGGTCACACAAGTGAATTGTGATGTACATATCATTTCTCTTCTGTCTTTTGATGAGTCACTTGCATCATACTCAGCTTCCAAGGTTCATGAGATCCGTAATGAAATGGAGAGGGTGGTCATGAAGGAGAAGCATAGACTTTGTAAAATGGACAAGAAGGGTGTAGACCATATTATATTAGAGAAAGAGTTTAGCAGCGAAAATATTTGAAGTGATTTACTGGTCTAACTTCAACATGAAATTTTTTCAAATATGATCCTCATGCCCAAATAAAACAATACAGCAAGAAGATTGTTTGGGGAAAATAACAATGATGAGTAATCAGTAGGAATAATGAAGGTTGTGACTGCACAGGTATAAGTAGGAATGTCTTTCACTCAACATAAATTTCAATGACACCTCTTCAATTCAACTTTTTGGCCTTAAGGATGTGAAAAATCAAATAACATATCATCATATCAGATTAATACCTCTAGTAAAAACCACTGACTAATTCTAGCTGAATTAGTCAGTGGTTTTAACACTCAACCGAGAGAAAAATTCTATAGAGTTTGATTGCTAGTGAAAAAAAACATTTTACAAGCACAATGTATTCCTGAACCAACATTGTGGAAAGAAAAGTGAAAATAATTTATGTTTGTACATGATGAAGGTCTGATAAGTGTGTTGGTATGGTTTAAAAATGTTGTATAGTTTGGGATTAGCAGAGTATTGCATCTGTTGCTAGTAAATAATCCAAGGACTACCAAGGATAAAGATTAGCTGATTATTACGTATGTTGTTAGTACATGATCCAACTACTACTAGGGACAACGTGGTGGGAATTTCAATTGAAATTGTCTTGTCTGCTAAGGAATGGTGTCATAATTTTTTTTAGTATAATGTGAATAGACCTCAAAGCAAAATATATTTTCATTTTTCCAACAATTACACCAGTCTACAAGTTCTTATTTAGGAAACTTTAAGGTTGAGCATGGATGTGGTCCACCCACGTGTTTGTCTTTATGTTCTTTCGAAGTGTGCCACTTTGATTGACAAATCAGGTGCAACCGATTTTTTCACAAGAAATATATGTATTCAGCGCATAGCATCAACGTTTACGAACCATCCGGGCTGACGTTTTACAACCCCTGCGGCACATTTGGATACAAATCTCTGATGCATATGCATGTACAGGATGCCCGCTGGATTTCATGTGAAAGATTTTGCACTCCCATACCTTTCATCGTCAGTAGAAAGCGATTTTGCTTCCAGATTTTGCTTTGTGACTGAAGGCGAATTGTTGAGTAGAGATCAGCACAGATGTGGAACTCATGCACTTAGTGCTGTGCCATTCAGTGACAGAAAATGATTGAAGAAAAAACTGCTGGTACTTCATTGACAGTGTGAGTAAAGCTGCAGAGGTAAGATTTAGGTCTGTGCATGGAAGCCTCAAGGAAAGTTCGATACTCCCTCATACCCTCACTATGAGTTGTAACTATCAAGTACAAGGTGGGGTAGATCCCATCAGTTTAATCACCGTTAAGAATTCCACATCATAATATCTAAGCAGAAAAGCCCACATGACATCCTCCTTGCTCTTCGATTGGCACCTCGGACTGTGATACCAGGGATGTTGGCGTGATCCCACGGAAACCTCTGGGCAGGTCTTCCACCCACAGAACCAACGTTTACGAGCCATCCGGATTGACGTTGTACAACGGTGGCTGCAAATTTGTTCATACGTGCTTGTACAAATGCCGATTGTATGGGAGTGTAATGTGGTTTAAAATACTATTGGATCTTGCATGTTCCATAGAGTGATTTTGTATTAATGACACACACAAATCCAAGCGTTGGAGGGTTGAGGGTAATGAGCAGAGGATTTAGCGGGCACGGATGGAGGTGGAGGATGTGGAGCTCTCAGATTATCTTCAGTCTCTCGAACCTCTATTATCTCTACCGGAGCTGGAATGCAGTGAAGAACTCCAACCTCCGTTTGAGGAATTGGACAAGCAGTGCTCGTGTGAGCCTAGGGAACTTAGTGCGCCACCCTGCTCCAAGGAATCTCGCAGGATAAATTCTCTTCAACAATTCGTGTGTAAATGCGGTCATAGGTTCTTTCATAAGAGAAGTTGAAGTTTTCATAAGACTCATTGCGGAAATCTAGTCAAGTATAAATGTGGGAAGGAGATGAAATACTTGACAAATTTCGAGTCACATGTGGAACTTTGTGGTGGCTTCATTAAATCGGCGTCAGGCTTGGAATTCCACAAGGGAGTTGCTGAATGCAACTGCTCTGTGAAGGGGACTAGGAATTTTGCGGCAGGATAGGACTACCACCTCCAAGTGAGAGTAAAAATTTCAATCTGGACACTCTGTTTCCAGACAGTGATCATTTGACATAGTCAGTTGTGTCAGTACTAAAGCTCTTGTTGAATGCTAACATGGGTAGATTTGATATACTTAATATATTATAAAGAGACCTTCTCAAGTATCTTCGAAGACCGATCGATTATCATTTTCTGCTCAGTATGATTCAGATTCGATAGGCATATATAATCTGAATAAGAATGTACATGTAATTTCAGACATAATTTGCATGAGAAACCATTAAATTCACGTGGAAGTAATTTGATACAGTCGACTGATTAGCTTACGATACTATCGAACATTCCAAAGTACCCACAATCACCAAAGAAAACCAAACCACCAATCAAGGTCGCAATTTTTTTTCTTTCAGAGTTGAATATAAGTTGGCCATATTCTTTGTCACCTGAAGGCTAGAAAAGCAGGTTTTTTGTCTTTTATAGGTGAGGTGACTAATATCTGACATCAAACATATGATTGTTGAATAAATTACACTCTAACGTGATAATTGACATTAGATTTTGACAGAGGGAGTTAGTGATCTGACTTTATCCAGCAACTGGATGACACTTAAGCAATATAATATTGATAATCCAGCACGACTTCTAAAGATCATTACTTTGGTCCGCAGATTCAGGCACTAGAATTCCGAAAGGACCGAATGTCTTTACGCATCCTCTAGTATGGTAAGGAAAATGTAACTTACTACCGAACTGCCAACCCGCCCTGACTCTCAGATCACGCCTGCCATAATACTCTCATAGATCTGAATCCTAATCCGGCCGTTATAAATATCATACTTTCACCATATCCGTGATCAGCATGTAAGAGCAAGAATCAACTTGCGGACCAAGAAGCAGCTGGAAACAAAGCAGAATTCGATTACAAAGACAGATCCAGTTGAGCATACTGTCAAGATAATGACGACGTATCGATCTCTGATGGAATTTCGAGTGAAACTGATGTGTTTCATGTTCTTGACAGCAATATGTTTACCTTCGGTCCTGGGAGCTCGTACAATTCTTCATCTTCCAACGCTGCCTCCTCTCCCAAGTTTTCTTACTCATCTTCCAACGCTTCCACCTCTTCCCACTCATCTTCCAACGCTGCCTCCTCTTCCCACTCTTACACCTCTTCCTGCTCATATTCCAACGCTTCCTCCACTCCCAACTCTTCGTACTCATCTTCCATCGCTTCCTCCTCTCCCCACTGTTCTTCCCCCAAAGCTTCCTCCTTTTCCCCATCTTCCTTCTCATGTTTCAACGCCACCTCCTCTCCATTCTCTTCCCCCACCTCCATCTCCAGCTCCAGCTCCTTCATCTTAGTCTGAGTCGAACTTTCGCCGTTCGACTCCTAGCACGGTCAGACAACATTGGGACATATCGCTCATCTTCCAGCAACTGTCAACGGGTGATCCTCTCTGTCTTCAGCTTTTACAGGAACAAATTCTACTTACGAAATTTTCGTCGCCATCTTGGTCAGTCTCGGCTGAGGTGGACTGTTCCCTTTGAATAGAAAAGTGTCCGCCGTCTCCAACACCTGAAGTTTCTATGGAGAGACTCTAGTATGACAATATCATCACTTTGGTGATTTTCATTCATGTGCTGATGTATGCCTACTACTAGATGTGTCCTGGAGTTGTTACTGGTCGTTCAAGGCATCCAGCATCCAATATATTCGAAGTGCGCTGTACAATCTGCTCTCACTCGTGCCGCAGGAATTAGATGAAGCGCTTACTCTACATAGCTAACCCAGTTCACCGACAAACTTGAGTTATTTTCAAACAAAGACTGCAACATCATGTGCCTGCATAAATGTAATAAGCAGTGTAATCTGTTTAGGGCGATGGCAATCAAGCTAGATCGAAAATGAATAATAATTGTTAACTGCAGTCAGCAAATCAGTGAAGCCTTCATGTCCCTACCGTGATAAATGTGTGGGATGATAGCAACTGATATACTCTCTATCTATCATGAAGTAATATGTTTCCTGAAGGAAAGTATAAACTGTTGGGTACCATTTTTTGATCAAGCAATAAAGGCCCACACATTGTACTTCGAAATTCCATTTGATTTTTTGACATGCTGAAGATACACTCCTGGATTTTATTTCATTCTTGTGCGTTCAATGTTAAATTTCTAGACTGAAGCACACTCCATACGTGTTTTGAGGATGAACTTAGAACATCTTCCCTCGATTTGACAAGTACATGCTCACCTTGCCCATAGCTAGAGCAATATCAGGTCTAGTGCACACCATCAAATACATGAGGCTGCCCACTACCTTCTCATAGAGAATTGACGACATCTTTACTCTCTCAATTGCATCAATTGGACATTGAGTTGCTAAGAGCTTAAAATATGCCGCTAAAGGAATCCACAATCCTTTAGAGTCTGCCATGTTAAATCTATCAAGCACATGCTAAATGTACTTGTCCTGATTTAACCATAGCTTCCTCTTCTTCAAATCCCTATGAACATCCATACTTAATATCCTCTTGGACTTACCCAAATCCTTCATATTGAATGCAGATTTCAGTTGCCTGTTGCATCTATCGACGTCGGATTGTTTCTTTGCCAAAATGAGTATGTCATCCACATAGAAAACTAGAATAATGAGGCTAAAAATCTCATTATTCAACTTATTCATGTAAACACATGGATCAAACACACTCCGTGAAAATCCTTGAGCTTTCATGAACTCATAAAACCTTCCATTACATTGACTAGGAGCTTGCTTCAATCCATATAGAGATTTGAGCAATCTACAAACTAACTTCTCTTGACCTTTCTTCTCATAGCGAGAAGGTTGTCTCATATAGATTTCTTCCTCCAAAGATCCATATAGAAAAGTAGTGACAACACTTATCTGATCCATAACTAGACCAAATATCGCAGCAAGTGCACATACCAAACGAATTGTAGCATACTTTGCTATAGGTGAGAAGACTTCGTTTGAGTCCACACCTTTTTCTTGTGTGAAGCCCTTAGCCATCAACCTGGCTTTGGAGAAACTCTTCTCTTCATCTGCTAGATTATCTTTCAACTTGTACATCCACTTGCTATCAACCAAAGGTTGACCCTTTGGAAGCTCCATTAGCTCTCAAGTCTTGTTATCAACAAGCAATTGCATCTCACGCTCCATACCAATATCCCACTCAAGCTTATTGATAGAGGCTTGAGCTTCTCTATATGAACAAGGTTCTACTCCTTCCAAGATCAATGCATTGCCATCATCATTCTCATATTCAATATCATGATCCTCAAGAATAGATGAATCAGCCCATGTTCTATAACTTTCGGGAGCTCTAATAATCTGATTTGATGATCTCCTAGTACATGGTTGTGATTGATCTCCATCGTTTCGTGATGTGTCTTGAGGCTCAGCAACGACAACTTGCTCCTCCAATTCATGTTGTTCAGGAATTTGCTCCATCTGTTCTAGAGCTTCTCCTTGTGGCGCATCATTAAACCCATAATGATCAATCTCCCCCTTCCATCCGCGAGTGGAGATTTGCCCTTGTCACTATGGGGAGTCTGAGATATCTCCCCCTCTTTCAATGATCTGGCTCATCGAAAGAAACATTCATATTCACAATCATCTTACATGCTACAGGATCCCATAGCCTATGACCTTTCACATCATTTGAATATCCAAGAAAACGACACTTCTTAGATGTAGGATCCAACTTGGTCCTATTCTCCTTAGGTATGAAAGTATAAGACGTACAACCAAAAACTCTCAAACGATTATAATCAGCACTCCGTTTGTGCCTTAATTCAAACGGTGTCAAGAAATCGATTGCACTTGAAGAATACAGATTTACCAAATATACTACGGTATTTATAGCTTCAGCCCAGAATTCATATGGTAAACTAGATTGGCTCAACATATTACTTTTCTTCTCCAATATTGTTTGGTTGAACCTCTCAGAAATAGCATTTTATTTCAGAGTATAAACCGTGGTGAGATGACAAATGATCCTTCATCTTTGCAGTAACTTCTAAACTCCTCATAAATATACTCCCCACCATTATCCGAACATAGATATCTGAGTCTCAACTTGGGCTCTCCAACTTTTAAAGATTACAAAGACTTAAGACTTTTGTGTGAGAAAAGAGACCCACACAAATCTTGAGTAATCATCGATAAACGATACATAGGACCACTTCCCGTAATGTGAGTCTTTAGGAGAGGGTCCCCACACGTTGTCGTGGTTGTGACGCGGCTACTATGAGAAGATGATGACATGTGTCATCTTCAGAGCTGATGTCATGACGGTGATACTTTAGGTTAGGGTAACAAATGGCATTGTAAGTCTGTAAATAGCTAGGGAGATCTAGACACATCAACTTGCTGACTAATGAGGTTATCTGATTGAAGTGGAATCAACGTAAAACGTGGATAGTGGACAACATGATACTCTAGATGTACTATTGTCTAAGAAAGAATGTTGGAGAGAGTCTATCAGGGAAGAGTCATGCCTACCGAATAAATTACGAGATGTAACAATCCAGGTACAAAGAAGAATGACAAAAGACTTGCAACCGCATGTCAGGATCCGTGTCTCTCAACTCCCCACATACTCCTAGTCCATTGATAGATGACGGAGAATCTTCCTCCCTTGAGTAAGTAATCACCTCAAACGGACATTGGAGTTCTTCACTGCATTCCACCTCCGGTAGAGAGATTATAGGTTCGAGAGACTGAAGATAATCTGAGAGCTCCGCATCAAACATCTCCATCCGTGCCCGCTGAATCTTCTGCTCATTACCCTCAACCCTCGAACGCTTGGATCCGCGTGCGTCATTATTACAAAATCACTCTATGGAACATGCAAGATCCAACCGTATTTTAAACCGCATTACACTCCCATACAATCGGCATTTGTACAAGCCCGTATGAACAAATTTGCAGCCACCGTTGTAAAACGTCAATCCGGATGGCTTGTAAACGTTGGTTCTGCGCGTGGAAGACCTGCCCAGAGCTGTCCGTGGGATCACGCCAACATCCCTGGTATCACAGTCGGAGGCGCCAATCGAAGAGCAAGGAGGATGACATGTGGGCTTTTCTGCTTAGATGTTATGATGTGGATTCTTAACGGTGATTAAACTGATGGGATCTACCCCACCTTGTAATTGATAGTTACAACTCATAGTGAGGGTATGAGGGAGTATCGAACTTTCCTTGAGGCTTCCATGCACAGACCTAAATCTTACCTCTGCAGCTATACTTACACTGTCAATGAAGTACCAGCAGTTTTTTCTTCAATCATTTTCTATCACTGAATGCCACAGCACTAAGTGCATGAGTTCCACATCTGTGCTGATCTCTACTCAACAATTCGCCTTCAGTCACCAAAGCAAAATCTGGAAGCAAAAGCGCTTTCTACTGACGTTGAAATGTATGGGAGTGCAAAATCTTTCACATGAAATCCAACGGGCATCCTGTACATGCATATGCATCAGAGATTTGTATCCAAATGTGCCGCAGGGGTTGTAAAACGTCAGCCCGGATGGTTCGTAAACGTTGATGCTATGCGCTGAATACATATATTTGTTGTGAAAAAGTCGGTTGCGCCTGATTTGTCAATCAAAGTGGGCACACTTCGAAAGAACATAAAGACAAACACGTGGGTGCTTCAGTTTAGAGAATTATGGTGTGGAACTCATAACGGAACTCACAAGCAGTGCTCGTGTGAGCCTTGGGAACTTTGTGCGCCACCCTGCTCCAAGGAATCTCGCAGGATAAATGCTCTTCAACAATTCGTGTGTAAATGCGGTCATAGGTTCTTTCATAAGAGAAGTTGAAGTTTTCATAAGACTCATTGCGGAAATCCAGTCACTGCAACTCCTCTGTGAAGGGGACTAGGTATTTTCTAGCACGATAGGACTACCACCTCCAAGTGAGAGTAGAAATTTCAATCTGGATACATTTGAAGACTTCTTTTCCTACACATGAAAGAACCCCGACGATGGTTAATTGCCGTCCAAGTTCCTAACACTCTATCAGGCAAGAGTTTCTGAGTTAGGCAGCAGCCTAGCAACGTCCAAGGAAGACACTTTTGCAACCGACTGGAAACAGAACACAGGCATTTGTTGCGTAAATTCTATATGAATCGCTTGGAGCAGCGTAGATTGCATTTTGATACTATTCCCGTGTTCAAGTTCGCGGAAAATTCAAATCTTGAGAATGATTATTGAATTGTAATAAGATGAAAATCTCAAACTGATGTGAATTAATTATTCTTAAAGTCATCTTAAAGTTATCTCATTGCTTGAAGACTGTTACCAAGTACTGGATAACAGACTCCTGTCGTAAGGCGTACATGAGGAACAAGTGAACAGAAGAATATATTCGTGAGTGTTCAGACAATTGGTGACAATTCTTGTGAATTACATCGAGTACTGGAGGAGAATGAGAAATACTAGGTTGAATTACTAGGCGAGGGTTAATTGCTTTGAGTAAGGGTTTTGTATCAATTCACAGTGTTTGTGGTAAACAACGACATGTAGACATCTCCTTAAAGTGTAGGAGAGACCACCTAACAATCGCTATTCTTGAAGTTTTTTACACTCGCTGCAACCAGCAGAGTTGTTATATCCAATTCCTGGACACTCTGCTTCCAGACAGTGATCATTTGACATAGTCAGTTGTGTCAGTACTAAAGCTCTTGTTGAATGTTAACATGGGTAGATTTGATACACTTAATATATTATAAAGAGGCCTTCTCAAGTATCTTCGAAGACCGATCGATTATCATTTTTTGCTCAGTATGATTCAGATTTGACAGGCATATATAATCTGAATAAGAATGTACATGTACATCAGACATAATTTGCATGAGAAACCATTAAATTCACGTGGAAGTAATTTCATACAGTCGACTGATTAGCTTACGATACTATCGAACATTCCAAATTACCCACAATCACCAAAGAAAACCAAACCACCAATCAAGGTCGCAATTTTTTTTCTTTCAGAGTTGAATATAAGTTGGCCATATTCTTTGTCACCTGAAGGCTATAAAAGCAGGTTTTTTGTCTTTTATAGGTGAGCTGACTATTATATGACATCAAACATATGATGGTATGAATAAATTACACTCTAACGTGATAATTGACATTAGATTTTGACATAGGGAGTTAGTGATCTGATTTTATCCAGCGACAATTGACTGCAAAAACTGGATGACAGTTAAGCAATATAATATTGATAATCCAGCACGACTTCTAAAGATCATTACTTTGGTCCGCAGATTCAGGCACTAGAATTCCGAAAGGACCGAATGTCTTTACGCATCCTCTAGTATGGTAAGGAAAATGTAACTTACTACCGAACTGCCTACCCACCCTGACTCTTAGATCACGCCTGCCATAATACTCTCATAGATCTGAATCCTAATCCGGCCCTTATAAATATCATACTTTCACCATATCCGTCATCAGCATGTAAGAGAAAGAATCAACTTGCGGACCAAGAAGCAGCTGGAAACAAAGCAGAATTCGATACCAAAGGACAGATCCAGTTGAGCATACTGTCAAGATAATGACGACGTATCGATCTCTGATGGAATTTCGAGTGAAACTGATGTGTTTCATGTTCTTGACAGCAATATGTTTACCTTCGGTCCTGGGAACTCGTACAATTCTTCATCTTCCAACGCTGCCTCCCCTCCCAACTCTTCCTACTCATCTTCCAACTCTTCCTCCTCTCCCAACTCTTCTTACTCATCCTCCAACGCTTCCACCTCTTCCCACTCATCTTCCAACGCTGCCTCCTCTTCCCACTCTTCCACCTCTTCCTGCTCATATTCCAACGCTTCCTCCACTCCCAACTCTTCCTACTCATCTTCCATCGCTTCCTCCTCTCCCCACTGTTCTTCCCCCAAAGCTTCCTCCTTTTCCCCACCTTCCTTCTCATGTTTCAACGCCACCTCCTCTCCATTCTCTTCCCCCTCCTCCTGCGAAGGTTCCAACTCTTCCTCTTCATTCTATTTCCCCTTCACCTATTCCTGCAGCTTCCAAAATTTCTCCTTCTCCTCTTTCTAAATCACCATCTCCAGCTCCTTCATCTTAGTCTGAGTCGAACTTTCGCCGTTCGACTCCTAGCACGGTCAGACAACATTGGGACACATCGCTCATCTTCCAGCAACTGTCAACGGATGATCCTCTCTGTCTTCAACTTTTACAGGAACAAATTCTAATTACGAAATTTTCGTCGCCATCTTGGTCAGTCTCGGCTGAGGTGGACTGTTCCCTTTGAATAGAAAAGTGCCCGCAGTCTCCAACACCTGAAGTTTCTATGGAGAGACTCTAGTATGACAATATCATCACTTTGGTGATTTTCATTCATGTGCTGATGTATGCCTACTACTAGATGTGTCCTGTAGTTGTTACTGGTCGTTCAAGGCATCCAGCATCCAATATATTCGAAGTGCGCTGTACAATCTGCTCTCACTCGTGCCGCAGGAATTAGATTAAAGGACCACACGTTGTACTTCGGAATTCCTTTTGATTTTTTGACGTGCTGTAGATACACTCGTGGATTCCATTTCATTCTTGTGCGTTGAATGTTAACTTTCTAGACTGAAGCACACTGCATAGCTGTTTTGAGGGTGAAGCAAGAAGATAGTCATACTTTCACCATATCCGTCATCAGCATGTAAGAGAAAGAATCAACTTGCGGACCAAGAAGCAGCTGGAAACAAAGCAGAATTCAATTACAAAGGACAGATCCAGTTGAGCATACTGTCAAGATAATGACGACGTATCGATCTCTGATGGAATTTCGAGTGAAACTGATGTGTTTCATGTTCTTGACAGCAATATGTTTACCTTCGGTCCTGGGAGCTCGTACAATTCTTCATCTTCCAACGCTGCCTCCTCTCCCAAGTTTTCTTACTCATCTTCCAACGCTGCCTCCTCTTTCCACTCTTCCACCTCTTCCTGCTCATATTCCAACGCTTCCTCCACTCCCAACTCTTCCTACTCATCTTCCATCGCTTCCTCCTCTCCCCACTCTTCTTCCCCCAAAGCTTCCTCCTTTTCCCCACCTTCCTTCTCATGTTTCAACACCACCTCCTCTCCATTCTTTTCCCCCTCCTCCTGCGAAGGTTCCAACTCTTCCTCTTCATTCTATTTCCCCTTCACCTATTCCTGCAGCTTCCAAAATTTCTCCTTCTCCTCTTTCTAAATCACCATCTCCAGCTCCTTCATCTTAGTCTGAGTCGAACTTTCGCCGTTCGACTCCTAGCACGGTCAGACAACATTGGGACATATCGCTCATCTTCCAGCAACTGTCAACGGATGATCCTCTCTGTCTTCAACTTCTACAGGAACAAATTCTAATTACGAAATTTTCGTCGCCATCTTGGTCAGTCTCGGCTGAGGTGGACTGTTCCCTTTGAATAGAAAAGTGCCCGCAGTCTCTAACACCTGAAGTTTCTATGGAGAGACTCTAGTATGACAATATCATCACTTTGGTGATTTTCATTCATGTGCTGATATATGCCTACTACTAGATGTGTCCTGTAGTTGTTACTGGTCGTTCAAGGCATCCAGCATCCAATATATTCAAAGTGCGCTGTACAATCTGCTCTCACTCGTGCCGCAGGAATTAAATTAAGCGCTTACTGTAAATAGCTGGACCTCATCACAGACAAACTTGAGTTATTTTCAAACAAAGACTGCAACATCATGTGCCTGCATAAATGTAATAAGCAGTGTAATCTGTTTAGTGCGATGGCAAACAAGCTAGATCGAAAATGAATAATAATTGTTAAATGCAGTCAGCAAATCAGTGAAGCCTTCATGTCCCTACCGTGATACATGTGTGGGATGATAGCAACTGATATATTCTATATCTATCATGAAATAATATGTTTCCTGAAGGAAAGTATGAACTGTTGGGTACCATTTTTTGATCAAGAAAGAAAGGACCACACGTTGTACTTCGGAATTCCTTTTGATTTTTCGACGTGCTGTAGATACACTCGTGGATTCCATTTCATTCTTGTGCGTTGAATGTTAACTTTCTAGACTGAAGCACACTGCATAGCTGTTTTGAGGGTGAAGCAAGAAGATAGTCTGGATGTTTTCCGCCCTGGAGAAGATCATTTGAACTGTTTATTGGTACAGTGGGACATTTGTATTGGTACCAGAAGAACTGAAACTTTCAAATCGATCCATTCGGTTCTCAATGACAACAATATGAATACGTAAATGAGCAATGAACAGCTTACTGCCATTTAATTGTGAGTTTTGCTTTCTGTTGAGTGTATAGTGTTTAGGATTGCACATCTATTTTCAAATTAAGAACTGGTTCTGAGAGGAGTTTGAACAGTCTCGTAAGCAAATTGCATATTAGCTGCATTTCAGATTTTGTGAACCGTTGGAAACGTTCAAAACCTTTCCACCTATGTTTGTGAGGTTTGAATGCTCAAAGTTTAGTATGAAAAATGACAGTTCTGAGTACGCAGTTGCCTTGAGTCTGTTAGTTTAGAAGTATCGAGTGCTAGCATTTCAGGTTATAATTCGTACAACTTACGTCATCCTGTTGATATCTTCATGGATGAAAGTGAAACCCAAGATTCTATCAGTTCGTTGCTGTCCTCTTTGTTTCGGTTTATGTATTGTATATGGATACATAAATGTCTGATGTAAGCACTTTTATGAACGATTGTAGAACTGAGAGTGATTCACCAATTTGAAATATGTAGAATATTTTGTTTCTAGTTTTATTTATTGTCAATCTTATACAAAAACATAATCAGGAACAAAAATATTTCATTGAAAGTTAGATCTTTGATCCAACCACAAGTGTAAATACTATATTTGTGTTACTATGTTAACATGTCAAACCTTAATTTGTAAAGGAATATAGAAAATGGTTTGACCCAACATGGTATATTTTTGACCTTGACAAGTTACAAACAATAATCATAGGATATAATTCTATTTTTTTTATGATATCAATAAACCATTTGGATTATGTGAGAAAGAAATGAATAAGACGGATTTGTTGCTAAAAGAATTGATCTTATGTCAACAATACAAGTAGTGTGCAAAATTTATTACAATCTTTTACTAAAGCTTATACAATTCTTTCAAGCACACTATCTTGGTGTGTTTAGGATTAAATCAACTTCAAAATACATTATTTGTAATGATTTTATTATTGTAAATTTAAATCATTTAAGCAAACACTTGTATTCTATCAGAATTTGGTGTTAAAATGCTTTGATTATTGCTCAAAAACATAAACAAATTAGAAGTTTCAATGCAAGATCTGCATTTTTAAACTAAAATTTATACAAATTAAAATCCTTTAGAATCTATTTTAAATAACATTCATAACTTTAACATTCTAACAAACACATAAACATATATATTTGAAAATAATGTATCATGATTCATTTCAGGTTACGGTCAATCTACCAACAATCACTCCTTACTACTATTTTGGTTAGTTTGATCGATTAACTCAAATATTTTCTGTGCAACTTATTATTTTATTTTAAGCATACATTCCGAACCTGAATCTATCTACACCTCATGTGTTTTCCTAGCTTAACAACTTCAGCTTATCACATAACTCCGTTGGTGTTGTTTATTTCTTGTGATTTCTTTATCCTCTCACTTATTGTCTTTCAACTCAATTTCAGAAATAGAGCTCCAAGTTTTAGAATACATAATGTGGATGAAAAACTGATCTTTCAATTTTTTTCTTTCTATTCATGAGATTACACCATGATCATTAAGTAAAATTAAGTATTACACGTTGATATGTACTCTTACCAATTAGATCCTTTTTTTATTTTCACTTCATATCCATTCAAATTAAAAGTCTTGTCATTTGAATTAAGCTCCAAGTCCAATAATTAACATCTTTTACTTTTGTTCACTAAGTTTATTAGTTATATAGTCATCTTCAACATGATTCCAAATTTATATTTAGATTCAAATGATACTAAGCAAATCAAAAGATTAAGTTGACATATCTCCACATTGATCATAATCTCAAAATAGCTAATTAAGTAACAAAAAATTAAGGAAACATTGACAGTCACATCAATATGATAAAAATAAATAAGATAACTTTAGTTTTTGATATTCAAAGTGCTATAAATTTGGTTCAAAATCAATTTATTTACAGAACATAAAATGATAAAGTGATATTATAGCTCAATATCACTTTATATGAGAAGTGATTGAGAATATCAATCAAAAATTTTAGAAGATTGGTGTTGTACATAAAAAATACAATATGTTGAATAAGTCATTACTGATTTAGAAGTTAGAATAGAAGTTGAACTTGCTTAAGATGCTATGAAGTAACATGAAACAATGAAAATTAAAACAAAAATGAACATGTTATCAAGGTGGAGATTGTTGATGTGAATTTTAATAATTAGAGAGTTTTTTATTTCATAATTGATTAAAATTTGATCAAGATGGACATGAAAGTATGTCAACTCAATTTTTTGGCTTCATAAATAACATCAATAATCAAGTATAAGATATGAATCATGTTGATGATAATTTCGTTGCTAATGAAGTTTCTAAGTCAGAAAAAATAAAATTAATTTCAATTATAATAATAAGACTTTAAATTTAAATTTGAATGGTAAAACTTTTAAAATAAATGGATCGAACCTACAAGGAAAAAATAATTTAATTGGTTAGAAGAGTACATATGAACGTACAATGTTTGTAGAATTTAATCTAGGTTTAATAATTATGATGAAAGTTTAACGAGCATAATCATATCATAAAAAAGAGATGACATTCTAGCCAAATCCACTTTGAGTTCTAAAGAATCAAGGTCCTTACTATAGCTAATGATCTAAATGGTGGTAATTTTCAAGGTTCACATTAAAAAACTAAACTCCTAAGAGCTTTAATTTGAATTTTATCCTTTCAGCGTTAGGTCCTTTAATGGTATTACTGGCTCTAATGGCTTGTCTAATGCAAATGATAATAAGCTCGTTATTAAATCTAATTACTTTATTTGCTCCTACCTACACATATAACTAGAGAGGTCACTATCTAAGTCCTGATAGTTGAACATATTGCATAACAATAAACATACTTGTCATATCAAACATCATAATACATAGATTATCATACATGAACACAACATTACACAATAGTTCCTCAAACTCAACATTAAATTCCTCTTACACCATGTACTAACATAATCAATCAACATGATATATGCATATGGGTTGGATTAGGAATTCTGATTACTTTAATAATCCATCAATATGCACTTGTCTACCATCCGTGCCATGTAATCATCAAACTAACTATCATGCTTATCACATTGAGGATATCTCCATTACTCATAATTATCATTTACATGATATTGCAGTAAGAGGAGGTTTTAAACATGACATATATGATCCTTTTGAACAAAAATCACATATCAACACATTAATTGTTCCACTAGTTGATCCACACTTCTCATGAATCTATTGCTAGCATGTCTAAAGTCTATTTCAATATTAGAAAAGCCAATTTCTAGGCAATATTCTCTTTTCTCCTTATCTGCCATCCAATCCATCCTGAAATACATGTGCACAAGGAACAAAGATAAATAAATCACATATTTCTCTTCCACAAAAATCTTATCACTCATAGCTTGCACATTCTTGGCAAATACAACTCCCCAATTAACTTTAATTGATCCACCAATAAATTCCTCAACTATTAGCGCCTTATGCAAACTCATGCATGTTGTGCACTATGGTGAAAACAATTGATTTAAGGTCTTTGCAATCTTTCTTCTAAATTCATCTCAAATAAAATTCATCTTGTACCCATATTTTTCCTTTTTGTACTGATGGATTGAATCACTTTGTTTTTTTTAAATCCAAGCCTATTTCTCTTCAGAGGGATCCCCCATCTACTAGAAATACTTATTATATTAAGCAAAGAAATAAGACAATCTACCTAAAAATTCCTACGATGCCTCTATATACGTCAGACTTTAATTGTGAGTGACCCAGAAAACCTGGTTATTCATAATATTTCTTCACTCTCCATCCATCTATTCAAATCACCTTCTAAATCCAATAACATAGAATCATTCTCATAAACTGCATCTGCATCCACAACATATCGACCCATCCATCACATCACAGATGCAATTTACCAATAAGCTTCATATAAGAATTATCATATAATAAAACTTTCTCCCCCTTTACAATTTTTGTTACCCGAAAGGTGATGACGGATATGTTGCAAGTGGGATATATATAGGGGCTGGATTCAAATTCATATCTCTGAGAGTATTATGGTGGGCAAAATGTGAGAGTCAGGATGGGTTGGCAGTACAGTCATAAGGTGTTTATCAAAGCAGTGAGTGAGCATGGACCTGATGCAAGATTATGTTCAACTTCATAATATTTTTTTATCTTATTTTATTTTTAAGTTACAGATATTCAACTTCAATTATTCTTAAATCACAAGTAGATTTGTAAATGCTGAACTTACCATATGGACTTTACTATATGCAGATATTATATCTTTCTTGTACTTTCTAATCATTAGAAATGATCTTCTGAGACAAGTTTAGTCAGACTGGTTGCATGTTAGGACCAGGGTTTTCATGTTTTCTTACCTGCCTCACTCCACTCGTTGTTTTCAACTTGACATTGACTTGCTTCAATTAAATGTGTCGGATGAACATAAACTTGTTTTATAATAATGTTGAACACTTTTCTTTTGCAAATGATATTTGAGAGATCGTGTTAATTTCTCAATGCGGCGCGCATAAGCTTCCGGAATAGACAGTAAACCTTCTGACATTAGATAATCGAAGTATGACCTGCTTTGGAGGTGCAAAGATGGACACATGGAACCACAGCACATCAAACTCAGGTTGGTATATTACATTTTGGAGGCTGCTCGGACCCGAAACTTGGACTGTAACCCACTTGATGAGCCTCAAAGTCTGCATCGGGACAAAAGTGGGGATAACAATGAGTGCACAATCAATAAATTGTTAAAGGCAGATCAGGTTTTTCTTCTCGAAGTCTCCCGCGTTGTTGCTGTTTGTTTGTTTGTCCTCCTTGGATTTTATTTCATTAGATCATTTACAGGAGACCAAAGGATAAGCGATTGCTGGTTCCAAGTCCAAGCATGTCCAGCGCAGCTGTTGTAAAAGGAGCACCTAATTGTGCACGAAGTATTCACCGGTGTGGTGACCTTTAGTGATTTTAAGCCCTGGCCCTCATGATCAAGCTCTTCTATGTCTGCAAAAAGAAACAAGCGGAACTAGCATTGATTGCAGACAGCAGAAAATTACTCCCGAACTCAAAGCCCAGAGGCGAGTTACAGCCAAGTGATGAAGTTTGTCGCACTTTCGAGACTTATAAATGTTTTGATCATCACGTGGACGATTGTGAGTGCCAAGCCCAGAGACACAGTCCACGGTTTCAAGTTTGTCGCACATGGTGGGATTACTCTGGTACTTAGCATCATTCATCCATGGATCCAACCATGAAACGAAACAATCAAATTATGACCGAATTCTTTTTAAAAAAATTACGTAGTTGTTGGACCATAGTTAGAAAAACATGTGATACCTGGGACAATTTGTGAAACGTGGGAACCCAATGCAATGTATTTTCAACTGCAGTGCAAAGTCTCGTTTGTTTCAAAATCCAAGAAGAGCTTGAAAGACTGACACTCGCATACTGGATACAATTAACTCAGGTAACAAATAGATAAAACAAGACAACATATTCTACATATTTCAAACTAGTGAATCACTGAAACATGCAACGAGTTTCAGTTCTACAATCACTCATAAAAAGTGACAACATTAGACATTTATGTCTCCAATAAAAAATACATGTGTACATAACACAAACAAAGAGGACTTCAAAGAACGGATATAATCTTGAGTTTCAACTTCATCCCTGAGGTTTTCGACAGGATAACGCAAGTTTATACCACCACTGCTGTCCAAAATACAAAGATTAAATCTCTCCACTCGATATGAACAGACTCAAGGCAACTGCATACTCAGAACTGCAATTTCTCACACTAAACTTTGGACGTTCAAACCTCATGAACATAGGTTTAATTCTTTTCGACATTTCCAACGTTTCACAAAATCTGAATTGCACCTGAAATGCAATCCACTTACTGAGTGTTGAAACTTCTCTAAGAAGCAGTTCTTAATTTTAAAATATATGTGCAATCGTAAACACTATACACTCAACAGAGAGCGAAACTCACAATTAAATGGAAGTGACGAGTTCATTGCTCATATTCATATTGTTGTCCTTGGAAACCGAATGGATCGATTTGTAAGTTTCAGTTCCTTTAGTACCATTACAAATGTGCTACTTTACCAAATGATCTTCTTCACAGTGGACACATCCAGACTATCTTGTTGCTTCAGTCTAGACATTTAACATTCTACTCACAAGATAGAAGTGGAATCCAACAGATTATCTACAGCACGAAGAGAATAATTAAATGGAATTCCGAAGAACGATGTGGTCTTTATTGCTTGATCAAAAAATGGTACCCAACAGGTTATAATTTTCTTGAGGAAAAATATTATTTCATGATAGATACAGAAAATATCAGTAGCTATCTACCTACACATGATTCGCCGTAGGGACATTAAGGCTTCACAGATCTGCTGACTGCATTAAACACTGATTATTCATGTTCGATCGAGCTTGAGTACCATTGCTCTAAACAGATTACACTGCTTATTAAATTCATGCAGGCACATGATGTTGGAGGATCTGTTTGAAAATTTATGAATTTTTCCCTGATCAGGTCCAGATATCTAGAGTAAACGCTTAATCTAGATTCCGACGCAGAAGTGAGAAGACAGTGTACAGGGTACTTCGAATATATTGGATGCTGGATCCCTTGAAGCAGCAGTAAAAACTGTAGCAGACATCTAGTAGTAGGAATATATGAACACATGAATGAAATTCACAGAGCGACCATGATGTTTTTCAACCCAGAGTCCCTCCATAGAAGCTTCAGATGTTGGAGACGGCGGGCACTTTGTTACTCAGGGGGCACAGTCCACCTCATACCAGAATGAACAAGATGGAGACAAAGATTAGGAGGTAGAAGTTGCCCCCGTAAGAACTTAAGACAGAGAGAATAACCAGTTCTGAGTTGCAGGAAGGTGAGAAATGTGCCCCAATGTGTACACAGCGGACTGGCAGTGCGAGGAGTCGAACGGCAAAATTTTTTATTCAGACTAAGATGAAGGAGGAAGCTTTGGGAGGTGAGAAGGAGCTGTGGGAAGAGGAGGCAACGTTGGAAGATGAGTAGGAAGAATTGGGAGAGGAGGAAGCGTTGGAAGATGAGAAGTAAGAGTTGGGAGAGGAGGAAGCGTTGGAAGATGAGTAGTAAGAGTTGGGAGAGGAGGAAGCGTTGGAAGATGAGAAGTAAGAGTTGGGAGAGGAGGAAGAGTCGGAAGATGAGTAGGAAGAGTTGGGAGAGGAGGAAGCGTTGGAAGATGAGTAGTAGGAGTTGGGAGGGGAGGACGCGATGCAAGATGAGTAGGAAAAGTTGGGAGAGGAGGAAGCGTTGGAAGATGAGTAGGAAGAGTTGGGAGTGGGGGAAGCGTTGAAATATGAGTAGTAGGAGTTGGGAGGGGAGGACGCGATGCAAGATGAGTAGGAAGAGTTGGGAGAGGAGGAAGCGTCGGAAGGTTAGTAGGAAGAGTTGGGAGAGGAGGAAGCGTTGGAAGATGAGTAGGAAGAGTTGGGAGTGGAGGAGGCGTTGAAATATGAGGAGTAGGAGTTGGGAGGGGAGGACGCGTTGCAAGATGAGTAGGAAGAATTGGGAGTGGAGGAAGGGCTGGGAGCGGTGAAAGAGCAGTAAGATCAACAATTGTACGAGATCCCTGGACCGAAGGTAAACATATTGCTGTCAAGGACATGAAACACATCAGTTTCACTGGAAATTCCATCAGAGATCGAAACGTAGTCATTATCTTGACAGTGTGCTCAACTAGCTCTCCCCTTGGTAAATGAGTTCTCGTCTGCTTGCAGCTACTTCTTGCTCTGAAAGCTGATTCTTGCTCTACATGCTGATGACGGATATGTTGGAAGGGGACATATATATACACGGGCTCAGATCCCTGAGAGTGGGCATAATGTGAGAGTCAGGAGGGTTGGCAGAACAGTAATACGCTACGCTTATTTTTCAGCTTATCAGACCAGTGAGTGAGCATGTACCTGGAGCAAACGTATGATAACACCACCAGCTACACGATTTATAAGTTTCATCTTCAATCATATTTTTTATATTATTGTATTCAACTTGAATTATGCTTAAATTGCAAGTAGATTTGTAAATGCTGAATTTACTTCATGGTTTTTTATTTGCAGATTTTTTGTTTTCTTCGATTTTCTGATCATTAGAAATGATCTTCTGGCACGAGGTTCAGATCGGTTGCATGCAAGGACAAGGCACTGCAAGAAGGGAAGACTTGGGGTTACATACTATCGTACGAACCGAACTCCACTTGTGTTTCAACTTGAAATTAGCTTGCTTTCAATCACTCTTACCGTTGAATATAAACTTGTTAAAAAAATAATTTGGTGTTCATTAGTTTACTTCTGCATGTGACATTTGAAAGATCGTGTCCATATTGCACTTCGGCGTGCATTAACTTCCATACTAGATTATTAGATGATCCTAAGTTCATAACTCTTATTCCCACTGGAATTTTAAGATTCCTGTGTAGAAAATAATATGAAATCAGTAGGGAGGATTGCAGGTTTAAATCAATTACTGTTATGATTAATCCTCATGCTTTATCCCGCTTCACAACACCTTAGCTTGGTTTGTATTTTTTCGTGATTGGCCATCGTTTGAGTTTTCCAAACGTTTCCCATTCTTCTCTTTTTTTATACATAAAATCCAAATATATGTTTTCACTAAAGTGATACTTACTTCAGATACTTTTTGTTTGAGCAAAGTAAAAGTTTGCAACATATAGATTTTTCAAATCCAAGAATTAGACAATTGGGACGATGATGATGAAATCAGTAATCATTTCACATGGAAATATAAGACAGTTAGACCAAAACAATAATCAGAGGAAATCTTGATAAATGAAAAAATGTAATAACTTGAGATGTTTTCGAAATAAAAATAACAAAAATTTTGAACACAATATTAAATATTTCCATAAAAACATCAAAATATAAACTTGTATTCTAAAAATGACAAAATTTCTTGCACATATTTATTTTTTAGAAATAAAATTATTTTATTTTATTTTTAGATTATAAAACTTTCATTTTTAATGAAAATTAAGTAAATAATATATTTTTTAAAGATAAAATTTTATAGATAAAATTAATATTATTAAATTATTAAAATGAATAAATGAATATTTAATATATAACAAATTAATAGGACATCATGGATATATAAAAATAATATATTTTTGATATTATTGTAAAATAAAAATATTAATTAAAATAATATTATATTTTAACTATATTAAAAGATTATATTCAAATAATTCAATTATATACAAAAATTATAAAACTTGACATGAATTAAGTATTATACCATGATTAGTGTAATCCATTTACAACAATCAATTTTAACATGTGATAATTTGGATTATTTAAAATAAACGCATAGTGTTAAGAACATAAAATAAAATATAAATATAAATTTTAAATTCTTATAAGAAAAATATAACACTTTGAAGATGGTTGCAATTTTGTTTTTAAATTGTGAATGAACTTTCATATTTTGATTTTAAAGTCACCTGAGGGAAGTATGTCGTTTGGTAAAATCTAAGTGCATTTTTTTGTGTAATGATTTCTCTTCAAATGAGAGCAATGACAATGAAGAGAACAAAGGTAGTTCAGATGATTGATCACATAAGTGAATTGTGATGTACATATCATTTCTCTTGTGTCTTTTGATGATGAGTCACTTGCATCATCCTCGGCTTTTAAGGTTCATGAGATCCGTAATGAAATGGAGAGGGTGGTCATGAAGGAGAAGCATAGACTTTGTTATATGGACAAAAAGGGTGTAGACCATATTATATTAGAGAAAGAGTTTAGCAGCAAAAATATTTTAAGTGATTTACTGGTTAAACTTCAACATAAAAATTTTAAAAATATGATCCTCATGCCCAAATAAAACAATACAGCAAGAAGATTGTTTGGGGAAAATAACAATGATGAGTAATCGGTACTAATAATGAAGGTTGTGACTGCACAGGTATAAGTAGGATGTCTTTCACTCAACATAAATTACAATGACACCTCTTCAATTCAACTTTTTGGCCTTAAGTATGTGAGAAATCAAATAACATATCATCATATCAGATTAATACGTCTAGTAAAAACCATTGACTAATTCTAGCTGAATTAGTCAGTGGTTTTAACACTCAACCTAGAGATTGCTAGTGGAAAAAAGACATTTTAAACCAAAATGTGTTCCTGAACCAACATTGTGGAAAGAAAAGTGAAAAAAATTTATGTTTGTACATGATGAAGGTCTGATAAGTGTGTTGGTATGCTTTAAATATGTTGTATAGTTTGGGATTAGCAGAGTATTGCATCTGTTGCTAGTAAATAATCCAAGGACTATTAAGGATAAAGATTAACTGATTATTACGTATGTTGTTAGTACATGATCCAACTACTACTAGGGACAACGTGGTGGGAATTTCAATTGAAATTGTCTTGTCTGCTAAGGAATGGTGTCATAATTTTTTTGAGTATAATGTGAACAGATTTCAAAGCAAAATATATTTTCATTTTTCCAACAATTACACCAGTCTACAAGTTCTTATTTAGGAAACTTTAAGGTTGAGCATGGATGTGGTCCACCCACGTGTTTGTCTTTATGTTCTTTCGAAGTGCCACTTTGATTGACAAATCAGGCGCAACCGATTTTTTCACAAGAAATATATGATTCAGCGCATAGCATCAACGTTTACGAACCATCCGGGCTGACGTTTTACAACCCCTGCGGCACATTTGGATACAAATCTCTGATGCATATGCATGTACAGGATGCCCGTTGGATTTCATGTGAAAGATTTTGCACTCCCATACATTTCAACGTCAGTAGAAAGCGCTTTTGCTTCCAGATTTTGCTTTGGTGACTGAAGGCGAATTGTTGAGTAGAGATCAGCACAGATGTGGAACTCATGCACTTAGTGCTGTGCCATTCAGTGATAGAAAATGATTGAACTCGCAGGATAAATTCTCTTCAACAATTCGTGTGTAAATGCGGTCATAGGTTCTTTCATAAGAGAAGTTGAAGTTTTCATAAGACTCATTGCGGAAATCTAGTCAAGTATAAATGTGGGAAGGAGATGAAATACTCGACAATTTTCGAGTCACATGTGGAACTTTGTGGTGGCTTCATTAAATCGGCGTCAGGCTTGGAATTCCACAAGGGAGTTGCTGAATGCAACTGCTCTGTGAAGGGGACTAGGAATTTTGCGGCAGGAGTGAGAGTACAAATTTCAATCTGGACACTCTGTTTCCAGACAGTGATCATTTGACATAGTCAGTTGTGTCAGTACTAAAGCTCTTGTTGAATGCTAACATGGGTAGATTTCATATACTTAATATATTATAAAGAGACCTTCTCAAGTATCTTCGAAGACCGATCGATTATCATTTTCTGCTCAGTATGATTCAGATTCGATAGGCATATATAATCTGAATAAGAATGTACATGTACAATCAGACATAATTTGCATGAGAAACCATTAAATTCACGTGGAAGTAATTTTATACAGTCGACTGATTAGCTTACGATACTATCAAACATTCCAAAGTACCCATAATCACCAAAAAAAACCAAACCACCAATCAAGGTCGCAAATTTTTTTCTTTCAGAGTTGAATATAAGTTGGCCATATTTTTTGTTACCTGATGGCTATAAAAGCAGGTTTTTTGTCTTTTATAGGTGAGCTGACTATTATCTGACATCAAACATATGATTGTTTGAATTAATTACACTCTAACGTGATAATTGACTTTAGATTTTGACAGAGGGAGTTAGTGATCTGACTTTATCCAGCAACAATTGACTGCAAAAACTGGATGACACTTAAGAAATATAATATTGATAATCCAGCACGACTTCTAAAGATCATTACTTTGGTCCGCAGATTCAGGCACTAGAATTCCGAAAGGACCGAATGTCTTTACGTATCCTCTAGTATGGTAAGGAAAATGTTACTTACTACCGAACTGCCAACCCGCCCTGACTCTCAGATCACGCCTGCCATAATACTCTCATAGATCTGAATCCTAATCCGACCCTTATAAATATCGTACTTTCAACATATCCGTCATCAGCATGTAAGAGCAAGAATCAACTTGCGGACCAAGAAGCAGCTGGAAACAAAGCAGAATTCGATTACAAAGACAGATCCAGTTGAGCATACTGTCAAGATAATGACGACGTATCGATCTCTGATGGAATTTCGAGTGAAACTGATGTGTTTCATGTTCTTGACAGCAATATGTTTACCTCCGGTCCTGGGAGCTCGTACAATTCTTCATCTTCCAACGCTCCCACCTCTTCCCACTCATCTTCCAACTCTTCCACCTCTTCCCACTCATCTTCCAACTCTTCCACCTCTTCCCACTCATCTTCCAACGCTGCCTCCTCTTCCCACTCTTCCACCTCTTCCTGCTCATATTCCAACGCTTCCTCCACTCCCAACTCTTCCTACTCATCTTCCATCGCTTCCTCCTCTCCCGACTGTTCTTGCCCCAAAGCTTCCTCCTTTTCCCCATCTTCCTTCTCATGTTTCAACGCCACCTCCTCTCCATTCTCTTCCCCCTCCTCCATCTCCAGCTCCAGCTCCTTCATCTTAGTCTGAGTCGAACTTTCGCCGTTCGACTCCTAGCACGGTCAGACAACATTGGGACACATCGCTCATCTTCCAGCAACTGTCAACGGGTGATCCTCTCTGTCTTCAGCTTTTACAGGAACAAATTCTTCTTACTAAATTTTCGTCACCACCTTGGTAGTCTCGTCTGAGGTGGACTGTGGCCCGCCGTCTCCAACACCTGAAGTTTCTATGGAGAGACTCTAGTATGACAATATCATCACTTTGGTGATTTTCATTCATGTGCTGATATATGCCTACTACTAGATGTGTCCTGCAGTTGTTACTGGTCGTTCAAGGCATCCAGCATCCAATATATTCGAAGTTCGCTGTACAATCTGATCTCACTCGTGCCGCAGGAATTAGATTAAGCGCTTACTCTACATAGCTGGACCTGATCACAGACAAACTTGAGTTATTTTCAAACAAAGACTGCAACATCATGTGCCTGCATAAATGTAATAAGCAGTGTAATCTGTTTAGTGCGATGGCAATCAAGCTAGATCGAAAATGAATAATAATTGTTAACTGGAGTCAGCAAATCAGTGAAGCCTTCATGTCCCTACCGTGATACATGTGTGGGATGATAGCAACTGATATACTTTCTATCTATCATGAAATAATATGTTTCCTGAAGGAAAGTATGAACTGTTGTGTACCATTTTTTGATCAAGCAATAAAGAAAAACACATTGTACTCCGGAATTCCTTTTGATTTTTCGACATGCTGAAGATACACTCGTGCATTCTATTTCATTCTTGTGCGTTCAATGTTAAATTTCTAGACTGAAGCACACTCCATATCTGTTTTGAGGATGAAGCAAGAAGATAGTCTGGATGTTTTCTGCCCTGGAGAAGATCAGTTCAACTGTTTATTGGTACAGTGGGACATTTGTATTGGTACCAGAAGAACTGAAACTTTCAAATCGATCCATTCGGTTTCCAATGACAACAATAAGAATACGTAAATGAGCAATGAACAGTTTACTGCCATTTAATAGTGAGTTTTGCTTTCTGTTGAGTGTATAGTGTTTAGGATTGCACATCTATTTTCAAATTAAGAACTGGTTCTGAGAGGTGTTTGAACAGTCTCGTAAGCAGATTGCATATCTGCTGCATTTCAGATTTTGTGATATTTGATCCAACCACAAGTGTGAATACTATATTTGTGTTTCTACGTTAACATGTCGATCCTCAATTTGTATAGGAATATAGAAAATATTTGACCCAACATGGTATTTTTTTTACCTTGACAAGTTACAAACAAGAATCACAGGATATAAGTCTATTGTTTTTATGATATCAATAAACCATTTGGATTTATTGAGAAAGAAATCAGTAAGATGGGTTTGTTGCTAAAACAATTGATCTTGTATCAACAATACAAGTAGTCTGCAAAGTTTATTTAAATTTTTTTCCTAAAGTTAAACAATACTTTCAAGTACACTTGCTTGGTGTGTTTAGGACTAAATCTACTTCAAAATATATTATTTGCAATGATTCTATTATTGTAAATTTTAATGATTTCAGGAAACTCTTGTGCTCTATCAAAATTTGATGTTAAAATGCTTTGATTATTGCTCAAAAGAATAAAAAAATCAGAAGTTTCAACGAGAAATCTGCATTTTCAAACTGAAAACTATACAAATATAAATCTTTCAAGATCTAGTTTAAATAACTTTCGAAACTTCAACACTCTAACAAACTCTAATAGATGAGTAACTTGTTGGTGGATCAATGAAAGTTAATTGGGAAGTTGTATTTGCCAAGAATGTGCAAGCTATGAGTGATAAGAGTTGGATGAAAGTGAAATATGTGATTTATTTGTCTTCATTGTGCACTTGTATTTGAGAATGGATTGGATGACTTATAAGAAGAAAAGAGAATATTGACTAGAAATCGGCTTGTCTAACATTGAACTAGACTTTAGACATGCCAGCAATAGATTTAAGAGAACTGCAGATCAACTCATGGAAACACCAATATGTTGATATGTGATTTTGTTCAAGAGTATGACATATGTCATGTTTCAAAGCTTGCCTTATTGCGATATAATGTAAATGACAATTATTAGTAATGAAAATATCCTCAATGTGGTTAACACAATAGTTTGTTTGACGGCTACATGGTATGGATGGTAGACAAGTGTTTATTGATGAACCATTAATGTAATCTGAACTCCTAATCTTAGCCATATGGGTATATCATGTTGATTGATTATATTAGTACATGAGTAAGAAGTGTATAACATTAGTAATGGGGATGATTGTGTAATAGTTGTGTTGATGTATGACAATCTATGTATTGTGATGTTTGATGTTTCAACGATATATATTGTCATGCAATATGTATATGCATGACAACTATTATGACTTATATAATGGCATCTCTAGTTAGATAGATGTGCATAGGTAGGAGCGGACAAAGTAATTAGATTAAATAGTGAAGTTAATGTCGTTTGCATTAGAAAAGCTGTTAAAGCTAGTGATGCCTTTAAAAGACCTAGCACTTTAGGGAAAAGATTCAAATTAAAGCTCTTATGAGGTTAGTTTTTTAACTTGAACCTTGTTAATTGCGACCATATGGATCATTAGCTATGGTGAGAATCTTCATTATTTGAAGCTCAAAATGGATTTGGCTTGAATATAATCTCTTTTTTATGCTATGATTATGAATAAATTGTCCTTGTAAATATTAATAAATTTGATCTTGTACCCATTTTTTTCCTTTGTGTATTGGTGGATTGAATCACTTTGTTTTGTTGAAATCAAAGCTTGTGTATAATACCGAGACTTTTTAATTGATACCATTCTTTTTTCTAGCAAAGTCTCAACTTAATGCCTTCACCCACATCTCAGCGTTCCACATTTTTTGTAGCCCAATTCTGGTAAAATGTAATCCCATCTCCAAAGTGTAGGGGCATAGTAAACAAAGATTATAGGAATTTTTAGTGATTTTTGAAATAAAGAGTCATATTCGGTGGAATACGAAGTTCTTTCTTACGAATAAGGCAAATTAGGATCAAATGAGAGTAGGAGAGCTAATTGCACGTGCGCGAGAAGAAGTGGAAGAAGCCACTACGCCTTAACCATTTCAATTTCAAGAAATGGTGAGCGACCGATAGGGAGTCGTGGCTCCACCAGGAGTGTAGGTGCCACTATTCCGGTAGTGGACAGACCTCCGGAGGTGACCAACACACATCAGAGAGCTTTGGCATCGGTGGAGGTAGTTGTTGAGGGCCCGACGAAGCAAAAGAGACCAGTGCTGGACAGTCCTCCCGAGCGTGTGCCTCAGAAGAAGAAGGCAATCGATCAGGCGGAAGAAGCAGTGCTACCGGTGGTGTCGAAACCTAAGGTGAAAGCCTCGAAAGAGATAGCTGAACCTCTCGTCTCTGTTTTGTAGCTATCTCAGAAGTTGGAAGCGGTGGTGATTCATGTCTTGATGGAGTTAAATGAGATGGGCCCAGGCTATCTGCTAGGATGGGACCTGCAAGCAGACGGATATATGGATCTAGTGCAAATGAGGCACTGAATAGTAAGGGAGAAGATGGTTCAGACCCAGGTGATGCAACAGCTAACCGCGAGTGTGGAGCTGTTTACAAGCAGAAGATCAAATTGGAATGGGAGGTTGAGAAATCCAAGAATGCCTACGGAGAAATAGGCTGTAACTCGCATCTGGGCTTTGAGTTCGGGAGTAATTTTCTGCTGTCTGCAATCAATGCTAGTGCCGCTTGTTTCTTTTTGCAGACATAGGAGAGCTTGATCATGAGGACCAGGGCTTAAAATCACCAAAGGTCACCACACCGGTGAATACTTCGTGCACAATTAGGTGCTCCTTTTACAACAGCTGCGCTGGACATGCTTTGGCTTGGAACCAGCAATCGCTTATCCTTTGGTCTCCTGTAAATGATCTAATGAAATAAAATTCAAGGAGGACAAACAGACAGCAACAACGCGGGGGACTTCGAGAAGAAAACCCTGATCTGCCTTTAACAATTTATTGATTGTGCACTCATTGTTATCCCAACTTTTGTCCCGATGCAGACTTTGAGGCTCATCAAGTGGGTTACAGTCCAAGTTTCGGGTCCGAGCAGCCTCCAAAATGTAATATACCAACCTCAGTTCCATGAGTACATCTTTGCTCCTCCAAAGCAGGTTATACTTCGATTATCTAATGTCAGAAGATTTACTGTCTATTCCGGAAGCTTATGCACGCCGCATTGAGAAATTAACACGATCTCTCAAATATCATTTGCAAAAGGAAAGTGTTGAACATTATTATAAAACAAATTTATGTTCATCCGACACATTTAATTGGAGCAAGTCAATGTCAAGTTGAAAACAACGAGTGGAGTGAGACAGGTAAGAAAACATGAAACCCCTTGTCCTTACATGCAACCAGTCTGAAACTTGTGTCAGAAGATCATATCTAATGATTAGAAAGTACAAGAAAGATATAATATGTGCATAGTAAAATAAAATAAAGTGAAGTCCATATAGTAAGTTCAGCATTTACAAATCTACTTGCGATTTAAGAATAATTGAAGTTGAATATCTGTAACTTAAAAATAAAATAAGTTTAAAAAAATATTATGATGTTGAACATACTCTTGCACCAGGTCCATGCTCACTCACTGCTTTGATAAACACCTTATGACTGTACTGCCAACCCATCCTGACTCTCACATTTTGCCCACCATAATATTCTCAGAGATATGAATTTGAATCCAGCCCCTATATATATCCCACTTCCAACGTATGCGTCATCACCATTTGTGTAACCAAAATTGTAAAAGGGGAGAAAGTTTGATTCTATAGTAATTCTTGTATGAAGCTTCTTGGTAAATTGCATCTGTGATGGATGGGTCCATATGTTGTGGATGCAGTTTATGAGAATGATTCTTTGTAATTGGATTTAGAAGGTGATTTGAATAGATGGATGGATGGAGAGTGAAGAAATATTATGAATAAACAAGTTTGCAGGGTCTCTCACAATTGAAGTCTGACCTATAAAAAGGCATAGTAAGATTTTTAAGGTAGATTTTTTTTATTTGTTTGCTCAATATAATAAGTATTTCTAGTAGATGGGGAATCCCTCTGAAGAAAAATAGGGGGATTATTACACAGCGTTGAATATAAATTTAAATGTGCAACCTAAAGAGGTGGCTTGCAAGATCAGAAGAAGAGGTGTTGAAAAAACTGACCTAGAAGTGAGGGTGAAAGCAAGGTGTTCTCCTCAGTTGAGAACGAGACTAGTGTTAACAATCAAGAACAAAGGAAGTGCTTGTAGTGCATAAGAAATCAAAAGTGTATGAGAGATTGTGGCAAAGCTAGCAACATGATGAAGAAGTTATCAAAGAGGTCAAAAGCTTGGGAAATGATCAAGCTGCAAATAGACAAAAAATGTACTGCCGGGATCATTTTAACCGTTAGTGTCATCGTCCAATTATATGCTTAAAGATGTGTTGAAGAATCTAAAAGGGTGATTCTTACTTTGTGTAACAACAAAGATACATAATATATAATATATGACAGTTATGTAGTGATTAGGCTCGTTCCCGAGGGAATGAGGGATCCGAATAGACCAACCAGGACGAATAGCAGGTATTTACACATCTTTTGCTTACTCTGGACTTCTCAGTCCGAAGGATACTACGAATAGATAACTTACAAGACCTATTCCCGACCAATCCCTATTCCATCCATCAATACAATAATAGCAATCGATTGATATTCAATGAATCGTTCAAACAATTTTACTAAGTTGGGGGATCTCTCCCTTACAAGCTGAAGTCGAGACGAGAGGCTCGAAGAAGTACTCCTGACATGTGCATCATGGCTACAACTTATGGGCGAATACCCAAATAACTTCACAGGTATTCAGCGCCACTCTAGGCTGTTGCACACGACACACACCAGCTTCGCAAGTTCTGGTTCTATCCTGACTACAATTGCGGTTCAATCACACAAACATTTGCAAGAAAAGAGACTCCCATCTCTTTATTCCTATGCCTATTTATACAGATTTCTAATGTCTACTCCTAAACGTTTTTTACACAAATCGACTTCTCCTAATCCTATGCAAACTATCTACACCGCTCTATCGCACCTCCAACTCCCGAGTGAATGCATCGATTCCTACTTGCAACTCTTAGATGTCGGCTGCAATCTCCTCCCGATGCAAATACATAGCTTCCTTGAATTCTCTTCCCAGCACTCGATACATCTCTTTGCGCTTCTCCTTTAAATTCCATGGGTTTTCCATTACCTCCACTAGCTTCTCCAATCGCTGTGACTCTTCTTCATCACATCTCGCGAAGAGGTGTTGCGCACACTTGTTCGCCAAGGTCTCCAATCAAGTCGGTGCCTCCACATCCACTCGATACAGGCGTCACTTCAGACTCCGCACCGTTTCCTGAAGCTGGAGATCTATGTACCGGATCTTTGCACCTACTTTCGAGACTTATAAATGTTTTGAGCATCACGTGGACGATTGTGAGTGCCAAGCCCAGAGATGCAGTCCACGGTTTCAAGTTTGTCGCACATGGTGGGATTACTCTGTTACTTAGCATCATTCATCCATGGATCCAACCATGAAACCAAACAATCAAATTATGACCGAATTCTTTTTAAAAAAATTACGTAGTTGTTGTCCAACAACTACGTAATTTTTTTAACTCGATAGAAGAAAAACTCGATAGAAGAAAAACATGTGATACCGGGGACAATTTTTGAAACGTGGGAACCCAAGGCAATGTATTTTCCACTGCAGTGCAAAGTCTCGTTAGTTTCAAAGAGCTTGAGAGACTTACACTCGCATACTGGATACAATTAACTCAGGTAACAAATAGATAAAACTAGACAACATATTCTACATATTTCAAACTAGTGAATCACTGAAACATGCAACGAGTTTCAGTTCTACAATCACTCCTAAAAAGTGACAACATTAGACATTTATGTCTCCAATAAAAAATACATGTGTACATAAACACAAACAAAGAGGACAACAAAGAACGGATATAATCTTGAGTTTCAACTTCATCCCTGAGGTTATTTCATGATAGATACAGAAAATATCAGTAGCTATCTACCTACACATGATTCGCCGTAGGGACATTAAGGCTTCACAGATCTGCTGACTGCATTAAACACTGATTATTCATGTTCGATCGAGCTTGAGTACCATTGCTCTAAACAGATTACACTGCTTATTAAATTCATGCAGGCACATGATGTTGGAGAACTGTTTGAAAATTTATGAATTTTTCTCTGATCAGGTCCAGATATCTAGAGTAAGCGCTTAATCTAGATTCCGACGCAGAAGTGAGAAGACAGTGTACAGGGTACTTCGAATATATTGGATGCTGGATCCCTTGAAGCAGCAGTAAAAACTGTAGCAGACATCTAGTAGTAGGAATATATGAGCACATGAATGAAATTCACAGAGCGACCATGATGTTTTTCAACCGAGAGTCCCTCCATAGAAGCTTCAGATGTTGGAGACGGCGGGCACTTTGTTACTCAGGGGGCACAGTCCACCTCATACCAGAATGAACAAGATGGAGACAAAGATTAGGAGGTAGAAGTTGCTCCCGTAAGAACTTAAGACAGAGAGAATAACCGGTTATGAGTTGCAGGAAGGTGAGCAATGTGCCCCAATGTGTACACAGCGGACTGGCAGTGCTAGGAGTCGAACGGCAAAATTTTTGATTCAGACTAAGATGGAGAAAGCTTTGGGAGGTGAGAAGGAGCTGTGGGAAGAGGAGGCAACGTTGGAAGATGAATAGGAAGAGTTGGGAGAGGAGGAAGCGTCGGAAGATTAGTAGGAAGAGTTGGGAGAGGAGGAAGCGTTGGAAGATGAGTAGGAAGAGTTGGGAGTGGAGGAAGCGTCAGAAGGTTAGTAGGAAGAGTTGGGAGTGGAGGAAGCGTTGAAATATGAGTAGTAGGAGTCGGGCGGGGAGGACGCGTTGGAAGATGAGTAGGAAGAGATAGGAGTGGAGGAAGGGATGGGAGCGGTGAAAGAGCAGTAAGATGAACAATTGTACGAGCTCCCTGGACCGAAGGTAAACATATTGCTGTCAACGACATGAAACACATCAGTTTCACAGGAAATTCCATCAGAGATCGATACGTAGTCATTATCTTGACAGTGTGCTCAACTAGCTCTGCCCTTGGATAATAAGTTCTCGTATGCTTGCAGCTTCTTCTTGCTCTGAAAGCTGATTCTTGCTCTACATGCTGATGACGGATATGTTGGGAGGGGACATATATATACACGGGCTCAGATCTCTGAGAGTGGGCATAATGTGAGAGTCAAGAGGGTTGGCAGAACAGTTTTTTCAGCTTATCAGAGCAGTGAGTGCCTGGAGCAAACATATGATAACACCACCAACTACAGGATTTATAAGTTTCATCTTCAATCATATTTTTTATATTATTGTATTCAACTTCAATTATGCTTAAATTGCAAGTAGATTTGTAAACGCTGAATTTACTTTATGGCTTTTTATTTGCAGATATTTTATTTTTCTTGTATTTTCTGATCATTAGAAATGATCTTCTGGCACGAGGTTCAGATCGGCTGTATGCAAGGACAAGGCACTGCAAGAAGACTTGGGGTTTCATACTATCGTACGGACCGAACTCCACTTGTGTTCTCAACTTGAGATTAGCTTGCTTTTAATCACTCTTACCGTTGAATATAAACTTGTTAAAAAAAAAAATTGGTGTTCATTAGTTTACTTTTGCATGTGACATTTGAAAGATCGTGTCCATATTGCACTTCGGCGTGCATTAACTTCCGGAATAGATTATTAGATGATCCTAAAATCAGAACTCTTATTCCCATTGCAATTTTAAGATTCCTGTGTAGAAAATAGAATGAATTCAGTAGGAAGGATTGCAGGTTTAAATCAATTACTGTTATGATTAATCCTCATGCTTTATCCCGCTTCACAACACCTAAGCTTCGTTTGTATTTTTTCGTGATTGGCCTTCGTTTGGGTTTTCCAAACGTTTCCCATTCTTCTCTTTTTTTATAAATAAAATCCAAATATATGTTTTTACTAAAGCGACACTTACTCCAGATACTTTTTTGTTTGAGCAAAGTAAAAGTTTGCAACATATAGATTTTTCAAACCCAAGAATTAGACAATTGGGACAATGATGATGAAATGAGTAATCTTTTCACATGATTATATAAGACAGTTAGACCAGAACAAAAATCCTATTGTGGCAAATCTTGATAAAAGGAAAAATGTAATAACTGAAATGTTGTTCAAATAAAAAAAACAAAATTTTTGAATACAACATTAAATATTTCCAAAAAAACATCAAAATATAAACTTGTATCCTAAAAATGATAAATCAACAAGAAAATAAATATATCATATTTTTAGATTATAAAAATTTCATTTTTTATCAAAATTCAGAAAATAATATATTTTTAAAAGATAAAATTTTAAATATAAAATTAAAATTAAAAAATTAAAAATTATGAAAATAAATAAATGAATAAATAAATATTTAAAATACTGTAAAATTAAAAAATCTGAAAATATAAAAAATTATATATTTTCGATAATTTTGTAAAATAAAAATTATTGATTATAATAAAATTATATTTAAACTATGGTAAATGATTATATTCAAATAATTCAATTATATACAAAAACTTGACATTAATAAAGTATTATACCATGATAAGTGTAATCTGTTTATAACAGCATATTTTAACATGTGATAATTTGAATTATTTAAAATAAATGCATAATGGAAAGAACATAAAATTAAATAAAAAGGTAAATTCTAAAATCTCATTAAAAAAATATAACACTTTGAAGATAGTTGCAATTTTTAAAAAAAAATGTGAATGGGCTTTCATATTTTGATTTTAAATTCATTTGAGGGAAGGATGTCATTTGGTAAAGTCTAAGTGCACTTTTTAGTATAATGATTACTCTTCAAATGAGACCAGTAACAATGAAGAGAGCAAACGTAGTTCAAATGATTGGTCACATGAGTGAATTATGATGTACATATCATTTCTCTTGTGTCGTTTGATGATGAATCACTTGCATCATCCTCGTCTTCCAAGGGTCTTGAGATCCGCAACTAAATTGGGAGAGTGGTCATAGATTTTGTCATATAGACAAGAAAGCTGTTGACCTGATAACATAAGAGAAAGAGTTAACCACCAAAAATGTTTGAAGTGATTTACTAGTCTAACATCGACATGAAATTTTAAAAAATATGATCCTTGTGCGCAAATAAAACAATGCAACAAGAAGATTGTTTGGGAAAAATAACAAGGATGAGGAATTGTCGTGCACATACATATCGCATCACAACATACATCGCTGTCACATCAAACATCACAACACATAGATCGTCATACACCAACACAAGTGTACCTCAATAATCTTTTCTACTCTCAAAACGTTCACAATGACCCTCCGCTCATAACCATAGCATAAAAGAGAGATTACAGTCAAGCCAAACCCACTCTGTGCTTCAAAGACTCCAGATTCCCGCACTAGCTACTATCCACCATAGCCACACTCTCAAAGGCTCAACTTCGAAAACTGGACTCCAAGGAGCCCAAATTCAAACTCTACTCCTTGAACTCTAGGACCCCTAACGGCGCTGTCGGCCCTAACGGCAGTCCTAGTGCGAACGGCGCTAACTGCACAACCGGCTCTAACTGCTGTATCTGCTCCTACATACGCGCACCTACCTAACTAGAGATGCCACTACATAAGTCGTGACAGCTGTCGTGCACATACATATCGCATCACAACATACATCGCTGTCACATCAAACATCACAACACATAGATCGTCATAGACCAACACAAGTGTACCACAATCGTCCCCCTAACTGGCGGTTAGGTCCCTCTAACACCAGGTAGCCATCTAGTCCATAATATGATATGCCCTTCGTGTGGCTCAGATCAAGAGACCGGGTGCTACAATGCCCCATCGTTAGTCGCCTATATGCAATCCATATCATATAACGGTCAGACCTGCTTGCCTGCTAAACGCATCGAGGACATCTCCACCACCCACTAGGCACCGTATTGAGAGGAGATGTCAAACATGACATATGCCATCCTCTCGAACAAGAATCACAAATCAACATACTGGTTGCTCCACCAGCTGATCCACATAACATACATCTCAAGCCTGCACGTACAACTGCTAGGCTTGGATGCATAGTACCATCAATGTTTGGAAGGTGACATGGCGCACAATTACGCACATGATCCTTCCAAATCACACCATCACGACCCTCCAATACTAAAACTCCAGAAGATAAAATCTCACGTACTCGTAGAATCGTGCGTCCAGCCGTAACATCCAATGTGGTCGGTGCACTCTGCTGCAAGTAAACGTAATCACCAATATGAAATTTGCGAATTGAAGGTCGATATCCACCTCCTCTGATGGTAGCATAACGCAAAGTATCTCTATGCTGAGCAATAGCCAGGTTCTTGAATGCCATGGGCATGACTCTACGGAAGAGTTATGCCCTTTGAGAACACACCCTAACCCAAACATCAGGGATATCCAAGTCCAAGACTTCACCTGACTCTCTACGGATAGCTGTAGGTAAATCTGGATCTCTACCATATAATAAAAAGTACGGTGAGAATGACGCTAGAGATGCTTGCCGGCTAAATCGATAATCCATGGTCAACCATGGTAGCAGGATGTCCTAGTCTCCCAGATGACCTTTCTCCAAGCCAAACTTTCGAGTCCTCTCTTCACCGTCTGAAGAACTCGCTCTGCTTGACCATCAGCCTCGGGATGATCTCTTGAGGTGGTACGATGATCGATCAATGCTCGATCACACAAAGCCTGAAACTCGCCCAAAAACTCAGTACCCTGATCAGTCAACACTTCTGCTGGTGGACCAAATCGGCTGAGCACTGCAGCTAAGAACGCATAAGCGGTTCCCTCACTTGACTTGTCGGGCAAGGCCACCAACTCAATCCACTTGGAGAAATGTTCCACCATGACCAACACATATCAATGATGTCGTATAGTCAATGGCAAAGGTCCTGCAAAATCCAAGCTCCAACGATAACCAAGTCCCATAATCGGTAGAGGATGTAGTTGTGGTGTAGGGGCATTGAATGATGCTCGAACACGATCACATACCATACATCTCGCCACAAACTGCTGCATCTCAGTTTGCATACCTCTCCACCAATAGTGACTTTGAAGTAAGCTATATGTCCGCTCTACTCCAAAATGACCTAACTCCTCATGAGCATGTCTGACCAACCGTGCTCTTTGAGATGGAAGTGGCACAACACAAACGCTACCATCTCCCCATACTGGAAGAAGGTGTCTACCTTCCCATCTGAACCGTCGAGCTCTCTGTAAAACTCGATCCCGCTCCTTTGCACTCAAGGTGCCCAACAAAGCACCTGTACGAAGATACTCCAACACCAACATGTCATCATGGATGTCTCGGTTTACCATCAAACCGTCCTCAGTCTCAGCGTCCAAGGCTAACATATCTACTCTCTGATCCAAGAGAGATATCATATAGCTCTCAAGCGCCAACATACTCAAAAAGGCAGATGCATGCCAACGAGGCACCATCTCCTCATCAGTATCACCGTGTCATCGAGCCCCGGTTCAGCGTTGGGTTCCACCAATCGCTGCAAGCGAGATTGACATACAAGTCCAGCTCCTCCCTCTCTGTAAGCATGGGAACCTGGGTAACTCAACAATGTGGGTAATGCAACTCTTGGCTGACCCACAAGGTTCACCACTGCCATGGGTGACTTGTCAGCATACACCACTACCTGGGAGTGTCTACCCACATCCAAAATACCTCTCCACTGTGAGATGTGAGGGCCTCTCCACTCCGTCTATGCTTGCAATAAAACCTCCCTTGGAAGAAGGTTTGTCCACCACAGAAGTGGACGGTGTGCACGAGATCCTACTCTCACTGCATCCAACAATACCGCTGGTCCAATCCATGACCGCACTTGATGTGCACTCCTCATCACCCGTGCACGTGGATCACCCAACAAGGGAACATTCTCCAAAATGTATGCCGGAGAATAGGTTTGTTGTGATTGGAGAGAACGTAACACACGTAACATCTCCCAAAACATGCCAGAACGTGAATCCTGTAGCCCATGACCATTACAAGCATGTGTGTGTCCCTGACATGGCCATCTAGCAATAACGAAATGTATGTTGCCATGCCGAGCAAGGTCTTGCGTCCCCAACAACGAAATATCTGATGGCAAGGCCTGCTGATATCCTTGAACTGCCAACATTGGTAGAAGATCTGGATATCTCCGCACCAACTGTGCCACATGGCGTAATGAGACGCGCCTTGCAATCTCATCTCGCTCCACATACAAGTATCGATGTACTCGTATACCAGAGTGCAAAACTGCAGCCAAACCTGTGCTAATCCCTCCAAACAGATCCAGCACACATATACCCTCCTCTGGATACTTCCAAGCAATAGGTGTTGTATCTAAACGGGACAACATAGTGGAAGTGGGAATAACTTCCTTCATCTCCTCCCTCTCCAGAGCAAAAGACTCACTTCAAGCCTGATGTACGAGCTGATCAGCCATCTGTTGTAGCTGCATACATGAAGTACCCAGTGTTCCATCCAACGTGGATGACACTACTCCACTAAGACTTGGCATGATAGTCATATCCTCTCGACCATGACTATCATGAGCATCCATGTTACCCTCCAACAAATCACCGGGCCAAGTAACACAACTATTGAAGGCTAGAACATACGCCAAACCTCCACTTGGTAAAGGCCTAGAACCGGTGATGAATCGAACAAGTAATCGACTCACTCGGCCCTCGCTAGATTGCCAACCTGGCGGATAAGAGGCTGTCTCCTCCCAATAATCAATGCTAAACCCCATCGGGTATAACACTGCCGCACCCACCAATACATCATAAGACTCTGCAAGTGTAACCACAACACGTGCTCGTGTTAAAGAGCTATCTGTGACATGATCCGGTTGCACTTGCACAGTCAACGCCATCCGGGTGATGTATGGTGCCGGGGCATCACTAGAACCTCCAAGAGATGTCTGAATCTGGAATGGACATCTCTCCACATAAGTCTTTTGCAAACCAAGACCAAGCAGTGAATCCTTATCCAACATAAGGGGTTGTGCACAAGAATCCAACAACACGCGTTGAGGTCGATAAACCTTTCCTGAAGGTCCGACCAAACAGAACACACCACTTCTGTTATCCAACATCATCGCTTTTCGGTGACACCTACGGGTATGCTCGTATGCCGGCCTCGCTGATAACTCCATCATTCGAGCGGCAGGAGCTTGCCAAGTTCCACTAGTAGTTGTCCTGATCCCAGGATCAACACTACTAGTGCTCACACAACTAGAAGCAACCAACACATCCTCTTTGCTTTCGCAAAGTGTGGCTGCCAATCGTAGTATATGGGATGATGAGACCCCCAACGCCAATAAATACTTGGCTGAGAAAACAGGAGAATGAACAAGAGTCCTTGCCGCCCCCGACATTGCGCTGGATACTACGTCAGACGATGTTGATGGCTAGTCCCTATTTGCTCCATCTCAAAGCACATCCACATTGGCTTGCACCCTCATCTCTCCAATAGATCATCTAGGAGCCATGGATAAGGTGTTCAATGCCTCAGACAATGTGAAAGACTGAGGAAGTCTAACTTGTCGGCTAGCCTCCCCTCTTTATGGATCCAACTCCACAGATGCTCCTCTAGACTCAGTAGTATGTGTTGCCTTCTGAGTCCAAACAACTCCATATGGTTGTGCCGCTGCGCACATGTACTCCACAACATCTCCATCATATGATGTAGAGGCACCAGCTCTAGAATCTGATCTTTGTTGGGCTATAGCCATACTTGCTATCTTCTATAGCCATACTTGCTATCTTCTGCTCCAACAGCTCCAGTCGAGATGCCATGTTCACCTCATGACTAGCCTCATGGGCTAACACTTGAGTAGGGGCTGGTCCACTACCACCACCTCGACCACCACCCCTGCCACCTTGAACTCCTTGTCCTCTTCCAGGAACTGCCATGGCAACTCTTGTTGATCGTAATTCAGGATGGAGATCAAAACATCGATCCATCATGTGACCATGTCTGTGACAATGCTCACATGATTTTACTCCAACAAGATCCATCCTTTGACCTTGAAGGCAATTCTTCTTGTGATGAGGTCCACCACATGTCCAACATACCATCCCAACAACTGATTGTTGACCTGAAAAGGATGGTAATGGTCTAGATGCTGCACCTTCACCACTCTGTCGGATGGTCGGAGGATATCCCACATGTCTACCACAACCACTCCGGGTTTGTGTTGTAGATTGGTAACGTGAAGACGTTGATGAAGATGGTGAATCCTTGCTAAACCCAGCAATCACTACCCTCTCTTCTTGCATGTTAAGCTCAATACGCTCAACAAGACAAAACACAATGGCCAACGTAGGTGATGTCTGCTGTAGTAAGATAGCATCTCTCACTCTACGTCTCAACTCCGTATCTAATATCCCATACCAATATTGGACAGCTTGTGCCTCTGTCACTTTATGGGTAACACTGATCAACCGATGCATTCGGATATACGCCTCTCGAAGACTCTCCCCAGTCTTCCGTTGAAACTCATGCAAGCCTCATAGCTTGTCAGTTCTCACCCCTTGGTAGTCTCTCCTCAACCATGCAAAGAACTCCAAAATAGGGTTGAAGGTTGGGACCTCTGAACTCTTCTGAACTCTACTAGCTCCAACCGTATCATCAGTGCCATGTACAGAGGATGAACTCGCACCTCCAAACACTGTACCCGAAGTAATAGAGATGTAGTTTGGAGACCAGTATTGTGCACAAACAGGAAGGAGAGATGGAGGTATATCAATCACAAGAAACATAAAGCACAATACTCCATCTCAAAAACATCCATCAAAGGGGTCAAACCAACCCAACCCGGACTCACATAGCCTCAGAAGGGCATTTAAAAACACAAAAACTCGATTTCGGAGGTCTTCTGCTCTCCAGATTGATAAACTGAGACTAGTAATCAAATTTTATAACAGAAAGTCTTTTTCAATTTTTTACCTAACGCAATTTTTTTTTTTGCAAACGGGCACTGTTTGAAACTTTTGCAGGACTCTGAAAATCTTCAACTTCGATTTCAGACCCCTAAACCTCAAAATTTCGCAATTCTGACACCGTCAGCCTTGGGCCAGACTTTTCTACTCCCGAGCGACAAACTTTACATAATCTATCATCCTACCAAATTTCAAATCAAACGGACATTGTACAATAATCTGATAGCTTGCTGCTCCTATTTTCGACCCGAAAACTTCAAAAAACCAAATCTTTGACTTCTAGCACTTCTGTCTGGAATATTTTTCGGCCAATCTCAAATTAATGCTCCAAGACAAATATAAGCATCGATCCACTTTGTCAATTTTCAGCAGCGCTTCCGCCCTCGAAAATTCCTGATTCGGATTTACACTAAAACAGAAAATACAGGAATTCGAAATCAATAAGATCCACCTCAAATCAACTCTACTTCTAGATCACCACCATGGGCTGCACTCCAGCAACACCATGCATGCTCAACAGCCAATGGATCGAAGCTACCATCGATCCAAACTCGCCAAAACACTTTCAGCGTTCCAAGAACTCCTAGTTCTCACCACAGAATCCAATTTGAGTTTTCGAAGTAATCTTTTCTACTCTCAAAACGTCCACAAGGACACTCCGCTCATAACCATAGCATAAAAGAGAGATTACAGTCAAGCCAAACCCACTTTGTGCTTCAAAGACTCCAGGTTCCCGCACTAGCTACTATCCACCATAGCCACACTCTCAAAGGCTCAACTTTGAAAACTGGCATCCAAGGAGCCCAAATTCGAACTCTACCCCTTGAGCCCTAGGACCCCTAACGGCGCTGTCGGCCCTAACGGCAGTCCTAGTGTGAACGGTGCTAACTGCACAACCGGCTCTAACTGCTGTATCTGCTCTTGTATACGCGCACCTACCTAACTAGAGATGCCACTACATAAGTCGTGACAGAATCAGCAATAATAATGAAGGTTGTGATTGCTCAAGTATAAGAAAAAATGTCTTTCACTCCACCTAAATTTCAATGACACCTCTTCAATTCAACTTCTTGGCATTAACGATGTGAGAAAACAAACAACATATCATCATATGAGATTAATAAGTCTATTAAAAATCACTGATTAATTCTAGTTGAATTAGTGACTGGTTTTAACACTCAACCTAGAGAAAAATTTTATAGAGTTTGATTGCCCGTAAAAAAAGACATTTTACAAGCATAATGTATTCCTGAATCAACATTGTGGAAAGGAAAATGAAAATAATTTATGTTTGTATATGATGAAGGTCTGATAAATATGTTGTTATGCTTAAAAAATGTTGTATGGTTTGGAATTAGCAGAGTATTACATCTATTGCTAGTTAATAATCCGAAAACTAATAAGGATAAAGATAAGCTGATTATTACATGTGTTGTTAGTACATGATCCAACTATTACCAGGAACCACATGATGGGAATTTCAAACAAAATTGTCTTGTCTGCTAAGGAATGCTGTAAAAATTTCTTTTAGTATAATGTGAATAGACCTCAAAGCAAAATATATTTTCATTTTTCCAACAAGTCTACAAGTTTTAATTTAGGAAACTAGAAGGTTGAACATGGATGTGGTCCTCTTTTAATTATATTTCTGCCACATTTCAAAAAAGTATTTCTAAGAAGAAAACATTCCAACAAAAAAATCAATTTTTCTTTTCTTCAACTTGTCTCAACATCGAATTTA
The DNA here is from genome assembly GCA_014180765.2 of Marchantia paleacea. Taxonomy (NCBI): domain Eukaryota; kingdom Viridiplantae; phylum Streptophyta; class Marchantiopsida; order Marchantiales; family Marchantiaceae; genus Marchantia; species Marchantia paleacea. The sequence goes on from MUAA02000018.1 coordinate 3,126,372, forward strand.
AATGTTTCAAGAGCTTTTGACTGAGGAAAAAATCAACAACTTTTCAACCCCCCACACACACAAATTGATGGACTGTTGTATAGATTTATTGTTGGATTAGAAAATGAGTATACATAAGAAACAAATTTATAATGCTAAGAAAAAATCGACAATGAGTATATGAAAATTGCAAGGGATATAACTGAGATAGACACTGACTTGTATCACTATGTATAACATCTGAAGAAAAAATAAACTTTAAGTCATTGACACTCAACTTGAGATACCAAACATGTCTGTTTATGTGTTTGCTGGAATCTTCAAGTTTTAAAATATGTTTTTATTACATTTGTAGTTTTTGTGTTCAAAAATTTTCCGTTAAAAAATATATATTCTGTGTTGGTAGTTCTTACTATTTTACCTACTTTGTATCTTATTAATGATGTTTTCATAAATATTTTTGAATACAATTTATTTATTTATTTAAATTATTAATTATATTTGTATAAATTTAAATTATTTTTTATTTTTTAGAAAAATATTTTAAATATGTATTAAGTTCATATCTACTTATATTTATTATTTTCATTCTTATTTTAGTTTCAATTTTGATTAAAATTTTACCTTTTATGCTAATTGTTATTGATACTTGTTATAATTATGAATAATAAATTATTCATTTGTTAATATAAAATATATTTCAAACTCATAAACTTGTTTATGATATTAAACTCTTCCTACTCATCTTTCAAAGATTCCTCCCATCCCAAGTCTTCATACTAGTACTCCAACGCTTCCCTCACTTTCAAGCCTTCCTACTCATCTTCCACCACTTCCTCTTTTCCCAAGTCTTCCTACTTGTCTTCAAGCACTTCCTCCTCTCCTCGTTCTTTGTCATCCCCCAAAGCTTCCTCGTTTTCCCCATCTTACTTCTTATGTTCCGACGCCTCCTGCTCCCCATACTTTTCAGTCCTACTGGTCCTAACAATAGTTTACATAACGATAATCAACTTTATAGAATTTGTTGATTTTTTCTTATTTTAAATGTTTGAACATTTGTTTTATAACATTGATTTGTCTTTTACTAATTTAACATTTGATTTTTTTAACAAAAATATAAACCCTTTTTTGTCTTATTGCTGATTGAGGCAAAGTTTGAAGCAATTTATTTTTATACTTATACAAGTCAATAAGTAGTATGGAGATACACACAACTCTTAGACATGATATGTCCACTATAACAGAATAGTTGAATCATTTATAAAGGTTAGAAGATTCCTCCTTGAGATTATTCAATCATTATCATGACTTTAACATGAATATCGCAAATCACATATTGTGTCTGGACATAACAACTGATTGTAAGTATAAAATATATCTTTTTCACAATCATTGATCTTTCATTGGATTAAAGATTGATCAATAAATGAGCAGATAGCTAACCTTGATATTTTAGTAATTTTGAAACACTTTGAAAAAAAAACATTGAGGAAAAAGAGCATGATCAAAGAACGGACAAGAGAATCATAATCTCCTTCAAGAATGTGTTCAAAAAACCTCTAAGATTATTTTTTCTAGTAATATGAGCATTTAAGCTAGATGAATCAAAATACGTTAATAAAAAAATTTATATTTATGTTATTTTAATATTTGACAATAGTTCAAGTTATGCATGCTATTAAGGGCAGAAAAGAAATTACGTCAAGTTGGAAAGGAGAGGAAAATTATTGTAGAACTTCAACAAGGCATAATTATCAATATTATAAAACTCTTCAACTTTGACAAAGGAGAGAAAATAGATTTAGGGGTACAAACTTCCATCAATAACTATTGATAAAAAAAAAGCATTTGGAAAGAAGAAGACTTCATAAGAATGTTAGTCAACAACTTTTTGGTAGTTTAACAAGCAGTCAAATATGTCCAACAAGGTGAAAAATACTCTTAAAGTTAAGCCTTAGAAGAAATCAAGCGGCCAAAGGAATTTTTTATTAAACCCTTGAAAGTTTCACATGCAACAAACATTATGCCAACAAAAAATAAATATAGCCTAGAAAAAGACATGGAAGAAAAAACTAGATATGAATAATAAGGATGATATAAATATAGACAAAATAATGATGACAACAAAAAGTGGAGTAAATAAAATCATGAGAGTTGTTGATTTTAAGTCCACTTTTACATGAGGAAAGTTATAAGTTGAAAATGATATTATTATTATAAGGATCTACTTCTCAATCTATAAGAACATGACAATGACTGAGAATGCATGAAAATAAAGCACAAAGAAAAAAAGTCATGTGTTATTCATATGGCAATAAGGTTACTTTTGATTTTGACGTCACTCTCTTGAATATTCCACCATCAAGATGGGTGTTTAGTACGATCAATGACAAACATGCTTAGTATTCTCTTAATATGCTTTGTAAATATCCATTGAAATTCAAACACATTAAAAATTGTCCTTTAAATATGGATTTTAAGTCCACTTTTTTCAGTTAATGAGCATTAGACACAGATTACTATCCATAATGGTTTTGGAGACCTTTACTACACATCTTTGTTTTTTTTCATCAATATACATCATTTACAAAGTGTCATAAATCCGTATCTAGCATCCCATTTTGTTTCTTAAAAATGAATTTTTAAGAATTGTGACTTCCAATTGTAAGCTAAGAAAGAGTTTGAAACTTGACACCTCGATACTATGGATGGTATAAATAATACACATTTGTATTTTTTGTGGTCACTTAACTGCAACATGATGATTTGGTTTGCTTTATACAAAATATATTTAATACAAGAGGTCGATCATGCTTGTGGTATGTTGATCACCATGTGCTGTCAGTCAAGAATTGAAGTTAAAGAACTACCAAATCCTCAATCCTTAAAGTGCCAAGTGGATAAGCAATTGATAAAAATTATTTATTAGATAATCCTTGCTTACGTGAACTTACAAAAACTCTAGGATGATGCTTGCATAACTTGGAAAAATAAAGATCTTTTCAACAAGAAGGAATTTTTTTTTTACCATACATAAAGGGACAAAAAAGGTTTCAATGGACATAGTATGGGACATAGCAACAATGAAAACAAAGGCTCAGAAGCAACAAGGCGCTTAAAAAATCAAGAAGCTACCATCATCGGATTTTTCATACCATTCGTGTCATCATCAGAATGGATGATAGCAAATGTCATGAGATTGAAGAGTTTGGGTGAAGAAATTTTGCTATGGCATTGTGATTACATATGTCCCAAGTTGTGTGAAGACGTGCAAAGTGCAAGAATTTCTCACAAGGTAGGAACAAGAATAAAAGTGAAGCTATAGTATGACAAGGTCTGGGATAAAACATGAAGCAATACTACAAATCAAAGAAAGATGGAATAGACAGCGAAGGCTTAGCATTGTATACAAGGTTAATCATTGATAAGGCAAAGTGGTTTCATTCTTGGGACCGCAAGGCATATGAAATCAGTAAGAAGGATTGCAGGTTTAAATCAATTACTGTTATGATTAATCCTCATGCTTTATCCCGCTTCACAACACCTTAGCTTGGTTGGTATTTTTTCGTGATTGGCCATCGTCTGGGTTTTCCAAACGTTTCCCATTCTTCTCTTTTTTTTATACATAAAATCCAAATATATGTTTCCACTAAAGTGACACTTACTCCAGATTCTTTTGTTTGAGCAAAGTAAAGTTTGCAACATATAGATTTTTCAAATCCAATAATGAGACAATTGGGACAATGATGATGAAATAAGAAATCATTTCACATAGAGAGCGAAACTCACTATGGAAGTAACGAATTCATTACTCATATTCATATTTTTGTCCTTGGAAACCGAATGGATCGATTTGTAAGTTTCAGTTCCTTTCGTACCATTACAAATGTGCTACTTTACCAACTGATCTTCTTCACAGTGGACACATCCAGACTATCTTGTTGCTTCAGTCTAGACATTTAACATTCTACTCACAAGATCGAAGTGGAATCCACCAGAGTATCTACAGCACGGATAGAATAATTAAAAGGAATTCCGAAGAACGATGTGGCCTTTATTGCTTGATCAAAAAATGGTACCCAACAGGTTATAATTTTCTTGAGGAAAAATATTATTTCATGATAGATACAGAAAATATCAGTAGCTATCTACCTACACATGATTCGCCGTAGGGACATTAAGGCTTCACAGATCTGCTGACTGCATTAAACACTGATTATTCATGTTCGATCGAGCTTGAGTACCATCGCTCTGAACACATTACACTGCTTATGAAATTCATGCAGGCACATGATGTTCGAGAATTTGTTTGAAAATTCACGTCCAGATATCTAGAGTAAGCGCTTAATCTAGATTCCGACGCAGAAGCGAGAAGACAGTGTACAGCGTACTTTGAATATATTGGATGCCGGATGCCTTGAAGCAGCAGTAAAAACTGTAGCAGACATCTAGTAGTAGGAATATATGAGCACATGAATGAAATTCAGAGTGACAATGATGTTTTTCAACCTAGAGTCCCTCCATAGAAGCTTCAGGTTTTGGAGACGGCGGGCACTTTGTTACTCAGGGGGCACGGTCCACCTCAGACCAGACTGAACAAGATGGAGACAATGATTAGGAGGTAGAAGTTGCTCCCGTAAGATCTTAAGACAGAGAGAATAACCGGTTCTGAGTTGCAGGAAGGTGAGCAATGTGCCCCAGTGTGTACACAGCGGACTGGCAGTGCTAGGAGTCGAACTGCAAAATTTTTGATTCAGACTAAGATGAAGGAGGAACCTTTGGGAGGTGAGAAGGAGCTGTGGGAAGAGGAGGAAGCGTTGGAAGATGAGTAGTAAGAGTTGGGAGAGGAGGAAGCGTTGGAAGATGAGAAGGAAGGGTTGGGAGAGGAGGAAGCGTGGGAAGATGAGTAGGAAGAGTTGGGAGAGGAGGAAGCGTTGGAAGATGAGTAGGAAGAGTTGGGAGAGGAGGAAGCGTTGGAAGATGAGTAAGAAGAGTTGGGAGTGGAGGAGGTGTTGAAATATGAGCAGTAGGAGTCGTGAGGGGAGGACGCGTTGGAAGATGAGTAGGAACAGTTGGGAGTGGAGTAAGCGTTGAAATATGACTAGTAGGAGTTGGGAGGGGAGGACGTGTTGGAAGATGAGTAGGATGAATTGGGAGTGGAGGAAGGGCTGGGAGCGGTGAAAGAGCAGTAAGATCAACAATTGTACGAGCTCCCTGGACCCAAGGTAAACATATTGCTGTCAGCGACATGAAACACATCAGTTTCACTGGAAATTCCATCAGAGATCGATACGTAGTCATTATCTTGACAGTGTGCTCGACTAGCTCTGCCCTTGGTAAATGAGTTCTCGTATGCTTGCAGCTTCTTCTTGCTCTGATGACGGATATGTTGGAAGGGGACATATATATACACGGGCTCAGATCTCTGAGAGTGGGCATAATGTGAGAGTCAAGAGGGTTGGCAGAACAGTCATACGCTACGCTTATTTTTCAGCTTATCAGAGCAGTGAGTGAGCATGTACCTGGAGCAAACGTATGATAAAACCACCAACTACAGGATTTATAAGTTTCATCTTCAATCATATTACTTTATGGCTTTTTATTTGCAGATATTTTATTTTTCTTGTATTTTCTGATCATTAGAAATGATCTTCTGGCACGAGGTTCAGATCGGCTGCATGCAAGGACAAAGCACTGCAAGAAGACTTGGGGTTTCATACTATCGTACGGACCGAACTCCACTTGTGTTTTCAACTTGAGATTAGCTTGCTTTTGATCGCTCTTACCGTTGAATATCAACTTGTTAAAAAAAAAAAATTGGTGTTCATTAGTTTACTTTTGCATGTGACATTTGAAAGATCGTGTCCATATTGCACTTCGGCGTGCATTAACTTCCGGAATAGATTATTATATGATCCTAAGTTCAGAACTCTTATTCCCATTGGAATTTTTAGATTCCTGTGTAGAAAATAGTATGAAATCAGTAGGAAGGATTGCAGGTTTAAATCAATTACTGTTATGAATAATCCTCATGCTTTATCCCGCTTCACAACACCTTCGCTTGGTTTGATTTTAAAAAATTTAAAATTTTTAAAAATTTTTAAAGTTTTTTTATCATAAGACATTATTAACATTTGTATTATTTTGTAATGAATTTATTATTTATGTCTTTCTTATTCCTAGCAAAGTTTTTGATTATGTAGTTACAAACTGTGTGGTTGATTATTATATGGTCATGATGGCTGTGGTGATATGCCAACTCAATTTGAGCTTACTCCGGAGTATCAAAAATAAAGTTCAAGGTGTAAACTATGTTGAAGACAACTTGGCAATATAATGAATTTGATTAATTAGTAAAATTATAAGTTTGTTGTTTGTGACATACAAGTAAAAAACATAAGAGGCTTTGACTTTACTGATTGGATGTAGAGCGTGATTGAAAAATGTCACGTGTTGGAGCTTGAATTGAAATAATTGAACTTTGATGACTGAACTTGATTTACAAGAAGGGTGAATATATCAATGTAGAACATCAGATATATTTCAACTTCAAACTCAAGTGTGCAAACTCAAGAGTCCATAATATTTTGTTTGAGATTTCATAACAGAATATTTTATGAACTCTAAACTTAACGTTGAAGCTCAACTTTCAAATTGACCGAGAAGATTAGAGGATTTGATCACAAGAAGCAAAAAATCATTAATTGATTTGTTGAGACAGTTAGGTGATGGCTTGAATGGTGGTCTTGTAACACATAATGTATTAATATTAAGACTTGGAATTTATGATCAGAAGAAAAAGATAGATTTTGACAGAGCCTTTTGGTCAACTGATCAAACTAAAGAAACTTCTAATCAGGATTTTTTTAGTGATTGAGACTCAACCTTAGGTATCAAATGTGTATGTTTATGTGGTTTCTCAAGTCTTCAAGTTCTCAATGATATTTTGATTACATTTGTAGTTTTTGTGTCCAAAAGTTTTCAGTTTAAAAATGTTGGTACTTCTGGATTTTTTTACTACTTTGTGTTTTATTGATGATCTTCTCGTAAATATTTTTTCAATAAAAAAATATTAACTGTTTATTTATTTGTATTATAAATTATATTATTAAAATTTTCAAAATTTTCAAAATTTTTATTTTTAAAAAATAATTATATATTTGTATATAGTCAATATCTACTTATATTTATTATTGTTATTTTAGTTTGAATTTTGAACAAAATTTACCTTTCATGCTAATTGTTATAATTATGAATAATTTATGAAAATATAATCTGTAAATTGAAAATATTTTTCAAACTCATAAACTTATTTATGATATTTGAAGGTATAAAAATTTTGCATATATCAAGCCTGTTTTTAATATTATTACTGTAATCTTTGCATCTGAAATGTTCGTTGTTTCAACATGGTATCATAAGTTTCTCCCAGTCCTCTCATTTTTGCATTTGAAGGTCCTCGTATCTTCTGTTGATCTTTTTCTCTTATTTGGAAAGTTTTATTTTGTTCATGCCAAAATTCTCTCTTGGTGGGAATAGTTTTATGTTATTGAATACCTTCATATTCAATAACATAAAACTATATTGATTTCACATAAAAAATATGAAGGAACGGAAACGTTCTGAACAACCAAACGATGGCCAATCGCAAAACCAAAAAAAAAAACAAGCTAAGGTCTATGAAGCCGGAAAAAGCATGCCCCTAAAGCATGAGAGTTAATCATACCTGTAGTGAAATTAGTAAAATTATATATGCTCCTATACTATTTCTTACACAGAACTCTTATATATCCAGTGGGAACAAGAGTTCTTTAATTCGAACCATCTAATATCAAGAAATCTGATTATCTTTTCCGGAAGCTAATGCACGCCGCAGTGCAATATTACCACGATCTTTCAGATATCATATGCGAAAGGACAACGGATACGACTGATTGAAAGCAAGTTAATCTCAAGTTCAAAACAACGAATGGTGTTAGGTGGGTAAGAAAACATGAAACCCCAAGTCTTCTTACTGTCCATTGTGCTTGCGTGCAACCAGTCCGAGCCTCGTGTCAGAAGATCATTTCTAATGATTAGAAAGTACAAGAAAGAAAAATTGTCTGCATGTTAAAGGCCATAAAGTAAGTTAAGCATATTATAAGAAAACTACTTGCATTATAGCATAATAGAAGTTGAATACTGTATATCTCTGAAATACAATAATATAAAAATTATGATTGAAAAAAAACCTTAGAAATCCTGTAGTTGGTGGGGTCATTATACATTTGCACCGGGTACAATGTCACACACTCACTGCTCTGGTAAGCACAAGAAATAAGCTAATGACAGAACTGCCAACCCATCCTGACTCCGCATTATGCCAAACACACTACTCTCAGAGATCTAAACTTGAATCCAGCCCGTATATATATCCCACTTCCAACATATCCGTCATCAACATGCAGAGCAAGAAGTAGATGCAGGCATACGACAACTCATTAACAAAGGGCAGAGCCAATTGAACACACTGTCAAGATATTGACGACGCATCGATCTCCGATGGAATTTCTAGTGAAACTGATGTGTTTCATGTCCTTGACAGCAATACGCTTACCTGCGGTTCTGGGAACTCGTACATTTCTTGGTCTTCCGGCTCTTTCACCGCTACCAACACTTCCCACTCATCTTCTAACGCTTCCTCCTCTCCCTACTCTTCCTACTCATCTTCCAACGCTGCCTCCTCTTCCCACTCTTCCACCTCTTCCTGCTCATATTCCAACGCTTCCTCCACTCCCAACTCTTCCTACTCATCTTCCATCGCTTCCTCCTCTCCCCACTGTTCTTTCTCATCCCCCAAAGCTTCCTCCTTTCCCCCATCTTCCTTCTCATGTTCCAACGCCTCCTCCTCTCCATTCTCTTTCTCCTCCTCATGCAGCTTCCAAAAGTGCTCCTCCTCCTTCTCTTTCTAAATTTCCAGCACCACCTCCAAAGTCTTGATCATCTGCTCCTAATCCTGTAGCCAAATCACCATCTCCACCTCCTTCATCTTAGTCTGAATCAAAACTTCGCCGTTGGACTCCTAGGATTGCCAGTCCGTTGTGTACAACATAGGGGCACGTTGCTCATCTTCCTGCAACTCACAACCGGGGATCTCTCTGTCTTCAGTTTTCACGGGAGCAAATTCTACCTACTAAGTCTTCGTCTCCATCTTGTTCAGTCTCGTCTGAGGTGGACTGTGGCTTTGGGTAACAAAGTGCTCGCCGTCTCCAACATCTGAAGCTTCTATGGAGGGACTCTACGATGATAAAGATCATGATCACTCTGTGAATTTCATTCATCTGGTGATATATGCCTACTACTAGATGTCTCCTACAGATATTACTGCTGGTTCAAGGCATCCGGCATCCAATCTGGAGCACGCTGTTCATTCTGCTCTCACTTCTGCCTCTAGATATCTGGACCTGATCAGAGACAAACTTCAGTCATTTTCAAACAAAGACTGCAACATCATGTGCCTGCATGAATGTAAAGCAGTGCAACTTATTTATAGCGCTGGTAATCAGGCTAGATCAAACCTGAATAATCAGTTGTAACTGCAGTCAGCGGATCAGTGAAGCATTAATCTCCCTACCGCGAAACATGTGTAGGATGATATCTACTGATATATTCTATCTTGAAATAATATGTTTCCTGAAGGACAGTAAACCTGGTGGGTACCATTTTTTATCAAGCAATAAAGCCCATGATGTACTTCATACTTGCTTCCAATTTTTGTACATGCTGTAGATACTATGGTGGATTCCACCTCAATGTTGTGCGTAAAATGTCAAATTTCTACAATGAAGCACTCTCATCCTCAGCACGGCTGTGTTGAGGATGAAGTGTGCTTCAGTGTGGAAATTTGACAAACGATCAATCTACCATATGTTTTGAACCCAAAGCATCTGGTTACCCAAGTAGGAAGAACTATGAAGTAAACCAACTCCCTAGAAACATTCATTGCAAAATCCAAATACAATAGAGATAATTAACACATGAGCTTAACTCATGGAACATTTTAACTAGCTCTGATTGAAATACATCTTAAAAATACAGAAAAACAAATCATGAAAATATCAAGTGATTGTTAAACTTATTGCAGGCAGAATGTGGAGAGATGGGGCGAACATAATATACACAATATCTTGTGTAATGAAATATATACAAACAAGTTATTGTATAGTAACTTCATGCTGTAAAATATATCTACATCTTTAGAGATATGAGATACCTCACATGTGAGATTGATATATCTTTAGACGCAACATGAGTTCTTATTGCTTGTTGTCCATTTGGAGTGCAAAGGAGAGCTACCCATTAGGCCATTAGAGATATGATGTTTGCTATGATGCAAAAAATATGAATATTTCACACAGAGTGAATGTTGGAATGCATTGAAGTTAATCAAGGTTTGGGCAAATGTATACTTGGTTCAGGTTGCCAAGGTTACTCTAGCATACGCCATGGCTACCAATCTTACATGTGACACACTTTCATAAGGGATGATCACTGAGCTTTTTTTGAAAGAATGGAAAAGTCGTAGGAGCACTTGTGTCTGAAATATTTTTTGGCCGATCTCAGTTTATAGCACCAGTATACCTTTGAGCATCCATCCACATCATCAATTTTCAGCAATGCTTCCACCCTCGAAAATTCTTGATTGGGATTTACACACTAAAACAGAAAATACATTCATTCTAAATTGATCACATCAACTTCAAATCTCCTCTACTTCTACATCATCACCACAGTATTCACTCCATGAATGCCATGCAGACTCAATAGCCTTTAGATCAAAGCTATTATTGATCCAAACTTGCCAAAACAACTTCGGCATTCCAACAACTCACTGTTCTCACCACATAATCCAATTTGAGTTTTTGAAGTAATATTTTCTACTCTGAAAACGTCCACAATGACACTCCATTCATAATTGAGATTATTGTCCAGTCAAACCTAATTTATGCTTCTAATATTCCAGTTTTGCGCACTAACTACTATCCATCAATTGGTCACACAACACTATGGAGAAAGAGCTTTGGGGAGACTGAAGACCGCAAGACTGGTGCACGAATACAAGACATAGACAACTCAATCAATTTTCTCAAGAAATGAGAAACGAGACATGGAACAACGCGAGGGATGTAAAGGAAGTATATGTACAGATTTGCGATGGTTCAAAGCGAATGAGAGAAATGACACTGCACTATGAGAAACCTGCCAAAAAATATATCCTATCTGTGCAAAGTGGGCTGTTACGACATCAAGGAGCTACCTACGGTGCACGGTGAGGGCATAGTTGAGGTTTAAGTAGGATTTAATTTTGTTTTTTTTGTGATGGTTTACAGAGTATTTGCAGTGCTAAGGATTGCTCCAAAGAGGAATAGGCAACTTAGAATCCAGGGGTCAAATATGTATGTAAAAAGTACAAAGACAGAAGGCACTTCGCATGAATAGAGACTTAGTGCCGTTGGTTGGGTCGCCTAAGCAAAAATGTCACATGTGTGGAAGAATTGTCAATTCTTGTTGCAATCAATGACATTGCTGGCTGCAAAGTAAGGATTTTGGCAAGTGGACGTTGAGCTACACAAGCAATCGCAGGTAGGAAGAACAAATAGAGTGAAGAGCTGAGTAGACGGAGCAAAATTGCTCCAGCGTCTTGCGCAGAGGAAGATTAGCAACATGGCAAAGAACACTCAGAAGCGGCAAGGAAGTTAAAGAGGTGATAAGCTACCTGCAGCTAAGAAGTTAAAGAGGTGATAAGCTACCTGCAGCTAAGAAGTTTGCGTCCGGATCCTTTCGGCCTCTAGTGCCAGCGAACTTGGAAGGAAGATTCCTGCCATATCCTCCTTCCAAGTTCTGGATTCCACTTCGGCGCTGGCACAAGAGTAAGTGCAAAGTGGTGCACATCGCATTGCACACAAGGTTGGAACACAAGGGAAGCCTGAGTTGGCAGCGGTGTGTGCAAAAATCATGGGGCAAGATTACAAAGAGAAGAAGGATGACATTCATCAGGAAGGGTTAGCTGTTTAAATGGGGTTTGACTTTGCCAAAGCCAAGTGGATTGATTCTTGGGAGCAGAAGGGGATAGACCTCATTCCAGACTACATCCCAAGGAATATCTCTCTTCTTACACTCATTGAGTTATTCTCGCCACATTCAATCAATTATGTAACATGCATAAGCTGCAAATAGTGGAGTGATTTGTGGGTGGCTCCATAAGGTGAATTGAGTAGCAGTATCCAGGTGATTGGCAAGTTGATTATGATAAAACTTGACACAAGTTGATGTTTTTGACATCATTGTGTGGGAATATTTGCAGGAAATAGCAGGATTTGAAGCTTTAATGGTGCTCGGGTGTAATCATGAAGCCCTGAGATATCAAGGCATGCTGGCGACCAAGCCCAAAAGAAGATATATATTTTTGTTTCTCTGAATTTTTTTGCATTTGTATTTTCTGCTAGCTTTATCATTGTAGGTCTAGAGCCAATATGAGTTCTCCTTGACCTTTTGGGAATCAAGAAGTCTTTTAATTATTTGATTTTATCTATGTCTCATTTTTGAATGTGAACACTCTGATACCACCCCTTAATGATAGATCCTTATGAAAACAAGTGTACAAGAAATCAGTTATGAATTATGATATAATCTCTTTTAGCTATGTCATGAACTTATCTCCATGAACACTATACATGCAAAATTGACCAAGTTACTTCTTTAAATTAGGAATATCTTGTTCATGTGAGATTAATGTCTCATAATTCTCACAAAGAGTTTCATAACATTATATCTTTATCAAGGAGTGGAAAGATGTTATGATTTTATTCTTAAATAGTGAAGGATGGTAATAATCTCTAGAAAGTGACAGGTCATCAAATTTTTGATCTTGTACAAATTCTAGTAGCACATGCAAATCCAACAATGCCGTAATTAGTGATAAGAATAATCCACTTGATTGTGAAATTGCAGTAGATTGCACTAAGAAAAGAAATTTTGTAACTAATCCATGAGAGAAAAATAATGCTTAATCTTTTTTTCTGATGGAGCTACACTAGTGAACTTTGTTGATTATATGATCAAACAATGAATTTTTTGATGAATATTGTTTGTAGGTTACTATGTATCTAAGTTTGACTCCATGTGATGTTTGAAATGAAGAAAATATTATGATTACAATCCATAAACATTAAATTTAATTTTAATTTTTAATTTTATCTATTGAGTATATTTTTATTTTCATTATTAATCTAATGAGTGATTATTGAATTTTTTTTAGCTTTTTAATTCAAAAATGATTATTTTTAGAATATTAATTTTTATTTTATGATATTTATATGAATCGTATTGCTGATTTTGAACTGATTTTAGACATCCTTCAAAATCAAGTATAATATATTTTTTAAATAAATGTATTAATTTTTTACCTAATATTTATTAATTTAATAAATAAATTAATAATAAAAATATATTTTTTAAATTTTATTTAAATTTTAAAATAATTTTTCGATTTTTTGATTATTATATTTTAACTGTGTAAACTGAAAAATAATTTTTAAATATTTATGTTATTTCAATAATTCAATTTTTATTAAAATATTATCAAAAAAATCTGGATAAAAAATTTTGGTTTAAAATTACATAATAAATTTTGAAAAAAAAAACGAGTTAAATTGAGTTCAAATATTTAATTAAGTTATAATCGTCATGACTTATGTAGCGGCATCCCTAGTTGGATAGGTGCACATATGAAGGAGTAGATACGACTCAATTGAAGAGTTTTTTTAGGTCTTACTGGATTTTATAGCAGATTTGTTAAAACTTTTGCCCGCCTAGCTCGAGCATTAACATCTTTGGTAAGAAAGTGTCAAAAATGGAGATGCGAAACGAATGACGATCCAGTAATGCAAAGTGTTCAAACGCTCCCTGAGTGTTTGAACACTTTGCGTTACTGGATAGTCATTTGTCTGCATGCGAAGGCTTTGGGCATGCACCTATTCTCAAGTGATATGATCCTAATCAAACAATCAAGTTGGCTATGGATGCATCATGTACAACAGTGGGTGGAGGGTAGAAAAGATTTCAAATAAAAGTGATCAAAGTTCAAGATTTATTATTTCAAAATTTTTGAATTGAAAAAAGTAGCTGCATGCTATAGGATTATCATATTATATCCGTTTGATCTAAAATTTTATAGCATCATAGAAAATATAAAGGAGATTGTGTGGGGTAGAGATATCAAGCATAATATTAGTAGTGTTAGAATTATAACATTTTGACATTAAGAGGTCTGCAATTAGAGTCGAAGATTTTCAAAATCCCACAGAAGTTACAAATGGTATCCTTTTGTGAAAAAAAAAAAAATTGCACCACCACCATACATCACCTAGATGGAGTTGATAGTGCAATTCTAACTAGATCATGTCACGGATAGATCTATGATGCGAGCACATGTTGTAGTTACACTTGCAAAGTTTTATGATATATTGGTGGGTGAGGCACTATTATATCCAATGGGATTTATCATTGATTATTGGGAGGAGATTGCCTCTTATTGGCCAGGTTGGGAATCTGGTGAGGACAGAGTCAATTACACGTGCGGTTCATTATTGGTTCTAGTGTGAAGGTTTGGCATATATTGCACCCTTTAGTGCTTGTGTTACTTGGCATGATGATATATTGGAGGGAAACATGGATACAAAATGATACTCCATGTCTAGAGGATGTTGTTATTATTCCAAGTTTCAAAGGAGTAGTGTCATCCACATTGGAGGAATCACTAGGTACTTCACATATGGAGCTACAATAGTTGGCAGATTAGCTTAAAGATCAAACTTAGAGTGAGTTTTTTTCTCAATATTGATTTGTTTGGAGGGATGAACACTAATTTGGATATTATTTTGTAGTATAGCATATAACTTAATACATACTTATATGTGGAGCAAGATGAGATTGTGAGACGTGTTTGATTATGCCATGTGGCATAATTAGTGCGACGATAGCTAAATCTTCTACAATTTTTGATGGTTCAAGGGTATCAACATGACTTATCATTACATATTTTGTTCTTGGGGGGAAAAGATCTTGCTTATCATGATAGCATTCAATTGATTATTGTTGTATGGCTATGTTAGGGACATACACGAGTTGGTCATGGTCATGGGTTAAAAGATTCATGTTCTACTATGTTTTGGAAGATGTTACATATGTTTTGATTTCTCCAAATACAATAGACCTATTCACTAGCATATATTTTTGAGAATATGACCTTGTTGTTGGATGATCCATGTATACAAATGATGATAAATGTACATCATTGCAATCATGGATTGAACCAACCGTATAACTGGATTCAGCAAGAGTATGATCTTGTGCTATCATTCACGTCTATGGTGGACAACCCTTCTTCCTAAAGAGGTTCTATTGTGAAAATATAACGGAGTGTAGATATTATCACATCTCATAGTGGAGAGTATTTTGGATGTGGGTAGACAGTTCCAAGAAGCGGTCTATATTGACAAGTCATCTATGGCAGCAGTGAATCTTGTGGAATAACCAAGAGTTGTAAGACCCATGGTTGTACATAGAGGATAAAATGTGAGTATGTCTAAAGTGTGACTAAATTTATATTAATCATGACTACATTTTGCTAGTTATGGTTAGGTTGGAGGAAATATAGAGTAGCTCATAATGTAATAGATCAAAACAACTATTTTGTTGTTTAGTATGAATCAATGAACAAATTTCATCACATGGGTATCTTGACTTTTCTAGACTTGGACTAGTTTTTATGGGTGAGGATCCTTAAATCTAGGGGCAAGATTCACTTGATACACCAAAGTCAATTGCAGGTTAATTTGGCTTCTAGAAGATCCATGTAGATCAATTTCATATTGCCATGTATCCTTTTCATTGAGATTTGTGATCTCTACCTCGATTAAACTTGGTAAAATTATATGATGGTTTCTTGTAATTACTAAGATAGAATTCTAAGTTGTATACAAAGAGAGGTTGAGAAGCAACTCTAAAGTTAGTTTTGAGAAGTGAGTTTTAGGAGAAGTTAGTTTTAGAGAAGTCTTTTTTTCGGAAGCTTGGTTTTTTAGTACTCGTGTTTGACGTTGGAAACTTGATTCAATGAAGCCTTTGATCATCAAAATATCTCTTCCTTTTGAGTGATATTTGATTTTTTATGAGAATTGTCATCATGGAGTTTGTAATTTGAGAGTTTGTGTAAGAGGATGCATTAGGGTCATGGTCATCGGGTTAGAACATGTCCTTCTAGATTCATCATGAGCTTTCAAAAAGCCATTGGAGGTAAACCTTAGTGAGATTCAGCCCGGAAATCACAGAGTTGCATTATCCACGTTATTGAGTTATCTAGCTTTTCATGCCTACATAAAGGTAATACCTTGACTTGTAAGGGATTCTTGCTTTTAACGGTTGATGGAACCCAACATTGACGAGAGAGATCAAGCTATGAGCTTTTGTACTACAATAGTATTAAAATTATCATAAGCATCATAACATCAGGTGTTGGGTCATGTTATAGACTTGAATTGCTTGAAATGGATTGTGAGCCTTAGATTGGCTGAACAGAGATACATGCGTTCCATATATGTGATTGCAAGACCATTGTTGAACTTTTTGTCTACCAAGATGGTTGAGGAAAAATTTGGGACGAGGACTACTTAAGATCTCATTCTTGGTCTTATTGAGATGTTAGAGAGAGTCAGATGAAATATATTTCTAGTATGGTTGGAGTTTTTGTGTGGATCAAGCGGTGGTTACCACTATTGAGCTTTATGACAAAGCCGTAAAGGTTACATCTAATTAGGCTAGAATTGTTCACATTGAGCTAGTGGAGTCTGGTATGGGAAAACATAAGAAGCTTTATGCTCAAGAGGTTATCATTTAGCAAACAAATAGTATGTCTTCTATCTCTAGTGTTGATGGAGAGGAGATTTGAGATATTGAGATTGATCCCAAAGTGACATGAGGAGAAAGACTTAAAGTGTGGAGTTTTTGAGGAGTTATAAAAATTATTTTGCCTTAAGTATGAAGGATTAAGGATATTTGAAGGGACTTAATATATAGATTGACTTGACAACTAATACAGCGATATGGACATAGATTTGATCCAAAGTAGGTGTCATGATCTTCTTGAGACTAGATAAGTGGAGATATCATCTGGATAGTATATCTCTTTTGTGATGATGTCAATCAAGAAGTATAAATATGATAATTATACAGATATATGCATGTATGGTAATTATTGATCTATCAATCGATAAAAAAATCTTATCTATATTTTGTGTCTACATCTAAGTAGATATTTAATGCAGTTTGGCTTGCAAAGGTTTTTAGTGCATGGGATTTAAGAGCAGGATATCATCAGTTGCATATTCAAGATGAGGATTAAGCCAAGATGGTCTTTTGGGCAATTGATTTGCAAGGTGTGTTGTATCAATGGAGGTTCTTATCATTTGGGTTGAAGAATGCATATGTTGAGTTCAAGAGTCTGATGTATAAATCCTAGCCCGAGTTGATTGTGCCGAAGGCTACGTCGATATAGTATATAGCGCTAAAATGATGGAGCATGAGAAACATTTGCATGATGTATTTGAGAGATTGATAGCTCATGGTCTCAAGTTGCATCATGATAAGTGTAAGTACTTTCAATAGTAAGTGGAGTTTTTGGATCATACCATATATCCATAAGTTTTGGGAGTTCAGCAAACCAAGGTGGAGATAATCTTGCGTATTCCGCAATAATGAGATATGAGTAGGGTCCGAGCATTTCTTATAGTTGCAAACTTTTATTATTGACATGTGCAAGGATTTAGCACTATTTCCAAAGCCTTGACAAAGCTAGATCAAGAAAGGCATTGGGGAGATGAATAGAAGAGAGCTTATGTTGAGCTCAAGGAAAGCTTGATATTTTTTCCTATTTTTAGGAGACCAATAAGAGGTCATCTCTTTCAAGTTCATACTTATTCAACTATGTTTGGTTTGGAAGCAATGCTTACCCAACATGATGATGAAAAGAATAAGTTTGTAATAGCTTATAGAAGTTGCTCCAACAATGCAATGCTCTAGGTGAAAGCATCTACGCTCATATACAACTCTCAGATATCTTTTGCGATCTCCTTCTGATGGACACGCATCGCTTCCTAGCATTCACGACCTATGACCTTGTACATTTCTTTTTGTTTCTCCTTCAAATCGCAAGGAGTGTTCATTCCCACAGTCAATCATTCCAGTCGTTCAGTCTCCACCTCGTCATATCAAACAAAAAGGTATTGCGAGCACTTACTCACCAAAACTTCTAATCTAGCCAGTCTCTCAACATCAACTTCATGCAACTGCTATTTCACCCTCTTCAATTGATGTTGGAGCTTCTCATTCTCCCTCTCCACAAACTTTATTTCTGCGCCTCTGATCTTGCAAATTTTGCTGTAGGCTTGCTTCGTTGTTGTGGATTCCTTCCTCGCCTCCGTCTTCTGTTTCTCTAGCCGATTGTGTCAACTGCTTGATTGTCTGCATCTAGTCCTTCCTTCTTTGAGTTGTGCAGTTCATTAGCTGAATCAGATCCATGTTACTGTCTCCATGCGGAATCAACCCTTGGATGTAATTGGTTCCCATCTCGTTCAGTTCCATCAGAACTGGAACTTTTATGTTCTTCAGTTTCTGCGCTAATTGTAACTTCAAAGAAATCTGTTCTTCACCATTTACCTTCGACGTTTTTACCTTAGGCTACGATACCTTTGGTACTTGACTTCTTGGCTGAACGATCTCCTTCAACTTCCTCTTCTTGCTGATGGGTTCATGAACTACTTCCACACTAGGACTTCTCCTTCCTATGGTCCCAGTGAGTCTTCCCGTCCGAAGACAGTCTCCTCAATATCATGCATCACTTTATGTAGCTCCTCCGAAGGCATCTCCTCCTTATTCTCCTCTGCTGGCGACTGCAAGCTCTCTCCTCCTGTGGGTCCCAAACTTTTGGTCAAACTACTGCTTCCTTCATTCTCCTCTAACCCACCCAAGGCATCTACAATGTTCAGCTGATATCTCTTTCTTTCTAATGGTGTTAACCAACCCATGCTTGAATACATATGAACCAAGAACAAGAAGATGTTTACCACTCACTTCTCTCCTGCTTTCAGCTTTTGACCCATCGCTTGCACATTCCAGGCGAAGATCTCTCACCAATTCACCTTGATTGATCCCCCCATGAATCCTCTACTATTTTCACCTTGTGCATACTTACATACGTGGTTCTTTGTGGAGAGAATAGTTGATTCAGGATATAAATGATCTTACTCCTAAAGTCATCATGAATGAGATCAATCTTAAATCCATTCGTGCCTTTCCTTCCTCGAGGATCAAACCACTTCGATTCATCAAAGTTAAATCATGTATACAAATCCAACCCCTCCAAGTCAATGTCATCCTTCTCCTTTCAGTGATCTCGATCAAACGCTTCAGTCCACAGAAGTGCATTCCACGAATCAGGATGTCCTCTCCATCATATCGGATTTGCTGCCTTCTTCGCTCAAACTTCCTCATACAACTTCGGGCACACATAGTCCGATAACCATGCTAAGAATGCTCCTCATGAGTTCTTTAATCGTAGTAACTCTTCCGCTGTCCAATCAGACTTCGGCACCAATGGTCTATACACTTCTATCGGCATCTTCCTCATCGACGGCAACTGAATAGCCTCCCGAGTCCCCAAACGAATGATCAATCTTTTCTTCATGTTGCCTAATTGCTCCGTCGGCTCGTTCTTGCTTGCCCGCTGCTCGTCTCATTTATTGATGTTGTTACTAACTATCCTAATTCCATCGATACTTCAATCATTTCCTAACAACCTATTCATCTTGGTCATATTCAAACTTTTTCCACATATTTGTATTCGGCAGACCATACTTCATCCGAATATCGCACACTTTTATTCCAAAAACAAAAAAACAAGCTCAAATTCTCTAACTAGGATCCTACATACGTCCACCCCTAGCTGAGCGCCCCACGAATATCACAACTCATAATATTTCTTGATCCTCCATCTAGCGCTCAAAACATTTCTTTGCGCTTTTCCTTGAAATCCCTTCGATTTTCCATCACTTCTACTAATCGCTCCAAACGCCGCGATTCTTCTTCATCACATCTTGCGAAGAGGTGTTGCGCACACTTGTTCGCTAGGGTCTCCTATCGAGCTGGTGCCTCAACATCCACTTGATTCAGGCGTCACTTTAGGCTTCGCACCATTTCCTGAAGCTGGAGATTCTCATTCTCCACGTACCGGATCTCCGCACTATGCACCTTGCTAATTTCTCCATAAGCATTCTTTGATTTCTCAACCTCTCGGTCCAATTCAGTCTTCTGCTTAATCAACCGCTACACATTCTCAGTTAACTGCTTCACCACCTGAGTTTGATTCATCTTTCTCTTTGCTATTCGGTGCATTACCTGCACAAGATCCATGTATCCATCCGCCTATGGATCCCAACCTGATAGATACCCAGGGTTCATCTCGTTTAATTCCATTAGGACAGGAATTACCACCACTTCTAATTTCTGCAAGAGTTGCAAAACAGAGGCAAGAGGCTCTACGATCTCCTTCGAGGCCTTCACTTTCGGTCTCGATACTGCTGGGGATGCTGGCTCTGTATCCGCATCAACTTTCTTCTTCTTCAGAGGTACACGCTTGGGAGGACTGTCCACCACTGGTCTCTTCCTCTTCTTCAAACCCTCAGCCACCACCTCCTTTGGTGCCTAAGTCCTCTGCTGGGTGTTGGTCACCTCCGGAGGTTCCTTCACAATTGAGAAAGTGACACCTACACTCCTGGTGGATCCAATGCAATCATCTTTGTCCTCTAGATAAGACAACCCCGACTCCACCTTGTACGCCGCTCCTTAGACGCGAGCCACTCCATCTTTGAGTATAAATGACCCAGGAACGACGATAGATAAACCACACATCTGTCGTCCTAACAAAGTCGACTAGCCATTGCCTGAACGTTTTGTGCAAAGATTTCTCCCCAATTGACCTTGATCGTTCCTCCAATAAAGCCTTCCACAATTCGCACCTTATGCTTACTGACATAAGTTGTGCATAGAGGAGAGAAGAGTTGGTTCAATGTGAGAGCCACCTTTTGCCGAAACACTTCCCTGATCAAATCGAGTTCGTAGCCATTCGTGCCCTTCCTCTCCCTTGGGTTGAACCACTTCGAGTCAAGGCCGTATGCACTGCCGAACCTTCCCAATCTACTCCATCCTTCTCCTTCTTGTATGAGCGACCCAAAGGAGTAGCCCACATCTTGGCGTCCCACTTCTCCGATTGCGCTCGATATCCGATGGCGTGGACAGCTCTTCCTCGTCGTACTTCCTCGCATAGTTCAGGGCAGATGAAATCCCACCTCCACGATTAAAAAACATCCCCCGGGTTCTTCAGGTGCAGCAATTCCGCCGTCCGTCCAATCCGCCATTACGATAAGCGGCCGAATTCTCCCCATAGTCATCTTCCTGACCGGTGGCACTGCAATGTCTTTCCTTCCTATCATGGTGGTTGCCGTTCTCTTGATATCTCAATGTCGAACTTCCTATCGGTTACTTACCAAGGGCCGTGTTCCCATTTTTGAAATTAAACTGGTTAAAATGTTGTGGCTTCCCCCTTTTCTTCCCGCGCGTTGGTGACTGAAATCCTTATTCGTACCTGAACATAATTCGCCTTATTCGTAGAAAAACCCTTTGTATTTCACCAAATATGACTCTTTACATCTGAAACCACGAAAAATTCCTATTGTCCTGGTATACTATGCCCCTACAACATCAATTCGCAAGAGTCTTCAACCTCGCAGGTGCCTTCACATCAGCTTGATTCAGTCGACTCTTTAGATCTTGCACTACCTCACAAAGATTTGAGTTATTTTTCTCGACGAAGAAGATTTCTGCACCCCGAATATAATAGATCTTTGCATATGCCGTCTTTGCCTCTTGAACCTTCTGCTCCTGCTCTACTTTCAGTTTGGACAACTTGTCCACATTCTTTGTCAATTTTTGAACAAAGTCAGTCTGATCTAGTTTTCCAATAGCTAACCGATGGCTAGTCGATTCATCATATGGACCAAGTCCATGTAGCCGTCTGCTTGAGAGTCCCACTAGAGCATGTACATTGGCCCCATCTCATTCAATTCCAACACCATCGGTGTCGTGTTGTGACGCGGCTAATATGAGAAGATGATGACATGTGTCATCTTCAGAGCTGTTGTCATGACGGCGATACTTTAGGTTAGGGTAACAGATGGCATTGTAAGGCTGTAAAGAGCTAGGGAGATCTAGACACATCACCTTGCTGACTAAGGAGCTTATCTGATTGAAGTGAAGTCAACGTAGGACGTGGATAGGGACAACATGATCCTCAAGATGTACCATTGTCGAGTCCATTTTTGATCAACATCCGGTGTCTTCAACGTGATCGCTTTGGGTATACTTAGCTGGTTTCAAGTTGTCATTTTAACTCTTATTAGTGACAACTTATATTGTGTATAGGATGTCTAAGTAGAGTATTTAGGATAGTTGTAAAGCTTTAAATTTCAATGAAGCTAATTTGGCCACACTAGAGGTCAAAATAGCATTCTCCATTCCCATTGGTCTAGGAGTTTTGACCAATGAGGGCACTAGGGCAACTTTTCGAGGTTTTTAGAGATTTTGGAGACCTTCCAGGGGGACATTCGAAAATCAGAGAATAGTGTTGGAAAGCTGACGGGACGGTCTACAATGTGGGCTCAAGAATGGATGGATTTGAAGGATTTGTCACTCTGAAACGGTGATTCAAAGTTAGAGAGAGAAATTTTGACCTTTGAGTGTCTTTGGAGTGTTTGTGAGAGGGTTTTGGGAGATCTAAATTGACAGAGATACAGTTTACAACCCAGGCTTGTGTTTTGATTGAGGTTTCAACTCGATTGGACGAGTTTTGAGTACAGAGTGATAGGTTGAAGTTTGTGCAAGCAGTCAGAGTTGCAAGATTGCACTGACTATTACAAACTTAGTACATCAATCATATCTTTTGATATCAAAAATTTCTGTCAATAAAACTTTTGAGAGTTGAATTTTGGATGATGAGTGACCTTCTCATGAAATTTGAAAGCAATTGGAGTTGAGGATTGGGATGTGTGATGGGTTTTGTACACAGGGGTCTGCATATCGCCTTGTGATACAGTGGATAAATCAACAATTGTTTTGAGAGATCTAGAGAACAAAAACATCTGAAACTTTTTTGACAGATTAAAAGGATTGTGACGCAATTTTCTGTAAAGTTTGAGCGAAAGTAATTGGTCTAATCATGGGATATCATGATCTTCTTCCGCTGAAGTTTTACCGGTTGTAATGTGGAGTGCTAAGGAGAAGAAGAAGAGATTGACAACTCACACAAGATTCTAGAGGGTTCTTCTACAGCCAGACCCTCGGGCGTTCTCAGAGCGAAGAATTGTCCTTTGCGACACTAGGACCATCACCGTCTTCAATTTCCGAGACAATTTCAAAACAGAGGTCAAGGGTTTAGCAATCTCTTTGGTCACCTTTACCTTCAGACAAGAAGGCTTAGGGAGCACTAGTTCCTCCAGTTTCTTCTTTCCTAGCTCCACCTTCATGACCATCGAAACACAAGGAGGACTATTTTCTTCTACTACCCGCTGTCGCATAGGACATTTCTTTGCTCTGAGAACACTTGACCGCCTGGCTGTAAAAGAACCCTTTAGAAACTCGTGTGAGTTGACAATCTATTCTGCTTCTCCTCAGCACTCCACATTCGAATTTATTACAATCGATAAAACTTCAGTGGAAGAAGATTATGATATCCAATGATTGGACCGATAACTCTCGCTTAAACTTCACATAAAATTGCTCCACAATCTTTCAATCCTCAAAAAAGTTTCATATGTTTCTCTCCTCTAGATCTCTCAGAAGAATTGTTGATTTACACATTGTATCACAATGCGATATGCAGACCCCTGTGTACTAAACTGTAACCAATCTTGGTTAGTCATAGTTAGTTTAGCCAAATCGTAGAGTGCTCACTAGATCACAAAAAGACAAGATAGTGATGTGCACTATCCAAAAAGAAAAAGGTTAAATGACGAGGTGGCTACCATGCATTGGTGGATCAGATTGTGTGCTAGACGTATGTTAGGAATTGGGTAGTATAAGATAACAAAACATGCAACCTACGCATGTTAGCCATGTGGCATAGTTTGGATGTCGGACTCCTCTAGTCCTACAGTATATAAATCAAGGAGAGGTCTTGAGAAGACATCTCTTATCTTGGAAGTCATTCCGGAGTCATTGCCTTCAGTGTTACAATGGTATCAGAGCAGGCTTATTGTTACTATGAGTGTGGATCACCCCTCTTGGAAGAATAGTCTGGGTTGGTACAATTATTTGAGGAGAGAGTGTTTGTTAGAGGCTGGCAGTGGCCATTGAGCTGCAAGTAGTGGAAGGGGGTTATTGTGGGTGTAGGTTATGGATGGGGGAGATAGAATAGTACCGAGATTTCCATTTCTTAATCCTTTTAATGTCAAACTGTTATACATTGAGAGAGCAAGGTTGACTCAATATTTGGTTTATCATTTTGGTGCCAACTTCATGGACCAAGTGATGAGATCTTGAGATCCTGTTATCTTACCTATAGTCACCTATGATGTTACTTGGGATCTCACGATTTACATTTTAGTTTAGAGATGGACCTCAATAGACCACCACCTGTGAGATTCAACACACGGTGTGAAATCTATTGTGTGTATCATCCTAAAGCTATGTTTCGGAGCCTAGTTATTAGAAACTTTGGAGAGGAGTATTACCATGAGGTGATAGCATCACCTATTCCTTTTGTGTTGCCAATCTTGAGAAATTGGAGAGTGTTCATCTTAACCCTATACTGAAAGAGAGTGGATGGAGACGAATCATGTAGGACACTTTGAGAGAAATGATTCAAGAGTTGAGAGATTTGAGAAACGCATTTGAGCAAAGCCACACTCAAGTACAAGAGTAAGCCGAAGAATTGACAGCAGTCAAAACGAGAGGAATGGAAAATGAGAGAATGAGAGAAACTCAAATGGAGATGGAGACATCACCATCCAGGGTGGAGAGTGAAGAAACAGTGAGAGCCCGTGCTCTTGAAGCCCAAGCAGCACAACGAGCAAGAGAGCTAGATCTTCATACATCCATGATTCTAAAGATGACAAAAGCTTGTAAGATAGAACCTTACCCAGGTAGTCGAACCATGGGAGTTTTGGAAGGTTGGATTGAGAGAATGGAGTATCATCTTGCTTTGTTCAATATCAACGATCACATTGCAGGTCTTTTTGTTCGTACTTTGTTGTTGGAGAAAGCATCTACTTGGTTTCAGGGTTGGATGATGGAGCTCAATGAGTCACGCCGACAGTTTACTTGGAGTGCAATAAAACGAGGTCTTCTTCAGAATTTTCAAGAAGTTGATCCCATCATCATGGCACGGATGAGGTTGTGGAAACTTGAACAGAAGGGAAGTGTGGAGGAGTACATTGAGGAATTTCAAGATCTTCGAATTCAGATACGAGATATGAGTGGAGCTCAAGCCCTTGATTTATTCAAGAGAGGGTTGAAGAAAAAGATTCAACAGGAGGTGATTCGGGACAATCCAAGCAACTTGAACGAGGCTATTGCTTGTGCACAACGAATGTCCAACGTCTACCACAACGGTGGAGAGGTATCAGTTCCCACGAATTAATACTATGGACCAATGCCTATGGAGTTGGGCAACATAAGGAGGAGAGAAGATTTCATTCCAAGGGGAGTGAACGCACAAGGAGGAGATCGTCGCAACTCGAATCCTCATCGAGAAGGAAATTCAAGAGGAGGAGACGGAGTGGAGGG
This sequence comes from Marchantia paleacea, assembly GCA_014180765.2. Lineage (NCBI taxonomy): Eukaryota > Viridiplantae > Streptophyta > Marchantiopsida > Marchantiales > Marchantiaceae > Marchantia > Marchantia paleacea. Next base: position 3,152,280 of record MUAA02000018.1, read on the forward strand.
AAGACAAGAAATGAGCAATGCTATAATTGTGGAAGATTTGGTCACATTGCCATGAATTGCCGTACCCGAGTTCTAGCAAGAGGAGCTAGATCCCCCTATCGATGAGCTCTCAACAATCTTGAAGGTGGAGACGAAGTGACCGATGGTAACCCGGGAAACAAAGAGCACCAGTAACCTTGCCTCGCGGCCTTACTGGTTCGATGAAAAGGAGGAAGGGCGAGGGAAGGAAGCACAAACATGAGGTAAATGGTTTGAGAAAGAAGGAAACATGTTTGATTGTGACGGATGGCGAGATAGAAGGAGTAAAAGTGAGTATTGATTGACCCAGGAGCTACAGAAAATTTCCTATCTCGATCTATTGCTATAAAGTTGGGATTAGCTTTAGAGAAAGATGAGAGTGAAAAGGTAGAGTTGCCAAACGGGCAAACAGAGAGCATTGAGAGCATTCTTAGGAAAGTGGAGTTGAAGATTGGGCAATACAAGGAATCGTTGGAGTGGAGAGTAATTCGATTAGCTCGCTATGATGTTATTTTGGGTATGCCTTGGATCGAAAAATATAATCCTGAGGTAGATTGGCGAAGGAAGATAGTAAAAACCATCAGTTGGAGGATCTTTGGAGATAGACTTAGATCATGACACAAAAACTTACCTCTCTACGTGATAGGAAGAACCGCTATCAGTCACAAAGATGTATGTTTTTTGGGCCTAATAAGAGATGTAAGCGCTCCAAAAGAGCAATCTTTTATACATGAGGAGTTAACTTGTATCTTGAACGAGTTTCAAGATGTTTTTCCAGATGATTTGCCTCCAGGTTTACCACCAAGAAGGAGAGTGGATCACAAGATAGTGATCTTACTAGGAAGTTCTCCTCCTTGTAAAAGTCCCTATCGACTTGCACCAAACGAGCTGGAGGAATGCAAGGCACAATTGCAAGAGTTGTTGGAGAAGGGGTTTATCCAACCTAGTGTGTCACCATATGGAGCTCCAGTATTGTTCGTGAAGAAGAAGGACGGCTTCATGCGGATGTGCATGGACTATTGTGCTCTAAATCAACAAACGGTGAATAACAAGTATCCATTACCGCGAATGGATGACTTGTTTGATCAACTTCATGGAGCTAAGTATTTCACCAAACTTGATCTTATAAGCGGATACAATCAGATCATAGTGGCGGATAAAGACATACAAAAGACAGCTTTTAGAACTAGATATGGTCATTTTGAGTATCTAGTTATGCCATTTGGTTTAACCAATGCCCCTGCCACATTCATGGGACTGATGAATGATATTTTTCGTAAATATCTAGATAAATCAGTGATTGTGTTTTTAGATGATATCTTGATATATAGCAAGTCCTTACAAGATCATCAGAAACATCTACGAGAAGTACTCCAAGTGTTGAGAGAAAATATGATGTATGCTAAGATGTCAAAATGTGAGTTTGGCAAAAGCGAAGTAGATTACCTAGGCCATAGAGTTAGTGCTGATGGCATCCAAGTCATGAGTGACAAAGTGGAAGCCATTCAAAATTGGATTGCCCCAGAGAATCAGACTCAACTCCGTAGTTTCTTGGGTTTAACCAGCTTCTATAGAAGGTTTGTGGAGGCTTTTGCTTGTATTGCTCAAGCCTTAACAAGTCTCTTAGGCCAAGGGCAGAAATGGCAATGAGGTACAGCTCAAGAGATTGCATTTCAGGCTTTGAAGGATGCACTCTTACATGCATCAATCCTTAAATGGTATGAACCAGGTAGACCAACAAAACTTGCTACGGATGCATCAGGTGTGGCAGTTGGAGGAGTGTTACAACAGGAATGGAAAGATGGATGGCACCCAATTGCTTTCTTCTCGCAAAAACTTTTGCCGGCGGAGCAAAATTATCATACCACAGAGAGGGAGGAGTTAGCCATTGTCTTGGCTACTAAACATTGGAAGCACTATCTTGGAGATAAGGAGTTTGTGGTTGAGACAGACCACAAGCCTTTGGTTTATTTAGAAACTCAAAAGGACCTCTCAAAGCGGCAGATTCGTTGGGCTGAATGGCGACAACGTTTCAACATGAAGATCGTGTATGTAAAGGGGAAGAAGCAGCTTGCCGATGCATTGACACGAATGCCGTGCATTAATCACATCACGGAGCTGAAGATTCACTCTGAATGGTGGGAGAACCTGCATCGCGCTACCAAGGAGGATGAGGAGATTGCACAAGCCCTTCAACAGGGTCGAGCACATTTAGAACGGGGATTGGTGTTCTATAAGAGAAAGATTTTGATACCCTCAGATGTTGCTCTCCGTACAACAGTGTTAGAGGAGGCACATGATTCAGCTATTGCGTGCCATGTAGGAGTGGAGAAGACCATTGAAGGCGTCCAAAGGGTATTCTTTTGGCCAAAACTAAGAGAGCACATCACCAGCTATGTTCAAAGTTGTGTGGCTTGTCAACAAAACAAGGCTAGCAATCAGAAACCAGCAGGTCTACTACAGCCTCTACCAACACCTACTAGAAGATGGGAGCACGTCAGTATGGACATTGTATGTGAGTTATCAATGACGTCTACGGGTTATGATTCGATAGTCATTTTTGTGGATAAATTGAGCAAGATGATCCATATTAGGCCCACAACAAAGACAAGCATATGCTTTTGAACTTGCTTGAATTTATATGGATGCAGTTTTTGCTCAACATGGTTTAGCTATAGTGTTCATCACCAATAGGGGCACTCAATTTACTAGCATGTTTTGGAAAACCCTATTTGGGCTATTCAAAACAAAACTAGCCATGTCCACAGCTTATCATCCTCAAACAGATGGGCAAACTGAAAGAGCAAATAAAACTATTGAGGACATGCTAAGAGCTTTCACTTTGGAAGAGCAAGAAGGTTGGGATGCACTTTTACCCTTGATTGAGTTTGCTTATAATAACTCAATCAATGCATCCACAAAAGTCAGCCCATTCTTCTTGATGTATGGAGAACACCCTATCACACCATCTAGCTTGGTGAGTGTAGGTCACATGCAGGAACCATCAACCCAAGTGGAAGCAGTGAACGAGTTTGTGGCACGAGTCCAACGAGGAGTGCATCAGGCAAAGCAAAAATTAGCCATTGCCCAGAATCAGCAAAAACAATATGCTGATGCTCATCGATGACATGTGGAGTTTCAAAAAGGCGATCAGGTGTGGTTGTCTACTACCAATTTGTCATTAGTAGGGGTTCGAAATTTAGGTCCACGGTTTATTGGACCTTTCTTGATTGTCCAATGGATTGGAGAAGTTGCCTACAAGTGAGAGTTGCCAACACACATGAGAATACATCACGTTTTTCATGTGTCTCTCTTGAGGAAGTATACCCCTATGCACTGACACGGGGCGTTTAGTGAACCACATTGTCTGTAAGTGAACCTGATCTTCAGCACACCTCCTTTTCTTCGTCGATTGACTGTGGGTTACCTATCATATTTACGAGTTGATTCTCACTTGGGCGCTTCATTGCCGATAAGTATTTTCCCTGACTTTTTCTACTTCCTGTCTACAGTATCTCGCATGTAACAATTAACTATACCGTCTTATGAAATATTTACAATCTGGATAACAATATTTCTAACACCGTATTATGTAATATTACATTCTCCTTCTCCTTCCTTTGGCAACCCACATCAACCTCCTCCTTTACCAGCCATGATTGATGGTGTAGAGGAATATGAGGTTGAGAAAATCCTCAAGAAACGGACAAGAGGTCAGCGGAACCCCAAAGTGGAATATCTAGTCCAATGGAAAGGTTATCCACTTTATGAAGCTACTTGGGAACCATTGGCAAATCTTACAAATGCCAAGATACTTGTAAAGACTTTTGAGTTTTCTTGCAACGAGAACGTTGCGATTTAAATGGGGGGAGGTTTGTAACCAATCTTGGTTAGTCATAGTAAGTTTAGCCAAAGCGTAGAGTGCTCACTAGAACACAAAAAGACAAGATAGTGATGTGCACTATCCAAAAAGCAAAAGGTTAAATGACGAGGTGGCTACCATGCATTGGTGGATCAGATTGTGTGCTAGACGTCTAGTAGGAATTGGGTAGGATAAAATAACAAAACATGCAACCTACGCATGTTAGCCATGTGACATAGTTTGGATGTCAGACTCCTCTAGTCCTACAGTATATAAATCAAGGAGAGGTCTTGAGAAGACATCTCTTATCTTGGAAGTCATTCCAGAGTCATTGCCTTCAGTGTTACATAAACCCATCACAAATCCCAATCCTTCACTCCAATTGCTTTCAAATTTCATGAGAAGATCACTTATCATCCGAACTTCAACTTTGCAAAGTTTTATTGACAAAACATTTTGATATCAAAAGATATAATTGATGTACTAACTTTGTGATAGTCAGTGCAATCTTGGAACTCTGACTATATACACAAACTTCAACCTATCACTCCGTACTCAAAACTCGTGCAATTGAGTCTTAATTTCGATCCAAACACAACCTAAGTTGTAAACTATATTATTGTTGACTCAGATCTCCCAAAACCCTCGTAAGATTCTCAGAAACATCCCAAATACACTCAAAGATCTAAATTTCTTACTCTATCTTTGAATCACCATTTCAAAGTGACAAATCGTTCAAATCTATCCATTCTTGAGCCCAAATTATAGCTCATCTTGTCAGCTTTCCAACCCTATTCTCAAATCTTCAAATGTCCCCTTGAAAGTCTCCAAAATCACTAAAAACCTCGAAGAAGTTGCCTTAGTGCCCTCATTGGCCAAAACTCCTGGACCAATGGGAATGGAGAATATTATTTTGACCTCTAGTGTGGTCAAATTAGCTCCATTTTAATTTAGAGATTTACAACTATCCTAAACACAGTACTTAGACATCCTTTACATAATAGGATTTGTCTCTAATAAGAGTTAAAATGATAACTCAAAACCGGCTAAGTATACCCGAAAGTGATCACAATGAAGACACCGGATGTTGATCACAAATGGACATGATTTTGGTACATTTGGAGGATCATGTTGTCCTCTATCCATGTCCTACATCGACTCCACTTTGATCAAATAAGCTCCTTAGTCAGCAAGGTGATGTGTCTAGATCTCTTTGGCTCTAAACAGCCTTACAATGCCGTCGGTTATCCTAACCTAAAGTATCGCCGCCATGATAATAGCTCTGAAGATGACACATGTCATCATCTTCTCATAGTAGCCACGTCACAACACAACACCGCACCATTTTTTCTTCCGAGACGAATCGATCACTTCTATCACTGAAGAGAAGGAGAAACCTGACTCGGTTTCTACTTCGTGACAGTTCTCACTTCTCCAGTTCTTCCTGGTTCGGGCGGTGCACTGATCTCGATGCTCCTCGTGGATCCACTACTAGCATCGTCAATGTCTATTTCAATGTCTGAAAGTCCAGACTCCAATCGGTATAACTGTCATTCTCTGGGAATCAGCACTCCATCTTCGCGTACAAGTGCACCAAGAAAGAAGAGAGATATACTACACTCTTGTCATACTCTCTCAACTTGGTGGCCATTGCTTGTACATTCTTCAAGAGGATCTCTCCCAATTAACCCGAATGGTTCCTCCCTCGAAACCTTCCACGATCTGCACCTTATGCATGCTGACGTTGTCGCATGAACATTGCTTTACTTTGAGAATGCTTGAACGCCGGAGTGCTGTAGAGGAACTCTCATGGCCCTCGTGCAAATTGATACTCTCTCTTTCACCTCATTATCACTCCATATTCGAATCCGTTGCAACTGGTAAACTCTAGCGGAAGAAGATCAGAGTAATCCATAATTGGACCATTAACTCTCATTAAAACTTCACTGATAAGTGCTTTGCAACCTTTTTGTATTCTCCGGAAATTTTCATATACTTTTCTATCCTAGATCTCTCGGAACAAATGTCGGACTATACAGTGTATCACAAGGTAATATGCAGACCCTTGTGTACTAAAACTATCACAAATCCCAATCCTTTACTCCAATTGCTTTCAAATTTCATGAGAAAGTCACTTATCATCTAACTTCAACTTTGTAAAGTTTTAATGATCAAGCTTGCCGATAGCACGAGTTATGATTGTCGTACTATCTTCGTGATAATCAGTGCAATCCTGCGACTCAAACTGTATACACAAATTTCAAACTAACACTTTGCACTCAAAACTCATCAAATCGAGCTGAAATTTCAATCAAATCATAAATCCGAGTTGTCAGCTATATCTCCATTGAACCTGATTTGTCAAAACCTTCACGAAACACTCAGAGTCGATCCAAACTCTCTAAATGGACCGATTTTCACTCTCCAACTTCAAATCACCATAAGGGAGTTATAATTTGCTCAATCGCCTTCATTCTTAAGTCCAAATCATAGCTCTTCTCGTCAGCTCCCCAACATCCTTCCAATCTCGAAAATCTTCCCTTCAAAGGCTCCCGAAACTCCTTAAAACCACAAAAAACTTGACCAAGTGTTTTCATTGGTCCAAATTCCAAGACCAATGAGAATGAAGAGTGTCATTTTGACCTCTAGTGGGACCAAATTAGCCACATATTAACTTAGAGCCCATGTCAAATAGTTCAGGTCCATAGCTTGAACCAACACTTGACGTCGTGTTGTCTCTGATAATGTAGCTACTGATGTTGTATAAGTACAAAATTCTATAGCTCGTTTTCTCTCTTTAGCGTTGGGTTCCATCAACCGATGCAAGCGAGAATACCATACAAGTCCAAGTCCTCCCTCTCTATAGTCATGGGAAGCTAGATAACTCAACAATTTGGGTAATGGAGCTCTTGGCTAACCTACAAGGTTCACCACTGCCATGGGTGACTTGTAAGCATAGATCACTGCCTAGGAGTCATAAGCTTGTAATAAAACCTCCCTTGGAAGAAGATTTGTCATGTGACCTCCGGGCTGACTCTCACTCAGGTTTACCTCCGATGGCTTTTTGGAAGCTCATCATGAATCTAGAAGGACTTAGTCCCACCCTTTGCCCATGATCCTATTGCTCACTCTTACACAAACTCTCAAAGTCCAAGCTCTATTATGCACATTATCACCAAGAGTAAGATATCACTCAAAAGGAAAGGGATACTTTGGTAATCAAAGTCTTCATTGAATCAAGGTTCCACTCCGAACATGACATCTCCAAGAACCAAGCTCCCTAAAACTAAGATCACCACACTATCTCCTCCCAAAACTAACTTCCATTGAAAAACTACTTGAGAGGTGCTTCTCAACCTCTCTATTTATACTACTTAGAATCTTACCCTAGTAACTACAAGTAATCACCATGTAACTTCCTCTTACCAAGTTTAAACGAGGTAGAGATCACAAACCCCAATGAAAAGGGTACATGGCAACATGCAATTGGTCCACTTGGATCTTCTAGAAGCCCAACTACTCCCTAATTGACTTCTAGTGTACCAAGTCAATCTCGCCCCTAGATTTAAGGGTCTTCACCAAGTCCAACCAATGAAAACTAGTCCAAGTCAAGGGAAGTCAAGATACCCATGTGATGGAATCTATTCCTTGACTCATACTAAACAACAAAATAGTAGTTCTCATCTACCACACCAAAAGTTACTCTATATTTTCCTCCAACTTAACCATAACTAGCTAAACATAGTCATGACTAAGATAAACTTAGGCACAATTTAGATATACTTTCATTTTATCCTATATGTACAACCCTGGGTCTTACAGTCCACCATAGACGTGGATGATGTACACAAGATCCTACTCTCACTGTATCAAGCAATACCAAAGGTCCAATCCATGACCACACTTGATGTGCACTCATCATCACTCGTGCATGTGAATCACCCAACAAGGGAACATTTTCCAAAATGTATGCCGATGAATAGATCTACTGTGATGGAGAGATTGTAACACACGATTGGGCATCGAAACATCTGGAGGATCATGTTGTGCTCTATCCATGTCCCATATCGGCTCCACTTTGATCGGATAAGCTCATTAGTCAGCAAAGCAACATTCTAGACCTCCCCCTTTCCTTGCCACCCCGACCACACTTTATATCCAATAAGGTCCAAAATAATATCTCTTGGATCCTTATTCACATCCTAGCCCTAGGATGTTAATCCAACCGTGGGCTCTTAACAGGCTTACAATGAGTTGTCGGTCATCTTGACCTAAAATATCGCCATCATTTTAACAGCTCAGAAGATGACACATGTCATCATCTTCTCATATTAGCTGTGTCACAACACAAAAACGTAAGTCGTGCGCTGTGGTGAGAAGAACTAGTTCAACGTGAAAGTGACATTTCTTTTGAATATATCTTTGATAAGGTTGATCTTGTAACCATTTTCCCCTTCTGCTCTCAAGGGTTGAACCACTTAGCCTTGTCGAACATAAAGGCTGTGTAAACTGCTGATCTTTCCCAATCAACCCCGCCTTTATCATCCTCGTAGGTCCGTCCGAACACCTTCGTCCACAACTACGCATCCCACTTCTCTAGCTATGCCTTGCTCCCGATTACTGATGTTTCTTTTCCTCGCCGCACTTCATCATATAGTTTGGGGCACACATAGTCCCACTGCCATGATAGGAATGCGTTGCCTAAATTCTTCAAACACAACAATTCCATTGGAGTCTAATCTGCCATCAAAATGAGCGGTCAAATTCTCCCCATTGACGCACTTCGGGCAGACGGTACTCTCATGGTTCGACGCTTCCACATTTCATCAGCTTCTCTCTAGGATCTCTCTAGTTTCACAGGTTCTTGGAACACACCTTTTTTCTTGACGTTGTTGTGATCCGCTACTGATTTGTGCAACCTAAATTCCTATCGACCCGCTCATATGAACTTGCTAGCTATATTCCTACACAACTAACTTCCCTATATTTGGACAAATACATTGGTCAGGTCCCGAATATAACACTTTATTGTATAAAAATCAAAAAAATCCTACTTATCCTAAGAACTCTGCTCCTACACCAAATAAGATCAAGGATGAGATCTTCGACACTTCTCACCCCTAGCTTTTACCTCCACCACCTCGATAGGCAAGGAGCTTACCAATAATCTTGCAGTCATACATGTGGACCATATGCGTCTCTGCTCATTCAATCCGAAGCTCACATTCCAAAATAACAACTTGAAACCGGTTAAGTATGAACGAAATAACAAAAGTGACCGATGAGTTTATAACTCGAGAATAATACTCCTTCCAAAATTCCTAACAATTAACTCCCTATGGCTTGCCTTTGGTAAACAATAGTGATGGATGGGAACCCATGTATTGAAAGCCACCACTACCGACAAGTTCAGATCCATAACGCATATATCAAATCAAAACGTATATTGTTAAGTCCCAAGTCGCACTATAGTAAACAATTGGCCCTCCAAACAGATCCAACACACATATATCCTCCTCTATATATTGTCAAGTAATAGATGTTGTATCTAAAGGTGACAATATAGTGGAAGTGGAAATAACTTCCTTCATCTTCTCCATCTCATGAGCAAAAGATTCACTCCAAGTCTCATGTATGAGCTGATCTGGCATCTGTCGTAGCTACATACATTCAATACCTAGTGATCCATCCAACGTGGATGACACTACTCTACTAAAACTTGGCATGATAGTCACATCCTCTAGATAAGTACGATCATGTGCATACATGTTGTCCTCCAACAAATTACCAAGTCAAGTAACACAAGTACTGAAGGTTGCAACAAATACCAAACTTCCACTTGGTAAAGGGCTAGAACCGGTAATGAATCGTACAAGTAATAGACAAACTCGGCCCTCATCAAATTCCCAACTTGGCCAATAAGAGGTTGTCTTTTCCCAATAATCAATGCTAAATCCCATAAGATATAACATTGCCACACCCACCAAAACATCATAGTACCGGTAACATTGGGGCCTAGCCCCATGTTACTGGTTTGGTTCCATCCTTGTACGATTTGATGGGGTCTTCCCATCCTTTTTGTTAATATTCTTCGTCTTTCCTCTCTGCAAGTGTAACTACAACACGTGCTCGCGTTGTAGACTTCTGTGACATGATCAGTTTACACTTGCACACTCAATTCCATCCGGGTGATGTATGGTGCAGAGGCATCATTAGAACCTTCAAGAGATGTTTGAATCTGAAATATACATCTCTCCACATCGGTCTTTTGTAAACCAAGACCAAGCAATGCATCCTTACCCAACATAAGACGTTATGCATCAAAGTCCAACAACATCCGTTGAGGTGGATAAACGTTTCCTGAAGGTCCAAGTAAACAGAAGACACCACTCTTGTTATCCAACATCACCAAACTTGGTGAAAGCTTGGTAGGTTTATATGCCAGCCTTGTTCCTAACTCCACCATTCGAGCAACAACAGCTTGCCTAGTTTATTTAGTGGCTGTCATGATCCCATGATCAACACTACTAATGATATCACTACAAGAAGCAACCAACACATCTTTTTTGATTTTGCAAAGTGTAGCTGCCTATCGGAATACATGGTATAATGACACCCCCAATGCCAATAAATCCTTGGCTGAGAAAACATGAGAATGAACAAGAGTCTTTGCCATCCCCAACATTGCGCTAGATGCTACCTAAGACGATGTTAATGGATTGTCCCTACTTACTCCATCTCCAAGTAGATCAACAATGGCTTGCATGCTCATATCTCCAGTAGATCGTCTAGGAGCCATGGATGAGGTATTCAATGCCTTAGACAATGTGAATGAAAAAGGAAGTCTAACTTATCGGCTAGCCTCCTCTCTTTGTGGATTTAACTCCACAGATGCTCCTCTAGACTTAGTAGTATGTATTGCACTACAAGTCACAATAACTGCACATGGTTGTGTCACTACGCACATGTATTCTACAACATTTTCATCATATGATGTAGAGGCATCAGCTCTAGAATTTGATCTTTGTTGGGCTATAGCGATACTTGCTATCTTATGCTCCAACTGCTCTTGTCTAGATGCCATGTTCACCTCACGACTAGCCTCATGGGCGAACGTTTGACTAGGAGCTGGTCCTCTACCACCACCTTTGCCACCTTTAACTCGTCATACTCTTCTAGGGACTATCATGGCAACTCTCGTTCATCGTAATTTGGGATGGACATCAAAACATTGATCCATCATGTGACCAAGTCTGTGACAATGCTCACATATCCAACAAGATCCATCCTTCGACCTTGAAGACAATCCTTCTTGTGATGAGGTCCACCACTCTATGAAATCAAATCAGAGTCTTCTGTGAACCTCAAAGGCCAAGGTTGATACCACACTCTGCTACGGATACACCCAATACTAATCCAAGCAGTCTCTCCTCCGGAACCTCTAGAGAACTTCACTATAATACCAATATCTCATCTTTGCAACCGTGCAAGTACATGACCCCACTTGGGGAAAAAAATCACAACAAAAAGGTACTTGAGGCACCACAAAGGCCTCCTAAAACATGTTATCACCACAAGCATTCATCTAGTCTATAGGTCCGCAAATCCTAAGGAGAAACATGTATAGTGTGACTGGTCCGCAAATCCAACCTCACTATTGGCAGCACCAAGAAACACTAACAATCCAAACAATAAAATACCAACACAAACAAATGAGATGCACAAAGAAGAAGCAAGATGGAGGTATATCAATCACAAGAAACATAAATAATAATATTTCATCTCAAAAACATCCATCAAAGGGGTCAAACCAACCCAATATGGATTAACATTGCCTCATAAGTCCATTTAAAAATACTAAAACTCAATTTTGGAGGTCTTATGTTCTCCAAATCTATAATCTAACACTCATAATTCAACTAAATGAGGCATTGTATTAGGCTAGCTTTTTTCAATTTGCTACTTAATGTAATTTTTTTTGCCTCAAACGAACACTGTTTGAAACTTTTGCAAGACTTTGAAAATCTTCAACTCCAATTTCAAACCCCTAAAAATCAAAATTTTGCAATTCTAACACTGCCAATCTTGTGCCTGGCATATTTAAACCCCACGCAAGATACTTTATATCTCCTATCACCCCATCAAATTTTAGATGAAGAGGACACTATATGATTATCTGATAGCTTGCCACTCCTTTTTTCAACCCGAAAACTTCAAAACACTAAATCTTGGACTTCGAGCACTTCTATACCATGCATGATATTAATAATAAAAAGTTTTATTTTTTATGATCATTTAACTGCAACACGGTGATTTAATTTGTTTTACATAAAATCTATTTCATACAAGAAGTGGATCATGTTTGTGGTATGTTGATTATCATGTGATGTCGAACAAGAATTGAAGTTAAAGAACTACTAAATCCTCAATTGTTAAAGTGCCAAGTGGATTAGCAATTTATAAAACAAATATATTAGATAATCCTTGCTTACATAAACTCTAGGATGATGCTTGCATAACTTGGATAAATTAAGATCTTTTCAACCAGAAGGAATTTTTTGACCATACATATAGGAACAAAAAAGGTTTCAATGGATATAGTATGGGACATAGAAACAGAAAACAAAGGTTAAAAAGCAACAAGGAGCTTAAAAAATCAAGAAGCTACCATCAATTTTTTCATACCATTAGTGTCATTGTTAGAGTGGATGCTTACCAATGCCTTGAGATTGAAAAACTTGGATTAAGGATTTCTGCTATGGCATTGTGATTACATCAGTCCCAAGTTGTGCCAAAAAATGCAAAGAGCAAGGATTGCTCACAAGGTAGGAACAAGAATAAAGGTCGAACTATGATATGACAAGGTCTGGGATAAAACATTAAGCCTATACTACAAATCAGAGAAAGATGAAATAGATTAGGAAGGCTTAGCAATGTATACAAGGTAAATCTTTGATAAGGCAAAGTGGTTTGATTCTTGAGACTGCAAGGAACAAAATGTTTATAAAATTGATTTAATCAAGTCACCTTCATGTTGAATCAATTATTTTTGCCACATCAAACCAATGGTGGATGAGATTTGAACAAAAGAGAAGTCTGTGGTTTATTTATCTTTGTATTTAGTTCAAATGTATTTGAGAATTAGATGACTGGCAGTAAGAGAACAAAAGAAACAACAGCTACAATAGGATCCCATAGAGAAGGATTTTGATGGAGTAAATAGCAAATCAACCAAGAGTATAATGAGGATGGAGCATGATAAAACGACCTCACCTATAGTGATTTTTAAGGGAGTACAACCTAAACTAGATTTGAACGAGTTAGATTGGATGATAGATGAAGTTAAAAATGAAATTATTGAGGGATATTGTTTGATAGGGCAGAGTTTTCAAAGTCCTTGTGTGGAGATAAGCAAAGACTTAAGAAGCTGAAGTAGACAAAGAGCCCATCTATCACTAGGGCTTATGAGCTGAAGATGAAAGCTACAAAGAAAGATGAAGGAGAGCCATTCTCTTAGATGTTACAGCTTGTCCAAAATCTCAAGAACATAGTGCTCCTAATTTTAATGGAGCTTAACACTAGTAGATTTGGAGAGTTAACAATTGGTTTTAGCTTGTGTACAATGATGGCTGTTGGATTAATTACCAAGATGTTTACTTTGCAGACAAGCGAAGTCTTATCAATCACTAAGGTAGAGTCAACTAAGGAGAAACTTTGGTTCTAAAGGGTGACAGCCAAGGTGAATATGAAAACAGATAAGATAACTTTGTTTGTTGATAATCAGAATGCTTTAAAATAAAGTTATTTATTCAAAATAAAAACACATCAAGGTGCAATATCACTTTATCAGAGAAATAATCAAGAATAGCAAATTACACATTTAGAATATTGATACATCATATACAAAAAAAATATGTTCGATAAGACGTTACTGATTGAGAAGTTCAAATATAATTTAAACATGCTGGGGATGCTATGTGATAACATGAAACAGTGAAAGTGAAAGATGAAACAGAGTTATTGGTGGAGATTATTGATGTGGTTTTAACATGATCAAGATGGATATGGAGATTTTTTAACTCAGCTTTTTGGCTTGTTGAGTAGGATAAAAAACTAAGTAGAGGGTATGAATCATGTTGAGGATAGTTTAATATCTGATAAAATTTGTGAGTCAGTAAAAATAGAATTGCTTTCAATTGTAATGATTAAACTTTCAGCCCAAATTTAGATGGGAAGACTTTGAAACTTTTATGGATCCAATCTTTAAGCAAAAGAGGATCCAATTGGTTTGAAAAATACATATCAATATGGGATATTAAAAAAATCAATGCAGATATAATAGTATGATAAAAGCTTAACATGGACCATCAAATGGACTTCATCTTTAATCTACGATCATGATGCAACTCAAGTATATATAGAATTAAGAAATTACTTTTTTAATCAAATTATGTATTACTCAAACAAAAAAAAGGGTCATAAGGTTCATCAATAGAGAGAAAAAAACACAAGAAAATTAATTGATAGATTGAGTAGTAGTGATAAGGTGAAGCTATTAAGCTTTGATAGCATATGAGATGTAAATATATTAAAGATTGGAGCATAAACTCAACAGAAAGAGATAGGTTGTGTAGAATATTTTTTTGTAAATCAATCAAACTCAGTAAAGTAGTAATAAATAGTGTTTCACTAGCAAATTAGCCTTTACTTAATATCAATCATATTATATGACTGTCAAATGTGTATGTTTATAAGGTTGTTAGATTTTTAAATATCTGAATGTTGTTTAGAGCAGATCCTGAGAGGTGTTGTGTCAAAGAGTTTTAATTTTGGAAGTGCCAGTTCCGCGTTGATAGTTTTAGCTTTTTCAACTCTTTTGTGCAACAGTCAAAGAACTTTATGACATAATGTTGATACACCACAAGTGTTTACCTTGAAATTATTATAATATGACAATCATTGCGAACAAGGTCTTGTAAAGTGGATTTAATCTCGAACACATCAAGCTAATTTATTTGAAAGAATTTTAGAAGCTTAAGAAAGGTTTTCTTCACTCTACTCGGCAGAAAACTTATATTGTTGACACAAGAGCACACACTTGTATTGTTGACAATCCATCTTGACTTGTGTAACAAATCCATCTTATTCATTTTTCTCTCAATATACCAAGTGGTACATTGATACCAATGAAAAAGAATAGACTTGTACATGGTGCTTTTTGTTTACAACTTGCCAAGGTCAAAAAATTACCATGTTGGATTAAACTGTTTTCTATACCCCTCTACAAGTTTGCCATGTTAACATAAGAACACAAATCAAGTATTCACACTTGGGGTTGCTTTAAAGTACCAACTCTTAATAAAGTATTCCTGCTGATGATTTTGCAAAATGGTTATGTTTTAGCATATGATTGAATTCATGTGTTGTGGCAATGTTTTTTTCTAGTATCAACTAAAAGGAAACTGCTAGCATGCATGTTTTAGACAAATTTTGTGAACTTCTAAACACTCAAATTGTGCAGTTCAGGCATTTTGTGTTAACCACTTGGAATATTGGCATGTACTACTAGCACTTTTCATTGTACAAAACTTGAACCTGGATTATAACGTTATAGATAATACTTTGATATATATCTCTGTCAAAGTGTCAGAACTGGATAAATCAAGTTGTATACTACCACAGTTGTCCAAAGTGTAAATCTTAAATGCTAGCACTCGATAGTGCTAAACTAAAAGCAACGGCGTACTCAGAACTATCATTTTTCATACTAAACTTTGTGTATCAAACCTGACAAACATAAATGGAAAGGCTTTAAACGTTTCCAACGGTTCACAAATTCAATTGTAGATGGTATTCAATTTACTTGCGAGATTGTTCAAACGCGTCTTAGAACCAAATCTTAAATTTTTAAAAAGATTTGCAATTGTAAACACTCAACAGAAAGCGACACTCAATACTATGTTACAAGTAGCGTATTCATTGCTCATTCCTTATTCATATTGTTGTCTTTGGAAACCGAATGGATCGATTTCTAAGTTTCAATTCTTTTTTTGGCAGTACAAATACGCCACTGTGCCAATAAACAGTTCAGCTGATTTTCACAGTGGACAACATATAGACTATTTTCACACGTTTTACACCTATGTTGAAAAAAAACTGACTCTAAAAGTTGGTATCCTAGAAACTGATTGCGATGATGAATATTTTGGTTTTGAATTGATTTTTACTATGAGACTCATCTTATTGCACATTAGTTGACTGTGTTTTATATTTTGTCTAAGAATAATATTGTTGAGCGCAAGAATTTATCTCTCTTAGATGTTATAGACAAAATGTTAACACTTACTTGCCCCTAGAGTCTAAGATGAAGTTGTGAAGATAGAGTCTAAGAAGAACGCAGGTACTCCACTGAGGACATTGCCCCTTGTTACTTCATATGAGAGGTATTATGGCAAAAAGCGGTCCTTGTCCCATTTGCAATTATATGGTTGCACACCGTTTGTCAAATACCCAAGAAACTACATACCTTAGGAATATGGTAAGAGGTTGGACGTTTGATAATTGCATTCTCTTAAGGTGCCGTATGTAGCGCAAATTTGAGAAACTTTATTCTAAAGGTTACATTTTTCATGAAGAAAATCTTGGTTGCTTCCAGTTAATAGCCTCAGTTACTACTGTTATTGATCATACTAACCTTCTTCTTTGGGTAAAATATGTCTCAAGATCATTTGTGTCAATGGGAGCTGATAATCGACAATCTACTCCACCAATACTAGCCTGTATACAATTTATGCTTCTATCGTTGTTTCTGAGCTGGTGTTTTCGTCTGCTTTTTCTTGTTGGATCTAGAGGCAGTAAGTGTCCTTTCTGACCCTGCAGTAATTGCAGCGTCCTTCACTTTCTCTCCTTTGTCTGTGTCTTATCGTTGACTGCCAATGCTATGAAACCATGTTGTAATTGTGAGGCGCTAACACACGAGCTCGCGTAATCGAGAAGCCATGCAAACTTGTAATACTAAAACTGTTATTGCACAGAACGTCCACTAGGAATTTAGGACGAAGGGGGTGACAGTTGTCAAACCACTAGGTGAGCGAACTCCTTCACATTGAGACCACTCCCTGACCAGTCCTGTAGATATGTCAACCGGCTGGACTGCGTGTGCACTCCAATAAGATGCTTAAACCAGCATGACGTAAGTGAAGGCATTCTGTGAGCGAGCAACAGACAGAACGCTGAAGGAGCAAACGTCACACAGTCAGCCCAACGGGACGTGTAGGATAGGGTAGAATAGAAAAACTTATAAAATACTGTCATGATTAGCGACACAGGTCGAGGCGTAAAGACACCAGCGACTTTACATAGGTGTACTTACTACCTTTCCGACACAAAGGTCTGAGCTCTGACCCTACAGCCGATCATTGTTTGACGTGGTCAACCAGAGCAGTTTTGCTTGCAAGGACCACCAAATACTCGTCAAAAGGTTGGGATGAACGGAGTCCTCGTTTGACTCCGGTACTGGGCACGTTAGGAAGTTGTCGTAAGTCTTGGAGGTCGATATTTTTATATAGATATTGGAGATTCATTCAGAGCTTCAGCAGCTTGAGATTTCTCTTCAAATTTGATTTCATGTGTTTTAAACACCAAGTAATTAGCTTTCAGCGAATTCGGTGTCGAGCGTTTTCACCGGCTAGCTAGGCATGTTTTGAGTCCACAGTATCTCACAGAGAACAAGATATATATAAATAACTAAATAAATATAAATATAAATATATATACACTCTGCCTCCACATTCCTCTGTGTGGATTGCACTGTCAGAGGAGTGAATTAAAATTAGGAGATGTCGTACCAAGATTCATTTCGAATCCAGCACCTTTGGCTCTTTGATTAATTATACAATTGAGAATGAAATAATGTGTGATCATATCAGGAATCGTTGACGTTAGCATGTAAACTTTCCGAGTCGAAGTGGTTGAAAGCAAGAGCACTTTCTCTTCTGTCACAGAGAAAGTGATTCGTCCACTCTCAAAGAAGAAAAGCACTGTTGGTATGCGCTCAGTGCAGATGGAAAGAGAAAGATACACAATAAATACAATGCCATGCGGTAGGACGAGGTAGACTGACCTAAGAAACAAACCAAAAAAAAAACTGATACGGACCCCGCATCAATTTAGCGCCTGGCTGCACAATCGGAGCAAACACTTTCAGAGGCAGTGAAGGAGAAGACCAGAAATGAATTCTGTTTAAACTTGGAACTGAAATTACAATAAAACGGATGAACAAGCGAAGAGTAAGCATCGATGTCACGGCTCAGTTCATAAGCCCTTCAGCTATCACATTCAGCCCTTCACAATCGCTCAGTTCCAGAAAAGAACAATAGTTGGCTTTTATTCATTAATCCTAGCTACTGTACATGCTCTCTTGCTGTTCAGAACTCCAGAATCACATCATGCAGTTCGGAACAAGTCGGGTAGTGCTTTTATAGTGGCCAGAGGATAGCATGCTATATCTGTAGCTCAACCCGCATCTTGATGTTGAGCTTCTAACAACAGCGATCACCCTGAATCCTACAAAATCGACTACTGCACGTAGATAAAAGAATGCACTGAAGATCAAACTAAATTCTCCAGTGTGAGTTCATAAGGCTCCTACAAAAAAGATCCATCCAGGGTCTTAGCCTACATGAATAAATCGAGGGAGATATCGTTACAGCAATCGATCGATCGAAGATTGTCATCTCACCTACACTGCGTACTCTAAGCAATTTCGGACAGTGATCGTCAAAAAGGCTGACTCGGAATGCAGGGGACCCAGACTAGGACAATTTGCTATGTACACTGGAGGGAGGAGGTGCATGTCAGGGGGCATCTGTGCCATGTATAAACTGGCTCTAATGGAAGACAGTCATGAACGAGAGTTGTCTTTGAAGCTTGGACATGCGGTCTGAGTGCAGATTCAGAAGCGCCACCATGCTGCCAGGCCCGTCTGTGCCGGGCATGATGGCGATTCCATCGATCAGAGGTCGAGGAGGGGAATTTCTGGCTGCGAAAACCGGCTTGTTCTCCCCTGCGAATTTGATGTCGTACAAGGGGAAGAAGGTCCAGAAAGTCGCAGCCACATCGTGGCCCATCGAATTCACGTGCTCAGATTTTGCGGCCGCCAGTCCGCACACTCCCTGCTCTTCCACCCAATCGATCAGAGATCGGAAGTACTCGCCCGTGATGTTCCTGGTGGCGGTCCTGATGTGCGAGGCCGCCAGATGAATGGACCCGTGCGCAATTTCCTCCTCCGTGGCCATGGCGCAAGCACTGCAGACGACATTTCCGAAGTACCCAGGCTTGAGCCCGAGCTTCTTCCTCCCGTCCACGAAGATGAAGAACCTCGTCGTTGCATGACCGACCGGGTGCTCCAGCCTGTAGTGGTCGCTTTCCAAAGTCTTGGGGCTGTCGGCGGGCCTCGGACTGTCGGCATTAGCCATCCTGGCCTTGGTCATCTGGATCCACAGGTGGGCAGAGATGGATTCCGCAGTGGTGAACGATCGGCCGGGGGTGAAAGGAGGAGGCTGGAGATTCGCTCTCGTCTTCAGCTCGGACGCAGCCTCTCTGGCCAAATGAAAGGCGTTCAACAGAGCTGGCTGGCGCACAGCTCGCTTGGCGGTGGGCGATGGCAGATCCATCAGAGGCTTGGCCGTGTACCCATTCACCAGGGTTGGGTTCAGGGGGTTCCTGGGCTTGAGCTGAGCTCGGTTGTGATCAGGACGGATCGTGATTTCCAGGCCCTGCGCAACCTCGGCCCAGGACTTCATGAAGTGGGTGCCGGAGAATCCATCGGCCACGGTGTGGTGCCAGTTGGTGGCCACGGCTATAGCTCCGCATTTGAATTCTGTCACCATGACGACGAGCACGGGCATTGGTTGCTCCTGGTCGGGCACGTACAGAGGCCCGGGTCCGATCTTGGCGATGTCCATCCCGGAGATGGACCACATGGGCTGCGCTCCTCCTGCACCTGCGAGGGTCACATCGACCGTGGCTTCGATGAAAATGGCTCCGCCGTCGTTGCAGTGGAGATCCACCACACCGTCCACTCTAACTTCCAGACGCCCAGCTAGGGGGTAGAAATCCACCAACACTTTGGACAGAGAATTCCTCATGTTCTCGGTCATGTCGGCTTCTGGATTCTCGAAAAAGTGAATTATGCTGCTGAAGGTCGGGTTCACCACACGGTCCAGGTTGCTCAGATTCAGCCAGTGATCCTCGGTCGGAGTCATCGGCTTCACGAGTGAAACTTTGTTTGGTTTCACTCTCACTCCTGCCACAGTCGGGCCCCGACTCAGGACTCCGTTCATTCCGGCCATATCTATTGAACTTCAAGCTCACTACGCAAGTGTTCGAGCCAAGCTGTAGTATGCGCACTCGCAATCCTGTGCTTGGATACTGTCTATTCGCCCCAGAATTAACGAACGCTGAAGTGATTTCAGTTTACAGAGCTGCTCTGAGTGCCCTCCCTGCTCCTCCTTAGCAGCGAGATGTTGCGCGAGATGTTCCAATTTGACGCTTTCGAGTCTCAGGAGGGAGCTAATTGTCTTAAGGATGATTGAGTCGGACACAGAGACAGAGAGCGAGAGAGAGAGAGAGAGAGAGAGAGAGAAATATCTGAATTCCACCGATTGAGACTCGCAAAAGGATGTACTGATAAAAGACCACTGCTGTTCAGCTCGAATGGTGGAGACTATATATATGAAGCTCCGAGTGCAAGAGACCGAGTATCCTCAGTCCTTGATCCAGTCTAACAGGTCATCGACAAGACTTTGACTTCGGAGTCTCTTCTCGTTACTTGGCTGACAGCGAAAGTTCAGAGTGGCCCTAGTCCAGGAAGCGGATCAGGAAAGTGAACAACAGGATCTGATGAACTCCATTGCGAGCTCGGAGCTGGAGACGGTCAGAAGTCCGTGTGAGAGCCAGAGTCCTGGTCCTACTAATGAAACATTTGCTTCAGTGACAGGATCTTCGTAAAGCGTTCTATGGACGGCAGTAAAGGCACAAGGAGTTCAAGACTCACTGTGTCAAGACGGAGTCGGACTGTTAGTCTTAACGGTTTGTAAGACCAGAACCGGGACAAGCTCAAATCTGAGCGGGCCACACTTTATGAATTCAGTTGGGGGTGTTCTTCTACTAGAAATGTACTCCGGATTCCGGTTCAGCCTTTGGGGTTCGAGCTCGCAATTTCCAAGAGAATGCTGCTCCGAAGTTCACGTGGTGGATCCCACCAGGAAACACGGCAGTTTCTGAAGCGACGTCCCGCTCCGCTGAAATTATTGTATATGATGCATCCTCGGAGGCAAATTGCTCCGGAAGAAAGTGAAGTGAAAGCCATTCTGATGGACCCCACCTGATCTACAAGATAAACTCCAGAGTGAAAAACTCCTGCTCCATGGAGTCCGCATTGGTACAGTACAATATTATACGACATGGACGTGTTTATTATCATCGGTATCCTAATCTGATTAAACTCTCTCTAGTGTGGCTGATCAAAACCTCACAAGTGCTTCTCGAGAAATAATTTCTTAAAGGCGTTTGACATCCTCATGTACATGCACAAGTTCATGGCTTAGGGTTATGGAGGGATGTGGGAGAACCTAGGGTAGGTTAGGATGACTTCCTAACCTACCCTCGGTTTTTCAAGACATTTTGAGTTTATGCTTTTCCTAAAGTTGAAAGTGAATATATCATTTTTTTATTTCAATTTCATTGATAATTAAATTAAAAACTATGGAGAATTGGATAGAGAAATATTAATAAATTAGTTATTTTTAGAGTTTCAAATGATTTTTCTTTAATCCAAAAAATGGGTTGGGTTTTTTTAATCCGATCTATTCATTTTCCTTGCCTTGGTCCTATTGGAACCTAGATGGAAAATTACATAGATATGAATGAAAATTTATTTGTGTTACTTTGATATGGGTTCCGAGAAAGAGAGCTATGATTTTGATAGTTAACATTTACTCATGTGAGGTGGGGTGTTAGAGACTTGTTGTTTTTAAGGTTGAAATAGATATATAAATGAGTATCATGTGTCATTATCTTTGTGCTAACTATGGCTTCACTTTTCCTCATGGGGTCGCCTAAAGCAGTGTGTGATGGACCATGTCTAGTGTGTCATCTTTACCTCGCAGTGGATAAGACTTACGTGAAAAGATGCACAAAGATTATAATTGGTCCACTTGAGATTTGTATATGAGGTGGACGATCACATCAAAATCTATTACTTTGGAGATCACATAGACTACATCTATCACTTCACTAATCATTCCATGTATATCAATCAGATCGTGAGAGTGAGTAACATTCCAATCATATTCTATTTTGTAGTCTTTTGATACTAGGTTCACATATCCAAGTTTATTTTATATGCTCCTTCATGTTCTCCATGATGAGGCTAGATGATCTTTTCGTTTATTGCTCGATCGGTTGGCATGTTATCCCATGGATGAGTTAGCATGGTTTGTATTTCTACTACTTCCATGATATTGTCTATGTTATACTACAAGGAGCAATTTTGCAGATTCAATGAAAGGGATAGGGCTACATTGCATGAGGAGTCCTTACATGTCACATAGGTTAGAAGTCAGGTTCATCCATTGGATACTTCATATTCTGCTTGATTGCAACTATTTAGTATAACAGAGCCGCAGAAATCCTTTATCATTTCTCAATTACTAGTCCTACATAGGAGATTACGTCTTTAATATCCATCCATGGATGAGGGAGTACCATTAGAGATCTTGGAGTATGAGTTAGAGGAGTCATTATGTCTTGATAGATCACTTTTTGCTCATTCTCTACGCACATCCTCACTCCTATTTTGGAGGCTTGTCAAAGATAGTTTATAAGCATATGAGAGATTACTTTCATGCATATGATACTCTAGTGGTTTCACATAGTTGTTATAGATGGCTGTATCGGCTGCAAGAGGAGAGATTCATTTGTCAATTAGTCATGTGCTAGATGCTAGTTGGCTTTTCACGATAGATAAGTACACATAGAGCATTAGATCTATTATTATTGGGAAGTTCTTATTGCACTTTGTTAGTCATACCATGGTCCTTCATCATCAATCCCACTTCCAAAAACACCTTTGTTCACTCCGATTTGGAGTCACCTTACTAGAAGGGTATGAGGCCTATTGTATTAGATCTTCCTTGAAATCAATGAACATTTGAAATATGCAAAACATGATAATTTTCAAACTTCCATATTTACAAAATGAACAAGGTAGTAAAACTAATTTTATTTTCAAGTTACAAGCTAGTTGAACAAGTTTTAATTGGCAATGTCACATATATTAAAAATGTAAGTTATTCTTCTTGTTGGCTAACAGCAGCGACTTGTTAACAATTCTTCTGACATCAAAGTAAGTTATTCTTCTTGTTGGCTAAAGGCAGCGCCTTGTTAACTATTCTTCTGACATCAAAGTGGACCGTACATGAAGAAGATTTCCCAAGTATTTGTGTCGTCAAGTGTCTAGTGCATTCAACAGTTGGAGTCACTACAGCAAGGGCTGAGCAGCGTGAACAATGATTTGGCCTCTGAAAGTGAGTAAGGGTTTGGCAACTCGAGTTTAGCTCAAATAAAAAACTGGAGTCTTGCTTTAACCAGCCGTTTTAGTCGGGCCAGCACAACTGTGGCAGATCGTTCAACCCAACTTCTTTTGTCCAAGTTCGATCAACCTTTCCTCTCTGCATGATGTTCTCCACCATCATGCAGAGAGTTGAGAACGAAGATGGGAAAGATACTCCATATACAGCAAGACCTGCAGACAACGTTGAGAGCCTTCATGTCAAGTGTTGACAGGTGTATTGGGTATTCAGAATCATTACAGCAGGCCAGAACGCCCAAACGACCTTACATCACAGTCGACGACGTTGGCTCATTATCTAGAATCACTCCACCTTTGCGCTTCGGAAGAGCCGTTCGCTTACACTTTATGTGTAAATTTGTGACAGCCATTCACATGGTCAAAGATCAAGAAGGTGTGGAGTTATGCAGATAATGTCTCATGTGAATCTTTCTTTAAAGAGGTTAGAGAGGCTGCTTGACCTTTTTCAAGATTCATTCTTGTTGTACTATACTTTTAGAGTTGACTTTTTTCTCTCTTTTATCAATATGGCTTTTCATAAAAGTGAGTCATTGTTCTATAGTCCACCACTAGTATTCAACATGAAAATCTTTTAGGAATATCGCTATTTGCCATGGTTCATTATAGAGCTCTTTTAACTACCACTTTGGATGTGTCAAGTTGTGTGTTCTTATCCATAATGGATGATACACACATTGTGCGCCTTGTACACCAAATAGTTATATCTATGACTATGTGACTACTAAGTTTCATTTTATAAGCTTGAGAATCAAGATATAAGAGTGTAGGGTAATGCTCTCCTCCTAATCTCTAGCTTCTGAAGTGATGTATGACATAGACATACAGCTTACACATTCTTGGAGTGACAATAGGGTCTGAAGACTTTTTCTCAAGATACCTAGATACGGTATCGTATGGATATTTCTTTGCTCTAAGAACACTTGAACGTCTGGCTGTAGAAGAACCCTCCTGAACCTTGTGTGAGTTGACAATCTCTTCTTCTTCTTCTCAGCACTTCACATTCGAGTTTATTACAACCGGTAAAACTTTAGCAGAAAAAGATTAAGATATCCAATGATTGGACCAATAATTGGATCTCATCTATACTTCACAGAAAATTGCTTTACAACCTTTTTGTTCTCTCATAAAAGTTTCATATATTTCTCTCCTCTAAATCTCTAAGAATAATTATCGAGTTACACGCTATACCAAGGTGATATACAGACCCATGTGTACTAAAATCATCACACATCCTAATCCTTGACTCCAATTACTCTCAAATTTCATGAGAAGATCACTTATCATCCAAAATTTAACTGTAAAAAGTTTTTTTGATGAAACTTTCTGATAGCAAAAGCTATGATTGTTGTACTAACTTTGTGATAGTCGGTATAATCTTGCAATTCTAACTATATACACAAACTTCAAGCTATAACTTTGTACTCAAAACTCATCCAATTGAGTTAAAATTTCAATCCAAACACAAACATAAGTCATAAATATATCTCAGTTGAATCAGATCTCTCAAAACTCTTGTAGGATTCTCAGAAATATCCCAAATATACTCAAAGGTCTAAATTTCCCTCTCTATCTTTGAATCACCATATTAGAGTGCCAAACTCATCAAATGCATCCATTCTTGAGCCACTTCGTAGGTCTTCCCGTCAGCTCTCCAACTCTATCCCCAAATCTTGAAATGTCCTCCTATAAGATCTCCAAAACTCCTCAAAGCCTTAAAGAAGTTGCCCAAGTGCCCTCATGGGCCCAAACTCCAAGACCAATGAGAATGAAGAGTGTTATTTTGAGCTCTAGTGTGGCCAAATTAGCTCTATATTAACTTAGAGCTTTACAACTATCCTAAACATACTACTTAGTCATCATATATACAATATGAGTTGCCATTAATAAAGAGTCAAAATGACAACTTGAAACCGGCTAAGTATGAACGGAACTACAAACAGAACCAGGGAGTTAATAACTTGAGAATAATACTCCTCGCCAAAATTTCTAACAATCAACTCTCTATGGTTTATTTTCGGTAAACAATAGTGATGGATTGGAAATCACATGTTTAAAACCACCACTACTAGTAAGTTCAGATCCATAGCACCTAAACTATATCAAAACGTATACTATTAAGTCCCAAATCGCACCATAGGAAGCAACTAGGAGAATAATCGGGTCTAGAGAGTTAATCACTTGTTGCATAAAGTTATCTCCAAAGTGATATACTAACCACGCCCGAAAGTGATCAGGACGAAGACACTAGATGTTGATCATAAATGGATTGGACATCGGTACATCTGGAGGATCATGTTATCCTCTATCCATGTCCTACATTGGCTCCACTTCGATCAAATAATCTCCCTAGTCAGCAAAGTGATGTGTCTAGCTCTCTCCCATACCCTTTCCAACTTGAATGCACTTTATATCTGATAAGTATCAAGATAATATCTCTTGTAGTCTTTTCAACATCATGGCCCCACAAAGTCGATCCAAATATGAGCTCTTAACATCCTTACAATACGCCGTCGCACAAAGTCGATCCAAATATGAGCTCTTAACATCATTACAATGCGCCGTCGGTTATTCTAACCTAAAGTATCGCCGTCATGACAACAGCTATAAAGATGACACATGTCATCATCTTCTCATAGTATCTGTGTCACAACACGACAACAGCACTTACCAAGGATGTACATCATGTAGGTGATCTTATTCTACTAAGAATCTATACGTGACGTTTGGTATACTTTCCTCTAGTATTGCTCGTCGATCCACAGATCTTTTTTACATAATTCCTCCTTCACTTGCATTATTATCATGTTTGACGTTCTATGATACGAGTATTATGGACGTCTTTGATGTCATTGTTGGATCAAGGATTTTTGAGAGTGTGATAGGAATTTGGCACCAAGACAAACATCTTTGCTGATTTAGTGTGAACGGGTAGGCTTAAAAATCGATAGAGAAGAATGCATATCTAGCATTTTTTGTTAGTTAGGCATTCTCTGCACCTTTGTTATCCTCTGTATTTATGATTTTGAATAAGCCCATCCTTGAGATATAAATGAGGGATGTGGAAGGAGATGCTTTATTCCTGAGGTATGACAGAGGCTCCGATCCTTTTCCTCTTTGTCCACTAATTGAACTAGACACTTATAGTCTATCCTCATGAATTGACAGTTTCAATATGCTCTACAATCTCTTATAGTGCATCCGGCCATTTCTCGTACTACTAGGGCTAGTATACACTCTTGTTATGGAAAGGGTGCATGTTCAGGGATCTTGGCTCGATCATGCAAAGGCTTTTTGACTCACACCAACTACCTTTTCTACAAAGTGATGATGTTCCGCCTTGGCTTGGTCCACCCATTTGCGTCTTTATTACTCAGCTATGGATGTGGTACCACCTTAGATGCATTGAGGTCTATATGACTTGTTGCTCATTTGGAGGGAAGAGGATAACTACCCATGATGTCATAAGAGATATGTTGTTTCCTAGGGAACAAAGTGTGCATACCTCACATGAGAGAACGTTGGTATGCCTTGTAGTTAACTTGGGTTAGAGCATACCTATACTTGGTTTGGAATGACCTAGTTACTATTGCTGATGATGTGATTACATAACCACAATGTCACACAATTTTGGAGGGGATGATTATCCATACTTTAGATGGACGGCGAGTGGAGCCATAACAACCAAGGTCTCCAAGTGTATAGATGATTACCCATCCTCCTGAATGGATTATGAGTAGAGTAGGAACAATCAAGGTCTCCAAATATAGACTTATGCAGAGAGATCATCTCTTTTTTCCTCTAGATTTGGAGTTATGTTGAGCTATGGGCATCCATTTTGATACATGTGTGAAAGTCTATCATGCTATGCCACAAGGGTATCAATTTTTTTTATCATATTATATAGTTTATTTGAGGTCACGCGTATCCATTACTTTACATAAAACATAGGTTATGCAATATGATGTATTTGCCATTATGATGCTATTGGAGGCTAGCCCCATCCTAGTATGACTTGATAGGTCTTATTCTACTCTTTGCTATATTATTAGATTTTTCACTATCTATCAAGATATATTGCAAGCTAGGTGATCTACCGTACTAGGTGGCAGGGGTATCATTATCTTTACATTATTATATAGCATATTTTAGACAATTTATTTCAATTACTGTACAAAGAGTACTAGCTTATACAATCAATAAAAAAATCAATCGAGTTAGATATCAAACTATCTAGATTAAATGTCTATAAATAATATACCATTATCTAACGGTATATTATTTATAGATATTTAATCTGAATAGTTTGGATATCTTGGGTGCATAATGATATATTTCCTAGTGCGAAACTATTGGGCTAGCCCCATGTTACCCGCTTGGTTTCCTTTTTGTTATTTTGCTTCGCACGAGTGCATGTATCGCAAGCTAAGTCGAAAATCACATGAGTTCCAAGTAATGTAGAGTCAGGAGTATACCTGAATATAATTTTGACACCGGATTACGTCAGAAAAAGTAGAGGAACCTCTGGTGTTTACTAGATGACCATAAGACGAATATTCTGAGATGATTTTTATGCCTGGGCTTTTGCAGTCATCATTCTAGCTTCGCAGCAATGTCAGACTCTATCAACAGGTCAAGTTTGTCCATCCTTTTTGTTATTTTACGGTGTCCCCTTTCTCAACAGGTCAAGTTGTATTGTATTATTGTAAGAGACTACGGTGTGTGCTATTACTTCTATGCCACTTGACTTCCACCTCGGTCAAGCGTAATGTTCAAGATGTCCAAATTATTACTTGGTCGAGTAGTTATGCTTTTGCTTCATACGACATCAAGTGATTTATCGCTCAGATATAAGGAGGTTTGAAACACTGCCCTATATTCTATGTTAGTCCCTCTGACAATTTTTTGTTATAACTAACTAAGTTGTAGTATCAAGTGCAGTTTCCAGATATTCTTTTAACATATTATTCCGATTCAAAACTGCCAGTAACGTTACATGCAGTCAGTCGCACATGTTACGGGATTGAGTAACATTTCATGGGATCGAAAAAAGATATCTCAATAACTTTTATGGACAAAGCAACACTTTTTTATAACTTTTCTCACGTTCTACGTTTAATTTCTTTTTTTATTTTCCTCCAGGTTTCATTTCTCTCAATGTTTCACATGATTAAAAGTGAAATTTATTTTAGAATATGTTTATTTATACCATAGAACTTTTTTATTTAACCATAACATTTTTACAGCTATGGATAATCGATATGAAGGACATTTGCAATCGTTCTTTGTTCTTTTTTTCATGCTCTCCATATAAACTTACGTCAAAGAACGCTCCAAGTCGTTTATGTATGACTGTCATACATTAATGGTGTGACGCTAGCAAAAGCTACGAGGGACCGTATTTCAACTATTTCTGGCTTCGCCTTTTTTTTACTTTTACTTTTCGTCGTTTGATGTACTCCTAGTGGGTTGTGCGAATTGCAACAACAAGGAAGAGGCGAGGCCAATGGAATAAAAACCTTATCGCGAGGACAGAGAAAAGAAAAGAGGTCAACGATAGCCAATATTTCCAGGGGCAGTGGGAGGGGAAAGAAAAGAGGGCTACTCCCTGTCCTGACATAAAGCAAGGTGCACTTGCACATTTATGCATGTTCTTATGCAGTTAGAGCATGACTGCTCTGGCTCTTCCTGCATGTAATAAGGCCTT
This sequence comes from Marchantia paleacea, assembly GCA_014180765.2. Taxonomy (NCBI): domain Eukaryota; kingdom Viridiplantae; phylum Streptophyta; class Marchantiopsida; order Marchantiales; family Marchantiaceae; genus Marchantia; species Marchantia paleacea. The sequence goes on from MUAA02000018.1 coordinate 3,181,518, forward strand.
CTGCAAAGCGACAAATTGTGTTCACAAGGTCCATGTCGGTCACTATACAAGCACCCTCTCTGATTGTCTTCTATGTAGCAAATCAAAAGCAATGTAGAACACTGGACGTATCGGAAATAGTGCCCACTACATTCCACTACAATCGAAGGTACTAAATATTTTTGTACAGGCTCAGTAAAACCAGGGTAGTATAAACATACATACATTATAGCCATTTTAAAGCTTTTTATATGCTAGGATTTAATTTTTTTTATCAATTTACATCAATTTTATCTATTTTTCAGTCTATAAATTCAGTTCCCTTAGAAAAAAGATAAGTAGATCTCTATCTATTTTGGCATATTTTATTTCTCTAATGTAAGTCTAGATGGGAATTCAGCATTTATTAGATTATTTACTCTAACAGATTTGTTGTTACGAAATAGAATGTAATTTATATCGATTGAATGAACACAATACGCGTCTTTAATATTTTCATAATTTGATGATAAAAAAATTAATTCTATTTTTAGATAGCTTGCCACCTTCACTTTGCTAAGACAAAGTGAAACAGAATCTTTTGTAGAATATGGGTTGATACAAGTCCAATTTTTTTCCAAATGTGAAAATCGTGTTATCCAGGGCTCAAAAGTTCTCATTGTAAAGGCTCAGTGTTACTTGAAAGCATTATATGTTACGATATCCAAGTAGTGGGATCAATTTCTGTGGATCCTGGGGAGACGTTGTGAGCCGAATTTATGAATTTCAATCAGCTCGATCGTGAAACATCTTACAGAGGTTACGGAGAGGATTAATGTTTGACATTGTACGCCTGATATTGGAATGGCTTGTCTCCATCAAAGTGTCCACCGCAGCCGAGACATGTACTTTGATAGGACACATCGCCACGAATCTTGTAGGGATAAACCTCGGAATCTATGCAACCATGTGAGAATGATACCATGAATGTTACTGGAGCCACACAAAGTTCTCGCCCTTTCACAATAATTTATCGTAAAACTCAACTTGATTAGAACACATACCACAAGCCAAATGGTTTTTCTCAGGTTCAAGATAAGACAAGTTTGTTGAATACCGTGTACAGTTCAAGGAAGACTTGCAAGACCCGTGTTCGTTGACTGGAATCCTGTTCGTAAGTCTCTTTGCAAAACCTTGAGAAACTTGAGGGAATTGCAAGGAATGTATGAAGGGCCGGAAAAGCGCAACCGAATAAAAATGTGATTTCCATGCAGCAGAATACTTTTAGGTCACCATCGTCACTTTTCGCGCACGCGGTTGTAAGGCCTTTGTTTGAGATAAGTATCGTATCATTTACGTACGGTAGTGGAAATGGATAATGCATTGACGAAGCCTGAAAATAAAAATCATCCCTCCTCATTCCCCAAAGACGAGGGATGATTTTTTAAAATTTTTTTAAAGCCTGCTTCTTTGTTATTATTTTTCATGTTATTATATGGTTTATGAATATTATATGTTACTTAGAAATTCTTTTAGGAATTTTAAAAATACCAGGCTGATGGGCTCCACATCTGACTCTGTACTGAATAATAAATTGTAGTTTTCAACCAAAGTGATTCCCAGCAAATCGCTCCATGCTATGGAATACGTAAATCTATGAAATTGCTCTCTTTGTCCATTGGTTTTGCAAGATAAAACTTCGGAAGCATGTTCTTTGTGAAGACTTAGTCCATGAGAAAGTTGCTATTAGCTATTTATTTAACAGTATTTGTAGGTCAGGAATCCTATTTCTCTACGTAGATGAAGCTTCGAACAAGAGACGTCATTGATCATGGCCGATGATTTAGAAACGATCTGGTGAATTTACTTTCACAATCTTTTGGGATATTTATTGAAAATATTTAATATCAGTAGATCTTTGGTAGCACGTGTCCTATCGTGATTACTGAATTTCTAGATTCATTTCTCAATTGCGACATATTTTTCTTTATGTTCTTTAATAAGAAAAAGATAAAAGAATACATATGCTTTGATCGCGACAAATTTCTATTTGATTTCTTCAAGAAATGGACGAGAAGAAACATGATGCCCTGGATTGAGTGCCCAATTACAGTAAACCATTCTCAAAGTACATGATCATAAGAGTGGACTTTATGATGTAGTAAATGAATTTTTAGAATCACATGATATCTAAAAGTTTTCTGTAATATCTTCTGTATGAAGATGGCAAAGTATCGTAAGTAGGATTTTAACTGTGAAGACATCAAATGTTGTGGAGCGTATTTAAAGGGTAATATCATTAGAATATTTTCAGTTTGTTCATCATCTGTGGAAGACTAATAATAACTGAACTGTAGGACTATCATCATCTAAGAAACGAGGGCAAGAAAAGTATCACAGAATCCATCGTTAACTTCTCATTCTATTCTTTATCTCTGGATATGTAAATTGAGGACGTAAATTCCCAAATAATTACTATTGTACAATTTCCTATTTTAAATGTAATATTCCTAATTCTCTGCCCTTGTTAGAAGTGCATGTTGTAGTAGTGTAATAGTTTTCCATCTTGCAGAGAAATTATTTTCTGAAGGCCAGTAGGGTGAAAGTTGCAAGCCCTCCGAAATCTATTGGTCTCCCCGCTCCAAAATATTATAACATAGGAATTATATTTTACAAAAAAAGGTTATAAAAATTACAATCAGTTCCTTTTCAGTAGATTCTGAAAATGAGTTTGGAATATATATATATATATATATATATATATATAATTGCAAAATATTTAAAATAAATAAATACATAAATATATACTCCATATACATAAATAAATAAATACATAAATATATACTCCATATACATAAATAAATAAATACATAAATATATACTCCATATACATAAATAAATAAATAAATAAAATATATTAAAGGAAAAAAGTAAGAGTCAATTTTGTCTATCATACTAATTATATGACTCTTTTATCCACTTACAACTTCTCAGAAACCAATTTGTTGTCCGAGAACCACATTACGTTACAGATCAGAGCAAAGTTAATTTAATCACCAATAGCAAGGTCGGTGATGGTCCACCATATCACCTTAAAACTGCCACCAGCTTCCTGGCCCAAGTATTAATATTGTTAATCGGAAATTTTAACATGTCAAAAGTTCAGGTCTCCAAGTTCCACATTAACCTTGTGCAGCACATGCACAATATGAGCCATGGAGCAACGCTCATGAAATTGAGGTACACGCCAACAAGATTTTCGCACTACATTTCCGAGGAGAAAGGGATGCGCGTTTGACCTCTGAACCGGCAGTTCTCGCATGCGGTCTCCTCGAGGAGTCCGCAGAAGACGACCCCGGTTGACCTCCAAGGGCCGAGTCGGTCGGGGATCAGTACTGTAAAGTGGAAGAGAAGGGCTGTCAGACTTCACAGTCACTGCAAGACTCTTGTCTGCTTGCCAATGGGTAACTTTGGACCACGTGCCTCCCACCGACAGATTTACTCGAGCACTTACTCCCGGTCTTGATGTTGGTCGCAGGTAAATCATATAATTTGATTTACTGAGTATCAGTCTAACAGACCACGAGTCCTTGGAACGTGGATACGAGAGAAGTGGAGACTCTGGGACTCTGGGAACAACTGATGCAATGATCCGCCTTGCAAAATTTGTGAGGCCACTGGAAGGAAGACGCAAAGAAATGAGAACGTATTGTACCTCGTTCAGAACTTGAGAACGGTTTTGAACGCTGTTGTCCAAAATTTGTGAGTCTGAATCAGGCCGCCATTCTAAAACGTTCTCTCTCAGGCAGCCATTCCATCCTCTTAAATCTGTATATTTCAGATTGGTAGAAGCATTCAACATTCGACAACTCAGGATTCGAATCTGTCGAGCATGGCTGTCTTATTCTAGCAATGTCGGGATTGATCCATCAGTCATGATGTACAAATAAATGCATAGACCAAATTTTCGGATGAAGGATCTATATAGGTAGCATTGTCTCACGACTCATTTAGACCACTTCTGTCTCATTGTAGCCGCACGGGCAGTCATGACCTACAAATTCATTCATTTGATGAGATTTAAGGCCAGTCAAAGCAAAGAACGAGACTACGGATCGTACTTCATTCGGAGATTGATGTCAGAACCCAATCTGCTGTCACACCAAGAGGTCTTGCAAGAAGTTCGCCTTACTTAACAAATAAAACTCTAGTCTCCGTCTTTTTTGACTGATCTATACAAGGAAGTTCGGCCGGTTGTACCATCTCAGAGTCGATTCTGTACTCCTTTTGAACCAGGCAAGTGGTTACCTTGCTTTTGTAAATACCAAGCAGAAAGTTACATTATTGATTTGTTTATGTGCAAAAGCATGAGAGTAACGATTCTGTTAATAAGATCCAACAAGCTGGCCTACCATTGTCCGCTGGCTGGACACACAATGTAAGACAAATGATCTTGTGTGGTCCCGAATGCAGAAAGTGCATGCAGGAACAGTATTGTCAAGAACCCAGGGAACTGCTGATTTCGTTCAGGTCAATTTAAGTCATTTCAGTTTTGTTTCCCTTCTCTTTAAGAAAAAAAATTAGCAAGAAGATTAAACCCTAAACCCTTCCAGTCTTGACCTAATTAGGTCGAAGTCCTTTTGTGGGAAGGAAGATGAATCCAGGAGATAATTGTCACCACGATATGTCCTTTCGAGACAGCATAAGGATCTCCTGTCTCTAGGTTCAATGTAGAGCACAATCGATTCCACTTCGATTCATTTTGCGGACAAGTTTCAACAATCATGCAGCATTAATTTCAACGAAACTGACCTTCAGCATCTTCCTGTCTATCCAAAGCCAGCAAGGCCGCCTCATCTATCTCGTCTCCTCGTTGAACAGGTCAATTCGAAGCTCTCGTAGATTCAAAAGCACCACCGCACCATTCTAAGGGTGCCTTTAGATTAACGGTGTGCCAAGAGCCGGACATTTCATCGAATCCAGCCGTCACTGGTCGAGCAGGCAACCAATCCGAAATGAGCCACATCAAAGCTTCCCATATCAGAATCTTTGTAGACGTCAAGTGCATAAAACTGCAAGTGTCTAAATTCTTTTGATACTTCGAGGACTGACTATTTTAATTGTAAGCGCCCTATCATCAAACTTTCGTTTTGTTTCTACCCTATCAGACATATATGCACGTGCAATGTCTACTCTCGTCTAAATGTGCTTTACATATTTTATGGTGTTCTAATCTTAGCGTTCTCGCCTCCCCGCATGTTTGGAATTGTACTTGTGCAACATGAAAAGCTCCAGTCATGAGGAATCCAAGTTCTCACTTCCCAACGCCCACGTTCACTTCATGTAACAACAGAAGACGAACAAATTCCGCATGCCTACAGCTGATTCAGTAGACCCAGTGGCACATGGATCAGTTCTGTTCAAACTTTCTAGTTCCCCACCGGTGCCGCTTTTCCAATTCTCTCTCCTTTCTCTAAACTTGCACCTTCACAGTCTCCAAGCAATTTTCAACTGATAGGAGTTTCTCAGAATATATGTACTTCACGACACCACAATTATCAAGTCTGACGATAGTCTTAGACTTATGATGTTTCGTTTTGATCGACAATCCGTACGTGCCTCAAATCGACTCACTGTTGACAAGTATCGCTCGAAATTTTGATGTCAGCTAACAACCTACGCCTACATGTTGAGTTTAGAGGATAACTCAACAACTATGCTTAAAAATTCTATAGAATCTTCTTTTATTAACAAAACTCTTGCAAATTCAATTATTTTAACAACTTTTAATGCCTTTTCTAATTGGGCTGGGCTTTCTAGTCTGTGGCCACTCCTTTATACAACTGCTCTGTATACCACGGCAAAAGACCCTCTGTCTATTATGTTGGTTTTATCTGATACCATCCCTAGAGAATGTCGTTCAGCTGATTTGGAATTCTCGAACTTTAACAATTTGTTTTTAGAAATAAGAGATGGTGTGAAAGATTGCAATGTATGCTTTACGGAAAAGAGTACAGTAAGTTCGTACAATGTGCTTTTGCCTTTAATGCACATCCCGACGAAAGCTATTGTTGACCTGGCACACATTGACCTTAACGCCATCTGGTCAATCGTGCCACCAATGATGGTCAAATATGTTAGGGGATGGCAATCAGCCTGACTCTCGGTAGAAGACTTCGAGTGCCAGGCGATTAAGTAGGAAAGGCTATCACACTAAATGCGATAAATGAAGTAATTTTTTAGTGCATGGCGATACAAGACACAAAATTGCACAGTTATCTCAATTCAGTTTTCTGAAATTTTACTTTTGCTCGAAGATTGTACGGAGACACAGAATAATTCACGTTATGCAGAGTACAATGTGCGATTTCAAATCTCAGTGGATGGTGTCTAGTCCCGGTAAGAAAATGCTGACAGAAACGGGAATTCATCTGAAATACTGATTTCGACTTTGGATCCACGATTCAGTGGGGTGTACCTTAAGATGGGTGTACCTAGCAGGATGGAATAACGACATTGGTACGGCTTAATATTTCAATCGATGACAGTAAGGACAACATTCAGAACAGCACACAATTCGTTTGCACTAGCGAATCTACAAAGGAGGGTGTAGGGTGCAGATCAACATAAAATTCTGCACATCATGTGGAGTTGATCGTGCGTCCGTGTATGGTATCTCGTCTTGGTTGGAAAATGCTGACAAGGTTTTGTGAATTCATCTGAAATATGTAATTTGGACTTTGGAGCCTTAAAGGGAGCGTACTTAGCAGGATAGAATTACGACCGCGGTACGGCTGAATCTTCCAAATCATTACAGAAAGGTCAACATTGAGAACAAATCACAATTCCTTTTGCAACCGTTTACATACAGACGAGGGTTTTCAGGTTACTGAACATATATAATTTTGACCTACAGGTCTCTCAAGGTTTGTATAAGCTGACCAAAATGCCGAAAAACAGAGTATTTGTCAACAATAGACGGCGCAGTACTGTGTTTGTGTCATCCTTTGACATCGACGTTATCACTCATTCAAATTTGGAATACTAACTGCCTACCAATCTTATCTTTAAAGTGCAAGAGTAAGTGGAAAGATGTGCCGCTTGACCCTATGACGCAGAATTCGAGGCCATTACAGAGACAGAATGACTGAACAATCTCTTGCTTGTTTTCTTTCTTTAAACCGTTCCTGACAGTTCTAGGATCCTGCTGGTTCTGAGTGCACGTAAGACATTCACTGGATATTATCGAAATTTCCAGGTAAGCCAGACAAATCCGTACCCTCCCAGTTGAAGAATATCTGGCTGAAGCTGTAGACTGGGGGCAGCTGAAGTTTCTTGATTCATGAAACGTACAAATTAATCTGTACGTTTCCAGAGGATCATGCTGGAATCCGATCACTACAACCAGAAAAGAAATTAGAGGCTATTACAAGTAGCAAGTGGTGTTTTTTGGTACTTGTACCATGCTTTTCAGTATTCGGATTTTGTCCTGTACTTTCGAGAACGATGTGGCTGAGAACACAAATTCCATCAGATAAACTTCAGCTCAGTTGCTAGGAAAAAGTTGTCCTGCCATGCGTGCACATTGGACCAATTAAAGTCTCAGATTCTGTGCAGAGAAGGTGCAAACGTTGCTCATGAGGGTCCCCAATTTCGAAGTAGTAGTCTGCATGATGTAAGAACGACTTTTTGCCATAATTACCTCTTATAGAATATCTCTTAACTTTCATCATTGTCCAGACTAGATATGCTTCGTGGACATGCAGGTGAGCGCCTGCAGCTCATGTGGTAACACTCATGAAACTGATATACGCGGAGGTGGTAGCTATGTATACGATCCAAGATTCTTGCTGAAATTTCATTCAACACTCACATGTCTATGAAGAGTGTCAGATAATAGACGTGATATAAACTGACTGAGTTCATAGATATATGTGGAGTTACACTTCAGCATCCGAGAAGTTTCAACTTGGAGGATTGGCATACTCGTTGCTCCACTGAGATTCTTGTTTATTCTGCTTCAGGCTTCACGAAAAAATCTCTGAAAGAACCATCAATCAGTTTACTACTCCAGTTTTTACTTATCATTTGGATGTCCAATTTATGACGGGAAATATCTATCGACTACATGTATCCTGATTTCTATACGGCTTGACGTTGTACGCATCTTCACAGAAATATCAACTGCACTTATTTGACCTTCATCCTTGAACCTGAGTGGAATGGATGCAGTGAGCTTTTACTGATGAAGTCATGTCGAAGAAAACTGGTTGTGGACTGAAAGTGGAAGTATTTCTCTGTAGGTAGGGAACTCTCAGCTCTTGCAAAGTAAATGATTACGAACTTTAGTGTGATGGTGGTACGAAGTTCTTTTCATATCTCGTGCAATTACCTTGTGAAATACTCCTTGCACATATTCTCAGTTTGAAATTTAGTTCATAACATGAGAGAAGTGAAACCATAACCAGGCATCACAACTGCTGAAACCTAAATGCGTTAACGAACGCATTTAGGTTTCATAACACAGGGAGAACCGATCATACGAAAAATGAAATACTTCTTACATACCTTAGCTTTGGTTTCAGTAACAGATTCATTCAAATGCAGTGAATGTATAAGCCAAGCATAAATGTGTCAGATGGTCAAGTTTTGCCAATTCAGATGTAAATAGGTAAGTGTGACAGTGGGGCATGAATTAATTGTCTGAAGGTCGTTGGCGAATAAACGTCTGTGAATCAAGAAGACCGAGGATCAAAATCTTAAAAGTCTTCAAACTTCACAATGTGACTGCTCTGTAGAGGAAGCAAGGAATGGAATCAAGTTCTCATAGTGACGGGTCAGTTTGAGATGAGTATGAGCTTCATCTTATCAGATTCCAGCCTAACAACAAATATTTCAGCCGGAGATACTGGAAGAGCAAGGCTTCCTTCACTACCGTTATATTTGACTTTATTTGACCCTTCAGTTTCCTGGATCCTGACATAGTTGTGTTTGAAGCACTAGAATTGCGTGTCACCAGTAGTATATTAGTGAGTGCTCGTGATCTGCATCGACGTGGATAACAGTAGCTACCAGAAAAGATGCAGAAAGAGCGCTGCAGTTTGAATTCTGTGCTTATATGGGGAGTTTATTACGCTGTATATGCATCAAATATCTGCAAGATTTTCGTTTGGCTGCACAATTCAGCTGTTCCTGCAGGTAGAGATATGTAGATACTTGCGTGTCATTCTTGCATTAGCTCGCACACTGAGATCAAACCAAAAACAGATGAAACAGAAGCAACTCGTGTTGTACTTTCATAGGCTTCAGCTTCAACAGGTTACCAACTGACTCCATCAAATCTAGAGATACAATCTGAAAATATGCTTCTAGCGTCCATGTGAAAGGAACATTCAAACAAAATTGAGTCTCATAATCAAGAGTCAACCAGTTACGATGTAAATCTAGTCTATACTTCTTTTCAATATGAAAAACCTTCCCAACCTCAATATGTAAACGGTGAGAACCAGTCTTGATCAAGCATGATACTTCTTCGTGTACTGAATATTGTTACCTACCATTGCTCCTCTAATGAGGGAGCAGTGGATTCCATCAAGGGTTCCTGAACTGTAGTCTCTAGTTGATCTGATGGTTGCAGACATGCTTCAATGATAGTGGATGTTAGTGTTTGACGATAAGATGAAGCAGATATTTGTTGGAGTGGACCTTTCACACGAGATTCAATTTGAAGATGTAATTTTGACTTCCCGTAAATCAATCCACTCTCCTATTGTTCTGAATTCAAAACTTGTTTTTCTCTCGACTGGAAGTTGCGATCTTTGCCATTGATAAGATAAGAAAAAATGCGTAAAGTGGTCCCTTCACTCAGTCCGTGGACATAATCTAGTCTCTGTATGATTCTCCTCCACGTCAAATATCTCATAAAGATATGGAAATCTTCAACTTGGTTTCAAGTCCGCTCTCCACGTGCTAGTTTGTAATATAGTCCGAAACGGATAGCTAGGAGGAAGGGGCCTGGAGGTAGAGGAAATCTATACAGTTCAGGATTTCCTTCCAAGAAAGAGAAAATCACTATTTGCTATCTGATCGCCAGGAATCTCTCCCGACAATCGGTTATATTATACACTGAAGGAGCATAGGTAATGGAGCTGAACAAAAGCTTGAGGAATGGAGACAGAAAATTTATTGTGAGATAAATCCAGAGATCCAAGCCCCTGAATGCTTGCTAAGCTCTCCGGGATGGTGCCTCCTAGTAAACTGACAGCCAAAGACAGATATTAAGGCCACGAAGTAACCCGAGCTGCTATTGTTGCAATGCTGAAGTATTGTGGTGAGAATATATGCAGACTCAAAATTTTGACCTTCGGCTACAAATTATAATCTCTCTGTGTATACGGAATTCGGCTCGTAAACCGACTTGGAATCTATAGGGAATGCCTGTTCAAATCCACTTGCGAGACCTGCGAGCACAGAGAGTTGAAACGATCCAGGAGGTCGCCCTGGATTTTATTTAGGGAGATATCAGGAACCTGAAACTTTCCACAGCTGCTCAACCATGTCGGGAACTCTCCTTCCAGGCTGTTGTTAGCGACTGTGACTACCATTTAGGTGCTCCAGCTCCGGGGGCAATGTTCCACTGAGATGATTTCTGCTAAGGTCCAAGACGGGTAGACCAGAACAATATCCCAATGACCACGGGCTCGGGCCGTGGAGCTTATTGTTTCGTAGAGACAGAGATTGAAGTGACGCTAAATTTCCCAGAGATGGAGGAATTACTCTGCTACTTTTTGGAAAACGTTTACTACTTTTAGTCATCATCCTCATGAGAATGATGAAAAAAATGATTAGAAGTATAATATCTACATGATTTTTCCCCAAAATTATACACCGACATAAAATTGAACAATTATATAAAATACTGCCACTGTTGTAACCAGATGTAAAGTCTACCGTATTTACATTGCAGATGGCTAGGACCATGGCCTTGCTGTAGGCGTATGTCATTTGATTTGAAAGTAACCTGTAAAACTATCTCCTCAGACCTACATATGGCGAAGTTGAAATGATTGAAGGTGCCAATTAACACTGAACTCTTTTTGAAGCACCGCTTGGATGTTTCTAGCACCGTACTATTGGTCATCGGTCATGAAGGACAAGCTGCACTGCGATCTCCTCTGTCCGCCTTACGTACATGCATCATGGAGAAGATACTCATATTGTAGATTGTTGAGTTCCCTGATTTCGTGTGAGCTAAAGCGCAGATTTTGTCCTTGTGAGGTTCGGAGATGCCTGCAAGTGGTGAGGGCGTGCTCCATGGACAGATTTCGATTATCATTGACGCCATTCTCTGCGCTACTGAAGTACATTAACTTGTCAACTAACTCACTGACATCGAGACCAGATCTTTTCTTGAACTTCTCGATTACAAGAGCTGGCTCTTGCTAACAACAGTCTAGCTCAACTTCCACATCAGATTGGACGGCCCTTTCTCCTCGAATCAGTTGATTTTTCAAACACTTCCAGAATCTTTTGGTATTCTTACTGGATTACAAAAGTTGACTCTTCATGATAACATTCTACCTCAACTTCCACATAAGATAGAACGGCTCACTCACCTCATATCAGTTGATGTGTCAAACACCGCGCTCGTTTCTCTTCCAGCATCTTTTTGTTATCTTATTGATTAGAAGAGGTGCTTCCGATAACGATATAACATGCCTACCGGAATCTGTAGAAAACCTGAAGATTGTAAAAGAGTTGTTTGTGTGTGGGAACCAGCTAACACATCTTCCAGACAAAGTTGGATTTCTTGCTCACCTAAATATAACTGAAATGTCTTATTACTCTTTGTTTTCTCTTCCGGAATGTTTGCCCAAACATTCCGGAAGTCTTACTCAGTTTATGCGTTTAGAAGCAAATGAAAACCAGCGTATATTCTTATTTGAAGTATCTAACTCTATGTTAGAAAATTCAAAATGAAATGAAAACAATCATATATTATATCACGTATCTTCCAGACATGATTGCTGGGCTTATCAGCGTTTGGACGATGCGAATCTCATCAAACTCAATCTTTTCACTCCCACGCGGTATAAAAAGCCTCGCTGGACTCAGAAAGTTATGTCTATCCTCTAACAAGCTAGTCCATATTCCGTCTCAGATCGGAAATCTTAGCAATCTAAATATACAGTATTGGAGTCAGGTGAGAAAAATATTACTTCCCTTCCGGAATCTGTGAGAAACCTTATTAATCTACAAGTTCTTGATCTGAGCGACCACAATATATTTAAATTCCCAGTTGAAATTGGAGAACGTACCAATCTTTGCGATCTACGATTGAGACGAAATCTATGAAATATTGTCCAGAGTCTTTCGAGAATGTTACAAGATTATCAACCTTGCTTCTGGATTACAACTTTGCAAGAAAAATTAAAAATTACAACATCTTAATGCATCTTCATAAACGGATAGGAGAGCTTAGTAACCGCCGAACTCTTGATCTGGGAAACAGTAACATGACATTCTTTCCCAATTGTTTTGGAAATCTTATTCTCCAAACTTTTGATGTGCCATATAATCGTATCAAAACTCATCCGTCTTGTCTGAAGTTCTTTACTCTTGCAGCCGATAATGAGCTCATCAAAGCTCTTCCAGAACCTTTGATGATTTCCGATCAAATCGGATATCGTTTTTTGTCTTTTAACAGTATAGCTTTTATCTGGAATATATCTGAGAATGTTCCAACCAGCTTTCACATAACTTCATTCTATCTCTTCCGGAATCTCTGAGCAAGCTTTCTTTACGGACGCTGTCCTTGTCGCATAACCAGCTAACTCCAAATCCAAATTGGATGGGATTGATAGATGAAATTGTTCCACCACATGCATAATGAAGTCTCTGGGACTCTTGATCTCTCTTTCAACAAAATTCGTTGGTCTCTCAATCCTGTGCTGACCTGCGAAGGCATAACTGAGCTTGATCTGTCTGATACTTTTCTGTCTGGACGTGTCTCGGGCTTAGACAATAGTGACGAGCCCTCGACAATAAGGTTGATCGGTAATAACCTTTTTGAAGCAAAATTTGTAGTGACATTTTAAAGTTAAAGTGAAAGTTTAATTGCTTTCAACGATCCAAGAATTACAGAAATGTTTAGTTGCTCATAAAGGCTGAAGATATCGCATAAATTTATCTCCGGTTAATGATATAAATGTACTTCCATAGTCGCTACTGGTCAGTTTTGAAACCCCCTGCTGGACTTTGAAGGATGTTTATTTGAAGTTCAAGTTTATTCTCCCTACGCAATTGCTTGTCTGGACTCAACGAATGGAAACACTACCTGAATCGTTGAACATACAAGTTTCTTTAATGCCACTATTCAACCGTTCCAATCGCTAACAAAATACTGTATATCGATGGCTACTGGTATCGTCAATTTCATCTATGTCGACCGACTCTGAACACTTTAAATTAGCAAACTCAACGGTTCCGAGCGTACCCTGCCCACGGCCTTATAGGAGCAGATAGAGAGATCTGATCCTAATCTCCTCGTGACAACCGCATACGAAGACAATGAAGTACTCTGTTCAAAGTTTCTAAAGGACATTGCTTACTCTAATCATCTGTGAGTACTTCCCAATTTAGTTTTGAAGATCATGCGTACCCTCAAGGAGAAAACGACTCAGAGAATCCCATGCTTTGTTGCAGTTTGATCAGCAAGGTCCTTGGCCGGCTTCATCTGCAAATTATCATTCAATATGATTATGAGATCCCGAATACCACTACCGCTGACCGTTCCCAGCGTCTCTCGGAAAAACTCCATCACTGTGAAGGTACGGTCAATATACCCACAATTTTCATGGAGACCAATTCAACAAAACAAGATATTAACAATGTAAGTATCTAGGCCTCTAGGACCTGTGCAGCCACAAAAAAATGTAGTCTACTGAGATAACTCATGACTAGGCTTATACATGGACCGCATTTTAGCTTTATTGCGCATGACAATTTTGTGATCTTGTAGACCTCTATTTCCAGAAAAGAAATTGACTATTCTAGGTGCATGTTTGTAAACTGCGTCTTTGCCTAGTTTGAAGGACGTAAACCCAGAAGCTGTACGAGCTTGCAGCTTTTGCAACTATTTCGATCAAATGAGCTACTATTTATCTTCTGCATCCTCCTGTTGTAACCCTACTTTCACTACATTGTGACGTCGAGTCTTGACATCAACTTCATGCTTAAATTATAATTGCTCTTTACAAGCTTTTAGAGGCACCACCTTCATAGCCTCTGCAAAACTTTCAAAAGTGTTTCCATTCGAATCGTCCCTCCATGACTTTCGAGTATCATGCATAATTTTTTATCTTTCCCTGCAACCAGTTGTTACTCTGCAGCAATCTGGACTTGTGATTTTTCTATCACCACCTTCTTCAATTGTGAAACTTGAGTATCAAGTTGTGAAAATTAAAATTTTCATTGTGCAGAGGCTTCCAGTCTGAACTTGTTTCACCTTTTTTTCTTAAATCAGAGCTTCGAAGTCGGTGTGACGAAGGTATAGCAATATAGCAAAACCATCGTGAACTTTGAACTCGTCAGTTTTTCAATGCAACAACTCATTTTGTGATTCACTCATATTTGATATGGCAATCGAGAAATCCAGAGGTACTAGTATTATTAAGCAGATAGTTGATGCTCGAGATTTCATCTTGAACTGCTGGAGCTTACCATAGCCATCACCCAAGTCGCCGTTTTCCCACCAATGAAAGCAAGGAGGGTATTTCTCATCATAAAATCTAATACTGGATTAAAAGTACACTTATGTTTATATATCGAGAGAGCTCAAAAAAGCTCAATAATTTGATTTTTGAAAATTAATTGGAATTTAACAAATTATATTTCCCAAATTAGAAATTTCACATTTAAACTCTCAAACTATAAAAAAAATATTACTTTGCAAGTCAAAGTTAAAAAACTATTTTATGCAAATCCTCATATAAGTTCTTGAATCAATTTGAAATATGTCAATTTGATGTTACATACTTGAATCTCAAAAGACACTAAAATTTTTTTAAACTAATGTAATTCTAACATGTGGATGAAAATGGTTCATCAATTTTTTTACTTATTAGAAATTTTGCATAAAATTTCAAATTTATATTTATCTTTGATGCTTGAAAATAAGCTAGAATTTCTTAAGTTCCTGAAAAGAATGTAATTAAAGTCTTAAAATCATATTTTTTCAAAAAAAATTACTATCTCAGTAATATAACCATACATTTCACAAAATTATGTGACATATGTATTCAGTTGTGACATCACATCAAAATGGAAGATTTGCGGTGTTCTCACTAAACGTTTAATAAATATTCCCAAGTCATAGTAGTACCGGATCTAGGATTTTCTTGACACTCTTATGGTTTACTAAGCTATGTAAATCATAAGAGTGTCAAGAAATTTGACATGTGTGTTTATGTGATTCCCGTTGACTTGTTTTTATGAGATTATGTCAGGAGGAGGGATTGATCATCGAAGTGGATCTTTACAGCCGTAGACCGATTCAACATTTTCTTCCATTAAGAATTGGCAAGAAGCCAAATAAATGGTAAAATGAAATGGGGAGAGGGTTCTAGGACTCCATGGGTTGACTGAATTTTTTTAGTTTTTGCTCCATAAAAAGTTCAAGCGTGCAAACAAATAACCAATTTTGGCATACAATCACACGTCATTGAGCTATGATCATACTACAACTGAAAGCCCCTATGAACTCCACAATAATACTTTCTAGGTGTACGATACTTGACATGTGTCCTCCACGCTCAACAGGAGGGCTGATTTGTCCATCTAAGATTATTGTTTACCTGGTAGTAGTACCTCGATAGTGTAAGTCAATATTTGGTTTTTGACCTGTCGAAGTAAAACATGTCTCTAGTCGAAGTCAACATTTTCAACAGCTCAAGAGTTTTAACATGTTTAATATTCACGGTAGCTACAACAACGTACTTCACTCGTCACCCGTGATCTCAGTCGTTGTTGAGTGAGCTTCTCTTATTGTTTATTCTAATTTTTGTTGCTACGTGCTCCCTCTTCCTGCTTTTTGGTCTACCATCAGAAGATTTGCACTCGATGGTCTACCATCAGAAGATTCGGATGTAACTACCTTCAACGATCGAAGAAAAGATTGATCTATTCTCACAAATAAAGTACAGATTCATATGTTGCCACATATGTAGGTCTTTTGGCCTCTCGCGCCTTTTCTTCTTCACGGGAAAAGAAAATCATCGTGTCACATGAGAAGAAGTCACATCTTCTATTCAATGTTGTAACGCTCAATCTAAACCCCCAACCGAGCACTAGTGGCTAACGAGGCACTGCAATAATCACACGGCGTGTACAAAAGAGTGCGACACATAATTAACTCAGGCCCACCGCAATCTACTTGACCAATGCATGTCCTAGACTCCAGCATTCCGGGATGGATGCAACCAGAATGGGAGCAGACGCCGTCAAGATTTGTTGTTGCGAAATCTGATCGATCTTTCTGGATCGATTATCCGCCTTGCCATGGCTGAGGCTCTCGGTTTTTATAAAATTTCGGCAGCGACTTTGGTGTGATAGCACAACTCCTCAGCTTGGGCAGCTCACTGCTTAGAGTTTGTCGAAGTGAAAAGTTAGCCGTCTTCTTATCCAATATAAGCGGTGACCATCATTGAATCCACAATTCCGAACGTCCCGACTTCTCAGACGGAAGAGATTCGATTGGCACACTCGGTCTGTCACAGGGCATGTAACCAGACACCACCCGGACCCGGAATGTTCTCTGGTTGTGTGGCTGGAATAATGGCAACAGCGTTCAACAGTTGCCGCTCCCATGGGCCTGAGAACCACATGGCTTTCTTCCACCCGCTGAATTGGTCTTGGATCCGTAGTTTGTTTTGTCCTGAAGTTTCGCAATTATACCCTCGGCCAGCTCATATTCTCATCAACTACGATGAGCAGAGTTGAAAACCAGGTCCTGCATACACCTTTTGATGCTCACTTCTCTCAGGTTTGCCATATTTCGTTTCCGAGGCCCCGGAATTCCTGGGGTTGCAATCAGTGGGAGGGTTTCTAGCCGGCTTGTGAGAATCATCACACTCACGTGGCATGCTGACGAAATCAAAACATGCGGATTTCATCCGCTTCCGAAGATTTCAAAATGCGGTCAAGACCAATTTACCTCCGCATACTTCTCACTTCCAAGAATTGCATGAAATTTTGGGTTCCACTTGCGGAATTTTAAACATCATTAGACTCCACATGTGTTGGGAACTGCCTCTTGACAGCAGTTGGTTAGATTGATTCCGGCTCTAGATTCAATGTTTATAATGAATTCTCCTCGTTAGTTCCGTAACTAATTTTGCGAAGCAGGAATCGATTCCAGTTTCGACACACGAACTGAAGACGAGAATGTCTCATAATATAGTCCTTCTTTACATTGTTGAACACCGAACAGTAATTTCACCAATCGATAAAGAACAGTCCAAGAGCGCCAGAAGTGTATATTTACAAGCGTCAATGCAACGATTGCCTTGCAGTAGTTTATTCAAATTTCTTCTATCTGATGAATGAGCTCTTGGAACGCTTAACTGATCTACCAACAGCCCCTCTCTCTATGGATGAATCTTTGTCAGTCGTAAACGACGACTCGGGGCCGTCGTCCAACAAACTCCCTAATCGTAGTAACCTGGCGATTCAAACTCAAAAAGATTCACAAGTACAGTATAGGAAGGTTCGTCGATCTTCACAAATACAAGACTTCTGCAATTGATACCACCCTTAGCAGGACCGATAATGTACAATGTCATGCATGCTGAAACACATCCTCTTCCCTCTCTCTCCCTCCCTCTCTAATCTTTAGTCTTTGAGCCCTAGCTACAGCCCTAGCTAATCAGTCAACTCAAAGATTACAATAATTGCCTGCATTGGCTGTCTACGATTCAAACTATATGTCAGAAGTTGGTGTCAGTCAGTGTCCCGCCTTTACAGCCTCTCCCAGATGAATTTCACAAGAATCCCGTCTCTCCACAGTCGATGTGACGCTTCCGATCTTGTAAGAGTTAGCAGCGATGTCAGTAGCCAATATTCTACTACGATCATGAAGATGGTGAATGATACCTTCCTTACAAGTTGAGCTGCTCAGATCTCGACCCGCACGGTACAAGCCGAATGAATGAATTAAGTACTAAACTGAAAGAATGGTGTCGGGATCGAAAAAAATGTATGTGACAGATAGAAATTCAGAATGAAGGAAACTCGACGGAAAAATTTTACGAGTGGAAGACGGTGGCGAAGGAAATTTGGCGTTGCAGCTTCGACATGCGGTCCGCGTGCAGGTTCAGCAGGGCCACCATGTTTCCAGCCCCGTCCGCGCTGGGCATCATGGCGATCCCGTCGATCAGCGGCCTGGGAGGGGAATTCCTGGCCGCGAAGGTGGGGCGCCCCCACCCGAATTCGATCTCGTACAAGGGGAAGAAGGTCCAGAACGTGGCCGCCACATCGTGCCCCAGCGAGTTCACGTGGTCGGACTTGGACGTGGACATGCCCTTGTCCTCCACCCAGTCGATCAGCGACCGGAAGTACTCGTCGTTGATGTTGCGGGTCGCTGTTCTGATCAAGCTCGCCGCGTAGTGCACGCCCCCGTTGATGATGTCCGCCTCCTTGGCCACAGCGCAGGCGCTGCACACCACGTTGCCGAAGTACCCCGGGGGCAGCCTCAGGCGCTTGCGCCCGTCCACGAACATGAAGAACTTGGTCACAGTGTCCCGGGCATTCTCGGCCGTGTACGCGTTCGCCGAAGCTCGGGCTTTGGTCATTTGAATCCACAGGTGCGCGGACACGGACTCGGTCGAGGTGTAGGGCCGCGGCGTGAAGGGAGGCGGGTACAGGTTGGCGATGTCCTTCAGCTCCTTCACCTTCTCCTTGTCCAGATGGAAGGTCTCCAGCTTCGCGGGCTCGGTGGTTCGCGCCTTGGCTGCCTCGGGGCAGATGTCCTCCAAGCTCTTGGTGCTGTAGCCGTAGACGAGGCTGGGGTTCAGGGGGTTCCTGGGCTTCAGCATCCCGCGGTTGTGATTGGGCTTGAGCGAAATGGGCTTGTTCAGGGCCACCTCCGCCCACGATCGCATGAAGTGAGTCCCCGAGAAGCCGTCGGCCACCGTGTGGTGCCAGTTGGTGCCGATGGCGATCGTGCCGCACCGGAACATGGTGACCTGAATCACGGTGACGGGCATCGGGGTGAGCTGGTCCGGGACGTAGATCGGGCCGGATCCCACCTTGGCAATTTCGAGCCCGGAGAGCAGGTAATTGGGCTGGGCGCCGCCCCAGTTCTTGAGCTCGGTGTCCACCACGGCCTCGATGAAGATGGCGCCCTGGTCGTCGCACTTGAGATCGACGACGCCGTCCTCTCGAACGGTCAAGCGCCCGGCCAGCGGGTAGAAGTCTACGAGTGTTTTGGCCAGAGTGGTCTTGAGGAAAGCGATCACGTCCATGAAAGAATTGTCTTCATTGATTACTTCTTTGTAGAAATGAATGACGCTGCTGAAGGTGGGGTTGACGACGCGATCCAAATTGCTCAGCTTCAGCCAATGCTCTTGCGTGGGCGTCTCGGGGCGCACGACTGTTTTCGATAGCGGCCTGACTTTCGCCCTGGGAGTTTGCGGCTCCGCTGCCTTGTGCTCTTCATCGATGGGGTGGGGAGTGAGGGGGATTATGTCCTGCTCCTGCTCCTGGAGCTCCTCGTCCTCGCCAATTGTTACCATTTCCTTGGGCATGGGGGTGCTGGGAGGCGTGCTGAAGATCTCTCGCGGTCTGGCAGAAGGCGCAACCGGCAGGTCCCTGTCATGCGCTTCTTGGAATTCCTCATCCTCCTCGTCATGAAGCTTTTCATCTTCTAATACGGAATCTACACCGCTGTCCGTCCTCTTGGAAAACATTTGACCCATCTTGTAGCCGGCAGCTTATCACGCAACTGCGGCGAATTCGGCCTCCTGAATTTCTCGTACCAATCAAGCTCCCTGCACACAGTAATAATAATCTCGCGCGCCCCTGTCTGATCTAAAATCACAATACACTCGCTTCACAATCCTATCGATCTCCCGACCGATCCGGAAAACGTAACTACCTCACAAGACCTTTGAATGATTTTTAGTATATAGAGTGAAATCCGTCGACCCCCACCACTACTGCTCCGCGCTGACACAAGGTATCAATTCAAGCAAAACTTTGTCGAAGCATGAAGAAAACCATCTGAAAATCGTGAATGACCAAATCGGTTCCACTTACAAATTGAAGGATAGAGGAGAAAGAGAGACGAAAGTTAGCAGCAAGACGGTGGTCTTGTCCTTGTGTCTGTATAGCATCTACTGCCTCCCTGAACCGAGCTGAGGTTGGTATATAGCGCTGCGCCCCGGCGATGAAGCGTTCTCTCAAGGACCCCACGTCCGAGCTCAGTCAGGCCCCAGAGACGAGGGCCTTCAACAATGAACGGGTCCATGTTCAATTGGTTGTCGTCTTTAGGACCGAGTCCTCTTACGCGTTGACATGGCCTCAGTATTCCAGATCAAGCTCAACAGACGTGCTTCCCATGGCAGGTGGGGCCTACGGCAAGAGGTTTCTCACAGAAGAGTGATTCGTTGTGTGCGAGTAGAGGCGATCGAGTGCCCCTTCCCATCCACGATCGCTGGCGCTGTTCGATGCTGAGGATCGACCAGCGTCTCGCATCCTGAGGCTGATGGTCAGGACTGGGGGGACTAATTTACAGACAAAAGCTTGGAGCTCTGCTAACTTGTGCATGAGGGCACATTCAGCACTCGGTATATTTAGCCTTTAGCGTCGAGAGCGCATGTCCTATCCTCGAAGGGTCCTAACCTCTTCCTCCTCATCCTGATTCCCGTCGTAAGGACTCCGTTCTTACGATGGACCCTGCATCAACCATTCCAAGATTTCCCCCTATTTCCAACAATTATTATGCTTGATCTGGAGATTTTCTGGCTGTAAGATGCAGACTCGTGATCCATATTACAGATGTACCGCAGATTGTGAACCGGTTACATATGCTTCTTTCGTTTATAACAATAGAGACTTGGTTTCAAATATCGTGAAACTGTACCATCTGTTGATAAGAATATTATAGAGAGCGGATTTATTATTATTCCTGCTTCATAACGACAGTGTTATATTTTATCTGCATATGCGGATAGCGGTCTCCTATCTCCGAGTTCTGATTCTCGTGTTAAAAAATGAGTGGATGTATGATCTCAAGTCAACGGGTAGAGAGAAAGTTCATGTGTATATATATTTCTTATGATGTCTTTCTTTTGAACAAATCGAGAAGTGCAAACACTGCCGAGGAGATCGTGAGGATGGATTACAGGTGGTCCTCTGTACGAAACGTCCGATTGTGTATCTCGAAAAAAGTCAACAGAATCCGCAATTTCATAAACGGAATTGTAACTTGAGCATGCAAGATATTACACTAAACATGTATTTAGATGCCTGCGCGGACTGCTGGTATATTCTCTTCTTAACCGAGGTAGAAGAAGCGAGGATCAGTTTGAGAATTCCCAACAAAGTGGAAACTTAACCCGTGTTGTTCATTTGTACGTTAATAGTAACTGGAGGGAAGAAACTGAAAATTAGTCGCTAACAACTCTGACATCTTTTGGACATCTTCCTAAATCCTGACATGATTCCGGAGTCTCGTCAGTCACTTGCACCATACGTGAGAATTTGGACTCCTCTCCTTTAATAACGATTGACTTCCAAGTACGAGTGGCGATCTGATTAGGCCAAACGATGTAGTAAACGGAAGTCAAAATATTTGGATGCTCGATGGGTCCAAACCGCCTTCCGCCAAGTGGGCTGCCACAGTAAAGGTCAAGCCAAGTCGTCCAGGGTAAACCGAGGACTTCGACGACTCCGGCTTGAGAACATTTGGCGCGGGGTTGGAGCTTTCCACTGCCTGCCGGTCGAATATGACGGCATTAGAAGACT
This sequence comes from Marchantia paleacea, assembly GCA_014180765.2. Taxonomy (NCBI): domain Eukaryota; kingdom Viridiplantae; phylum Streptophyta; class Marchantiopsida; order Marchantiales; family Marchantiaceae; genus Marchantia; species Marchantia paleacea. The sequence continues at coordinate 3,203,499 of MUAA02000018.1, forward strand.
CTTCAATTCAAGACTCCATGAAAATCACAAGGGCTTCTCCACCTGATTTTTGTCTACAAATGTGGTCCATCTAAAGAAAGGCAGCTTGTGAAAAAGAATAGATTCTAAATTCCAACCATGATGTAAGAACAGCAGAGGGGACAGTTGTATATAATGGTCGACAACGGTCAGTCTGCAAGAAACTCGTCCTGTTTCCCCTCAAGTCATTGTCGTTGTTACATTCTTTCCCGCGATATACTGTTGCGGCTATCAACAACCACCTCTTTCTGACGGTGCTCGATGCTTTCACGGGTTGACTTCGGTTGGATTATCTTGTAAAAATAAACCAGTTGACCGGCAGGTGTTGCAGGTGAGGCCATGTGATACAAACTTACGAATTTCAAGTTACCGAACCCGTCGCTGTAAGTAAAGCACTTGTTCACAAAACTGCGAGTTTGCGAGTTTGCCGATATCAAGTTTTCAATACGGTCCTACACCCACAATTCAGCATCTTTATCCATCACAATTATTTTGTAAGGCCTCCCTTACTTTTGCATGTAGATAAGAAGATAATAGTTGCTGGAGGTAATGGGGCCCTACATCCACATTTCCCCTCTTCTACGGAGAATTTCTTTTGGAAAAATAAAAGAACTCACGAGGCGAGAGGAAAAGTAACAGGCCTAGCAAGAGTTCCCAGCTTCAATGAAGACTAGGATATCCTTATCACTTCAATCTGCGTTTTTTATTTTATCTTTTTCTTTCTGTTTTTTTTTTCTTTGCATTTGCTACACAGGGGTCATATCTCCTTGGAAGTAAGTGCATAAAACTAGGATCTGCTTTATCACAAAGATGGATGCGGTCCTGTCACATTAAATCATAGTTTCTCATTGATACGGCGAACCTAATGATGCATTCTCTTCTTATAATGGTCTTTCACAAGTGCATAGCTGTGGTCTAAATCCCAGCAATGTGGCCAGACATATTCCTTCTTGAATAATTGGTCGATGAACCCACTGAGATAGCTACAAGATGCTCTGATGATGGATTTTCATGTCGATATGCTTTCGATGTACTGGGTGTTGACACCAGTCGTAAAGCATATTTCAAGCTTTAGCCAGTTGTTTTGGAGTCTATGCATTCAACTACCGGTCCTGGGACTAATAGCTTGTACTAGGGTCTAAGTAGTCTCACGATTGACGTACTGATGGCGCTCCTTTCATTCTCCACTTTCTAGGAGCAATTTGGAACACAAGTGTTTGGTATCTTCAATGAAGTTTACGTGGAGGTTGGAGACATTGGAGAGCTCCTTCATTCAGGACGACAGTGAGGTCAGATGACTTAGCGTGAAGGGAATTCTCTGAAATTGCCATAGCTAGGCGAGTTTGTAAGTTGCAGCATTTCGGAAATGAACGTTATACTTCTGACAGAAATAAGTAGATAGTGGAGTGACTGAAAGCAAGACGGATAAATGGGGGAAAAAGTTGTATACAAAACGTACAATGATTGTGTTACGGGTGAGAATTACATACGCAAGTATCACAAACCAGATGGTATTTAAACCCAGTTGCCTCCCCATGCTTCTTGATATGTACACCATTTTCAGTACTTAATAATAATAGTAGTAGTAAGAGTTTGATAGTTCAAGTAACATATAACACACAACATAGTTGTCTTACTTGGCATTTGTAGGAGAAAACAATCAGAAGATAGATCATAAGGAAAGGGTGTAATTTCCTTAGAGATCATAAAAGCAACTTAGAATTAGTTGTGATAATACGATATGATATCAACTGCATTCTCAACTGAGATTCTTCCACTTCATTCCTCCAACACGAAACTCAAGACAAGAGCAGACTTAGAAATTATGTGCCCTCCGGACATTTACATTCTATTCTCATAAGAACAAAGACAACAAGAAAAAAATCTGAAAAAAAATAATTAAAATGGATATGGTTTATTATGAATAATAAATATACCATATCCATTTTAATTATTCTTTTCAGATTATTATTGGTGTAGAAAACGAATTTTTTTAAAGGTTGTTGAATATACTAAAATAATTACCTATAAGTTGTGAATGGCTTCGGAGATACGAAGTAAACAATGTAGGTAAAGGGTGCTTAAAGAGATGAAGGAGTTGAAACATGTTACGAGAATAGAGTTCATTGTTCATTGTAAGGGTTCCAGAATTCAGTGTTGGATCTAGATAATACATTGTGGGAAGAAGTTCTCAGAAATTTATGAATATATAGTTTTACCCATAAGAAATACACAACAAGTGTAATTCTTTTTTACTATATTTTGGATAAGTCAAGTTGTTGACCAAACAACTATGTAGGATCAAAACTTCAAGTATATGCCAAGTCATCATTACATACGTAAAATTGTAATATTATTGGTTATGACATATTCTGACACATTTTTATACATGTAAAAGTGACAGGGATAGATGAAAAACTTCTATAAAAAATGTTGATTTCCTACTAAGACACGTAGCCAAAAGACTAAAACAAAATGCAAGAGATGGAAAACATTCTGATATACTGGTTTAAGAAGAGTTTTTGGGCTAAGGGTACTCCTAGGTTTGAAGAGTTCGCCCGACTTTGAGAGTGCCAGACTTCGAGAGAAGCTTGAGTATAAAAATATCGTTCAAGGATGAGGAGGCGAGAAAATATATGATATTTACCGAGAGTCATCGGAAGATTCTGTGTGTAGAAGCCATTTTCTTTTCTTCTTGTTGGTGTGTAAAGACCTTTTATGCATACTTAGATGTAGAAGATGAGGCTTATAGAGAACTATCCATTTTTCAATCCAAAGGTAGAGTGGATACAAAGAAAGCAGGAATCATTATCAAAAACATCTACCTTTACTATTCTAGAAACGTTTTGGCAGGTTAGATTGAAGCAGATTTTGCATACAGAGAATAAGACATTTTCGAGCATCTTGAAGTCCGTTTGTAATGAAATTTAATGGTTTTGTAATTATAAGAGAATCCTGCCACAGCCACCCTTTCTTTGTGTGCCCGGGACATCATAAATGAATAAACTTTATTTTTCAAGGTTTCACTGCAGTACATCAGTCTACCCCGTTGATCAAAATATGTGAAACTATATTTGACAATTTCAAGGATGACTAATGATGAATAAAAGTAGCAACTTGACTTTTTCATAAAATTTGCATTCCTCCTGCTACACTATTCAAAACTGTCTAAACAGTATTGTGTAGTATCAAGAGTTCCTTTCTACAAGTTTTTGTCATAGAAGCGACGACCGCTTGCTCAGATATTTTTATAAATAATGAGAAGATTTCATACTCCAGCTCCGACTCCCGAATCGCAGGTATCAAGTAGCATGAAACGAAATGATACCAGGCGTGAAGCACTGTAAACAAGGTCGAAGGTAGCAAAAATTAAGGTTTGCTCCTCATCCATATCTTGTCCTCCAATTCAAAAATAACTGTATACTACCCGAGATCAAAAGGAAGAGTTGAGAAAGAGTTTGTAAAGTACTACAATGAAAGCCTACCAAAGCTCCAGTTTATGAGGCCAAAATAAAAAATTAAAGAAACATTTAAAGAGTAAAATATAGATTGGGTAGATAGAGTGAATAAAAAGGACGAACAAAGTACTCGATAAAAATCTATTAGCGTGAACATATCACACATCGCACTCAAAGTCAATAATTGCAGCAAGGTTAGTAAGTAGGAAGAAAAAGCCGGACATGAATCAAAGGTAACTTTTAAGAGATACAAGCAGCAAACACAATATAACAACTGTGTTATGTTCCGATCACCTTGGAATCTGCAGTTAAAGGAAAATTCAGTCCCAAGAATTTTTCCCAAAAGTGATGTAAAGATTTGAATATCTAACCCATTTATTTTAATGATTTTAATGCTTCTGCTTGGAGGCACTACAATTTTAATTTCACACTCTGATGTTCATTTGTGTGGAGAATCTAAGTCTTGAAAAGATTGAAATACTCTGATGTTGATCAGTCCATCGAATAATTATAGTAATTAGAGAGTTGCAAGAGGAAAAGATTATGAAGGTTAAAATAACTCACTTTATTCTATTGGGCTTCTAATCCATTGGAGTGAATATACTGTGAATATACAATGAACATTTATTTATTATAACAACAATTGACACCTTGTCACACATGTAAAACTAATGTGGATAGTTGCATAATGCACTATCAATATCCATACCATCAGTCAGAGAATGTAATCAGTATAGATTGGATGATGATTTTTTGAATATAATATTTTTTCTGTAAACACTTGTAACACATTGTGAACGCTTTAATCCTAGAGAAGGTCTAAAAGATCTTGAAAACATCATCATTCAATCTATACTGATTACATGCCATTAGTAAAAATTGATGTTGTTGATATTGGTAATGCATTATGCAGCTATAATTTAATGTAATATTATCAATTTTTTTTATTTTTTTTTTTAAGTGGCAGACAAAGTAAAATAACAAAAGGGATGGGAAGACCCCATCAAATCATACAAGGATGGAACCAAACCGGTAATATGGGGCTAGGCCCCAATGCATTACCAATATCAACAACATTAATTTTTACTAATGGCATGTAATCAGTATAGATTGAATGATGATGTTTTGAATATAGTCATTTTTGTTCTACACATTTGTAACGCATTGTCAATGCTATAATCCTAAGAAAGATAAAAAAAAAAAAAACTAGTGCACACCCGTTCACATTGTGAATGTTATAATCATGGTACTTAAACAAATACATCATAGCTTAATAATTTGCCATCATATACATCATACCTTAATAATACAAATTTTTTTAAAAAAAACTGTTACATATACAAGATGATCTCACATAACTTTTTTGGAAGCAATCTATGAGACATATGTTAGAAATTTGGAATATATGATCAATATTTAATTATTCAAAGTTACTCATTTAATCCATAGAGGATTAAATAAGTAAGTAGTGATGTTGGTGACAAAAAAAAGATGAAAGATTTAAATATATCTAACGTAGATTGCTTGTGGCTAAATATGAATTAAAACGAATGCATTATAAAGCCATTACAATCTTGGATCTCATTATCAAGCAGATGGAGCGCGATAGCTTTTTCGATAAATCAGCGGTCCGAGCTGTGAGAATGAGTTTAAAAAAACCGGGATTTTTAGGCCCAAGCAATACAGTAATTCTGCGCCTTTCGAATTGTTCCTTTATTTCCGTGCGCCTCGCGAACCTCCCCAAGTTCGTATAATCATATATGTAGTGCAGAAGATTATAATTCACCAAAGATTTCATGTTTGAAATTTAGTTTGATGTATATTTTATGATCTATTCCGTGGAATGTTTTTGTTAAAAAAAATTCACATCTTATCATATAAATTGTGTTAAAGCGTATAAGAGTCACGAATGGAACTGGATTTATTTGATTGTAGATAATCAATGTTATGATAACAAACTCTACACAAACTTTGTGTTGAAGTTTTTTTCAATAAAACTTTAAATTTACAAATTATTTTAAATTTTTATTATGAAATTTATGAACTTGGTCATATTTTTCAACTATAATTTCAATTTTAAAATTTTAATATTATTAAAAATAAATTAAATTATCATTTAATTTAATTTTTATTATTATATCTTAAAGATAATATATATGCAAGATTAAAGACATGTAGTGTAGATAGAGCTTTAAGAAATAGATGGCATAATTTTTTTAATCATTTTAATCAATATTTAAATGATAGTTTTATAATTTATTAATAAAAAATGTAAATTTTAATACAAATTTTTAATTAAATATTGATGGTTCTATATATTGACTTATTTTTTAATATAGTTACAATAAGTTAGCTTAAGATATATCAAAAAATTTATCACACATATAGTTTGAAACTTATTAACCCCTTTATAACCTTTGAGTTGCTTTAGTTTTTTAAGTTGATATGTTTAAACTTATGATAAAATTTGATTTTTTTTCAAATTTCAAATTTACCTCATGTGATTTTTATGTGTCCTTTTTTCATTTTTTTCAAATTGTAATATGATTTCAGAGACAAAAATTTAAAATTGGTTCTAATGCTAGGTTGAATTAGTATGTATGAAGGAGATCATATGAGAAAATTTTCATCAAGTTGGAAAAATTAAATAAAAAATTTTCATTTAAGCATATTTAATTTTTTTTAAATCAAATCATAGTTTTAAGGATATGATAATATTTTTGAAAGAATTTTTAGTTTCATAGTTAAAATATTTAATTTCACTACTTTCAAAAAAAAACTTTATTTTTTTATTTTTTTTATACATGAGTCAATATCACATCACATCATTTTGGAAGAGTAGTATTTAATATAACATAATTTCCAAAGAATACAATTGTAAAGATATAAATTGATATTGTTAAATGTAACAAATTTTTTTACAAAAGAAATATTGTATAGGAATAATATTCTAACATGACACTTTGTAATATGAATTTTTTCAAAGTTAAATGTTTATGAAATTTTGTATAAGAGCATTTGTCAAACGCGTAAAAGATGAAGACAACAAATCAATTCATGATTGGATGAGTACAATATACTAGACCATCTATTGCATTTTGATGACAATTTAAGATTCAATGATTGGGCACATTCAGAATGTTGAGAGTCTATAATCCTCTGGATCTCCTAGTAGAGGAAGGTCATCTATATGTAGTATATTTTCGGCAAGACTTATTTCGAGATAGCGTGAGACAAAAATCTCAAACCCTACTAGCACTCCAAGAATGTGTAAGGCGTCTATCAATGTCATACATGACTTTGGAAGTAAGAGATCAAATAGAATACCCAAAAGAGACCATGTTCTATACTTTGATACATTGACTCTCAAGTTTATAAGATGAAGTTTGATAATCAAGTAGTCAAAGATTTGTCTAATTTGATCTACAAGTCCCTTCGTGTATGTAGCATCCGCTAAGGAAGAAAACACATAACTTGACATGGCCAAAGCAATAAGCAAAAGAGTTTTATAATGAGAACTAGTAAATAAAGGTCCTCATAAAGGACCTCCATGTAGAGTTTTCCCGGCGGATTGTAGAATAATGACTTACTCTTATGAAAAACCATGTTGATAGACGAGAGAAGGAGGTGAACCGTATAAAGATCATATGAAAGGAATGAGACTCATCAAAGATTCACTTGCTTCCCTAAGGTGTCTAAATATGGATGCACATGATATTAAAAGTATTCTCAATGTCCACTTGCAAGACAATCCTATGTGAATGGATATCTATGAATGCTCTAATGCCCAACAATATTGCCTCACAACCTCATAGTGTGGCAACTCTAAACTAGTATGGACAAAGATGCTCTTGGAAGTGGAAATGATATTGAAGTACAACGGTATGATTAATAAGGTACAAACTATCCTATATGATTATAGGATAGTTGTAAAGCTCTAAGTTTATATGGAGCTAATTTGGTCACACTAGAGATCAGAATGACACTCTTCATTCTCATTGATCTTGGAGTTTGGACCAATAAGGGTACTTGGTCATGTTCTTCGAGGTCTTGATAAGTTTTGGAAGTCTTTCAGGTGGACATTCGAAGATTTGGGAACGAGGTTAGAGAACTGACGATATGAGTTACGAGGTAGGCTTAAGAATGAATACAGTTGAGTAGGTTGTCACTCTATTGTGATGATTTGAAATTGGAGAGTGAAATTCGGATCCTGAGTGTGTTTGGGTCAATTTTGAGAATCCTATGAGGTTTTGACAGATCCAATTCAATAGAGATATAGTTTACAACTTAGTCTTGTGTTTGGATTGAAATTTCAACTCAATTGGATGAGTTTTGAGTATAGAATGATAGTTTAAAGTTTGTGCATACAGTCCCAATTACAGGATTGCACTCACTATCACGAAGTTAGTACATCAATCATAACTTTTGCTATCAGAAAGTTTCATCAATAAAACTTTCTAGAGTTGAACTTCGATAATAAGTGACCTTCTCATGAAGTTTGAAAGCAATTGGAGTGAAAGATTGGGATGTGTAATGGTTTTAGTACATAATGTTATACATATCACCTTGTGATACACTGTACAATAACACAATTATTCCAAGAAATATGGAGGAGAGAAACATAATAAAAAAAAATTGAGAGTACAAGAAGGTTGTTAAGCAATTATTTGTGAATTATCGGTCCAATTATTGACCGATAACTCTTGTCCATGAATAAATAATTCATCCGGTTACAATTAACTCGAATGTGGAGTGGTGATGAGTAGAAAGAGATAGTATCAACTCACACGAGGATCATGAGGTTTCTTCTACAGCTAGATGCTCATGCGTTCTCATAGCGACGCAATGTCCATGTGACATCGCCTCGTGTGCACGTGAGTCTTTACCCTTTGCGAGGTAAATAATCAATGACACACCATATATATATTGCACATTGCTCTAGGCAACCCTATGAGAGGAAGTGAAACCATAGTTAATATAAAGAGAACGATAGTGACACATGATATTTCATCATGTATCTCCTCCCATATACAAAACCACAACCCCTAACACTCCACATCACATGACTAAATCCAATCTATATGTTATACTTGAGAAAAATAAATGGAAACCCTAAAAACTACAAATTCTCTAACACTTCTCATTACAATTCTCCATAGTTTTCAATTTGGGTACAATCCAACCCAAATTGAAAAATGAAGAGAATTGTATTTTCACTCTCAACTCATATAACCTCACCATGACTCAAAAACTACTAATGCACTCCAAAATTACTCTCCCCATTTAAATCCCTCCTCCCGCGTTTAATGATTGCTGCTCTAGAATTGAGGTCTAGCTTCCAAACTGACTTATATTGGCATACTAGATCTTCTCTTTTTTTGGCAACACGAGCTCAAGGAATTAATGGGCTGTTGGTTGACTTCCGTCGTGCCAACACAGATGATCAACCCAGGTCACAAACTTAAAGCTCATCAGGGTTTGAAGTGACCAGATAAGCATTCACTTCACACTATGAAGGCAAACCAGTAGTTTGTGCTACACACATCACATCTCGAACGTTATTTTCTGGCTCTGGCTATAAGCACTACATTTAGCACAAAGGACATGTGATTTTGGATAAGGTGCAGTGTACAATAAGCGGAGGATGCTTTTTGGTAGTTGAATTTGAACCTCGGACGATACTTCTGCGAACGACTCGCTGCACGGGAACTGTAAACATACATCGTCCAAGCGGAGTGCGAGACCCGGTCAATGCTAGATTGCACAGTGGGAAGGTCCTACGTTCTCATTCCAAGGTCGTGGTCTTACGTCCTACGACGCCGAAAGTCAGGTTCGTAGATACACTCTATTGCCCCTTGAGCTCTAGGGTAGAATTGCTCATGAGGCCATGAGCAATTCTGTTTCATCCCAGCGATAGCAATGGATGCTCCGGAGTCGCTGTTTCCGACCTCTTTCACACGCGGGGTGAAGAAGATTTGTCCGAAGGATAACATTAGTTCATGTCTAAATATGTAGCAACCCTCCTGCCCAAAGGACCCTTCGTAGCACAAATAGAAAAACTACTTTGCCAAAAAAAACCACTTGTTGAAAACACCTCAGCACAAATACTTAAAGTAGGCTCAGAACATTCTCAATTTCCATTTGCCAGATGACCTGAACCTTTGTTCCTCATCAGCAAGAGGGTCTCACTACCTTAAGACTTAATGATCACACCGTAACAATTATCACCTGACCTAGCCCAAGCCGTCTTCCGCGCTCAAGTCTCAGGTTTTCTCCCTCTTTCTTTCTTCCTTCCTTCCTTCCTTTCATTCTCCTCTAGCTTCCCTTCCTTTCCTTTCTCCCTTACTTTCTCATAGTTTTACACTGTTTCGACATTCTTAATTCTAAACTATAGAGAGAGACTAACTCATGCTGCAGATTCTAACTCTAGCTCCAAAAGTGAAGTCACCCAACCTACCTACCGTTCTCTCAAGTCAGAACTAAAGTCTTCTTCACTCTCCTAGCTCACTCTTTCCTCCAGAAACAGTCTAACCTCCTTTCAGTCTCATGGGGTTTAAATAGTTGGGGACCAGATTCAGCTGGCTCTAAATTTTCGGTATGTCACCTTTAGTTGACATATGTATAAGCTGGGGTGGTTGCTTTAAGCTGGAGGTGGCAGGAGGAGGTAAATTGGTGACAAAATCTTAACATTTCTTCTTACTATTATTTGGCCTTAATCTTCGCTCCGTTTTATTTTTGCTGCCTATGATCTCACTAGTTCCCGTGGTTGGTTTGTCATTTATTTCCAATATATACACCGAGCATGGCCGTTTTTATACTAGTGCCCAACATGTGCTCGCTGGGTGGCTATGCGGTGTGCTCTTGGCGGGCAACGAGAGTGAGTTACACGCTGCTGCGAGACGGTTTCTTATTCTGCTGTCCTTGCCAATTCAAGTGCACCTTCGGACCTCGGAAGGAATAGGCAAGTAAAGTATGCTCTACGTCTTGAATTCAACTCATTTATCTTATGTTGTATCATCTTTACTCTAATTTCCAAGAGTAAAGTGATCTCTCAAGTATTGTATGAGAGGTTCTTTCTATAGAATGGTTCCTTTGCTAGGTTTTTTTTTTCCTCGGATATATAGAAAATGAAATGTCAAGTTTCATATGTATGTGGAGAGTTTTAATATGAAGCTAAGGATGCCAACTTTGACACTCTCGTACCAGAGTGCATAAGAATCTACCATACTAGACTCATAAGAATCTACCATACTAGACTGTAGAGGGTATCACTCTCTTTTAACATATTGTATAGTTTATTTTAGATAACAGTTATCTATTATTATTCAAAGAACACTAGTTGATTCATTCCATAGGAGAGTAATCATGTGAGTTGATGATTCTTTGGATACTCTTGTAATATATAGATCATTTTACCTAGATAGTGTGGATATCTTAGATGCAGTAGTATTTGCCATTGTGATGCTATTACCCGTAACCCCATTTGGTTTCATACATGTGAGACTTGATGGGGTCTTCCCATCCTTTTTGTTGTTTACTTGTATATTTTCATAGAGTTTTGATGAAAGAAATAGAAGCATACACATTTATGAGTTTTGACTGTAGGAGTACTCACTGGACAACCTGTACCTTCTAATGTATGCTCTAACAAGTAAGGGACAAAAGTAAACGTCAAAGTGCAGATGTCCCGTTTCAAACCTCAGAATCTCAGATCTACAACAGACGAAACTATCACGGATACTGAATCAGAAGAAGATGAACAGGAACCATCTATCATGTTGTACATAAAACAAAAGCACATATCATGCATGATTGCGTACGAGAAGCAACAAATTTAGGGAGCGAAACGAACTGCACTCAACTTCAACAAAAAAAATTGCATAGTTGACAGATGAATAATTGGTGTCTTAAATAATGGATAACTATTCAAGTAATCTAATAAATATACATTGTATGGCTATGTAGAGTAGAAGAGTTCCTCTTCGTCGCATACTAACATTCATACGAGTTCTTTGTAACGCTCACAAAGCTGGATACAGAAGTGTATTTACATACGTAGTATGAGGAAGCGTTGTCGTGTCTTGGATGGTTGCACAGATGCACATTTGGCAACCACTTTGGGAGATTTGCCTCGAGCGTTTCGCTCTGCCCGTGCGCTCACACTTGTTGCTTTGCCGCCTATTCGACAAGAACGGAAGTGAGGCAATTTGTACATGTGACTGGCGTTCAAGAATAGGGTTTGTAGATAAAAGTAGCTGATTCCACAGCAGATTCAAATCTTGAAACAGGTCTGCAGACACGTTCTAATAGTTAGACATGGGTACTCCTGTTCCTGCTCCGAATGTTGTTAACATCGACGCTTGGAGTGACATTTCATGTCCATGGTGTTATGTAGGCAAGGTCGGTGTCTCCGTCACCGAACTGTAATGTTTTTCCGCATGGTTTTGCGTATTCTGAGTGCTTTTGAGTTCAGTCTGATTCCGTGGTCGAATTTAAAGAACATACTGATAGGTGCTGAATTCGGAGACAGTACGATGTCTTCGGCTGGGAAATTGGAATTCTGTACACTTGTAGCATGAGAGCTGGAGTTGTTTTCGGTGTGAGACTACTTTAGCCTCCGGACTTCAGGCAGAAAAATTTTGCACTTTCAGAGAGTTACTGAGTCCTTTCGTACGTATGGGTTGAGATACGAATATCGAAGTCAGCTGCGATATTCGTATCGCAACAACTGAATTGTGTCATAGAAACGGTCTTCATATGCAAGAGCATTCTTTATCGGGGTTCGCCTGTCCATGTTGCTATCAAAATAATTCTCTTAACTTAAATTACACTTTTGCCTGTACCAGTACTCCCTCATTTTACGTTTCATTGAGTTGCGTTTCTTGACACTCAAGATTCGAGCTGAAGGTTACTCGGAACTGCGGGACAGGTTTATATTGCGTTAGAAGCCTACAGTATTCGTTGAGTTACCTTGGTGTCTTGCATATGGTAGCGCCAACTTTCTTGAATCGATGGCGTTCATTTGTGTTGTCCCTGCAGACCCGCCTTGATCAAGCAATTCTCAATATTCAAGCCAAAACTCAAACTCCTCGAATCGTTGTGAAATGGTATTTTCCTCTCAAGAAGCATAGTCTCGTCTTGTAATCGTGCATATATAGTATAGACCTTTGCCTTTGTTCTCAATGAAAACCAGTCTTGATGTTCGCAATGCCGGTGATTTAACCGTTTGTTATCAGCTTATCAGTGTTTTCAGCATCGTATTCATGTCAAAGACGAGTTACAATGATCGTGGTTGAGATATGCTAGAAACTCCAATCCAGCCCACTTCAGTTGTTGTATCTCTACTCATTCAAATATATAAACATTTGCGAAAAGAACTCTGATTGTTTAGCTTATGAGCTTCATATTGTACTCAGGCATCCATACATGATTGATAAGAAGACTAGACCAGAGGGTGAGGAGTATTTGGCCTATAACAAACGTCGATGGGGCTCCGATTCTTGGACTCAGGACTTGCGGAGGTATCTTTCCAACTGCCAGTCCTCAGGTTCACATTGCAATTTATAGTGGGTAAATTAGCTGGAACATATATTTTGTAGTTGTCATGTGCTCTCATATCTGCTCAACTCTTCCCTTTTCCAGATCAGGTGCCAAAAACGGTTTGAAGTTCGGAAATTGGCGATGGTGGCCGAATACTCTCAATGCCCACAGGTGCGACTCTCGATATTCTGGTTTTCTGTTGGCATTCAGAGTTTGTTTTGTTTGTTTTTTTTGTTTGTTTTGTTTGTTTTGTTTGTTTTGTTTGTTTTGTTTGTTTTGTTTGTTTGTTTGTTTGTTTGTTTTTTTAAAGTCGATACCAGAGTGAACCTAAACATCAACCGAGAATCATCTTCATGCGAGATCATTTTTTAATTTTGGTGTCTTTTGCAAAATTGTTCTGGCAGGCTATTACTCCTAGCCGAAAACTTTGGCAGAGGTCCTGATTCCAAACAACTTTTGCTTCTGAAAACTTACGAGGAAGGTGCAAACGTTTCAAAGCTTGATGTCCTTGTTTCGGTGGCGAATGAACTTGGCTTGCCTGGTGCTGAGGAGTATCTCGTAAGTCATCTCATCTTTTTCTCAATGACCATTTCATAATTTGCTGACCTTGAGATAATTGTCCATGAGATACAGGATTGTACTGGTGAAAACCGCTACTTCGAAGATCACCCTTAGCCATGTTTCAATATGTATCTTCAGTTCTGGGGGTCCCCGACTACAATTGAGTCGTTTGCTATGGATATCAATATCAAAAGAAACATTCTTAGTCATCGGGGCCAACCTAAAGGAAGATTAGCATGAATATAGAGTTCTTAGAAGCTCGTTTCATATGAGCGGTCTATAATCTTTCATGCATCTTTACTAGTAACGGGAATAAAATAATGTTTGTAGCGGAGTAGATTCAGGGACCGCTATAAATTTTCCAGCTCTGTCTTTATTCATACCTTGGATGCCTTTCCGTTGATTCTTAAGTCTCTCATGTAGCGGGTGAGTTCCATCTCTGAGTGTGCAGTTGTTGAGCGTCATGCATTTTCGCTGAATGGAGAGGGAATTGACTGTGCTCCAAGCCGTTTTTTATTACCATGTGAAAGTAATTTGGAAAACTTGTGTGAAAAGAGCAAAATAGTTTCTCTAGTAAGGGATCATAGAAACTGTAATTCTGAGGGGATAATTGAGAATGTTCTGTAACCTACAATCTTAACATTAAGGGCCAGCTAGGGATGTTATAAAAACCTGATATATATTTGGCTTCGCTATTGAAAGAGCAATGTCTATTGCTGGTCTTCAGTTGAGTCTTTTGCAGAATATATACTTCTATAAGAAACTGTTTTCCATCGAAGATATTTTCGCCTTTTTTTCTGGGCTAGATACGGAACATACAAAGAAAGAAAGAATGGAATTTAAAGTCCACCAGAAACCCAACCCGGTTGTGGGACTATGGTAAAACTACAATAGTTGTGAACACTAAAGAGATTCAACGCTTTCTTGCAATAAAATGTTTATAAAATTTCTTAATGTATACTGATTATTCTCATTGAGAAAGCGGTACAAATCAAAATCAGAGTTTGATTCGAACTAATCTGCAGAATCTACTCTAGTTCGAGTATGGAAAGGGCAATAAAACATAAATGCTCTTCCATATCCAAAAGCCTCCCGAGAACGGGCCCTACACGTGGTCTTGGTCTCTTGCGCTACAGCAGAATCTCTTTGCTTAATTGCTTCTCCTTGATGGCTTCTAAGGTCGTTAAGCGGCCCTTAACTGGAGTTGTCTCTGATCGACGATTAATTTTCCTTACGCTACTAATTGTAAATGCTTGTAAAAGCTGATTGTCGCCTGATATATGCAGAAATCAGATCAAGGGACAGAGGACGTACTAGCGATGGATTCACGTGCCAAATCTGCCCTAGGAATACATTCAGTCCCTCATTTTAGGATAAATAACAGACTCTCTCTTTCTGGAGCTCAGGTATGTCTCAGCGCTGACCTCGTGGTTTGTAATGGATTTTGCTATGTACTCAATCAAAGCCAATCGTCCCGTCTTTGTGTACATTGCTGTCAAGCCCGTCCCACCAGCTGAACAGATGCTCTGCAGTCAGTCAAAGGTTGCAGGCCTAGCGTCACAGGTGTAAGAACCTACTCTTATAATTGTTTGTTGTTTTTGTTGTTTGTTTTATTTTTTCCCCGTTGACAGGATGTCACAACTTTTGAAGCTGCAATCACCAAAATCATCAACCAAATGCAAGAATGAGCAGGGTCTGTCATAATTGAAACTTGTTTCGGGATAACTTCCAGCCAGCAGAAGCGTTTGTCCAAGTGAATCTGGGAGAGATGCCGATAGCGGGGTAACTTGAACCAACTGAAGATGTTGCTGTACAGATTTAAAAGACGACATCGAACATTGCTTGTATGTTGGTAGAAGACGGCCACAAACATGATGAAGTAGATTATGTAACTATATTCTGCCCTCAAACTTCACCTACAATGTAATACTCTTAATTTAGCTTATATTACTGAAAGAACCGTCAAACTTGGGCTTGAAAGCATGGTCTCACTGTGATGGGATTTGGCGGTCTGAGAGTGGAGCTAGATATCGGTTGTCCTTGGAGTTGGTCTTGAAAGATTGTGAGCCGAAGAGCATTCTGATAGCTAGCGACATCTATGTCATGTATGTTATGAGGTTTATTGGACAGTTTCATTGACCACCGGTCCCACGTTTGTAAACCGTGTCTTACGGACTCTTCTTACCTCGTAGTACCGAGTTGTGAGTTGGAATTCTTCGCACGCCCAAGCGATGAGCCGCGTTGTATCTATCTCCCTTTGGTCGAACTGTTATGACATTTTACGTTATCTGGTTTTTAACTGGTTATCCCGACTTTCTTGTCCAGAGGACGTAAGCTCTCGTGAATGGTTAAAAATTTATCAACACGCAATTAGCAGGACAGCATCAGTTACACGGTAAGGCACATTGAATTAGGCAGAAAGTCGGAGAGTAATCACTGCATGGAAAGTAATGAGTATAATCCATCCAGCCATGCGACTGATACTGTGTAAAAATACCTCAGTCCGAAGGACTGCTTGTCTGCCGAACTCGAATGTTCAGGTTAATTTGCCTCTTCATCAGGTTCACACAGGCTGACCTCTGAGGGTAAACTGATTATCAGGAAAAAAGTTAACATCTATGTGCTCTTAACCCTGTCGTCTGATGTGGCGTATTGAGGTGAACGTCTTTATGTCAAACAAGCCAAACTTTCACTGAACTTGCGCTTTTGTGAGAATCAAGTCCAATTTCATCTTTAGGAGTCTTCTCTGGCTACTCATATGTCCAAACTTCGATGAAGAAATAAAGGGGTAAGAAGGCAAACACTGTAGTGGCAGCTTATAAGAACATCGACTTTCGCCACACGGTGCGGTCACCAGTAGCTGTTGCAATTGAGGTCTCTTTCCATTATATATTTCAAATAACAAGGTTTTAGTCTTCTTCGAAAACGTGATGCGGCACTCGTCCAAATGTCAATCTCACAGTGACTTCGTGTGCGTCCTCAGGTTTTTCGTAATATATAATACCCGATAACTTGCAAAACGTTGTCGATGTGGCACCTAGCGAAGATGCTGATAACTATAATCATAACTCCATGAGACTCTGAAGAAAATGATTACGCGAGTAGGGACACTAGAAAATCGAATGGAAAAGCTTGGCAGCTTTTGCGTAAGGCCATTCCGGAATGGCCCAACTACACTGACACAGAGAGCAAATGTGGACTACGTAACATTTTCTAGTTTTGTCTTGGCCCGTTGCCACTCATGCACTGCTCAAATCTCGATGCACAAATCGAATGGAGTGCGTGCGTTGGACCAACCAGCGACCACGTAATTGCTTCGTTGCAGAAGAGAAAGTTGACATGCACACAACAGATTGGAAAATTTCCAATCAACCGAGCTCTAAAAGAAACGCCAAACACCAATCACGATGAAGTTTCATAGGCCGGAACAAGAGCCATGAGGCGAGGGCCCAGCTAGAAGCTTGAACATTTGGAGTGGGTGCACTTTAGTAAGTAGCGAAGACAAGAACTGGAGGTTCTCTAGGCTCTCGTATTGGAAAGTGTGTAGAAGGACAGAATTGGCTTTCACTAAAATAATGCTCAAGATGCGCTGGACGAATTTAGATAAGTCTACTTCGTTGTAGAGTTCCAGATTGCCTAGCGTAGTTTAGAGAAACGAAAGCTATATCTTTCTCGGGACTTGATTGAAATTGTGCAGCTTTGACAGTTGGAACCGGGAACTGTGCCCCAATGCACACAAATGTGAACAACAGTAGTATATATTTCCAAGGATCCCTTGGGCTCTTATTCGAAAGCAACAACAAGAGTACCAAGCTACTTGCTTCGCACCCCAAGGCTATATGGACATGCCGTGGTTTGAGGGCAATATTTGCTGTTCGCATGCAAACATGAGCACGAGTATGATGAGATGAGGCGAGATGAGAGAGCAGAGCAAAGTGGAGAGGGGTGGAGCGCTGTGGCACTCAAGGGAGTCTGGACCGGTCGTCGTAGCGGTACCAAAAGCTTTTACGGGTACAAGCGTTGATGCAGTGAGAGTAGGCAGGAGGACCTGCACAGAAAGGAACCCATCCCATCGAGCTGTGGATAATGGTGCTGATTGATCGTCAGGCAGGAATTGCACGACAGCTGATGACTAGGCAATCAGAGAGTTACGATGGCTGCAGCAGCATCATTAAACGTCCCAAAAGCCTCTGACTACACATCCGTTACACATTACATCCTCCTCTTTCCTGCTTTGAAGAGGTTCGGTTTTGCTGCCCAAACGACCTCCCAAAATATGCATCTGCTGCTATTGCAGAGCCCACCCACGGGAATAGTCGCCCAAACAGGCATAGTCGAAATATAACCGTGACCACAACGACCAGCTCGGGAACGTGAGAGGTCCACGGTCCAGCTCTGTGAAAGGCGGTCACCAAGTAACAGCCCCCGCCGGCTCCTCCTACAGCGACTTCTACTTCTACTTCCACTACTACTACTCGGCGGGTGGCCTCGCCTGAGGCATGAGAACCTACTCCCACTAAGGAACTCTAGAGATGCAAGCACGTGGTGCAGCTGCAGAAGAAAAGCAGGTCCTGCGGCTCTGGCTCTCCTAGACTGAGCCAGGCATCTTCGTCCCTTGTAGCCCATACTTAGTTGATATGTTTCCGCTGCAGTCGAGAGAGAAAGACCCAGTCACACCACATTTGAGCCTGACAAGACCAACGGGGGCACAGGATGCCGATGCTGGTCGCTAGTGCTATTAGGTGGAAGCAGGAGTTCATCCCTGAGATGATCAGATGAGTCATGCTAAATAAGCCGAGGTTATTAAATTTTGATCTCTTGCACAGCTCAGAAGAGACGACACACCTCACTTCGAATGATACTCTCTCTGCACGCAGTCAGAGCCGAGCCGATCCCTGCCCAGCCCAGTGCGCGAGATATCGAGATTCGAGACGAGAACCCATTGTAAACTCTACAGCATAGGTCTGCTGTGTGCATCCATCAACACATCTCGACTGCATAGCGATACCTGCCCAGTCCAGAGTCTAGTCTGGTCTGGTCTGGTCTAACCCAGCCAACCCCAACTCACCTCATCTCATCGTATCCTAGAGCACACTGTTGTTGGAGTTTACGGGGATCATCAACTTATCTGAATGGACTACAGAATCCAGGCGCTACAAATTCTGTGCCAAGGCGGCACTAACAACCCTAATTAGCGACTGAATAGACTGGGGCCATGTCTGAACTCTGTTCTGCCACTCCACTAGCCACAGACCAGTCCGACTTTGATTTGACTCGACTCGCCCCCAACCTGCCAAACTTTTTGTCAGGCACGACGCTCCGCTTGGCAAAGCAATCAGACACTCCTGGCAGGAAAGCAGCCCAGCCAGGCAGGCAGGAAGAGAGGGAGGCAACAAATCTCAGTCCTTAGTCATCTGTACTATCCATTTCCTCCAAGTGGCTATGAAAAGCAGCAGCAACGGACGGTGTATGCATATACTGAGAAGGGAGAAAAAGGTAGCTCGAGATGGATCATGGATAACGATCCTCCCTAGCTCCTGTATGTCAGTGTGGGGGATGGAATGGCCTGATTATACACTAGCTAGTAGTGGAAAGAGAGTTCGGAACCTCATCTGCTTGCCCTGCAAGAAAGGCGAGATACAACACGAAGCGACCAAGACGAGCTACCATGCTTGCCAATAGTCGATCTGTTTGCCACACTTGACGTGCTTACAGAGTTGACAGACATGTCGGGGCATATTTCAGCTACTAGGGCCAGATCAAGTTGGGATCAAATTGCACATGCTCGAAAAGCAGGACAGCCATTTTGATTGAAGAAATCTCGAAATGGCAGTGGAGATGGCAAACTGGTGACAGAATCAAATGATGCATGCTCGTGTTCTAGTCGGATGGCACTGTGGTGACAGAATCTGGGAGGTCGCTTTTGGGTTACTGTATCAGAAATTCGAATGGCGGCTGATGCGAGTACAGGCTCATGCAAAAGCTTTCCCCTTCCAAAAGAAAACTCCCGAGGCCGTTCTACAGACATTACCAGAGGGAGCATGTCATTGTGCATACAAGATTGACCGCGGGCCATGAGGCTGAAATAGCTGATGAAAGCTCGACTGCGCCCCTGCGCAGCCGAGCTTTCATCAGCTATTTCAGCCTCATGATAGGATACGTGATAGGAGCCTTATGGAACGAACGATTATCCACGTGCCTTTCGACGTACGACCTCATTAAGATCAGCTCCCCAAGTGAAGGCTAGAGTTCTGAAGAAGCATTCAACACAGCCATGAAAGGGGCCGAGCCAGTTACAGTGACAATCTGAAGAAAAGTACACCACTTCTACCATCAGTAAAATCGCATGGCACCATGACAGTTTGCGACGTGCATCCTTTCTCTACCTCCCTGCCGAGCTGTGACGACTTCTTTTGTTCAATTTTAAATATGATCGTGAAATAACGGTGCATGCGTTTCCACAAATTATCATCCTCCTGTACCTCCACCCCGAATATTCCCATGATGAAAGAGAAGGAACCACCTCTGTATTTCCCACACACACACCTCGCACGCGGAAGCAAACGGTAAAAGCCCTTAACGGCACTGACTACGACTACGTGCCTAGCCGAGCCCAGCCAGCAGCCAGCATGGCTTTGCTACGATGCAATGATCGTGTCTGAAATCGAGTGATAGCATTCGACCCCACAAACCATGGAGTAGTGTGGAGATGATGTGGATAGAAAGGCAGGAACAGAGACAGAGAAAGGGGGTAAAGTATTTGCGTGATTGTGCCTGGCTATGGAGATAGGAGGAACTTGCGGTTAGATAGGCTCAACCTCAGTGCAGAAAAGCAGGGAAGGGAGGGACGGAGTGAGTGCGAGAGCTCGGTATGGGCATGGTGAAGGGGGGAATTTACTCCAGGTAAGTGGTAAGTGGCCAGCTGTAACTCGTGATCTTCAAGTCGAGGGGGAACTTTGACTCACAGCCGAGAGAGACAGACCAGACCAGACCATAAAGAGGAGGCGATTTCATTTACAGTGAAAAATAAGCAATTGAGTGTGTCACAGTACGCTTTGGGCTAGCTATGCCTGCTGCGCAATGCGCATGCCTTGCACGTATGAACGAACGGACCACTGACAGTTCTGTGCAACTCGCGGCCAGCCAAAACCTTGTACCTCACAATTCACAATCAATGATTTCATACCCCCAGCTGATTGTGCGCCGGCTACCCGAAGCAACTGAGAAAGCAAACCGATCATTCAAAAAAGAATATCTCTTGGCTCGCTGGCTCGCTCTTTGGTCTGGGCCGGGCTGCGCTGGTCTGTAAAACTCTGTAGGTCTCTGCCTGGGGAAGGAGGCGGCGGCTACTTCTACCTGCCAAATGCCGAGACATGAAGAAACAAGAGTGTCGCAACGGAACCAAATCATACGCCGCGATTTAACCATACCCAACCTCCTCCTCTCCGTATATGCAATATCCAAATTTCCGGATCTCCAGAAATACTGCTTCCCTGCCCCACATAGAATACACACTGAAGCCGTGTGGACAAGCGAAGAAAGAGAAGGAGAAGAACGACAAGCAGAGAACAAATGGTGATCCTCTTACTAAATTTTAAAAGATCAGATTTGGTGCATCCCTCTCGAAAGTCACCAACTTCATAGGCGACTGTCGACACGGGAGTAGCAGCTGGAATGAAACCTAGAAAACACTCCCTGCCAAGGAGGGAATGGCTTGACTTGACTTGCCTGACTGCCTGCCTGCCTGCCTGCCTGACTCTGTGAGCCGGTGCTTTAAAAAATGTACTCTCTTTACAATGTCTTTGACACGGTGACATACCTCTAGCTCAGCCATGGGGGAACGTTCACGGCCTCAGGCAGAGGTCACCAACTCGAACCGTGACCGAGGACGGACTGGGGACAACATCAAAAGTGAGGGGGGGTATGCTGAAGGTGGGAGGATGGTAGTACAGATTTATTGTTGTCGAGGGACGGGGGAGGAATTGTAAGGTACAACTGTGCGTGTGCGTATGTGCGTGCTTGTTTCTTCTTCCTCCTGGACTGGGATCACGAAGTGTAGGAATTGAAGCAGCTTGGAAAACAGCACAGGATCGGCGCGGTGGGCGATCTGCCGTTGGTCCGAATCTCTTGGGCCCACTGGTTCGTTTTGGCTGCCTGTTCCCCGCATTGTGCTGCGGCTGCTGCGCGCATGTTCTCCGCGCGCAAATGCACCGATGCTATTTTATTTTGCAAAATCTCGCTCGCATGCGACCGCATCCGTTCCAATTTCACCTGCCAAACAAACACGATTCAAACTGAGCCCTCATTCAAACATTTTACCAAAACACAGAGTCTCTTTGAATATAATTTAATCTGACAGCTGACTGACAGAGACTTCGTAAGCCACACGCCAGCGCTGTACAATCTTACCTCCATCTTTCTCATCTCGGCCTCGGCCTTAGCCTTCTGATGTGCTTCCCACGCTAGAATCTTGGCTTCCTCTCGATGATATCTGGAGAATAATTGACGAGCAACAATCGAGTGAGACAGAACCAGGAATGTGAATCTCAACTGCCACGCATCTCCATACCATGACGTACAAAATACGACCCAGTATGGGAAGGATGATAGTGTTACTGTAGGCAGGCAGAGGCAAAGGCATATGGAGAGATGTACCGTGACATGTACTTGGATTGCTCTGCTTCCTCCCAAGCAGCTGCTCGAGCCTCGAGGACATTCCTTTTGACTTCTTTGAAATCCACGCTTAGACGCAGACTTTTAGCACTTTCTTCTACTTCCTCTTCTCTGGTAGTCCAGTTGTTGTCGAGAGCAGCAGCTTGATCAAGCTCGAGCTTGGCCTGATGGCAGCTCTGAAGCTCCGTCACATCAACACCGACAGACGCCGGTCTCCTCTCGGAGTGCACGGGAGTTGTGTTCAGACGGGCCGGCCCCGTGTGTAATCGTGGGGGAGTTACCACAGCGTGGAAGCTTTGCACCGGAGTGATCTGGGTGGCTATGTCTCTCTGAGACGTGGATGGTGTTATTTCGGTGGCAGCATCCTTCATGACGATGACTAACCGTCCATTGTTCGGACTTCTGCTTTGGACTGTGATGGAATCCGCGAACTTATCTGAAATCAATCAATCAGCCACGAAGCCAGCCAAGAAGTAAGGAACAGATCTTCGAAGCAATTGCAGCTCCATCCACTGAACAAAAATACAATGCATGTTCCTTTTGTGATACACACATTAAGGCGTCACTCTAAGAAGGTCGGTCAAGGAAACTGATTCCAGCAGCGCAGGAAACAAATTTCACATCCGAAAAAGTTGCAGCGGAGCAAACCTTTGGTGAAATTGTCAAAAATGGTTGCTGAATAGGCATCGTGCTTCTGATCGAAACTAGAAGGTTCAGTCGTATCTACAGGTGTACATCCGGGCGGAGATTTGAGCGGCTCTTGAAGTTCCTTCGATTCACAGAAGTCCTCTCCGGGTCCACGTTCCGATCTCTCTCTGGCCAACTTGTTCACGGCCAGGAGCAGGTTCGCCTTCACCAAGGCACCATCTGGAAGAGGGTGGACCTTACCCTCAGGCCGAGCGGCACCAGCACCATCGCAACTAGCCTCATCAGACTGTTTCGTATCAGCCGGAGGGCTGTCTTCCAAACCACCAGCACCGCTGGTCGTAGTCGAGGCATCACGAGCTTGAGGGTGAGGGTGAGGGTGAGGATGATGGTGGTGATGATTATGATTGTGGCTGTGATGATGAGACCCAGAGGACGGAGAGAAGGAATTTCCACCACCGACATCGCCATTGTCGAGCAACAATCTGGCGTCGTAGGACTCGGCACTGGGCTGCAAAATGTCACCACCACCGTTGCTGGGAGCTGATCGGGGCAAGTGGTGTCTTCCCGACAGGATATGATGCTGCGGGGTCGAGCCTCCCGAGAGCGGACCGTTTCCATGGGAATTATTACTCGACCTTCCGGAGGAGGCGGCGGCGGCAGCAGCTGCAGCGGAAGGAGTCTGAATCCACTTCTCGGCATCCTCCCATTTCGCTGGCGGCGGCCTGGGCTTCAGAGGATTGGATTTCAGATATTGCCCGGACCCGAATCTCTGCTGCGGCATCAAGCCGGTCTTGATGGTCTCGCCCACTCCCGGATACTTGCCTCCTCCTCCGTACTGATTCTTCTCGTAGTGCCCGTCCGAGTATCCATTGTTGCCATGGGATTGCAGCAACGGGGGCAGAGCATGCAGCGAAGGGTGTCCATCGGACGGGAACATGATGCACGCCGCACCACTGACATGGCTCTCACTCTTCCTCCTGCCCTCGGCCAGCCGAATTGACGCCACCGAGTCGAAGGAGTCGCCTCCGTTCGACAGAGCTTTGGACGATTCCTTGTGCGAGTACGGCATCTCAGGAAACTCTTTGATGAACTTGGACGTCTCTTTCACCACGGTGACCTCGGACGACAACTCAAGGAGAGCCGAGCGAGGCCAGTCGCCGAAGGCCGCAGCTGCGGGCGGGTGGCCCGGAGAATCCCCAGGTGAAAAAACGCTTTTCGAGCTCTTGGTGTGACGGTATCCTGCGACGCCGGACCTGCCATCGCCTGCACATCACGGCACCCCAAACGATCAAACAATCAGTGTCGGAATTGACTGTTAGCTCTCGACCATTTCTGGTCACAGGGACTCGTGGGATGTTATGAATGATGGGAATTTCGCTCGGAAATCGGGCGATGGTTAGGGAAGGTTGTGAAATTTCGGGAGACTGGGCACGGAAAGGAAGGGAAGAAACGAACCCTCTGAAGTTCGCATCCCAATGCGAACTTCAGAGGGAGGGGGATGGGAGGTCGGGCATGGCTGCCCGGGGGTTTGGAGGGGTGGGGTGGGGAGTATAATGTGGAGCTGCGCCAAATGAGGCATCACAAACTAGTTGAGAGCTCACCGAATTGGACTCGAAACTCGTGATCACGGGCACTTCCAAGGGGCAAGGCCATTTTAAGCTCTCTGGCCCTGATCTCTTCACCATTCGGGCCTCTAACCAAAAACTTGTGGAACTCTATTTGGTCCTCGTAAGCTAAACCTGAGCCAATCTGTACAATACTACAATCCTTTATACGAGCTTCCCCGGACCTCAATTTGCCCCTTCCACTGACTATCTGCTCCAATGGTCCGTTGATGCTATTCACCAACATATCGTACATGGAACCCCCGGCTGCGTGCTCGGGCTCCTCCATAATTTCTACAAGTTGCGAGTTTGTAGCTTGAGGCCCATCTTCTCTACGGAGTCTAGAGCCTGGTAAGGGTTCTCTTGCTAAGGATTTGGACGAGAGTGACCTTATTCCAGCGGCATTTCTCCATGAATTTCTGTCCAACACACCGATGGCTAGGGATTTTGGTAGTCTAAAGGTAAACGTATCGGTTTCGACTCCTTCATTTTCTGCATCATGGACACGGCAACAAATGAATTGAGAAACGCTTCCACCCGCATCCGCCAACTCCACTCCACTCCACTCCCTTCCAACGATAGTTCGCAGCTGCTGAGCTACTTTCTGCAGCCCAGAAGAGGACTGGAGGTCGAGAAGATGAGGATGAAGAGAAGATAATAGAAGAGAAGGGCAAAGGCGATGCGCTGTACCTGTAGGATAGGGAATAGAACTCGGGATGGAGCTCGAGGTGCTGTCTGCACCGGCGGAGGAGAGTCTTCGAGTTAGAAGCTCGGTGTCGGAGCCACGCACGTACACTTTGGAGCCATCCTTGTTGATGCTCCTGCCGATTCGATTTCTGGGCGACGAAGTTTCGGACGATGGCCCCGACGAAAGTCCCATTCTGCCCGGAACCGAAGGCAATGAGTGAGCTTCCGACACCGATTCCAAACCATTTCGGTCTCTGTCTCGGTCCTGTAGAGCACCATGCACATCAATTTCAGCTCCCGTTCAGTCCCAAACTCTCACTCACATCTCCCTTAGAACAATAACAAGAGGCACTGCAAAAGCCTGAGAATCAACATCTGTAGTCTCCTTGAGTGCCTGCAGAGTGCAGAGCTCGAGAGACACATCGAGAAACGTGCTAGGATTGGGAATCACGTACCTTGGCAGAGAGCTGGCGAGTCAGAACCGCAGCGAGGCTTACTCCGGATGGAACGGGCACGTTGTCGTCCTCGGCGTCGGAAATTGAGTAGACACGATCGTGACGGGGCAGTTTCTTCAAATCGGAGATACGGCGCTCGAGGCTGGCGGAAGCGGAGGAAGCTGGACTGACAATGCGAGGGTCTGAGATGACGGATTTCGGGCTCTCGACATCTTTCGTGGTCCTGGATTTAAATTTCGTAATCAGTTGCTGCTGTTGTCCGGCCTGCGCCACCACTACTACAGCAGTCGATTCTTTGTGACTCATCGTTCGTTAAGGACTCGTCCGTGCACGCGACGACGAAGACAACTGACCTGGCTTGGCCTCGTGCTTGCAAGATAACCTCTGCTGCTGCTGCTGCTCTCCCGTCACAGCGTCGCTCATTTCACAGCATTTCGACCCACCACATCGAGGTCAGTGCGGTGCTGCTGAATGGCGGCCACTTCCAGAGGATGATGATGGTCATCGACTACTGCCAGGTCCGGCATCCTCCTCGCCCTGGGACCACTTCTTTCCTTTTCCTGGTCCTCGGCTTCTTCTCCCTCGGCTTCGCTTCCTGGTGATGGATCACCCTCTGCAACTCGAAATGCTCGATGCATTCACCGACTCCTCGTCTGGTTCGGAACCGAATACAAAATCTGTACCGACTGCTTGCTTGGTTCGACGATTAAAATGTCGGCACAGGAAGTTCTCTCTTTCTCTCTGTCTCTCATTCGTTCAATCAACCACTCACTGACTCTATGTTTGTGTCGCGCCAATCACTCACATTCTACGAGCTGCTGGAACTTGGAGAAGACGAGGTAGCGAGACCGAGGGGAGGGGGAACTCGGTCTGGCATCAGAGCCTCTCGAGCACAAATGTCCAATGCTCCACCATTGTAGCAGCCATCGCATGGCTCGCTGGGGTGGGCGAGCTACGATTCCTCGAGAGCTACCGGGGAAGAGGCGGAATCCGAAAGCCCGGCGCACTCGACCGGACTCGCTGCTGGTCGGTGCACGACGTGCTGCTCCCAACTAAACGAGACACGACCTGCCAGAAATGAAGTAACGAGGTCAAACATTGTCTCTGATTCTCTCTACCCTCCAATGCAAAACGTTCTAGACAAGACGACAGTGCTCTCTAACCCGGGAGGGAAAGCCCCTCCCCTGGCCTCTTCTACACTCAACAGCGTTCTGTGAGCTATATGCTTCTTCCCTTGAAGGCATACCTTGCTCCTAATCCTGATCCTCATCCTCTATCCTCATCCGCTCAAGTATTCTCCACAAATTCCCAGCCCCACCCCACTCGAGTTGGCACAAGGATTTTAATCCGAGGCAGAGTTTCTCTCCATTCTTCTCGCAAGCACTCATCGACGCAGACAAACAGACGAAGTCGGCCCAGCACACAATGCCTTTCTTTCACAGCAAGCAAGATAGACAATCACCGGATGGATAAATCATGGCTCGTTGGCACGCAGCAGCAGCAGAGTCAAAACCCGTCAACAGTATCAACATTCTCTGCTGGAGATTATCGCGCACCAAGAGAGAGAGAGACAGAGAGCAGAGAGAAAGGGACCGAGAGAGGAAGGGAGAAATTGAGGTAGTGCGAGTGAGATGGATGGACAGGGACGAACATGCTACCTGTTCCAATCGCGGACCGGGTGATCAGTGAGCAAGTGAGAGAGGGAGCAGCGCTCACGCAGAGCAACGCATGGCGCTAAAAAGCAGTTATGCCAACCGAACGGAACCAAATGTGCAACATAGTGCGAGCAGATGTCGAGCAGAACGCGGGTGCGCGGGCGAGCTGCCGGGCTGCCTGCGTCGCTCACGGGGACAAACAAACAAGCGAGTCCCAGTTCGGTCCAGTCCACTGCGCGAGAAAGATGGAAGCGAAGAGAAGGAAAGGGCAGCTCTCGCAGCTCCGGCCACATACAGAAGAGCTGTTGCAGCTGCAGCGCAAGGCAAGGCAGGGCCAAGGAAGGGAAGTGAAGGGAAGGGCGGGGCAGTCAGAAGCAGATGATGAAGCAGTAGCAGCAGCGGCAGGAGAAGCAGAAGGAGGGGAAGAGAGTGGCCCGCAAAGCTTGGGAAGTTGGCAGCCGGGAGCCCGGGCATGAATTAACTGAACAGCCAACGGGCAGGCCAGAGGGCACAGAGCAGCACAGAGACAGCAGCAGAGGAGTGTACAGAACTCAAGTGCGGCCCTGCCTGAGCTGAGCGGAGGGGAAAGACATCTTTGTCTCCTCGTGACTTAATTACAGCTGCACTCAAATGTGAAATTAGTGTAATCAAAACAGCGCAGCGCTGCTCCACTGCTCTCGAAAAGCAGGAGCTAAACCGTGCTCAAAATCTCTGGAGGAACGAGTAATATAGCAAAACGGATGGGAAGACCCCATCAAGTCGTACAGGGATGAACCGTGCCAAACCATGCTTAGCCTTTGGCTTATACCGAGAGCGTGAACTTTGACCCGCTTACGACTTTCTTCGTCCTGCATCACCCGGTGTCGCAATTAGGAACAGCGGCAATCTCACTGATAGCCACTCTGGCGGGAGGGGGCCTAAGAGATAGAGAGAGAGGGTTGAGGGACATTGTGGGGTGGCCGAGAAGCTTTGTCTCTTATAAAACCATAACTGCGGATCAGGAGAATCTGCCGCCTTTATTAACGTCTGATTTAATTTCCGGCCATCGGGTCAAAGTCCCCAGCATTCAGCGAGCATACGGAAACCCCCCTCCACCTCATGTGCAAGGAGGGTGCGCCATGGAAGGCAGGAAGGAAAAAGGGGAATCAAGGAAGTTTTACTGGGCTCGGTCCTAGTGCCCTGAAACCTGTGCCCGCCCTGCTGCTGCTGTCTGCCCCACATCTACCCAAGGCTGTTACGCAATCTGCATGTAAAAATGTAAAAAATGGTTCGTTCACATATCATGAGCGCATGTCCGGGTTATGGTACCTTCGTGAGGATCTGCTGCCTGCATGGATTAAGCTCCTTTCCCTCATGGTATAAGGCCTACAGATTCCTTCCCTCGGCAGCTTTGTCGCGTTGAAAATACATTTTTTGGGCACAATCTGCTGCATGTCCGTTTTAGCTGGAGAACCGGCTTGTTCCTTTTTGGCTCGTTTGTACACGAGCTTGATATTGTGCCAAAAGGATTAAAATAATGCGCCAGGCTTGTTCTCGTTCTTGTTTTCCTTTGAAACTCGGCTGTTGGAAGGGACATGTCCTTTGACTGCGTCCAAGGGAGGATCCTTCGACGTGCGTTCACAGCAACACATTTTTGCAGATGTGTTCGTTAGTCTGCCGTGCTCTGGTTCATTTCATGCGGGCACTGGTATTTGAATTCGGGTATGAGCATCAGTGCGTGCGAATATTAGTCCTCGGCCAGTCTTATACAAGGATCCTGCATGAGAGCATATTTCCAAGTTTTGACTTTGGAAACATGCATCCCACACATGCAAAGAGAGAATCTTTGGTACAAAATCTTTTGGTGGAGGCAAATTTGAGAGAATGATGTATGAACGTTTCCAATACGCTGAGCATGCATACTTTGCAACGAAAGTCCGTGGTCTAGATAGATCCTCGATCCTTCACCAAGAATGTTATTTATGCTTTTGTTTTCAGATTCGTGTGCTAATTCTTTACCTCCATCGAAATTCCTCTTCTATACCCGCATAATTTTGATGATGAAATATTTATTTATTTATCTATCTTTAGATGTTCATGGGCAGGAATGTAGCCAATTTGAGTCCCTCTCCAAATCCTTCCTCCCCTCCTTATTATTCTTACAGCGTATTTCGAGTAATTTTACCTTTTTCAAGTTCAAGAAGAGGTCATGCATTTCGAGGAAATTCCCTGGGTCAGATTCCAAGACTAGTGGGGTCTGGGAATCTGGCCAAGAGCCCACTTTGGATTTTCTGGATTCAACTATCCAGGAGATGGTTAAATCCAAATATATAATTCAAAGTCCCTAAATACTTCAAGTGCTTGCTCTCAATATTCTGAGTTTGACTGCGTTCATTAGCAAACCAAAAGACACCGAGAATCTAGTGAATGGCGCTAGAAGTACATACGATAAGCCCTCGTACGTAATGACTGAATCGAGCACTACAACGCCACAAATTGCAGGCCTTCCGTTCTGGAGGCTTGAACAAGAGGTTTGGCCCAGCATTGAAGAACAGACTTGGCTCTTGTAAATAGTGCCCATAGTTTGACACTTCCAAGGCCATCTCCTCTCAAGTCCACAAGGAGCTCACTGTTGTGCCGAAGACAAGCCAATATCGCAGTCTTCGGGCTCCAGAATGCGTGACCTCGGGGTACAGTAGTATGTTTGTGATCAAGTCTAACTACATCTCCGGGATTATTCCGCACTATCTAAGACACCTTTAAGAAGGAATGTTTCACTTTTGTCTGCTTGGAGAGAGAGTGAGTATACAAATATTTATGACTCCCTATACATAATCGGCCATCTCGAGTTTACTCCACACTCAGTGCACCCCTTAAATTACCTCATAATGCTCTTGAGATTTGCCCACCGACTTGAGATGCGTATTAAAAAAAATAGAATATTCTAGCGCACTTCCAGTTATCGTCACCAACTCGAATGATCATCACCAGACATGCAGTGCAGCCATGTTTTCCTGCGACTGCAGAATCCCACTGCCAATACATGTGTCCGTCCACACTCCTTGAAGCTTCTCAACCCATCATCCTCAAGAACGTGCCACATTCCATGAGTGGTGTGGGGTGGGGTGGGGTAAGGAAGAACTCATCCTTCAAAATGCTTCACTTTCTTCGCCTCTTGCTTCTCCATCCATCAGGAACAACAGAGTGAGTGTGGAATGTGGGAAAACATCAAACGTTTTCCTTACACATTACAACTTAAAGAACCTTTGTACTCGACGGCAGGCAAATGTTCCACAACACTTGAATATAACATGAATCGAGTGTAACGTCCACACAACACACACGCACACTCTTCCTCGGTCTACTTCTTGTCTGCCGCCTCTCCTATCCCCTTCATATTTTATGCATATTTTCCGACCTTTGAAGTTCAGATAACATCCCAACGAGAATAATCCATTATGAGACTGGTCCCGGCCATTGAGGCGTCGTCCAAACAAAAATCTCGTTTAACGGTTCATCTCGTAAGAAATCGATGCTGACGAGAGAAATGTATCCCATGTACGAAGACAAGCCATTTCTTTTGGCAGCGGCAGTCGTTTTTTATAACCCATGCATCCAGTTAACATGACCAATGTAATGACTTTGTACTGCCCACACATAGTGCTGTAGTCAAAGTCAAAGTATGAGACATACTACTACTACAGTGGTCCAGATATTGTCACGACCCAATATGGAAGCCCCTCTTTGGCAGTTACGAACATATCCAACGATAATCAGATCGTCATGATCGTCATGATCAAGCAGATAGAAAGAACCAACCACACCAGAAGTCATGATAAAGCGAGTCAAAGTCTTGCTTGAACTATATGCTATGTGCTATATTAGTCAAAGGTGTTTGAAGGTTGCCCACTTCTCGTTCATTCGTGATCTCTATATCGCAAATTCCATAGTGCAATATATAATACTTGTTTTTATTACAAAGGAATATTTCTCTCTCTCCTTTTTCACTGTATATTACACAGTAAGTCTCTCTCTTAATAGAAATTTGGAGAATGTGATTAGATGAGAAATTAAAGAATCATAAATACTTTATGCCCTTTTCCGTAAGTTGTAGCAAACCAGTCACTTGGGAATCTGAGGTCGTCTTAATCCAAAGCAACTTCGTGTTAGTCGTAGCAAACGGTTTGATAGATATACTTATTTCACGTACGTGTGAAAGAGCTGGAAGAGAAGCAAGAGAGGAAATGATAGGGAAAATGCCAACCCGGAAGATCGTTGACTGTTTCATCTCTGTTCCTCCAACAGTGATTGAGTTGCTTTTAGAGTATTATCAGCTCAGACATCAATACAATTTCTCGAGGCATCTGCTCTTCTGTAAGATCGAATGGTTCAGAATGAATAAAAATGATGGTCGAAGAAAATTTAGCATCAACTGGTCATAATTTTCGTGAGGGAAAGCTCTCGAGACTCTTGCGTTCATCTCTATAAACACTAGTTTTTTGCCACAAAAACAATCCTAGATATTCTTCCACCAACTAGTTGTAGAACAAGTGGGGATAGTTGGAATCCTCTGTTCCCTGCGCAGTGGAGAGATGCACCTTAATATATTCAGATTTATTCCAATCACTATTGAACGGTTACATGTGTTTAAGAGATTTTCCCATCCCTTTTGTTATTATACTTTCTCGGACTGAGTTTAAGAGATTTTTGGGACGAACACTTCTTGCCTTTACTTCGTAGCACGTCTTCTAAAATAAATCCACCAAACAGCTCCAAGGGCACTGTATGTAATACCATGTGTTACCTCACGGAAAGAAAAGGGGGACCATGCCTTCAGTTCTCCAATGCACAAGTGATAAAATGATTTTTCTCCGTTTCCATAGGGGTTAATAAATCATAAATCTCATAAAGACAAACGATCGAATGACAAGGAGGGACTGCCTGCATCCTCCTTGGATATGATCAAAATAAGTCCTTGTAGTGAGAATCGCTGCTCCGTGAATATCATCTTCTGGGGTGAACTTCTTGCAAACATCATGATGTGTCTGTCACTCGTGCAGATTTGTGCGTAGAATCCTCGTGCACCTGAATGAGGGGAGGCTCGGTCCGGAAAAATCATGCTCTAAAAACAAAAGATGATCTAACCTTGAATCAGCCTCCAATGATCAAGGTATAAATACCTAGGATTGCATGAGATGAGTAGCTGATGATCGTACTTTGTATGGATAAAACCTTGATCAAACAGTCACATGTTTTGTGATATCCAAATCCTTCCGCAGGCTACTTACTGGTTGCAAGTCAGGCTCACGATATATGTAATCTAAGATCAAAGAGCTACTAATACTACTACTGTACAGTATTTATGTCTCCAGGTTCACGAATATTGGCTACTTATGGACCTGAATGAAGTCACAATATAGCCCTCTTAATCTAGAATTCACAAAGTGCGCTGGCAGCAGGACAAACGCGCAACATAGTTGGTTTGGTGTGACACCAGACTGTCATTCTGGAATTATTGTATTGATTTGCGGATCGAGTGCATCCAGCATCTCAGGCTTCGATGTAAAATACTTAACACCTATACTCGCGAGATCTATAAGCGCTACAAAGACTACGTATGGATTAATACAAAGTAATCACTTGTCCTGTGTGATATCCATTGTTAATCAGAAATCAGGCGAAGGGATGTCTGTCTGGACCAACTGAACACCCTCGCTCGCAGCCGATTATATTTGCTAGTCATCAATGAGCCTTGAAGTCTCTAGGGGCTGCTCAGCGAAGTCTTGCAGATTATCATTGATAATCTGAGAACGAAAAAATATGTGTCATCTGCTGATCAGACTCGTAGTCCTGTACTCTGTGACTAAATTCTGGCAGGAAAAAGATATTTAATTAATAAATAAATCTAGTGTTTAATTAGCAATGATCAGACTATGTAGAGCTCGTGATAGTAGTTTTGAAGGTACCGTATTAGATTCAGATTTGTACGAAAGCGTTTATAATTCTCCAAATCAAACTGGCTGTTCATGCACAAATATTAAACTCCAGAATCATGAGCCTGACCGTCACTTTACACTAGAACACTTCCAACCCCAGGAAGTAAATACACTCCCTCCTCATCATCATCAGTTTTAGACTAGAGTCTACTACTTTTAAGGTACGAAGAAGAGAACTTTTTATGAGGTTTGCATATTTCACTTAAGCCCATGTCCTGTACACATCTTCGAAAACGACAGATTTGTACAATCCGTTCCGGTGAATTTATGCTTATGCTCTTTGGTATGTATTGTGGAGGATTGCATGTCCCCCTTTTTGTGCTGGTTGGTACCACGTTGAGGTGGTGGCATTGTTGCAGCAGCATGTCAAGATAAAGGCTTAAAGCGAAAGGTACAAAGTAAATTAACAAAAAGGAAGGGAAGACCCCATCAAGTCGTACATGGATGAAGCCAAAAAGGGTTTAGGGAGCTGGGCCCCATGTTCAACGCTTAAAGCTGGGTTTAGGGTTTGGCACGTACAGTAATCTATCAATATGTTACCACAAGAGGAGAGAGAGAACCGAGGAGGCGTTGATAATATTGGAGACTCACTGGCTCGGCGGTTCAAAATTGACGACGAACTGTGGGTCAAAAGTTCCCAAAACGGGGTGAGTTTGACAATGGCGCAGAGAAAATAAAAATCAGTGGATGGACTTGGACGACCTTTGACGCCACTCGATACAAACTCGAGGAGTATGTAATGTATGGAGTGGCGAAGTCAAAGAATGGAGATCTGCGTGAATGATGTACACTGGACATTCATGCGATTTCCCAAGTGTTTTTTTTTCCTATTCTCTAGCCTGCAGGAGGATTCGATCGAGCAGACGAAGGACACCGACCAAAGGAATAGAAAATACCTGTGTAGTGATGTACCTGCAAATTTACGGAACTCTACCGTAGCACCACTACCACCACGAGAATATTGCAAAAGAAAGGACTTGCATGAGCACACACTATGGTGCTTTCCAAGGACGTGTGACTTTCCATCATGTTGCAGTACTAACACTGCTGAAGTACATTCGTAGACCAAGCCTACTAAGAGAAACTATTGAAGAAATCTGCTCGGGTTTGGGCGCTCAAAGTACAAAAACTCAAATAGCATCGGCCAGTTTGATTGTTTGCTGGAGTCCTAGATTGCTGCAAGCTTTTCAACAAGGGGGGAAACTCTTTGCATTGGGATGATCAAAATGGGGATGGCAGAGACAGTCTAGTCCAGACAGTGTGGCGAGTTTAGGCGAGAGCAGAGAGCATACGTATATGTTTGATAAATTCGGGCGTCGAGAATATTGCAAAGCAGGATCACTGTATCGTTCTCCTGGAGCGAAGACGAGATTCGCTATGTTTCATCCACAGCCACTGCAAAACTGGGCAACTTGGCAACCATGCCTCCGCACTTCGTGGTCGAGTCTGGGGCGTTTATTGGTCGGAAACTAAAATACTTTGTTCTTGTGGATGTACAAGTTGATATCATCCGAGAGAAATTCCTTCAAAAGATGCTCGGTTTTCGAAATGCAGAAGTAGTTCACCAAGCTCTAGAGTTTTCAGGACGACATTGTTTTCTACGGAGCATCTTCGGACCATGTCTTTGGCTTTCGCTGCGACCTGGGACCGGGTACTAGGCACGCAGGACACACCAAAAGCAAGAATCTGGTTCATTTTGAAACTCTGCAGTACCAAAGAAAAAGATCCCCTCCCCCCATTGTGCTCAAACCCATTTTTCCTGTTTAAACACCTTCGAGGCTTTAAATTAGAAATTTAACACTGACAAAGCTGTTCTTTCTTTTAGGTGAAGTTGTCTGCTTTATTTCGTACGTCAAAGTAAATATTTGAAGAACTAGGCTCCATGGATTGGGAACGTTGTCACCGAACCACAGTTTGAGCAACACATCATCTTTTAATCGCTCATAATCATTTCAGTGTAAAGACTTC
This sequence comes from Marchantia paleacea, assembly GCA_014180765.2. Lineage (NCBI taxonomy): Eukaryota > Viridiplantae > Streptophyta > Marchantiopsida > Marchantiales > Marchantiaceae > Marchantia > Marchantia paleacea. Next base: position 3,238,741 of record MUAA02000018.1, read on the forward strand.
CGAGCAATATCTTGTCTCGCGGAGCAATTTGTTTGGATTTACCACCTTCTCAAGGTAACGGAGATATTCTGCCTGCCATCACAAATGAAAGTCCATCTTCATGTATATTTCTCCTCAGCAGATATGATGTGAAGTCCTCCTATATGAAGCCAACAACCTTCCACGGATTTTATTCACTTTATATCATAAGATAAGATAATGCTTTCCACAGAAACATATGGAGATTTTTAACGAGCAGCATAATAATGAGGTAATGTTAGACGATTTGGACTCTTAAATGAGATATGATGGTTAGAGTTGTTTGACTCACTTTATATACATGACGAAATCTCTACACAATGCGCAACGGTAGTTAGTCTGTAAGACTTGTGGATTGGACCGAATGTTAATGCTGTGGACGGATTATCATGCTAGACCAGGACACCATATCTTCATTCCTCGGAAGTAAGGCCATGCAAATTTACACGAGTACTCCATTCGCATCAGATCGTTTCAAGACTACGTGGGTTCTATGTGTTGTGTTGGTTGCACAGGCATAGTAAACCAAAAACAGTTTGAAAAGTAAAAATGAATATTAAGTAAAGTATTCATATTTCAGTTATGAAACCTCTCTTAAGGGACATATTAAGAAATTGAAGAGAAAAAATATTTGCTAAAGAAAGCCTCTTTCTAGGACACTGAAGCGAACCTAATATTGAAGAAACATATAACAGTACAGTTTTACAGTTGAACTATTTATTCACTTCTCTCTTTCTTCTTGGACGAACTAAGGCTCAAGGGCATCCTTTAGGCTTTCAATGATGCATTAAAACAAAGCAGGACACTTCTCACATGCGCAGTACTTTGATATTCTGTTTGTAACAAGAAAAATCAGACGAAACCAGAACTGAAAAGGCTTCTCGCCGCGATTGATGGAGCAAAGAAGAAAATGAGAAGGATTTGTCAATTTCTCGCGGGCATCTGCGTCATTTTTGTTGTCATGAGAATGAAAGAAGATGTCAATGGAAGAGAGAAGATCTAGACATCACTTTGGCTACAGTCAGTATCACAACTACAACTAACACCAACCATGTTACCAACATTCTAAATTGATGCCCTTGTTGTCCACACTGATCCTCATTGGTGGTAGTGCTAAGTTTTGACGAGCTTAGTTTCAAGCTCTTCATTCCTGTCCGATATTTTCAACTTCTGTCTTTTATTGCGGTTAGAACTATTCAACGGTTTCGGGAGATTGTAAGTCAAGACATAGAAAGGGTTTCCTGGATGGTCAAAATGGCTTGTCAGATGAATCAGAAAAGCAACAAATACCTCGGACTGGACTTGTGTGTCTCGCTAAGATCCACATTTTTATGTATATTTTTAGTACTCAGCTATTCTTTTCTTGTACTTAATGTATGAAAGTGAACCTTAATGGTGACAAATCCAAAGCTGCTGCTTATTCCTTCGATTTGTGTGGCTACAGTACTGTATGAATTTCTTAATGTAGAATTTTAGCCAATTTAGAAAAGTTTTATCTATCTATGTAACCGAGATGCCAAAGAAAACAAATCATCACACCTCTCTAAAAGCAAGTAAATGCCTCTACTCAACCCAGTGTACTTTGACCAAAAAAGGCATGAGTCAACCTTGAAATACAATTTTCTGAAATTTTCTGGTTTGGAGTCGCCACACCATGAGGATGTGAGGCAGTATCGTTGGGCATTAGAGCACTTCTACATATCCATCCGGATTGGATTGTCTTGCAGGTGGACGTTGAGAACGCTTTTAACAGCGTCTCGCGTGCATCTATTTTTAGAGAGTGAGAGAGAGAGGCCGGTGGACCCCTATCAAGCCTCATTCCTTTAAATCACGATCTTTCTACGGCTCACATTCTTCTCTATTTTAACAAAGATGGCTTTTCCGAGGAGGAGTCACCGCTCTTCTCTGATCCGCCACTCGCTTTCGATTGGGGAGATCCTTTGGGAGGACCCTTATTTACCAAGGCTCATTATAGAGCTCTTGTGTCTACTGCTTTGGCCATGCCCGGTTGTGTGTTCCCCTCCTTAGCGGATGATACACACATTGTGGGCCCCAGAGCGACATTAGGCAGGCCTTTGATTACTTGACTACGGACCTTCATCTGGTAGGCTTGAGAGTCAAGGTGTCAAAGTGCAGGGTTTGGTCTCCTTCGGGCATTCCGCCTCATCTTCAGCTTCCAGAATGATGTATGATATCGACAGATGGTCTACTTATTCTAGGAGTGCTAGTAGGGACTGAGGATTTTGTTTCACGCTACCTTGACGTTGCATTGGCTGAGGATGTTTTGCATGTAGACGACCTTCTTTTACTAGGGGATCCGCAGGTGGCGTTTGGTATACTATCATCTAGTATTGCTCGTCGATCCACCTATCTTGTTCGCACGGTTCCTCCTTCAACTACATTCATATCACGTTTGACAGCCTTTGATAGGAGGATCATGGGCATCTTTGGTGACATCATCGGGCTAGGGACATTCGAGTGTGTGACTGGAGATTTGGCAAGGAGACAGACATCTTTGCCAATTTTGTGTGGAGGGGTAGGCTTATTATCGATGGAGGAGACGGCACCTGCAGCTTTCTTGGCGAAGTTTCGTTGCAACTTTGTTATCTTCTCGATTTGTGATCGCAGATAGACCTATTTTGAAGATATATACGAGGAACGTTGTCGTGTTGTGACACGGCTACTATGAGAAGATGATGACATGTGTCATCTTCAGAGCTGTTGAGATGACGGCGATATTTTGGCGATATTTTAGGTCAGGATGGCCGACGGCTCATTGTAAGGCTGTTAAGAGGCCACGGCTGGATTGTCATCCTAAGGCCATGATGTAGATAAAGATCCAAGGGATATCATCTTGGACCTTATCGGATATAAAGCGTGGTTGGAGTCGAAAGGAAAGGGGGGAGGTCTAGAACGTTCTTCGACTAAGGAGCTTATCCGATAGAAGTGGAGCCAACGTGGGACATGGATAGAGAGGCGGTATGATCCTCCAGATATACCGATGCCCAATCCGTTTGTGATAAGCATCCGGTGTCTACATCGTGATCAGTTTAGGGCATGGTTAGTGTATCACTTTGGAGATAGCTTTATGGAAGTGGTGATAAACTCCCCAGATCCTTTCATTCTGCCAATTGTTTCCTACGGCGCGACTTGGGACTTAACAGTCTATGTTTTGATTTGATATTAGCATTATGGACCTAAACTTGCCGATAGTGACGCCTTTCAACACATGGGTCCCTGTCCATCACTACTGTCTACCAAAGGCAAGTCATATGGAGTTGATTGTTAGGAATTTTGGCGATGAGTATTATACTCAAGTTATAAACTCCCCGGTCCCTTTTGTTGTTCCGTTTATACTTAACCGGTTTCGAGTGGTTATTTTGACTCTTTATTAGCAACAACTCGTATTACCTATATGATGGCTAAGTAGTGTTTTTAGGCTAGTTGTTAAGCTCTAAGTTAGTTGTGGCTAATTTGGCCCACTAGAGGTCAAAATGGAACTCTTCATTCTCATTGGTTGGGAAATTTAGACCAATGAGAGCACTTGGGCAAGTTCTTTGGGGTTTTGAGGAGTTTCGGGAGACTTCGAAGGGAGTTTTTCAGGATTGAAGGATAGGGTTGGAGAGCTGACGAGGAGAGCTAGGATTTTGGCTCAAGAATGAAGGCGATTGAGCAAGTTGACACTCCGGTGTGGTGATTTGAAGTGGGAGAGTGAAATTTGGACTGATGGGAGAGTTTGAGTGAATTCTGAGCGTTCTATGAAGGCTTTGACAGATCGGATTCAATAGACACAGAGTTTACAACTCGAATTTGCGATTTGATTGAAATTTCAGCTCGATTGGTTGAGTTTTGAGTGCAAAGCAGTAGTTTGAAATTTATGTACACAGTCTGAATTGCAGGATTGCACTGACTGTTACAGATTTAGTTCGACGATCATAACTCATGGTATCGATAAGATTGGTCAATAAAACTTGACAGAGTTGAAGCTTGGATGATAAGTCGTTTTCTTGCGAAATTTGAGTGCAATTGGATCAAAGGATTGGAGTTTATAGTGGTTTTAGTGCGCAAGGGTCTGCATATCGCCTTGTGACACAGGGTATAGTTCGACATTTGTAACAGGAGATCTAGAATTGAAGAGCATGTGAAACTTTCCCGAGAGTTATGAATGGTTGCAAAGTACTTTTCTGCGAAGTTTTGCTAAGAGTTAACGGTTCAATCGTTGGTTACAACGATCCTCTTCCGCTGGAGTTTACCGGGTGCAACGAGTTGGGCATGGAGAGATGAGGAGATGAAAGAGAGGGTGATTGTCAGTTCACACGAGGACAAGGAGAGTTCTTCTACAGCCAGACGCTCAGGCGTTCTCAGAGTAAAGCTTTGTCCATGCGACAACGTCAATACATGATCATTTCCCTTACAGGTATTATTATGACATACGAGAGATGCTTTACCACGGGAGGTACGACATGAGTTCCCATCTTTTTCCTCTTTGGCTACCGATTGGACTAGGGGTCTACAGTCTATCTTGGTGGACCGACAATTTCAGGAGACTCTACATTCACTCTTAGTGGATCCGATCATTCCTCGTATTACTAGAGCTTCGTCTACGTTCTTGCTCGGCAAGGGTGCAGGCACATGGATCTTGGCTCGACCATGCATCAGAGCTTTCCGACTCGCACTAGCTACTTTCTCCACAACGATGAGGTTTCGTCTTGGCTTGGTCCATCCATCTACATCTTCATTACTCACATGTGAGTGTGGTATCACTTTAGATGCAACAGGTGTTCATATGACTCGTTGTCCCATCGGAGGGCAAAGGATAGCTACCCATGATGCCATTAGGGATGTGGTGTTTGCTATGGCGCGAGAGGGTGGATACCTCACATGGAGAGAGCGTTGGTATGCCTTGCAGTTGACTAGGGTTAGGGCAGACATGTACTTGGTTCAGGAGGACCAGGTCACTGTGGCTGATGTGGTGGTTACCGATCCTACTAGAGACATAGTTTCAGAGGGGGTGATCACCCATCCTCCAAGATGGGCGGCGAGTGGAGCGGCAGCCGCCAAAATCTCCAAGTATAGAGGTATGCAGAGAAGTCATCTCTTTGTTCCTCTAGCTTTGGAGTTATATGGAGCTATGGATACCGACTTCGACATGTTCGTGAGGGAGTGTGCGAGAGCCTACCATACTAGGTGATATGGGGTATCACTCTCTTTAGCTTAATATATAGCCTATTTTAGGCAACGTGTTTCCATTGCTCTACAGAGAGCACTAGCTGGTGCAATCCATAAAAGAGCAATCACTTTAGGTGATGCTTCTTCGGATGCTCATGTTATTTGTAGACCTTTTGACTTGGATAGTTCAGATATCTTAGGTGCTGTATGACATATTTCCCAGTGTGATACTATTGGGGCCTAGCCCCATGTTACCGGTTTGGTTCCATCCTTGTACGATTTGATGGGGTCTTCCCATCCCTTTTGTTATTATACTTTCTCGGCTTTGACTTTTGACCTCTTTTGGCTTGTCTTTTTACGAAAAGCTTTCTAAAGACTCACAGATCCTTTCGATCATAGAGGTAATGAGCATCTCTTCAGTTAGAGGCGTTCTTCCATAACAAAACTGCTCAGAAGTACAACCAATCTCTCCCCTTTGAGTCCTGTGAGACAAATATACATATAGTCCGAGTGGGCCTAAATCTCACCTTTTTTGTTTATAGAGAGGAAATGGTTTCTATTTTTGTTTATTGCAATTACAAGAAGATTGATGCAAGAATCTTAGCTTCGAACTCTGGAATCCTAAGAACTCAACTCAAATCAACAACCGCAACGAATGGTGTACTTAAACTGCTTTGGAAAATATTGGAAAGAGCAATTGGAAGGAAGATGATAACCGAATCCACAGGAAATCATCAAATATGGAGAATAGAATAAAATCACCAAAATTCAGGACTGAAGATCTGTTGGTGGCATGTTGTTGTGCCTGCTTGTTTGTCATAGTGTGACCGAGCGCTGGTTGGAGTGTACCCCAAATTAACGTCAACACGGAGTGCGCTTTTAACACGCGGATAATGTGCTCAATGATCAGATTCCGAAGCAGATTCATGAGCAAAGAAGAATGAGTTCGCTTTTTCCTTCCTTGATATCAGATATTTTAGGTAACAGATAGTATGAGAGAGAGAGAGAGAGAGAGTAAGGAGCTGGCTCTCAAGTGTAAGGTCCTCGAAAGCCACCAATGTGTGTGAGGAAGTAGATCTCGAAGAACATCAATCTTAGCAAAGATGTTTCAGTTACAATCATCTATCCAGCGGTGATATGATGGGTAAAGCAAGGGGGTAAAAATTCTCGAATTCCCATTGCCACAGAGACTATTTCGCTTCTCCTCGAAGAACAAAGGATTGACTCTCGACTCAGTCACCCCAGATCACACAAAAGGAATGTTCACATTCAAGAATCCATATCTCCTTTTTTACTTTCCGAGAGCATTATCCCTTTTTACCAGCGGACTACATGAAAATGCCGACGATGATGAGGAGATGGTGGTGGTGGTGGAATTATTCTTACTCCAAGAGATCTCATTCTCCATGCAAGACGATCAAGCATCATTGCATTTGACAGCGGTGGATGAGCAGGAACTACTTACTGGCTGGCTCACATCCAACTGTGACAAGTCATCTACGGTGCCCTTTCCCCTTTACATTATTTGTTTTTCTATGTCTCCTTTTTTTTTATTTATAAGGGTGGGACTGTTTTGTGTTTTTCTTTGAGCATCAACACTCTACAATCACATCTCTCACACCCATACGAAAACATCTTTTGGCCTCCATGGATTCTGAAACCACTTCTTACACTCCAAATGCAGAACATCTTTCAAACCGAAGTTTTCTGATTTTCTTAATTCTCTCTATATTTTCTTCTTCTTCTTCTTCTCTCTCTATCTCTCTTTCCTTTCTCGGAGGTTATATTTTTTTACACATACGATAGAACACCTCAGTCTAATCTCCATCCGATCTCGAGCTACGTGGAGACGTCTCAATAATGAATTCAGGATAGAGCTAGCTAGGTGACTTTATATTACAACTGCGAGAATCACTAGCTAGCCAGTGAGACCATCAGTTGAGGATGTACACCTGAGAGGATGCATGCGCGGTGATCTCCACTTTGTGAGAAGAATGTAAAATGAGGTGGAGAAAACGAAGCAGTGCTAACGAGATGAAGATATAGTACGAAAATCATGCAAATCTCCGGGTGTTTGTTTCTTTGTTAGTTAGTTTGTTGAAGGCTTGGGGTTTGGGAAAACAGATTCCTTTCTCAAAAAACATTATTGCCGAGTAGAGAGAGAGAGAGAGAGAGAGAGGGAGAGAGAGAGATAACCAACTGCCTCAACGATCGCATCGATTATTTCCGCCTAAACATTGAACATGTCCGGTCGAGTTCGTGTGGTTTGTACGAATACGACTACAAACAAAGTCCTCGAGTAGAAAGATTTACGCTGCCTACCAATATGCTACCACTGCACAGCAGCTAAAAATGCATTTTAACTTTGTGTTCCCTCCAAAAGTCGTTAAGATGATTAGGCTACCGTGCAAATAACTCGTTCGAGTGATGTAATCAATCAATCATGTCTTTCTTGTGTCCAAAAATGGAGCATTATCTATATTACCTTCTCACTAATCGATTACGTGCGCACTCCATCTCAAGGAGAAAAAAACACAGTAAAGTACCAATTTAGGCCCGCCAAGTACCCTGGGGTTCAAATAAATTTCATCACCATGTTAAACCACTTGCGTTGTACGATGTAGGTTTATGATGTAGTTTCACTGCTCAGTTTAAAAATATATTTTTTATTTTCATGCTTATTCTATACTGCGATCCTCGTTTGATGGGATTAGAGTGGGAATATGTGTCCTCTCGAATATATATCACCGATGCAGCTTTCTCTTTCCTCGTCCAGGTCTGTACATTCCTCTCACTCGAAGTATTCTTTTAAGAATCTATAAAAAGTTATGAAATGTTTAGACGACGGGAATTTGTACAATCATGAGTGACTTTTACTTTCGGTGTGTCTTTACGTGACACTTTCTGAAATGGTTTATGTGTAAAGAGGAAAAACATTAGAAAACAGAAACCCCGGACTGCCTTTGCCCATCTCAGGCGGAGCTCCATTTCTGATTAGAAGGGTCTACCGCACTCTTCAAGAATACAAACCTTTCTAAGTTGAAACCATTTCGTGACATAGAACTTTAATATCGTAGATGAATAGACTTTCTAGCTCGGAGCACTTCCGTTTTCTTCATATCTATTAAGAACTCTCCCAATCCCTCCCTCCCTCTATCAGTCTTTCTCAGAGTTTTGCACTCTTCTAGACTCTCAGACATGAAACAGGTGACGATGAAACTCCAACCGCCATCGACCAGTTTCGTGTTAGATTCGAAGCAGCATATACACTTTTTGTCAGCAAAAAATTTGAAGCAGTTCTCGACACTCAAAATTTCCATACCAGTTACACTGAAAGAAGACAAGAGAAGAGGTGAAAAGGGAAACAACTGCCGGAAAAGCTAAGAGAAAAGAAAATCTGCATCCCGCTTGACTTTCGGTTAAAAAAAAAATCTTGCTTGTTACAAAGCGGACGCTTGGAACAACGATATGTTGATTAACCTTTTGAAGGTTACCTTTTGCTTGCTCTAAGAGGGAAGGAGGAATAGATTAGCACACTTGCGCAACCACTCACTGCTGCTCATGTAGAGGGGGAAAGTGAAGAAGAAATAGCAGACAAGATGGACAGGGACCCTATTGCAAGAACAGTGATTCTTGTCGATGGAGAAACCGAGAGCCTATGGAGGGATGGAAACGAAAACTTCGGTCAAACTCGCGGAGGAGGAGGGAGGGAAGACTCCACGAGACATGAGGAGGAGGAAGTTCAGTTTCAGGGTAGTTCAGTTACTGCTGGGCCTCTGGGATGAGCTGAGCTCGATGTAGCGTCATCCTGTCGAGCACAGCTTCCCGCAGAAGGGACAAGTAAACTCTATACGTGTATACTTGCTGCCTTGGCTGGTGGCTGACGCCATAGTCCACGCCATCCTTACGCCTTGAGCTTTGAACCTACGGACATTCCATGGCTGCACCAACTACTGCAAGGCCGCTACGACCTCACCAGAGTCACCACACCGCATCACATCGAGCTTGAATGCACGCTTGATGAAGAAGTTAGCTACTCAGCCACTTACTTACTGTACTCATTTCGCCGTCCAGACACCCAATTATTTCAAGCATGTAGCTGCATGGTGAATGTAAGGGACGCTTCAAGAAGAAGGCCCCCAGTGTAGATTATAATTGGTGGATGTCACGACGATGCGTCCGGACTTTAATGTCTCCTGCGCATACTGTACTACCGACCGACGGATGGATGGATGGATGTTCACTCGAATTATTCTCTTCTCTTTACCTTTCTGCTCTCATGAGATCGAATTTGTGAAACTTGTGAAATTTGATCCGCATCCTAATCAAGGTTATGATTGACCAAAGACGAGGAGGAGGAGGAGGAGTTCAGACACTTCAGAGGGCTTCCATGATTTCCATTACTGTACGTGTACATCACGGAAGGGGCACACTTCAAAAGTTCAACACCCTACGTGATCAAAAGTCAATACACTCACGACCTTCGTGGAAGATGAACTAAGAGGGAGATCTGAATCATGCATGAATTTGAAAGTTTAGAATGGACCTCGTCATCACCGTCAGGGCTCGAGGATTAGAACTCGGCCTCTCAAGAGTCTCGAGACATGGCATGTTCGAGAGGTTAGAGGCCTCTTGCTGTAAAGAAAGAAGAGTGTAGCTATGTGGTGTGATCTTGCACCTGCAATTAACTCGAACTGGTTTCAAAAGGCCTGGGAGCACGACCTTGATACAGTGGTTATATTCAACAATGTTTTTACACGCTTTGTGCTTTACCAACCTGGTCACTATAGTCTTTCTTTTCTTTTGATCATCGACATTGATAGTACCCATATTGAGTAGGACTTGAGTTATGTTGGGAAGTGTAGCTGCAGTGGCGGAAGATCATGATGTTGTTGTTTATGTGCTGAGTTTGTCACTCCGCATCTCAATGATTTTGGAGCATCAGGACAGCTTTAAGGTGGTTGTGTGGTTGACCGCGGTTTATTTCCTCAGAAATGCAATGAAGTTATTCCACCCATTGACAATCAAAGTGCGAAGGTTGTTGTTGAGTTCAAAATGGTCGAGTAAAGCTCTAGAGAATGTCGTTCTAGTCACGAGAAATGATTGAACGAGATGAGCATAATAAGGACGACGAAGTGAATATGTTTTGAAACTTTTGGTTTTAAAGTGCCCCCTTGTTCCCTTCAAGATGTTCAGCTGCGAATCATACTCGAGACTTCAAACTCCCAACAACCTCTTCTCACTTTGAATTCCAGTCCTCCCGAACTCGAGAGAGAGGAACTCGGTTGATTCCCATGATCTTTGATCATGTTATTCGAGTTCCTTGCATCCTTCAGAATACTCAAACTATACCAAACATCAACCTCCCTCTTGTTTGAATTCATATGCTAGGAGCGGTAAACGGAAAATCATCATCTGCTTGCCTGATTAACGAGGAGGGCAGAGAGACCATGATGCATGATCGTCGATCCCGAAAACTCAGGGCCGTCAAATCTGGCATAAAGGTGAAGTATTTCACTACGAAATTTACGCGTTTCAAGTTAGTTCCACAACTTCCTCAAACGAGTTTAGTGAGCTGATCAGTCGTAGGGATCACTTACGTAGTCATACTGCCTAAAACACCAGGTCAACAGATGAGATACATTCTCCTAGAGCAGATATGTCACCAAATTACTAATCTTAACTATAGTTTTGTTTGTTGCTTGTGATCCACAAATCTCCACTTTGCCCAACAAAAGTAAGCACTGGAATATCATGGTACAGTACTTGCTTGCAAAGAGTCCTGGACTACTGGATACGGAAGTCGTGCTTGTATGTTATGCTTAAACAATGTTGCTTTGCTTGCTTTTGCTCGGAGGTCATGGCCATGCACAGTACGTGCAAGTTCGGTGTCATGGCACCACTGTGGAGACTGTACCATGTTGCTCTCTGACCACTACGTGATGAAACTCTACTGTGGTGACCAGTGGACTGATTTCTCGGGGGATTCAACGTTTCGTTTTCCTCACACTTCTGATGCTGCTGCCCCTCGCCCGCCCCACTCTGCTGAATTCCGCTAGACAATGCTGTTGGTCTTTCAACTTTGCCGATGACCAAGGATTGACTCGACAAAGTTGTTTCTCTTTGGCGAGTAGGTGAATTAAAGAGGCCCACGACCAATAGCGAGCTACCGGTGTTCAAAATGAGATACCTAGTGAACAAACTCTTGTTGTGCATTCAACGAAAAGTTGCCACTCCTTCATTTTCGAGTTTGAATATTGGGAAGATTCTGCTGTGAAACGATTTCAGCTCAGCTTACAGACAGGTGAGCATGTGAATCTAGTGAACACATCCTTTTGGGGTAGAGTGTCAAGGTTGACACCACTGTCGACAGTTTGAATCGTACTTCCACCTCGTCCCAAAAAGAAGAAGTTTAGTTCGCTCCCAATAGTCAGCCAACTACGGTTCTAGAAACTCTCATGGATCTCAGTGAACAAAAAAACCTGAAGCTTTTCCAAAAGTCGACACGACACGATCCCAGCTGACCAGGAGCGAAGCAGAATTTGGTCACTTTGGCCACCATGGCGTCCCTTGTTAGAAGGGTGGTCTCTCTCACTTGCCCGAAGCACAAATCAGCTCAAGCTCATACTTGTGCTCATGCTCCATGCACGAAAACCGGTGAGCTAGAGTACAGCCATAATGGAAGCTGTTCTCATAAGGAAGCTTTTGGACGAACGAAGAGATAGATATACGACATGGTGTCTCCTCTCCGCTCCTCTCGTGTCTGCTTGTGCTTGTCTTTAGAAAGATGGTAGTTTCTTGAAGCTTTGAACTGGTCGACTTCACCGTCCTTGCTTTGCCAGTGGATTGCATGTTGTCACCTCCAACGCGTGGTCGGAAGAATGTTGGTCCCAACGTCAAGCACAATCTGAACACGCTGGATACTGATACTCACAACATCATCCTACCGCCACTCCACTTCTTCGTTGTCTAATACCTCTTCCTCTTGCCATCAAGCGAAACCTCTCGGGACACTCCTATTGCAACACTTTTCTTGTGGCTTAAGCTTGGAAATCCTTAAAAGATTGCCATTCCTCCAGATAAGAATCATAATGTATTTAGTCTTTGGTTGTTTTTGAATATTTACCAACAGGTGGCTCCCTTTCTTCATCAGCAGTTGACTTCACTCTACAGAAAACTCGGGTGGAAACATATTGTTGACATTTTCAGCAAACCAGAAGCATAAAATAAACCATAGATACTATTGGATGGTTTCATTGCAGTGACCATGAGCCAGAGCATACAGTTTTGCCAAAAAGCCTCGTTGGTGGACGTACGAGGGTACGTCCATGAGGTCTGCTGGATGGATTAAGATATCTCGAAGACGTGGACGCCTTTCCCACTTCGGGGAGATGCAAACTTCAAAAGGTTGCTCTCTTGCTTACTCGTGGGTCGTCTGTCACCTGACTAGCACACAATTATTAGACTAATTAATCGCGCATCCTTTTTGCTATGTTACTTGGTGGTTCCCCGTTAAAATAAAATAAAATAAAAATTTAGTCGCGCATTAGAGTCTAGCGTTAAATTGGGCTTTGTCCACAAGGCAGCTACTTTAGTGCATTGCAATCCAATGCACACTCGCGGTCTTGTAGCGGAAGACAAATTAAAGTGATAAGAGATTCAGAACCGCCATCTCGCTGAACTAGAAGTAGTTAGTAATACAGTAGTAGGTACTGTACGCTGAAGTAAACCACGTCCAATTCTAAGGCCGAGGCAAACCGTGTACCGTAACCCCTTCAGAATGATAGTACTGGACCTGAAGAAGCGTAAGTCCACAATCTTGGGTCTAAGATGGGTGTGAGTTAGCCCCCAATGCTACCCCGCAGTTCAAGTCGGGTCGGGACTCAGGTTTAGAGGCTGGGCTTCCACGGCCACTCCAGTTCTCCAGAACTCCAGGAAGCGTACGGAAGTAGAAGGGACGGGGTACTGCAAACGGCCAACTTATTCCTAAACGAGTTCAAATCACGAGATTAGAGTGGAATTCCCTCCGAAAGCAGGAGTTCGGGGCCGATTACCGAGGTAATGAGAATTAAGCACTGGATAAGACGAGCTGAGCGCCTGCCAGTAAGTTGCAGTAAGTGAGCGGTAAACGTCTGAAGCCGCAGCAAAGACCACGTGATGGGGATAGGGGCCGGGTGTGGTTACTGCCACGCTTCGGGACTGGTACTGGTACTGGGGTACCGCGTACAATAGCCAGGAGAGGGGACCCTCACAGTGGGACCCCCCACCCGCGGGTGGTGGGGGTGCAGGGGAGGGGGGTAAATCCTGGCGTAGGACAAGAGACAGCAGTTCGTTGTGGGACAGTTCGTTTCCCCAATCCCCATGCTACCCGATTCGTGGAGCCGCCGGGTGAACGACGTAGACTTCCCAAAGCAGGAAGTGGTCATGTAAAATAGCTCAGCCCTTCTCTTGGCCCAAGCCCGGCCAGTCCCGAGTCTCAGGCCCTGGCCCTTGCCCTTGCCCAGACCACACCAGTCGCCTCAGTCGTGTTGCATTTGCGCTAGTCTACGGAAGAGAGATTTATGATTGAGGCTAGAATTATCAATGAGTTGTGGATGTTTCTTGTAGACTCGCGCTCCTGGGGCTGGAGCAGCTGCTGCTCTTCCCCTTCCTCTGGGACTCGTTTCAGATGATCTTCTCATCGTCTCTCTGCTTTGGATCCGTAGATCCAGGTCGCAGATCTCGATTGCCTGCTAGCCTGACTGCCACTTCTTTTCCTCCTGGCTTGTCTTCTTTCTCTGTAGAAATGATTTCGAAGGAAAACTTCCGATGCTGCCACTGCTCCAGAACTTCAGAATTAAAGAGAGAGAGAAAGAGAAAGAGCTGGGGCTGTTGAGTTCAAGGGAGAGAAAAAGAGAGACAGAGACAGAGAGAAAGAAAGAAAGAAAAGGTTATATAAATTGTTGTGCATGAGTGAAGTGTGAGTGAAGAGGAACTCGGGACTCGTTGAGAGAGGGAGAAGCAAAGATGGGGGTCCATGCTGCTCTGCTCTGCTGATCTCAGATTAGCTTAGCTCAGCTCAGCTCAGTCCACCTCTGCTGTGCGCAGATCAGATAATACATCAGTGGATGATTCTTTGGGACTACCGTTTGGCGTACTTCCCGATCATGAGTTGTTGTATCGGTTTTGGCTGGTAATCTGATGATGCAATTTCGAAATGGGTTTTTTTTTTATTCTTCTGCTGCTCTGCAACTGTCGTTTTCTCTTTCCCTCCCTGCCTGCCTCCCATAGATTATATTATGTGTTCGTCTGGGAGACTCAGTCAGTCTTATTTACCGGCTGGATCAGCAGCTCTGGCATACTCAGAATCCCGGGACGCTGGATGCCTAGAATTTCGGTGTGTTCGTGAGAACTCATTACCTACTAATTCTGCACTTGGTGCAATCATACTCAGGAACTTTACTTTTCTTTCCTTCCTTTTTCCCACCCCGCCTTCTAAATCTACTTTTAATACTAAGTCCACAGGGTCATCAACAATGCAGCCTTCCAGGTACATGATCCGCAGACAGGAGTCTCTAGAAAAGTTAGCATCTCGCTTCCGTGTGTGCCCCTCGTGCTCGGGTTATCCGCATGAGCACTTCATGTACATTCACGGTGGTACAATGTCAGCTCGCTACGGGAAGAACGTCCAAGACTTTCGACACAAGTACTTGTAAGGAGAGAATATCAGTGGCAGGCGATGAAGAACTGAAGAGGCGTAGCAAACAACTCACCAATCTGAACTATCCAAGTACAACACAGCACAATACCATGGCCACCAGAAAATAGCTTCTGGGATTGCATCATCAGACGAGCCCGAGTCCATGCAAAGTCACGGGAAGTGACTTTGCATCGCCGCAGTTACTCCTCTGAGCACGGGGTAGTAATCTCCCGGGAAGGTGACGTGACTGTCGTGGTCAGTGTGGTGGTGCCACGGTGCCCCCACTTCGATCGCAGACCGCCATAATAAATATGTCCCTCTCCTCGTATATTCGAAAAGATTGGACTGTCACCAAGTTGCTTGGCAGGTGTCCCTAGAGCGCCGAAGGAGGAGAGAGGGCACTGGGCAGCAGCAGCATTGCAGCCAGCATCCATCATGCATCTGGGCTTGAAGGTATCCAGGGTCTGTCATCCTGCCTCTGCATGTGTACAGATCACGTATTTGTATCAGAAAAAGGTAAACGTGTTTATCACCAAATATAGTAACCACTGAGAACGTAATTACTACTTTCACAAGCAGGTACTCAAGAAACGTGTACTCCGATTTTATTACCGGCTAATAACACTCGGATCAGTGAATACAAGAAATAAAACGTTTTTTATTCGGTAGAGTCCATTCCCATTCCCAAAGGGGATGCTGAAATACTACTGTAAGAAAATCATGATTGCCTAACAGGCATCTGAACGGTCAGTATATTCACCCAGCAATGAGATGGAGGAAATTAGATCGAAGATTATGGTTTTGTGTATATGTTAACGGTACAATACTGGTACTTAAGACCTAGAAGACGAAAGTAATACAACTGATTGTAATAAGTGTGTAGCTCGTCCTTAGAGTTCATGCATAACCTACAATGATCGATTCAGAAGCAGCTTTGTTTTGCAGTTGATTAGTAAAGACGAATCCCAACGTTGGGAGCAAATTGGGAAGTGGGCTCCTCGATGGTTGGCTGGCCAAGGAATGAAATTATCTTACAAAAGACGAGGTTTGTACCGCTTGTGCTAGCACTGGCACGGCCTCGCAGTGATGCCCCTGATGTCGCTTATTACTGCGTGGGGAACTGGTGCTGAGATGAGTCTTGGATTGGTGGAGGTTATGAACAGGACACGGAGTTCTGTAAAGTTCAGTTCGTAGGGTCGGGCCGACAAGTACGTAATAATGCAGGATTTGAATGCTAGTGGAATTCAGCAATGCCCTCTTCTGTTTTAGCAACGCTGGGTGTCGTCTTCATTTCCCATAGAGAACATTTAGCGAGCTGGCTTCGAACCAGAATCCAACAAGTCTTTTGCAGTACGAGAGCAAAGGATCGTTGGAGAAACTAGCGAGTCTTCGAGGGACTGTCTACATTTCAAATGCACGAGGTCATTCTATCTTGGAGAGATTTGCATTCATTTATTCACCACTTGAAGGGAGAGTATTTTTAATAACATGCACTCATGCAAATAATCAAAGAGGAATAATCCCATTCAATATTGACCTAGAAGATGCAAGTTTTCTTGTGATTTTTCCTCATATTTTATCTCCTGACTCCTCGAAATTACATTTTATATACGCGCATTATGTACAGCAGTTTATTTGGTAGGTAAGACTCGTTTGATTGTATTCAGCATGTACTCAACACAATCGAATGTATTCAGTATAGAGCTACAGCGCTGGAGAATGTAGAGTCCCAAATTATTTTTCCATCCGAGATTTCTACAGGGGGGAAACGGATAAAATATTTGCTAGTGATGATTGTAGTAAATACATTTGGGCGAATGATCCAGAAAAAACAATCATGTGCGACTCATAAAGACGCTATTTCTAGCTACAGTCGCCCAATCGAAAATAAACTTCTGCTCATGAGCTTTCGGAGCATTACCTCCGTTGATATGTCCAAGGAAAAAGCCAGGTAACAGGCCGAAGGAGAAATTTGTCGGTCGTTCAGTGGCTCACTAGGTGCAGTTAAGATCTTTTCCTCTATCCCAATCAGCGATGGATGGTTTCTTTCCAGAGTTTCCGTAGAGTTCACGGTCGTCCATCAGGCTCTAGAGCCTCGGCCGTCTGCTCTGCTGGTTTACAAGGCTGCTGGCTACAGGACCTTCAAGTGTAGAGTCATCTTTAAAAGGGAGGACTTGTGGCCAGTATACAGAGACGATGAATGATGGTATAAGCGCTTGTCATTAATACTTTGGATGACAGGTTGTCGAAAAATAAGCAGAACAAAGTACGATGCGTCGGGCCCCTTGGTAAACAAGCAGCTGGATTTGAGCTTAACACTCTTGGGACCACACTCTCACCATGTGCGAAGAAAAAATTGAAAGCTCCCAAAAGGGAACAAGAATGATTGACAAGAAAACTTTACTGATTGACCCGCCGACGACCTCATCTGAAAGGACTCATGATTATTTGCATCACCGGATCACTGGAGAGTCGAGGCGCCATTGCATTCCATTGTATAAGTCTCCCTTGTGAAGAAACGAGGGATTTGCATTTCCTCGATATTTCCAATACACACTTTATGTTTTGTTCTTTAAAAAAATAAATTACTGAAGCTTTGTAGCCAGCCCACATATAGTTTAGACTTCTGAGGTTGCGCCCTATGGTTAGTTCCAACCGTCGTAGTAAAAATACCAAATTAGGTTTTCTGCATGCAGTTAGTTCCCACCCACAAAAGGTATGGAAGTGTATGTGACAAAGCTAAGTAGGAAATGATGATGAGATTCATCCCTCCATTTGCAGCTCTGACTGTCAGAAACTGCAGTAAGCATCTTTGGACACCTAAGAAATCCTTGAAAGCGTTGTTTAAGCATGGGCCGTCTCGTCTTGGTGTGGACAATGGTATCAAACAAATGGTCTCCAAGACAAGAAAGATTTGCAAATTGCACGTACTCTTTCTTTCTTTCTCAAGAGGCAAAAGCACGGAATCTATAACCTGTCAAGGCTTTCTTTACAAGTCATGTCATCTGTGTGCTGAAATCAAGTTGACTCTTGACACGCCATGAAACCTTTTGAATCAGACCAAGAAGAGGCTCAAATTGAATAAATCATGGGGTTTAAGAATCTGTCAAAGTGTTACCACTCAAGTCGGTAACATCCTTCCTCGTTCTCGAGGCCCTGCGTTTCCATTCTCAACTCTTGCGAAAGTGTACCCTTCGATCAAACTGAAGCTTCAATACTAACGGTTTGCGCCATTGAACCCCTCCTCCAACGGTGGGAACATTTTTCACTGGCACACAGTATGTAAGTAAGGGAGCAAGCAAGCGTGGTAGCTGCTAGTAGCTACTATCCCATCCCCCCATATAAAAACATGCAACATCTACCATCTTTTGACTTGGAATATGTTGCAAGTTCACGTGCTTCGGTCTGGAGACTTGCAAAGAGCTGTTTGCTAGCTCTAAAACCAAAAGTGATACTTTCGGTCGGGATAGACAGAGTATACGGTATGCACCTGGAATTGTCATGTACTGACACAACCGTACGACCCTTGCTTCTGCAAACCCTGGGATTATGGATTCTCGAATAAAAATTGATATTATTTGCATCTATGATCGAAATCCTCGTAGACCTAACATCCTCGCTCAGAAACTTTTGTTCGAAATCTTGCTTCTTTCTTTCAAACACCCTCTATGCCAAAAGATATGACATAAGTGAGGGCAGGTTGAGTTGGGGAGAGGGAAATCAGATTTACAACAAGATTTCATCCGGACGAGTTAATCCCTCTTATGATGAAAAATGGCAGTTTGGGGAAGCTGTGCCAAGTTTGTTTTGGACGCTGAACGTGGCGAAAGGTTGACGATGGAAGGAAGATTGATGGTGCTGAAGCAAAGGAACTTTGTCTGAAGTCTATTTGTAACAATGCTGAAGTGACCTGTAAGACTCGGAATATCTACCATTCTATTATTCTTAAGTTGATGAAGCAAGAGCGGATATGGATGACGCGAAGCTGAGTGATCGAGTCAGTCCCTTACTTGCAGAAATGAGAATCAATAGCCTACCCTAGATTCACAAAAATCCAGCTGCTCAGAGGAGACACAGGAACTGCTGCTTCTGCTCCAGTTCACCACTTTTCGCCATTCTCTTTTTTGCTCGACAAAACAAACAAACAAAAGCAACCTACCAATTCAAGATTCGCGTCAGGAATAAGACTCCTTTTCTCCTCCCCAACTCACAGAAAATCCATCATTTCATCAGATTATCAGACCAACTCCTTCACAACCATCACATGCTCTCGGAGGTATACCCGCTGGCCGAATTCTGCAAGCAGCTAGCCCCCTGGAACCAACCTGGAGGCCCTGGATGGATCATGAATCCCCCTTTCTGTCTTGTCCTACGATGATCTATACAAGTAGATTGCAATGATATGCAGATTCAGATTAGGCTGTGAGTTTCGCATGTACACGGGGTTTTGTCGCTCGTGTGATCTGGACTCTGGACTGGGGACCGGAGCGACTGATAATCTTGTCCAGAACTTCCGCCTGCACGGATCAGATTTGGGGGGAATGGGGGACTTGTACGCCTATTTCGTCTTCACGGCGCCAAAGGCTGAGGATCCTCTGGACTCTGGAGATGGACGGAAAGCGTTTCCAGACTTTGTGGCAGTTTGCCGTTCTTTTCGTAGCATGACAGTGAGGGACGGACCGGACTCCGTAGCCGACCATGTCTCCACTTGATTGCATTATACTGGACTATAGACTACAGTCCTCATGATGAAAAGGCTTTCGAGGAATTCTGGCGTTAATTGAAATATCTATTTAAGAAAGCAATTTCCATGCTAGGACCGGAGCTGTGGATGTACTGTTGTGTGTAATCACTTTTTATCATAGTCTTTCATGGCAGACGTGGAATCTTGTAATGGTTTTGGAGGTTTGTTTTTCGTACTAGGCGGGCAGATTCCTGGCTATTCATTCATGGAGTTGGAAATGAAACCGTTGGAAAGCAGACCTCATCCTACCCGTTTGGTTTCATCCCTGTACAACTTGACTTGATAGTCTTTCATCCTTTTTGTTATATTACTTATTGTTATATTATTTCTCTTTTCTTCTTTTATTTGTTGTTATAAAAAGCTTTCGTCTTCGTAGTTCATTTTAATTTCATTTAAGTGTGTGAGTTGATGGCCCTTCTTTCTAACACGTGCAGCATGGCTTTTCCAACGGAGACGACATCTCCATTCTGCTGTTGGCTTTGTAACGGGCCAGTCATGCAGTTCAATTATGGAGTTGATGTAGAGGATTTGGAGATGGAACCATGGATGCATTATCGCCGTTTGACAGGTTTTCACGCTTCGAGGTTTCGATAGTGGTTGAGGTAATTGATCGTTCCAGAATTGATCGTTCTCAACAGTTTAGAGAAGGATATTATCCAGCTGTCCATCTAGAATTGTTCACTGGCAGGGCACTGCTGCCTAGTGTTGTTGGTAAGCACTTTACATACACACCACACTTCAACTCAAACATCTCCTATGCATCTATGAAGGACTCAATGACCTTTTGACTTTTTGAGCTTTTGACTTGGATAGTTCAGATATCTTAGGTGTTGTACTACATATTTCCCAAGTATGATACTATTGGGACCTAGCCCCATGTTACCGGTTTGGTTCCATCCTTGTACGATTTGATGGGGTCTTCCCATCCCTTTTGTTATTATACTTTCTCGCCCGTCAAGGACTCAATGATCCATCTAAGCTCAGTTCGGCAGCCTCGGCTCATGGCCTAGCCTATCAGAAATCTTCACATATCTATCCCAAACATAGCTTGTTCAAATGGTCAGCGCACATATAATCAATCATGTCTTATATGTGCTTTTCTCATATGAATCCTCACACCATCAATGGACACACTCTTGCTCTACATTAAACACTTGCATAATGGGTAATTTTACCATCATAAACTAAACTAAGGAGCTGCTCCTTGATATTGTCGTATCTCAGCAAATATAGTTGTAAGATCAAACATCACAATATATAGATCGTCATACACCAACACAAGTGTACCAAAATGAATCTTTTCTACTCTCAATAAGTCCACAATGACATTCTGCTCATAACCATAGCATAAATTAAAGATTACAGTCCAACTAAATTCACTTTGAGCTTCAAAGACTCCAAGTTCACACACTAGCTAATATCCAGCATAGCCACACTCTCAAAGTCTCAACTTCAAAAATTGCACCCTATGGAGTTCTAATTTGAACTCTATCCCTGTTACATTAGATCTCCTAACGGTGCTATTGGCCCCAACATCATGTCTAGTGCCAACAACGCTAATTGCACTACCGGCTCTAACTGTTGTATCTGCTCATGCATGCCCACACCTACCTAACTAGGGTTGTCACTACATAAGTTGTGACATATATCCTGCACATACATATTGTATCACAACATACATCGTTGTTACATCAAACATCATAATACATAGATCGTCATACGATAACACAAGTGTATCACAATCGTTCTCCCTAACGGGCGGTTAGATCCATCTAACACTAGGTATCCATCTAGTCCATTAACATGCCCTTTGAGGGGCTAAGATCATGAGACTAGGTGCTACAATGCCCCATCATTAGTTGCCTCTTTGCAATCCATATTATGTAACTATAAAAATAAGCTTGCATTCTAATCACATTGAAGACATCTCCACCGTCCATTGGGCAATGCATTGAGAGGAGCTATCAAACATGACATATGTCATCCTCTCAAACAAGAATCATAGATCAATATATTATGGCTTCACCAAGTGATCCACATAACGTACATCTCAAGCATGCCCGCACAACTGCCAGACTTGAATCTATAGTATCATAAATGTTTGGAAGTTGACATGACACACAATTACACATATGATCATTTCAAATCATACCCTCACAACCCTATGGTATCAAAACTCTAGAAGGTAAAATCTCATATACTAAAAAAATTGTGCGATAAGTATTAACATCCAATGTGATCGATGCATTCTGCTACAAGTAAACGTAATCATCAATATGAAATTTAGAAATTTAAGATCGATATCCACCTCCTTGTATGGTAGCATAGCGCAAAGTAACTCTATGTTGAGCAATAGTCACGTTCTCAAATGCCATGGGCATTACTCTACAAAAGAGTTATACCCTTTGAGAATTAATCGTTATCCAAACATCAAGGTTATCCAAGTCCAAGGCTTAAGCTAATTCTTGACGAATAGCTACAGGTAAGTTTGGATCTCTATCATATAATAGAAAGTAAGGTGAGAAGCACCCTAGAGATGATTGCCAGATAAATTGATAGCCCATGGCCAACAACATTAGTTGGATGTTTTAGTCTCCTAAATTACCTTTTTCGAAGTCAAACTTTCTTATTACTCTCTTAAATTATTACTCTGATCAGGTAACACCTCTACTATTGCACCAAATTCACTAACTACTAAAGTTAAAAATCCATAAGTTGTTTCCTCACTTGACTTATCATATAATGCCACCAACTCAATCCATTTGGAAAAATGCTCAACCATGACCAACACATATTGATGGTATCAATGACAAAGATCTTGCAAAATCCAATCCTATAATCAATAGGGGATGTAGATGTGGTGTATGAGCATTGAATCATACTCTAACACAATCACATGTGATACATATGGTCAAAAATTGCAACAGCTAAGTTTGCATACCTCTCTACCAATAATGACTTTGAAGTAAGCTATATGTCCAATTCATTCTAAAATGACCTCACTCGTCATGAGCATGTCTGACCAACTGTACTCTCTGAGATGAAAGTGTCACGACACACGTTGTCATCTCCCCATATATGAAGAATGTATCTACCTTCTCATCTTAAATTCCAAGCTCTTTGTAGAAATCAATCTCTTGGCACTGAAAATGTCCACCAAAGCACATGTACGAAGATACTCCAACACCACCATGTATCATGGATGTCTAGAATTACTCCAAAACCGTCCTTAGTATCATTGTTTGAGGATAAAATATCCTTTCTAATCCAAGAGGGATATCACATAGCTCTCGAAATCCAACATACTAAAAAAAGTAGATGTATGTCAACCCGTCACTATTTCTTAATCAATATCAATATGCCATCGAACACCAATCGTGTCAACTTAATTTATACATGGATTTAGACTTATAAATCCACATCACAATTCACCAATTTAGGTTTATGTACAACCGGAAAATCATACTCTTGTAGATAAGAGCCCATCATGCAAGCTTTCTTGTAAACTTGTCTGATTCCATCAATCACTTTAATGATTAATGATGAATGTGTATTGAAGGAGTTTTCAAAAAAATAACATTTGAAATGTGTCGTAGCCCAAACAAAATATTCTCCTTTGTAAAAACTATACTTTGACTATGATGCATTATTGCAACGACTTGCATAAACTACTATAAATCACTTTCCCTCATCATTATATTGAATAAGCACTTCTCCCAAATCCAAAATACTCCAATCAATATGTATTTGAAAGGGACAACTTCACATTAGTCTCCTCAAAATAAGGGCAAATTTCAACCTTTCCTTAAGTTAATTCCTCTCCTCAATGCCTATTTTTATCTAGCTTTGTTACTCTTGTCAAGGATTTATCAATTGTGCTAAATCTTTAGACATATCTATAATAAAAGTTGACAAGTCCAAGGAATGTTCACACCTTACTCACATATGAGGGTTTTGGAATACATAAGATTTCCTCCACCTTGGTTTGCTAAACTCCCAATCCTCATAGGTATATGATATGAGCCAAATACTCCACCTACTCTTGAAAAAATTTATATTTTTCACGATGCAACTTGAGGCCATGAGCTATCAAATGCTCAAATACCTTTTATAAATATTTTTTATGCTCAATTATTGTAGAGCTATATATCACAATATCATTGATGTAAGCACAATCAAGTCCGGCTAGGATCTTATTGATCACTCTTTAGAACTTAGCAAATGCATTCTTCAACCCAAACAGTAAGAACTTCCACTTATAAAACATATCCTTGTTATGCAAATCAATTGTCCAAAAGACCATCTTGGACTTCTACTCATCTCAAATTTGGAATTGATGATATCCTATTCATAAATTCAATGTAATGAAAATCTTTGCACCACACATGCATATATGTGTATAATTGAGATATATATACTTCTTGACTAGGATCACCACTCATAGTCATAGTCTTCATATGATATCTCCACTAATCCAGCCTCAAGAAGATCTTGACATCTACTTTGGATCAAATCTATATCCATATCGATGTATCGATAAAGACAATGGAAGAGTGGTGCATAAGTTCTCAAGTCAATCTATATAAAAAAATATGTTCAAAAAATCTAAATCCTTATACTAAAGACAAAACAATTTCTGAAACTTCTTCGAAACCTCCACACATTACATCTTTACTCATCATGTCACTTTGGGACCAATCTCAATATCCCAAATCTGCTCTCTATTGACACTAGAGGTAGAAGATATATTAAATGGTTGCTAAACAAGAACCTTTGAGTATAAAGTATTTTATGCTCTCCTCTACCAAAAACTACTAGTTTAGTGTAAGCAACCTAGCCGTACTAGTTGTAATCTCTTGAGTTTTGTCATGAAACTATGTAGTGTTAAACATCGCTTGCTCCACGCAAAAAACTCCAATCATAGCAGATGTAGACTCTATGTCTCCTTCTCTAACATCCCACTTAGACCAAGGATGAGACCTTGAGCACTTCTCATCCTCGGTTTTTGCCTCCATCCTCTCAGTAGTCCAAGAGATCAACAATGGTATTGCAGACACACTTGCGGAGTGCATGGGTTTCTACTCGGGCTTCCAAAGCTCACAATCCATGTCACGCAGTGTAGATCTATAACATGATCCAACACATGATATAGTGATGCCTCTGACAAAACTGATGTAGTATCATTACAAAAGCCCATAGCTCGCTCCCTCTCATGAATATTAGGTTTCACGAATTGATGCAAGCGAGAATCTCATACAAGTCCAAGTTCTACTTCTTTATAGACATGGGAAGTTGGATAACTTAACAATGTAGATAATGTAGCTCTTGGATGCCCCACAAAGTTCATCATTGACATGGGTGACATGACATAATATACCATTGTTTGGGAGTTTCTACCCACATCCAAAATACTCTCTAATGTGAGATGTAAGGCCTTTGCATTTTGTCATATACTCTTTACAAAAATTCCCTTGAAAGAGGGTTTGTCCATCATAGATGTGCACAATGCACAAAATCCTAATCTTATTGCATCTAACAATACCATTGGTCCAATCCATGATCATATTTGATGTACATTTGTCATCACTCGTGTACGTAGATCATCCAATAAGGAAAAAATCTCCAAAATGTATGCTTGTGAATATGCTTGTTGTGTCTAGAGAGATCATAACACAAGCAACATCTCTCAAAATATACAAGAACGTGAATCTTGTAATCCATGACCATGAGCAACTTATGTATATCCCAGACATGGTCATATAGTAATAATCAAATGAATGGTACCATATCGAGCAAGATCTTGCACCCCCAATAATGAAATATATGACAACAAGGCCTATTGATATCCTTGAACCAATGATAGAAGACCTAGGTATCGTTTCACCAATTGTGTCACATGGCATAATGAAAGATGCATTGCAATCTCATCTTGCTCCACATACAAGTATTGATGTACTCATATGCAAGACTGTAAATCTAAACCAAATCTTTGATGATCCCTCGACACAGATCCAACACACATATGAGCTCCTGTGGATACTAACAAGCAATAGGTCTTGTATTCAAAGGTGATAACCTAGAGGAAAAATGGATAATTTCCTTCATCTCCTCCACCCTTGGAGCAAAAGACTCACTCCAAATCTGATGTATAAGCTGATTTGCCAACTTTTGTAGCTCTATATATGAAGTACATAGTGACTCATCCAACGTAGATGACATTATTCCATTAAGACTTGGAAGGATAACATCATCTAGACATGAATATTCATTTGCATCCATGTTTTTCTCCAACATATCACAATGTCAAGTAACGCAAGCATTGAAGATCGCAACATATGCAAAATCTCCACTTATTGAGAATGAACCGCACTAGTAATAGACTCAGTTGGCCATCACCAGATTGTCAACTTGGCCGATAAAAGATAATCTTCTCCCAATAATCAATGCTAAATTCCAACCGATATAGCAAATATAGCATTAATGTAACCATCAATACATCATAGTACTCTACAAGTGTAACAACATCATATGCTCAATTGTAGATTTGTCCATGACATGATCTGGTTGGACTTGTATAGTCAATTCCATCAAGATGACGTATGGTGGTAATGCATCATTAAAACATCTAAGAGATGTCTAAATCTGAAATAGACATCTCTCTATATATGCCTTCGCAAACCAAGACGAAGTAGTGCATCCTTACCCAACATAAGTCATTGAGCAGTAGAATCCAAGAACACTCGTTGAGTTTGATAAACCTTTCATGAAGGTCCAACCAAATAGAAGATAATGCTCATATTGTTTAACATCATCAAACTTGATGACACCTTGGTACACTCAGCCTCATTGGTAACTCCATCAGTCTAGCATAAGCATCTTGTCAAGTTTCACTAGTAGCGGTCTTGATCCCAAGATCAATAGTACTATTGATGTCAATGTCAGAAGCAACCAACATATCTTCTTTGATTTCGAAAAGTGTGGTTGCCAATTGTAATACATGGAATGATGACACCCCCATTGCCTTTAATTCCTTGGTTGAAAAATCATGAGAATGAACAAGAGTCTACTCCGCCCCCAACATTGCACTAGATGCTACCTCAAACGATGTTGATGGCCATATCCTCTTGACTCCATCTCCAAGTAAATCAACACTAGTTTCCACCCTCATCTCTCGAATAGATTATCTAGGAGTCATGGATGAGGTATTTAGTTCCTTAGACAGTGTGAAAGATTGAGGAAGTATGACTTGGCAGTCAACCTCCCCTCGTTGTGGATCCAACTCCACTGATGTTCTTTAGACTCAATAGTTTGTGTTGCACTACGAATACCAGCAACTACACATGTTTGTGCCGTTGCACACATAAATTGTACAACATCTCCATCATATGAAGTAGAAACACCAGCTATATGATCTTATCTTTGCTTGGATATAGCCATATTGGCTAATTTTTGCTCCAACTGCTCAAGTTGAGATGTCATGTTCATCTCATGACTAGCCTCATGTGCTAACATTTGATCATGGATTGGTCCTCTACTATCACCCCTACCATCTTGAACTTCTCACTATCTTCTAGGAATGTCATGATAACTCCCATTGATTGTAATTCTGGATGGAGATCAAAACATCGATCTATCATGTGACCATGTTTGTGACAATGCTCATATGATTTTCATCCAATAGGATCCACTCTTGGACCTTGAAGACAATTCTTTTATGATGTGACCACCACATGTCAAATACAACATCCTAACAACTGATTATTAATCTAAAAATGATGACATTGGTCTCAATCCTGCACCTTCATCAATTAGTCTTGATGATCAAGATTGTCCCACATATCTACCATAACCTCTCATGGTTTGTGTTATAGACTAGTAACATGAAGGAGTTAATGAAGATGGTGAATCCTTGCTTAACCCAACAGTCACCACTCTCTCCTACTGCATGTTGAGTTCAATAGGCTTAGCAAGACAAAACATAATGGATCAATGTATGTGATGTTTCATGTAATAAAGTGATATTTTTCACTCTACCTCTAAACTCCCTATCCAACATCCCATACCAATATTGGACAACTTGTGCCTTTGTCACCCCATGGATAACAATAATCAACCAATACATTTAAGTATATGACTCTCAAAGACTCTCCCCAATCTTTCGTTGGAACTTCTGCAAGCCTCTTAGCTTGTAAGTCCTCATCCATGGTAGTCTCTTCTACCGCTCAAAGAACTCCAGAATAAGGTTAAAGGTTTAAACTTCTAAATTCTTCCCATGTCAAATAGCTCAAAACGATAAACTTGTCCCACCAAACACTATACTAGAAGTAATAAATATGTAGTTTGGAGAACAATAATATCTCCAAACTCAATCTACTGATGATGTTCATGCCAAAATTCATGATAATCATCCATTTGTAGACCTTCCAAATGTAAGAATAGCCCCTTCCAAGACATGAACGGACTAAATAGCATAGAATTGGACATCCACTTCAAATTGCACCATGAGTCAAACTTGGATAAAGTCATCCAACTCAATGATATCCACTATACAAGAATATTATATGGAACCATTGGTAGTCCCATAGATATCGCCCATGTCCCACAACAAGGGTGTGGGGACACACTCGAGGATATCACCAAGCTCAATTTTGCCACTCTCAAATATCAAATCAGAGTCTTGTGTGAATGTCAATGTTGATGCCGCACTCAACGAGTGCATCTACTATTAACCCTAGTAGTCTCTCCTTTGAATACTCTAGAAAATTTTTATTGTGACATCAATGTATCACTTTCGTAATTGTATCAACAACAGGTCCCCAACTAGAACTAGAAATCACAACAAAATGTAGCTAAGGCATTGCAAGGTGCTCACATAAAGTCAATCTGAAACCTACCATCATCACAGAAACTCACCCAATCTACTAGTCCACAAGTCTTGTCTCATTGAGAAAAAATATAGATAATTTGATTGGTCCTTAAATCTACTCTCACTATCGGCTGCATACTTGAGCACAAAGGGAGGTATAGCAATTATAAGAAACATAAATAACAATCCTTCGTCTCAAAAACATCCATCAAAGGGATCAAACCATTCCAAATCGGACTTACATAGCCTCATAAAGGTATTTTAAAACACTAAAATTCAGTTTTGAAGGCCTTATGCTCTCCATATCGATAATATGACATTAAAAATCTAGTTGTATAAAATATTACCTTATTTTATTCTCTATCTTATGCAAAAAAAATATCATAAACGAACATCATTTATAATTTTTTAGAGATTTCAAAAATTATGGATTCTTATTTCTAATAAACATAAAAATTTCACATTTAGACATCATTAACCTTGTGTTTGATGTTTCTATCTCAACGGTAATTATTTTATATCCTTTATGATTCAACCAAATTTTAGATCAAACAGACAATATATGATAATCCTATATCATGTCACTCTTATTTTTTATTCAAAAACTTCAAAATAATAAATCTTGAACTTTGATCACTTCTGTTCTAAATCTTTTTGGACCAATATCAATTTTAAGCTCCAATATCATTGCTAAAAATTGATCCACTTGGTCAATTTTCAGCAGCACTTCCGCACTCCAAGTTATCAATTTGGAAATAAAACATTGAATTAAAAAAAAAAGAAACTCGTAATAGATTACATAAATTTTGAATCGACTTTATTTTAGGATCGCCACCATGGTCTTCACTCGAATTAACACCCTACACACTCAATAGCCAAAACAATCAAAACTCACCAAACATCTTAAGCACTCCAAGAATTCATAATTTTCACCACAAAATCCAATTTGAGTTGAGTAAATAATATTTTTTTATTTCAAAATGAACACAAGATGCTCCGTTCATAACCATAGCTTTAAATAGATATTACAATTAAGCGAAACCCACTTTTGAGTCTCCAAGAGTTCAACTTCTCACACTAGCTACACTCTAAAAGTCTCAATTTAGAAAATTGCATTCCAATGAACCCTCATTATAACTCTATCCCTTGAGACCTATGTCTCCTAAAGGCACTCGTGGCTCTAACTAGTAGTGCCTTTAGGAGACCTAGGTCTCAAGGGATAAAAATGGAATTAGCGTGTCACTAGCAGCGGGTTTAAGACTGTATGCTAGAAGGATTCTCGCTTTTCATCAGTCCACCGTGTCCCAGCCGCTTAATGCTTAGATTGTCAAGTTGTCTCTAACAACAAAAGTGTATTGGTAACCCCTCGTTAAAACTCGGTCGGTGAGTTACAAGCATCGAGCTTTCACAAGGCCGGGTGATTTGAGAGATATGTAAATGATTTCTGTCTGCTTTGATGTCGTTTCATTAATGATGCAGATTGATCGGCGTACCGTAGGACTGAGCGTGGGCAGGAAGATTTGTATTCCTCGTTGATTGATATGGGTTCCGTAGGGGTAGTCTCGAGCTATTTTAAGCACCTAGCATAAAACAAATTACATGAGGCTACGAGTCTACAAACTCCAGAAGAGGAGGAGGAGCTATGCACTAAAGAGTTTCTGTAGACCGGCTAGAGGTGGCTATTGTGTACAGGCCCATTCTGACGACGCAATGTGCTTTCCAGCATCCAGAGTGAGTGCTTTGAAACTTTGTATACAACTCAATTTGGCCTCAATCATAGAAAGATCGAGTACTTTCTTTTCTTACTTCCTTCAATAAGGTAAAACGTACTTAGCTTTTCCATGCAGTGTACTCATTTATGCTCGTAATTCAACTTGCAAATTAGTGAGATGAAGAGTGAAGACGATCATCTGAATGCACTACAGTTGTACATAGACTTGAACCACGCTCTCGCTGGCAAAGGAACGTCAGTTCTTTCAGCAAACGACATACTTTCCCAATACTAGTACTCGCTTTTCGTTTTCCTGTGTGATGGTCTCATGAACATCACGGTGACATGATTAAAAGGGACGGTGGTTCAGGAGCTCAGTGGTGAACGAATCAAATCTTTGTTAGGATTCACACCAAATCCAGTGAGATCTGTCTCTTCTTCCTCCCCATCACGATGTCTCCAAAGCCAGACGTGTAACAGGTTCACTTGCAAACCGAGCACATCGATCAGATTCACTCACCTGAAGGTCGACCAGGATTCCAGGGAGCAAGCACCGCACTCCACTACACAAATTGCACAAGATCCATGTCAATCTTCCATTTCAGATAATCACTCCAGCTCAAAAGCTGCTCTACTCTCTGTTGAAATACATCCCACATTCCCCAACTTTCCTCCTAAATTCACCCCGTAAACCTCTATCTTATCTATCGATGATAGACGCCTTAAGGGGCTTGTTACCCACTTACAGCTTGTGCTGCTATTTGCATTCCCGAGCTGAATAATTGACGACGAGGGAAGGGATCATGATGCTTGAACTTGGTGTATGTGCACAGGCAGAATTGTCTCACTATTGTTCGAGTGCTCTGCTGCTGGGCCTGTAGAACTGACAGTTCTCCAGTATGGAGGCAAGAGTAGGATTCGGGGGGGTAGCTGTGAGCTTGCGGGAGAGAAGCGGCGCGACCGCAGGGGACGGGGTAGAATCTGTCGGAACGATGAGTAGGACCACCGGGAGGAACCGGCTACACAGCGTCGTCGTACCGGTGAAAGAAATAGATCGCGGCGGGGTAACGTGCTGCCATAACTGAATCGCGATTTTAAGTCGCTGCCCTGCAACCCCTGGCTTCCCTGCCCTACGCGCTCGGCCCTGGCCTTTACCTGAGGCTGGGGCTGATGCTGATGCGCCGCCCGGTGCCAGACCCTTGCCAAGGGCCGCTAAGCCCCTCCTTACTTCCTTCTCTTAGCCCCACCTGCGTCTTCACGTGCTCTTCGCATCTTCCACGTTCCTCATCCGCCGTGTCCTTACTCCACTTCTCCTGCTGCGCTTGCGCTTCTGGGGACCAGCGCTCGATCCTACGCGCATGCTCAGAAGCCTCAGTCCTAGAGACTCCACACTCAAAGGTTCTAATCTAATTGCACTTTCTCTTAAGTCCAGAAACCTTCTCCAGTAGGTGAGTAGCCACAGGCTTCCCGTCACCAGGCGGTCAGTCGGGTCAGGTTTCCATGGAATTACCTTCGTGACGGGCGCAGTGTTCTTTGATCCCGTGTCGATTGATGAACGAAGGCGTAAGAAGACAGCTCTGATTGGCTGAGACGATATAACGGCGTGAAAATTCGGCTATTGAAACCCTCGCGACTCTGTGCGAGAATCCCGGAGCTTCTGCAGAGAGCGCAGGGTGGGAACCTACGCTTTGGGCGGTACAAGAACATGGGGCATCATAGTTTTGGAAAACGAACACTCTATACTGTGCCCCTGCTTTCGGAACCTCTCATGAGCTTGATGATTACTAAAGATGCAATGAATGAATGAATGAATATCAGCAGCAGGTATGTGCAAACGTATTCACCCCATTGGATTGATCCATTGTTAGACCTAGGGTAACAGTAGAGTTGTATGGATTTTAAGTAATCCCCGTTGCTGAAGCGCTTGCTCTTTTTCTAAGCATGATTGCACCCTCCTGAGGGTCGGTACTGTGTGTGTATAATAGGGCTTTTAATCGACAAGGCTAAGATACAAAAACCAAACGTAGGAGAAAAGAAATGTAAGGATTGAGATGAAAGATCTGGTAGCAGAATGATAAAATATGTGGGTGTGTGCCAAAAATCCACATATTTGGACAAACACAACATCCAGCATTAATTGAAGGCCAAAAAAAATTGAAAAGGGATTGGATATGACTTTGATGGTAACATACCACAAAAGAATAAAAATTCTTTCAATTTCATGCAAATTTTATCAAAAGTGAGTAATTTTTTAATTGAGAAATTACCATAATTTTGTTCCCATAAAAGACAAGAAGCAGAACAATTTACAAAACTGTGGTGTCTGATCTATTCTTCAATAAGTCACATTGGTCAAAAGGAAGATTCAAGTATATGAAGTTGTTGGAAATAAATATTAAGCATCATGGATGTAAACAATTATATTCATGATGTTTAATATTGTTACACATTGGATCACCAACATACACAATTGTCACTATGGATCAATATGATGTAAAACTTGAAATCTTAGGAATATCATCCAACTCGAAATATTTGAATACCAAAATAAAAAGCAACCCAAAAGGGATTAAATTTTTTAACAATATTTTCAAGATAAAATAGACCAAGACTAGCTAAGTATTACTATATCAATAAATATATCAATACTCATCCTTAAGTTCATAATATACAAAACTTGATATACATCTACTCAATGTTCCGTGTAAATCATATAGGCCTAGATAAAACCAAAAATTCGAACTTATCATCAGACAAAACCTATGTAAACACATAACTAAATTTGATTTTCAGTGTTCATATGTCTTATATCTTTATTACCTACAAGAAAATTATTTCAAATAAAATGATAGTGCATCTAAATGTATTTGATTTAAGCATAAAATATATAATTATCAGTCAAATTTAAATTAAAAGTGCATTTCAATGTATTTAATATTCACATGAAACTCATGAATACTAGTCAATTGAATGTTACTCACGTTATCATCTTATAGAATAATAAAATTAGTAAGTACTACAAGCATATTAGCTAGTATTTACTCCAACCATATCACTTTGTATGTTTCCTTGGTAGCTCGTCTATACTCCAAGTCTATATATGAAAAATCCTCTATAGACTATTTCTTGAATGCCTAAAAATAATTTCACTTTCAAGATTAAACATAGTGTGTAACGTAGAATGTATATTTATCGCATCATTTTTTCAATCCAAATCTATAAAACTATAGGAATTTTAAGGCAAATTGATGTGAATTGAAGTTCAAATTGAATTCTAAAGTTTACACATTGAAAAATAATCCTCACAATATCAAATGATAAATATCTTCTTATGTAATAAGTATCTTTTTATGTAATATGTAATAAGAAAAACACACTTATGTTTTAGAAATATAACTATACTATTTTTATATATATATATATATATATATATATCAATGAAAAAAATAAATTATTCCTTTTTACTCAAGCTATTCCTAGATGATGTCTAACTATATGAGAGCTAAAAATATTTTGACATTGCATTTTTGTGCAAAAAATATCTTTATGAAGAACATACATGGGATTTTGTTGGTCATTGATTCTAGGTATGCATGTCACTTGGCATGACGTAAGTAATAATTTTAACATCAAATCATTCATATGTGTTATTTTCTCTTGTGCCATAATTCAATATCTAAATTCTATGCACCACTCTTATCATACATTGTATATTACTTGAATAGATATATCAATATATTTTATTTGAATATGCCTTATACATAACAATACTTGTTATGTATAATGCATCTATCTTATGTGATTTTTTATATCATCTATGACATCACCTTAACTATTATTGAATCAAACTTAATAGTTTGTATTACCACCTATCTAATGAAGAGTAAATTCTTGATGATACCAAGAATAAGTATTACATCTTTGAGTGCCTTAACATCACATGATGTTTTGTTGATTAGTACATATTTTGTTTTCATGTGTGTAATAAGATGTTGAGTGTCATCTCTTACAAATATTACTCATGGAATTTTTATTGAGCTGAAGTATTTTTTTGTTTAATGTCATGTTATTTGAGTTTCCTTAGTCAATATATATCAATTAGAGTTGGTACCATGGTGTACTATGTTGAGCTCATGCGTCATCATCAAAATCAATCCTCATCTTCATCCACAGTCCTATAATTACCCAAAAAAAACTTCAAACATAATATATCACATTCCTTGATCCAATGATATCTAAAATAGCAATAGTTATCAGATTCATTTTTGTGCCTTGATTTTGATCCTTTGCCATCAATTTTACTGCATTTACCATCTCTGATTTCATCATATCTTTTTCTAACTCTAGATGAATAGTTTTGCTTAAATTGATATTGAGTCTACTATTGAAGCAACCTAAGTATCAACTCTATCTAAAATCATATATTATTGCATAAATATGATCATGTTAATTACAATAAGATAAGCTAGCACAAGAACTCATTTATTACTCTTGAGTTGCTAGTAAAGATACTAATTCATAATATCTGAAAAAATTATGAACTACAAAAATCAAAGTTTAAAAAATATTTCATAAATCTCTTAATTTAATGTAACCATGATAAAAATATCATCTTTAACCTTTCTCCTATACTACTTACCTAATCAACAATTTCTTTCATATAAGACATAAAGTCATTAAAGTTGTGAGATACTTGTATAATAAAGTTTAAATGTTATAATAACTTCATCTTTCTTGCCTTGATAGATGTATTAAATAACTCAATGACTCTTGCAGACTTCCAGCATTCGAAATATGTTTTATCATTAAATCCAATATAGTCACACAAATGTATTAGATCTATTAATATATCAAATATTACATCAAATATAGTCATAAAAATATACGATATAGTTTACAGTTTAATATATCATACTCATTAACTCTTAAACTTATTTATACTCTACATTTGTTTGATAATTGGTTATGAGCAGTTTGCTATTTACAATATTCATCAATACAAAATTTCATGTCATATAATTGAGTCTATATAGGATATATTTTTTGTTATCAAACTTTCAGAAAATCAACCATTTAGAGAGTTTTAAATTTCACAACCGGTAACACATAAGATAGACAAAAGAGATTTAAATTAGTCTAATGCAAACAACAATCTTCAGAATTATACAACTTATTGGAACATACTTAAGAAAAATGATGTGTTTGTATGGAACCAAGAATGCTTGTTGTTGTGCATGAGGTTGACATAATAGCAAGATGGTGGTATAAAATGTATTTTTTTGATGCACAATAATCCTCAAAAAATATAACTTGAGATTTTCTAAATTAAAAATTTATTTTATAAGTTTTAAAATTTTGATAAATTTAGATTTTATTTTGCATTTTTACACTTGTCAAGAATTTTTTTAAGTTTTTTACTTATCTATACTTTTTTTTTACACATCAATGGATTTAACTCATTTTTTTCACTCTCATAATATTGTGTTATAAATCCAATCATCAAAATGCATAGCAATTAAGCTTAATATGGATCATTTTGATGTTAAAGTTGAGGGAAAGAGTCCAAAGTCAAAACATATGATCATCAAAAGATCATAGCACCCTTGAAGATATTAAAGTGACATAAGTTCTAACCTGCATATATGACATATCACTAAGGTAGTTAGAAATATTACTAGCTAAATATAACTATTAACGATAAATATATCAATTATTATAAACTAAGAAAAAAAATTTAAGATAATAAAACATGAATACATTTTTTATGTTAAAGGGTTTTGGACAAGAGTTGCAAAATTATCTTAAACATTTATTTTTAAAACAAGGATTGCTATAATCATGAAAAAAATAAAAAATTTAAAAAGATTATTATAAAAAAACTAGATTATGATTAAATATAAATAAATAAAATTTATTTAAAAAATTTTCTTAAAATTATCATAAATATAAAACCATCAGTTGCTTGAGTGTTATGGTTGAATAGCTATGAAAATAATATAAAAAATTTAATCATTGCATGTTTTTAAAGTCATAGTTATCAAAATAATGTTAAAATTTTAATTAAAAAATATAAACTTATATTTTAATATGAAAAATTATATACTCTTTTTTTTAAATAATATACATCTAAGACATTAATTTTTTAATTTTTTATTAAAGTTTAAATCTATGGTGTGAAGTAAAAGATATATCTTCAATTAGTATTAGAGATCTAAAAAATTAGATGTAATTAATTATGAGCATTGCAAATTTGTATTAAATTATCTCAAACATGATAATTATGTTTAATAAAGTGTTGAAAATATATTATGGGGATTGAAAAAACTAAATTTATAAGTTTTGACTCAATGATATTCTTTGTTTCATGTCAGTACCAGCATAACAGTTCACATGAAATGTAGTTTTATTTGTTGAGACTAGTAAAGAACATGAGTCTATAAAAGATGCACATTGAGATTGAGGTTGGAGATGAATTGAAAGTATATGAGCTTCCATTCCATGATATTTGTATTATAATTTGGATCATTTATAGAAAAAAGAGTTTGAGATCTCATCATTAAGCATTCAACTGAAGAT
The DNA here is from genome assembly GCA_014180765.2 of Marchantia paleacea. Lineage (NCBI taxonomy): Eukaryota > Viridiplantae > Streptophyta > Marchantiopsida > Marchantiales > Marchantiaceae > Marchantia > Marchantia paleacea. The sequence goes on from MUAA02000018.1 coordinate 3,275,504, forward strand.
TTTAAAATTTGAGGGTAGAAAGTTTTTAATTTCAAACATATCAATCCTAGAAGTGTGTAGCAACCTTGAAGTTGGTAGATGACATAAGACCTTAAATTTTGTATGAGACATACTGGTAACATATGATGTTGGAGTAACTTTAATTAAATATAACTATATACATTGAATACATCAACAACTTTTCTCAAACTCACACTTTATTTAGCTTTAGACACATATTCTTAATGTTATTGTCTAAATTATGTACACTAAGTTGAAATGTAAGATATTAAAGTTTTTGTGAATATATTAGTAATCCGGTCTTCACTATTTTTAAAATCTGAATTCATCTTACTTTCTCACAAAAAAAGTGATATTGCATCTAAATTTCTATTTATTCTTAACATAAAATACATAATAACTAACCAATCAAATGCAATCTATGTTACCACTCTAAACAAAGAATAAAGTTGGATAATGAACAAGCCATATCAATTAGTAGCTAGTTCAACAATGTCATTTTGTATATATTTGCTACCCTATACACCACCTTTATAAATGACAAAGTTATTGTAAACTACCTCTTTGATAACCAATAAATAGGTTCATTTCTATTACTAAAAAAATTATATGATGTAGATAGCAATTCATGAGCAACTATATGATTGCTTTTTTATCAATTATTTAATAAATTTTCAACAATTTAAAAAAATCATAACATTTTTAAGTCTTGTCATTTTACGTTATGATGTTGACAACTATATCTCTCATGTGTAATAGGGTGTTCAATATTATTTTATATTTAGCAACTATCACTCATGAATTATTAACATAGAATTGAAACAATCTTTGTAATGTGTGTCATATAATTCAATGCATACATATAAGTCTATTAGTAAAAAAAAATACCACGATAATCCATGTTGAGATCATGAGTCATACTCAAAATGAATCATATTTTATCATCACAACAACTTAATTTTCTTGAGTTATTGACATGATTTCATTATGATTCTCTCAACAATATGGGGTTCAAATGGCCTCTAATGTTGTATGACATACAAAAAATCATTCTAGTACCATGGTATTGTTTATTTATTGTCAATCTCATTACCTTTGTCAATTCTTATTGCTCATATATTTTTTTATCTCCATAAGAATAACTCTTATTATAATATTATTGTTAATCTTGATAGTTGGAGTAATATACATGTTTACCTTTACTTAGATTACTAGCACATATATGTACATAGTATATTTATATGCTCTTATTGATTGCTACAAAAATAAACTAATACAATAATTTATAATTTTTTCTTCCGTCTGGCATCTAAACTTAACATAATACAATAAAACTTAAAAATTATAATAAAGATATTTTTTAATTTTTTAATCCAATATGATATTGATAAGCATATATTTTAATTTCTAATACTATGAATCTTATATATTAATCATTGTTATAATATACATAATATGATCATTAACAAATTGACTATCTTCATAATCTATTTGTTTGATAGCTACTCATTTCACAAAATATCAAATTTATTTACACTTTACAAATTTATTATATAAAATTTTCATTCTTAATATTTTATCTATAAAATTTCTTTTTTGTTATCAATTAAAAAATTAAAAAATATTGTTGAAAATCTTCATTTTGCAACCATAAACATACAATATCATCAAATCAAGAGTCTTGAACATTTCTAATCTTCTAAATAACACTATTGAAAATTTTTTTACTATCAAAATTACATTTTAGAAAAATGATATCCATTTATCAGTACCATACTTATCAACTATGCAAACTAATAATTTTAATCATTTTGCTTAAAATGATATAAAATTTAACATTAGTATGTTTTAAAATTTATAAGTAAATAAATTATAATTTTTTTTAATTTATCCCAAAATATCATTTTCATCTTCTAAAATTGTGATCTTGTCAAAAAAAATTGATTTTGTAAAAAAATTAAATTTAATGTTGAATTTTTTTCATTTGTTAGGATTTTTTTTTATCTATGTTATCTCTTTCTAGCACAATAACATAATTTATTCTATTTTCTTACAAATATTTTTATATGCATAGTTTTTAAAATTAGGAATGATGATGATAATAGATGAAGGATGCAAATGCAAATGAAGTAATCACCAAATTTTATTATTACTTTGATTCATATTTATAATTGAGATTTAAATGTGTGTAAGAGACTGATTTTCTAGATATAAGATCATAATTTTGTAAAAAAAGTACTTTAATTTTTATTTTGTTGTCGATAATCATGAAGTTAAACTTTTAATATGATTAAAATTGTTGTCAAAAGATTAAAAATAAAAAAGTTTACAATAATAAAAAAAAATTAAAATTTTAAAAATTACATTAAAATCATTAAAAAATTATTTCATTTTTTTAAAGTAATCAAGTTTAATAATAATATTCTATGGAAGCAAATATGATGAAGATGAATTGAAATTTAAGTACATTAGATCAAGATAGAGCTTAGATTGAAGGTAAAAATTCAAATAAATTTTTTTAATGTTTTTTTATAATATTTTATTTCTTTTTTTCCATCCTTATATTTTAAATTTTTTTTGTAATCAAAACATTCAAATCTCAAAACTCATTGATTCATCCATATACTTGGAAGGTGCATTAATTCTGTATCAAATTGATATAAAATTAATCATAATAAGCACAATATGACAATAAGAATGTGTGTTACAAGTGCATGTTCATTTCCTTATTAAATCTTATTTGCTAATGATAATCATGCATATTGAAACATGTATAGTTTGGAGAAACATGCGTAAAATATTTCTTTGACTCATTATCTTTTATTATTGATATTTTTAGCTTATTAAATAAATAATAGTTCCTTAAATAATAATTATTCTTCGATATTTTGTCAACAGATTTATCTTGCTAGAATTGATCCTAGCATTTGAATTGAATCCATTTTAGTGAAATATTAATATACATTTATTGCATTCAAAACAAAGGAATGACTCATGGATTTAAAATAAAGGTTTGGGTTGAAAAAAACAAGGAGAGTTAGTTATTCTTGTGTTAAATATCTATCTTTTCAATGTAGATCTAATAGTACCACATGACTACTGATGGTAATCGGTATTCCATAACAATGGTCATCAATCAAAGCAATTTTTTGAATTGTAGAGATTGTAACACAATGTAACACTGTACAAATACAATGTCTAATCAGTGATTGCAAAATGATGAAGATAGATAAATTTAATTTAGTTTTTTTTCTGGGCACTGCATGCATCTCTAAGAGTCTTCGAATGAAGATGATTACCTCTAGTAATTCTCGGTACTTTCGGATCTAGGCTCTACAGCAATTCCAACATGAAGTCTGATGCTGTCGCAATAACATTGTCTTGCATTAGATCAGTGATCACCATATCAATAACCACATACTCATGAGACATGTAAATATCAGCTCGCCAGATTGGCATTCATGTAGACTCGTGGGGTCTGAAATTTTCTGTGTGCATTTTGACAAAAGGGACACTCCTCCATTGTCATGTGGGCAAAGGAAGGTGGCAAAGGTCTAACGTGGTCTTGTGAATTTCTTCACCATGTCCTTTTGCTCACTTATGCAATCTAGCGAGTGAGGGATTTCTGGGCCCATGTACAGAAGCAAACGTGTTGTGCGGATTAAGCACCGTTTACGAGCACAATTTCATAGAATTAGATTCAATCATCGTGTCCATTGTCAGCCTTAGGATAGCGGCACCATTCACGGACAGACATCCTGACAGACAGCAGTGCTCCCCCAGCACAGCACCGTACCGTACCTCCGGTGGAAGAACGTCCTACACCACAAGGCAAGAGTCTCCAGACTCCATGGAAGAGAAACTGAAGCCCAGTTAGAGGGAGGAAGGAAAGAGAGGAGACCAGTGACCAGTGCAGCACGAGAAGTGGGCCGTCCAATGAGAGAAGCCATGGTCGTCGTTGTGTTTGAGGCTGTCAGGATTATTAGGATTGAGTCAACCCGGTTACCGCAGTACAAGTATGCAAGGGGATAAAACCGGTAACTTTAGAGGCATGTCCAACGACTCCGGAACGGAACTAAATCCCCCTTTTGCTCTCTCACCACATCTCTCTGTAGAAAAACCATCTGCTGGTCGGTCAAGTCAAAGATTTCTACTTTAGGCCGAGCCCGAGATTTGGGTGACCGAAATGCGACCACCTTCCTTGCTTCCTTTATTTTTCATCCGTTCTGAATTCGGCCAAAAGTCTCGCTTGTCCGTCCTCACACAGAGCTCTTGGATTCTAGGAGCTTCATGAATGTGATGCAAATAGAGATAGTTAAGACTAAAAGGCACATTGCAGAATTCACAGACTTAAGTGATGTCATGAGAGGATTTCAATCCGCCTGGATTCTGCTGCAGCAGTTCTGCAAACGAAGTAAAGAAAGGGAGGTAAGTGGGTGCTGAAGAAGACGAAGAAGAAAAAAGTCCGGGACTCGAGAGGCTTGCGCACATGGAACATGTCGGTTGATGTGGCTGAAATAAGAAGCACGAATGAACGAATCATTTGCCAGTGCTTCATTTCTTCCCTTGTTGCAATACAACGTTCTGCGCATGAGAGAAAATCTATTGAATAAAGTATTCTTCCAATTGCATATTATTGAGGTAAAATGAACTTGTGACAAGGATAGGAGGATGTGTATTCCAATTGGAATGTGATGTGCTTTGATGTGATGTGGATGATATTGAAACAATGGTCAACGAGATCATTCACTTCCTTGTGACATGAATTCCGGCCTCTCCTCCACAACGAAAAGCACTTTATAAGCAACAGGCCTGTAATAATCAGGTACTGAATTTCGGAGTGTCGGTCCGCTATCCACCCATCGAGAAAAAGGAGATGGAGGAGGAAGATTTAGTGATGCCTCTTCAATTCCAGGATGATTTGGTTCATGAGCCACTTGTGAAGTATGGAGCACTTTTGACGAAGATTTGCTGACAAAAGTGATGCCAAGTGTGCAGCCGCTCGTTGAGTCATACTTTTCTACATGAGATTTATGGCCTGAGAATCCAGTTGAGCTAAAACTTGCAGGGCTTTCACCTCGGCCACGGATCCAAGCTCACATGAATGTCAAGCCCTCAGATTTTGGCTTTCCATGCTGTGAATTGAGTCATGCATGTAGCCTCATAACTCTCAAATCATTTACGTCTCAGATGAGGCCTCATGAGCTGCCGACTTTTGTGTCCAGGACGGCAGTACATGATCCTCTACTTGCGACAGTTTCCGATGAGGGATTCATTTGGAACCTCCGGGCCTCATGAGCCTCTTCAAAACTTCCACTGACGATGGTGCAGTGTCTGTCATTCAATTTTCACCACGTGGATGAACGTTACCATGCCTTCCACAGCACACGCAAGAGAGAGAGAGAGAGTAGGCTCCAAATTTTCCATGGAATATGTTTCGAAGATATTGAATTTGCGATGAAGATGTTTGACCGGAATGGTTTGTCCGCACAGCTCAAACTTTGGTCGAGCGTTTGCCGAGCGAATCTGGGGGAGAGACAGTTTCAATCCATAATAAGAACAACTTTAATTGTCAGCCCTGAACGCCAAACTTAGCAGTTAAACGATGAGGTTTACATGTCCATGAAAATATGCTCGTCTTCTCCTGCATCGACGACGCTGCGTTTTTTTATGATCCTCATATTCATGGCATCTTCACCTGAAGAATGTCCATGCCCGGAATTCTCTCGGTTCAATCTTCAATCACCCTGCAGAGAGCACCAGACTTGAAAGCTAGGCCAAATTTAGTTTCGATCTCTCGTCATCTGCTTCTAAGACTTTACTAGATGACAAGCTGTATGTAGCATTGAAAGCTCGTTCTTTAACATGTCTCCGGAAGGTCCCATTAACTATTCCCCGATGGATTAATGAGTTTCAATTTCTATTCTCTCGCAGATTGGCAGAAAGTTGTTGCCTTCGGACGGCCGACTACGACTGCACATTACAAAAAAAACAGATTTTTATGCCATACTACTGGTCTCGTCATCAGCTAGGGTTGAAACTGTCATAGATTCTCAAGCATTTCAATGGAACCGATTGTTGCGGTTCATGCTGCCATTACCAACAGAATTCTTTATGAGCTGAGAACGCATAACTTTTGAGGAAATCATGGAGGCATGGCCACTACCTGATAAGCAAAGCAAAGCAAAGCCAAGAGTGAAGGCTCCAGAGTTATGGTCAGATGATGCAATTTTTGTCACACCTGCGTTTAAATGTGACCTTTCAGTTCAACCAGGATCTTCAAAAGCTCTGTGAGTGGTAATGAGGTTTGCTCTCTCCTCGAGCATTCAATTGTGTGATGTGTGAAATCCAGAGTATTCGCAAACATGTTTATCATGCACGCTTAAGAGCGGATCATGTCATATTTCAATTACACCAAAACGCTGACGACAATTCTGTGTAAGTTTATCTTCCAAGACTTAGCATATGTTGGTATGGACTTGTTTCGGACAGGAGTGACATGCCTTGAATCCAAGAAAATGACATTGTCGATGCATGGGCTCACAACCTCTTCGAACTAATGTTTGACCAAATCTTGAATACAATACACACGATTCGCAAATCCAAGAGCATCTGGGTATCGATTCGCAATCGTTGAGATGTGAACCTCATTAGGTTTTGATGGATGGATTGCATGACATGAATTCTAAACGAACTCGCTTTACAATTATGCATCAGGATTTGCCACTCAATGAAACCTCAGAAGATCACACGCACCTCTTGAAGGCTACCGAGTCAAAATCAGCCACTCGAGACATTTGTAGATCGAAGGTGATGAAGTCAGCATTCATAAAGTACGACACATACCTCTCCCCGTTTTGGGTCGGCCCCACCCCCACCGATGTATTTAATGTCCAACATTAAATAACCATTCAGACTAGCTATTAGTTACTTCTTTATTACCTTCTACGAGGAGAACGAGTCTGTTCTGGCGCAGCAATAGCAGTAGCCACAAATAAAATCCATCCTCGTTGCATTTGAATCTCTCTAGGCAAACACGGTACGAGTTAGAACTTGCAGGCACTCCACAAAGTTGTGGATTGCGATCATCACGTAACGCTACACTAGAACTTTGGTTATCAAGTCAAGACATCAGATCACGATGGAACGGGAACAGTCAATGACAGCATGAGGACATGATGTGTCGAACTATAAACTTCGAGCAAGAGGTAGGAAATGTCCACAGATGTGTGGGTTAGACAAAGGCCTACTTCCGAATCTTCAAATGGTGCTTTGAGCATGTCAAGCCCAAAGAGTAATGCTCTCTTCCTTACTTGGAACCCTTTTTCGAGTATTGGGCAGATGTCATCGCTCGTTATCATTCCCACTCTCCAGGGAATTTATTGAAAAGTGGTAGATTTTGCAGTAAGATTAACACATTATATGAATCTTCGGCGCTGGTTTCGCTTTCCCATCGAGTACACGCTCGTACTCCGAAACAAATTCGAAAGGGCAAGGGTATGAACGGAAAGTATGCATGAAGTGACTATTTGATAAACGTCATCTCCATACCTCTTTACACATTGCGAGTTTCGATGTTTAAGGATATGATGTTGGGGTAAAACCATTTGCACGCCAACATTCGAGCTATTATCGCGAATGAGCTGAAGACTTCAAAGTAGGCTTTTTGCACGGAATACAATCGACATTCTAAATCTCTGTGATTACTCGTGGTGGGGTGCTTATCTAGTATATATATAAAAGAGAAAACAAGACTACGATCAAACCGTGCCAACTACCGTGAATTTAGAGAAATTAAGGCATATACATAATCACATATGTGGGACACAACTGCTGTCTGCGTATTTCCACGTTTCCAGATTTCCATATCAAACACTAGAATTTATTTCAAAAACTTCACACTTTAAGACTGATACCTCTAGAAACTTGCTATAACCTTCCCTATTATGCAAACACGAAAGCACAGTAAACGGACTGAGTGGCCTGAAGTCATACTATAACATGTAGCCAAGATTGAAGAAAATCAAGATCCCAGCGGAAAAGTGGGAGCCAACTAATTTCTTCCTTTCCTCCACAATATTCAGAGCACACCTGCTGGATAGGTGTTTCCATCATTAGACAGAAACTGGATACGAAGTACTTCCTCATGACAAGGAAAGCAAACACCCGTCTGACCAAAGACTTTTGACCTGCAACCTGCCGGAACTCACTGCTGACCTGATCCCATATGATATCATACAGTATTCATATACCGACATACTTTTAATGCACAAGATTCGGTACAAACCCAACACAGGCGACAGCCGTACCAATCCTTCGACCAAGGTACAGACACGGCGGACAGAGATGGTACGATAAGTAACTGCCGAGAACTGTAATAAACTATTGATGGTCACATAATCAAGCAATCAACTTGCTGTAACATAAACCCAATGCTACATGTCTCCACATCAACTCTGAAAACATGGTAAAATGTGGGCCTCCCATCTGGACCTGCGTGAACGGAGCACAGTTAGAGGAAGTAACACATAATCACAGATGAATTTCTGATCACCCTGGAGGTAAGTCGGCTTTCAAAGTGACAGCTTACTCGGACAACCGAAAGCTAGCACTAAATTTGGTGGAAGCACAAACCATAGTTTCCTTCGCACCGTAACCCTTTCTGCATTCACTGCTATCTAAGAAGCTTCACTCAACAGCATCACAAACTTGTTAGGGAACTCCAGTGCTTGTACTGGAGCAAGAACACATGACGCTGGAACAACACAAACTAATCTCACATAAGGAATTCAAGATCTGAAGATCTACATACTTGGCTCCAAGCTAGGCGTCCAAGAGGTTATCAAGAGAATTATCCAGTGATCGTTCATCGACAGAACTGAAGCTGTGGGTAACTGCACTTCAAGCACGGACCCAAAAGTACTGATTGAAACGGTGATTTCTGCACTTGCTGCCAACCAGCAAATCAATATCATCCCGGAATAGGAAGTTCGGCACCAGAGGGACTTCGAAGCATGCGGTGCTGGGCACTCGTGGGGAAACAGCAGAACCTGAAGGTGTCAGAATCTAAGAGACCTTGGGTAAATGGAGAAGTCAGTCGGCACATTCGAGACTTGAAGCAATGGAACCCAAGTACCCAATGGAGCTTAAGGTGCAGCACCTCGGGGGAATAAAACACTACGCACTACATGTACCGCATGCAATGTAAAACACCACCTTCCAAGCACTGAGAGCAACCAAGCTCATTTTATACAAGTTACAGACTTGTAAAGCCCCAGCCTTCAACATCCACGCCAATTCAAACATCCAAGGAGCACAAATCCCAAACTTGACCCTCCACGCTTGACCCTCTGCATTTTAAGCAACTAAATTTGTGGTGCTAGCGGAGTGTCCTAAACATAATGAGCACATTCCAACTCACTTAAGATTGGCCTTTCGATATGAAGAGATGAGAAAAGTACCACATCCTGTATTCTCTAAATCCTTCATTATCGGTAGTCATGATCATTATGTGTTCATACCTCTAAGTCATCAAATAGTTCAAAATAAGGCCCTCAACTTCGAGGCTTCTTCGAACATCTCGTCACGGGTCCGATCCTTTCTCTCCTCGTCAAGGTTCAGATGTCCTTCGTCCTCTTTCTTCTTCAACTGATTGAGCTCATCCTCTTTCTTGTCAATCTGAAAATTGGTGGCCAGAACATTCTCAAGACAGCAAATATGGTTTATGCGCACACAAATTTCATGGAGGAGACATGACTTCAAAACGCACGTTAATAATCTCAACACAGACATACGCATGGTGACGGCAGTATGTCAAGTTTGGAATGATGATAAAACATGCAATCTTCAACGTTTACCTCGTCATAGATCTCGTCATTGTCCTTAAAATCCCTCTTCTTCCTCGGCAGTATATGGACATGTACATGTGGAACTGTTTGCCCTGCTTCTGGTCCATCCTAAGAAAATCACAACAAACACAAATATATACTCATTAGTATTGACCTGTAACAGCTGGAAGAACGCAGATCCCACGTCGACGGTGGGCGGTGCCAGCAATAACAGACTGGGAAGTAAAAGAAGTACGATGGGATGAATACAAATATAACACATTCAGAACATATGTAGAAGTAGAAACGCATAGACAATGTTCTTCACAAGAGATGTTAACCACCTCACATGATTACCGAAGACCAAATACCTGAATAGCTAGGGTTAGAGAAGATGCGTTGAAAAGCGGCTCAAGCTTCAGTCCAACTCTTTGTGCTGTAAGCCAAAGATCAGTGACTTCCTCTGCATTAAGATCCGTGAAGCGTGGAACCAGTCTCTTCGATGTGACCAAAACATGTTTGACAGTCAAGAATCACGTGAACGTTCTGTCACAAATATATCATTAGGAAAAGATTTGTGTATTCTCTATTAAGAATATATTCCAGTCGCGTTTTACTGGTACCTTACGTTGCCAAAGGCCACCAACTGCTTTTGTAGAACATGCATGGTCTAGGGCAATCTTAACATTGTACAAAAACAGCAAAATGATGGTTGAGGTAAGGATATGACCTGCAAAACACACACGATGTAACTCAGCTTATATTCTATTGATCACATAATATGGTATCGACAGTGGTGTATCCGGTGCGTGCGTTGGAAGATCTCCAAGGTAAGGTGGCCCCTAATTTAATAAGAAAATTTCCCTACCCTGAGTTCTCCTATTCAACATGTATTAACTTTGTCGAGCATATAAGCGAGAAATGCATCGTCTGAAAGATAATCTGGAATGCACTCACTTACGTTTCGTTCTCAATCTTATAATGCGTTGACAGTTAACACATTTCCCACAGATTCTGGCTGCTCATGATGGAAAAGATAGCATCGCTAGAAGCAGTACTAAAAGTCAAAACTTCCCAAGATCTGAAATGTAATACGAGTAAAGATACAGTACCAGGAACAACAGGCCTCAGATTGACGAAGGCATAGCAGTGTTCTGTAACCAGAAAGACTTCCTTGGAGTCTATCTTCCATTGCCCGAACATATAGTTCTCCGTCTGGGATACAACATGAAGAATGATGAGACAAGTATATAACATGTGCACTTAGACAGGCTTTGTTGTGAAGTTTGCAAGCCTCTAATAAAAGACAAGGTAAAATTCAGTGTGAACGCACGTGTCTGCAAAAAACTCAGACAAATCAACAAGCAGCTCTATTTACGGTTTATCTTCATTGTAGCTGGCACCTACATTCAAAAGTTTCAAGGCTTTTTTGCAAATTAACAACACGGTCAATGAGTTCCACAGCCTGGATTTGAGTTCAATATTTACTTTGGATCAAATTATTACTTCAAGAATTAAGTTACTGTCGACCATCCATTGAACTTGGTTCGCTCACACGGTCTTATCCGTCTTACGACAAAATAACGATAATTGAAGATACTAAGTAATGAATTCATTTTCGTTGGGCAGAGGAGTTCAATCCGGGAGGTAAAATTGAACACCATTCAACATGGCTCAGACAGAAAACTTCCCTTAGAAACAATCATGTCATTGAAAATATTGACGTCAAGTTTCCAAACAGACAGTCCAGGAAACTAAGTCAACGTAAGTCGACCCAATTTTAATTGCGCAAGAGTTGAAATTTCATCTAAATGCGCTGATGATTCAAAACCCTAATCCTTGCCCGAGATTCAGACAAAGCCTATGCTATCCACATTTGTATGAATTCCAGGACCTCGCATTAACACGACGCTAAATTGTTAGGTGACAGAAAGAATGAAATGCTTGCCTGAAGGTATGCTACACTGTGAACATTCGCTCAATCTCAAAGGAACAGAGCATAACTCAGAAGTATCAATCAGAATATCGACAATGAAAGTACCTTAGGTACGTAAACAGGGAACGGGAAAGACTGATAGCATTAGTGCGATCAGTTTCAGCATCAAACGTGAGCTCAAAACCGGACAATTTCGACACCAACTGGAAATTACAAATACCTGAGGACTCGACTCATCTTGAGAGTCATTCACTGTGGAAGCCATCCTCGCCGCTCCTCCAAAGGAACTCTGTTTTATGAACAATCTTCTCACCCCAGCTCCAACAAAGGCTGGCCACAACACAGACGCGGGCAGATTCAAGATCCTCGAAACCACAGACCTGGTACAAGCATGTCCTATAAAAACTGGATGCTGTGCTTTCTGAGACCACACTGCAGGCTTGCAGCACTGCTTATCCAGGCTGATCAAACCACAGCGCATTGGTCGGTGTTCATAGTTGACCGGATGACGCACTTCGATTCGAAAATGAATTTGCCGTTAGGCCTTTACTCGAGAAAATTGAATATTGTCCTCGAACCCCGGGGAAGCACACGCCACAGCGCATTGGCCCGTGTTGAAAGTTGACTCGATGACGCACTTCGATTCCAAAATTAATTTCCCCTTAGGCCTTTACTCGAGAAAATTGATCGTTGTCCTCGAGCCCCGGGGAAGCACACGCCAAGTTCTAAGCCAGGGTATAAACTCCCCTGTCACAGGTCACAATTGACTCTGGCCGCCGGTGATCGTATACAAGACATGCTTCTCAGAGCTCCCGTGCTGTAACCGGAAGTGTATAATACACTCGCAGACGGCCTGCGGAAGACCGGTCAAGCATTTGCACAGGCAGTCGGCCGGAGATAACAACCTGTGCTTTCGGAGTCAGAAATTCTTCGATAATTAGAGATTTGGGGGCATTATATTTCTACTTCCGTGTGCCTGGCAAAATACTGAAGGCAATGTATTTCAACGGTATTAAATTTATAGTTTGCTCCAGTCTGTTTACTAGTATAACTTATATTTTCTGAATTCCTCAGGGCTCGCTTTAGAGCGGAATAGGAAGCAATTTGATTAAAATAGACGCGCCATTCTACTTATCATTTTTTAAATTATGTAGTCAAAGGAGAAAATATATGATATAAAAAATCTGAAGTTTAATTTATACAAAAGAATCATTAAAAAACTTAATGATTCTTAATGAATTTTAATGGGAAAAAAAACTGAATATTTATTTTTTAGTGCACAATTTTTTTTTATACAATAACTTCATGGTGTATTTTCATATTTTTTTAAACATATAGATGAAATTACGTTTATCAAACTATAAACCATTATTATTAAAAAAAATTGAAATATCCATGAGCAAAAATATTATAATCTGGTAACATTTTGACGATAAAATGATTATGATATTGATCAAACATTATTTTTAAGTACATTTTTTTCTAAATAAAATTATTTTAATTTTTAAAGATAAATTTCAAATTTTCGGTTTATTAATTTATTTTTTATCAAAATTTATGTCATATATGGAGAAAATTTTCAAACCAAAATATTATATGTTTTTTTCATAAAAATATTAATTCTTTATTTTAAAAATTGACATAATTGAAATTTTCATGAAATCTAAACAAATCTCCATGAATGGGATTAAAAAAAAGTTTGTTATATTATTATGTGTAAGTTGTATATAAAGTGTGCATGTCAAAAATATATGTAAGAGTTGATAAGGATAGTTAAACATGTATATGTGCATTCTTTATTGTAGTCAAGAATATGACATATCATTTGTTTACATGTGTTAATTTTTTTGAAGGATGAGATTTATTTTGGATTGTGTTGAGACAAAATAATTCAGATCCTAGTTGCACATTATGTAATTTATGTAAGTGAATTAAATTATTAAATTTTATATTGATGATTTTCATCTTATAATTCACATATAAATTTTGCACGGTTGATTAGTTTATTATATTTTTTGCTAAACCAGTCATGTCTCCTTCCAAACATTGATGGTACTATGGATCCAAGCCTGAGAATTGTATGAGCATGGTTGAGATGTATTTTATGTGGATTAGCTGGTGGAGCTACCAATATGTTGATATGTGATTCTTGATCAAGAGTATATTATATGTCATGTGTGACAACTCCTCTCAATGCGGTGCCTCATGGGATATGGAGATATTCTCGATATAGTTAGCAAGGAAATTGGTTTGATAGTTATATGGTATGGATTGCAAACACACGACTAACAATGAGACATTATAACCCGGTCTCCTAATCTTAGGCCCCATGAATGTCATATATGTTAATCAACGAAATGACTATCTTATGTTAAATGGATCTAATTGCCAATTTGGGGGGGCGGATGGTGGTTGGAGGCAATTGTGGAACACTTGTTTTAGTGTATCACAATCTATGTATTATGATGCTTGATGTGACAGCGATGTATGTTTTGATGAGATGTGTATGTACAGAATAGTTGTCATGGTTTATGTAGTGGCCTCTCTACACTTAGGTAGGTGTGCGTATGTAGGAGTAGATATAGGAATTGGAGCGGAAGTTTAGTTAACACTGTTCACATTGGACGTTAAGCTCAAAAGTCTCGTTGAGAGACCTAGGCTTCAAGAGTTCAATTAGGGCTCATAGGAAAATAGATTTCAAAGTTGAGCCTTTGAGAGTGTGATTATGGTGGAACAAGCTAGAAACCTGAATTTTATAAAATTAAATGTAGTTTTGGGTTGAATTTAATATCTATTTTATGCTATGACTATAAGCGGAATAACCTTAAGGATGTTTTGAGAGTAGAAAAGATTATTGTTGTACACTTGTGTTGGTGTATGACAATCTACATATTGTGATGTTTGATGTGACAATCATGTATATTGTGATGCAATATGTATATACATGACATCATAGCAAGCTAATCAGATTACTTTTCACTCAAAGAACTCCTTGTATTGGCCAAACTTCAATTCAACTTTTCTATAAGTACTCTTAATTCTCTCTGTTTGCCCGTTGGCGATTCTACTTCCTCATTCTCATCTTTTTGTAAAACGAATGCCAACTTTAAAGCAATAGATCTAGATATGAAGATTTTCATAACTCTTAGATCAATCAACATTCTTACTTTCATTCATCTCATCATCCGTCACAGTCAAACATGTTTCCTTCTTTCTCAAAACATTTACCTTGTTTTGTTGCTTCCTTCTCCAACTTTTCTTCGTTTCATAGAATCAATAAGGCTACAAAGCCAGTTTACTAGTATTCCTTGTTTTTCTTACTGTCATTGATCACTTCATCTCCACCTTTAGCTTGTTGAGAAGACATCAATATGGTGGTTTAGCTCTTCTTGCTGATACTCGAGTTTGGAAATTTATAGCAATATGAATTGATTTTTGTTGATTGTAGCATTGTCTTATTTTTTGTCTCCCTTCAAAGAAGTGTCCCACTTTTTACTTTGCTTAATATTAATAAGGTCACAAAATCTTCATATTCAGGTTGCAACCATTTTCTCCTTAAGCATTGATTCTCCTCTATCCTAATAGATGTTGATCATTTATTGTGCACAAGCAATAATTTCTTTCAAATTGCATGGATTGTCACGAATCACCTTATGACGAATCTTTTTTTATCAAACCTCCCTTATAAAAGTCAAGAGCTTCAGCTCCAGTCATATCTTGAATTTGAATTTGAAGATCCTGAATTTACTAAATGTAATGTGTAATACTTATCAATTTTCACAACCTCGTCAATGCAGTGAGTATGGAATCAACCGCTTTAAAATTTAGAAGATCTTGTTTCATTTCACTCCAAGTGATGTTGATCCAACTCGTTGAGCTCCATCATTCATCCCTAGTACAAGGAAGCTTTTTCCAACAACAAAGTACAAAAAAATAGATTTGCAATGTGATCATTAATGTTGAACAAGTCAATATAATATTGAATACTTTCAGTCCAATCTTACAAGACTTCCATTGCCGGACTTCCTAGATAAGATTCTATTTTACAAGCTTTTGTTATTTTCATCATCATGGATGTCTAAAAATCTATCTTTTTTGCTTTTTGTGCTTTTGGGCTTCAAGAGCTTGAGCTCTCATTGTTTTTTCACTCTCTATCATTGATGATGATAAAATTTATTTTTATTTGAGCTCTCTTCTCTCACACGTGAGAGAGAGCTCTCTTCTCTCACACCTTTAGCTAAAGTCAATTCTTGAACTAACTCTTGCATTTGAATTTAGCTTTGCTCAAATGTGACTCTCAAATCTTTCAATTCATGAATCATTTCTCTCAAAATGTCTTTCATGATTTATCTCCATACACACTCTCTCTCTCTTTCAATGTAAGATTATGATAAACACTCTTCAATTTTTCAAGATTGGCAACACAAAAAAAAGAAGGTGATGTTATCACCTCTTGGTGATATTTTTCTCCAAATTTTTTAATAACTTAGCTTCAAAACATAGATTTAGGACAATACACACAATAAATTTCACATCATGTTTTGAATCTTATTGATATATTGAGGTTCATCTCTAACTAGAATGTAGATCATGAGATGTCAAATAACATTTTATCTAACTATTAGTAACGAAATTGGATATTGAGATCTCATCACTATGTCCACAAAATTAGCACTATTTAGATAAACAAAAATACTACGTAAACCTTAATTTTTCAATATATATTAGTTTACATTAAAAATGATTAATAAATAATAATTTTGATATTATTTTATCTCTTCCATCCATCACATACACCCACAACTACCACTTCCACTACTTGTAGCTCAATGACCACTGCCATTATCAAACATTTACTTCTCAAATCATAATACCAACCAAAATTACTATTCCAAAAAAGTTTATACTTAAAAGAACAATAAGTTTGTTGTGGTACCATTGTAACACTAAGAGTAATGAATTCAAATATAACTTTCAAAGATGAGATGTACTCTCAAAGATTCCCCTTGTTTTATATATTATATGACTAAAGAGTGTCATGATTTATATAGTATCCCTAGTTAGCTAGGTACATCGAGGTAAAAGCAAATACATCAGATAGAGTCAATAGTATAGTTAGTGTCGTTTGCACTAGACCTACGATTAGGGTAGACATCATAGTTAGAAGGCTTAGGTCTCAAGGAATAAAGTTCAAATTAAAGCTCATTCGAGTGCAGTTTTTGAAGTTGAGACTTTGAGAATGTGGTTATGATGAATAATAGTTAGTGCGGGAACCTAGAGTTTTTGAAGCTCAAAATGGGTTTGACTCGACCTTAATATCTCTTTTATGTTATGATTATAAACAAAGTGTACTAGTGAATATTTTGAAAATATAAAGTTATGATTATAAACAAAGTGTACTAGTGAATATTTTGAAAATATAAAGTTATGATTATAAACAAAGTGTACTAGTGAATATTTTGAAAATATAAAATATTACTTCAAAAAAATCAAATTGAATTCTGTGGAGAGAACTATGACTTCTTGAAGACCATGCAACAATCTAGAAATAGAATAGATTTAAAATTAGTGTGATCAATTTCAACTTTATGATTTTTTTGTTTTAGTGCTTAAAATCCGAATCAAGAATTTGGAGGATGTAAGTGCTAATGAAAATTGACCCAATGGATTAATCCTTATAATGATTTTGGTGCTTAGAATCGAGATTGGATGAAAAAAATTTCAGACAGAAGTGCTCGAAGTTCAAGATTTAGTGTTTCAAAATTTTTAGGTCAAAAATAGGAGAAATATGCTCTAGGATTATCATTGTGTCCGTTTGATCTGAAATTTTTTGGGATCATAGAAGATATAAAGTAGTTTGTGCAAGATGACACATGATGCAAAAGACTTGTGGTGTCAAAATTATGAAATTTGGATTTTTAGGAGTCCAAAAGCTTATTAAATTAGTTTTAATTTATGGCCACTAACGCGATTTTGTCCAACTTTTTATGATATTACCGCTTGATACCAGAGAGAACCGGTGAGTCATTGGAAATGAACTGGATAGATAGAGTCAAAGACTTTTAAAATCCAACAAAAGTTTCTAACGGTGTATGTTAGCAAAAAAAAAAATTACATTATGTAGAGAATAAAGAAATGATAGTTTTTAGTAATCTCATTTACAACTAGATTAATATCATCATATTATTAATCTTGAGAGCACATGATCTTAAAAACCGAATACCCTTCTAAGGCTATGTTGGTAATGGTTGGGTTGCTTTGATACTTTTGATGGATATTTTTGACATGTAATATTTTTATTTATGTTTTTTGTGATTGATAACCTCCATCTTGGTTTCATATTTATGCACCACGTTTGTTTGTGTTGGTGTTTTGTTGTTTGGAGTTTTATTACTCTTGTGTGCTACCGATAGTGAGAATAGATTTTTTGCATTAGTCAAACTATCTATCTTTCTCCTTAGTGAAACATGACTTGCGGACCTATATACTTGATGAATGCATGTGGTGATGGTAGGTTTTAGGTTGCACTTGTGTTAGCATCTTGATGTGCCTCACGTTTCTTATGTTGATGTTTTTCGTTCAAATTGGGGACAATTATTTTTTGTTCCAATTGGAGACAATACTTGTTTCCAAACTACATCTCTATTACTTCTAGTAGAGTATTTGGTGGCACACGTTCATCCGCTATATATGTGATTAATGATGTGATTGGAGCTATTCGAGTTGGGAAGAGTTCAGAGATCCAATCTTTAACCTTATTCTAGAGTTCTTTACACGGTTGAGGAGAGACAACTAGGGTGAGAACTAACAAGCTACAAGGCTTGCAGGATTTCCAACTGAAGACAGGCAAGAGTCTTCAAGATGCGTATATTCAAATGCATCGGTTGATTAATATTACCCATGGGATGATATAGGCACAAGGTATACAATTGGTATGGGATATTGGACATGGAGTCGAGACATAGAGTGAGATGTCACCGGACCTAACCAAAATCTCCAAACTAGTTTTTGAAGTTGAGAGTGTGGTTATGGTGGATAGTAGATAGTGCATGAACTTGGAGTCTTTTAATCTCCAAATGGATTTGGGTTGACTATAATCTCTCTTTTATAATATGGTTATGAGCGGAGTGTCATTGTGGACGTTTTGAAAATAGAAAAAATTATTGTGATATACTTGTGTTGAAGTATGACGATCTATATGTATTGTGATATTAGATATGACAGTGATGTATGTTATGATGTGATATGTATGTGCAAGACCAAAGGATCCAAATCTAATATATAACACATTGTTGTCATGCGATCTACACATGTTTAATTATATTATCATAGCCAATTCCTAAAACACATATAACACCTATATCTATTTTACCAATACATGATAACCAACTTGTTTTGTATCATGTAAGCAAAAGTTACCTTTTGATTTTTGGATAATGTTCACCACTATTTTGTGGTGCACTAAGTTAATTACATATCTATGATTTGGATAAACTAATTTTAGCTAACCATGATTAGTTAAGGAGAGATAGTTGCCGGAAGATATAAGGTATAAAACCTTATATGATGATAGATGCAATATGAAAACCTACGTATTGCATCTCATTGTCACGTGTTGACTAATGTAACAACTCATCTAGCTAACAATAAAATCAACCGAAGATCTCAAAGGTCAAAGATGTGAAAGCATCTAACGTTACTACCATTAGACTTATCATGTGTTTCCACTATCGCATAAGGATCTGCTTGCAATGCTATGGTCAAAAGAGGATCACATTGTAGAGAGTTCACAACCCGCATGTAGTTAGTGTCACGCGATCATCATGAACCCAACATGATTAAGAAACGCTACACAACATCTCGGGTAACATCATGGACCATTGTGCACACTCCTCCTCATTTGAGGAGAGTGCAAGACGTGTTCAATAATGCACTAAACCGTTATAATTTTTTCTATTTACTTTGCATCATAGATTATTTTATTTACCAGTGTTATATAGATAACAAAATTCAATATATTCATCCTTCAGTCCTTGTTATTGCTAGGGGGGATTTTCGTTTCGGTCCTCAATGATCTTGGCCACCTATCATTCTCCCTTTTACATTTTCTGTTCACCTATGGTTATTTTCATCTCCAATGGTTTGAAAAAATTTCCCATAGGCTTTCTCACTTATTAGAGACCACAAGTGGGCTCGAAGCCTTCAACTTGGATTGGACGGACAGTCACGGAATGGGCTCATATATGAGCTGTACAGCTCATATATTCTCTTTATTCTCCACATCCTTATATTCGTAATATAAATGCTTGTCTTGTAGCGGTAGAAAATGTTTGGCCGCAAGATTAATTATCTATCCATAGCTTAGGAGCATAGGCATCATTTTCTACAGTCCTGTCACCAGCCAACAGACGATACATAAATTCCATGTGTAGCACGTACTGTTTTCCTGTAATCCACAGTGCATACCAGTAACATGAGCATATATGATACCGAGAAGACTACGGATTGTGGCTGCAGGCCGTAAGTACTAAACGATATTAAAAAAATTCCAGCTGTTTTCCTCTTCTCGTTCTTAGCTGTCGTTTCTGTGTTTTCACAACAGAAACGACACTCCTCACTGTCGTTTCTCTCCTTTTAACTTCGGTACAGGTTCAAATTGGGCTTTCCTATTTGTCTTCACCTTATACTTCAGAATGTTTGTACAGACTCACGGCTGGATGAGGATGTCTCGTGGGGCACGTGGGATACACAGAGCAAGGACCCACCAAGTCTGGCTGGCAAAACCCCGCATAAAGCTTCACATGCTATTGCCCGACACCATACCTCTCTGTCGTCTTCTTTTGGTCGGAATGGCATCCGCTTTCACCTCCCTCAGTACTAGGTTAACTCTAGGTATATCCGGAACGTTGTGACGAACGAGCTACGCTTTTGACTTGGGCTACAGATAACATGGCTACTGGACATTTTCAAAGCAAAAGTGTATTATTATATTGGCCTCCACATATATAAAACCCTGGACACTCAGTCCCAGACCATTTGTTTACGGTGTATAGGTGACGTAATCACATCCATGAGCAGCTGTGTCTTCAAGGAAATTACTGAGCAACCCAAATTCTGCTAGCCAGTACTAATATATTCCTCTCACATTTCAGGTGGTCCATGACTTATGACGAGGATCACGCGACTAATCGATACATGCTGGGGATTCCTCCAGGGTAAGCTCATTCCGACAGGAAACAAAATACAGTTACACATGCCCATAGTGAAGGACCGGGTCATTGCCAGAATGGTGGACAGTGAGTACACTAGAGAAGAGTATCGCTTAAAGAACAGAGGGTGTAACCCGGCTTTAAAATAAAATAAAAAAGTCCGCATGTGTCTGCCTTTTGAGAGATACACTGCAAGAGAACTTCAATAGAGTTCTTCACAAATCCAAGTAATGTTTATATACACCATACAATGGAAGACTTGACTTCCCCTCACCGGCACTATTTTTGCAGGAAGCCGAGCCATCGAGTATTCTGGACCAAATTGTAGCTGGTTGGCTGGTATTGTCACCTCAAAGGCCACCCAGTTCAAACAACCCCGCTGCTATCTGATTTCCTCTCCTAATTCCTAATCTACTTTCTGTGCCGACTCTCCTATAGAACAAATGGGGCTGCAAGACAAAAGGCAAAACCCTGTAGTCCATGTGATACTGATGGGGCAGGCTACACGGGTAGTCAAGTCAGTCCATCTTTGAGACTGAACATACTGGTTCTTCTGCATCCAGGCTACAAAAATTTGACGTTCTTATTCGTTGATATTGCACTGCTGCAGAGAAGGATGATCATATTTCACATACTTGGTCCAGTAGGGCTTGTACCGAGACATCCCAATCTCTAACCACGGCTTCATGTTTCCGTTGTAATGTACCACG
The DNA here is from genome assembly GCA_014180765.2 of Marchantia paleacea. NCBI lineage: Eukaryota > Viridiplantae > Streptophyta > Marchantiopsida > Marchantiales > Marchantiaceae > Marchantia > Marchantia paleacea. The sequence goes on from MUAA02000018.1 coordinate 3,297,186, forward strand.
GCAGCAGCTTCCAGTTCACTGTGTAGAACACCGGGGTTGTAGCCGAGACCCAGAACATGCCATGATTTGTCCAGTGGGAACGTCATGTTGTAAAACGTGATCAGGCCAGGAGGCAATGTCCCGAGCTTCCAGAGTGTTCTGTCCTCGTTCTGCCATATAAAGCCCAACAAGAGTGTTAAAAACGCAAGACATCCATTTTTTCACGACAGCTCCGATTCGAAGCAAAATTACAGCCTTACATGTATGGCGTGCTAAAGCACACAGTTAGCACAACTAGAGTTTTCAGCAGTACTTTTGAAAATGAGGTCGTACCATTCTTTGCCACTTATGGTAGATGCCGGTGATATCACGTTTCTTCCATTCGACGAGATCAAACATGTTCATGCCATATGCCCACCCACAAGCCATCGGATCGAAGTTGCTGGCGATATCTGGATGCGAAAAATTCAAGTACTTGTCGAAGCGATGAAAGCTCTGCCCACAAGTCTCTACAGCACCGTTGACATTTCCGTGCAAGTCGACGTCCCATAAAGCGCTGAGGTCCTTTTGCACAACGACATCATCATCCAAAAAGAGCACCTTATTGAGCTTCGGAAACACCTCGGGAAGGTAGAAACGGAGATGATTTAGCATGGACAAGTACTTGGGATTTCGGTATTTCAAGTTAGAAGAAACCGCCAAGCTTGCACCGTTATCTGCTTTGAAGTAGTAATCCTTCATCGACGCTGAACTGAGTTGGTGAAGAACTGGACAGTATGATGCATTCAGCCACTTGTAATCATCGACGTTCTCCACTTGGATAGTTGCACGACCTGGAGGATTCTCCAAAAACCACATCTTCATAGCTCCGAAGTTCATCCTATCGGTAACCACGTGAAAAACGTGCTTCTCTGGTTCCTGTTGAACAGATCATAATTAAAAACACATGAGACATTCTGCGGCGTAGACATTGGACACTAATGATCAGGTTCCCCGCATGTCCACAAGACGGTACTCTCGTCGAGCCACAAGTTATTTCACGTGTCACCAAATTCACTTTTGTTTTGTTTCTTACAAAAAAACAAGAAGGCAAGATATCAAGAAAGTCTGCGATGCTGGAAACAGGAACACCGCTTCATCTCCTTTGCCCAGTGGAGAAAACTCAGACGCAGAGGTCATAACCACCTAATTCTAAGTTATGCAGCTGGACAAAGGTGCTTACTTATTTGTGTGTTAAGACACACAAATGCGCTCATTTCACAAGCAGTTACCTTGGCGTGAATAATTGTAGAATTCACAACAACAGCTGCAGCGAGAATGTTGTCCGAGAAGAGAGCATAGTGATAAAGGCTTGGATCCTCAAGCTTCGAAGATTGTGGGAAGTCACGCTCATCCAGGGGCCGAAGGTGGTACTCGACCGTCAACAACATCGACAGACAATGAAGACCCTTTGGAATGGTCTTCGCTGCCAGTTGACTCAGGAAAGTACTTTGCTTCTTGAGCGTACGAGCATGTTCTTCTGAGGTCTGCAACATTGCCCGCAACTTTTTCACCATCATTGCACAATCTCGATGCTGATCTCGGGCTTTCGTCAGGAGGCGCCCCATCAGTTTAATTTTATCCTTTATGCTGCATACAGATGATCGACTTTATTTAAAATTTTGAAAATTAGGTAGCACGTGTACAAGACAAATTAGATGCCAGATCTGCCTAACAAAGACAACCGAGTATGGCGTCCAGATTATCACATATACGAACGAGTATTAATTTGACACTTACCCTGGTGGTAACTCGGAATCGACATTCGCCTCTCCCAGCAGTTTAATGTTCTCTTTAATTTTCGCTTTCAACTCTCGAAGGAGACGTCCATTATTGCTGGACTCGGCGATTGCAGCGTAAGCACGCGCCATGATTAGTTGGTCTCTCATGAGGCGAACCATGGCGTCAGGATTTTCAGCATCTTCTCGTTTCCATATGCTGAACTTTCCATCGACTCCGACGTCAACTTCCTTGGTGCGTTCCAGTGCTTCACTCTCCGCCTTCTTGTCTTCATCTTCATCCTGCCGGATGAGCTCTGTCAGCCTTTTCTCATGCCTATGATGCCTGAATTGCTGCAGAAGCACAATATATATGCATTTAATGTGGAGTATATATACAACGTGTGCAACAACTTCTGGGAAAAGAAATGAAACTTTCACAAAACAATAAAACCTTGAAGAAGAATAACAGTTACTCACATAAAACACACAAATACCAAGTGCGATAATATAAGGCACATAAAAATCACTTGAATATGAGCGTCATGATTAAGCACATCTAAAGAGACGAAACTCCTCATTCGGACAAAGTCCAGAGGCCATACCTTCCTCATTTGCTTCGCAGATTCATCTTCTGTTGCGTGCAGGTCGACTGCGTGTCCTCCAACTGTCGAACCCAATATCACGGAGCAAATGGCATCTCAGTAAAGATGGCACGCAACTACGGAAGAGCACGCCAACAAGTTCGTTTTTGGCAACAATCAAACTAGGATATGAGAAAAACAGATAGGGTTTAAAAAATTACTCCGTTATTGACAAAAGGACTGTACTCATGAAGGATGTAAGGGTACCTTCAGCCTCCACCTCGGCCAGTGAGACCTTGATATCATCCGCTCCTTGCTCCTGATTGGCAACTTCCCCCTGATCCTGGATAACCGACCTGACCTGCCCATCTCCTTGCTCCTGTGTGATGGCAGAATGAGGCGTGTTATCCTTGGGTAGACAGAAGTGAGAGAAAATATGCAGGGAATTAACCGACCCAGGACAGCTGGACATAATGTGACGGTAACAGTAATCTTCCTTTCTTTCCTAAACCAGGAAATTTCACTTAGTGAATGTCATCCCCAACGGGTGATATGATACCGAATGGTATGGACCTTTCTACTAAAAATCTTGCAAAAAAGAACGATGCACTGAACAACTCTTACCTCAGCCTTCTCTTCTTGAATCAAAGATGAAGCGAGATCTTTGCGGCCCACAAAGTTAAGGTTCAAAGGTCCAGTTTCCTCCGAATGAGAGTAGATGACATTCAGAACCTGCGAGGAACACAGTTCAAACAACAAATACTCATTCAGATTCGTCAAAACGTCTCGAAAGCCACTCGAATGATATTCGAAAACTAAAACAAACAAAATATAGCCCTATGCATAAGAAATTCTAAAACCATAATCCCGGAAAGAAAGAAGACTTTGGCGAAAAAAAGCTACAGCTACCTAAGCAGGGTAGAAAAGTTTGAAGCTGATGTAACAGACACATCAACTCAAGATTTGGAAAGAACTGCTCGTTGTCTGATATTACACTTAATGACAGAAGAACTAGCAACCTACTGATCTTGCGAAAGATAATAGCTCTTCCGTCATCAAGCGATTGTAGGTTGATGATCTCGCAAAGATAGAAATGACGGCTTTCATAATTTGAATACAGCTAGAGTCTATGGTCTTCCGGCTATGACGTGAACATTATAGAGAATACAGTTGAACATTTATGCGAAACTAGTTTTGGTAAAGAAAACGAAACGTGAAGGACAATTTTCTCAAAAGCGGGGCGACATGATGCCACGGCCACAATGGAATGCCTCCCTTAGACCTCCAAGGATCGATCTTGTTGCAATTTTTGCAGCTAAAAAAAGGAACATGTAGCCCGATTTGCAGTGCAACAACATTCGACTTACTTCCTTCGGAAACAGAGTTTCAATGTGTTCCAATGCATTTAATCGTCTTAGCTCGCCTCCACGATCCTGCAACGAGATCACGATCGATACTTAGGCTGATCAATCCACAATTTGGAGATGCAAAACAGCAAATAATTTTCACTGTAAAGAATACAAAGCGGATTCATATCGAAATTTTCATAACAAGTACATATGAAGTGGGTTATATCGGTTACACTGCGTTATTGAATGTTCAACCCAAGATTGCTCTTAGGGTGACACATTCAGAAAGTAGCTTATCTCAAGTATATGTAGGCACATGAAAAAATAGTGGAAACTCTTCACAGTTCTACCTAATCAAGGAATTGCATTATTTCGCATCTTTTAATCAAAACAAAGCGTCGAAGCTATCTTGGGTATCTTGACACAAACCAAAAGAAAACAAAGCCCGCTATAAATTGGATATAGTGGTTACTACTCACCGTGGTAAGATCATGTACATCGAAGTCCTTGTGATCTGCAATCAACCATATTACTGTTAAAGGCTGATGAAAACTATTGTTTTCATCAGTTCAGTCAAAACCAAAGGCAGGTCAGCAAATTCCTTTCATGCGCGGAGAATACATAGAAAAGAAAAGCCACTACGCAGCTCAACCCAGAAATCCGCCATAAAGGACAAGCACACACTGTACTTGGGCACTTAAGAAGGTGAAAGTGGCTGGCTGGTTACTGCAAGGACCTTTCAAAGCTTAGGGAACTAGGTTTCTCTTGCTCGTCAGCTATGAGAAAACAAATGTCCTCGGACTACGTACCAAGGACTAATTTTCCACCAACTGTTGCCGAGAAGGTCCATGAACAGTAAATCATACAAGAGCAAGAACACTTTGTAGCGAACAGAATTATAAAAAGAATACAAACAACCACAAACGATGTCGCCTAATCCCCAGCTCTTGACAAATGACAGGGCGAATTGGATCAATAAGAAACAAGACAAGAGCTTCTTCACCATGCAAGAATCTGCCCAGAAGTCTTCCAAAGTCAGTGGACTCTCCACATCTGTAAACATTTCAGCCCCCAGAAAACTGAAGAACAGTCGCCAAGCCCAGCCTTTAACAAAATCGTCTATAAGTCACTGCAAATTTTGAGCTCTGACATCCTCACGAGCCATAGCTGGTGACCGATCACTTACTGTTGACAGTGGCATTGAAATTCGTCGCCCTCCCCGCCAAAAAGATGAGGGGAGCAATCACAGTTACAGCGAGCAAAGCGAAAACTTGAGAACGGCATCGCATACTCCTGGTGCGCTGGGCAAAACCAGTCACTGTGCCTCTTCTTGATGGCATGATGTGCTACGAAATAAGCAGCTGCGAGAAATCGTGATCACCAAAAAGTAGCAATGAAGATGTGTGTGTTCGATTCACGGGTAATACTATACCCCCTAATAATCAAATCCTTCGTAGCAACACAGGCTGCCGCGACGCAATGCTAGTCCAAATCCTTGATTGCACGAGGACCGAACATCCAGCCCTGCTCTCTCCCGTACGGTACTGGCAATCCACGGTACCATCGATCTCCCTAGGGCGTCGAAAAGTCGGCCAATTCATTATGTTTTCCGTTCTCGCTTCTTCCAACTCTCAGTCTCCATACAAAATGCCTACAAACTCTGCCCTCACTTCACGAAGGAAACGAACCGCGGAGAACTGACACACACTCACAGCAAAAAAAATTCGTCGTTTGACGATCCCCTCAATTACTCCCTCTGATCACAACAGAATCCCATCAACAGCACATTGAGATCCCTGATCTCTGTCCGCCCGAAATACTCTCTCCCCAGGATCACTACCCCTCAAAAGTTCGTTCGACAGCGCATTTCACTCTCACAGTCCCAAACTAAACTCACTCGCCCCGATACACTCCAGACTCGCCGCCGCCTCCATACTATTCCACCCCTTACTCCATCCTCACGCATAATGCATCGCCCACCTCTCCAACCGGCACGCAACACCGCTAAAAAACACTAGATAACTGGATTCCAAATCTCCTCACACATCCCCGGCTCCGTTTGAGGAACCAAAGCTGCTCGCTCCCGTCAAAGAGACTAGATGATCGAAAGAAAGGGCGTATATGGAGGGCAGCACACCACCAGGGAGGGGACAAACAAACGACTGTCACTTCTCCGACGAAGCCGCTGGCCCCGCCACCACACCACAGCCCCGCGTCCTCCCCTTCCTCCTCGTCCTCCTTCCCTTCCCTTCTCGTCCTCCTTTCCTGCTCCTGTGAAGAAGATCTACAGCACTGCCTTAACTCTACCACTATCGAATAGTATCGAGATCCTGTCTCGCCACCTCGCCATAGCTTTTCTCCCCTGCTGCTCCTCTTCTTCTAGCTCTGATGTAAGCCTTCCTCCGCCTTCTCTTCGCCTATGATGCCGTAATGTGATCAGCAGCGGACTTTTCTTCTGTCCGGTCTCAACGTGCCTGCTTTTGGCGGGGCACGTCTCGGCTCCTTTAACCTCGGGTTAAAGTTCGCCTCAGCGGGCGGATAGGACGCTCCACTTCGCGGAGCAAAGCGTGAAAGCCTCTCTTCCGCTCGCTACGAGAACTCGCGCTGCAGTGCGCCTGTTCCATACAGATAAAAATATCTCCTCGAGTTTTGTTCTCCTTCGATTCGCGATTTCTCCGCGACACCGACGCTTGTCTTGTCCCAAATCCTAAATTGTTAAAGTTCCTTGATGGCACCACTGGTAACCTAGGACCTCCATTCTTCAACCTTGAAGTAAAAACAGGAGACAAAGTATAATAACAAAAGGGATGGGAAGACCCCATCAAATCGTACAAGGATGGAACCAAACCGGTAACATGGGGCTATGCCCCAAAACCTTGGAGTGGAGCGACCCAGTGGACATGTCAAGAACTCGAGCCGCTTCGTCGTATTCGCACTTAAAGGTGCGCAACTAAACTCCCCACCTTTGTGGCGGTGGGTGTAAAGTTTCGCTGCCTCGAAGGAAGGGCGAAAGCATTAGACTCCGAAATCGAATAACCCTACAATGCTACAAGTGCCCTCACTCATTGCCAACTTATGCAATTGTAGCAATTAGATTTTATTCTGCTCCCCCGAAGTTGAAAGCAGCTTTCAACGACAATGCTTTGGCCACTAGGTAGGCGGTTGCAACACTTCCTACCCCAACATTTTCTTTAGAATGTATTAAGGGTGGCTTATCACACGAAAGAGAAAAAGGGCTATTGAAAAAAGAAAAACAAAAAAAAGAGATTCCAAGTCAATAGTTGTTGCTCTTGTTGTGTATTGAGTCAACTATTGAATGGGAAAGTACATAGTAAAATAACAAAAAGGATGGGAATACCCCATCAAGTCTCACAATGATGAAACCAAACCCGGAACATGGGGCTAGCTCCCAATAGCAGCACACTGGGAAATATGTAATGTTGCACTTAAGATATCCGAACTATCAAGCTCAATAAACAACATAAGCATCCAAAGTAGTATCACCTAATGTGATTGCTCTCCTATGGATGCACAAGCTAGTGCTCTTTGTAGAACAATGGAAACACATTACCTAAAATAGGATATACAATAAGCCAAAGAGAGTGATACCCATGCCGCCTAGTATGGTAGGCTCTCTCGCACTCCCTCACAAACATATCAAAGTCGATGTCCATAGCTTCATATAACTCCAAAGCTAGAAAAACAAAAAGCTGACCTCTTTGCTTGGAGTCCTCCATTGTTGTTGCTCCACTCACCGTCCATCTTGGATGATGGATGATCACCTCCTCTGAAACTGTGTCACGTGTAGGATCGGTAACCATCATGTTTGCCATATTAACCTATTCCTCCCGAATCAAGTATAGATCTGCCCTAATCCTAGTCGATTGCAAGGCATACCAACGCTCCCTCCATGTGAAGTATCCACCCTCTCGCGCCATAGCAAACATCATATCTCTAATGGCATCATGGGTAGCTATCCTTTGTCTTCCGAATGGACAATGAGTCATATAAATATATGCTACATCTAAAGGAATACCTCATCGCTATAGAGAAGGTAGCTAGTGTAAGTCGGAAAGCCATGATGTATGGTCAAACCAAGCATACGCTCTTAATCCGGGAGTGTAGACGAGCCCTAGTAGTATGAGAAATGGCCCGATTCACTAAGAGTGAATGTATAGCCTATTAAAATTGTAGATCCATTAAGATAGATTGTAGATCTTTAGTCCAATCGATGACCAACGAGGAAAAAGATAGGAGCTCATGTTGTACCTCCATGGATAAAGCATATCTCGTATGCCAGAATAGTATCTCTAAATAAAATGATCCCATATCCATGTCCCTCACATATATCTCAAGGATGGATCTATCTACAATCACAAATCGAGAAGATAATAAAGGTGCTAAGAGTGCCCAACTAGCCTAAATGTTATAGATGCAGTCTCCTCAGTCGATAATAAGCCTAATCCTCCACACATAATCATCAAAGATGTATGTCTCCGTGCCAAATCTCATCTCACACACTCTAAGGTCCCTAGTCCGATGATGTCACCAATGAAGTCCATGATACTCCAATCAAAGGTTGTCAAACATGATATGAATGTAGATGAAGGAGGCCAAGTGCGAAGAAGTTAGGTGGGTCGACAAGCAATACTAGATGAAAGTATATCAAACGCCACCTACGAATCCCTTAGTAGAGGAAGATCATCTACGTGCAAAATATCCTTGGCAAATACAACATCTATGTAGCGTGAGACAAAATCCTCGGACCCTACTAACACTCCTAGAATGCGTAAGCTGTCTATCGATGTCATCCATCCCTCTGGAAGCTGAAGATGAGGAGGAATGTCCGAAAGAGATCAACTCTTACACTTTGACACGTTGACTCTCAAGCCCACAAGATGAAGGTCGGTAGTCAAGTAATCAAAGGTTTGCCTAATGTGGTATATAGGGTCCACAATGTATGTATCATCGGCTAAAGAAGGGAACACACAACCTAGCACGGCCAAAGCATGAGACAAAAGAGCTCTATAATGAGCCATGAAAAATAAAAAATCTCCTTGTCAATTACTAGCGATAGATGGTAGATCAATGATTCTTTCATGGGAAAAGTCATATTGATAGAAGAGAGAAGAATGTGAACCGTAAAAAAACCGTTCAAAAGGAATGAGGCTTGATAAAGATCCATTAGCCTCTCTAAGCTCTCTAAAGATAGATGCATATGAGACATCATTAAAAACGTTCTCAATGTCCACCTTCAAGATAACCCAATCCAGATGGATATCTAGCAATGCTCTAATGCCCAACAATACAGTCTCACAATCTCCTCGTGTGATGACTTCAAATTGATGTGGACAAAGATGTTGCATGACCACGGTACGACTAACTAAACGCAATAAGACCTCCCCAAAAATAATCGGTCTAATGCTCCCAGTGTCCTTCTCCATCGTTAGAAACCAACTAGCATCCAACACTTGACTAACTGACAATGGAATCTCCCCTCTCGCAACTGATGCAGCCATCTAGAACAACTCAGTGAAACCACTAGAGAGATCATTCATCTGAAAGTAATCTCAAAGATGTTTATATATCATCATTGACAAGCCCGATAAGGATAAGCGTGGGGCCCTACATAGAGAATGGGCAAATAGTGATCTATCAAGACAAAATGGGTCCTCTAGCTGATACTCTATGACTTCTAATGATATCTCTTTGCCCATGGGTGGATGTAAAAAGTGTAATGAAGAAATAGTCTTCTCAGTAGGACTAGTCAGAGACAAAGGATGAAGGGCTTGTACAGCCCTGCTATACTCCCCGATCTGTCCCAAGATCCTACATCATCGCAATCGAGCCGAATCAAAAGTATCATGTGGCTGAACCCGATTCCTAACTTGTGTGATCAATACAGACTGCTCCTACAATGTAGCCCAATCCCTTGCTTAGAATCTCCAAAATCTAGCTACCACATTCCTATGTCCAATACACTTTAGTATAACGTATACACCATCGTGAAAGTAGGAGAAACAAAAACCACGCTAACTCGTCTATAAGATCACGTGCCAAGCGAATGGTAAGCGAAAAACATGTCTAGCCTCTTCATGGAGTGCACAAAGAAACCTATGGAATAAATATGTGCATTGGTTCTATTGGGACCTAAACAAGGTCTCAATAGAACTAATGCATGAAAAGAAAGACATTGGAATAAAAAAAACCCATATGTCTAATTTGAGGAAAATCATTCAAAACCCTAAAAATACCAAAATCAGTAATATCTATCTATAACATTCTAAATAGTGTTGAATCTAGTACCAATGGAACCCAAATTAAAAAAAGAAGAGAATAGTTTATTCACTTCTCATGCCTAGCAAAGCATAACCCTACCATATGTGAAGAAATGATCCCACCTCCCTGCCTACTCTCCTCTCTCCCTCTCTATTCTCTTAGCCCTTAGTCAACTCTTGAATGGGAATGTATGATGAAGTGTTGGATATCATGAATATATGTAACCCTTATAATTATACAAGGCGTGAGCTTAGGATAATGACTGCTATGTGAAGATATGGATCAAAATGTATATATTTTTTCGGATCCCAAAGAATCCTTGCTGGCTCACTCGAGTGGTTGTAGTGGAGTGAATTATAGCAGTGCAAGCTGTTCTCTACAACCAAGTGATGGTAGGTGTCTCCAACTATCCCCAAAGCTTTTGCTTGGGGTAGTCTTTATTGGATAACGCCTTCCCTCTCCGAGATTAAGCAAACCAGCCCATGAGGAGTCCATTAGTGATTTTTCAAGGACATTGCGAGGGAGGTTGTTTTTGCGAGCTCGTGGGTGCAGCTTTTTTCCTCCGCAAAGCCAGTCCAGTCCTATCCACGGGAAGAGCGGGCGGGCTCACTAGAGAGAGAATGTGCGCGAGGTGGTCCAGGGGATGTTCTTGTAGTGGAGGTAAACTGTACCGTTTGAGGGCAGCGGCCGTCGCGTAAGACCTTTTTCACCTACCTCAACTTTGAACAGTCTCAGAAAGCTCAAGATCGACGATGGAGAACTTCTTTTCACACGTACGCTACGTGTTGAACGATGGATCCTAGTCACTTCTCATTTGCTGTCACGGAAACCAACGGATAATTCTCACCTGGATCTTCACCCTCACCTGCCTTTACCACAGAGTCGGGTTAAAACGTAGTCCCTCCCAGCTCACTGTTGCTCCGTGAAACTACTCAAGCACTGACCTACTGTATTGTACTCCAGCCCAAATTGCCCGCGTTGAAAGCACGCCGAGCGTGACGACTACAGTATGCCCCGCCAACTCTCTTAGGGGTAAAAAATACCCTTCGCTTGTAGGACGTGAGCAGTTTTCACCATGCAAAGATCGTTCAGCAACTGTGTACGTGGGTAAGTAGTCCCACGATTGCGTGTTTGGCAAGCTTTGCCCGCTGCCTCCTGCTCACTAACCGCGCCATCACTGAGAACAGGCCGCCTTCCGACTTCCCCCAATAAACCATAGTTATAAATCGAAATCCGGCGCTTAAGCAAGTTATTTAAATTATCCGCCCGCAACTTGCACCTTCTAACCCGCCAAATCTTCCAGTACTGTTAATGCCGCGCCTCACGATCAAAAACACCGGCCGTTTTGGAAAACGTTTAAGAAAGCTGTTCAAAGACAAGTGGGATATTCTCCAACTTCCTGCTGATTCAGCATCGGAGAATTTGGCTCAATGAAAGACACAATACATTACTTCCGAAGAGAAAGAGGTTCAGACGTTGTTTTTGTCGTCAAGTTTTGCTAGAGATGAAATCAGGAAATAAACTTTGAAATAAGAATGCTCGCCCAAAACAAGGAAATCTGGACATGCTTACCACAACCTCCGGCATGACGAGGAGGATTCCGGCTTCCTTCATCTCGCAAGGAAGAGAAACCCGTCTTATGGTGACATGAATTTTTCCGTAATTTCCTGAAGGTCAAGGAAGTGACTATTCTATGTGCTAACAAATGACCTTATAATGACAAGCAGCGTGGGGAATTGAAAACCGTAATGCAAGTCTTACAGCCAGCTTGAATTCGGAAGGTCGCCAGCATGTGCTGCCGACAAAAACCTCCGACAACAGTCAGCAGAGCATGTCAGGTAGGCCCCGTGTACTCGAACCTTTCCCGGTGGGGAAAAAAGAAAATGACCGGTTGCATCATTGACTAACGCCCGATCCCGTTGGGTGAAGGGCGTCTACGGTCTACCTCGCCCTATGACTGTCTTTCTCCGTTCTTCTAACGAGCGCCACTGTAAGTAGATGGGAGGCCCATGGCCCTCTTCTACAGATAAGAGGGCCATGGGCCTAGAGTAAGAAACCGAACCCTTCGGGGTGTAAGATAATAAAGTTAAGAAACCAACTCTTTCGACGTTCCTATCTGCATCGTTGATCGTTGAATGACATGCAGCTGGCAATGGAATCTCATCATTCCTTATCTGTCGAGTGCATGTAACGGTTTTCAGACCGTGATCTTTCTCTTCGCCCTTCCTCTTCCATTTTCGCCCTAGCCCTTCATTTCTACGTCCAAATGCATAGTTTGCAACTGGCTTACAACCGTAGTAGAGCTGTACTCGTAAAAGTATCGTCACACAAACAAAAATAAATATATTTCTTGCAACATTTCAACATTTGATAGATTATGATCCTGATGAAAGCAATTTATTATCAGGTAAGATATGATCGCCACGAAAAAGAGGCAAACTGCACCACAATAACCGACCGCACCAAGAATGGATCCTTAGAAGAGGCAACTAACAACCTCGGTTCATGGACTTTGGATATCAGTGTTAAATGAGGTGTGCTTCATTGGGTTGAAAGTCTCCGGTTGATAAGTTTATAACACCATTATTGAACTTTCTTGTGAAGTTGTCCCTGCACGAGGACGCTGTATCATGGATACTTAGACAACTCAGCAAGAAAAGAAGGAAAAAAAAAACAACAAATATATGACTGTAGCATAAAGTACATGTAAATTCTTTCCTAACAGATGCTTCAAAAATGAGAGGAAGTTTTAATATACATGGCAATGATGGCATGCAGAACTAGCACAATATCCTTACACCTTTAACGTGAAGTTTGCCTTCTTCTTCTTTTATGTAGTGGGCATGTCGATCCTGCACAGAATGAGCTGGATAAAAGCAATGGCTACCTCTTTTCAGGACTGAGAGAGCTCATACTTTTACTCTTAAATTTTTAGGATGTTTTCTTTTCTTTGGCAGAAAAAAGTTTTATATGCTGCATATAAATTGAGCTGAAGCTCTTTTTTCATAAAAAATGATGAATGGGAGGAATAAAAGGCATGAAAAAATATTTTTTGATAAAAAAATGTAGAATAAACAGCTAAAAATACAACTTATGTGCGTATCTTTCGTGAAAATGTCAATGTCGTATCAAACCCTTGTACTTTTGATTGGATACCTTAACTTCACAAACAATATAAAAAAAATGAAAAATTTTTCATTTTTTTTTTTTGATATTGTTCATTGTTTTGATATTGATATTGTTTGATATACACAAGGGTTGTTCTTAATCAACCCCATGTGTTTTTCATTTTTAGCTTTGATATGCCTTGCAGTCGACTAGGGTTAAAGCAACTTGTACTTGGTTCGGAAGGACCAGATTACTATGACAAACATGGTGGTTACCGATCCTACGTGTGACACAGTTTCAAAAGGGGTGATCAACCATCCTCCTAGATGGATGAAGAGTGGAGTGGCATCAATCAAGGTCTCCAAGTATAGGGGTATGAGAGATGTCACCTCTTTGTTCCTCTAGCTTTTGAGTTATTAGGAGCTATGGACACCGAATTTGACATGTTCATGAGGGAGTGCACCAAAGCCTACCATACTAGGCGATGGGGCTATCACTCTTTTAGCTTAGTTTATAGCTTATTTTAGGTAATTTATTTCCATTGCTTTACATATAGCAATGGTAGTTAGGTACAATCCATATGAGAGCAATCATGTTAGGTGATGCTTCTTCATTTGTTCATATTGTTTGTAGACCGTTTGACCTAGATAGTTCGAATATCTTAGGTCCAATATGATATATTTCCCAGTGTGATGTTATTGGACTAATGTTACTGATTTGGTTTCATCTGCGTACGACGTGATGGGGTCTTCCTATTCTTTACCTTGTTCATAGTCAAACTTGATCAAATTGGTATTCATTGTTTGCACAATTGAGTAAAAGATGGAGCCGCTTGGAATGATAACCTGATAGAAAAGAAAAGAAAAAAAGAAAAAAAAAATCAACAGAAACAGGGCAGACAAGCCGAACGATTTCCAAGCACAAAGTCAAGGAAACAAATAAAAATATAAGGGCTCTTTACTGGTAAGCCAAAAAAAATAATGAAAATATTTCTTAAGATGTTTTGTGCTCAAGTTTCCAAAAGCTTTTAGAGAAGAATCTGCGAAGCACATTAGCATTTGACCTCATCTACTAAACCCTATGCTTGGTTTGAAGAACATCAGTCGAATAAATGTATTAAGAACACCATGAAAGATAACATTTGATTTCATAATCACCTCTCGAAGAATTTAATTTACGTAAATAAAATCTTACTAATTCTGCAAAAAGTGAGAAAACATTATAATTAGATTATATAATATGATAGAAAGAGAGGACAAAAAAATCAGCGGCTGCCTATGAAGCCGAGTGATGTAAACAAGCAAGTTTTTTGAGAAATGGACCTATGACGCTTATGCTAATGAAACATACAATGCCAAAGCATGACAACGAAATGCATCGGTTTGGGTTTGTTGTGATTCAACAAATGGGAGGTGTATTATGAACAAACCTCTTTGACAAATTCCTTGAATAATACAGATCCAGTTGTTCCAAAAACTGATCATTATTCTAGTGCAAACATCCACAGCACTTACTATCAACTATGTTAAACTTTTGAAGATGCATCGATTCCCGATGAACTGGGGTCTTGCCATTTTGATTAAGTCACCGTTGGATGCTTATCCTTCAGCAATCCCCCGAACGACCTCGCTGGACTATAATATATTGACGAAGAATTTTCCTCGGTTAAAATTGGGGAACCGTTGTATTGCATCTCGTAAGGTTGCAAAGGTGTAAGGATCTGCAAAGCAAAATTTCATAAACCCTAAAACTTTTTCAGAGTGCTCCAGCTGACCAAATATCTTCCATCTGTGGTAGTGACTGTGCAATAATCCTGACCGTCCTTCACCGGACTCAGAATGACTATGTTAGATTCATCACAAGATTACTAATCACAAATCCTGTGGGACTATTACATGAAGACTAAAATCTGTCGTCCAGGACCTTCATACAGCCTTGTCGCAATTCCGTGCTTCAAGTAACTTTCGAGTTTGAAGATGTCTCCCCTTCTTGGGTGCTGGCCAGATACAAACCTGGAGAGTCATTGTGGTGCTGTGCGCGGGTAAACCACGGCCTCGCCTGCGGTTCAGAGAAACAAAAACAATTTTTGGACCTCGTCTGATTGGAAGAGAACTTCTGTGATGGAGGAAGGTTTATCTGGGTGAGGTGCTTATGGCCGGAGGGAGTTGAAGATCCAAGTCAAGGCCGCAAACCCAGGTTATGAATCAACTCAAACACGCGGCAGTACGTGATCGAAGAATGGCTAGGAATTTAGGAAGTTTCTAAATTTGTCTGGTCAAATCCTCGACAAGACATCAAATTTGGTAAAACCTCTCCCTGGAAGTATAAAAACTCTTGACTTTTTAAATAGATGTCTTTAATGCCTCAAAACCAGGGATGATATTGACACCTCATTTGGACGAAAGTGCACACAAAAGGAACAAGTGGTCCCATTTGCTTCTGAGCACTCCCTTTCTCGGTGTTAAGGAACGCTTTCCGTTCAGTTTTTTCGTTCATAACGCCTTTGTACACGCACGTAGAATCTGTTCAAATTGGACACGTTAACCTTCACTCAAAAGAGTAGTTTAAATGTGTTCAAGATCGAGCATTCACATACATCGCTCACGTCTGTCGGTCTTCTCCATGAAAGGCTTAACAATTTCATATGGTTATTCCTCAATCGAGACAACTCACCTTCAGGTATATGTCCAGTTTGCTACACAAGAATCGGCTTAAGACAACATAGAAAGTCAAATTGATAAGTCATTCGTTGAATCTTGAGGGGTTCTTGCTAGACTAGGAATGATTTCAAGTCAACAATTCCTCTCGTCAAGTTATTTCTCTCAAAGCATTCTAAAGTCACATAGTCATGCTTAGATTCTCCCAGTAAATTCTAGACTTTAAAGCAATTTCGTATAGACCAAAGTGGCGTACAATAAATCTTTGTATATAATGTACGAATTGTAATATAATGTACTATAATCTACTAATGCCTATGCATTTTGTAGAATGAAGAGGAAATAACCAGAAGGGAGGTCAATAACCAGTGAAGAGCTTATTATCATGATCGTGTCATAGCCGATGTCACCTTTTGTCGTTTTGAAAAAGTCTCGATAACAAATTGAGTGTGTTTTCAGGCTTTTCCTGTAGCAATAAAGATATCAGAATATCCACAATTCCTGTTTCCGCAAGAAGTTTTCTTCCATACAATCGATCTCATTCGTGCTGTGAGTTAACTGTTTGATTCCACAGTTGACGACACAATCTTCGTTCCTTTCTCAACTTCCGCCTGGAAACTGATATCGTTTCCTTCATTTCTCCTATAGGTCTATATTATACGCTGGTAAACTTTGTACGGATTCTTGGTACATGTGGGGAGTAATATATGTAGATAAAGTCATCGAAAGTTTTGAAGTCTTCACTTTCGATGTGTATAGTCCAAAAAGCTTACAAAAGATAATAGCAAATGATTATTGTTGATTTGTTAGCATTCAACACTTAAAAATCTTCAGATATCCTCGCCTCAGTTAAATCCGTCGACCTTACTTCACAGTGGACTACAGTATATACACGTACATAAGTCAGAGCAGTATAAATACAATGATTTTTATATTTTTTTTTTATAATTTTAACAATAAGTACCATGATACACCTTTCACACAAATGAGAGGGCAGTTCTTTACGACATAGGCGTAAGCATGTCGCAGGCAATTTATAGTAACATGTGAAGTTCTTACAACTAAAAATTGAATACAAACAGGCCTATTAACATCATAACTTACCGTCCGACTTGTTGTTGTTACTCCGAAATAGAATTGTTTCGTTATGTTTTGTTGGGAAATTAGCGTCTTCAAACTTCTAAGTCGTTACAACTTGTCTCAAAGTTTGGGTTGTGAATTGTCACTTAAAAACATCAGTTGATTACTTCAGTAAATTGTGAACAAACAGATTCTCCTGGTCGACTGTCACACAACCATCGGAGGCAAACAGTTTCCTTGTCTATCAAGAGCTCTCTCTGTCTTCACAGAGCTAGCCCTCACATGAGTTTCCCTGTCGTGTCAACGAATTGTCCAGGTGGGGAAGCATTGACAACCAGACACAAGACTGCACTGTACTGGTCTCCAGGGTGAGAGGCACGCCAACCTGGGGAAAAGCGTAAGTCTATAGGACTTCTCTTCTCGATTCTCACCAAGTCATATGTCAAGCATATATGCTGCAGGAAGGAGGATGACAGCAGTGACAAACAGTGACCGTTTCGCCCTTTGGTTGGCGGTAACATATATGTGCAGCGAAGGGAGAAGACCACTTCACAAATTCGACAATAATGGACTGGCATCCTCCAGGACACTTTCCTTAAGTAAGTATGGCGAAGTTTGGAAGTATACCTTCTAACATTTTTCAAAAGGTCAAATTATCTTCAAATAGTTCAAATGAACGTTTGATGATTCAAAAGCATTTCAAACAAGAATTCGTTTGTCTCTGTGGAGTTTGTAATATTCCCTTTCACTTTTGCGTAAGTACGAAGCAAGTCCAAGTCAAGTAGCCACAGTTCGTGAGTACATGTCTACAAGGATTGGAGACCCTAAACTTCACTTAAATGTCAAGTATATACTGGAGGAGCGTCCATGCTTTCTTCACTGCGCACCTTGAGATGTCTTAATATTAAACAAAATGAACGTTAAACTGTAAGAGCCGTTTTGCGCTCTGGGTCTGACAATTCACTTGACGTTCGTTGCTTGATCAGCCTCAACAACTTTTCAGAACGGTTAAATCTATAGCAGATGGTAGCTTACTGAACTAAAGGTCTCCCCCTGCACTCTGCAGCTTCTGCTTCCTTCGGAAATGTAGAGGCAACGGGCATGTTCTTCTAGCGAAGGAGCAAATAACGCGAACGGACAATCCGCGAGATTGTGATTTGTCAAGTGTGGCAGTCCCCCAAATCAATATTCTGATGCGACCTTTGTGAAGACGACAACAATCGGAATTCATGGCTCTGTTAGAGATAGAGCACTCACCCGACCTGAATCGTTGAGAGCACATGGGCCCCGGCCGTAATGGGAACTCCAGACGAACTTCCCGGAGGTGGAGAAACGATGATCCCGAGGTGGTCATGATCCTGTCACGATTGGTTAAAAGCTATGAACGTGCACCCGACCAAGTCTTGGTTTGCATTCTTTACAGTAGAGGCGAATCTAAAAGGCGCCCGAGGCTCGTAAGAAAGATATACCTCGGTTTCGATACCGTATGTACTCTGCCCTCTGTCAAGATAGAAATGCGGAAACCTTCGCCGTGTTTGTAGCTGTCAGTTAATACAGCAGATCGTGGAGGTTGTTTCTAAAAACTAGGCACAAGAGTAACATGTTCGACAGTGCACTCGCTGGTAGCTTGTTCTTTTCTCGATGTGTTGGGGTATTGTAGGCGCTTGCTTCACAGGAATATCGCTTCCGAATGTCACCTGCATCTAAGTTTCCTCACCTTCACTCATGACTTGAAGTTGATGGCATGATTTATTGTACATATTCCAAAGGATAAAATTGCGCAATCCCCTGATGTAAATTTCTGTTGCATTGGATTGTAGAGGCTGGAACTGTTAAGCCGCACCTTCTATTTCGGCGGTTTGTGAAGGGGAGGAAGCAATAATATCCGGAGCTGCTCACCTCTTACATGGACCAAGAATGTCTTGTATAGTGGCTGGGCCTGATTTGGCCAGTGGAACAGCTGAAGCTATGCTGTAAATCGGATGATCACCATCAACTCCAGTGAACATCATGTTCTACATCTGTCAGGATCCTAGTAAGGTACAGAATTCCTGCGACACTATCAATTGAAGGTATAGGTGTTTCAGGGCTCAACTCTGATCCAACCGAAGTGTCACGTGATAATTTGGACTGATGGTTTGCAAATGTGATTGAGTTAACATTCTTGGACTTGATGCTAAAAATCACGAAAGTTAGATTCTCGTTTCATGTGGGCAAAGTATTATTCGGGTGTATACAAAATGCCTGACAGAGATAGACCTGGAATGCATAACATGCTCTCATATGGATATCAAAATTCGTCAATGGAACAGTTCCTTTTATGTTCCCTCAGATATCAATTAGATTTCTGAAAAGGTAGATGCAGATTGTAACGGAGGGTCCCAGCACCTGAATTCTCGGTAACATACGGACAAGCCACAAGTATATATGTAGAACTGGACCCCTGAGGTCTGAAGAGCGACATATTATAGTGTAATCCTCCGTGCAGGAATAGTGGATCCTGCATTTGGACCAGTGTTTCCTATTCTACCACAGGCTAGATGAGTAGAACCATTAAAGCTGTCGCTTCTACATGAGGACAACATCAAGTCAATACAAAACGTTTGGGACCTGGAACAGTATTCTGTTCGTTTAGTATTTCATGTTTTCCCTCAATCAGGTGGTGTAAAAAGCACTTGAGATTGTTCCATTGAACTAGCTTTAAAGAAATTCTTGGGCAACGAGGCCTTGAAAAGTGTTATAATTTAAAAAGTGTTTATGAGTTGAAGGGCACATTTCACAAGAATCTAAAAAGTTCTTGACTGTGACAGTTCATCAAGCTTCACATTCAGTTCATAGTGTTGGCACTCCTACCGATAGTTTTGAAGGTCTGTCTAGTGATCAAGATTGCACACACCTTCATTGGTCTGCTATCATCTTATGGGATTATTCCTACCTCTCGTCTGATGCAAGCTTCACACTTTCACGCAACTGAAATCATGGATCTCATCACTGAACAGATTGATACAAAACATGAAAAAGGCAGGTGTGATGAGTTGTGGAGAGAAGAACGTTGCGTCTTTAGATGATACACTTACTGACTGTGGAGGGTAAGTTTGCATGATTTAGAGATCTCTCAGCCCCATAAGAACTCCTGCATACAGTATATCCCTTATCTTCTCAAACATGAAGAAGAATAGGACTGATCGAGACCATTATTCTGAAAAGCATAGTGCAACGATCATGAACACGAAGCTGGGTCAGCACTAATGTCGTCACAGTAGCTTGTTTCGGGGGTTATTCATGTTATCCAACTCCTAAAATTTGCATGGATCTTTATAATGTTCAAATTCATTAGAATAAACTTTTATATTTACACTATGCAAGTTGACGTACTTCAGTCTTTGCGAATGAGTCACAGACTTTCTGAGCAGCAGTCTGCGGTAATACTGAGATTCCAACTGAAGGTACTCTGCAAAGCAGTCTCGACCACAGTATTGTTAATATCTTGAGAATATCATGCAAGAATACTTGCTATACATGAGGGGGTTCCAAAATAAAGAAATTCACATAAAACTGAATTCCTGCATCCATAATATTTTTACGGCTAATTTCAACTGTTCCATAATGGCTTTTGCAAGTATGTCAGAAAAGAAAATCTGCTTAGTATATTCAAAAAATTTAAATAATTTTTTTTTCTAGTGGGCAATATGGACCAAACATTTTTATAGGATCCCGTAATTTTTCCTCTTTATCCCCCAAAAAGGTAACCAAGTAAATATAGCAAAAAGGATGGGAAGACCCCATCAAGTGGCACATGGATGAAAACTAAGGGGTAAGATGGGACTAACCCCAATAGCATCACAATGGGAAATATGTCATACAACACCTAAAATCATAACTATGTAGGTGAAATAGTTTATATAGTACATAGTTTGTATATCACATGATCATTCCAAGAAGCATCATCTAACATGATTATTCTACTATGGTTTGCCCCAGCTAATGCTCTTTGTACAGCAATGGATACACATTGCCTAAAATAGACTATATAATAACCTAAAAAGACTGATATCCATGTTGAATAGTATAGTAGGCTCTTGCAAAGTCTCTCACCAACATGTCAAAGTCGATGCATATAGCTCCATATAATTCTAAAACTAGAGGAACAAAGAGATGAACTCTCTCCATACCCCTATACTTGGAGACCTTGGATGTTGCCACTCCACCCGTGTCCATATAGGAGGATGAGTGATAAAAAATGGGGATACCCAAAAAACCACTTTCAGGCTTGCCCTAAATATGTTTTGGGCATGTAGTGAAACTCCTAAATAATCAAATGTATTTTCAAGTCAAGAGTTCATAATAGTGGTGTTTCACCAAATGTTGAAGACTTCACACATTCATCTCTTATAACTATTAATATTGTCATATGGATAGAAGAAAGAATTTACTTAAGAAGTATGAATAAATTACAGATGTAATTGAAATAAAAGAAATAATAAACGAATGTAAAGGTAAGTTGAGCGGAACACTAAAAAAATTAGACTAAAAACTCCAAATTTCAAGGATTACCTTGAAGCTATTTAAAAATATGTAAGAAAAATGGTTGCTTTTAAAAATGGACTATTTTTTGAAAAAAATTTAATTTCACCTTTCAATTAAAAAAAATTTAACGATTTAATTTTTTTTTCTTTTTATTAATGTTCAAACATTCTGATAAATCCGAAATATTATCTGTATTTGGAACATATTAATCTTCATTAACTGCATAGATTCATTGTAACAACTTATTTTAATTAAAAAACACATAAAAATTAAAATATTGAAGCTAATAAAAATAACATAATAATTTTATCAAAAAATGAAAAAAAAAAAAAAATAACTTACATAAATAATTTTTTTGATTAAAAATTTAATTTAAATTTAAATTTATAAATGATTCAATTATTATTTTATATAATTTATCTTTTAATTATATTTTAAATAAAAATTTTGATCACAAATTATTCATTTCATTATAGAAGATGATTCAAATGTCATGCTTAAATGATAAACAATAAAATAATAAAAATAAATTTATTTAACATAAATAAAATTATAAAATATATTTTGATAAAAAATTAATTTTTTTTAAAGTTTTATTGTTCAGAAATCTTAATCCAAACATAATATACACATTTTGAAAAAAGTAGAGATGAAAAATATAATTCTTTTATTCATATTAAAAGGAATAAATTTTAATTATAATGAAGTAAATTATTTAATTTTTATAAAAAAAATATTTAAAATATTTAATTTTTTTTTATAAAATTCATTGAGAAAGATTTACACATGATTTTTGCAGCTTATTTGATTATACTTGTATGTTTATTCAACACATATATTCAAATAATTGATAGCTTATACGTTTTATTTCTATCTCATGAAAACAAAGAAATTTTTTCATCAAATATTAAATATTACAGCTAAATTTATTTATTTACAATAAATAAATAAAATTTTAATAATATGAAATTTTTTTCCTGTATTCAACAATATAAAATAACATACATGAATCAAAAAATATCTCCAATCATCATAATATTAAACAAAAAATTAGTTAATTATGAGAAAATATATTCATTTTACTAATATTTCAGTTTATCTTCAATTTATTTTAAAAATAATATTTCAAAAAAGTTATTTTTATTATTGAGATAGATAATATCATGAAACAAATATAATTTTTGAAATATTTTGGATTGAAGTGCATTTTTTTCATGAGTAGATAAATGAATCTACGGAATAAATTATAAATGGTTGATTTTATATAAATTAATTTAAATAAAAAATAAAATAATTTTTTAATATAGTTAAAAAATATTTTTTTAATCTGTGAAAAAATAAACTGCACATAAAAATGTAAACAATAGCTTTGAATTAATTATTTCTAAATAAAAAATATAATAAAAAATATGAAATTAATTATTTTAAAATATTATTTAAATAAATAAATAAATAATATTATATTATTTTGAAAAAGGCTATAATAAAATTATAAAAGTTAAGTTTCATTACTTATTAAGAAATTTTATTTAAGTATGATTTTTAGATTTTTATATGATCAGGGTTAAGGACAAGACAAGAGATCTTGGTTTTTGAGAGTGAACTATAGCTCATTGGATTGAAGTATTATTTGTCAAAGCAAAGAGGCTGAGAATTCATTTGGATGACACTGTGTAGTTGCAAACACATAATGTTGAGTAAAAGTATTGCCATCTTTATCATGCAAATGAGATGAGATGGAAAAATTTTAACATGGGGTCCACAAAGATATTGAACAATAGAATATTGACTGGTCAGTACTCAGGCACCCACTCTCGACATTCTACAAGTGATGATAAAATTGCTACCGACGATAGCTTAACAATAGGTGGAATTGGAATCTGGAATATCAGAAAAAATTGGAGTTACTTTTGTCAAAAATGAGTATAAATTTATGCAAAAATAACTAATATTAAATTTTTAAATGAAAAAATTATAAAATTTGAGAATATTATTTGGTATTTATGATCCAATTAAATCTTATTTTTATTCATATTTCATGAAGTTAAATAAAATAATAAATAAATAATAAATAAATAATATAAAAATTTCCTTAAGTAGCCAGATAGTCAAAATATAAACACATAATAACTTTGATTTTTTTTATCTTGAAAATTTGATTTTATATTTTTAAAATTTATTTATATATTTTTTGAAATATTATTTAAAAAAAGAATTTTATGCAATAAGTATAATTTTTTTAATAAAATTTTATCACCATCCTAAAATATTTAATTTCAAATATAATTTAATTTTCAGTTTTGAAAATTTGAATTAATATATCTACATGAATTTTTGTTTTCTTCTTTTGCTTTATGTGCAATGTATTTTTCCTTATATTTAAATTTTAAATAATTTATAATTAATTATGATTTTTTATATTTTATATATACTTATTATTAAATTACATTTATATGTATCAATAAAGAATATTTCATCATATAATATGATGAAATATATTAACTCAAGTTAATATAATTCATTAAGCCAAAAGTAATAATAGATATCAAGATCATATATATGAAAATGAAAATTTTATCTACATAATATAAATATATATTCTTATATGATTTTGAAAATTTTTGATATTTAATAATGAATATTAAAATTTAATTCACATTCGTTATTAAATGAATGTTAATATGAATTTTAAATATACCAGTTGAAGGCTACTAAATTTCATCCTTGTTCTATGTCAGCAGCTCAAAAGCTATACATTGCACTTACTGGTAATGCCTCACTCATCTTCGGAAACAAACTTGAAAACTGCTGCTGCTCTAGAGAGTACGGGTTGACAGCAGAGATTGTTTATCACAGACGCAATTGTGCACAGAATGCTGAAGTCCTTACCAACAAACTTCCAGTCACAAGTTCTGGGCGTGTTGAATGTATCGAAAAATGAAGGACGTTTTGTCATTTTACGTACGAGATGGAGACCAAATTGTGAAGTTCAAGCTATAGTTTCGTTGGGTATTTTGGAGAAAAGTTAAAAACTTCTAGGCTGAAATTGATCTGTGTACGATGAAAGGCTTTCAGACTGGATCTCCAAGTCTAGAACACTCCTCCACATAAGTTGAAATATAAGAATCGCTCTGGTGTAACTCAAACCCGTTACACATAGGGAGGAATCCAAAGTTCTGAAACCTTAAAACGTATCAACATTTCAGGCTGATGAATCGCAATATAATTGGAGCCTGAAAGAAAAACTTGCGGATGACACGACACAAGGAGAAGACTGGAAGGTGCGCTGGTCGAATGCTCCAACTTCTTATCGGAGCAAAATTTTGCTTAGATTATCGTGCAAACAAGGTTCATTTTATTATGTGTAACGAGTTTGAATTTCACCATAGCTATTCTTATATTTCGAAACGAGTCAGTTATTATTGGAATTATTATTTATCAATTGACGGTATTGGAATAGTGATACCACTATTCTCAACTGGGACGAGTTCAACTGAAATCCCCTGACCCTCTTTTACATCCTCGCCTTCCTTCTTGGACGCATCACAATCTTCATTAGCCTTGTTAGGATCGTCTATGTGCAGAATCCTTCATAATGTCAAGTCCAGCCTTGTCATGCTTCTCCATTCGCAAAATACTCCATTTAAACAACTTTTTTTAGGATACATAAAAGAAACTGATAGAGTTTAGAAAAACAGGAAAAACAGTATATTTGGACTACGGAACATTGCTAGTGGTGCAATGTTCACCAGTCTCAGTTTACTGAGAGCTTTAGACATGTAGGCTGACTTTTCTAACATGATGAAATTAGCGATATATAACTTTAGAGTACAGTTTCACTCCAAAACTAAACTCATCTCATAAATGACAGTGCTAAGTTCTAACAAGGAATGACAAATCTCTGCAAGCAATGATCGTATGAAATTACTTTGATGCTCATTTTTATAAATTTCTGCTTGAATACGATAAAATATTTGAACTTTAAAGTTTTGCGTGTTGTCGGTAATTTTGGCGGTTTCCATACAATGGGTGCTCTATGTTCACATGTAATCCTCTAACTAATAAGGAAATTAGTTTTTTATGGCGTGACACTTGTTATCACCATGAATATATAGAGATGTCTATGTTTGTTACAAGACACGTTTGTTAGTGTCATTTGTCTCCATAATTTTTTTCTACGTAACAGAGATTAGTTTTATGAACAGATTGTAACTGGTGACTGTGGATTCATGCCTCTTGGTTTGGTTATCATTGGCATACACTGATAAGTTGCTCTTCGTGATTACTTTCAGTTTACCTTGGTTACCATCCCCAGGAAAGTAGTCAGTGATGCTTCATCCTTTTTATTTTTTTAAAAAAATATACAACTTTCTCTTCCGCTTAGAAGGAAATGTCAGTAGTGATACAATTATGAGTGTATTTCAATGTTAACAAATAGTCATTTCTTTGGATTCGTCATCATTCTTACCAAAACATGATTACTATCGTCGGTGCATATATTTTGCATATCCCATATTTTTTTAATACATTTTTTGTTAGTTTTCT
This sequence comes from Marchantia paleacea, assembly GCA_014180765.2. NCBI lineage: Eukaryota > Viridiplantae > Streptophyta > Marchantiopsida > Marchantiales > Marchantiaceae > Marchantia > Marchantia paleacea. Next base: position 3,323,051 of record MUAA02000018.1, read on the forward strand.
GGATTTTGAATTTAAAAACATCATATTATTCATAGATTCTGCTATAGGTTAAACGCGTAATTTTGAAAATAATATTTTAAAGTAAAACGATTTCAACATCTCCATATATTTTACTCACTTCTTAATTGGTTCGGCACATTACAGATCTAGTTGCTCACTCTAGTACAAGCATTTAATGGATGGTATGACCGCAAAAGCTACATGGATCCACCAAGTCTTTGATAACCACAATCAACATTTCTCCTACGTGAAGAGGTTTTCTAGACCCGTTGAAGACCTTGCTTATCGTCAGCCTGCACCTTCCCCGTATGCAAATTTTGGCGCTGCTGTTGACTCCTACACATCCATCGGTGAAGGGAGACATCATCACTCCGTTATATCACCGATACATGCGTAAGTCGTATTTTTTATTACTACTCATCAACTACCTCTGCCAACTTTCTTTCTTTCCTTCATGTAGCATCACAGTGCACTTCTTTTTCCGATGTAAAATATAAATACGCGTCAGCTCGTGCTTTGGCCTGGACCCGATCTTGGTGAAGAAGCCTCGTTTGCAAGGCTTCTCTGGTCTTTGACGGAGGGTCTTTTGTTCCAAGCTCGATATGTCTCACTTTTTCATATCGCTCTACTCATAGACAGAAAAACCATCCAAACACAAGTTGAGTGCGTAAGAGATGGAACTATAGTAGGTGACTGGTCTTAGCCGTCTTTCTTGATGACCCGCGGCAAAGTTTGTGACGATGTGAGGTAAATCTTCTTTAATTCGCAATGTTATCATCTTTGTGCCAGATTGCAGATCGATTTCTCCTGCCTTTCATTCTCCGGTTCTTTCCTCTTCTCGATGCTCTCTAGTTCTCGTCTTCTTTTCTTAAGCTGCGTCTCCTCAGCCTTCTGCTCCGAATAATACAATACTCAACGTGGTCCATCTGATCCTGTACCCAAACTGCAAATTGCTTTAGTAGTTAGAGTACAGGTTCACAGGTTTGTTGACAAAGTACTGTAACAGTTCTTGTTTAGCGGACGCGTTATATATTTTTCAAATGAGAAATGTTTCAACGTTAGTCTGCTGGATATATCTTGATTGCCTTCTCGCTTCGTCGTGGTGAATAAATCGTTGTAGTTGACCATAGTGGTCTGACAGTAGAATGTTCGCCGATATTTTGGGTTGCTCCGCATTTAAATATACCATAGGGTCATAAGAGTTGTCTTCACATCACTTCTCACGAAGCTGCTGGTGATTCTGATTGGAGAATCCATCAGAAGTCAACAGCGAAGATGGCCAAATGAGCTCTCTCATGCTTGTGGTTGGCGTTCAAGTACCGATTATCATTGAATGCTCATGTTTTAGGTTCTCAATCAGACATGCATGAACCAAATACTTCGTCCATAGTTGATCACAAGTCACAGAAAGAACTCTTCTTTGTCGGCTTGCTCCCAATCTGGAAACAATTCAAAGAAGAAAATTCTTGTCTTCATTTAAACTTTTCACCAATCCCCTGGCGATTCTGATTAGAGGGTTCTTGGGCAAATTTATGATTCTTAAAGGATAGCCGATGGTCATGCAAATAATAAGATTTCATGTACTCATACACCTACGATCTATGTGAATGGAGGAATGATCACATAATACAAGATTTTCATTCATCTATACATATAATCTTTCCAAATACATATATTTTTTCTCTAATAAACTGATATATTTCTACGAAAGATCGAAATTTGATGATTTATAATTTCATAGGCCTATAATCTGATTCATTGGCTTCTTAATCTAATAAAGAATACTTGTCTAGGTCAAAAAAAATAATTGTGCTACTTCACTCATTGAGTATTTTTCATGGGACTTCCTGGCTAAAAACACAACGTGAAAAATTACAAGTGAAGATAATAAAAAAATGTGATGTGCACACTGTGAAGTTAGACAGGCTAGGATATCATGAGTAAGAGTGTTGGAGTAAGGGTGGCTCGATCTTGTAAAGTATGTAGTTCGGTAGAATTGTATCGTAACATGGACTCGTATCGAGTCGAAGTGGAGAAAAGTGAGAAATGATTTCGATTTTGTATCTGTCAAATGCATCCAATATACCCAGGGACCATGGAACAAGGAAACCAAAAGAGAATCTTCGTTATATATTATGTAAAATTTTGAATTTGAATATTTTTCTAGTGGTTACAGTACATCAAGATGCTGGTCTGAATCCGCAGAGTGAAAAGTGACAGAAAACGATTGTGTCCAGAGAATCTTTACTTTTACTTTTTCTTCATGTCCAGGGGACGTCTGCGCAAAAAGTAAACTGATTCTGAGAAGTATGATTGAATTAGAGACAATAGTTTTGGTAATGCCTAGTCAAAGTAGGGAGAAATGTTGTCACACGCATCCGAAAACCAAAGAGCAATGGAACAATGATAGTTATTGCGACATTGTCCATTATGTACTATGTCATACTTTGGATGTTGAACATTATCATGGTTACCACCATATTCAAAGCTATTGAATGACGATGAAAGATGATGGTTTACTGCAATTCAATATTCTTTTGACTCCATCACCACCTTTATCTCAAAAATTTCGTTCCAAAATTACAATTTCAACATCAAATCGAATCTGTAAATGTGGATGCTGACAACTGTTATTCTCACTCACTGACTGTAGCCCTCCTCATAGCTTGTTACTTCCAGATATTATTCAGCCAATATTCACGAGCTCTGATTCGTGAAATGGCGAGTAAAAACGAAACGGCCATGCCTAACGTCAAAGGTAAAGATCTGAATGCGGTTGCTGACAATGGCAAGCTGGAGAAGGTGTACACAGTTCCTGAATTTAATTATTCTTACACGAACTATCCTATGCATCCCTTGACCCAGCAGTACACGGACGACGCTCATGCTTGAATGTCTCTTATGGTATTGAGAGTTGGTCAGTGCAGAACGATGAAAGCGACTTGTCGAAGAAAACGTTCCCTGTCTCGCAGGCTTCGTCTGTATGGACAGAGATTCAGAAGAGCTTCTTTATCAGAGCAAAACCATCCTTAATTTCTTTGTACTTGACTTCATTGTGGACGAGAGTGAGTAAGTCTGAGCCGGACCAGTGCTGCGCAATCGTTCTGGAAGCAAGCTTGAGTCTTCTTTGGCCGAATCGTGAGCACAAACGTCTCCTGGACCATCTGTAGCCACGCCATCACCACGGAAGAATCAAGATCGCTTGTGAGCAAATTTCAAGCAGAGCTGCTTCATCCCAAGAGCAAAACCAAATCGCGTAAGATTTTCTGTTGAAAAAACCTTTTACATTCACTGTAGATAAAAGACTTTGCAAGTCTGCACATAAAAGGATATATTTATGATGCTCACTCAATCTTCGGTATATGAGTCAGAAAGAGATATATATATATATATATATATATATATATATATAGTGAGACCTTCATGCCGGCTGAGTTTGTGCTATATATATATATATATATATAGTGAGACCTTCATGCCGGCTGAGTTTGTGCTTCGTAAGGCAGAGGTCATTCAAGATTACATCATGGTATTCTCCATGGTCTTAACACCAGGAATAAAATTACTATATCGAAAAATCTAGATGATTACATTTCAGTCCGTAGAAATTCGGCAGGCATTCTCCCTTTTGTAGTAAGTTTCCACTTTCTGTAACAGAAGTCACGTCTTTCCTGGATAGATTGGCTTCATGGCATCCCAATGGTTACAGGATAAGAAAGTAGTTTTTGCATCATATGTTCAAAATGAGTGTCAAAGCGAAGTGTATGTGGTACCTCTTGGACTGTAGGTTTTGCTTCCTTTGATATCGAATCATCAAGTAATAATGATTCTTTAGTCCATAATTAACGTGATGGACGTGATGCTTGTTCAATCTGTCTGGAAAACAGCTGAGGGAAATACAGTGAAGAAGGTCACCAACTTCTCCCCCAGTTCCTAATTGTTGTTTTCATACGTTTGAACAGGTGTGCTCAGGCATGACGGTAGCCAAACGCCGCTGACCTCAGATTCCCAGTACGCTCTACTACGGGCCAGAACCTTTTGATGGCAATCGGAGACGTCGTAGCCTGGCACAAGGTATGTGTACTTGAGCAGTCATGAGCAAGCAAGGTAAGGTGAAATCTAAAGGAGTATACACATGAAGGTACTGAAACTCTCAAGTTAAAATTGGTCCCGCACTGCGTGTGCAGGAAGTCATACTGATCGATGCTAACCTGAATCTAGTCAGATTACTGTTCGAGCAACAAAAAATGTTCTTCATACACGGAAGCAGGACACATTGCGCTGAAGCTACTGCAGGACTCTGAACTGGAGATGTATTATGAAGAGGTTAGCCGACTGACTCCCGAGCACCCTTCCCGAGGGCACACGGTGGACGGCATTAGCTTCCACAGAGTTTCATCCTGCAATTGAGATTTTGATGAGTACAATACGGGATTGTGTGTCTGCAACTCACCAGTGGCATTTCCAAACGTCGCGCTGCAAATTGTTTGCAACCTCCGTCTAAGATGTCCGTGCAGTAGATGTGAACTATGAGGGCTCTCAGCTGTTGAACATTAGTGCAAGTATCTAGATATGCGTTGTGATCTTTCATTCAGCTATCTGAAGTTCATGAGGGTTTGTTGAAATCTTTTCAATCCTTAGTCCCTTACTAAATGTGGCTGGTGTCTTGTATTTGCACAATAGCTGAGTGATGGAATAAATTATGATGTCGATGATTCGGGTGCTGAACCGGAGTCTATATATGTACATGACGGAGTTGACGGCTTAAAGGTAGAAAGAAAGCCATCTAATACAATTTTTGTCAATGAGTGCAACTCTCCAAATCATAGTGACAGCATCTGATGATAACTTTACCTTGCGTACTTCGGTAAACTCTGACCTCAGTTTTGTCCTCAGGACGAATCAATGAATGGGATTTAAGGTCCACGAAAAGTTCAAAGGGGCCTTGGGACACAATCCAAAAACGGGCAAAGTGCCGATGCTAGATCACGCTAGAAGAATTGTCAGATTGTGCTTACACGAATCTAAATTATAACACCAACTCTACATGGGTCATTCTTGGACAACAAAGCCCATACCGAACAGAGCTACACCCAAATTGAATAATGTTGTGGGCTGTAAAACAAATGTATGTGTGAATTTATATTCTCTTTTACACATATCTGCACTAATGCTCGTGTAATTACCATACTGTGAATGTCAAGATCAACTATAGCATTCTTTGAATGAATCTGAGAAAATGTAATACAACAGTTCACTTAAATGAAATCTTTACAAGACTGTGAAAAGTGCATGTGAAGGGAGCATGTGAAAGTGCATCAACTCACTGGAGATATCAATCTGTGAAATTTATAAAGACTAACAGATTCCTTTCTATGCGTTCTGTAACTTGGATACGATGACACCAAGTAAGCTAGATCCAATGAATTGAACTATATATTAAGCAAATGAATGAACTACTTCGAAACAACGAAAAGCCGTCTTATATACACTGATGGCAGCATCGAGTAAAGATGCATGATAACAACTTTACGTGGCTTTGACGAGTGTCGATCCACATACCTGACCATAACAATTCTACGTGGGCTCCTGGAAGAGTACTAATCGAAATTCTGAATTCAGATTCTGGCTCTGAAGATGATTGTGCAACAACTTCAGTCACTCCAAGGACTGGATGGGACCCAGTACCTCTGCTTTATGACACATGAACTCGTTGAGCGACAGATTAGTAACCTGTAGTCCCTAAGCTTCATTAGTGTCTAAGATTCATTTCCGTGGCCAAATTTTTGGAAAATTTGAAATCTTCCCCGCAAGGGAAAGTATGGACCAACAAGACTTAAATCATGTCCTTTCACACCTAATTTCGAGCTATTCATTATGGAGGCAGTCGTCGTAACATATTCGAAAATCAGATGGTCTAGATCTGATTGGATATGGTTCTCAAACTATCTCTTTTTCTTGCACCTGAACTGAGTTTTATTGATGCCAAAGTGTTTTATTAGTCTCGTACACCTTTTTTGTTCTTCTAATGCAACAAACTTCACATTTGAAGTTTCAGTTGTTTTAACGCTTTTGCAATCAAACATGTAAAAACCTGCTTTTTCTTCTTTGCTTGAATTAACATAAGAGCATTATCTTTTCTCCATATTCAATACCCAATCACATTGAACCTCCGTTGTATCCTTCAAGTCCAAAATATTTAACAACGCAAATTATATGCTATGGATCTTCATTTTTGTTTACTTCAATTTCGAAAGACTTAGTATCGTTCACTTATTCATCTAGATGATTGCTCTAGATGTGGTTGTATAAACCCTCAAGTATGTGAAGTTTTGACATATGGAGTTTTGATTTTAGATTCTTGTGATGATGCTTTTGGAATGATCATGGATTGCAGATCGCATAGTAACAATGGGGATAACATCACAGGATTTCTTTATTTTAGCTTTATAAAAGCCATATCAAGTTTGATGGAGAAGATTGCTACCTGATGTTATAGGCGCCTTGGTGAGAATTTGAGTCCACGAGTTTGCATGTAATAGTTTATGTGTTGTGACAAAAATATATGCTTTGTTATAATATACATAAAAACTGTCATAGACATCATAAGATAGCAAGGTGCGCGAGTTCAAGATAAGATACAACACTTTCAATGTTAATGTTGTTAGTATCAATGTTATTAAGAATATCAACCTTATTAAGAATGCTGGTTTGGCCTATAGTGTTTGGATTAGGGCATTAACCGATAGTGGGTTGAGAAAAGCATGAATTTGGAGTATATGGAGCACAAGATGAGTTTGAGTCAATTGTTATATATGGTTTGTGTGATGGTTTATAGTCAAGTATAATTGTGTATGGTAAGCTTGTGTGTATGTGTGATAATCTATGAGACATAAAGCTTATCGGATAGAGTTGGATTAGAGCATCAAACAAGTAAGTCCTGCATGTTGAGCTACAGTGGGTTATAGGGAGAATAGCATGAATTTGGAGTCTATGGAGAGCATCGTGAGTTGGAATCAATTACTATTTATAATTTGTGTCACAATTAAGTATTATTGTGTATAACGTTACTGGAGATTGAAAAATATTATGGTAATCTTATGTTGGTATGATATTTTATGAGTATGTGATATACATGTGACACATATTGATAAGATGCTCCAAAACCATATTCATGAATAAACTGTGTAGATTACTAGAAATAATTCATGAGTTTATGACAGGCATATGCATAACTATCGTAATCAATACTTTTGCCGATTCAGAAGTGTAGAACGTTAATCAACTACGCATGCACAGTAGCAGTGAAAGGTGTACTAGAATTGACACCTTTGTAAATGCAGGAAATCTGCATGTGCGCAGGAAATTCCATGCACTTGCAGAGCGATTTGAATCTTCGCAACATAGGGTACACGGTATGTTACGTGTAGCTCGTCAGAATCTTTTCATGCGCATATGAACAACCCAGTTTTTGAAAGTAGTTTGAATATATATATATATATAATACATGAATGGATTCTCGTTGGGTGTCGATACACAAATTCGATTCCATTCCCCCAATGAAGTTAGGATATACAGATCCTACTGCGGTTAGGAACTAGGAAATTGATTTGATTTTCCGGTAGTCTTTGAGGAGACAGTGCTCTGTATAGCGATGTAATGAAGTGAGATTTAACCATCCAAGATGAAAATATGATTACATCAATGCATGTTTTAATGTTAATGGCACCCCGTGATTATTATGAACATTGAGAGATCGAGGAAGTTCTTGTTAGTCGAAGCGAAAAGAAAAGAAAGAACGGTTTTATTCCAGATCCCATCTAAAAGCACGCAGACATGTGAAGGGGATTGACGAGAAAACTCTTCTTCATTGTGTTGATTGCTAACCTCAATGGCGAAGCATTCTCTTGCTCTGAATCCTAGCCTCTATTGCTAATTATCTCGTTGAAAGCTTGCTCATATGCATATGTGTTCAAACAACAGCATTCGATGGAGGAGGCCCGCCTTCCTACCCTTGCTGGATAGATATCATAATCATCACCCATATACTTCTATATACTGTAAACTTCTCATGGACTTTCAAGTTTTACATCTTAGCATTCGCCTCTAGAAGCTGCACTTAGCACTTCCAACAATATTTCTCAAGCCTAACTTACAGAATCGGCATGGCTCGATTATTCCAATCCCACGAATGTGCTAGCACGATTATTCGGATCTAGAAGGGCCTTTTGTTAAAGCAATTTCAGCTGATTTATCCCTTTGGATCTAAAGTGTACATGAACTAGGAATCATGGATATCTGCTAGTTAACATTACTGATAATCGGAAAAGTAGGAAAAGTGGGTAGGAGGAAGTAAGATCCAAGTGGAAGACATCTGATTACGTACTGGTTATAAAACGCTGCCAAAGTTGCACCGATGAAGGGACCGACCCAGAAGATCCACTGCACATCCACAAGTCCAATGTTTCAGCTGATAACAAGGGGACACATGACATTGTTTAAATCTTCTCACACTGCATATTATCGAGATCTACATAAATGCAGAGTCAGATTGAGATATAATCCAAAATTGAAGTCCAGTCCGCAATTCATGTTAGATCCATTACATACCTGATCGTCCCAAGCAAGTTTGTGACCCCACAATGCAGCCGGGCCAAAGCTTCGTGCAGGGTTGATTCCCGTCCCTGTGATTGGAATAGTAGCCAAATGCACGACAAACACTGCTAATCCGATTGGCAGTGGTACAAGTACCTGCAGTTGACATGTCATGCATGAAGACAATAGTACCGTATGAAATATACATCAGATTATTCTAATGGCAATTTTGGATAAGCATTTACAGAAATGGATACAATCGGGCTGTACTTGACGTTCTAGCTCTGGCTTATGAAAATAGAATTATTCACAAAGTACACGTGCTGGACCCAGCCAGCTAGCAAAGGCAGACCTGCAGATCACATCTGAGGTTGAACGTGGGCTTACAGGCACATGGGAGTCACGAGCTCTGCGTTTGGCATCTGTTGCTGTATACACGACATAAACTAGAACAAAGGTGCCGACGATTTCTGCCGCCAGGCCTGTGGGGATGCTGAACGCTGGATTCACAAAATTTGTACCACCATTGAGTTCATCAAAAGGATTCTCCTGCAGGGCTTTCACGAGTCCAGCTCCAGATAGACTTCCCAGCATCTGAGCCACTATGTAAACCAGTGCACGGTTTACTGTAATTCTTCTACCCAAGACCAGGCCCAGGGTGACGGCAGGATTGATGTGTCCTCCTGTTCACATGCGTGCATCAGTAGGGAAAATATGCTCACGTTATCACAGGAGCAACGACCTTGATTCATATGTTAAATAGTGCTTAGGTTTTATAATCACAAGGTCATTTGTAGAATGACTGAACTAAAGTAAAGTCCAGTTGCAAGTTTGTTTTGCCTGCAAATTATTTCAGTTATAATAAGAAGTCAAATAACTCTTGAATATAAGGAACATGAAACTGGTATGACTTGAATGTTTTGAAAATCTTTGTGAACGAATGTATAAAGACTTGAATGACAAGTGGTGTGTGACCAGTAACGTGATAAATCAATTCAACTAGGACATGAAGAGTTATTCAAACTGCATGCAGTAAGGAAAAAAGAAACTATAAAAAGATCATTTCGAAAAGAAATGCTCTTCCAAATGGATGCATTCACTGTATGTTTGTGTCCAGCAAATGGGCAATTTTCAAATCTATCTAAAATGATAGATTTAAGATGCAGATCTGTAATCATTGCGATCAGTTTGTTCCTATCATAAAGAACATGAAGATCCCTTGCTGAGCGGTGCTGAAACAAATATGAATTTTGACGTGAAAGGTATCGAAGGGATGGGGCAAAGCCTGAACCGGAGGTATGAATGAAAACTCTGGTCATGAGCGAGGATCGAATCACCTGATACCCCGGCAGTGCAATAGACTAGAACAAAGATTGTTGCACCAAATGCCCACGCAACTCCAAGAGAACCAACTCCATTTGGTGTCTCGCGTGCATTACCGATAGCGGCCGACACACCGATGTACACAAAGAGTAGGGTACCAATGAACTCAGCGATGGCTGCTCTCCAGAATGATCGGTTGAATTCAGATCCATCCCATACCGGATGAGGCTCTGGTTCCTCAAAGCCTTCGGCATTTTCGTCGACTTGTACCGCAAAACCTCCATTCTTATAAATTAGTTTCAAAGAAATTTCTGTTCCGTTATCTTGACCTCTGGCGCTGACGGATATGACTCTACTATCATCTTGAGGGCTGGCCATGATGATACTCTTCTGTAAACCTCCTGAAACCGGAACAGTATGACTCACTCGAACTTGACGACAAGCAATTTTAAATACAGAGGCCTAACCTTAAGTGGACATCAGAGTTGCATCGATGGTACTGGTCGTTTGTACTTTGCTGTGGAGCAGTGCTGCCACCTACATGTGTCAATCTCTTCCGTTCTGTCGAAGACGAATTTCTGAACGAGTATGGCTATCTGATTGCAGTTCGAGTCGATTCAAGGAACTGGCTTGCCGTAAAGCCGAACTACTGAAACTATTCAGAGAGATGAGATCTGCTTCTTTGAGTTCACGACGAAGTCAGAAGCAGCAGCAGCCAAATGGTCCATACATTTGACAGATTCCCCAGCAGATTTAGATTCTAACATTGCAGGCTTTGGAACTGAGGATTTCCTACCCTTTTGTTCCGGTCTCTTTTTTCTCAAGTGTTGGTAAACCTGGAGAAGCCTGAAAAGTATACTGACCACCAGTGCTGTCAGCCACTGTGAAGACCTGCAACTTGAGAGAGAGTCTTAAGAAAAGAAGCCCACCCTTCGAGTTTTTATACTGCATACGTAGACCCACATTCCAGAGGTTATGGAGAGGCCACCGGAGATTATAAATTTTGCCAGCGGATAACTTTTCTAAAGAAATACAGCCGGCGCCACTTTCCTCAATCATCTGAAATGTATGATGAGATTATGATGTGGCTTAATGCGTACGCTTCAGAGTTGATTACACTATAGACGTAGATTGCATGCCGACCGTGTGCGTACGTGTTAATTTCTTGAGAGGTATAGCGAAAAATAGGCAAACAAACAAATCCTATCTTCGATCTTGGGCCGATCATATTTCTTTCTGCATCTTCTTCCTTATCCTCGAAATTGTCCGTAGAGAACTATTGACCCAACAGTCCTTACATGTCATATCTCTAAACGAATGTGTGCCCTCAATATGTGTCCTGAATGTCGATGAAGATAGAATACAAAACGTACTATCAAGTTTTTTGTTTAGTCAGGCTCATGTAAACAAATACCCAGTCCACCTGGGGATGGAAATAAGGACTCCTTTAGGGTCTACATATGTGTTTCATTACATTCAAACCGCTTGAGCTGAAAAGACGGAAAGGGCGATAATATGAAACTGCTGCTCAAACCACATTAGTCAAAAATCGCTATCAACGCACCACTTACTGCAGTGATGCCGTGAATTTTGGAATCAGATGACTCTAAGCTTTGGTCAAGGTCTATAGATCAAAAGAAGTCTATGATGGGCGGTGCCAAAGGCATGGGCATAGTTATCGTGATCAATATTTTCAGGGGTTTTAATGAGAAGAACGTGACTTCAACCACACACCGCAAGAGTGAGAGGTGTATACACATTATTTTGGCACCGGACTTAGTATGGGGAATTACCATGAGTCCCATGCAATGAATGAGGCACTTCCGCTTAAACCATGAAAGGGCATGCGACTAGCCTGTTTGTTCCGTGCAGCTTCTCAGCGTCTTTTCATGCACAGACTTCAAACTCAGGTCGACTGCAGTTTTTTTAGTTGTTCATTCCGGCGTGCTGTCAAAGTCTTCCAATCATGACTCTCCCGTCTTTGAGGTTCACCCACCACAGCAGCTAGTAATCAGATCGTAGATGTGCTCGTGCATCCTGTAATCTTTGAGTGAGCTTAGGTTCTCGTTCATTCTACTTCATATGAAAATTGTTAACACAACTGCATCAAGGAACAATCCTCCTTATCATTGGTACTGGTCTGTTTCGCTGGATTAAACTGCTCCAAGTTTCGTGGCCTGGGGACAGATGAAATTGTAAGTAATGAGTAAAATGCAGTTTCTGGAGCCCATGTTGCAAATGATTCAAGGCCAATGGCTACTTGGCAGAAGTCCCAACATGAGCTTACAGCATGGTGATAATGTCTAATATGGTACTTCTGTGTGATGATTGGAAATGACTTAGTTGTCTTCTGTTTTCATTGAAATCGATAGGATTTGTTTGCAGTTGCTGAAATTATGTAGTTTTAGATGAGAGAAGCAACCAAAAGCAACCAAGGTGTTGCAATCAATTGAATAGTCGTGGCCTTTATCCATCCTTTTGACAATCGAGGCTTTTGTTTCATGCCAGGAGAATACGTGCGAGGAAACTACAACGCTCTTGGGTGCTTTTTGTATTCAGATCATAAGATCCGAATCTCTTTACGGTGATGTGGTTCATCACGAGCATCTAACTATCCTGTATGACATCTGAAAGCTTTTCTTGAAATTCTTACAGCAGGAGCAAGGTTTCAGCTACGAATCGTACATGTGGGAACTATTTTTCAGTGGGTACATTCAGCCAATGCCCTCGAGCTTTATCCGGTTTCTATGTCTTTGTCACAGGATGCTGGGTTGTCGTTGACTCTTCTCTTCGCCTTTCTATATTACCAATCATTAAGGGCAACCATTTGCTCGCTCTGTTCCTGTAAGATCCGAACACCACAATCTTCATATAACAAGTAATAGAAAAGGTATAATATTTATGAAAGTAAAAAATTAAGATTTAAAATATAATATTTTAAAATTTTTAGAATTAAATAAAAAGATATACAAACGTATTTTATTTTAATGAAAAATTATAATATATAGTTATTTTAAAACTAGATGTAAAATAAATAATACAATTATCAATTTATAAACATAATCTTGGATTATAGAATATAATATTTCTTATTCAAATATAATAAAAAATAAAAATTGATTTATTTCATATAAATTTTTTTTACATACAATACGAATTGAATATTTTCAAAAATTATATTAAACCTAATAAAATAATTAAATTCAAAAAATTTATCAAATGATTATTTATGATAGTAAATTTTTATAACAATGTGTATATATTTGGATTCAAATTGAAACAAAATAACCACTATAATATTATGATAACAACAAAATGATCTTTAATAATAATCCAAATGTTGAACAATCAATCTCCATATAAACATATGCAATTGTAATAATTATAAAATAAAAAAATTTAATTCCGTTAAAAAATTTTGAATTGTAAAAAATCTACAAGTTATTGAACTATATACATTGAAAAAATAAATATGGAATTTTAATAATCCAAGAAATAAAATTTGTAATAATAATATATTTGAATTCACACAATCTATCATTTTTTGAAAATAAATGAAACAACAACATGATCCAACTAATTGTATAAAATTTAATTAAATTTTTTTTTTCAAAAATTTGCTAAGTCATAGTTTGAAATTTTATTTTTGTCAAACAAAGAAATAAAATGAACAAATTAAATTTTTTTTTTGAATTAAATTAAAAATATTCAAACATAAAAATTTAATGCCAAATGTCCAAGGATTGTAGTAACTTATTACTATAAATTTATGCAAAGAAGTAATTTATCAAGATAATTATTATCTAACTAGATTTAAAATTATCTAGCAACCTTGGTTGTTGTTATAATCATTTTGATGAATTTTATTGTAGATTCTACTTATGTATTCCAAAAAAATACACAAGCATGTGCATGGATACCGTACATCTCCTTGTTGTTATCCTTGTATGAATTCTTTTCCAATTTATAATTTTTTACCATACATTCTGCATATCATTAACCTTCAATTATATTTCAACTGATGTTTTGGACGCTAACACTCAATATAGATAAAATTGAAAACTGGAAACCTTGCTCATGATCGACACTTCTTAACGTTTTGGCGACCCACAAGTAATTTTTCATTTGAAATTCATCAGTTGATTGGATAATCAACATACTTCTCCCCCTAATGTCCATAAGAGCAACAAATCTATCATTTTCGTGCCCTTGAGGATTACGGTGATATATTATCTTTTTCTCTCTCTCTCTCTCGGAAATATTTGGCAGTAATCCGCCTCAGCAATAGGTGGTGAATTTTGATCTTTGATTTTCTGCAAGAACTCTTTGGCATAGGATTTGTAATTTATAACGTCTTTCATAAACAATGACATAGACTTTATCATCTACTCGTCAAATATCTTTGCCATCAATTGCATTAGTGTAGACACATTTTTTCACTTCAAGGTTAAATGAAGCCAAGAAAATAATGCATCAATGTCTTCATGTGTATGCCCCATCATAAAAAATGACATCTTTACACTTCTCAACTTCACTCTAGCTACAAACTCACTCAAGAATCTCATCACCATTTATTCTTATTATCCTTTTCAGATTTATCCAATAATTAAAGCAGAAGATGTTTAAGAAGTGACCTGAATTCATTATGATCTTCAATAACCTAATCTTCCTTGTTGACAAACTATGTGACTCCTTAGAATTCCTTGGGTGTTCTTTTAAAGCCATCAACTATCCTCATCTTATGGATGCTTACATCGTTGGTTTGATATGACAAAAACAGTTGATTCAATATGAAGGTTACTTAATAAAATCAATCTTATAAATATTTTTTCCCTTGCGGTCCCAAGAATCAAACCACTTTGCCTTATCAAAGATAAACCTTGTATACAATGCTAAGCCTTCCGAGTCTATTCCATCTTTCTCTGATTTATAGTATTGGCTTCATGTTTTATCCCAGTCCTTGTCATACCATAGCTCCACCTTTATTCTTGTTCCTACCTTGTAAAAAGTCCTTGCACTTTGCACTTTGCACCTTGGGACATATGTAATCACAATGCCATAGTAGAAATCCTTCACCCAAGTTCTTCAATCTCATGGCATTGGCTAGAATTCACTCTGATGATAACACTAATGGTATGAAAAATCGGATGGTACCTTCTTGGTTTTTTAAGCACGTTGTTGC
Organism: Marchantia paleacea; assembly: GCA_014180765.2. Taxonomy (NCBI): domain Eukaryota; kingdom Viridiplantae; phylum Streptophyta; class Marchantiopsida; order Marchantiales; family Marchantiaceae; genus Marchantia; species Marchantia paleacea. The sequence goes on from MUAA02000018.1 coordinate 3,338,151, forward strand.
TTCTGAGTTTTTGTTTTCATTGTTGCTATGTCCCATACCTTGTCAATTGAAATCTTTTTTGTCCCTATTTGTATGGTAAAAAAATTCCCTCTTGTTGAAAAGATCTTTATTTATCCAAGTTAAGCAAGGATTATCTAACATATTTATTTTATAAATTGCTTATCAACTTGGCACTTTAACAATTGAGGATTTGGTAGTTCTTTAACTTCAACTCTTGCGTGATAGCACATTATGGTGATCAACGTATCACAAGCATGACCCACCTCTTGTATGAAATATGTTTTGTATAAAGCAAATTAAATCACCATGTTGCAGTTAAGTGACCACAAAAAATACAAATCTGTATTGTTTATACCATCCATGGTATCGAGGTGTCAAGTTTCAAACTCTTCCTTAGCTTACAATTGGAATTCACAATTCTAAAAAATTCATTTTTAAGAAACAAAATGGGATGCTAGAAACGGATTTATGACATTTCGTAAATGATGTTTATTGACGAAAAAAAATCAAAGACGTGTAATAACGGTGATTAAAACTCCTTTGGATAGAAATCTGTTTTATAATGCTCATTAACTGAAAGAAGTGGACTTTAAATCCATATTTAAAGGAAAATTTTAATTGTGTATGAATTTCAATGTGTATTAACAAAGCATATAAATGAAATACTAAGCATACACATCTTGGTGGTGGAATATTCAAGAGAGTGACATCAAGATCAAAACTAATATTATTACCATATGACCAACACATTATATTTTTTTCTTTCTACTTTATTTTCATGCATTCTCAATCATTGTCATGTTCTTATATATTGAGAAGTAGATCCTTGTAATAATAATCTCATTTCCAACTTACAACTTTGCTCATATAAAAATGGACTTAAAATCAAGAACCCTCTTGATTGTATTTACTCCATCTTTTGTTGTCATCACTATTTTGTCCATATTTATATCATCCTTATTATCCATATCTAGTTTTTTTCTCCATGTCTTTCTCTAGGCTATACTCATTTTTTGTTGGCATGATTTTTGTTGCATGTGGAACTTTCAAAATTTTAATAAGAAACTACTTTTGCTGCTTGATTTCTTCTAAGGCTTAACTTTAAGAGTAATTTTCACCTTGTTGAATCACTTATAAAGGTTGGAAAATTCTTCCTGGAGATTATTCAACCATTGTCATGAATTCAACATGATTATCACCCAAACCTTGAACACCTACATGGGATGTGGATAAAGAAAAGAAAAGTAAATAAAATAAATCAATTTACAAAATCACATATTGTATCTTGACGCATTTTCACTCATTTAGCTTATATGCTGATATTACTAGAGAAAATAATCTTAGAGGTTTGTTGAACACATCCTTGAAAGAAATTATGATTTCTCTTTCAGTTCTTTGATCATGATCTTGTTTCTCCACGTTTTTCTTTCGAAGTATATCAAAATTCCTAAAATATCAAGGTTAGCTATCTGCTCATTTATTGCTCAATCTCTACTCCAATGAAAGATCAATGGTTGTGAAAAATATATATTTTATACACACAATCATATAAAAAGTATGCAACCATGGTTCACAAGGTAAGCTATTATCAACCATTGCCTAATCTCCTTATATAACATGGAGCAAGTGACTAAAAAATAAGGTTTGCAAGAGGAAATTAAATTCAATAAAAAATTAACACAATGACCATGAATTGATCTATAATTATAGTTATGACAAAAGGGACAAGAGAAGTTAAAACTTGAATTTTGTAATGTTGTCCAAATCCACTCACAAGAAATTCTTGATGGTTAATCTTAGGTCTACCGTAGTAATAAATCTGAATTCATGCATTACATAAAACTGTAATCAGGAAGTTCAGATCCATCTTGAAGTTAATCAAGTGAAGATAAACACGCTAAAATTTTAGTTCACATCGGAAGTCACCAGCGAAAAAAACTATCAAGGGTGGACAAGCCATCACTCCAGGCATAAACTCGTCGTCAGAGAAAGCTCCATCCATACTCTTAAGTCATCTTGAGATATACATGAATCTTGATAGGAAACATGTTGCCTAATGCAAGTACCAAAGCACAAAAATATCTCTTTCATAAATTGCTCGTCCAAACTCTTATCATCAGGTGAATGCTCTCAATTCTCTTTTGCTTGGAATGATACCTAGGCTTTTATTCTAAACTTCTTAACATTAAGTAAAATAAACATATAATCTTTTAGATCATTCATCAAAAAGTATATGAAATATAGATATGAAGATTCATATCATCATTACAATTTATCTTATCAGTAATACTTATTTTATTGCTAGAGGTCCACTTGAGATGTATATATAGCCACGTGAACTAAAATAAAAATCTATATATTTTTTCACAACCAACCAAATCACAACATAATAATGTATATGGATAACAATTTGAATACAACCTGTGAACCATTGCAAGATTGGAGAGATCTAGAAACTCGTATAGTGCGCAATATCATGTCTAAGTATTATGTCTGTCTACACACTACTTATTGACTTGTATAAGGATAAAAATAAATTGCTTCAAATTTGGCCTCAACCAGCAACAAGACAAAAAAGATCTTATATTTTTGCAAAAAAAATCAAATGTAAAATTAGTAAAAGACAAGTCAATGCTATAAAAAAAATATTCATACATATAAAAAATGAAAAAATCAACAAATTCTATGTAGTTGATTGTTGTTATGTAAACTATTGTTAGGAGCAGAAGGAGTGGGAAGAGTATGGGGAAGAGGAGTCGTCGGAACATGAGAAGGAAGATGGGAAAAACTAGAAACCTTTGGAGGATGAGAAAGAGTGAGGAGAGGAGGAAGCGCTAGAAGACGAGTAGGAAGACTTGAAAGTGGAGGAAGCGTTGGAGGACTAGTAGGAAGACTTGGGATGGGAGGAATCGTTGAAAGATGAGTAGGAAGAGTTCAAATATCATAAATAAATTTTTGAGTTAAAAAAATATTTTTTATTTACAAATTAATAATTTTTTATTTATAAAATATCCATAATCATAACAAATATTAATAATAATGAGCAAAAAAATAAATTTTTATCGAAATTAAAAATAAAAATAAAATAATAATAAAAAAAAAAGTAGATATTAATTATACACACATATATAATTATTCTCTAAAAAATGATAAATTTAAATTTTTGAAATTTATAAAAATATAGTTTATAATTTAAATAAATAAATAAATAAATAAATAAATAAATAAATAATATTTTTTATTCAAAAATATTTATGAGAAGATTATAAATAAGATACAAAGTATTAAAAACAGTCAGAAGTACCAACACATAACATACATTTTCAAACTGAAAACTTTTGAACATAAAAACTACAAATGTGATGAAAACATACTTTAGAACTTGAAGATTGGAGCAACCATATAAACATATATGTTTGATTTCTCAAGTTGAGTCTCAATGAGTAAAAATAAATCCTTATTAGAAATTTATTTAGTTTGATTAGTTTACGCAAAGAATTTTTCAAAATCTATCTTTTTCTCCTGATCATAAATTCCAGGACTTAATATTAATACATTATGTGTTATTCAAACTAAGCCTCAAGATCCCCACACAAGCCATCACCTAACTGTGTCAGCAAATCAATTAATGATTTTTTGGTTCTGGTGATGAAATCCTCTAACCATCTTGGTCAATTTGAAAAATTGAACTCCAACATTAAGTTTAGAGTTCATAAAATATTCTGTTATGAAATCTCAAACAAAATATTATGTACTCTTGAGTTTAATGATGATTGTCATATAAAGCCTGAAATATATCTAATGTTCTACATTGATATGTAGAACCTTGTTGTAAATCAAGTTCAGTCATCAAAGTTCAATTATTAAAATTCTAACTCAAACAATTGATATTTTTTATAAAGCTCTTCAACCAATCAGCAAAGTCAAAACATCTTGTGTTTTTAATTTATACGTCATAAAAAATAAACTTATAATTTTATTAATAAATCAAATTTTTTATATTACCAATTTATCTTCAATATAATTAACATCTTGTTTTTTATTTTTGATCCTACGGAGTAAACTCAAATTGAGTTGACATATCACCAAGCCATCATGACCACCTAATAATCAATCACAGAGCTTGTTACTACACAATCAAAAACTTTGTAAATAATGAGAGTCACATGAGGAATAAATTTATTATAAAATAATAAAAATATAAATATATTTTATTATAAAATTATCTTATAAAATAAATTTCTTATAAAATAAAAATATTTATTTTATAAGATAATTTTATAGAGTATTAAATTATATATAAGAATGGGAGTTCCCATTGACATTGAACAGTGATACATGTATCATTTGTTATCCAAAAGTGTTTTCTTCAGTTGTTAGGAAGTCTGAAAAGTGACACATATATCACAAATATTTCTTTCTAGACTCATTGCCTAAACAAATTTCAATTGCTTTGATATCAAGAAAAAAAATTAATCTTTGGTCTTCTAAATTCATTATGTTTCAGAATTATTTCCAATATTTAAAGCAATCTCATATCTGACACCACGTTTACAAAAAGAACTAATTTTAAATATTTACTCTGCAATTGTGACAGTTGTCAACTAAAAATAATAAAACATAGCAGACATTTGAAGAAAAAATAGTGTTATTGTGAAAATATAAGCCAACTTTTACTCTTTATCAAGCAACCTCTCATTCCATGATCACATTATCCATGTAATTGATTACTATGGTATGGATTGATTATTTTGAATACAATCATATTTATAAATATATTTTCAAAATGTAATATTTATTATGTTTGCAAGGAGTAATTATTGTGAAAGAGGATGAATAAACGGCAGTCATAAACAGAATGATAGAGAGCACTTACTATTTTCATTGCAATTTGTTTCATCCTAAATTGTCTAAATATTTGTTTATGATCCTTGATAAAATGGATCTAAAAAAAATTGAAATTTTGACCAAAAATGAATTGCATTGCTTCATCTGCTCTAGGCATCCCTATGGTTCTTACTTAAATGTGGATACATGAAAGTATTGATGCATAACATACTTTATACCTAGAGCAATGTGGTTTAATGATCCAAAATATAAAATTGGTGCATCACCTCTCTTGCCAAGTGCTTAAAAAATTAAACATGTATCATTCTAATGAATAAAGATGCTAACAAATCTCAATGAATAAACACTACTCCAATGAATAGACAATTTCTAAAAGAAGTTGAAAAAACATAAGTATTTCAAAGTGATATGTGTATCACTCAATGCTTTAACTACAAGCAAAAAACAAACATGATCACAACACCAACCTAGAAAAGATTCAAATTACTTTGAAGTTTTTTTTAAGACTTCCCACAAATTCTTGCATGTTATCATATCTAGCTTCAAAATATATTATTTGCAATGATTTTATTATTGTAAATTTAAATAATTTGACCAAACACTTGTATTCCATCCAAATTTGATGTTGAAATACTTTGATTATTGCTCAAAAAAATAAAAAAATCAGAATTTTTCAAGCTGAAAACTATACAAATCTAAATCTTTCAAGATCTAGTTTAAAAAATATTTGAAACTTCAACACTCCAACAAATACATAAACATACATACTTGAAAATGATGAATCATGATTCATCTCAGGTTAAGGTCAATCCACTAACAATCATTCCTTACTACTATTTAAGTAAGTTTAATTGGTTTACTCAAATTTTTTCTTTGCAAGTTATTTTTTTATTTTAAGCAAACATTCCAAACCTGAATTTATCTGCACCTCCTGTGCTATCCTACCTTAAGAGATTCAATTCACCACATTCATTCAAGTTTTCACAAAAATCCTATTGTGTTCTTTATTTCTTGTGATGAACATTATGATCCTCTCTTTTTTTCTCTTTCTCACTCAATTTCAAAAATTAAGCTCCAAGTTTAAGAGCACAAAATGTGGGTTAAAAATTGATCTCTCAATTTTTTGTATTCATGAGATTAGATCTAGGTTAAGTCATTTTTATATTCCACGTTGATATATACTCCAACCAATTAGATCTTTTTTTATTTTCAGTTCAGATCTATTCAAATTAAAAGCCTTGTCATTTGAATTCAAGCCCAAGTCTAATAATTAACATAAAGTTACTTTTATTTTTGTTGACTAAGTTCATTAGTTATCTAATAATCTTCAACATGATTCACAAGTTGTATTTAGATTGAAATGATACTAAGAAAATCAAAAGATTAAGTTGACATATCTCGATATTGATCATGATCTCATAATAGTTAATTAAGTAATTGACAATTGAGAAAAACATTGATACTCACATCAATAAGATGATAAAATTAAGAAAACTTTAGTTTTTGATAGTCAAAGTGCTATAAGTTTGGTCCAAAATCAATTTATTTACTCAAGATAAAATGATAAAGTGATATTATACCTCAATTTCACTTTATATGAGAAGTGATTTAGAATAGCAATTAACAAATTTAGAAGATTGATGTTTTAGATAAAAAATATAATATGTTGAATAAGAGTCCACTAATTTAGAAGTTAAAATACAACTTGAACTTGCTTGGGATGCTATGAGGCTACATGAAACAAGGAAAAATGGAACAAAAATAAACATGAAATCAAGATGGAGATTGTTGATGTGAATTGTAATATTTACAGAGTTTTTTATTTCATAATTGATTATTTCATAATTTGGTCAAGGTGGATATAAAAGTATGTCAACTCAAATTTTTGACTTGATAAATAGCACTAAAAAATTAAATATAAGATATGAACCATGTTGAGGATAATTTGATAGCTTATGAAGTTTCTGACTCAGCAAAAATAGAATTGACTTTAATTTTAATGATAAGACTTTGAGTTTGAAATTAAATGGTAAAATTTTAAAAATAAATGGATCTAACCTACAAGCAAAAAAGGATATAATTGGTTAGAAAAGTACATATCAACGTGGAAACTTAGAAGAATTTAATCTAAGTATAATAATTGTGATGAAAGTTTAACTAGGACCATTAGATCTATTTGTTCTATACTTTAGAAACATGGTGTAAACTCAAGAGTACATAGACTTGAGGGCTAACTTCTTTATTAACTTTCCATACTCCTCAAATTTAGAGTTTAATTTTTGAAATTGAGACAGAAAGAGTGTTAAAAGGTTCATCAAAAGAGAGAAAAAAACACAAAGAAGCTAAATGATACCTTGAGTAATTATTATGAGATAAAGCTATTAAACTTTGATAACACATGAGTTGTTAAAAGATTCAGGCTTGGATCATATGCTCAACTTATAAAGATAGATTGTGTAGGAAATCTTTGCGCAAATCAACCAAACTGAGTTAAGTATTACTAAAGATATATTCTTAATTTTAAAATATGTGTGCAATCGTAAACACCATACACTCAACAGAGAGCGAAACTCACTATTAAATGGAAGTAACGAGTTCATTGCTCATATTCATATTGTTGTCCTTGGAAACCGAATGGATCGATTTGAAAGTTTCAGTTCCTTTCGTACCATTACAAATGTGCTACTTTACCAACTGATCTTCTTCACAGTGGACACATCCAGACTATCTTGTTGCTTCAGTCTAGACATTTAACATTCTACTCACAAGATAGAAGTGGAGTCCACCAGAGTATCTACAGCACGGATAGAATAATTAAAAGGAATGCCGAAGTACGATGTGGTCTTTCTTGCTTGATCAAAAAATGGTACCCAACAGGTTATAATTTTCTTCAGGAAAAATATTATTTCATGATAGATACAGAAAATATCATTAGCTATCTACCTACACATGATTCGCCGTAGGGACATTAAGGCTTCACTGATCTGCTGACTGCAGTAAACACTGATTATTCATGTTCGATCTAGGTTGAGTACCATCGCTCTAAACAGATTTCACTGCTTATTAAATTCATGCAGGCACATGATGTTGGAGAATTTGTGAATTTTGCTCTGATCAGGTCCAGATATCTAGAGTAAGCGCTTAATCTAGATTCCGACGTAGAAACGAGAAGACAGTGTACAGCGTACTTCGAATATATTGGATGCCGGATCCCTTGAAGCAGCAGTAAAAACTGCAGCAGACATCTAGTAGTAGGAATATATGAGCACATGAATGAAATTCACAGAGTGACCATGATGTTTTTCAACCGAGAGTCCCTCCATATAACCTTCAGATGTTGGAGACGGCGTGCACTTTGTTACTCAGGGGGCACAGTCCACCTCATACCAGAATGAACAAGATGGAGACAAAGATTAGGAGGTAGAAGTTGCTCCCGTAAGAACTTAAGACAGAGAGAATAACCGGTTGTGAATTGCAGGAAGTTGAGCAATGTGCCCCGATGTGTACACAGCGGACTGGCAGTGCTAGGAGTCGAACGGCAAAATTTTTGATTCAGACTAAGATGAAGGAGGAAGCTTTGGGATGGGCGAAGGAGCATTGGGAAGAGGAGGCAACGTTGGAAGTTGAGTAGGAAGATTTGGGAGAGGAGGGAGCGTCGGAAGATTATTAGTAAGAGCTGTTTCACGATGCCAAAGACGACTAAACGCGTCATCTGTATGCAATACTTGGAAGAGTTTTTCACCATCCTCTCATAACATCACCTTCAGTTCCCACAAAGGCGGCCTTCTTATGCATGTTTTTGTGATGGAAACCACCATTGTTATATTACATCAGGAAACATAACCTTTTAGGCTTCTAGTCTGTTCTCGTGTACGAAGAAAATTTTTCATAACTTTTTTCTACATCTTAATCACTGGGGATATTGGAGCTAGAATGAGGAGACTTTCTGAAACTGCCAGTTCATTCTTCACGGCTTTGATCGAAGGGAAGAGACCTACGTTAAAGGTTTGTCATCACTAATGCTCAACCAGATTTCGGTAATGCGAAGCCAGCCTGAAATACATTCTCTAATATATAAGTTATGCGAATCCATATTTGGCGAAAGTTCTAATTTAGAAACCTAGAAGGTTGGACATGGATGTGGTCCTCTTTTACTTATATTTCTACCACATTTCAAAAGAACATTTCTAAAAAGAAAACATTCCAGCAAAAAATCAATTTTTCTTTTTTTCAACTTGTTTCAAAATGAAAATAAAATGTTACAAGAGCTTTGATTGAGAAAAAAATCAACAACTTCCCAACCCCCTACACACGAAAATTGATGGACTGTTTTAAAGATTTATTGTTGGATTAGAAAATAAGTATAGATAAGCAAAAAAATTTATAATGCTAAGAAAAATTGGATAATGAGTATATGAAAATTGCATGGGATGTAATTGAGACAGACACTGACTCGTATTCAGTGTCCAACATCCAAAGAAAAAACAATACCAAATATTTAGTGCCTCAGTAAAATGTTGTAATAAAAAAGTGATATGTGTATTTCTATTTTGTTCTTCTCATCATAATAGATAATACTTTGAGTTTTTTACTTTTATATGTATAAATTGTATTTAAATGTACAAGCTATAGAAAAAAAGAAGTCAATAAAACACATACCAAAAGCATAGAATCATATAGTAGTGTGCATTTTTTTAGATTAATAGCATGGGAAAAAAAAGATAAACATGTTTCAATTTTTTGAAATACAAAAAATATGGATGAAAAATATTTATAAGAAATTGTTGTTGCTGGTTGATTGAAATGCAAGGCACATTTCAACATGTTTTGTATAATTCTTGTCCAAATACACGCAATGATTATAATCTTACTGTCATTTTTTGCACAACATTATAACAAATGATTTAAATCATTTCATGAGCTATTTTACATCTGCACAAAAAGATATGTCAACACAAGAATAAATTTATTCTCATATAACTTTGTATGTTAGTAAAAAAAAACATATCCATAATAATGAAATTAGAATTTTTTGTAGGTAGATCACATCTACATTCAGATTAATGAAACGTTTAGTTGTTTCTTTAGACTTATGATTTACTAGAGAGAGTTTCATTTCAGCAGATTGTAAAAAATATTGGAATAAGGTTACATGCCTACACCTTCTTGCATAATTTTAGTAGAAATATTAGATTTTCAAAGATTTCTGACAAGTAGCTTCTCCTTAGCAATTGAAAATCTCAAACATATCAATTTTAAAAATCAATTTTGGATAAAAAGAATTTGAAAAATAGTGAAACATTCATGTGGAGAAAGAAGTTGTGAACATTTTTAGATAAGGAGAAAAACATACAGTTTCTAAACTATGTTTTAAAAAATATCAGGTTTGCTGCAGCAGTTAGCAATCAAAGATTGTAGAGCACAAGTAATGCCTACAACACTTGTTAAATACTTGTTAATTATAAAAAATGTATTTTTGAAGCAGTAAGCTCATACTTTGAAGGAAAATATGTTAATTGTGGAAGAATTTTTAAAACTTCAAAAATATTTTTCAAAAGTTTATGAGGTGGATTTTTGCTAGCTTTAACTAGGAGAAGCAAAAAAAATACACATATGGAAGCAACATGTGCTCCTGAAGAGACTATTGAGCTAAAAGTGTTACTGCAAGCTCAAGTTTATTCAATATTATTTCATTTGTATAAAAATAAAATCCTTACTGCGCCTATATCAAGTATGCCATGTGAGCATGAACCATTTTAGCTAATGAAAGTCTGCAAGAGTCTGACATGCATCAAAGATATCTCAAATAGATTGAAAATTATTTTATATATAACAGTGCTGACAAACTTGTTTGAGAGTTTTTAAGATTCCAAAAAGCTCATGTAATAAAAATAATTATTTTAATTTTTACAAGGTTAATCTTTTTAAAATAATAGTTCTTGGCTACAATATAGTCTAAGTGTAAAGAACACAAAGCTTTTGAAAAAAGTAATCCTAGATTGTCGAACTTCTCTGAATAGCAACTGAAAAAAGATATTTTTCACACTTCTACATTGAGTTTCTTCATGAAGGTGTCTTCTTGATTAAACATTCATTCATCTTTCGGTCACATTTTGCTAAACATTAACTCTGTGAATTATGATAGTATTGATGGTTGTTGAAATCAAACACATGCCTCCCATGAGTACTAAACTTAAATCATCAGCAAATAAAAGGCCATGACTTTCGTGAGTTGTTGAAAAATCTACCTCATTTTAAGCTAAGATAAATCTTAGATCTACACCACTTACGATAGCATATGGATTAAAAATATAAGTCATTACAAGTAAATGTATAAAAAGATAAAAATAATTATTACATTGTATTCTCTAATGATCATCTTTGTTTTGCCCCTATCCTCACTTCATTTTTTACTATCAATAAAATCTTTCTCTTCGGAAATAATTTATCTCTTTTTGCGTTGCTCTAGTGCATGAAGTATTTTCTTGTTAATAAATTCTGAACAAGTTGAAGGATTAATTTTCTGTGTTAGTTTAATTATATACACCCTCTTAGTTTTAATGAAATAGACAAGATTTTATGTTTTTTTAACTATTTATTGTCAAATTACTTCTTCTGCTTGTTTTGACATGATGAATGTTAGTGAGGGTCACCATAGAACTTGTATGGATTTGACATAAAGGTCAATATTATGAAACTCTCAGACCAAGATAGACATAAATGATGGATCTAAAATATACTCATATGGATTAAAACATATTGTGAAGTAAAAATATAAAAAATAAACTAGGAATGACATGTGGGTTTTGAAAATGATATTTAGAGATTTTAAATAAAACTTAATTTTAAATTTGATACATGAGGATTTCAATATGAGTCTGATTTAGTTTTTTTACACCAGGTATAAATTTGATAGGAAAAAATGGAATAATTCTCATGGCTGAAGGGGGAAATGGTAACAAGATTTAATTAATTTAAGATGACGTCTTATAGAAAAATTACCTTCATGTTTAATCAATTTTTCTCTTCAACAAGGATCACCTGTATGAACATGCACAAGGTGAAGTTAGTAGAAGGTTTTGGGTGCGTTTATCAAGGTCAATTGGGGAGAAATCTTTACTTGGAATGTGCAGGAAATGGCAAAAAAGATCCGAACAAAAAAGAACTGCATAATTTATTTATCTTTTTACGTATTTCATATGTACCCAATGATGATATGACTCATGATAGCAGAACAAAGGGAATATTAGCTAGAAGACTTGGTATGATGGAACATATAGATGGATATTAACAGAGAATATAATGAATTAATTAGGTATTTCCTTAGGAGGGAGCGAGATAAAATAATTTTGTCACTGTGGTGGTGGTGTCTAAATAAGATCTAGCCAAAGTACCTTTGGTCAAGTAAGATCAGGTGACAGGAGGAACTAAGCATAAGATCTTTGGAGGATATCATTTGATAGATTTATCAAGCAAGAGGACTTAGAGTTCCAGCGTTGAGATAGTAAGAAAATCTTTGTCAAAGAGTCAAAGAGTTAAGAAGCTAAAGAACATAGAGAATCCATCTATCACAAGATTTTCCCTGGCCAAATGTGAAGGCTATCAAGAAAGATGAGGAAGAGCCACTCTTTTTTATGTTACAGCTTATATAAAAGCTCAAGAACGTAGTGGTGTCTATGCAAATTGAGCTTAATGAAAATACACCTAATTACATCCATAGGTATATGGAAGTAATCAAACTGATGCACTTGATTGCTAGCAGGAAAAGAAATCTGATACAAAACAAGCAAACAAGCATTCAGGCTTAACAAGCAAAGAGTGTAAAAAGGCTGACAAAGTAGAAGACCATTATGGAGAAATAGTAGCAGGCTGCAAAGATTATCTATTAAGAGATCTGCCAAAAACATGCAGATGAGATCAAATTCATCAATGTTGAGGATGCAAGACTTTATGAAAAGGTGAAAGGGTGAATAAGCTGGTATAGACGAAGTCTTGGCTAAGTGCTGGTGCACAAAATAACTTTTTGCACCATGTGATGATTTGAGACAAAGTAGTTGGAGCACTTTGAAACAACATGGAGAATCCTAGAGACACCAAGGATTGAAAAAAAGATTTATTCAGTATTGGAAAGGGAGTGTTAAGAGGCCAAGAAAGTGCATTAAAGAGAGGTTGCATCCAAGAACTACAGTATAGTGTCAATACCTTTGTATTACATGTAAAAGAATTGGAGGGCCAAATTTGCCAAAGGAGTTGATCAATGTAAAATTTAGGATAATTAGAAGTAGAAAATGTATATAAATGAATTTAGATATAGGCTAGGTATTCATAATTTCAGTTTATTTTGGGAAAAGTATGTTTGTGGTGATATACTACCCCATCATCATCATCATCATGCGGGATAGTACTAGACACTTACAATTGGGGCATACTTTTAGATAATGATGAACTTTTGTTGATTCTGATCAAATCAGCCATGGATTGAACCCGTTAAGATATTTGAGCAACTGATTATCCTACGCACTATAGAAGCTTAAATTTTTAAGATTGCATTTTTTGATCTTAGTCACAATTATTGAACAAGACATAAGAATCTTATGTGGAAACATAATCTTTACCAGAAGAATCAAAAGATTATGACAATAATTGCTTAGATCTAGGGCATCTAAAAATATGAAAATGTATTCCAATTTTCATTTTGATTTGATATTATTTGATACTTCTAGGACAAAATTCCTAAACACTATAAGGTAGTGTACTTGAAATAATTGTATAAGCTTCAGGAGAAAAAATTAAATTAACTTTGCAGACTACTTGTATTGTTGACACAAGATCAATTATTTTAGCAACAAATCCATATATTGATTTCTTTCTCAATAAATCCAAATGATTTATTGATATCATAAAAAAAAATAGAATTATATCTTGTGATTATTGTTTGTAACTTGTCAGGGTCAAAAAAAATACCATGTTGGGTCAAACCATTTTCATTATTCCTATACAAATTAAGGTTCGACATGTTAACATAGGAACACAAATATAGTATTCACACTCGTGATTGAATCAAATATCTAACTTTCAATGAAATATTTTTGCTACTGATTAGGTTTTAGTATAAGATTGACAATAAATAAAACTAGAATACAAAATATTCTACATATTTCAAATTAGTGAATCACTCTCAGTTCTACAATCGTTCATAAAAGTGCTTACATGAGACATTTATGTATCCATATAGAATACATAAACAGAAACAAATCTTGGGTTTCACTTTCATCCCTGAAGATATCAACAGGATAACGCAAGTTGTACGAATTATAAACCTGAAATGCTAGCTAGCACTCGATACTTCTAAACTAACAGACTCAAGGCAACTGCGTACTCAGAACTGTCATTCTTCATACTAAACTTTGAGCATTCAAACCTCACAAACATAGATGGAAAGGTTTTGAACGTTTCCAACGGTTCATAAAATCTGAAATGCAGCTGACATGCAATTTGCTTACGAGACTGTTCAAACTCCTCTCAGAACCAGTTCTTAATTTGAAAATAGATGTGCAATCCTAAACACTATACACTCAAGAGAAAGCAAAACTCACTATTAAATGGCAGTAAACTGTTCATTGCTCATTTACGTATTCATATTGTTGTCACTGGAAACCGAATGGATCGATTTGAAAGTTTCAGTTCTTCTGGTACAAATACAAATGTCCCACTGTACCAATAAACAGTTCAACTGATCTTCTCCATGGCGGAAAACATCCAGACTATCTTCTTGCTCCATCCTAAAAACAGCTATGGAGTGTGCTTCAGTCTAGAAATTTAACATTCAACGCACAAGAATGAAATGGAATCCACGAGTGTATCTACAGCATGTCGAAAAATCAAAAGGAATTCCGAAGTACAATGTGTGGTCCTTTATTGCTTGATCAAAAAATGGTACCCAACAGTTTATACATTCCTTCAGGAAACATATTATTTCATGATAGATAGAGAGTATATCAGTTGCTATCATCCCACACATGTATCACGGTAGGGACATGAAGGCTTCACTGATTTGCTGACTGCAGTTAACAATTATTATTCATTTTCGATCTAGCTTGATCGCCCTAAACATATTAGACTGCTTATTACATTTATGCAGGCACATGATGTTGCAGTCTTTGTTTGAAAATAACTCAAGTTTGTCTGTGATCAGGTCCAGCTATGTAGAGTAAGCGCTTAATCTAATTCCTGCGGCACGAGTGCGAGCAGATTGTACAGCGCACTTCGAATATATTGGATGCTGGATGCCTTGAACGACCAGTAACAACTACAGGACACATCTAGTAGTAGGCATATATCAGCACATGAATGAAAATCACCAAAGTGATGATATTGTCATACTAGAGTCTCTCCATAGAAACTTCAGATGTTGGAGACGGCGGGCCACAGTCCACCTCAGACGAGACTACCAAGGTGGCGACGAAAATTTAGTAAGTATAATTTGTTCCTGTAAAAGCTGAAGACAGAGAGGATCACCCGTTGACAGTTGCTGGAAGATGAGCGATGTGTCCCAATGTTGTCTGACCGTGCTAGGAGTCGAACGGCGAAAGTTCGACTCAGACTAAGATGAAGGAGCTGGAGCTGGAGATGGAGGAGGGGGAAGAGAATGGAGAGGAGGTGGCGTTGAAACATGAGAAGGAAGATGGGGAAAAGGAGGAAGCTTTGGGGGAAGAACAGTGGGGAGAGGAGGAAGCGATGGAAGATGAGTAGGAAGAGTTGGGAGTGGAGGAAGCGTTGGAAAATGAGCAGGAAGAGGTGGAAGAGTGGGAAGAGGAGGCAGCGTTGGAAGATGAAGAATTGTACGAACTCCCAAGACCGAAGGTAAATATATTGCTGTCAAGAACATGAAACACATCAGTTTCACTCGAAATTCCATCAGAGATCGATACGTCCTCATTATCTTGACAGTATGCTCAACTGGATCTGTCCTTTGTAATCGAATTCTGGTTTGTTTCCAGCTGCTTCTTGGTCCGCAAGTTGATTCTTGCTCTTACATGCTGATGACGGAAATGGTGAAAGTAAGATATTTATAAGGACGGGATTAGGATTCAGATCTATGAGAGTATTATGGCAGGCGTGATCTGAGAGTCAGGGCGGGTTGGCAGTTCGGTAGTAAGTTAGATTTTCCTTACCATACTAGAGGATGCGTAAAGACATTCGGTCCTTTCGGAATTCTAGTGCCTGAATCTGCGGACCAAAGTAATGATCTGTAGAAGTCGTGTTGGATTATCAATATTATATTGCTTAAGTGTCATCCAGATTTTGCAGTCAATTGTTGCTGGATAAAGTCAGATCACTAACTCCCTATGTCAAAATCTAATGTCAATTATCACGTTAGAGTGTTATTTATTCTTACCATCATATGTTTTATGTCATATAATAGTCAGCTCACCTATAAATGACAAAAAACCTGCTTCTATAGCCTTCAGGTGACAAAGAATATGGCCAACTTATATTCAACTCTGAAGAAAAAAAATTGCGACCTTGATTGGTGGTTTGGTTTTCTTTGGTGATTGTGGGTAATTTGGAATGTTCGATAGTATCGTAGGCAAATCAGTCGACTGTATCAAATTACTTCCACGTGAATTTAATGGTTTCTCATGCAAATTATATCTGATTGTACATGTACATTCTTATTCAGATTATATATGCCTGTCAAATCTGAATCATACTGAGCAGAAAATGATAATCGATCTGTCTTTGAAGATACTTGAGAAGGTCTCTTTATAATATATTAAATATATTAAATCTACCCATGTTAACATTCAACAAGAGCTTTAATACTGACACAACCGACTATGTCAAATGATGACTGTCTGGAAACAGAGTGTCCAGGAATTGGATATAACAACTCTGCTGGTAGCAGCGAGTATAAAAAACTTCAAGAATGATGATTGTTAGGTGGTCTCTGATACACTTTAAGGAGATGTGTACATGTCGTTGTTTACCACAAACACTGTGAGTTGATACAAAACCCTTCCTCAAAGCAATTAACGCTCGCCTAGTAATTCAATTATTTCTCATTCTTCTCCAGTACTCGATGTAATTCACAAGAACTGTCACCAATTGTCTGAACACTCACGAATATATTCTTCTGTTCACTTGTTCCTCATGTACGCCTTACGACAGGAGTCTGTTATCCAGTACTTGGTAACAGTCTTCAAGCAATGAGATAACTTTAAGATGATTTTAAGAATAATATTTAGTTGAAATTACTAGTCCTCCCAAGTCAGAGGTCTCAGTGAGTAAACTTTGTCGCTCTTCTCCGGTTTGTAATCTGTTAAGGTAGAGATAGCGGCTTGGGAATGTACCTTCTTAGATATGCCTA
Organism: Marchantia paleacea; assembly: GCA_014180765.2. Classification (NCBI taxonomy): domain Eukaryota; kingdom Viridiplantae; phylum Streptophyta; class Marchantiopsida; order Marchantiales; family Marchantiaceae; genus Marchantia; species Marchantia paleacea. The sequence continues at coordinate 3,355,369 of MUAA02000018.1, forward strand.
TAACCTATAAGAACCAAGTAACAGTTCATACGGCAGTTGGCAAACCCCACAATTGTGTATCCTAGTCAGTAGCAGTTTTCAATAGATCCTCAAACTGAGTACAGAGAACTTTCTTGACCACTGCGCCATTTGCTCTTACAGTTGCAAGCGAGAATACTTCGAGCAATGGATTCAGGACTTTGCTCTCGAGAAGGTCGAAAACATTATTCTGAAGTTTCTTGAAAGCAGATATTGTTGAACGCTCAAAGTAACTGACAGGGCCTGTTTCAGGCTATGGGTCCCCAGAAAGTTACGAGCGTCGTCGACGATGACTGACTTCTTGCGGTGCATCATCTCAATCCGTTTATTCCGATGCTGGTGGCTCATTTCTGATATCTAGCGTAACAGTTCTTCCAAGTTGTGAGGCTTCGTTATGTAAACGTGCTGCAGAAACGTGCGGACGTCAGCAACAGCTTCTTCCCAGCAAGTTCAGCAAATTGAAGCAGTCGAAGAACGATAAGCATACTAGTCACTGATGCCTTCGCTCTGACTGAAATATTGTTGTTCAACTCTCAATCGATGAGAAGAAGAGTTAATTCTTAAGCTCTACGTGAATATATGTAGACAGCTTATATACCAAAAGTGTAAACAGGGAATATTTTCAAGATCTTTGAGATCTTGTTGAGATTCATGGTCAATTTGGACAATCGGAAATTGAATATAGTAAATTAAAGATCATCCTGGTGCCCGAACCTGTTGGTCATATGTTGCAGGAAAATGTAGCACATGGCTAGGGAATAAAGCATAAGCATGTAACAGTGGATCGAAGGACAAAGCAAGCATCCTGAACTTAAGCTCAGCCAATGTTGGATTGCCTGAATACGAGAGGGTGGTCACAGTAGTATAACTGTTGAAGAGGTCGAATTGATGGAGATTCTCCTCGATCAAAGTTGAGCTTAAGGTGGAGGCCTTACACCTTTCAATGAAGGTTCGTAAGAATGTCAGCTTTCCTTGTAGCCGATAGAGCCATTACAGATGTCTCTATGTAAGATTTTGCCTGCATGACAATGGACGTGTTCGGATGACTTTTATGAGGCTGTGGTATAGGAAAATAGATTCTTTGGATTCCACGGATCTCCAAAGAACATGAACTCCAATATGTTTCAACATATCATTATAAGTCACCATGTAGATGACCTTCCTCTACTAGGGGATCCGCACTTGGAATTTGGTATACTCCCACCTAGTATTTCTCGTCGACCCACCTATATTCATATTACATTTGACAACTTTTGATAGTAAGATCATGGGCATCTTTGATGACATCATCGGACTAGGGACCTTCGACTATGACAGGAGATTTGGCACGGAGACAAACATCTTTTCTGATTTTTTGTGGAGTGGTAAGCTTATTATCAATGGAGTAGACTGCACCTATAACATTCTTGGCTAGTTGGACACTCTTGGCACCTTTGTTATCTTCTCGATTTGTGAATGCAGATAGGCATATCCTTGAGATATATGCAAGGGATGTATATATGGCATCATATCCCTTACATGTATTATTGCAACATAAGAGAGATACTTTACCCTTGGATGTACGACATGAGCTCCCGTCTTTTTCCTCTTTGGTCACCGATTGGACTTAAAAGTCTCTGGTCTTCCTTGATAGACCGACAATTTCATCGGACTCTATATTCACTCTTAGTGGATCTAGCCATTCCTCGTTCTACTAAGGCTCATATACGCTCTTACTATTCTAGAAGATTTGCATGAATTAAGGCGCTATTGACAAATGGGACTGTAGATAGTCCGAGAATCTTTATTGCGAGATACCGAGTACATCGGGAGCAATATCAAGGCCCTAAGAGGTGGACACATGGTACGAACACACATCAACATGATTGGTTCAAAGTGCTTCCATAGAGATGTACGACATCGGATGACGGCTAATGTATTCTAGAAGTGTCAATAGGATCCGAGGATTTTGTCTCATGCTACCTAGACGTTGCACTTGCCGAGGATGTTTTGCATGTAGATGAACTTCCTCTATTAGGAGATCTGCAAGTGGCGTTTGGTATACTCTCATCTAGTATTGCTTGTTAACCCACCTATCTTCTTCGCACAGTTCTTCCTTCACCTACATTCATATCACCTTTGTCAACCTTTGATAGGATGATCATGGTCATCTTTCGTGACATCATTGGACCAAGGAGCTTCGAGTGTATGGCAGAAAATTTGGCACTATGTTGTGTTGTGATGCAACAACTATGAGAAGATGATGATATGTGTCATCTTCACAGTTGTAGTTATGACAATGATACTTTGGGTAAGGATGATTGATGGCTCATTGTGAGGCTATTAAGGACCCACGGTTGGATCGATTTTGTAATATCATGATGTTGATAAGTCCATGATATTATCTTGGATCTTATTAGATATAAAACACGGTAAGGGTGGCAAGTGAATGGAAGAAATCTAGACATCACTTTGTTGAATAAAGCGCTTATTTGATCGAAGTGGAGCCAACGTACGATATGGATAGAGTACAACATAGTTCTCTAGATATACCAATGGCCAATCCATTTGTGATCAACATCAAATCTCTTCATCTTGATCACTTTCGGATGTGATTAATATATCACTTTGGAGATAACTTTATACCTGATTATTCTTCCAATTGTTTCTTTCGGCGCAATTTGGGACCTAACAGTATATGTTTTGATTTAGTTTGGGTGTTATGGATCTAAACTTACCAGTTATGGCTTTCATCACGTGGGTTGCAATCTATCACTATTGTTTATCAAAAATCATAAAAAGTTGAGTGTTATGAATTTTGGCAAAAAGTATTATTCTCAAATTATAAACTCCCCGGTTCCGTTTGTAGTTCCGTTCATACTTAACCAGTTTTGAGTTATCATTTTGACTCTTTATTAAAGGGCGACTTATATTATATATATGATGGCTAAGTAATGTGTACAGTATAGTTGTAAAGCTCTAAGTTAATATAAAACTAAATTGGTCATACTAGAGGTCAAAATGGCACTCTTCATTGGTCTTGAAGTTTGGCCAATGAGTACACTTGGTCAAGTTCATCAAGGGTTTGAGGAGTTTTGGAAGCCTTTCAAGAAAGCATTTGAAGAATTGGGGACAACTTTGGAGAGCTGACGGGAAGAGTTATGACGTGAGCTCAAGAATGGATGCAATTGAGAGGGTTGGCACTCTAATATGATGATTCAAAGATGGAGAGTGTCACAATTTGCTTCTTGTGTTTGGATCCCCTCTATACTGGTTTCTTGTAAGTGGGTTATGATGGATTTGTGTGGCACGTGATTCTATAGAAGTGTTCCATACGTAATCACATATTACCACTTTAGTGCATACTGTGTATTTTTCTTATGAGAAATTGGAAATGATAGTCAACTCTCCAAGAATGCTTGAGGTGATAGTAGGTTAGGTCACCCAATCTGTTAGATTAATATACATTTTTTATTATTTCCATATTCTTTGCTCTTTATGTAGAGCAAGTAATATGGATCATTAAAACATATCACTTGAACCTCCTTAGTTCGACCTGTTCAGGGTTAAATTTCGAAATGTCGGACCTGGAAATATGGAAAAGAAAGTGATTTGTAGACCATGCTGCTGCTTATGATGGCCGTCGAGAAGCTATTCTTGCAATTGTCCACTTTAGCAGTAGAAATGTATTGTGTGCAAGAAACTTCTTAGTATTTAGAATGATCACACTTCACCAAATTCGTGTCATACCCGCCCGCTACACCAAACAGTTCCCCTGTCTAGTGACAGTTAGATACAGCCTATTAACTCGCTACCTAAGAACTGATTTCACAATCTATGATATTCCTCCACTCCCACTCTGGTTAAGACCTGAGTGGGTTTAGGGTTTACGTCTATTCTTACTCTGCATGAGTTTTAAGTATTATAGGTCCTGCCAGATCTGCTCCGGAGTGAATCTTTTGGGGCTTCCTGCATCAACTGTTTCGGCAGAAGAATCAACTCAGATGACATAAATAATGTATGCATGATTGAGATGCAGACGTTTGCGTCATCAGTCAACTGATTCGTCCACCAGTACTTGATCTGGTTGAGGGTCGTAAATTTAGATCTCATAAGCAAATGGGACAAAACCTAGGGACGCTGCCCACCATCATGTTATTTTGGTTCGGAATTAGGTTTGGAAATAATTATATCAAAAGACACAGTAAAATAACCAAAATATAACAAAGATATAGTAAAATTACTATACCTGCCCGCTTGCGTAAGTCAAGTAAATATTCAGCATGTTTTATAATGATTCATATTTTTAAAACTTTCGGGTAGGGGTACCCCACTCCTCCAAGTTTTTGGAATATCAAATTCACGATATTGCTATATGTGTATACATTAATATATTTTGTTCATAATGTTTTGTTTTCTCTTGTGTATGATGGTAAATTTTTTTCCACACTATCTCTACATGTGGGTCACAATGTTAGGGGGGAAAAAGTTATGAGTTGAAATCTCAATACCAATGGTTGACACAAATATATTGTTGTTTGCTAATGAGGTTGATGAGTTGTTGCAGTCTATGTTTACTACTGAAGCCCTTGGATCTCAATTGGAGCTGGGCGTTTGCTTGAACCAAATATCTTGTTACATCCAAGGAATGTCCACAGCGAATCATCGCTTTGCGTGACTATGACAACCCGTTCTTATTGCGCTGATTATTCATCTTTCAAGCAGATTTTGTAGCAAGTTTCACAAAAAAAAGTTCTTTTATAGCTCCTGAGCATTTTCCATCACAACATCATCTGTTTGGAACCCAAGTCAGCTTTGAATTTCTTGAATTTGTAGTCCTTTCATCAGTCCATGCCTCCATATGTCTTTGATCTTGAAAATCACAAATGAGCCACAAGGCTGCAATGAAGAAGGGTGACAAATTGTGGAGCTCTACCTTCAACTTGCTTAATGATGCTTGTATAACAACATTTTGATTGTTACCTCCATAATTATCATAGTAAATGAATCATTTGTTATCAACTTGGTGTTGAGTTCCTGGCTCATTCAACCATTCTTTCCATGAAGTCTGCGTCATGAAACTTTTTCTTGATATGAGATACATCACTCCGACCACAATATCTTGAATGCTATGAACAAGATAAGAGCCCGTTTTCATTTCATGAGAGTAGTTTCAATATGAGAATTCTCACCCTTGTGTCAAGCAATAACCATGGACATTCCCACTCCACTCACACCACCTCTGCATATTTCACATCACTCTCACCTCAAAACGCCATAATTTTTCCATTATCCATATTCACCTCAAAATGAATTTTATCAACATTCTCCACAGATTTCTCATTCAATGCTTCACTTTGAAATTCACTGGCAAAAACCCCTAAATGATATGCTATCTCTCTGTCCATTTAAGACCTGCATTCTAGATTTATACTCAAGTTCTATGTTTGATGCCTATCCACAATGTTGTACTTTGCCATGTATTGCTATATCTATCAGGCTTAGAAATCAACAAGCCTTCCACCTTGAAATATGCTTGAAATTGTAGATGAGTCGAGCAATGACTGCAGAAACTTTGATGATAAATTCACCCCTACTTTTAAAAATATGTTCAATTCTTCAGTCCATTTTTTATACAGCAAGGTGATCCAATCCTCTGTCTTTTTTACACGACCCTTTGTATCTTTCAACAAATGTTTGTTAATGTTAAGATTGAAATTTCATTTCAATGGGAGTAATTTTGAGTATAGAATGATACCTTGAAATTTGTGTACATAGTCAAAGTTTCAGACTTACACTACATGTCACAAAGTTAGTAGAGTGATTATGACTTTTGTTATTAGAAGTTTTCATCAATAAATCTTTTCAGAATTGAAACTTGGATAGAAAGAAATATTTCTATGAAATTTGAAAGCAATAAGAGTAAAAAATGGGGATTTAAATATTTTTAGTACATAGACGTCTGCATATCACCTTATTATCTAGTGCATAGTTAGAAATTTTTTTTGAGAAATTTCAAAATAAAAAATACAAGGGATTTTTGAGAGAACATAAAGGTTGTGATACAGTTACTTGTGGAGTTTGGGCAAAAGTTAAAGGTCTAATTGCAAGATACAATGATATTCTTATGCAAAGATTTTGAGTGGTTGCAATAAACATAAATGTAAATTGGTAAGGCGAAGAGGAAGAGAATTTTAATTCAAACAATGATTAAGAAGATCCGTCTATAGTGAGGCACTCATGTGTTCTCAAAACAAAGAAAAGCAAAATTTTTTTGATATGAGACCTCAAATTTTAATATATTATCCAAGGTCCATGCTCTAGTTTTATCATAATATGTGCCCATAAATTTTTTTTATGGTGTAGTACAAAGTCTCAAAATCCAGGCCCAAGGTTTGTGCTATCATTGGATGTTGTACAAGCCTTATACTCCAAGGTACCAAATGAAATATTTGAGGTTCACTATATCCATGAACCTCATATGTGATTTTTGTAGCACCTCATGATATTTGATCCATCTAGCAAGGAAAATGTATTAGAATGAAATGGAAGACACATGGAATAAAAAGCTTACATAGACTAAGGAACAAAGCAAAAGACAAAGTAATCTATAAAAGGACTAAATATGGGATGAAAAAAAAATAGAGAGCTAATATTTTTTGTGATAAATCACTTTCTCCAACCACTTTTGATGTTTGCTACATGCAAATTGTTAGTATGGGGGAGGACAAGAGGTCTAGAACAAGCATCACCAATAAAAATTATCTTTCTTTCAATGGCAGAGGCTAAAGCATACACATACATTATCTTAAATACTTGATCCAATAAGACAACAATAAATATACACAATATGTCTATCATAATAAAGCTTATCACACTCTTAAACAAAATTGTTCATATCTTGTCCATACTCTCCATGCATCTTTAATATCAAAAGAATAAAGATATATCCCTCATGCTATCCTCAATATGTACGAATCTTAACAGTAGTGCTAATCTCACCACAAACAAAGTTCACAATAACAAAATTCACATACATTCAGTTGTGGCATTATTATACGTCTATGAAAAAAGTGTTTTAAGTCATATCAATAGCCACAATATCAGTCACATCGAACTCATTCCTCCTTGGACATATACATATCATCATGTATGGTTGTCCAAGATGTAAGAATGTATTATTGCTCTCTCCAAACTGTATGATCATTCTCTCAAATAATGACATAAATAACATTACGAATGATATTGTGTGTAACAATTTTTTGACCTCAAAAAGGATAACATGCCAAATATATCATGGATGTATCTAAGTCTCAACCTCAAAAGCCAAAGAATAACATTGGGACTAACCAAGCATAAAATATCTTCCCTATAGTAATATATCAAAGTCCTTCCTTGTCTTTGGTCATCATAAACAATCTATAATATCTAGCATTTGAGCCACTAACCTAGGAATTCTGGTGCAAAGTCAAAATATTATCCTCATTAGGGGTGACAGTTATCAAAGGATGTAATACTCTAGCTGCTTTGCCATAGGTAAGAGTCAAGTGGTGGATAAATCATCCAACAAGAGATAAACGGGGATGATATATGATGAATGTGATGACTTCTCTTGTAAAACTGCCCAATCACATGCCTTAAATCTCCTAAGATGTGCATACAGCTCCTTTTGATCTTACTAGTTACATTGGATATAACACAAACATCAATGTAGCAACAAGAGGAATAGAAATCATGCAAGCTTGTCTATAGGATCTAGAGCAATGTGATCAAGGGTACATGAAACAACTGTCTAACCTCATCGAGAGTTCATAAAATTTGATGGTAGAGACACTGGCATACAAATCGAGTCTGGTTATATATGAGTAGATTGAGCTCAAAGCCACTCCCAAGATGTTAATGGTACATAATTACAATGTTGTATATGTTCAATCAAACCAAACCCAGTGCAGTGTTTGATAAACCGTAATACCTACATGGTGTATCTCTAACAAGGTGGCGCTACTGAGAACTAATTTCTTGAGCTGACTCTAGTCACTATGAGAAGGCATGATGCATGTGAAGAGAAAATAAACCTTTGTTACATTGAGCGAGATAAAAATTGAAGATGGAGCATGGATTTGATCCAAATTTAAAAGTGGTTGATTCAAATATATGGGACTCTCAACAAGCAAGTCAAATTCTACATCATAATTAATATTTTGACTCATCAAAATCAAACTTGGGAAGTTTATATCTAGTGAGCACTATCACCTCAATTATCTTCACTTCTTACTTGTAGGAAGTGAGAGCATTGATGGAGTGCAAGAAAGAACAATGAAATTAGTCTCAAGGATAAAGCTTGCGAGAAGTGATAGTATCCGTTGTAATGAAGTGGGATGAGATTATTGAAGCTTTTCGTAAGAGAAAAATTTTGGTTGATAGCAAACAAGTGAAGGCTAAATGAGATTCATTGTTGAAATAATACAAAAAAAATCAAAAATTAGAATTCTCCTTTTGGTAATGAGCCATTTCAAAATCTTTAAAGTTATGAAAGACGAGCGAAAGATATTACTTTGAGATTTGAATAAATTTGGTTTGAGTTTATAGTTTTCTTTTATGCTAGTCATTTGACCATTAGTGCATAAAATTGTGCAGATTGTTCAAGACAAAGTGAGAGTGTATGTTTGGATGAGGAGATGATCAAACCATCTACCTTTGTCCCATCTAAAAAATCTCATGGAAAGTGAAAAAAATCTCTTGATAAAAAAAATTTTATAAGCTAGGTGTTTATGGACTTTTGAAACTATGTTGAGTATCATTGAAGAACATCGTGAGTTATATTTGACTTGTAGATGACAACAACAATAAGAAATTAAAAATTTTAGATTAGATAGAGAGATGAATAGAAAAGAGAAAACATTTCAATATATGACATCAAATTGTGAAGCTATATGCCAAGTGTTGTCTTTGATAGGGGGAGCTTTTGACAAGCTAACATATCGAAATGCTTGATCGTATGTAATTTTTTTTTCTCTTTATTTTTTACTATTTTCATTATTTGTAGATAAATTACTTGAATTATTGAATATGTTAGTTGGAGCATTGACTTTATTGAGAATTTTTATGCAATCAATTTTATAACTCATTAGTAGAAGAAGTAATTTGCGTATTTCTAGGAAGAAAAAATGATATGTGTCAACTCTCTGGACTACAGAAAATGATCGTGACACCTTTTTGTCAGATTTTATCATTGTTTAAAGGATACAAAAAAATAAAATTTGATGGTGGCAGAAATATCGCTCAAAGGTTTGGTTTTAGCATTGTCTTATGGAGAAAAAAGATGACTTTGTTGTATGAGGATGAGAAAATTCACATTCTTTTAGCTTTTGGAGAATTTACAACCTGGTTTTGAAAAATTGGACACTTGATTTAGGAAAGTTGTGCAGATGAAGAGAAGGTTGGACATTTTGGTTTATTGCTTTGCTCATGGATCCACTTATTTCAACATTGTTGAGTTGTTTGGTGTTGAAAAAATGACTGTAAAAACCATTGGTAATAAGGATGTGAAGTTACTCAGAGCAATAATGGGATCAAAATATCTAGCGTGGCCTTCTTAACCAAACTTTAATAGTTCAGTAATAGATTTTTGAATTTATGTGTATTATCAAAGTGTTTTGGGTGATTGATGAGACACACATCCCTATTTTGGTACCATCAGGTCTAACATTAGCAGCCAACTATTACAATCACAAGTACTTCCATTCATTACTAATGCAAGCTCATGTCAATAATTAAGGGAATTTTTTGAAATCTATATAGGTGAATGTGAAAATTTTAATGATCAAGGACTTATGAGAAAGTATGGATTGTACAAGAAGATCATTGTTGGTGAGAGATTAGTTACATCCGTAGTTCACATCAATGATAATTTTCCCTTAGACCTTATTTATTAAGAGATTCTAGATATTCATTGGCTCATGGATAATAATACCACAGTCACTTCAACCTGGATCACCCTATAGTCATAGAATTTTTAATGATGCACATGTCTATGGTAGGATGAAAGTTGAGCAATCCTTTGTATTACTTGAGAGAAAATTATATATTATAGATAGCACAATTGTATGTTCAATGAAATGGGCTTCAAAAATAATTAAGGCGTGATGTATCTTTCACAATACTTTTTTGAAGAGAGCCAATTCTAGTTTGAATGAAATTGAATCTGAATAGAGTATAACTGTTGTTTCTGAATTGAAAAAGAGAACAAACATGCAATTAGATGAAGGGCCATAAGTTTGGAAGCAAATTACAAAGTTTTTAATGTTGGATGGTAAAATATAATAAAATTCTTCTTTTTTATAAAATTATTTTCATGTTTATATTTGAATCTTTTGAGCCATAACTTTCAAGCCACAACATTTGTCTCCACATATTGATTTGAGAAAAGTATTCCTGACATTGTTTCCATAAAACAATGTTAATTATGATACAATAATACCATACTTGTAGCCATGGTTTATGTGGTTACTGGAAGTTTCCTTATAACATATGACATTAGTTCAATTTTTTAAACATTAAAATGTATGAAATTGATTGTAAATGAGAGGTGGTTAATATTTATTTTTTAGGTTAAATGTTGCATCTATGCAACCTTTATGCTATATTTATATGGATACCTTGCAATATCAAAATACTGGACGACTCTAAGGATTTTCCTATCAAGAAAATGAATGTTTTAACAGATTTGATTGTAATTATTTGTCAAACTTTACAAGTCGAACACCAGAGTTCAGTATTAATCATACAATGCTTATACATATGAGTCATGCTGAGTACATTATAAGCGTAAATATCACATACTTGGATAAAAAGGTAGTTCTAGTTCATGTTGGTCAGGGTGGAGGATGGGGTGACGTCGTCAAGGAGGACAAGTTCAACGAAGGGATGACTACGTGATTTGGAAATCATCGTGGTGAGCCCCTAGCCCGAGGGAATCTCCAATTGCATGCATTCCTTATGGGAAAGAGCCCATGGTAACCCGAATGGTTGTAAAGAGGTGGAATAGAGATGGAGCTAGCTGCAGGTGATCTTGACAACAATTTCTTGAAACTTATTGGGAATTTTCTGACCTCGATATAAATGACACTGAAGAAGATATGAAGATTAGGAGGATGATGAACGCATTTAGACCCATTAGAGAAGAAGCTAAAACATCCAGGGACGAAGACGTCGAAAAAACAGTCAAGAAAGAAAAATCACCCGCGAACTCTGATCATACAAACAGGGCTCACGAGTCTCAAGATAACAGTGACGGAACTATCTAATGCTTCCAGGAGAGCAAATGGTATGCATATGGTGTAAATGGTAATAGCAGAGGTGCAATACCAAAGACGAGCTGTCTGATAACAGTGTGTCTACTTTGATCTACGGAGAAATGGGAAACAATGTTGAGAAAAATGGCGAATCTATGGGGGTCCACGAGGTTCCAAGAAACATGTGGCAAGCGATTCATGAGAGTGGAAATGAACGTGGGCAAACCAGAAGCTTGGAGCCTTGAAGGTATGTTGACAAGTACAACATGTAGATGTCGTTTTTACATCTCTTTCTCATGGAACAGTTGAACGAAGATTCAGTGGCTGGTGACAATGTTGAGGAGGCAACAATCTTGAAGGAGTTCAATCAGTATACCTACATGGATGGAGAACAAGACGTCTTTATGGATTTAAAAAGACACTAGTGGATTACAATTACTATCAAACAAAAATTTAGGGCTGGTGAAAATGTTGGCGAGACAACAATCTTGAAGAAGTTCAAACAATATACCTACATGAATGGCGAACCATACATTTTTATGGATTTGAAAATATACTAAGTGTTTTTGCAGGAAAGATAACGGATCAACAATGCATAGATGAGAAGTCAGCATTTTCTCTTCGACTTTTGTGTCCTCTATAAATCTCCTTTTTTTCTAAAGTTATTTGCCAAATAACTTCTTGTGATCCTCTTCCCACGGGAATAGGTTCTGCACCGACTCAACATCTCACTGTGCATATTTATAGTATTTTCTTCTCTCCTTTTTGGCATTTGAAACAGGACACTCCCGAATTATAAGAGATTTGAGCATTTTAATATACTTCCAGTCCCTATGTGCAAATGTTGAATTAACAAAATGTAACAAAAATGCGCATTCTTTGCCAAGCTCTTTGTTAAAATGACACGAAATTGGACCTACTATAACGTGCGAGAGTTCTTCGCTCTTTTTGACAGTCGCCGCCGCCCCTTGAGCCTCGAGCCTCTGATAGCAAAAATTTGGGGCTAACGCACCAATTGAAAAAACCAGAACCAATTTTTTATTCCTCATTGGTGTTAACAAATTTTGAACCCCTTATTTAGTGTGAACCACATTAATTAGTGTGTATCAAAGTTCCCTAATTTGTAACTTTTTGGCAGTTCTTAACTAGTGTGGCACACATTAATTTATCGTTGAAACCAACAATTTGGCCTTCGTAATTAGTGTGGCACATACTACTTACCATTATGAGTGTAGGACAAAAGCTCTTGGACCCCGAAAGATACCTCATCTTCGAGCTCCAAAGGTAGAATAAACCTGGGATCCGTTGATGAACGCAGACCATGAGATGGCCAAAACGAACCTGATAACAGCATACGAACCCAGGATTATTCAGGGACCTTGAAAGAATCTTTTCCAACGCGTTAACCTCAACTGGCATGCCTGAAAGAAGAAAGAATTGCGTTAATCAGGAGGTAATGTTTCCAACATTAGCTAAAACAGCTGAATGTTGATACCGAGGTGGATAGAACAAACCTCGAAAGACCCTCGGGCTGGACATGAGGTTTACAACCTCATGAAGATAACTCATGTATGAGGTCCGAGGTTGGAACAAAACCTCCGAAGTCCTACTAAATAATATGATAACTGTTGTCATTGATTGGTTATCGTTTGATGATGACACCGATAACCAATCGACGATACAATTGATCTCCGTTCGCAATCAAACCGCTCAAAATGCCACATGCTCTTACTCTAGTTCTACTGACTGCCTTCGAGTCCAAGTTTGTCATCAGTCCTAATGACTTCACTAATTTGGGTTGTCCAGAAAAGAAGTCGAGGTTTTTAGTACATGTTAGTGATACAGAATTGAAATAGATTAATTAGTACATGATCAACCGCAGGGGCTTAGCATACAATAAACCGTCTAGCTCAAGCACGCGAGGTACAACCGCAGGGGCTCTATCAGTTGGCTGAACTAGACACGCCATATACATGGCAGAGCATGGCAGAATGCATACAAAGCATAGCAAGATAACAAATCCATACACAAGGCATAATACTGACGAAAGAAACATGGCAAGACTTAAGACAGAGCAAGGCAGAGCAAGGCATGGCATAGCATTGTGCTGAATGAATTGACATAATATGACAGTGTAAAAGTACGCGCCGCATCCGAGAAAATGAAGCAGGAAAGACGCAGTCACTTAACCATGAAAACATAACTACATGTCAAAAATGCAGAGGACAGCTTAAAATAACAGTGTGAAAGACACTGAAAACAATTGTGCAGTATAGTTCGTCAGATCTTATGTGACATGGAACCGGAGACCATAAACAAGATCTACCCGACGAGCGTCGAATAATCCCGGCTGCTTCATCAGTGGTTACCGGGGTGAACAGGTTTCTGCAGTGGATCGCGCGGGGGTTGAGATGAACTCGACACCTAACAGAAAAATGTCTGTTGCCCAGACCTATTGTACATCATGGCCAGCACACGGTTACAGCGAGAATTTACGGAGCCTTGAGAGCCTGCGAAGAGAGAGTCCAAATGAGGAAAACTGTGTGCCTAAACACTATGAAAATACTCCTAGCTTGTAATCAGTAATCTGCCGGAGCGATCAGTAGATTCCCAAGCTGGGAATACCAAAAGGAGCATTTTCCTGAGTAAGAGGCAGTTAGGGACATTGAAAACTATGCGCAACTTGTAAGTTTCTCCGTGACAGTAGCCTGTACCAAGCGTGCTCGAGAGTTGCACATGCGAGAGAAACGTTGATGATGCCGAGCTTGGCCTTGAAAGAAATTCTGGAAGGAACGTGAGGGTGATAAGCTCGTGTTTCCTGAAGTGAGGCTCTCGACGCTTGTCGTACACCTAAATCACAAATACATATTCTCCCGGTCTATCGCTGGTTCTATTCGCGTTCATTGCCATGATTCACAGGCCGATTGCAGGACAACAGATGTAGCTCTCTTTGCCTGGCTGAGGTTTCCAGATAGAAAGTATAAAGGACAATACAGTAATTAGCCTCACAAGTCGAATGAAAATCTAGAAACTAAACAATGTAAAAGTTGCGCATTCGTTGTAAATCACATCATGAGTCAAACTCCTATATGAAGTCATCCAACTCAATGGTACTTACCAAGCGACATTCTAATGGGCTTCTGCCAGGGGTAATATCCAGAGGCAGAGCCCTGTCAGAATCTTGAGCTGTCTTAGATTCGAGACAACAACATCACCTTCACCGGAAACCACTACGATCCTGCAGGTTAGAGCTTCAGCTCTAACCTGCAAATGTCATAAATTTCCTTTCCAAGAAGCTCGTGTATGAACCCCGCTACCATGAACAAAAGATGGCGTGAAGCCTGCAAGGGGAGTATTCATTGCAGAATCTTCGATATATTTTTTCAAAGTTGAGAACAGAAAACCTACATACTGAAAAGTAAGGTAGAGAAACGTCTTTGTATCAGTAAAACAGACAACCTCCTGGGCTGGAGATAATCGCCCAGATTGTTGCACTCTGACCATCTGCGTCAAACAAGACTAGAAATCTTTTCTTCCGGTTCAACTTAATAACATCGAAGTGATTGAGAGATGGTATCGACACAGCTTAACCTCATACACATAAACTCAATGGGTGGCACTCATCTGATTCTTCTCATTACCCCGAATTCTTAAGCTTCAACATTTTTAGGACGTTTATTCATAGATGTAAACGGAAAAATATCGAGGAGAGCAAAATAAAAGTCGTGTAACACTCAACAAAAAACTGAGAGCTACAGAAGAAGCCATTCTAGCCTCTGGCTGGAATGACTACTTTGAATTCCAACTCGAGTAAAGGAAAGAGCTTACCCGAGGGGAAACCTTCCAGATGGACAACAAGGCCGAAGACGAGATTTGCACTCACCAATTTTGAGACAAGGTTCTCACCCAGCATACGTCCGGTATGAGAGCTAGAAGCAATGGCTAGAATCTCATCCAAGAGCGTTGATAAATTTCATGATGTGAATAAAAGAAATTCAAGTCCGCATAGAGATAATCCACCCGCGAGAGACACAAGATGAACTTAATAATTCAAGATTTAGAAGAAAAGTATGAGCTATGCTCTGCTTAGCGCACCAACATCAGATCGAAACAAGTAGTGACGTCGTCTGGGGCTAGAGCAGGAAGAATCTATCTATCAACCTAAACCATCTTAAGCTGATGGATTTTACACGTGACATCTCAATATGCCCAGTGCTAGAATTACAAGCCGCACTTACAACATCTGGCCAAGAGCCCAAAACTAGACCCTTGTACCAGATCTCCTCTTCCGCTCTGCGAATTATCACAGACAAATGTGTGGGTTGGTGGCTGTCCGTCAGCGTGCCTTCCAACCTGCCGAAGGATAAATGCTTCACATCCTTCCCGACATGAGCAACTACTTGGCTTTGGTGTCCGGCATGGGGAACATACCAGCATTGGCAGCTCCTCGGGGAGGTGCAAACCCTAAAAACTTCTGTAGATTGGAGCGAATGCTCAAAGAGCACAAGGTGTAGAGGAAGACCATGGAGCAATCGGTGGGGTCGTCTCCGGGAATACCCCTGTGGGAGAGGGCCTGGACGAGATTGAGAGGCACGAAGGGGAGCTTGGCCACGGGTTTGCCCTCGAACAGAGAAGAGAGAAGTCCGAAGACGACGACGAGGACCATAGCCACGACCGCTCCGGACTTGAACTTGGAGAAGGACAGATCTCGAGAGGACTCCTTCAAACTCGTTTCGAAGCGATCCATCTTTTTCGCCTTTGACTTTTTGGTAGCGGCAACGGTCGGAGTGTTGCTTTTCATGCTCTCCAATTTCTTACTGGTTCGGTCGATGGTCGATCGAAGACTTTTGTACGAAGTGGTTCGGTAGATGAGCAGCCATGAGATTCCCTCGCACACCCATGCAGATGCGAACGATATCCCCAGAATGAGCAGACTGTCTCCATATCTACCAGCCATGATTCCCTCGTCTACTTCTCCTCCTCCTCCTCCTCTTCCTTGTTCTGCTTCTTCTTCCTCTCCGTTTTGGATCAGACCTACTGATGCAGCAGCCCAAACCAAGGGCCACTAATGTTCTTTTACCTCCGACTGTGAATCCGTCTCGCTCCCCTCTAACCTTCTCCCAAAACTCGACTACTCCACAAACCTAGCCGCAGAAAAAAATTCTCAGAAACACTTCCAAACTGGCTTCACATTGCACTTGTCAACTGCACGATCTCGAATTAATCAATCTACACCCGTGATACCAGGCTACCTCCTTACCCACCAGAAACCCGACCACATTTCATACTTCCACAAGTTCAGGATCAACAGAGCATTCATTCAAACTGCAGAACACATGGCTTTTCCACCTGATCCAACAACAAATCAAAAACTCTTGATGTCCGTCATGGACCCACTTACAACCAAGATGGGGGGGAAAAGATTTGCACAAGATATACCTCGAGTGAATGGGAATATCTGGAGTGCCGCGAACCCACTCTCTTGCAATCTACCCACACAGGTCCAGATCGGTCGAAGCAGTCGTGTGATCAACAGAAGCGAAACGAAGTGAAGTCGAGCACAGCAGAGCACTCCGAATCGCCTGAAGTGTGCATGCACGACATTGGAGGAACAAAATTAGAATAGTCCTTGTTCGCTGGCTTTCATGGGAATGGCCCAGCTCACGAAGGTGGACGAGTGGCCGGATTCCTGTTCGGAGCCAAACGATCCGCACAACCAGACTGGAGCTTTTCCCCGATTCCTGGGCCCTTCCTGGAGCCTCCTCTAGATGCCAGCATCCACAGCAGGAATGGAGGCAAAACGGCGGTGCCTCTGAAATGGGTCCATGTTTTGTCAAGATTGACCGCAGAGCTGCTGCTCTTCCTTCCCTCCTCCATCTCAGCGGCGGTACATTTGCCTCGTTTGCACTCTGAATGGGCCCTTCCCTCGACCCATGAGCTGCAAGCCATGCCCCCTCCAGATTCAGAGGTGTGCTTCTCGTCTCATGTCCGTTCATCGTCCTTCATTCTTCTCATCATCGACATAGTTTCTTGGTCTAGGAATCAAGTCTATCCTTTCACCTTTGGTACGTTCAATGTGCTTAATTACCACATGTGTGGGAATCCTCATGCAAGGCGACCAAATTTACGCTCGCATGAGGTCTTATATTTTGCAAATTGCCACTAGCTAGCAAAAGCCTAACAGAGAAGAGATAGACCAACGTCACTAAAGTGACTCCTCCGTGTTGAATGCGTACAATGATCCACAATAGCGCATCATTTGGCAAAGTGTCCTCGCGTAGTTACTCATTCTTGCTGCATGATTCAAAGTCTGAGTACGAGAAACTCATGGGGGATTGATCAAGCACTTTTTTCCA
Organism: Marchantia paleacea; assembly: GCA_014180765.2. Classification (NCBI taxonomy): domain Eukaryota; kingdom Viridiplantae; phylum Streptophyta; class Marchantiopsida; order Marchantiales; family Marchantiaceae; genus Marchantia; species Marchantia paleacea. The sequence goes on from MUAA02000018.1 coordinate 3,373,016, forward strand.
CATTTAACATCCCTTATGCACGAGCAGGAAAGATTGTGAACATACTAAAGCTCGTTCGAAAGTCAAGGCCGAAGAGATACTTCAGAATATGATTATGCATTATACTTCAATATCTTAGGTGCATCACGATATATTTTCCATTGTGATACTATCTTACCCTTTTGGTTTCATCATGGAGTCTTCCCATCTTTTTGCTATATTACTTGTTTTCCTTTAAAAAACTTATGTATGTGTTTTTCTTCTTCCGGATGTGTAGAGTGCCCGGTAAAAGAAGTGTTGTTTAGACTGGTCTTCTAATAATGTTGTTTCGTCTAATTAAGTGCCGAAAGTAGAAATCATTTTCTGCAATTGATGCACAACTTATCTAAGATATAAACTGTTTGTTACAGGCATGTTAAGTGTCACAAATTACTCAAGTAAAAATTTGACAATTATATTTTACACAAACGTATACAAATAAATTATATTTAACGTATGTTATAGGATCATAGATTATACATATACAAATTTGATAATCCTTCTTTACACAAAAACATACATATAAAATATAACATTTATGGTTTCTAAATGGTAAGTGTGAAAATTTCCACATGTACCAACACTACTATTATCTTTTATATAAATGTAAACATTCAGAAATATTGGTTGATAAATTCACACAATGTCATGATATATACATTTACAAACATGAAAATCATTCTTTACACAAAATATACACATAACATTTTTAGTTCACACATGTTAAGTGTCACCATTTACATATCAGTGTAATTTTATATATATATAAAAAATTACGCTCATATATGAGCGTAATTTTAAAATGGTTATACACATTCAAATATTTCAAACATGTTAAATATATGCAAAGTATATCCGCGTCAACTTTCGTGCACACTTCTATTCGCGGACCATTACTTTTTGAATATTCATTAAACGCAATCTTGGGAAAGTGTCCTCATGATCAAGCATGTAATGAGTCCGTGTGATGTGGTAGGTTAGAGCGTCGTAAATTAAAGAGTAGGTGGTTTCGCTGCTAATATTTTTTTGGTCTTTCATTAATTGCCGGCTTGATCTCTCTAGGTTAGAATGGTACCGAAGGCCTTAGAGTTAATTTTCATTTGGTCTAACTCATGAGCTACTACCTATGAGCTCTTGGGGCTTACCCCAAGACTATAACAAATTATATTCTCACGTTTAACTCTAATAATTGTAGATGCAGACTCTGTATATTATATATCATGTACTCTGATGATCCCCATCACGTAAACTAATTTAGATGGGTCTCAGCAAAAACTACTTGCTAATTTTACTAGAATATAAGTCCTAAACCCTATAAACAAAAACATCCTGATTTAATTACATGAATACACATGAGTTACATACAAGGTCGTATCGCAATTTCGAATATTTGGCTTTGTCTCTATCTTATGTAAAAAGTTTTGACAATGATAAATTCTCCACAAAAGTTCTGGACAACAACATAAGACTCCAACACCATAAGGCGATTGTCTAATCAAGAATTGTGACTGTGATGCAGTTACAACCGAGCAATGAAACCCTCAAACTTCAAAACCAGCTTCAAATTGTTTGGATATTTTTCTGATATGGATTTCTCGGCTGGTACGCACTGTTCTCGGACAACGATTACCTGCTGTACAAAAACTTCAGAACTTCTCATTGAATATGCACAATAATATTCTGTATATGCAAGCCTCTTGAAGCATTGAAAAAGCATGTCTAAGAGCTTTTTGAACTGAAATTATTTTCATTTCATACATAGATCTTTGGCAGCTTCATCTATTTACCAACGGAATACATGCAAATTAAAATGGACGCGCCCTACCGCCACATCCATTTTAATTTCACTCTCGAATGGTTAGGGAATCAAATTCTGAAAGGGTTGAGATACTCTGCTGTTGGTGGGGATGGTGAATAAAAAAAATGAAGTGGGAGTAACATGAAGAGATAATGAATTTTTTTTTAAAAAACTCATTTTATCTTGCTTAAAGATTTGGAAATCTAATCCATTGGAATAAAGTTATAATTTTATGAATGGAAATTTATGTAAATTTAAAGATACATTGTATAATCATAATGCATCATGAGTGTATTTATCTGAATTACATTTTATATACTCTAAGTTCTTAATCAACAATTATCCAATTCTATCCATGTAGGATTACACACCCAAAGTATTGACATGTCATTATTTCCGTATCATTTATTGTTGATGACAAGACTTGCCATATTTTCACACATGTAAAACTACAGTTGATAGTTGCACAATGCAGTTTTCAAAATTTTGGTATATACCATACAAAATGCAATGAACAAGATTATATAACTAAAATCAAAACATAATTATACTAATGGTATTTAACAAGATTCTATAATTAAAATCAAGACGTAATTATATTAAGGGCTTTTAACAAGATTCTATAATAAAATCAAAACATATGTTATTCTAAGAGCACTTACAAAATTCTAAAATTAAAATAAAACATATTTCTACTAAGGGTACTTAACATGATTATGCAATTAAAATAAAGTTATAATAATTATTAAGCCGTCCCATTTAACCAAAATTTTACATACTTGAATGGAATTTATAATGTGCATTGTCCAATGTAATTTATAAAGTACATTGTTCTGCTTGATTACATAATTTCACACCCGTAACACAATTTTGTCGCCTTGCCTATAATCAATCTTTTCTAACAAGAAGCCAAAAAAATTTATATATATATATATAGAGAGAGAGAGAGAGAGAGCAAAATCATCTTTGCAGTATTTTTGCATCCAAGCACTCATACAGTATCTTGCTTGTTAAGTTTTTTTCATCTTATAATAATTTTCATCCATTCAACAACTTGCAAAAATGTTTGCATGATATTCAATATTTTGGGATACCAAATAAGTGATTCTTATATAACTTGGTTAACCTTTGTTCCCAAGTTTCTAGTATATGTTTTTGTAAATGGATAGATAAATAAATATAAAAATTATATAAAATTTTGTATGAATATTATTTAAACCATTTTGAACAATAAAAAATGATACAATATGTAAATATATAATATTTTGAAAATAAAGATAAAAAATTATAACATATTTTACTAAACCATTGAAATGGTTACATGCATGAGAAAAAAATTTGAATGTAAAATAATCATTACAATTTTTTTTTTCAAAATTATTGAAAAAATATGATGTGTACATTTATATATAATTATAATTATTTTAAATATTAAAATGCAATAATTAAACATCATCCATAAATTAAAGATCATTATGATGTTTCGTGTCTTATTAATATTTAACATATCATATAATAAACATGTTTACATACAAAATAAATTATTATTTTGTATTATTTGAACTTAAAATAATTTAAAAATATTATTTTATATATAAATAAAAATTTAAAAAGCTGAAAAATTGCAATCATATTGAAAGAAATTACATTTTAAAATTCTAAAATTATCTGAAAATTCAAAATAATTCAGAATTTTTCACATAAGTCTTAAATATGAGATTTAAAGATAGTGCATAATAAGAATCTAAAAGGTCATTGCAGGTTAAAATATACTTTGAAGAACATATAAATAAAATTAAAAATAATCAAGTTGCAATTTTTTATTTCAGCATGTCATTTTGTGATAAAATTTTAATAAAAAATCAAACTTAACATGCCAAAAATAAAGTCTTTTTTTTTCTATTTATTTTAATTCATATGATTTGATTTTTTTCCCATCAAATAACTCAATTTATTTTTAGACTCAATATGTTTCAAAAAAACTTAAATATTTGATTTTATCTGTAAAGCTTAACAATTTTTTATTAATCTAAATTTTTTTGATTAAATATATCAATAATGATTTTAAATATATATTTTTGATTATTAAAATTATTATAAAATTATGATTTTTTGGTCATTTTATAATAAATTCATATCACTTTAGGATAAAAAATTTTAAATTTGATGAAATTAAAAAACTGCATTATTTTAAGTTTAATTTTAAATTTTTAATAGTTTGATCCTACTTTATTTTTAAAAATTTTCATTATCATTGAAAAAATATGATTTGATTAACAGACAAAAATTGATGATGAGCATGTATGTTCATGATTATTTTTTTGCAAATTGAATAAGACGTTTTAAATTTTTTTTAGTGATAGTTGAATTTTCTGAATCCAACATTGTATGAAAAATATTTTCAATGATTATTTACTTTTAGATTATTTCTTAAAATTTTAAAAATATATTTAAATTATTTTTTAAAATTTATATTCAAAATCATTATGTATATTTGAATATATTTCACACTTGAATTGATTTACAATAAATTGTTAAAGATATAATGATTGGCTAAGGATGTATGTTATATTAATTTTTATATTTTTTAAAGAAAATAAAATTTTACCCAAGTAATTATTTTAAGTTGTGAAATGAAGCTTAAATTAATTTTTTTTAATTATCAATCTTGAATTGATTTATTCATTACCAAATTCAAATTTTTACCTTTTGTTTTTTTAATTTAATAAAATTAAAATTTGATTATCAAAATATTTTGGATGAATTAAAAAAATTATTTCTAATTTAAATTTTTTAAAAAATATAATGAAATATAAAAAGATTAAAATTTAAAAATAATTAACTACCTAGAAGTATATTTAGTATTTTATCCTTGTGAGAAGCCTACACTCTATTCTCAAGGCTGAAAATAATACACTAGAAAGGGCCTTCAATATTGGATTTAATGTTCAGTTTCTCTTATCAAAAGAATATGAATAATAAATAAAATAAAACTTCATTTTTTTCCTATGTTCAATCGTTATGTTTAACATATTCAATCCTTTTCTATCACACAACTTTTATCGCAGCACTACAATTTCAATCAGATTAATCCAGCCATCAACATATATTTTGCTCATTTGTAAGTGTGGATTTTTATTTGACACATTAGATGTACAACTAATAGATCAAACAAAGGATTTTTTTGGCGTTTAAAGGATAGTCACACATGTTGTGCACATACATATGGTATCACAACATACATCACTATCACATCAAACATCACAATACATAGATCATCATACACCAACACAAGTGTACTACAATTAATAATCTTTTATACTCTCAAAACGTCCACAAGAACAATCCTCCCAAAACTATAGCATAAAAGACAAATTCAAGTCGAGCCAAAACCACTTTGAGCTTCAAAGACTCGAGGTTCTTGTACCACCTACTATCCACCATAACCGTACATACATATCACATCACAACATACATCGATGTCACATCAAACATCATATTATATAGATCGTCATCTAATAGCACATATAAAATCTAACCTATCCTCTAAACCTAGCATTGATGAGACGGTTGGACTGGGAAGAGTTTGGAGGTCCCAACCTTTAACCCTATTTTGGAGTTCTTTGCATGGTTGAGAAAAGACTACCAAGGGGTGAGAACTGACAAACTACGAGGCTTGCAAGCATTTCAATGGAAGACTAGGGAGAGTCATATACTCATATGCATCAGTTCATTAGTGTTATCCATGGGGTGACAGAGGCACAAGCTGTCCAATATTGGTATGGGATATTAGACAATGAGTTGAGACATAAAGTGAGAGATGCTACCTTACTACATGAGACATAATCTACATTGGCCATTGTGTTTGATCTTGATGAGTGTATTGAGTTCAACATGCAAGAAGAGAGGGTGGTGATTGTTGGGTTCAGCAAGGATTCACAAACTTTATTGACTTTTTCACATTACCAATCTACAACACAAACCCGGAATGGTTATGGTTGACATGTGGGACAATCTCTACCATGGGGACAGAGTGATGAAGATGCAACATCTAGATAATTGCTATCCTTTTTAGGTCAACAATCAGTTGTTGGGATGGTGTGTTGGACATGTGGTGGATCTCATCACAAGAAGGATTGTCTTCAATGTCAAAGGATGGTTCTTATTGGATCAAAATCATGTGAGCATTGTCATATACATGGTCACATGATGGATCGATGTTTTGATTTCCATCCAGAATTACAATCAACGAAAGTTGTCATGGTAGTCCCTGAAAGAAGACGAGGAGTTCAAGGTTGCAGGGGTGGTGATAGAGGATACCCTGATGTTTGGATTAGGATGTGTTCTCAAAGGACATAACTCTTCCGTAGAGTAATGGCCATGGCATTTGAGAACATGACTATTGTAAATTCAACATAGAGATAATTTGCGTTATGCTACCATTCAAGGAGATGGATATCGACCTCCAATTCATAGATTTCATGTTGGTGATTATATTTAATTGCACTAGAGTGCACCAACCATATTGCATGTTATATCTTGTCGCACGATTCTATTAGTATGTGAGGTTTTACCTTATAGAGTTTTGGTATTAGAGGATCGTGATGGTATGATTTGAAAGAATCATGTGCGTAATTGTGCGTCATGTCACCTTCCAAACATTGATGGTAATATGGATCCAAGCCTGACAATTGTGCGGCCAGGCTTGAGATGTATGTTATGTGGATCTATGACCTCCATGCTGATTCTCACTCAGATTTACCTCGTATGGCTTTTTAGAAGCTCATCATGAATCTAAAAGTACTTGTTCCCACCCTACGACCATGACCCTAATGCACACTTTTACACAAACTCTCAAATTCTAAACTACATGACGTAAATTCTCACAAAGGGTAAGATATCACTCAAAAGGAAAATATACTTTGATGATCAAAAGTCTTCATTGAATCAAGGCTCCAACCTTAACATGACTTCTCAAAACCAAACTTTCCAAAATAAAGTCTCTGCGAAACTAAGATCACAAAACTTACTTCTCCCAAAACTAACTTGAGAGATTATTCTCAATCTCTTTATTTATAATACTTAGAATCTTACCCTAGTAACTATAAGTAACCATCATCTAACCTTCTTTTATCAAATTTAATCAACGTAGAGATCACAAATCCCAATGAAATGGGTACATGGTAAAATGCAATTAGTACACTTGGATCTTCTAGAAGCCCAACTAACCTCTTTAATGTATCAAGTCAATCTCGCCCCTAGATTCATTAAGTCCAACCAATGAAAACTAGTCCAAGTCAAGGAAAGTCAAGATACCCATGTGATGAAATTTATTCCTTGATTCGAACTAAACAACAAAATAATTGTTCTCATCTACCACATCAAAAGTTAATTTTATGGCATTTGTAATTATCACCTATCACACACGCGATACCATTGCCCGTGCTAACTTAACACCGACGCTGAGGTCACCAAGTATGGAGATTTGTAAGAAGTACATGTCTTTATTACTATAGCTATGATGATGCATAAATCTTGGGACATGATATGGATAGTTATGTAAGGGAGTGTCACAACTTTATCATGAGATTTGTGATAATCTTTTCGTATTCAAATTTTTAAGTAAGGCATAAGTTCATCAATTTTTAAAGAGTAAGTACCTTCTCATTCTACTTTGCCTCTTGATTGAGGCTCTACTTGGTCTTGCCTTCGCTTCTTTTGGATGTTCTTGCTGTCTTTCTTTTTATTCCATGATTATCCTCTCACTATACTTAGGTTATGCATCAAATATGATATTGGAAATATAACATAGGATTTAGAGTTGAATGTAAATTATGACGTTAATTACTGAGGTGTATTTACAAGTCAAACCTTTACACTTTAGGTTGTACCTTTAAGTGAGGATTTCGTTTGGGATTTCCAATTTGAAGTGTGAAATTGAAAACAACAATGATTAGGTTAATTTATGTCATTTACTATACATGATTTTTTCTAATATGAATTTGATTTTTTCTTGGTTAAAAGCCGAGTTATTGTGATGTTAATTTTGCTATCATCAAACGCACTTTTCGAGAAATAGCTGAACATGTGCCCGTGTTTTGTCCAATGAAAGCACTATGGGTCGTTAATGACAGGTTCTCAAATTCAAGACCTTCGGCTGCAATATCCCTGGCGGGAAGCTTTATGGCTGGTTTCGCAGGTTGGAATTGTTTCAGAGAATTCACAGTGGTCGACACGGCTGCTTCGTTTGTATCAGGATGGATCCATAAGTTTGCCAAAAATCCAGGGGTTAGTACAATGATAGTTCAGAACAGACATAACGTAGCGTGCAGTTGTCTATGAGAAAATCCTGCAAAGTTATCTCCCATACTGCAGAACCTCCAGCGGGCCCGAGCACTCTGCTTCTGGTCTTCGTTCAACAACCCGGGAAGATGCATGGCTGCCGACAGTGGTCGACTAAGCGTTGGGTAAAAAACTATGCTTAGCCAATTGCATCCATCAAAAGTAGGAAGACGAACACTCTGTATAGCTTTTCCTTGCAATCAGTCTCACTCAGAACGTCTAGAGAAAAGTGATATGGTTCTGTATACTGAAGACATAATGACTAGTAGCATGCGCAAAACTAATCACACATGCTTAAAGGTCTGAAGAATTCCGACCTGCACGAAAGGGAGTTGAACGTGTGCCTCACCTAATCTGGGAACAGTGTGGGAATGTTGATGGTTAATGAGGAGAGGCTCTTTCCAAAACTGAAGAAACTCTAAACCTGCATCGCTCAGGAGGTGGCACATTTTCAACCACAATATTGGCATCATCCACCTTTGACTGAGCTCTTCTAACGAGTTTTTTCCTAAACTTCATGAAACTGTTACGCAAACCTGATCGAGCAACTGGAAGATGCACTTGGGAGAACTCTACTGGTACTAAGCAAGAACACATGGATTTTCTCCACTTCGTAAAGCTGCAAAGCCCCATATTATGTCCTGATGATCGTGGCAGATGGTTACTCAGCTAGTGGTGCGTACTGCCGATTGAGTTTTATGAACTGACTCACTGAACATATGAAACGTTGGAGTCCATGGGAGGTCCGGCCCAAACGTCTGCACTAGCTGCATCCCTCAGGTATGCTCCACCGACCGAGATGTAAATGCGGAAGGGAATGACTTAGCCCGGATTATTTTTTCCTGCAAACATTATTCAATTGAGGAAATCCAATATTATTTGTCTAACGTCCATGAGACTCAGTCGGTGTATGGGACTGTCCACCACGTACAGCGGTAATATATGACATATTTAGATATGAGATATTGAATGTCCAAGACTCTAGTTGCGCCGCCATCTCAATGTGCACTTCATCATCTGTCGATGTTTGTGAGAATTTTTCAGCCTGGAGAATCAGTGTGCACTTCAAGCAGCTTAGCTACTGAAGTTTGGTATTTTCTTCGGAGTCTTACCTTTGTAGATGCCACCGAAGTTTGTGTCAGTGGTTCTCAGGTCAGATCTGACCTGAGAACCGTCTAACTCAATAATACGTATGGATATTCTATCGCATGAAGCATTCGATATCAAATCTTAAGAGAGTGCAGTACGTATCTTGTTCTGCACGGCCACTGGACATCCAGCGAGGACAGAGCCCTGCAAAGTTCTACTGAAAAATCAGTAACGATTACTTAAAAAGAATCTCAAAGACTTAATTCCTGCAAAAGTTAGCCGTCCCATACTCTGTAGCTGCTTTGTCTTGATCAATACCTCCAAAACGTGAATAACGATCGCCCAAAGCAATTGTTGAAACTTTAGCATGAAAACCACGGTTGTTGCGTGAGAAGATTCCAAATTCCCATCAAAAGGCGATTCTTTTGGATGAAGTCTATTTGAAGAACTCACTGTGGTCCTGCGAAACATGAGCCAACAGAGTCAGTTCTTGAAACCTCATGACAATCAGCACACAATGTGATTGAAGTCCTGGTCAGCCATATATGTCCAACTGTGATGATGTATAAAGAAGGCTCACATTTATTGGATTGCATCCACTCAAAGTATGTACCCTCGATCATATGCTAAATGGAAGACTCGCCCATTGGAAGAAATAAGTGAGACACAGTAATTTAACAAAAGGGATGGGAAGACCCCATCAAATCGTACAATGGAGAATACGGATATGTCTAAACGGACAAACCTATTAAAAAATATCTCTTGCTATCATCAGCATTGGACAAGAAACTGTTTAGTAATGTGTACGTCTCATCCGAGGATCAGAAATAAAGGCCGATCCAGTCGGAAGGTCTTCTAGGTCCGAGTATACTGTCCTGTTCAGTTTCTCCTTATGGGAGCTTGTTGACTTTCTGGGAAGTCTAACTCACACCTCCATTGACGACATAGTCCCATCCATGAAACTAGATTCATTTTATGATTCGTGTCAAAGGCAGAGCCCGAACGGAGGCCGCCAGAGTTGAAATTTGGTTATGGAATAAATGATTAGAAAAGTAATTCAATTTATGAGCTACTTGGATTCCATCCTTCTTCCGCGAGCCAAGACATATGAGAACGGGTGAGTAATCCTAACGGATGAGATAGATGGTAGGTACAGAATGAACTTATAAATTGCGCAAGGTCCTGGATGGCAAGACTTCACCTCGCGAGCTGATTGGTCAAAAACTCTTCTTCGGACCGAAATCTATGTGAGCTTACGATTTCGAGCTTTGGAGGAGCTTCCGGAGCTATGGCCAACTGGTGCTGAGAGTACTTGTGAATACTTGGTAACAAGTCCAACTATCTCTCGTAAAAAACATAACTTGGCCGATAGTGATGGATATTCCCCCGTACGACGAACAAATTGTGCAGACGAGTCAAGAAGAGCTCGTCAAAGCCAAGTTTTTGAGGCCATACGAGGCTATCAGAGGCTAATGCAATAAACACAGTTTCAAAACACCTCAGACCGTAAATATTGTATGTGTGGTAACCAACGTAACCAGGTGCAGAGTTTATGGTCGAGTTGCGCAAAGGTTCCGCGATCGTTTATAGCTGAGTTGCGTTAAGGCTCGTTAAGGCGGTCGTTTCTGTCTCTCTCGTTTCTCACATCCTTTTTTGTATTACTTGGTTTTTCCAATAATTGATGTACTGTCATACATCAATTATTGCACCGAATGTGGAGGTATGCAGGAATTCCACCTTGAAATGAGTCAAGTAGACAGGAAGGAGAGGAAAAAGCGAGTAATACAGAAAAAGGACGGGAAACATGTACTTCTCACATAACATATACTAACTATCTAGGTGAAAAGGTCACATGAGCATATGAAAAAAACCAGGTAACATGATTGCTCTATTACAGCCCTAGCTCTTTATAGAACAATGGATGCATGCTCCACTACAATAATTTGCACAATACTCTAAAGAAATTGATACCCTTGGTCCCATCGTATGATAGGCCGGTACTCATTCTCAAGGACATGTTGACATCGTAGTCCATAGCTCCATATAGCTCCAAGGCTTGATGAACAAAGATGTGAGACATTTAGTGTTACCGTTGTCATGTTGTGACGCGGCTACTATTAGAAGATGATGACATGTGTCATCTTCAGAGCTGTTGTCATGACGGTGATACTTTAGGTTAGGATAACCGACGGCATTGTAAGGCTGTTAAGAGCCAGAGAGATCTAGACACATCACCCTGCTGATTAAGGAGCTTATATGATCGAAGTGGAGTCGACGTATGACATGGATAGAGGACAACATGATCCTCCAGATGTATCAATGCCGAGTCCATTTGTGATCAATATCCGGTGTCTTCATCGTGATCGTTTTCGGGTATACTTAGCCGGTTTTGAGTTGTCATTTAACTCTTATTAATGACAACTCATATTGTGTAGAGGATGTCTAAGTAGTGTGTTTAGGATAGTTGTAAAGCTCTAAATTAAAATGGAGCTAATTTGGCCACAATAGAGGTCAAAATAACATTCTACATTCCCATTGGTCTAGAAGTTTTGGCCAATGAAGGCACTAGCGCAACTTTTTTGAGGTTTTTAGTGATTTGGAGACCTTCCAGTAGGACATTCAAACATTTGAAGACATGGTTGGAGAGCTGACGGGACAAGCTACAACGTGGGCTAAAGAATGGCTGGATTTGAAAGATCACTCTCAAATAGTGATTCAAAGATAGAGAGAGAAATTTAGATCTTTGAGTGTATTTGGGGTGCTTCTGAGAATCTTACGAGGGTTTGGAGAGATCTGAATCAATTGAGATATAGATTACGACTCGGGTTTGTGTTTTGATCGAAATTTCGACTTAATTGGACGAGTTTTGAGTACAGAGTGATAGGTTGAAGTTTGTGTATATAGTTAGAGTTGCAGGATTGCACTTACTATCACGAAGTTAGTTTATCAATCATATCTTTTGATATTAAAAATTTTTGTCAATAAAACTTTTCACAGTTAAAGTTCGGATGATAAATGAACTTTTCATGAAATTTGAGAGCAATTGGAGTCAAGGATTAGGATGTGTGATGGGTTTAGTACACAGGGGTCTGCATATCACCTTGTGATACAATGTGGAAATCAACAATTGTTCTGAGAGATCTAGGAAAGAGAAACATATGAAACTTTTTTGAGAGATTAGAAGGGTTGTGGAGCAATTTTCTCTGAAGTTTAAGCGAGAGTTATTGCTCCGATCATTTGATATTATAATCTTTTCCGTTGAAGTTTTACCGGTTGTAATGAACTCGAATGTGGAATGCTCAGGAGAAGAAGAAGAGATTGTCAACTCACACGAGGTTCAAGAGGATTCTTCTACAGCCAGGCGCTTAGGCATTCTCAGAGCAAAGAAATGTCCATGTGATACCGTTCCACTCGCGGCCCATCTAGAGGATGTGTAATCACCCATCCATAATTATGTCACATATAACCACAACATTTACAACGTTAACATGATCCTCCCAAACCAAACATTGATATGTCATAACCCAAGTTGATTGCAAGTCATATGAATACTCACTCCATGTGAGGTATCCACCCTCTTGTGCCATAGCAAATATTACATCCCTAATGACATCATGGGTAGCTATCATATGTCCTACGTATGAGCAATGATATCGTGTTGTGACGCGGCTACTATGAGAAGATGATGACATGTGTCATCTTCAGAGTTGTTGTCATGACATCGATACTTTAGGTTAGGATAACCGACGGCATTGTAAGGCTATTAAGAGCCCACCGTTGGATCAACTTTGTAGGGTTTGGATATTGAAAAGGTTCCAAGAGATATTATCTTGGATCTTATTAGATATAAAGCACAATCAGGGTGGGGGTATGGGAGAAATCTAGACACATCACCTTGCTTACTAAGGAGCTTATTAGATCAAAGTGGAGTCGATATAGTACATGAATAGAGGACAACATGATTCTCCAGATGTACCGATGTCCAGTCCATTTGTGATCAACATCCGGTGTCTTCATCGTGATCACTTTCGGGTATACTTAGCCGGTTTTGAGTTGTCATTTTAACTTTTATTAGTGACAACTCATATTGTGTATATGATGTCTAAGTAGTGTGCTTAGGATAGTTATAAAACTCTAAGTTAAAATGGAGCTAATTTGGCCACACTAGAGGTCAAAATAACACTCATCATTCTCATTGGTCTAGGAGTTTTGGCCAATGAGTGCACTATGGCAACTTCTTCGAGGTTTTGAAAGGTTTTGGATACCTTCAAGGGAAACATTTGAGGATTTGAAGATAGGGTTGAACAGCTGACAAGACAAGCTACAACGTGGGCTCAAGAATGGATGGATTTGAAGGGTTTGTCACTCTAAAATAGTGATTCAAAGATAGAGAGAAAAATTTAGATCTTTGAGTGTATTTGGGATGTTTCTGAGAATCTTATAAGGGTTTTGAGAGATTTGAGTCAAATGAGATATAGTTAACGACTCAGCTTGTGTTTGGATTGAAATTTCGACTCAATTGAACGAGTTTTGAGTATGGAGTGATAGGTTGAAGTTTGTGTATACAGTCAGAGTTGCAGGATTGCACTGACTTTCACAAAGTTAGTACATCAATCATATCATTTTATATCAGAAAGTTCTGTCAATAAAACTTTTTAAAGTTAAAGTTCGAATAATAAGTGACATTCTCATGAAATTTGAGAGCAATTGGAGTCAAGGATTGGGATGTGTGATGGTTTTTGTACACAGGGATCTGCATATCACCGTGTGATATAGTGTATAAATTGACAATTGTTCTGAGAGATCTAGAAAAGAAAAATATATGAAACTTTTTCGAGATATTGAATGGATTGTAGCGTAATTTTTTGTGAAGTTTAAGTGAGAGTTATTGGTCCGATCATTGGATATCATAATCTTCTTCTGTTGAAGTTTTACCGGTTGTAATGAATTCGAATGTGGAGTGCTAAGAACAAAAAGAAGAGATTGTCAACTCACACGAGGTTCAAGAGTGTTCTTCTACAGCCATGCACTCAAGCTTCTGAGAGCGAAGAAATGTCCATACGACAATGAGTCATATAAATCCATGTAGCATCTTAGCTAGTATGACACTCATATGCAAGTAATGAATATGCATATGGGTGGATCAAGCCAAGACACAACCTCATTGCTATAGAAATATCAATTCTTATTCATCATTAAATTTAATTAAATTATCAAATCTATATTCATAAAAAAATCCATCAAACTAACTGAATTATTATTATTTAAATAATTCACCCATGAAATGTAATTCTTATGAATTATACTTTAACTTCATAAATTAAATATTTCATTTAAAATAATAATATATTATATAATAAATTATATCCATTAATACATTTATTAAAAAATATTTTTATGAAAATCCTGGAAAGATATTTATTCCTTATTTTGACATAAATTTCACCTAGTAATAATGACTTAATGTATCATTTAAATAATAATGATATATTAAGTCGATGATATTCTGATAAATCTTAACATTTATTATGTTTAATCATTTTGCAAAAAATGCAAACTTTTTTTGTATTTTGTTTATGAAATTTATTTTTTCTTAAGGTTATTGTTTTGTTGATAGGAATCTCTCGATTCATCAAGTTTAAGATTTTATGTAAGTTTATATTCTTGTTCCTTCAATGTTGCAGATTTCATTGGATGTTAGCAAAAAGTGTCGAGAGAATTTTCAGTCTTTTGGAGTGAATTAAGATTTGTTGTTGGAAAGAAAACCTTGTCCATAAAGGTGGTAGTTGCACATCGACCTTATATTTAGGAACGATTTCTTCCTGAATACTGTATAGGAAAGACACAAAGTTGAGTTGGTAAACAAAATCGAGACTTGATTGATGTTAGGAAAAACTAGTTGGCTTAAGATTTCTAAAGCCGGAATTGAGGTTTGGTGTCATCCATATACCACTTGATGGGGTCTTCCCATCCTTTTTGTTACTTTTACTGTGTTCCTCCTTTGCTATTTGAATTGAGTCACATCATAAGAAACTTGATTAAACCCGTTTGCATAGAGTTTCTGTCACAGTTAGATCACCATTATATTTTATAGCATAGCGTACAGTGATTGTGATAAATCAGCAAGCTCTATTCAGATTTATAATTTATTTACTAAAAGTTATGAAAAACAGCTGCTGTTCGTGTACAATAACAACCTATAAACGTATTGCACCTTGTAAGGAGCTCATTAATATCCTTTTTCAGCCACCTTTGCCTTACGATGCCGTAAGTATGACCACATGAAATCTTTTGGGCTAAACCTTTTGAGATTGAAGAATGTCCTTGACTCTGTGCCTAGTGGTAGGATGGCTTGATCTCAGATTCGCAACTTGAAACTTGACTCCTTGAGGCATGTGATTGATTGCCTTGTACTGTTGTACGATGGAATCAGTACAACGCAATCACATGAAAACAGGAGATAACAGAGAATAGAAGATTGACGTTGACGTTGACCTACGGTTAGCACGACGCGCATGGAACTGCAAAGAGGATTATGATTTCAATGGGACTTCGTTAACTGCACCAGAAATTCTCCCACAGATATGAAGAATGTGGTAGCACAAGCTTAAGCAAATGAAAGTCAGCGAGATTGAGACCGACGTCACACCAAGAAGTTCCGTCGACATAAATTCTCGAAATAATTTGACTCGAAGATCGCCGAGAACTCCTGGAAAAAGGAACAGCTGGTGGTGTTGAGCTGGTGTCTCAGCCTCACGGAGCCATCCCGTTATCCATAAAACGTTAACCGACAGTGAATAAACGGAACACACAGGCTCGGTTAAATTCTACCTTCAACTCTGCACACACGCCAAATGTCATTTCATCTATTTAGGTCGTAGCGATGAAAAATCCGAACTCTTACGATCACCCGCCTCTAGCAACATGGGTGCTCAGGCATGTCAGGAGTCGGGAAAAAGGTATGTGCAGAAAATCTCCTCATGAGCCAACTGGCGAGCACAGACCCGATAGAGAGCACATTCCAGAATGTTTACCACCATCCGACAAAAATGTGGACTATGCAAACGGACCAGGGGCATCTCTGTGCTGAAAATTCCCTCTTGACCTTCTGCTGACTGAGTACTTTCTTGATTCTTCCAGGATTCATCTTTCACCCGCAAATCGTCGACGCCGACGGAGGTAACTGAATCTAAAAGCTAGCCGCAGCTTGCCCCGAGGTCTGCAGATCGATCAGTTGATGACTTTGCTAGGAGAGCCTTCTTCTCTTCCTAATAACGAGAAATTCACTTTCCTGACTGTTCTTCTTTTGTCAATTGATCCTTCATCCCTGTAGGACTTGATGGGGTCTTCCCATCCTTTTTGCTATATTACTCGGTTTCTTTCCTCTGTCGCATGCAACGGGACATCTTCACTTGACTGTACCCATGCGCTGGACCTTGAACCTCAAAGGTCCAGCGTGCGCGAGCCAGAACCTTGTGGCACTCGGTTTATGGTTGCCATTCCCTGCTGAGTAGCTGTAAAAGTATAGTTGGAATGTTAGACAATTGTGATGTGGCGACCAATCACCAAGTTTCTTTCCTGATGGGATTTCCATGAAGTGACTGAGTGTCATGCACTTGAGTGCATGGGGTGGTGTTAGAGCCAAACATACCAGAACTAATAGATTTGTAGTATGGAGTATGATTGTCCCAAGTTATGTGCAATATCACCTGTTTACTTGCACCTTGGGCTAGGATTAGGGTTAGTGGAGAGACGAGAGTGGCCAAATAGGACGCGAATAGTTTTTTCAGTCATTGTGATAATATACTTTACCAAAAATTGAGAGTGAATAGAGAATTACCTTTGTTTTTCAGTTTAGGTTCTATTGATACCCAAATTGAACTATGGAGAATTTTATGGACAGATATTAGTGAATTTTTAGCTACATGGTTTCATGGTTGTGCGACTTGAAGGACATTTATTATTTTTAGAGTTCATTGCGATTTTTCTCAACTCTAACAAATACTTCGAGTTTTTTTTATTCCAATTTCTTCATTTTTCTTCCTTGGTTATATTGGAGCCTAGTTGAAAGACCATGTAAATTAGAATAGAAAATTATAGGTATTTTTATATTTTAGGGTTTTAATAGTTAGCATTTTCTCAAGTGAGATGAGGTGTTAGGAGTTATGATTTTGTAGGCTAGAGTAGATACATGATAGAGTATCATATGTCACTATCGTTCTCTTTGTACTATCTATAACTTCACTTCACTCATGGGGAAGAGCAATGCATGATACATCATGTCTATTATGTCATTGACTCTTTATCTCGCAAAGGATAAAAATCAACGTGAGAATGATGCACAAAGATTATGATTGGATCACTTGATATGTGCATGTGAGACCTACTATCACATCGATATCTATCATTTTGGTCGATCGGTAGGCACATGATTCCGTGGATAAATTAGCATGATTTTTGTTTCTCCTACTTCTATGATAGTGCCTATGTTATACTAGGGGCGTGACCGATGCGTTATACTTGAAGTTGAACTTGACTCATAACCTATGCAGCCCGTACAGACTCATTTTACAATTTAGCCCAATCCCTTGCTCATAATTATGGACACCAATTTTGACACCATTTGTGAGAGCCTACCATCCTAGATAACTATCTATATCACTTTCTTTGGCATATTTTGAATCCTATTTTAGGCTACAAACACGTTGTCTATTTTAGGCATTGTATATTCGTTGCTCTACAGAAAGTACTGGCTTGTGCAATCCATAGGAAACCAATCACAATAGATGATGTTTTTTTATATGTTCATGAAGAATCATCATCTAACGGTTTGACCTAGATATCTTAGGTGCAATAGTACATATTTCCCATTGTGATGCTATTGGGGCCAGCCTCATCCTACCCCTTTGGTTTCATACACTTGATGGGGTCATCTCATACTCTTTGCTATATTACTTGGTTTCTCATTTCCTTGGACTAGGAGTTGTCAACCTTCTAAATTCTAGCATGAAATAACATGAGAGAGATGATTGCGTGGAAGACCATACTATGAATCATTCATTGGTGGAGGACAGAGAGAGAATTTGCATGAATGTATACTTCAATGCAAGATATCTTCAAGGTAACTAACGGCTGGTTGCAATCATCTTCAAAATGTGTGTTTACATTTTGCACAGTTTTGAGATATGAGGAGATAGCTAACAAAGATGACCAGTTGTCACACTGAATGGCTTTGCTTGGTCTTCCTCTGCACTGCATTAATCTCATACAGTAAATTTAGAAAATCCCACCGCGTTCAGATTTAGAGACTCGGCTCCACATCCCAATGCTGTTGTCTTAATTTCTATATTTGGAAAACTTACATAGGAATTTTGTCGTTGGCAAGGGCAGGGTAACCTTCCACTTCGCTTTTTCTCTTTCTCCCACTAGCGCAACAGGTTCATGCCTCTCATCGATCCGGTCATGATCTAGCACTTGTCATCCGTTATTTTTTGAGACGGACCCTATAGTAATACAAACTTGTAACTTGGATTTAAGGCTAAAACAAGTTGGTGAAAATTGGAGGGTATGTAGAGAGCAAATACAAAGAATATCTTTTACTTCCTAAGGTCTTAGTGAGGATGTTGGCCAGTTGTAACTGTGTTGGAACATGAAGGAGATTGACAATTTATCCAAGCTCTTGCTGGATGCACATAGTGATAATATACCTGGATGTGTTTGGTGCGAACATGAAATACTGGGTTTCTACCAATTGTCATGCTATTAATGTTGTCACATGTAATCTCAGTTGCTTCATGGTTCAATATGCCAAGATCATGAAGCAGTAGCTGAACCCAACATGTTTCCTTTGAGCCTTCGGTCAAGGCTCTATACTCTGCCTCCGTGGAGGATAATGCAACTTTTGGTTGGAACTTTGAACTCCTTAGATCAAACTTGTGCACATCTGGATTACATAGCATGAGGTTGACTTTTGCCCTTTTATCTCTCCAGCCCAATATGCGTTAGTGTAACCGCTGACTGTACCATCTTTAACAAACAGGATTCCAAAAGTCTGCTGTTCCTCGAAGATACCTCAGTGTGCGTTTCACAAAGTCCATGTGTGACTTTGGAGGTTTGACCATGAATCTACTAAGCACACCGACAGCAAACTAGATGTGAGGCCGGGTATTTGTCAAATAAAGTAATTTGCCAATAATCATCGTGTCCATCGGAAGATGAGTATGCTGCAAGCAATTCATCGCTTGGAGAGCTTGGAGAAATGATACATGTATCACTTCTTATTTCTTTAACCAAATCATCTGAACTACCTTGGATCTCTTGATTGTCAACATTTTTATCTAAAGAATAGTTAACACCTTCTAAAACAGAGTTAACCTTTAAGTTAACCATATGAAAATTCTTCACTTAAATGGCTTAGAAGGAGAAACATGAA
Organism: Marchantia paleacea; assembly: GCA_014180765.2. Lineage (NCBI taxonomy): Eukaryota > Viridiplantae > Streptophyta > Marchantiopsida > Marchantiales > Marchantiaceae > Marchantia > Marchantia paleacea. Next base: position 3,392,695 of record MUAA02000018.1, read on the forward strand.
AAACACACTCAAAACTTGAAGAAATCTACAATGATCACCTAAAATTTGTTTTGCATTCCCCTACCACGTTCATATAAATGGTTAAATACTTCTTCAAAATGTTGAAGGGGAGGGAGTTGATTGGACAAGGCTAGGAGCTGGAGACGAATGTACTAAGCTCTGAGCTAGGGACTAACCCACTTTACTAAAAGCCTAAGACGAATTTGAATCATTGTGCAACATCTTGGGAAAAAAATGAATGAGCTCTTGGACCACTTCTCAAGTAAATCTCATGCCACCTTAACCACACTCTTAAAACTCTTTCGCCCCTCAATCTTGTGTCAAATGATCTAAACACTTTATTTATACTTTTATTGCCTTAAAACGGTGGAAAACTTGGTAATCCTAATTTTCAAACAATGATTGTTAATGTCTAGAATGCATGTATTGTTGTGCATCAATAATGACGTATGTATCATTGTGCAGTACACACAAGTTAATTGGATTTTGACCAGATTTTAATCTTTAGAGTGGTGGTCACTATTTAGGTGATGATTATTCATATGCTCATGTATGTAGACCGTTTCATCTAAATAGTTAGTTACATTAGGACATATTTCTGATTGTGATGTTATTGGCGCCTAGCCCCATCTTACTCCTTTGGTTTCATCCATGTATGGCTTGATGGGGTCTTCACATACTTTTTGCTATATATTTCTTCCTTCAATTACCAGCAAGTTTCATGCACCTCCCTTTTTCAAATCATAAGTTTCCATAAGATGACTTGTCCACTCTAGTGTGCGATATTCCTGAACACCTTCTCGGCAGTAGCCTAGAGATTTTTCTATTTGTTCACTTTATAATTTGTGCTCTTGTTGTTTGTATAGGTACCACTTGATGAACCCAAATTTGCCCGACTTCTTTTGCATCACGAATCTGATCATTAAACCAGTTAACTTTGAATAGCAATCAATTTCACCACAAAAAATTAACTATAAAAAAAATGAGCAAGATCAAAGTAGTCAAGATTAATTCTTTAGAAATAATAACTTTTAGTTCTTACATAGTTTCAAATAAAAACAAGTGAGTTAAATAGAGATAAAGTAAAGATAATAAAGCTTTTGAAAAATTTAGATTGGAACAATATACAACCTTGTGATAAAAAATGCCTTGAATGAAATACAATTCCATATTTCATATCTTTGTCTCATTTTTCTAGAGACACTCCTTTCAAAATTAGAGGTAAAATGCAATCCACACAAAGAATAGAAAAATTGTTATTGCAGATTGTTTTGAATAAACAAGGCTACCATGTGATCCAATTTCATTCAATTCTCACAAATAAAATACCTAGCCAAATTTTAAGGGAAAAAATGCTCACAAGGAATAAGGTCATTTTGTAGTGAAGCAAACATATAACTTATTTCAAAGTCATTATTGATGAAGAGATATACAGACTTAAGTGCATTAGTTTCTGACCAAATGTAGGGTATATGATCATGTCCATACATCATTCAATGCCAATACAGTAGTCTCCCGTTTAAGTACGCAACTTGAACCTCGGAGTTTTGTGCATACTCTACCGGTAGGTGCGTACTTTAGACTTTCCATTTCCAAATCGCATGCGTTTCGCTGCAATGTCAAAAAAATTGACCGTCAAGCACTTGAATGAGTCCTAGCGCTACGAAATCATCTCAAAACTGAGCAAGTCGAACCCTCCAAGCAAACGCGCTCTAGCGCATGAGTACGACGTTAGCGAAGGTACTATCCAAAAGGTCTGGGAGGAATGAGATTCAATTCTTGAACGATCCCGCTTTACATTTTGGATTTGAGTCTTTGTATAAGCAGATTCTCGATATTGAGGAGCAGCTGCTCTGCTCTAACGTTCAAACAGAAGCCGAAGAAGCATTCGACAATCCCAAAAAATCGTTTGAAGAGTTTCAAGCCAAGATCAGAGCAGTCCTCCTCAAAGCCAGATGCAACAAAAATCAAAACCTGTGCCATATGACGATTCATGATATGTTCTATTGAAAAATGTTGATCGCTAAAAATTTTATCATAAAATGCATACTTAACCAAGATGCGTACTTAAACGGATACGTATTTAAGTGAGAGGCTACTGTACAACATAGTTGTATCCCTTACTGACTACAAAACTTGGTTATAGTAGGAGCTTGGATTTTGCAATAACTTTGCCATTGATTATATAGCATTATCAATATGTGTTGGTCATGGTGGAGTGAATGGTATGGTGGTCCAAGTGGATTGAGTTGGTAGCATTTCTTGAAAATCAAGTAAAGGAATTACTTATGTAGATTAGTTTTTTTCTTAACCAATTTGGTGCATGAGTTGAGGTGATGGCTTACCAAGGTACTAAATTTTTGAGCAAGTTTCAAGCTTTTGTGGTTGTGCATTGATCAACCATTGTACCTGTAATAGACAAGTTACACAAAAAAATATACTTTGTAATGTTTTAGATTTATTTCCATAAGAATGGGATGTCAAATGAATACAAGGAAGGAAAATATGCAAGTTTAAGCTTCTTTAATCGACTCTAGACATCGCAATCCAAAAAGTTCAATCATTCATAACAAGAGTTAGTCGTGCACCAGACACAAACTTGTAAAAGTTCTTCTAGAAAAATCACCGATGATCAAAGCTCATGGGTCAAATTCTTGGTTATATTTGTAAGAATCCACCCATTAGTCTGGTAGACCATCAAAATCTCCATCCAACTTTAAGTGATTTCGTTTTAGCCGGGCTACTCAAGATCAATTCCTATTACAGCTCTTGAAAATTGAACATATCCCATCTAACTATTTTGGTCATATTTATACACAATCCTAGAGTTCCTACTTGAATCACTACCTACATATATTGCACCTTGCTACTTCTTAAGGAAGCATTTATATCATCTGGTGGCATATCCAACCTTCACGCAAAGGCATCCATCCTCACATGCAATTTTTTTACATCTTATACAATCTCCCTTCAGTGGACACACATAGCTTCTAGATATTTGTGTTCCATGGTTTTGTACATTTCCTTTTGCTTGTCCTTCGAGTCACAAGGAGTGTTCATCATTGTGGTTAATTGCTCCGCCTCTCTTTGTCACATTGAGCAAAAAGATATTACCTGCACTTATTTCCTAATGCTTCTAATCAATAGATCTTTCTACATCAATTCCATGCAAATATCGCTTCAAGTCGCGTAATTGGCTCTAAAGTCATTCATTCTCCAACTCCATAAAATTTCACCGGTGCTCCGTAGATCTTGCAAATCTATGAGTAAAAGAGCTTTGTGGCCTTCTTCTTCTACTTTGTCTTTGGCCTCTGCTTTTCCATATGCTCCACATTCTAAGTTAATTTCCGAATCATCTAGGTTTGATCCTTACATCATATGACTGTCTGATTCAAAGCTTGAATTAGTTTCATATAACCCTCTTCGTGAGGCTCCCATCCCTGAATATAACTAGGATCCATTTCGTTTAATTCCATCAGCACTAACATAATGACATTCCTCAACTTCTCTACCAATTGTAGCACTTAGGAGAGTGGCTCATCGCCACCAACCTTGGAAGTTTTCATATTAGAATGTGATACCTTTGGTACATGATTTTTGGATCTAGCTTCTACTTTAGCTTTTGCTTCTTTGGCATAGGCTCATGAACAATATCTCCACTAGGACTCTAGTCCTAGTTATGAAATGAGAGACTCTAATCTTTCCTTTCAGAATTCCCCCCATTTCTCTCGTCCGAATACTGTTTCCTCAATCTCCCACATTACAATTTTCAATTCTTTAGAAGACATTTTCTCTAGATACACCTCTAGTGTAGGTGATCAAATATTCTCCTTTATATTAATCTCTAAACTCCTCGTCAATCCATTACTTGTTTCATCCACATTTGAATCTTTCAATACATCCTATGCATCAAGTTGATACTTTCTTCTCTCCTTTGGAGTCAACTATCCCATTTTTGAATACATATGTACAAGGAATGAGGACAGATAGACTATTTCCTTTTCCGCTCCTCAGAGCTTTTCTCCCATTATGAAGATCTCTTTCCAATTCACCGTGATCGATCCTCCGATAAGACTCTCCATAATTCTCACCTTGTGTATACTTACATAAGTAGTTCAATGCGGTGAAAAGAGTTATTTCAAGATATATATGATCTTTGTCCTGAAGTCATCCTTGACCAAGTCAATCTTGAACCCTTTGGTTCCTTTCCTTCTTCAAGGATTAAACCACTTGGTTTCATCAAAATCAAACCCCATATGCAAAGCTAATCCTTCCCAATCAATGTCATTTTTCTCCCTAACATAATCTCTTTCCAATGCTTCTACCCATAAGATTGCATCATATGTATATGGATAATCCCTAAGTTTAATAGGATTGGCCACCTTCTTAGCTCAGACTTCTTCTCAAACACAATGCATACATAATCCCATCGTCATGCTAAAAATGTATCATCAAGCTTCTTCAACCTCAACAACTTATCTAGTGTCCAATTGGACTTCGGCATTAGGGATTGTATCAATTTGGATGACAATTTTTGGGCTGTGGCAATTAAATTACCTCCCATGCATGTGATCAAGTCGACACTTGCTTTGTTATTGTGATCTTTTAGAATCCTATGATAGTTGCTTCTTCTACATTTGACGATAATTCTCAACATGTATTACCCTAAATATCAAGAATACTCCCATCATATTTTTACTTCCTCAACACACCATATTTATTATAAGTATTCATATTTGCACTAAAATACATTCATCATTTCCCCCAAATATGACCTCCTTTATTTCAAAAAATAAAAAAAATATTCAAAATTGTCTAACTAAAGTCCTACAATATCACCTCAAGAGATGATCTTGATGTTGATGATTTAGTAGAGGGAGTTTTTCAGATGATAAAGAAAGGACTAAAAATTTTTATCTTAAAAAAAGATTATACATAATACTAAAACATCCAACTACTGTGGGCTATCAATTTACCATCCTTCTCACTATAGTTTCTATGGTATGATATAGATCTAGACTAACCAATAGTTATTTGTTGAAAATCAGCTGAAGTTTTGGATTTAGTTGACCCTGATGTTTAGATTATGGTGTATTTTCATAGGTTAGAACTTTTTTGTAGAGTAATGTTGATGACATCAAGTTACTTTGTATTTTGCTACCATCCGAGGAGGTGGATATCAACCTTCAATTAACATATTTCATGTGGGTGATTACATTTACTTGCACTAGAGAATCCAATCACATTTGATTTTACTTCAATTTATTGCACATTTGATTAAGTGAAGTTTTAACTTCTAGAGATGTAATGTTAGAGGATCAATCATATGATTTGGAAGTATTATGTGAGTAATTGTGCATCATGTGACTTTCCAAAACATTAATGGATTTAAGTTTAGCTTGAAATCTATGTTATGTGGATAAGTTGATGGAAAAACGAGTATGTTGATATGCGATTCTTATTCAAAAGTATGTCATATGTCATGTTTGACACCTCCTCTCAATGTAGTGCTTAGTTAGGGATTGAGATGTCCTTGATGGGATTAGCAGGCTAATTAGTTTGACCGTTATATGGTATAGTTTGCAAACAAGCGACTTACAATGGGGTATTGTAGCACCCAATTTCCTAATCTTCATCCCACAATAACCATATTATGTTAATGGATTATTTGGTGTTAGAGGGATCTAATCACTAGTAAGGGGACGATTGTAATATACTTGTGTTGATGTTTGACAATCTTTATATTGTGGTTTGTGAAAAAGATGTATGTGCACAACAACAATCACAACTTATGTAGTGGTATCACTAGTTAGGTAGATGCACACATGTAAGAGCAAAAATAACAATAAGAGCCAGTAGTGTAGTTAGCATTGTTTGCACTGCATGTGATGTTAGGGATGATAGCATCATTAGAAGATCTAGAGCTTAGTAGGTTGAGATCAAATTAACATTTCTTGGAGTACAATTTTCAAAGTTGAACCTTGAAGAATGTGGATGTGATATAACATATGCTAGTAGATAAGGTCAAAATAAGTTTTGCTAGACTATAATCTCTCTTTTATGTTATAATTATAAAAAATGTGTCCTTGTGGACCTTTTGAAAATTGAAAAGATTAGTGTGATAAACTTGTGCATGTGTATGATAATCTATATATTGTGATGTTTTATGTGATAATAATGTATATTATGATGCAATATGTATGTGCATGATACTTTAAGGGACTATATATGGAGAAAAAATAATCATTAAGGGAATCTCTCAACTTTAGAGTTTTTAAGCTATTCTACCTGACAGTTTTCTCACTATTACAATAGTATTAGAGCTAATTTACTTTTTTCTTGAATGAGACTATCCCTTTTGAAATAACAAAAAAATGATGAAAGCTTTAGACTTTTGAGAATTGTGTGGTTTATGTATGTGCATTATTATTTTAAAACATAATTATTATTTATTTTTTTTATAAATTATTTTTTAATATTAAAAAAGTATTATATTATTCACTATTGAGATAACCTAAAACAATGATGTTGTCACTTTCATAACTAGTTTCAAAGAATGTTCATTTAAGTGTTGGAACATTGGTGCGTATATATTTGATATAATGTAAAGTCATAGTTATATATTTAGAGCCAATATTTTTATTTTTGTAATTTGTTTAGCCATTTTTTGTACTTTGAAGATTGCAATGAATACAAATTTGATGATTAGAGGAGAATATATGAATTGAAATTTGATGGACTGAAAAAGAGAAGCGGCTTGAGAGTTAAATGCAGTTCAGGATTTTGGCTTGAAGAAAAGTAGAAGAGTTCAAGCTTTCCATGAGAGAAGTAGAGGCAAATTGATAGAAAAACAAAAATAAATTATCACATTGCTAATGAAAGACATATTGGAGTAAGTAACAACTCATATCATGAAGAAAAAAATTTAGCTGCACTAAAAGATGAGAGAAGTAATCAAGTTGATGGTGAAAATTTACCTAAGGGAGGTGATAACTTTGGTGCATAGCCGGAATGAACGTCCAAGGATTTGGTGAGATTGAGGAGTTTTGGAGAATCATTTTTAGCATGAAGTCGGGACTTTGTATATCTTAAATTATGTGAGGAAGTCCAAAGAGAGAAATAGTCGTTTCCAATTAGATAAAGGAGTAGCTGGAGAAATGGGACACACAAACGGAGGCAAAGATACTTGGATGAAATTACGAGAAGGAGGAGGATGACCTAGATTGGAAAAGGTCCGCCTTACACATTGGATTCAACTTCAGTGAGGATAAATGATTTAGGCCACATGGGTACTAATGGCTACAAGATTGATCTTATTAAGGATAATTTTAGGAGAAATATCATCTTCACGCTCAATCAACTATTCTCGTCTTCAAGAATGACCTATGTGAGTATGCATAAGATCCGTATTGTGGAATGATTTGTGGAAAGGTTGATCCCAATCAAATGGAGAGAGATATTTGTCATGAATATGAGAGCAATGATAGAACGGTACCAAGAGGAGGAAAATTGAGTGGCGTACTTATCATCTTTTCTTGTACAAATGTACAGAAGGAGAGGGTGGTTCACCCCCAAAGAAAATCAAGTTCAACCAACAAGAAGCATTGGATTCTCTAGAGGAGGCAATCGATTCAAAGATGTGAGCAGTGGACCTACACACAGTCTGAGCCATTTCACAAGAGATTATATGTCTTTACCAATTCTAGAAGAAGAGTTTGATTTGATGCTAGAGAAAGAGCTCAATCAAGATATGTAAGACATCAAAGAAGATGTCTTTGGAGGAGATGGATTGGTGGGATCTTGTTCATGAAAATGAAGACGGAGTCCCATCATGGAGATTGTTCAGAATCCGTTGCCTTAGAAGAAGAAGATGACAATGGCAGAGAGGGTTACAAGTCTAGTGAGGAAGGTGTCACCCCCAAAGATGAAGGCACCAAAGGAGTCAGTGGTTGTAGAATCTATCTTTGGTGCCCCAACTTGCTCAGAAGTTAAAAGAATGTTATAGTGCCAGTTTTGATGAAATTAAACAAGGTGGCCCTAGAGTTCATTCGTGGGTGGGATCGCCAAGAAGATAGTTATATCGAATTCATTCAAGGAATGCATCCAATGGTGATAGGGAAAATAGACTAGACTCAAATGATCATTCAACTTAATGAGAGTGTCAATCTTTTTATGAATCAAAAAGAAGTTGCAACAAAGGAGGCAAATACTTCATATTTAGAGATTTGTTGCATCAAGGAAGTGGAGATCAAGTTTGTTAAACAAGAGAATGAGGTTGATGTGGAAGGTTTGCCCAAATGGAGATTTTTGCGAGCCAATGCTCCAAGTAACTCTTTGCCCAATGTGAAAAAGTGGAAACACAATGCATAGAAAAGATCTATAAAGTAATAAGAAATCCAAATGACTTCAAGAAAAAAAGGGAAAAAATGGAAAAGATGATGGGATGGAAGTGCAAGGAGGTCACATTGATGGAATATTATGCTTGACAACGAAGAGATGCAGCTTGGGAGATTGAGATGCAATCAAACATTCAACATGATAACCGAATTTTCAAGATAGAACTGTCCTTGTAAACAAAGGTTAGAGTACTAAAGAGTAGGAGTAGTATAAAATAAGTTTTAGCATAGACATTGCAATCCCATTCTCATATTGTTCTAAGAAAAACATGGTCGCATAGTCAAGGTACAACAAATCTTCTCAAGCTGGTGGAATGCAATGTTGATGATAAGATTTGACAACAAATTCTTGTGAAGATAATTAGGAATTCGACCATCTAAATAATGACTTGTTGCAATCCATGAGGACTTTGGAGGATCTACATGTCAATGCAACCAACCTCAATAAATGAAGACCACTCTTTTAGTTAAGAATCAGATTTTGTGAAATTGAACTCTGTAAATTAATATTATGATTGATGGGATTGAATGTGAAATATACATGCAAAATCATCTTTATGTATGTTTATCATCTTAAGAAGATACTTATAGAAGACTAAACTCAAAAAATAACTCTCAATCTGATCTTTTTGGTATCTCATTCTCTTGGGAACAAATCTTTAGTACCACGATGTACATTTTGTGATGAAATCTTTGTATTACATATACTATGTACAATATAACGTAAAGTTATCATTTTTATCATCATGATAACAATAATTTGTAGTTTAAAAATCCATCTCAATGTATTAAAAAAATTATTACAATTAATATATTAAACTAATGCAAAAGCACAAAAGTTATTATTCTGGTATAAACATAATCAAGCCGGAGCCTAGAAACATATTGAATATCAACAATTACATATTGTATCTTTAAAATTTACAAGAATCTAAATAAATTTTTAACCTTATAAATTAGGTGAAAATCATTGATGTCATGATTAATTGTTAAATACATCAATATTTTATATTTATGATAAAATTTATTTTTGAAATTTATTTTATCTATATAATATTTATCACATTGAATTCATTCTTGATAAATTTAGATCATAACATTCATCTTAGTAAAATTTACATTAATTTAAATCTGAAACATCAAATTTCACAAAAAAATTCTTTTTAATATATGTCAAAGTGATAAGATCCATGCAATTTTTTATCAAAAGCATAATTCTATGCATAGTTCTAAAATTAGACATGGAGTATGACTCCATGTGAATGTTAGAATAAAAATACAATGATTTTAAAACAATTTTAAAAAATTAAAAATAATAAAAATAATGTTTTTAATTGATAATTTATTTAATATATATAACTAATATCATATTTACTAATAATAAATAATTTTTTTTAACAAAAATATAAATTATATGTTGAATGAGCAAATGTTGATCTATCTTAAGGAAGAAATCATAATCATTTTTAAATCTTATAATCAAATAGAAGGCATTAATATTGTACTTTTTTGTTATCATAATAGGTTGGTTATCTATATATTTTTTCGTCATTAAATGTATTTTTTTATACTAAAAATAATCATATTGATCATATTTTTTTAATTTTCATCATTTCTATAATATTTGCCACTTTTAACTCTTTTTTATGAAATTTGTTTGTGAAATTTATCTTTAAAAATATTTATCCACAATAAAATTTAAAACCAAATTTTTTTATATTTCATCAGAATTTTTTTATTCAATATATCATATACATATATTTTTTATAAAAAATAAGTATTGTATGTTAATGTTCAAGATGTTTGAACAGAAGTATTTCTTACTTTTTTTTTTTGGTGCTCAACCCACATGCAGCATTTTTTTTCATCTCTTATGTGAACTATTTTTTAATATGTATTCAAAATGAAAGCATTGTTAACACATGTAGCATTTTTAAGGCAAGTTACTACTGTGAATTTCTTGAAATCTCCATATTTTTTCCAATTCCTTCACTTGTCACAAACTTGGAAACACAAAGATTAAAAATATTAAAAATATTAATTATTATTATTATTATATATATATATAATTTATCAATTTAAAAGTAATTATAAATTTCTTTACGTAGAGCAAGTGATGCAAAACTATAGAGCTTTATGACATCACTCAAGAGGCTACGTCTTATACAACTAGAATTGTTCACACCAAGCTAATGGAGTCTAGTATAATTCAAAAGAATAAGCTTTATGATCTAGAGGATGTTTAGCATGCAAAAATCACATCCTCTATCTCTACTATTGGTGAAGAAGAAATATCGAATATTGAGATTGGTCCTAAAGTGATAGGAGAAAAACGTGGAGTGTTGAGATTTTTGAGGAGTTTTAGAAATTGTTTTGCTCTCAATATGGAGGAATGAGATTGTTTAAGGTGACCTTGTATACGTATTGATTTGACAACTAATACACATGTACTTTGTGATACTTACATCAATATGGAAAGAGATATCAAAGTAGAGGTCATGATCTTTTAGATGAAGAGATATCATTGAAGAGTATGTCTATGTTGTGGTAATGCTAGTAATGAAGGATAAACATGACAATTACATATAGACGCATGTGTGATAACTATCGAGCTATTAATCAACATACAAAATTTGATTAATATGTTATGCATACACATGATGAGATCTATGATACATTTGGACATGCAAAGGTTTTTTGTTCATTGGATTTACAAGCAAAATATCATAAGTTATGGATTTGAAATGCTTGCATAAACTACTATAAACTCCTTCCCCTATCATCATGTTGGGTGAGCAATACTCCCAAATCTAACATATTCTATTCAGTGTGTATTTGAAATGGACGACCTCTCACTGGGCTACTCAAAATAGGAATAAATATAAACCTTCACTTGATCTCAACAAAAGTTTTCTTTGGCTAATCCCTCCAACATAGCTCTTGATCTAACTTCGTGATGGCTTTGGCAATAGTGCTAAATCCTTGCACATATCTACTATAAAAGTTTGCAAATCCAAAAAATGCTCGAACTCTATTCATATTTGAGGGTTGCAAAATACACAAGATTGCTTCAATCCTCATTTGATGAACTCCCAATCCTCATGGATATATGATATGATCTAAGTACTCCATTTGCTCATTGTTCCTGAAAAAACTTATTCTTTACAGAATAGAACTTAAGATCATGAGCTATTATTCGCTCAAGTATCTTATGTAAATTTTTCTCATGCTCCACCACTATAATACTATGTATCAAAATATCATGGATGTAGACTTGGACACAATCAAGTCTACCTAGGAACTTAGCAAATACATTTTTCAACCCAAAAGAAAAAACCCTACATTGATACAATACATCTTTGCCATGCAAATCGATTTCCTAAAATACTATCAATCCAACAATGCAATAGAGGAAAAGTATAGTTATTACAAAAGAGAATGTTTGGCATCCATTTGGATTGTGTCACATTTCAGATGTTATTTGTTTGAAAACTCCCTCACTCTCATCATTCATCATCATCCATTTAAGTGACTGATGGAATCAGACAAGCTTGCATCATGGACTCTTATCTTACAAGAGTTTGATTTCACAATTATACACAAACCTCAAGTGGTGAATCATGATGCGAATGGGTTAAGTCAAAATCTATTTTCAATTCAAATTTATGAGATTGGGGTTGATAGCACATTGATATTGATGAGGAGATGTCTAGTTGACATGCATTTGACTTTTGAGTATGTTGACTCTTAAGAACTATATGATCTGATCCCAGAGATATATTAGATCATAGACTACATATGGTATCTTGAGGATGGTTTGGCGGTGAACTGAAATATTCATGATGACATGTTCGTATTGAAGTATTTTTGTACATGTACTTTGATGGGGATTTTGAGTGCCAAGGATAGAGTTTTACAAAGATCTCAACAGTTTATATGGGAAGATAAACATCTTTTTTGTGCATGAAGAAATAGCAACATTTGTATTTTGGCACTTCTATCCTAGAGAGTGTAGTTGGTGAGACATACGACTCATAAGTTAGATCATTTTGGAGGAAAACATACATATAAGTTACTTCAAAGTCACTCTTGGTTGGGAGATGTGCATACTAAGATGCATCGATTCATGGCTAGATGTATGGTATGTGATCATATCAATGCATTATTAAATGTCCCTATATCAGAGTTATATTCCCTTTTGATTTTAGAACTTGGTTATGGTTGGAGCTTGGATTTTGCATAACCTTTGCCATTGATTGTATGATATTATCAATATGTCTTGATCATTGTGGAGCTTTTTTTGACAAGTCAAGTGAGGGAACAACTTATGCGTCCTTAGTTTCTATGTTTAGCTAATTTGTTGCACAAGTGGAGATGTTGACTAATCATGGTATTGAGATTTTGGGTGAATTTTAAGCTTTGTGTGATCCAGCATTGATCAATCATTATACCATCTCAAGAGATCATTTGGAGGCTAATAGTTTAGGAGAGAGAGTTGTTCAAATTTTGTAGTTTGGCATGGAGAAAGATTATTTAAAAGACTAAAATATCCAGCTATCGTGATTGGTCATGGGCTATCAATTTAGCTAGCAAATATTTTTGTAACCTTCTCAACTTAATTTCTGTTAGGTTGTCTTCTCAAAGGGCATATGCTTTTTGTAGTGTAATATCCATGACCAATGAGAACCTTGCTATTGCTCAACATAGAAATATTTTGTGCTATGCTACTATCCAATGAGATGGATATCAGTCTTCAATTTGTAAATTTCATGTTCGTGATTATGTTTACTTGCAACAAAATGTATTCAATATATTGGATGGTACATAAATCTACTAATACGTGAGGATTTATCTTCTGGAGTTTTGGTGTTAAAGGGTCATGATGGTGTGGTTTGGAAGGATCATATGCATAATTTTATGCCATGTCACCTTCCAAACATTAATGATACTACAAATCCAGGTCTTGCATTTGTGCGGGTAGGCTTGAGATGTATGTTATGTGGATCAACTAGTGGAACGATCAGTATGTTGATCTATGATTCTTGTTAGTGAGGATGAAATATATCATGTTTTATATCTCTTCTCATTGATGTGTATATGGGATGGTGGAGATGTCGTTGATGTTGTTAGCAAACAAATTGATAAAACATTATATGATATAGATTGTAGATATGCAAATAATAATGAGCATTGTAACACTCGGCTTCTTAGTCCCACAAAGGGTATATTATAGATATTTGATGTAATGACCTAATTGTCAAATAGGGGGATGATTTTGATACACTTGTGTTGATGTATGATAATTCATGTATTGTGATGTTTAATATAACACTAATATATGATGTATTATGTATGTGCACGATAATTGTCATCACTTATGTAGTGGCATCCCTAATTAGGTAGGTTCATGTAAGGAAAAGCATATATAAAAATTAGAGCCGGTAATGCAATTAGCGTTCTTCATCCTAGATGTGTTGTTAGGTCAGATAGCGCCGTTAGAATTCTTAAGGCTCAAAGGATAGAGTTAATACTATGGCTATTAGTACAACAATTTTTCAAGTTGAGAATTGGGGAAAATGGCTATGGTAAAACATTAGTTAGTGCATGGATCTAATTCTTTGAAATTCAAAGTTGGTTTGATTCAATTGTTACATCTCTTTGTATGCTATGATTAGAGTGTACTTGTGAATATTTTGAGAGTGTAACATATTATTTTGATATATTTGTATTGATGTATAAGAATCTATGTATTTTCATATTTAACAGCGTTAAGATGCAATATATATGTGCATGACAACTCTTTCACTTGGATATTTATTATTCAAATTGATCATAATATAATACAAAATTGTTTTATTTTATATTATATATTTTTTTATTCCTTATGTTGTGATATGTTAATAAGAATTGTATAGTTTGTTAATATATGATAATAAATAGGTCATTTAATACACTATGTGTTTTGAAATTTATCAATGAAATATGATTGTAATGATTACAAATATGTTCAAATACAATGAAGTCATATATTTTGCCATGATTTGATCATTAAGTAATTTAAAGATTTTTTAATTTTCAATAATATTGAATTTTTAATGTATTTTTTTAATTTTTATTAATTACATAATTTACTAGTTAAAATATGATTAATTTTCATTTATGAAATTAAATAAATTTTTGATAAGGTTTTTTGGTACAACTATTTATTTGTGAAAAAAATTGACTATAAAAAATTTAGTTCTTAATTTCTAATCGTGAATTAATTTTTTTATATTTCAAAGGATATTATTTAAAGGTGTTGATTATGAATATTAAATTTCATATATATCGAATTATATAAAAGAATTTACTAATATTGAGTATCAGAATAGCTTTTTTATGAAATTTGTTTTTTTAATGTGTTTAAAAACTTCACTGATATTATATAAATATGAGTTTAAAGTTGTATAAATATATAAATATATGATACACTATGAAATAACAATTTATGTATTTGTATGAAGAAATCATAAAATCAGGTTAACAATTCGATTTTTGAATACTTTTTGACTGTTTACCAATTACCGCGGTTAGGTTTCTTGACCCTGTTGTACATGTCCCGAAGTATACCCCATTTGGGTTATTTGATAAACATACATGTTCTCTCCAAACCACGTGCATTCAATTCCGGGTTAAGTTCACGCAATCTTACGGCGTAGTTTGTTTCTCAGGGTTAGCTGCATTCCAAATAAGCACGTGGGTTGAATTCTTGTTTTGTGATCCTATGATTCGGACTGACATGTACTCGATGGTACATATCACACACATGTTGACCAGACGACACGACATGGTCATCCCTCAATGTGACGGGACAAGAACCTCAGTGCTTTAAGATACAGTCATGAGTCCGACGCCATCATCTGTCAAGGGCAGCGCGATAAGCCAACGAGCACATCAACGATGGGATAAGCTACGAAGTGAGAGGGATGCTATACACAATGTTAACATTATAAACGCGCCAACAATAGGATTCCAACAGATGATAAGTAAATTCGAGTTCATCTTGAGCAAACAACAGCAGCCTGTCTCAGATCTCTCGATCCACGATACGCCCAGCAAAGAACATATGTACTGATCTCGCACGTGTGATGAATGACCGAGGGAGCTGACATATACAGATTCGAGATTCAGTTATCCTTTTCGGCTGGGAGAATAAGAGTGACAGAGGAACTTTGCAGCGGTAAGGATCATGGCTGTGTACGAGTACCATACATGAATAGTATGTATGGGTCAGATTTAGAATACAGTACGTATGTAAGAGTTGGAGTCGGCTTTGAGAAACGCCAGAACTCTCAGAGCACAGGCTTTGGTATTGGGCGGGTGTTAAAAGCGCTCAGGGACGATGGGATCATGGAGCTGTGGTCCACGAGCGGGAACCGTTGGTTTGGAATATCCAGACGAGCCCCGGTCCCATGGTTTCTACTTCGTCCCCGCAAGTGGAATCCATCGGTGAGCTTTGTGAACATTAGTGTGGATGGAGACGTTCTTTTAATGCTGCAAAGTCAGAATGTTTCGAGGCCTGTGAAGTGTGATAATACCATCCTCCTAACTCCTAAGGTTGCGCAGGAACAGGACGGATTTGATGGAAGGTCTGGTGGTCTAGCGATTGCTTGTGTACTGGTTTAGCGTTGGGATAAATGTGCAACAGGAGTGTTGGTTTGATTTAGAATCAGGGAACCAGCCTACAGCAACTGTAAGCCTAGTAGGAGCTTTGACATCAGGGTCTCCTCGTCTGTCGCTTCCGGGATCAGTTCAGTCAGTGCCTGGTATACACTCATTCGATGCAAAGGCCTTGGCGAACCCAATTTTATGGGAGTTATGACCTCCAGTTCTGAAAGCTGTAAAGCAAGCTACTGAAGCCGGGCTGACAAGCAGAGTCGTACCGCGAGGAGTGAGCTGGAAAATGAGAACAAAAAGTCTTCTTCGATACTGCAAAGACCATTCGTATACAGGATTATGATAGTATATTTTATATAGAAGTAAACTTCATAACTGTGCCGGTCTCGTAGACACTCTCGTGCCCCTAAGGTGCGTTCTGGTAGAGCCCGAAGGATGAATACCTGTACGTCTCCTGAAAGGTTCACAAAACTGAACAGATGATGACTGACATATTACTGATCTAGGGCCATTAGTAGTAATCCATCAGAATTTCGCTGACCTCGACGACTGACCATAAGCCTAACAGGCGTCCACAGATCTGTGGCTGCACCTGCGGTTCCTTCTTATCCTGTTCCTCTTCATGGTCTGTCTAAAATGAATAACTAATCAAGCTAAGTTCCACCTCAGACTGAAAATCAGTTCACTTACAGCCCGACCCCTTCATCACTCGATGGTGGGAGGTGATACTACATCTGTCAGACTCTTCGAACTCCCCTTGATCATAAAATGGAATTGCTAATGATTGTCGGTCATAAAGCTGGCTTCAAATTGAGTCATATACCAGCTGTAGCTTTTGAACATAGCAGAGCTTTGGATGCTGGCAGACACTGCGCACCTCAGACTCTCTCTCTCTCTCTCAACGGTGAATGCTCGAGTCTTTCTATCTACTGGACAGCTCGCGCATATCCTGTAAAAGGTAGGGAGCATCTGTGTTGTTTCACCCAATGTGGGCCGGTGATCGATTGAATTGGGCCTGCCACCTCCTGCTTTGCCTTGCTTTGATTTGCCTGCTGGCTGTTCCAATTCTGTCCATGATTAATGCGGTCAGGGAGCTTGTCCAAGTGGGGGATGAGGAACGTAATATCTATCAGGGCGTATTAGTTACGCTGCTGCTTCTGAGCTCGTTCCAAGCACGGCCGGGCACTGTGCTGTTCCAAACCTCGACACAGCCCCTGTCTGGATCGTCAATACACTTGCCACTCATGTACAAGGTTTTGCCTTCGGGTCCTCCAAATTCCAGATTCGTTGTCTCAAAGATCGTAGGCAGCTGGATAGTTAACAAATGCGTACCGTTGGGATGAAACTTATCGGTTTGCCCAAACAAACCGTTTTTTGTCACGAATAGATTTCCCTCCACATCGGTGCGAATTCCATCGAGGTCGACCCAGCCTGAGTCGTCCAGCTGAGTGAAATTGACGAAGATCTGTCTGTTGTGAACGCCGCCGTTTTCATCGATGTCGAACTTCCAGATGATGTTTGAGTATGGCTCGGCCGCCACATGGAAGGACTCAGTCAGGTAGAGAGTTTTCTCATCCGGAGACACCTCGATTCCGTTAGTGAGCCCGAAGTGTCCCAGAAACGTAGCATTGAGATCGCCCAGACCGTCCACAGCCGTCTCCGTGAAGGGAGATTTCGCTTGACACATCCACAGATCCCCGTCGCCGACGACGGTGTTCACTTTGCCATAGTCTCCGCCACTCATGTAAATTCTGCCGGATCTAGGAGCCACAGCAACGTCGTTCGGCTGCTTCATGTGCCTGCTGGCGTCATTGCTCTTGCAGAATGTACTGCCTCGGGTTCTGTGATCTCGCTTCGACCTCAACAGAAGAACCACAGAGTTACGCTTCACGTCGGCCGCCACAGCCCTGAGGTCGAAATTCGGCAGATTGGGCGAAGCTGGCAAGAATCTCAATCCGTTGAAAGACGATAAGCCTGTCTGGTCCTTCGTCAAAAGCTTCTGCATGACCTCCCCTGTGGAGTTTGCCACGGACCCAATACCGGATGTTCCATCTCCACTGAACCCCACTGCATACACGTTGCCAAGCTGATCCACTGCCACCCCTTCTATTCCCAATCCGAACTGGGACGTGCTCGCTGTTATGAATGGCGTCCCTACCACGGTCTCTACGGCGCTGGCTGTTTGCAATTCGGATGCCATCACCAGAGCCTGCAGGAGGAGCAGCAGCAGCATCCCAGTCTCCTTCTTGGATTCTCCCATCGTGGATCCTGCTGCTCCAGAAGGCTTATCTCGGTTTCCTTTCAAAATCTGTTTCGCGGTAGTGAATGCAGCGCTGCAGCAGCTACCAGCAATGCAGGATTTGGTAGAACGATGTTGTTGTGGTACGGAGTATATTGTCCGCAATATAGTGGAATATGAAAATACTGCGACAAATTTTGCAACGGTTTGGATTGGGTTCTGTGTAGGTACTTGTCAAAGAGTGTTCAATAGGTTAGTATAGACAAATCCAACTCCAACAAGATGCGGAAGACTGTGGTCAAATGGAAGCCACTGACTCAAGACGAGAAGGGAAGGTAGGGTTAGGCCGAGATCTACTGAACTCTACCGCTGACAGTTGTGCTGTTCGAACCTCTTTGGGAACTCAACAATTCTGACTCTTCTCGACTAAAAGGAACTGCTGTAAGGCACATTGCTAACACAACGGACCACCTATTATGCGGATTTGGTTGTACGACACTGAACGCAAACATGCTGCAAGTTGTTGCAATTCATACTCCTCATATATCCTCCTTACGGACTACAATCAGCGTGGATGGAGTCGTCCGTCTCGGCAGCCTCTCATTGACTTGTCAGACCATTATCATTACTGCGATGGTGGTATATGTTAGTCAGTCAAACTGCTCAAGTCCACCTTCTGTCCTACCTATAATATAGTTCGTGCACGGAGCAGAATAGAATTTTGTGTCACAAATACAGTTATCGACTTTCAAGTGTAAGAAATTTCGCTAATTGTGTGTGATAATTGTGATGATTATGGTGAAGGTGATCGTCTGTAGACTTCTAAATGCTTTTCATCAAGCTGTACAACTTTGACTGCGAACTGGACCTAGTGCTGTAGGTTCAACTCCTGGCCTCCTGCTGTGATATTACACCAGGTGGTGGTCCTTGTTACGTGTCGTTGCGAATGACCGAGTTGTGGTGGATCAACAATTCCAAACTCGTTTTCAGATGAAAATGGTAATCTTCTGAAGACAGCTGTTTTGCTTCACTAATTCCTTACTCCGTAAAGTTTTTCTTACGGCAACAGAGAAGACTCGAAACACCTAGTTTTACAAAAGCCTAGGAATAATTCTAATACGCATACTTAGGAAGAAACATTCTCCCCAGCAAGTTGGGTCATGGACAGAGATACAGACAACGGGTTGCTGTAGCGACTGCGTATGCTATTTTAATACTTTACTTCAGCCGTAAGTTCATCATGCCGGAGACTTGGTCGTGCTTCTTGCTTGCCCATAGAAATGTCTTTATTGGTTCCATGGGTGATGATCGAGCTACCAGGTTTGTCGGACTTGGCTACTCATGAAATTTCATGATACCGCGTGAATTTGTAGGTGGATATAGATGTTTCTTCGGGCAAAGACCCCTTCTTGTCTTCCCTTTGGTAGTTCATTGGTCTGCCTTCTAAAGCTGGCTACACTGAATTGTTGATTTGAATACACTTTTGAAATCATATAGAATCTGTACATGAGTGTAGAGAATATGATATTCATTATATCTGACTCTTTTTTCTATCCCCGGTAGAAAATGATTCTCATTGCTTGCATCAACATGATTAATGAAGAGCAATTTCTGTATCCACAATCAAGTTACAACTATCAGTAAAGATTATGCTGCAAAACTCTTTAATATATGGTTTTGAACATATAATTCAAATTAATTATTTTTTCAATGAAAAATAATATCTTCAAATAGAAAAACTTTAAACCTGAATTTAATGAAAAAAATATTTATTTTATCATATTTTATTTTAAAAATAATGATTTATTTATTTCATTGAAATAATTTAAAATCTGAAAAATTACATTTTTTAATAAAAATATATTTTTATCATTTTTACTTATTTTATTTAAATAAAAAGTCTTACATTTTATTTTTGGAAATTAATTCAATTCAATTAAAAAAATATTTTTGAATTTTTATTTGTGTGTGTTTGTGTTTTGTATATATATATATATATATATATATATATATATATATATATATATATATATATAAAAGTTTAGGGTTTGATGTGTGTAGATCATGGATTTCAGGGTATTGATGTATTCTTCATTCTTTCCTTTTTTGATCATTTCATAATGACTTTTGATATTGTAAAAGATTCTGATATATTTTACAGTCTTGATCTTCAATTTTTTAGATATTAATTTAACCTTTTGCAAGAAATTTTGTTGAGTTGGAGTTTGAGCATATGTGTTATTTCAAGTCTTCTCACACTATATATACTGTATCTTATTTTTTAGATTATCAATAAAATGAGCATTTTATATAAGATATATAATATAAATTATATTACCCACTTAATTTTGAAAGAACTTATTGGCATCTATTTTTTGAGGGATGAACGTTGACAAATCATGTTTATTTGATTGAAAACATTCAAGCTTTCAAAACTATGAATCTTAACATTATTTTAGATAAATGGCTTCAAGTTTCAATTTTTTTCATGGTCTTATACATCATAGTTATTTTTCTAATTTGATTTGACTTCTATATGTGTACAGCATGTAAAAAAGCTCATGGATTTCTAAGGTGATCCAGTAAATTTTATGAGAAAATTTACTAAATCACCTTAGAAATCCATGAGCTTTTGATGTATAGATTGATGCATAGTTGTATGGCAATGTTGAGTTCATGCGTTCAAGTGTCATGCTAACTCACCTTGGGACAGACCTTGCTGTGTGATGTGACTAGGGTTTAGGGCTGCCTCCAAGCAGTGAAAGGCTATGGAAAGTCAGAGAATGAATTCCAAAGTATCCCGGTTGAAATATGTTTTAAACCATAGAGAGATTAATTTATAGTAAAGACAATGGGCAGAAGACAATGCATATGTAGGAATATTCATATTACATAAAAATATAAACAGTAATAAAGGAGATATTATATATATAGTGAAATTACTACACTATTCATTAATAAATATATATATCATTAAGTGTATTAATTAAAATGAGTGTATATCGGTCTAATAAGAAATTTAGCGTTGTTTATAAGATTTATTATACGGTCCCATAAAATAATTTTAAAAAAAAATTGTACATAAATATATGACAAAGGAAAAAGGTCCATGCTTATTTTTTATAGAAATTTTTATTTTACATTATACATGGGATTATTTGACTGAAAATAATTATGACGTGTTAGGATAAGTGATTTTTATTGTATGGAAGTATATAATTATCTATATGAAAAAATATTATGTTTAAAGGACTAATATCTACTAGAGTGAAATGTCATAATAAACACTAAACAAACGATGAATGAAAAACATATCTTACTGCAAATAGTGTGGTATACATTAGTTCAGGATTTATACTTTGACACCTTTTGATTTTAATAATTAATTAACCCCTAGTACTTTGAGAATTCTAATTCGTTGGATCTTCTTCAACATGCATGTTCATGTATTGGAAATACCAGCCGTAAGTGAGTATCCGTAAGGTCTACAACACACCCGTTCTTGATAATGATCAAAGTTGAGTAAATACAAACGTATATGTCATTTGAAAAACCCTTGAACTATGGAAGGGCAGTGGTGGCAAGGATGTGGTGGTTACCAATCCTACTAGAGACACAGTTTCAGAGGGGATGATCACCCATCCTCCAAGTTGGACGGCGAGTGGAGCAGCAACAGCCAAGATCTCCAAGTATAGAGGTATGCAAAGAGGTCACTTAGTTTTTCCTCTAGCTTTGGAATTATATGGAGCTATGGACACCGACTTCAACATATGACGGAATGCGCGAGAGCCTACCATACTAGGAGGCAGGGGCTATCACTGTCTTTAGCTTACTGTATAGCTTATTTTAGGCAATGTATTTCCATTACTCTACAGAGAACACTAGCTGGTGCAATCCATAGGAGAGCAATCACGGTAGGTGAGCACTAGCTAATGCAATACATAGGAGAGCAATCACGTCAGGTGATGTTTCTTTGGATGCTCCTGTTGTTTGTAGACCGTTTGATCTAGATAGTTCGGATATCTTAGGTATTGGAGGACATATTTTCCAGTGTGATACTATTGGGGTCTAACCCCATGTTACCGGTTTGGTTCCATCCTTGTATGCTTTGATGGGGTCTTCCCATCCCTTTTGTTATTATATTTTGTCCCGAGGTCGTTGTTGGAAGAGCAATAGATAAACAAAAAATGAAGCCTATATGAAACAAGATATCAAGTGAGTGGCAAACACAATATATATGTATTGCCATACTTCAAGAGATTGAGCATTTGTGGTCCCAAACTCTGATTGGATAGAGTCAACTGCAGTAGTGGTCAACCTTTAATGAATATGATCTATTGTGAGCACACATTTTGTGTATGTTGAAGCAATGACATGAATCTTTTACATTACTTCAAAAAATAACAGTTCACTCGCATACATCTTTAGAGAGGTTGATGGATCTTTATCAAACCTCATTACTTTTATATGATACTTCTATAATTCATCTTGTTCTCTTCTATTAGCATGACTTTTCAAAGTAGAGAGTCACTATTGTAGAAGTACCGCTGGTATTTGATAAATACATCCCTTGGGAATATCCCTATGTGTCGTGACTCAATATAGAGCTCTTCTATCTACTGCTTTGGCCGTCTCATATTGTGTATTCCCTTCCTTAGCAAATGATATATACATTGTAGATCATATTATACATGCCTTTGTCTACTTGATTACCGAGCTTCATCTTGTAGACTTGAGAGTGAGATCAATATTTTGAGACAAATGAAAACATCAACACTTTAAATATTTGAATTACTCTCCTCTAATATTACTTATTGATCCACCTACCTACTTTGAAGGTTTCTTCCTTCACATGCATTCCTATCACGCTTGATAGCCTTTGATAGTAGGATCATGGGTATCTTTGGAGAAATCATAGGACCATGGAACTTTGAGTGTGTGACAGGAGATTTGACAAAGAGACAAACATTTTTATCAATTTTATGTGGAGGGATATGCTTATAATTGATAGAGTGATGACACCTATAGCAATTTTGGCTAGTTGGTTACTCTGGGCACCTTTGTTATCTTTCTGATTTGTGATTGCATATAGGTCCATCATTGAGATATATGCAAGAGATGTGGATAGATGATCAAATTTTTTACAACTATTTTTTCTAAATATGAGAGATGCTTTATACCTCAAGGTATGACATAAATGTCCATTTTTTTTCTCTTTGCTCACAGATTGGAGTAGATGTATGTAGTCTATTCATTAAATGATTATATATATAAAAACAAAATTATAAGACAACCTATTGATGAATCCAACATTTAAAATTTAGCAAGATATGTTTTTAAAAAATGGAACTTGATTCTTGAAGAACTCAAATTATGCTAAGTTGGAGTTGGTGTAGAGATTTATATGAACATCAAAAATGTTAAGGCTTTGAAGATTTTTTTCAACAATTATTAGTTTTTTGTTTAAAAAATTCTTTCAAACCTTAATTATTGTATGCTAGATTGAATACATATTTATTAGATAGATAAAGCAATTTTGAAATTTTATACACTCATCATGACATGTATACTCATGGAAATTGTATTAGATTCTAATAATATAGATCTGATGCCCTTTAGCTCAACATGATGATAAAAAAATCAAAAATAAAAATAACTGGGTTATGTGCTTTTCCTCCTACTTATCCTTATATGCATCCTTTGTACATAGTATGTTCATTCTTTGTAAACAAGCTTGGGAGCTCACAAAGCAATAGAGTAGTTTTTTAAGCTTTTCGTTAGAGAGACCTCCTAGCAAATTTTTTTGATAGCGTTGTGCATTTTGATGAGTATGTATATTTGCTTAGTAGAGATTTTACATCTATTGGGCTTATCAATTGATTTATCTCATTTGTCTTTGTTCTGTGTTTAAGATAGTCTTTTGACAATAAATTAAGAAACAACCTTACATACATACCCTTTTTATGCATAATTTGGCAACACAAGCATTGGATATAAAGTGTCATGTTTCACCAAAAGATTATGTTTGGTGGGATGTCATGCATTTTCAAGTGTGGAATTACAATCATAACTCTTGAGACCAAGAATACAAACAACATTATTCCATGTCTTTTCCAAGTTTTTAGATTTTGATGGAGGTGATGAACCCGTGTTTACCACTCATGATTGAATTTGAGAATGCAAGATCAAGAGTTGCCAAAGGAAAAGCATTGGCACTTGTACTTGAAAGTTCATTTTCAATACTTCAAACAACGGGCTAAATCCAGGCCAATAAGGAAGCCTAATGCACAACATCAATTGCAGTTTTTTTTAAAAAAAATCCCTATGTCTTTCATGAAAGAAATATTGCGAATTCAATTCACTCGACCATTTATCCGACGAGCAGATTTTAAATAATAGTATCTAGTATAAATTCTCACCTTATAATTGCAATAAAGAAGCACCATGGTACAGAAGTCGTGTAGAATGAATTAGTACTAGCTCTTCTCCGTCACATGGTCAAACAAATTTCAGTGAGATTTGTAAGAACTTATACTCATACCATTTCAGACCCATGTGTATACACATAGCATGGAGTGTATAGTAAAAAAAATTTCAGAGTAGTTCGCCTCAGTTTCAAGTATCAAGATCATGCACATAAAGCATGTGGTCAAAACTATGTAACAGAGGTAAAAGATGTATGTAAACTATAGTCCAAAGTTAAATTATTCGCTTTTATATCAAACAAGTAAGACAGACTGACCGGGAGGAAATCCCAGTAATCTGTTGAAATATTCCTGGGGAGAATTCCGCCAGTAATGCAGAAGATTCTAGAGAAATAGAATCTCAGTAAGAATATTTAGTTATAAATGCTCCCAAGAGTAATCTTCCATACACTTGTGAACGTGCCATCAGCAGCTGAAGTGTCTTCCCAGTAATAGACCTTGTCAAAGTATGGACGGAGGCTGTTGAAAAGTTCACCTGTTGAATACTGAGAAACTAACACGATGTGAGCGCACCTTCAACTAAGAACCGCGAGTTGCATGCCGCCAGCAGCTGAGGCATTTCCCAGTAATTGACCTTGCTGAAATTATGGACGGAGGCTGCTGACAAGTTCAACTGTTGAATTCTGAGAAACTAACAAGGTGTGAGCGCACTTCAACTAAGAACCGCGAGTTGGACGCCATCAGCAGCTGAGGTGTTTTGCCAGTAATTGACCTTGCTGAAAGTATGGACGGAGGCTGTTGAAAAGTTCACCTGTTGAATACTGAGAAACTAGCACGATGTGAGCCCACCTTCAAGTAAGAACCGCGAGTTGGAGTCCATCATCAGTTGAGGTGTTTCATCATCGTGCATATACATATCCCATCACAACATATATCGCTATAACATCACACTACATAGATCATTATACACCACACAAGTATAACACAATAATATTTTCTACTATCAAAAAGTCCGCAAGGACACTCCACTCAAAACCATAGCATATCATAGAGATTTCAGTCAATCCCAATCCACTTTGTGCTTCAAAGACTCCAGGTTCTTGCACTAGCTACTATCCATCATACCCACATTCTCAAAGGTTCAACTTTGATAACTGCACCACAAGGAGCCCTAATTCAAACTCTACCCCTTGAGCCTAAGGTCTCCTAATGGCGATGTCGGCCCTAATGGCAGTTCCAGTGTGAATATGGATCTAATTGCTATATTTGCTCTGCATGCGTGCATCTACCTAACTAGGGATGCCATTGCATAAGTTGTGATAGATGTCGTGCACATACATATTGTATCACAACATAGATCATCAAATATCATACAAGTGTACCACAATTACCTCCAAGTAGCCATCTAGTCTATAACATCATATGCCCTTTGTGGGACTAAGATCAGGAGGTCGAGTGCTACAATGCCCTATCGTTAGTCAGCTATATCCAATCCATACCATGTTACAGTCAAACCAACTTGCATGATAATCATATTGATTACATCTCCATAGCCCATTAGACACCGCATTGAGAGGAGGTGTCAAACATGATACATGCCATCCTCTCAATCAAGAATCACAAATCAACATATTGCATACTCCACTTGCTGATCCACATAACATACATCTCAAACTTGCCCTCACAATTGTCAGGCTTGGATCCATAGTACCATCAATGTTTGGAAGGTAACATGATCTATAATTATGCACATGATCCTTCCAAATCACACCATCATGACCCTTTAATACCAAAACTCTTGAATGTAGAGCCTCACATACTCATAGAATCATGCGACAAGCCATAACATTCAATATGGTTGGTGCACTCTGATGCAAGTAAACGTAATCACCGACATGAAATCTGAGAATTGAAGATCGATATATACCTCCTTGGATGATAGCATAACACAAAGTATCTCTATGTTGTGCAATAATTAGCTTCTCAAATGCCATGAACATTATCCTACGGAAGAGTTCTACTCTTTGAGAACACACCTTAATCCAAACATTATTTTTATCCAAGTCCAAGACTTCAACTGACTCTATACGAATAGTTGCAAGTAAGTATGGATCTCTACCACATTATAAAAACTATGGTGAAAATGACGCTAGAGATGCTTGCTAGCTAAATCAATAATCCATGGTCAACCATGATAGCTGGATGTCCCGGTCTCCTGGATGATCTTTCTCCAAGCTTGACTTTCTTAGTCCTCTCTCACCGTATGGAAAACTATCTCTGCTACACCATTAGCCTCAAGATGATCTATTGAGATGGTACAATGATCGATCAACACTCGATCACACAAAGTCTGAAACTCAATAAAAAATTCAGTACCTTGATGAGTTAACACTTCCGCTAATGCATCAAATTGGCTAAGCATCAAAGCTAAGAACACATAAACTGTTCCCTCATTTGACTTATCAAGTAATGCCATGAACTCAATCCACTTGGAGAAATGCATCACCATGATCAACACATATTGATGATGTCGTATAATCAATGGTAGACGTCTTGCAAAATCCAAGCTCTAATAATAACCAAGTTTTATAATCGGTAGAGGATGTAAATATGATGTTGGGGCATTAAATGATGCTCAAACATGATCACATATTCACATATCATACATCTTGCCACAAACTGTTGCATCTCAATTTGCATATCTCTCCACCAATAGTGATTTTGAAGTAAGATTTATGTCTGATTTACTCTAAAATGACCTAACTTCTCATGGCATGTATGATCAACTGTGTTCTCTAAGATGAAAGTGATACAACATGAATGTTGCCATCTCCCCATACTCAAAAAAATGTCTATCTTCCCATTTGAACCACAAGCTCTTTGTAATACTCAATCCCACTCCTTGGCACTCAAAATGCCCACCAAAGAACCTGTACAAAGATAATCCAACACCATCCTATTGTCATGGAGGTTTCGACTAACCACCAAATCATCCTCAGTCTTAACATCCAAGGATAACATATCTATTTTCTGATCCCATAGAGATATCACATAGCTTTCAAGTGTCAACATATTCAAAAAGGCAAATGCATGTCAACTTGACACCATCTCCTCATCAATATGACCATGCCATTGAGCCCCGAATTCTTCATCTTGACTTGTACATGATTTTTGACTTAATCCATCCGCACCATAGTTCATCATTTCATGTGTGTACAATCATGAAATCATACTCTTGTAGAATAAGAGATCATCATGCAAGCTTTCCTGTAAGTTTGTTTGATTCCATCAATCATTTCAATGGTTGATGATAAGTGATGAGAGTGAAGGAGTTTCTAAACAAATAGCATATGAACTCAGTCCAAACAACTAACCAAACATTCTACTTCATAAGAACTATACTTTAACTCTAATGCATTGTTGGAGCGATTTGTATAAACTACTATAAACTCCTTCACCTCATCATCATATTGGGAAACACAATCTTGATCAAGAATACAAAAAAATGACAAAGATGGACAATATCAACATCTGTCATATAATCCTTATAATTCATAGAGACAAAAGAAGTGAGATTCCTCTATATGATGTCATAAAAAAATGATGAATTACGATCCATATGTTGAAATTCACCACCACTTGAAAGTTCATATCCATAATATTCAAACTAAATCAAAATATATAACATCAAGTTCCAAGTCAGGTTGTAGTAACGAACTATATGAACGATTAGATCTAGAGAGTTCATCATTTTTAGAATATAAATTTATCTTCAAAGTGATATATTAATCATATCCAATAAAAATTGCAATAAAGATACACGATATTGATCACAAATAAATTGGACATCTATACATTGGAAGATCATATTATCATCTATCCATGTTTCTCATCAGTTTTACTTTGATAAGATACTGCCCAAACAACTCCCAAACATTCTCCTTACTGAATATTATACTTTAACTCCACTTCATTGTTGGAGCGACATGCATAAGCTACCACGAATACCTTCCCCTAATTATCATATAGGGTAAATACTACTTCCAAATCCAACATACTACAATTAGTATGTATTTGAAAGGGACGCCCTCTCATTGGTCTCCTCAAAATAGGGACAGATGTCAACCTTTCCTTGAGCTCAATAAAAGCTCTATGTTGTTCATCTGCTCAACACCACTCTTGATATAGCTTTTTCAAGGCTTTGGTAATAGTACGTTCAGGGTAAGTTCACGGCCGCAGGCAAAGGAGAAGGAAATGCCAACGCTATTTTGGCTTCACATATCATTAACAATAGATATCGTATTGCTGAATCCTTGCACATATCGAAGATAGAAGTTTGCAAATTCAAGGAAGGCTCATACCCTACTCACATCTGAGGTGGAATATTGATTGCCTCCATCTTGATTTGCTGAACTCCCAATCCTCCCAGGTTTATGGTATGATCCAAGTACTCTACTTGCTTCTTAAAGAACTTACACTTTCAAGGATGCAACTTGGGACCATGAGTAATCAATCATTCATATACTTCTTATAAATGTCTCTTCACTATCATAGCACTTTACACTAGAATATCATCAATGTAGACTTGGGTTGAATCAAATCTGGTGTCGTGTTGTGACGCGGCTACTATGAGAAGATGATGACATGTGTCATCTTAATTTGTTGTCATGGCGATACTTTAGGTTAGGTTAACCGACGGCGCACTGTAAGGTTGTTAAGAGTCCACCGTTGGATCAACTTTGTAGGGTCAGGAGGTTGAAAAGGCTCCAAGAGATATTATCTTGGACCTTATCAGATATAAAGCGCAGTCACGATGGAAAGGGTATGGGAGAGAGCTAGACACATCACTTTGCTGACTAAGGAGCTTATCTGATCGAAGTGGAGCCGACGTAGGACATGGATAGAGGACAACATGATCCTCCAGATGTACCTATGCCCAATCCATTTGTGATCAACATTCGTTGTCTTCATCGTGATCACTTTCGGACGTGGTTAGTGTATCATTTTGGAGATAACTTTCTGCAACAAGTGATAATTTATCCATACCCGATTATTCTTCCAGTTGTTTCCTATGGTGCGATTTGGGACGTAACAATATACATTTTGATTTAGTTTGGGCGCTATGGATCTGAACTTACCAGTAGTGGTGGCTTTCAACACATGGGTTCCAATCCATCACTATTGCTTATCGAAAACAAGCCATAGGGAGTTGATTGTTAGGAACTTTGGCGAGGAGTATTATTCTCGAGTTATAAACTCCCCGGTTCCGTTGGTAGTTCCGTTCATACTTAGCCGGTTTCGAGTTGTCATTTTGACTCTTTATTAGTGGCGACTCGTATTGTGTATAGGATGGCTAAGTAGTGTGTTTAGGATAGTTGTAAAGCTCTAAGTTAAAATGGAGCTAATTTGGCCACACTAGAGGTCAAAATAACACTCTACATTCTCATTGGTCTTGGAGTTTGGGCCAATGAGGGCACTTGGGCAACTTCTTTGAGGTTTTGAAGAGTTTTGGAGATCTTCTAGGGGGACATTCAAAGATCGAAAGATAGGGTTGGAGAGGTGACAAGACGAGCTACGACGTGGGGTCAAGAATAGATGAATTTGAAGGATTTGTCATTCTGAAATGGTGATTCAAAAATAGAGTGAGAAATTAAGACCTTTGAGTGTATTTGGGGTGTTTTTGAGAATCTTACGAGGGTTTTGGGAGATCTGAGTCGACTGTAATATAGTTTAGGACTCAGACTTGCGTTTGGATTGAAATTTCGACTCAATTGGATGAGTTTTGAGTATGGAGTGATAACTTGAAGTTTACATATACAGTCAGAATTGATGATGATGAGTGACCTTTTCATGAAATATGGGAGCGATTGGACTCAAGGATTGGGATGTGTGATGGGTTTTGTACAGAGGGTTCTGCATATTGCCCTGTGATATAGTGTGCAAATCAACAATTGTTTTGAGAGATCTAGAGGAGAAAAACATATGAAACTTTTTTTGAGAGATTGAAAGGGTTGTGGAGAAATTTTTTGTAAATTTTAAGCAAGAGTTATTGGTCGAATTATTGGCTATCATAATCTTCTTCCGCTGAAGTTTTACCGATTTATAATGAACTCGAATGTGGAGTGTTGAGGAGAAGAAGAAGAAATTGTCAACTCACACGAGGTTCTAGAGGGTTCTTCTATAGACAAGCACTTGGGCGTTCTCAGAGCAAAGAAATGTCCATGCGACATAAATGGTGAACTCGACGCGAAACCTCTGAGGTGGAGGAACTTTCATGAGTTCTCTTGTTGTGAGTTTTCAGTTTCATGAGTTTCGGTTTATGGTTGACTGTTCCAAGTTTAGAGTAAGGTGTAGATTGCAAGCTTAGGTTGTGGGTTGGCCTTGAGGGATGAGGGCGCAAGTTCAAGTTTTGTTTGGACTTGAGATATAAAATTAGTCAGAAATCAGATTGTAAGAACTCTATAGTGATAGCTTAGCGCAAAACGTTGAGTTTTATGATATGTCAAATACCAAGTGCTGGCAAGAGTCAGTCATGGGTGGATTGGGACAATTCAAGTATGGAGGGTCGCTGTTTGCTTCTTGTGTTTGGATCCCCTCCATATTGGCTTCTTGTGTGTGCGCCATGTTGGATTTGTATGGGCGCCTGATTCTATAGGAGTGCTCTGGACTTGATCACCGGTTACCACTCTAGTGCGTGCAGCGTATTTCTCTTGTGAGAAGTTGGAAGTGATGGCCAACTCTCCCAAGAGTGCTTGAGGTGATGGCAGGTTATGTTGCCCAATCCATTAGGCATAGACCACGGGGATCTAGATTTAGATCAGAGTAGATAGACGCAGAAGGTTGGATACTTGGGAAGTTGGAGGGATCAACGATCAAGGCGGCTTTTCATCAACATCGAGCTGAGTGGATGTTCGGGATCACAAGGACGGTAATAATGAGTGGGGAGAGTTGTGACCTCCGGGCTGACTCTCACTCAGGTTTACCTCCGATGGCTTTTTGGAAGCTCATCATGAATCTAGAAGGACTTAGTCCCACCCTATGACCATGACCCTATTGCACACTCTTACACAAACTCTCAAAGTCCAAGCTCCATTATGCACATTCTCACCAAGAGTAAGATATCACTCAAAAGGAAGGGATACTTTGGTAATCAAAGTCTTCATTGAATGAAGGCTCCACTCCGAACATGACGTCTCCAAGAACCAAGCTCCCCAAAACTAAGATCACCACACTATCTTCTCCCAAAACTAACTTCCATTGAAAAACTACTTGAGAGGTGTTTCTCAACCTCTCTATTTATACTACTTAGAATCTTACCCTAGTAACTACAAGTAATCATCATGTAACTTTCTCTTACCAAGTTTAAACGAGGTAGAGATCACAAACCCCAAGGAAAAGGATACATGGCAACATGCAATTGGTCCACTTGGATCTTCTAGAAGCCCAACTAGTCCCTAATTGACTTCTAGTGTACCAAGTCAATCTCGCCCCTAGATTTAAGGGTCTTCACCAAGTCCAACCAATGAAAACTAGTCCAAGTCAAGGAAAGTCAAGATACCCATATGATGGAATCTATTCCTTGATTCCTACTAAACAACAAAATAGTGGTTCTCATCTACCACACCAAAAGTTATTCTATATTTTCCTCCAACTTAACCATAACTAGCTAAACATAGTCATGACTAAGATAAACTTAGGTATAATTTAGATATACTTACATTTTATCCTAAATGTACAACCCTGGGTCTTACAGAGTAGAGCAAGCAAGGTACCTAAGGTGCAGCTTGATCCGGCAACAGCGGAGATGTTTCAAGCGTTCACACTCTTCCTTCAACAACAATGATTGCAGGATCGAAGGGAGGATTCAGCCACAAAGGCGCAAGCAAGTGGTGGGGGGAAGATGGATCAGTTTGATGGGAGTGATGTCTCAAAGTACTTGAAATATTATGTCAGGGAAATGGAGGTGAACCGTGTTCCAGAGAAGGAGATGATTGAGATGTTTCGTCTTGCTGCAGTGCCGGAGATTAGAGACCATGTGAGGTCCCTACAAGAACAATTTGGTAAGGATTTGGAGACATATTCTCGTGCCTTGAGGGATGAGTACTTCTTAGAAGATCCTGATAGAGTCACTAAGAAATCCTTCATGGAATGGGTCGAAAGGCCCAATAAGAAGTCTCATGCAACTGAGCTTCTTAGGTACTTTGAGAGACAATTCTCACAATTGTCTTGATTGGAGAAGATAACCTTGGAGTCACATAAAACAGAGTTGTTTCTCCGGTGGCGATGTTGAGTTGCAAGAGAAGCTAGAGTTGCTTCTCGAAGACAAAAATGAGGAAGAAGGGCTAACAGGTAGTTGGAAGGATGTTGAGGAGGCAGTTGGACTCTTGGCGAAGAGAGAAAGAAGGAGAGAGAAGATTGTGATGAGAAGACCCCTTCAGACGGTTGCTTCTATTGCTCCAGCACCTGTTACTAGGCAAGTGGTTCCAACCTCCAAAGTTCAAGCTCATTTGTGAATTCTGAGAAAGGAAGAATCATCCATCGATGAGATCATGCGAGGGATGAAGGAGCTTAAGATCAAATTTGCGATGTTGGAAGAGAAAGACATGGGAGGGGAGAAGAAGACTTCCACCAAGCAAGCGTATGTGCAACGGTGCATATGGTGTGATAGCACTGATTATGCACGAAGGGATTGTGGGGACATTGCAAAGTGGAGAAATTTTCTGAAAAGAAGGGAAGGTAGCCCTCAAGTACACCGGAGCAATCATCCAAACCAATTTTGGTAAGGAAGGCATGAGAAGGATTGTGGATGATTATCATAGTGCACATGCAGTGGCATCAGTTGAAGCTTTTAGCTATGGTGCTAAGATTGGAGGAGCAGGAGAGGAGTTTGAAGGCCACGTACCGCTTAATGGCCTATGGTCAAGTGCTCTCGCTACGATGGAGAAAGGGAAGGTAGCTAGAGAGACTCTTCTAAGAACAGCGGCAAAAATACGTGCTACTACTAGATGGGAAGATCCAGTAGAAACCATGTCGGTTCATGCTTATATTGCTAAGACTCGAAAGAAGCATCGGTGGAAGATAAGAGATGGAGGGAAGAGGAGGATTCTGTCGAAGGACTCTCATTGAAGAGGTTGGCTAGAGAGCATTATCGGACACGATACACCTCTCCCACCTGATCACGCTATGGAGGAAGCTGGTCCCTCAAGGTGTGACCTCCGGGCTGACTCTCACTCAGGTTTACCTCCGATGGCTTTTTGGAAGCTCATCATGAATCTAGAAGGACTTAGTCCCACCCTATGACCATGACCCTATTGCTCACTCTTACACAAACTCTCAAAGTCCAAGCTCTATTATGCACATTATCACCAAGAGTAAGATATCACTCAAAAGGAAAGGGATACTTTGGTAATCAAAGTCTTCATTGAATCAAGGCTCCACTCCGAACATGACGTCTCCAAGAACCAAGCTCCCCAAAACTAAGATCACCACACTATCTTCTCCCAAAACTAACTTCCATTGAAAAACTACTTGAGAGGTGATTCTCAACCTCTCTATTTATACTACTTAGAATCTTACCCTAGTAACTACAAGTAATCATCATGTAACTTCCTCTTACCAAGTTTAAACGAGGTAGAGATCACAAACCCCAATGAAAAGGGTACATGGCAACATGCAATTGGTCCACTTGGATCTTCTAGAAGCCCAACTACTCCCTAATTGACTTCTAGTGTACCAAGTCAATCTCGCCCCTAGATTTAAGGGTCTTCATAAAAGTCCAACTAATGAAAACTAGTCCAAGTCAAGGGAAGTCAAGATACCCATGTGATGGAATCTATTTCTTGACTCATACTAAACAACAAAATAGTAATTCTCATCTACCACACCAAAAGTTATTCTATATTTTCCTCCAACTTAACCATAACTAGCTAAACATAGTCATGACTAAGATAAACTTAGGCACAATTTAGATATACTTTCATTTTATCCTATATGTACAACCTTGGGTCTTACATTTACCCCCGGACCAAGATTTCACTCCGTCCTTGGAGTGAAAGAATCTGATCGTCGATGAAACGGCTTCAACTTGTCGTGATTCACCCGGTCAAAATGTCGTCCTCCCAACTCCTTCAAATCGTAAGTAAAGTTTCCCCACACCTTGTGAACTATGAAAGGACCAAAGTACTTTGGAAGAAATTTCTTTCTTGCTCTCTTATATCTAATGGAGTCGTAAAGCATTACCCAATCACCTTCTTTGAAAATCTTCATCTTCTTCGTCCCCAAATCGATTATCATGATATTCTTCTTACGCAATTGTTGAGCCCGCTCCACGTACCATAGCCCATGGCCACAGCTCGAGCCTCCTCCGGCTCAACAATTGTTGACGTCTTGATTTGATAGCTTCTACTCCATTCTTCCTCTTTAACTTCCGTTGGATAATAGTTAAGAAGGTCGTCAAATCAAATTGAATTGGAAGCTTTGACTCGACACCATATACCATACGGAAAGGTGAGTACCCTGTTGATGTCTTCCAAGTCGTCCGATACTCCCACAAGATAGCATGCAGCCTCTTGTCCCAATTTTGCTTGCTCCGTCCATGTGCGCATCCTTGGCCAACATCATGCAAAGCGTATAGTTGGTTCGCTTCGCCAACCCATTAGCATTTGGTTTGTAGGAAGTAGTCACCCGTGCCTTGATGGAGAAATGACCTAGCATGGCTTGTATAATGCTTCCAACAAACTCACCACCTCTATCGAGGATACAATTTCTAGAGGGCATTCGAATCTAGTTATTATCCTCTCATGAAATCTACCCACTTCTTCCTCACTAGTAGATTTTAGAGGTCTTGCTTCTACCCACTTGGTAAGATAACTGTAGCTACCACAATGAACTTGTTACCCCGAGGAGTAAGATTCAAGGGTCCTACAAAGTCTATTCCCCATTTTTCAAAAGGATATAAAATAAGAACGATGTCAAAGGAGGGGTTTTCATGGACTTTTTAGCAAAAGCTTGACACACATCACAACTCTTGCAAAATTCCACACAATCTTTGAAAATGCCCTTCCAATGATTTGCATCTAGGATCTTAAATGCGATTACCTTTCCCCAAAGTATCCTCCACATACAGGTCCATCATGAAACTCCTCCATAAGTTGAATTGACTCCTTCCTTCCAACAACCCTTCGAGTAGTCCATCCGCTCCTTGATGAAACAACACGCCCTCTATGATGGTATAAGGTTCACATCGCTTCACCAATGCATTCCTCTCCCGTGAATGCATGCCTTGGGGAAACTCTCCCTCCGAGATGAAATCCCATATCCCCTTGTATTCAGCCGGTACCTTTGTTATGGTGTCCATCATTAGCAAATCCTCATATGGAAATGTATCATCCTTTGGTTGATCTCCTTCCTCATCGTATGCTCGAGACATCAAATCGGCATTGGCATGTTTCTTCTAGAATTCGATCCTCAATGATGTAATCAAACTCCGCCCGATAACAACTTCCATCAATTTATCCTACCCTTAGCATTAGGCTTGTTGAAAATGTACTTCAAAGCCTTGTGGTCGATGCGATAGTAAACTTCCCTCCCAAAAGATAGTGTCGAAACTTCTTGAGTGAGAAGATCACAGCTAAAGCCTCCCTTTCAGTCATTGAATAGTTTCTCTCGACCTTTGCACCATCGTCTACTAGCATAAGCAATTGGATGATCATGGCTATCTTCATCTAAGCGGCTTAGAGTGCATCCTATAGCAATGTTTGATGCATCATTGTAGAGAATGAAAGGTTTACCCCAATTTGGTTTGGCTAAAATAGGAGCCGTTACCAACGCCTTCTTAAGAAGTTCAATCGCCACAGCTGCCTCTCCATCCTTGAGGATTAAATCGTAATCCGTCTCCTTCTTCATGTAAACCGTCAAGGCATAAGCTTTGTTGGAGAAGGAAAAAGATGAACCGTCGATAGTATCCCACCATTCCAAGGAAGGCGCCTCAACTTGGTCAACGTCACCAGAAAAGGTAAGTCGAGGATGCGTTTCACCTTTTTTGGATCCACCGCTATACCATCCTTGGAGATGATGTGCCCTAACAACAAACCTTCCTCACATCCAAAAATGCATTTTTCTGGATTGAGCGAGGCCTTGGCTTTCTCCAAACGTTGTAGAATTTTGATCAAATGATCAAAATGATCCTCCTTCTTCCCGTATACACAAAAATCATCTATGAAATCTCGCACAAATTTCCCAATAAAAGGTTCAAACACCTTGTTCATGAACCTCTGAAAAGTTCTTTGGAGCATTACATAGACCAAAGGGCATTACCCTAAAGGCAAAAGTTCCCCATGGCGTGGTAAAAGTGGTTTTGAGCTGATCTTGGGAGCAATTTGAATTTGGTTATAACCACTATAACCATCTCCAAAACTATATCATTCATGCCCTGCCACCTCCTCTAGAATCTCATCTATGAAAGGTAAAGGATAGTAATCCTTCTTTGTGACAACATTCAACTTCTTGTAAACTACGCATACACGTAGCTTACCATTCTTCTTCTTGACTATCACAATAGGAGAAACCCATTCAGAATTCTCTACCTCATAGATGAAACCCGCATCCTTTAGCTTGTCGATCTCCTCCTTGACCACCACAGCCGTTGGTGGATTTATCCGACGTTGCTTTTCCGACGTCTTGGGCAGAGCCTTGTCCTCTAACTCAATGCGATGAGTTTCTAAGGTTTCTTCCTTCAAATCCTTGTAGCTAAAGGCAAAGACATGGATATATTTTCGAAATATATCCAAGAACCTTGACTTCTCCTCCATAGTAACCTTGGGACCAAACTTGAGAGTGGAGAGCCGTCGAGTTATCTCATCTTCACTCATCTTCATCTTGTCGGGATCTTTCACCACCCCCGGCCTAGGAAGTAAATCCATTGCGGCAAGAACTTGAACTTGAACATCATCGCGTCGAGGTATCTTGAGATGATGATGTCTCCTCATCGGTCGACATGTTGGTGTCAACCTCGAAAAACTGCCACTTTCTTCACTCTCGGACTACGAGTAATCACTCGTGAGGTCTATCCAGTGCGAGGGCGCTCCTCCACCACTTGTGAGAGGGACCTTCACTCGATGGTTTTTCGGCCCTATACGAAGGTAACCCTTATGCCACCGATCGGTTGTCCTCACGACTCTCAACCAAGGTCTTCCTAACAACAAGTCGTAGCTAGCCTCCTCAAGCACTTGAAAGGACAACAAGGTTTGAACTCCCATCACGCTTACCACCACCTTGTCCACCACTCCAATGGGTCGCACCTTTTGCTTGTTGGCCATCCCAACAATGATGTTGGAAGGTCTTGAAAGCTTCATCCCCAACTTCTTCAACAAACGTTCGACATGGCATTCACCGCAGATCCACCATCCACTAGTACATCCGAAACATCACGTCCATTCTGCGTACTTCAATCTTGGCTTTGAGTGCATACCTCCGAGGCGGCGGCATCCACCACTCCTACTCCAACATTCGCCATGGAAGCTTTCCCTTGGATGGAAATTAAACTTCTTGGTCCTTTTTGGACTTAGGCCTCCCCTCAACTCCTTTCTTATCGTAGGATTTAGAGCAATCAATTTACCTTGATTATATTGGCTTTTGATTCCCCACATCCTCAACACGTCGTATTTGAAATTTGGGTAGATGAAATGGAGAAATCATCCATTCCCAACTTCTTCCTCGGTGCTCTCGGTTGACTCACACCCTTTGGATCGAGTGCTCCGGCTTGGTTGATCTTCCATTGAGATGGACTCCTACGCAAATCTTGCTCTCTTCTTCTCGTGTGCAAGAATATCAACTCGGAACTTATAGAGCTCTCTCCCTTCTCAAACGTGCACCGATGAGGAAACACATCAATAGACGCTACTCCCTTATCCTTCGATTGACTTGGGCGGGGAGTAGAATTGTTGTGTCTAACTCCATCATGTGGTCGAGGATTAGGACAATTCCGTTGGAAATGAGGGGCCTCCACAACTAAAAGAAAGCGTGAAGTTCCCTTGTGGTGGATTTCCTTTTGGAGGATAATTCCCATACCCTCTAGATCCTCCCCTACATTCTCGATTCCTCCTCTCCCATAGTTGTACTACGTTAATCTTGAGATCGTGAGTGTTTTACGTGATAGATTTCAACTCATGGGGCAAGTCTACCTTGGAGAATTTACTACTTGTGCGCAACAACAAGTAGGAGTTGCCATTCTAAACCATGGGTGGTGATGCTTCTCTAGCCACCAAGCTAGAATCATCGTCTTCTAGGCTCTCCTCCATTCGAATAGCAATGTGAATAGCCTCAACCTTAGAAGAGTGCTTTTCATATCTCACCTTGCTTCGAATGCGAGGCTTCAAACCTCCAATGAAGTTCTTTGTCAACATCGCCACAATCCCCACCATGG
This sequence comes from Marchantia paleacea, assembly GCA_014180765.2. NCBI lineage: Eukaryota > Viridiplantae > Streptophyta > Marchantiopsida > Marchantiales > Marchantiaceae > Marchantia > Marchantia paleacea. The sequence continues at coordinate 3,431,833 of MUAA02000018.1, forward strand.
TTGGCTCGACCTCGTCTCCACTCTTTCTCAACACCACACGAAAAACGTGACTCCGGCTTCTACGTTCTCTCTACGTATGATCTCACCTTCTCTCACTCTCCTTGCTTCAAAAAGGTGACTTCACACATCGGCTTCTCGTAACTTTCATCCGGAAGAAAGTTTTCAACAAGATTCTCCGTCAAACTCTCCCAAGTGTCTTCCTCCACATGCTCCTTCTTGTACTCATTGTACCACTTCAATGCTGAGAATCCTCCAAGAAGTCGGGCAAAAGGATAGCCCATTCGGGTTTCCTTCTCTCATTGTTTCCTATACATGCCCTCTTGAAGTCTCTCACAAAAGATTCTACATCTCCTTTCTCTCTCCCATAGAACACCGGAAGCTTCCCCATTTCCAACTCCTTTTGTCGTTGTTGTTGGAAATTTATACGGGACTCCCTAATACAACACAAACAAAACTAGCTCCATTCTAGAGTAATTCATCAATGGCAAAATGAACGGAATTGGTTGGTCCAAGATTGCCATGGCTCTCTCCTCTCCTAAACACACTATGAGCCTTACCCTCATCGACATCTTCTCGATCATTCTGAAAATGATCTCCATCTTGATTAGAACTTGAGCCACACGGAGATTTCAACTTTTCGGTATACGCACTCAATTTATCTTCAAAGCCCTCCACTAGTGACTCCAACAGAGCTTTCACGCCACTACACTCGTGTCCTAAGGGAAGTCCGGTCACTCCACAATTTTCACAATAGGTTCCACTCTTGGATTCATGGGGAGATGATGGTCCCATATGAAGGCTTAGCTCTCCCACGTTTCGTCTCTCTCTCAACCTCCGATCTTTGGTCCTCAAAGGACAACTCACAAGCTTATGTCCCTCCTCTCCACAATAGAAGCAACTCTCACGTTTCGCTCTCGGGGAACTTTTTAGTGTCCTCTCTTCAAACTCCACTATGAACTCCCTCGTGTTCGAATCCGCTGAAACAATCACGTCCAGCCCTTGAGGTATCTTAGATAACCGGATCTTCCAAAGAGGTTGATCTCCCATTTTCCAATGAGTGTCAAGTCATCTTCACTATGCAAAACACTCATGCACTCACTCTCTCGGAATGACCATAAACAAGGAAAAAGCAAATCTGAAAAGTAAAGCAGTTTTGCTCACTTTTATACCCCCTTATACTTCAGGTATCATAACTTTCTCTATAAAAATGATCTCTCAACGAAATTTGAACCCACATGTAGCTTAGCTCCTGATTAACAATCGTGCAAAGTTTCAAATCCTGATTCAATTCTTGCACGAATTGATAAGCTCTGTACACTTTTTCCCAAGAGCTATCTTTCAAAACCCGTCAGGACCCTAGCAAATTCTAAACATCATAACTTTTGATCTAGACATGATATGACTGTTATTTTAAGTGCAAAACGTATCCTATCTAGTACTCTAAAATCAATAAAATTCTCGGAAAAACTTTGGAAAATAAAGTGTTCCCCCCAAATACGTACTATAGCACTCTCGCCTCATCCCAAACAACACTTAAGTAAACAAAATGTACAAAATAACTTCCAAGCTATCATATAACACTACCAGATACACAAATGGTACATTACTATGCATCATGATCTCGGTTCGCTCTTCCCCCACAGTCCTCTCCATATGAGTTCTCATCGTTGCGCTCTCACGGGCAAGAAACTGGATTCGAAACATCTCTGCTCCTTCTAGATTGAGGTCCCGGCAATGGAACCAAAAATGTGACCTCCGGGCTGACTCTCACTCAGGTTTACCTCCGATGGCTTTTTGGAAGCTCATCATGAATCTAGAAGGACTTAGTCCCACCCTATGACCATGACCCTATTGCTCACTCTTTCACAAACTCTCAAAGTCCAAGCTCTATTATGCACATTATCACCAAGAGTAAGATATCACTCAAAAGGAAAGGGATACTTTGGTAATCAAAGTCTTCATTGAATCAAGGCTCCACTCCGAACATGACGTCTCCAAGAACCAAGCTCCCCAAAACTAAGATCACCACACTATCTTCTCCCAAAACTAACTTCCATTGAAAAACTACTTGAGAGGTGATTCTCAACCTCTCTATTTATACTACTTAGAATCTTACCCTAGTAACTACAAGTAATCACCATGTAACTTCATCTTACCAAGCTTAAACGAGGTAGAGATCACAAACCCCAATGAAAAGGGTACATGGCAACATGCAATTGGTCCACTTGGATCTTCTAGGAACCCAACTACTCACTAATTGATTTCTAGTGTACCAAGTCAATCTCGCCCCTAGATTGAAGGGTCTTCACCAAGTCCAACCAATGAAAACTAGTCCAAGTCAAGGGAAGTCAAGATACCCATGTGATGGAATCTATTTCTTGATTCCTACTAAATGACAAAATAGTAGTTCTCATCTACCACACCAAAAGTTACTCTATATTTTCCTCCAACTTAACCATAACTAGCTAAACATAGTCATGACTAAGATAAACTTAGGCACAATTTAGATATACTTTCATTTTATCCTATATGTACAACCTTGGGTCTTACAGAGGTCTAAGGAAAGAACCAAAGGGGGTGAGAAGGACAAGGGGAAGGTACTAGCTTACAAACTACAATCTGATATTGAGGCGGCAACAGATTTGAAGGGAGTATTAGAGGAGAGGATTTTGAATGCCAAGGTAGAGTTTACATTGAGGGAGATACTTGGAATAGCAAAGAGGAAGTTTCATGATGTTATCATTGATATCATCAAGAGGAAACGGTAGAATTCCAATGAGACTGTTCTACTTCATGCTATGGGTACAAAGGTATCAAAGGATGAAGAAGATGCATTGGTAGAGTGTTGTGGAGTGAAATCTCAGAAGATTTGCTCTGAGGATGAGGTAAAAGGAGAAGATGTGAAAGTGACTAGCCACTATACCCGATCGCATTGGGCAAGGGCGACTACTGAAATCCTTGTGAAGCTAGGGGATCTCAATGAACCGGTGTTAACACTAATTGATCATGGATTGTAGATCAATATAATGTCGAGAGAGCTCTACAGAAAGGGGAAGTGGCCCATAGACACCAATCATGGTTGGGTGATTAGGGCAGCCAACAATACTCGAGGGGGCTTGTATGGAGCGTGCCCTGATATTCCGGTGAAGGTTGGGGATGTAGTAGCTGAACAAAATTTCTTCGTGCAAGACTCTACATCATATCCATTGATTCTTGGTCAGCCTTACATCATAGCACTGAGGATGGAGACAAGAGTGCTTGATGATGGATCGGCATATGCACGAATTTGCAGCCAAGATGGGAAGTGGTTGGTGCAGTTTCTAACAATTCCAGCAAATCATGAGAGTAACAAAGCACGGTTGAGAGAGGAAGCTTTCCCAAAATCTGAAGATTTTGAGGATTTTGGAGAAGTACCGCTGTAGAGAGAGGATATAGTGGTACGGAGGTTACTAATTTAAAGAGATGGGAGAAGCACAAACTGCACAGATATGAAGAAGATCTTGCAGATTTGAAGCTTCTTGAGGAAGGTGAATATATATAAGGAGTTTATGAGGAGTTTGGTTTGGGAGATCTGTTGAAGGAGATGATGGAGATTGGATTTGGGGATGAAGACAAGATAGTGGAGGTTCACTCTAGAGAGCTCTACTCCACTATTGAGATGTTCCAAGCACCTGAGATTCGAGTGGAGACTAGATATAAAACGATTGATAAGAAGGTGAAACCGATAGCTGCTCCTTTACCAAATGACTCAAAAGAACAAGTGCAACAAGCGAGCAGAGAAAGTAACTTGAAGGATCCAAGTAAAATGGGACACAAGTTTACTGAAACCACTATGAAGGAGTTGAAGGTTGGATCTGATGATTTCCTTCTTACAAATGAGGAAAGGTGTTTCAAAGAGATGCTTGCTAGGCATGGAAAAGCATTCTCTTTTGAAGCAAAAGAGATAGGGTGTGTGAATCCTAATTTAGTAGCTCCCATGATCATTTTTACTGTGCCTCATGCGCCTTGGGACTTAAGACCGATCCCAGTACCTATAACCCATCTTCCAAAACTCATTGAGTTGTTGAAGGAGAAGATGAGGATGACGATTTTGGAGCCGTCCTTTGCACCATATTCAAGTCGATGGTTTACAATTCCAAAAAAGAATGGATCACTATGATTCATTCAAGACATGCAACTGGTGAATCAAATGACTATCAAGAATATGGGGGTGGGACCAATTGTAGACGAGTTTGCAGAAGCCTTTGCAGGGGGAGCTATCTACTCCATGGGGGATCTTTACTCTGGGTATGATCAGTTTCAACTATCAGAAGGAATCAGGTATGTTACCACAGTGAGAACACCCTTGGGCTTGGTAAGGATGTGCACTTTGCCACAAGGGGCCACAAATTCAGTAGCACACATGATGAATGGGATGAATAAAGTGTTAAGGGACTTTATTCCGGAGAAGACTATGCCTTTTCTAGATGATGTGCCTATTAAAGGATGTCTTTGTGACCTCCGGGCTGACTCTCACTCAGGTTTACCTCCGATTGCTTTTTGGAAGCTCATCATGAATCTAGAAGGACTTAGTCCCACCCTATGACCATGATCCTATTGCTCATTCTTACACAAACTCTCAAAGTCCAAGCTCCATTATGCACATTATCACCAAGATTAAGATATCACTCAAAAGGAAAGGGATACTTTGGCAATCAAAGTCTTCATTGAATCAAGGCTCCACTCCGAACATGACGTCTCCAAGAACCAAGCTCCTCAAAACTAAGATCACCACACTATCTTCTCCCAAAACTAACTTCCATTGAAAAACTACTTGAGAGGTGATTCTCAACTTCTCTATTTATACTACTTAGAATCTTACCCTAGTAATTACAAGTAATCACCATGTAACTTCCTCTTACCAAGTTTAAACGAGGTAGAGATCACAAACCCCAATGAAAAGGGTACATGGCAACATGCAATTGGTCCACTTGGATCTTCTAGAAGCCCAACTACTCCCTAATTGGCTTCTAGTGTACCAAATCAATCTAAGCCCCTAGATTTAAGGGTCTTCACCAAGTCCAACCAATGAAAACTAGTCCAAGTCAAGGGAAGTCAAGATACCCATGTGATGGAATCTATTTCTTGATTCCTACTAAATGACAAAATAGTAGTTCTCATCTACCACACCAAAAGTTACTCTATATTTTCCTCCAACTTAACCATAACTAGCTAAATATAGTCATGACTAAGATAAACTTAGGCACAATTTAGATATACTTGCATTTTATCCTATATGTACAACCGTGGGTCTTACAAAGCTTATCTATAGCCATCAAAAGTTCTCTGTAGGGTGTTTCACCGAGACGCAAACTTGTAACGAGAGAGATCCTCATCCCGAAGTAAAGCAATCATTGAAATCAACTTGATGTTGTCTGTAGAATTGATATTGTGATGGGAGTGTGAAGGAATTGAGTTGAATCGATTGACTTCTTTTGTGAGTAACTCTTCAGACCCTGCAGTCCTGTAAGACCCAGGGTTGTACATATAGGATAAAATGAAAGTATATCTAAATTGTGCCTAAGTTTATCTTAGTCATGACTATGTTTAGCTAGTTATGGTTAAGTTGGAGGAAAATATAGAGTAACTTTTGGTGTGGTAGATGAGAACTACTATTTTGTTGTTTAGTATGAGTCAAGGAATAGATTCCATCACATGGGTATCTTGACTTCCCTTGACTTGGACTAGTTTTCATTGGTTGGACTTGGTGAAGACCCTTAAATCTAGGGGCGAGATTGACTTGGTACACTAGAAGTCAATTAGGGAGTAGTTGGGCTTCTAGAAGATCCAAGTGGACCAATTGCATGTTGCCATGTACCCTTTTCATTGGGGTTTGTGATCTCTACCTCGTTTAAACTTGGTAAGAGGAAGTTACATGGTGATTACTTGTAGTTACTTAGGGTAAGATTCTAAGTAGTATAAATAGAGAGGTTGAGAAGCACCTCTCAAGTAGTTTTTCAATGGAAGTTAGTTTTGGGAGGAGATAGTGTGGTGATCTTAGTTTTAGGGAGCTTGGTTCTTGGAGATGTCATGTTCGGAGTGGAACCGTGATTCAATGAAGACTTTGATTACCAAAGTATCCCTTTCCTTTTGAGTGATATCTTACTCTTGGTGATAATGTGCATAATAGAGCTTGGACTTTGAGAGTTTGTGTAAGAGTGAGCAATAGGATCATGGGCAAAGGGTGGGACTAAGTCCTTCTAGATTCATGATGAGCTTCCAAAAAGCCATCGGAGGTAAACCTGAGTGAGAGTCAGCCCGGAGGTCACAGTCCAAAGTTGGAAAGATGTCTAAATGCATGTTTCTCTTCTTTGCTAGTGTGGTTTGATCCCTCATTCCCTTGGGAACGAATCAATCTATACAAATTCGGACTTGGTAATGCATACCCGTGCTATTACAATCGTCTAGAGTTGATTAAAGAAGTTTAAACACACATATTCCCCAAATGACATTCGTTTAACACCCCATTCCCTTGGGAACGAATCAATAAACACTACAATTGTCCAATTCTAATGTAACTTGTATGTTACACTCACCTTTCTCCACATACAAATATCAATGTACTTGTATGCAAGATTGCAAAACAACGGCCAAACATGTGCTAATTCCTCCAAATATATCCAACATATATATATATATACCCTCCTCTAGATATTGGCAAGCAATATGCATTGTATCTAAAGGTGACAACATAATGGAAGTGGGAATAACTTCCTTTGTCTCCTCCATCTCCGGAGCAAAAGACTCACTCCAAGCTTGATGTATGAGTTGATATGCGATATGTTGTAGCTACATACATGTAGTACATGGGGACTCATCCAACGTGGATGATACTACTCCATTAAGACTAGGCATGATAGTCACATCCTCTAGACAAGAAATATCATGTGCATCCATGTTACCCTCCAACCAGTCACCAGACCAAGTAAAACATAACTCAAGACTACAACATACACCAAACCTCCACTTTGCTAAAGAGCTAGAACTGGTAATGAATTATATAGGTAATCGACTCACTCGGCCCTCACTAGATTGCCAACTTGGACAATAAGAACATGTCTCCTTCCAATAATCAATGCAAAATCCCATCGGATATAACATTGCCGTATCCACCAATACATCATATGACTTTGTAAGTGTAACTACAACACTTGTTCACATTGTAGAGCTATCCATGACATGATTTGGTTACACTTGCACAATCAAATCCATCCAGATGATGTTTGGTGCCAATACAACACTAGAATCTCCAAGAAATATATGAATCTGAAATGAACATTTCTCCACAATGTTCTTTCACAAACCAAGACAAAGTAGTGCAACTTTAGCCATCATAAGGGATTGTGCACTAGAATCCAACAACACTCATTGAGATCGATAAACCTTTCATGAAGGTCTTACCAAACAGAAGACATCAATTTTGTTATCCAACATCACTGTACTTGGTGACACCCTGGTTCATTTGTGTGTCTGCCTCGCTGGTAACTCCATCATTCAAGCGGCAATAGCTTACCAAGTTCCACTAGTATCTATCATGATCCATGGATCAACACTACTAAAAACAACTGGCACATCCTCTTTGCTTTCACTAAATGCCAATTGTAGAAAGACGAAATAAAATAACAAAAAGGATGGGAAGACCCCATCAAATCGTACAAGGAAGGAACCAAACCGGTAACATGGGGCTAGGCCCCAATAGTATCACACTGGGAAATATGTCCTACAGCACCTAGGATATCTGTCAATTGTAGTACATGGTATGATGACAACCCCAATGGCAATATATCCTTGGCTGAGAAAACATGTGAATGAACAAGAATCTTTGCCAACCCCAACATTGTGATAGATGCTACCTCAGAGGATGTTGATGGTTGGATTTTACTTGTTCCATCTCCAAGTACATCAACATTGTCTTGCACCCTAATGTTTGAGGTATTGAATGCCTAGACAATGTGAAGGACTAAGGAAGTCTAACTTGTCGGCTAACCTTCCCTCTTTGTGGATCCAACTCCACATATGCTCCTCCAGACTTAATGGTATGTGTTACATTATGAGTCACATGAATTGCACATGGTTGTGCCATTGCGCACATGTATTCTACAATATTTCCATCATATGATGTAGAGGAACCAACTCGAAAATCTGATCTTTGTTGGGATATAGCCATATTTGCTATCTTTTGCTCCAATTGCTCTAGTTGAGATGTCATATTCATCTCATACTAGCCTCATGGACTTACACTTGACTAAGGGATGGTCCTTTACCACCATCCATGCCACCTTGAACTCTTCGTCCTCTTCCAAGGACTGTCATGGCAACTCTCGTTGAATTTAATTTTGGATGGAGATCAAAACATCAATCCATCATGTGACCATGTATGTGATAATGTTCACATGATTTTGATCCAACATGATTCATCGTTTGACCTTAAAGACAATCCTTCTTGTGATGAGATCCACCACATGTCCAACCCACCATCCCAAGAACTGATCGTTGACCTGAAAAGAATGATAATGGTCTCGATGTGGCACCTTCACCACTCTGTCTAGATGGTTGAGATTGTCCCACATGTCTATCATAACTTCTTATAGTTCAATTATACAATGTCTCCATGATATCATATACCTAAGAACTTAGACTTGGTTCTAGCACATATGTTGATTCTTTATCTTTGTTGTTGCTCCCAAGCAATATTCTTCTTGCATCATCTAAAATATGCATGATGACATAATTTTTACAAATACCATGTTAATCTTAGATGTTGTGGCAAAATAGTTATAATAAGATGATGATATGTGTCATCTTTAAAATTATTTTTTCTATGATAGTGATATTTAGATCAAGATAATTGATGTTTCATCCTCAAAATATTAAAAATGCATGTTTGGATTAATTTGATAATATATGGATATTGATAAAACTCCGAGAAATATTATCTTTGACGTTATCAAATATAAAGAATTGTCATGGTGCAAAGAGGAAGGGGGAGATATGAGACATCAAAATCTTGATCAGTGAACTTATTCATGACGTGAAACATGAATTGAATACAACATGATCCTTTGGATATATCTATATCTTATCCATTTATGATCATCATTTGATGTATTCATTATTTTTTTGTATGATTAATATATCAATTTAAAGATAATTTTATGTTCCAAATGATCAGCTCTTCATAGTAATTTATTCTTGCAGTTGTCTACAATTGGAACTTGATATTATATAATTTGATTAAGTATGTCAATTTAAAGATAATTTTATGTTACAATTGATTAGTTCTTCAAACTAATTTATTCTTCTAGTTATCTACAATTGGAACTTGACATTATATAATTTGATTTAATATATCAATTTAAAGATAACTTTATGTTGCAATTGATTAGTTCTTCATACTAATTTATTCTTCTAGTTGTCTACAATTGGTACTTGACATTATATAATTTGATTTAATGTATCAACTTAAAGATAACTTTATGTTGCAATTGATAAGCTCTTTATGTTAGTTTATTATTCCAATTGTATGATTGAAACTTGATATTATATTAGTTGATTTAATTTGAACGTTCTGGATTTGAATTTTTAAAACATAGATTCCAATCTATTACTATTTTTTATCAAAAGTAATCCATAAAAAATTAATGATTATAAACGTTTGTAAGGAATATTACTCTCAAGTAATAAATTGCTCAGTTCCATTTGTAATTTCAATTATATTTAATATTTAGGGTTTAGGATAAATCTAAATATTCATAATTTTAATTATACTTAGTCCGTATCAAGTTATTATTTTGATTCTATATTAATTATAAATAGAATATTTTATACTATGATTAAATTATTTATGTAGGTTAGATTTAAAGCTCTAAATAAGAATGGAGATAATTTCATTATATTAAAGATATAGAGTCCATTATATAAATCATTAAATTTGAACCAATGAGGACAATAAGCTACTAGAAGGATTTAAGAATGGATGAAATTGTAACAATTGTTGATTTATTGTGGTGAGTCAGAGTTGGAGAATAAAATTTAGAGCCTAGAGTGTATGTTTGATTATTTCAAAACTACTACAAGTGTTCAAAATGATGAAATTTACTTAAGAAATTGAGTTTGTGTTTAAACTCAAAGTTTAACTTTATTGGATGAGTTTTTAAGTATTTTATGGCTGCTTTGGGATCTATACTTAGTAGGAGTTGCATGATTACACTTATTGTCATAAGAAAAAAAAAGTGATAATAATTTTTGTAGTCAAAAGTTTTGATCAATAAAAATTTATACATCTATGACTTAGATAGTGAGAAATTTTTTAAAAAAAATTTGAAAGCATTATAAGTAAAGGATTTGTATTTTTGATAATTATTTTACACAAGGATCTGCATATCAATTTGTGATATAATTGTTGTTTGAAGCATTTTTGTAATAAATATAAGAGGGAACAATGTGTGAGATCACAAAGAGATAAAACCGTAATAAATTATGAAGTTTGATAATAAGTTAACTATCAATATATAGGATTTAACCAGCTTTGCACATAGGTTTTTTAACCAAATGTATTCAACTTAAATGTGAATTTATAAATCAAGAAGTGAGAGATGCAAACCACATGATGATCAAGAAGGTTCTTCTATAGGAAGATACTCAAAGGGAAGCAAAGTACTTGCGGAAGCATTGAATCCATTTCCATCATTCTGATTTTTAAACTCTTTTTTTATGTAATATACTTATCAATCTTCTTGTGTATAAAGAAAATTCTTGTTCTTGCTTCTCCTTCATGACCAACATTTTTATTTGATTGCGGATCCCATGGTGTTTTAAAATCTAAAATGCTACAAATGACTCATCATATATAACAAGTCACTCCTATAATCACATCATTTGAATTACCTTGGTTCCATTCATTGTCATCACTCTAGTTTAAAGATGAATTAATCTTAAAAAAAGTTAGATTTAGATAAAAGCAAAATCCTGCACTTAAATGGGTTTGAAAAACTCATTCACTTAGAAGAAAGATGTAATAGTTTGCAACTTGTGTTTTATACTCCCTATCATGTCCATATAGACAAATCAACACATTTTTAGGTTTAGTGAAATTGTGGTTTCAGATTGATGAAGGAGAGTGAATTGATTTCACAATGTTAGGAGCATGAGGTTATTCTAAAATATAACGAGACATGATAAGATAAAAGAATACGATCCCAAATAAATTTTTAAATAATCTCATAGAAACCGGACCACACAACTAAATCTCCTTTGCTCTTCAATCTTGTGTCAAAGGACCACACAAATTTCTTTCACACTCATGTTATACTTTTTAGGTTGAAAAACAACCAAAAAATATTGTAATTCTAATATGTCAACTATGATTGCTTGTAATATCAATGGTTGGTTCATTGTTGATGTCAATGTCTATAATGCATGTATTTTTGATGCAATAACATAGTGGTATGGAGGATTGATGAAGCTTCTCACCTTCATGAAAATGGTCGTTATCTGAATGATGAAAAATATATAGCTCCAATTATCACTCATGTCCAACTTGAGTGATATTGTGGTTATACATTTTTCATCATTCACAAAGATTATTTCATGGATAGATTTTAACTGCTAGATAGATTGTGTTTGAAATTTTTTGCAATTTGATCATATTTCACATACTTTGGTTACATGATCAATATTGATGTTTTTTTTAAATAGTGTTAGTTGTTCTGAAGAAAGGGGAGCTCCCATTCATATTACATAATGATATATATATTTCAATTTTTTTTAAAAATTTTTAAATGTTGTGTACAAATCGTTAAATTCTTAGAACTGATACTTGTATCACAAAAATTATTAATCGGTTTGCCATTCAATTGTTTCCACATTTATTTTAGCCGATTTGCAAATTTATAAAAGTTATAAGATATCTTACTAAAATAAATGAGCTACTTAGAAATTAAGATTCTTGTGTATGTTCTATAAAAAAATTAAAAAAATTCATGTCCATGATGCTTAACTTGCATAAATTTAAATATTTTTTCCTATAAAATATTAAAACTAAAATCATAATCTTAAATTTCAAACTAGGAATCAATTATTTGTAATAAATTTACTTAAATCATATACATTTAAAAATTTAAGGGTTAAATTATTTTATTTTATTTATATATATCTCAAGAATGCATGATGATTTGAAATTAAAAATAGTATAACTATGTTTAATTTTAATATCTTCAAAATATTTTCATTGAGATAATTAAATATTAAAATTATTTAATTAGATGATAGATTTACAAATGATTATTTTATACTTTTACATAATTATAACATAATCTAATATAATGTCTATCTACATGATTTGAATTTTGACTAAAATAAATATTAAAATCATTGCATCTCATATTTTTATTTTTTTATATTAAGATAAATATTTGAATTTGTAGTATATATTTGAATCATAAATAAAATATAAAATATTTTGAGAAAAAACTTAGTATATTTTATTTTATTTCAATTAATTTTTTATATTTTATATTAAAAATTTGATAATTTTAATTTTATTTCAAAAAATTTGAATTTTAGAATTTTGAAATAAAAAAGGCAAAAAAACATTTAACATATATTTATATATCATATAAAAAAAATTAAATATTAAATTCTGATTAATATTTATATAATTTAAAGTAAATATTTAATTCAAAATTTATCAATAAAAAATTAATCCATATTTGAGATACTAAGAAGTTTTAAAATTATGGTGATAACACTAAAGATTATCTTTAACCTTAGAGGATAGCATAATTTAGTTGCATATAAAATATTTTTCACATAAAAATAGTTTTCATGTCATATTGTAAGCATTGATATATAAACAATGACTGATAAAAATGCACAAATGATATGTTTAAAGCACAAGCAAAAAATATGAGAAACTACTAACAAATGAAGAGACCACATAATACTAATAGTGCATGTCAACTTTTACACAATATGTATTGTAGTTTGTTTTTGCCAAGCGATTCACAAATGAGATGTAGATAAATTTTTATAATAATATTATATCCGGTTGTTGTCACCAAGCTCCAAGATATGAAGTATGCTCAAGGGATAATATTCGAGGTATGTTTATGGAGTGGAAAACCCTTGTATGAATTCAATCTCTTAAGTCTATAAGAATAAAAATATTCTTATAGACTTATATGTAGACGGTAGTATGCAGTTCACTTGACCTATAATTGCATATTGGCAAGATGCCTTTTTTTTACATGGTTGGTATAGAATGGTTCTCGTACAGTTTTTCATTTATAGCCACACAAGTGGTATACTTCATACGGTGTTCTGAAATGCTCTAGATTGAATGAAATGGAGTCAATTTTAATCTAGCTTTAAATTGGAATTAAGTTCAGCACTAGATGTAAATTGTTCTTGTAGTTTAGTTCAAATGCAGTCACCTTCATTTTTTCATTGAAGAAGATGCAATATGAACAAAGTATTCTTGTGATAGATCTCTCTAGTTAAGAATCCATTACGTTGGACTCTTGATCATGTTAAGAACACTTTAGTGTCAAATTGATGTCATGTATTGAAAATTCAACAGATTACATAATCTAGGTTCAAAATCAACATCATTCACGTCTTTAGTCGCGATTGCTGATTAATCCATAACACTTGAAATGATAATGTTATGACAAGTATACAATCAATGGCTCCAAAATATGCATAGATTAACAACATTGGATTAGTTAAGATCATTCAATTCACAAAACTGTCATTACAAAAGAAAAGAATGATACTCAATGGAGCAAGTCATTACAAGCAGTATTTACCAAAGATACTATATATTCAAGATCATGTAGGATTTTAAATATATTGAACTTGAACAAATAACTATTTGGGTAAGCAATATTTCAAATAGCTTTTATAATGTATATAAAATCTAGAGTCAAAAGAAGAGCTCTTCCAAACGCCATACTGGACTATGAACTACATACAACATGGGAGCAAAGGTTACAATGTGGTAACCTAGCTTGAATCTTCCTGCCAACTACTGATTCTTATACAAAAAAAATTTAAATTTTTTGTACTCACAGCAAAAAGATTTGTGCACTTATACTTCTTAAGTGGATAATATGTCTAGAATACAATGTGTCATATTTTTTAAGTTATATTTTTTCACTTCAATAACATAGTTTTAAGCACGTTCTATCAATCATCTACATCAATGACTGATGTGAATGATTGATCAAATTAAATGATGATGGTGATTAATACGATCGTAATCTGATTTAGATTACATGAAAATAAAAATCAGAATATTTTTATATTATTGACCAACTTTAAAATCTGAATAAATAATTTTTGAAATATCAGAAAAAAATGAAAATTTTGTCTAGAAAAAAGTTCTCTTTATATAAAATTCTTCAATCTGATCAATCTTGGTTGAAAAGTTTACCTGTTTTTACTGACATGAAGATAAATTAAGTTCCTATTTAATTATCATAGATCAAAATATGCGAAGGTAAAACATAGAAATTATTTTTCTTATTTATCTAAATTAAATTTAACTCAGAAGTTAACTCTGACAAATTCTTCTCACAAAATCAAGAAGATCATAATTAATTTTATTTTAATATTATCTTAACCACACTGAGATAGACTTTTATATTGAATTCCATTTTTCTAGTGTGTATTTAAAGTAAAGTTAGCAAATGTGAAGATAAGTATTATAATATCTCAATGCCACAGAGGCGCAATAAATCCATATATGCTTCGAACTAAAGTTAGTGGACAAGACAATGGAACTGAGTAAAAATTAAGAATGGGAAAAAATAATGCCCTGAGATAGGGAGGACCGAATGGAAAATATTCTAAAGATGGGAAGTTCGGGGCCTGAAGTCCAGTTTGGCCCAAACTGAGTTCCCATTATCGTAACTTAGTCCAGTTTGGACCCAAACTCGCGAGAAATGAATCAAAGAGGATTAAGACTCGACAATTTCAAGTTTTTTGTAGCAGCGCCGACAGTACTATTCGATTCAGAAATCCCGGTTCGAAAGAATCCCCAAATGTGGACTAACTCGGCAGGCCAAATGGACAGACAAAAACATTGCCTACGACGACAACCGGGTCGGATGTAAAGTGTTTTTGCCAACTTGGGTACATTCCAGGTTTGGAAACTGCAGGCTCAAATGTCCAACCTTCAATTAGAGTTCAAGCTTGAAGCAGATGTGATTAAGTGATAATTCTAGTGCTTAAAAACCAAACAGTCCAGACTTGGATCCACCAGCAATCTATTCAAATCTCAGGCCTTGGACAAGGTTCGAGTCTGGGCCCAAGGTCGTCCTCATGTTAGAGGAATCCGACGTTACCTCGAGTCCTCATTCCTGAACAATATGCACGCAGGCCGACCGCAATTAAGCTTGAAATGAACCGTACAGAACTGTACCCTGGGCTTAGATTCAAGGCAGGTCAACTGCCTAAAATCTAGGCCTGGAGAAGCTACTGTATTGTCATCTGAGGCCAGTCCAGAGTAAGATTCGTCCCAGATTGAGGTGAGTTGAATGTTGAGGTTCCTTACACCGCAGTTAAGCTTGTCATTTACCGTACAAAACTGTATCCGGGGCTTAACATTCGAGCCAGGTCAACTCGAAGCTACTGTATTCTCAGTATTCTCAGGGCCCGAAAGCTATTACAAGGCAACACAGAGCAGATTTCATTTTTCAGTGAAATTGGGATCAGTCGGCAAAGGACATACGATACTTGTACACCGACCATCGTTGATGCAAAAGTGCGGTGCATATCATTATTTTTCAGATGACATCGTTGCGACTGTCAGTATGTGAATAAAGTACATGGATACTGGACGACAGATGGCGAGCACCGTATCACTTTTCGACAAAAAAGCCATTTGTTTGCTGCACGAAAAGTTTGTCCGGAACGGGTTTTGATGGTGCCAGGGCTCTGGCTGTCTTATGGTGGTGAAATAAGGTGGGTATCGAAGATTTTGTTTTCAGTTGTAAAGCTAAACATCGGTGAATCTTTTACGTTTTTGGCCGAAAGGCGATTGTTGAGTACTCTACCTTTCGGGCATATATAAATCTGTGGTTCGGCTCAAATATCACCATTGCGGTGCTCGATGTCTTATATCCATGATTTCCTGTGAGTACCGAGCATCAAAATTTCATTGAGACGTACACTTTGTTTTGTTTTGTTTTGCTTTTTTGTCAACAGCAGACCTTACTGGACTCCTGTTCTTAATAGAATACACAAGGGGAGGAAGCCGCCATGTACGATCGCTCTGGAGAATGGACATCAAACTTTAGGTCTCAAGAATCTGAAAGTATGTAGACAACTGTGTGCCAAATGGTCGGATTTTACTTGGTTTACAAAGCAGTTTTGATATCCAAAGAGTCGGGACGAGCAATTCAATGCCCAATGACACCACAAGCTTGCGACCGAGAAGTTTCTCCTCGAACAATTTCCTTCTGTATTTACTTGATTGCACACTCCCGCACCAACCAGGTACTGCAACTGACTGACAGGCTGACTTCAGCTGCTCAGTAATCACTGATCATGCTAGTAAATCGAACTGTTCTCAGCGGGAAACCGTATGAAATCTTGCTCCATGCAGGGGTCGTATCATTCAAACTTCTGTCAAGCTTCCTGGACGTCGTGAGATTGATAATATCCTTATATCCTGCTGTTTGCATTTGATTGCAAACATTACCGTTGTTGACTTTTGCAGTTTCAACCTTCACAGTAGAAAACGTTTAGTATGTTCCTTGCACATGGTAGGGGCTGCTGGTGCCTTGAGCACAAGTGAGTCAACACTATTGCAATCGGGCTATCGAAATCTTGAGTTATAGTTTTGCCGTCGTCGAGGATTACACGAAGAGAACTTCGATATATGATCGCATCCTCAAGAACTCACTGAAGGTGATCTGTTTTTTGTGGGCGAGGTGAGTGTGGGATGCATGCAGTTCATTTCCGAGGGAATCTGTGTGACATGATGGGGATCGTCTGCCCATCTGAAAAGTGGAAACGCTTTAAGCCTTTTATTTCTCCTCGGAATGAGCATTTGAGGTGATGATGAAGAGTGAGTGAATGTTTAAACCATGCGGGAAATTATGCCTACGGCCAACATTTAATTGCCAATTTTTAAGAGGTATTATTCTCTAGATCATGCTCTACTAAGGAAGACTGTTTCATTTTCGACATAGTTGGCGTATAATTGGTGCAGCTACATGGAACCAAATCCTTGCTCTGAAAGTGAGCATAGTCTAATCAGGTACAAAGAGCAGTTGACCCCTTTTGTAACAAGATTCTCAGCTTCTTATCGGCCCGTTAGTTAAGCTTGAATTTCAGCCTTGAATTTCAGCCTACCTGCAACCGAAATCCCTTCAACCTATTCGCCCAGGGAATGTGTTTCCTTCTTGACTCCTACGCCTTCTACCAAATGTACATGTATACAGACTGAAAACGCTCAGCACTGACGCCTTCGTGCATATCAGGCAGGTTCGGGTGGTGCTAACATGGATGGTTGATTGGCCGAATTTTTTTTGAAAAACTTGGTGTGAGAATTGGAGCTAGATTGTAATAACACGCTCGCTTAGGCTGAATGTTATGAAAACTTGTATTGCTAGACATCTCAGAATCCAAGAATGGGTCTGAAGAGATCTGAGAAACACCAATGTAACTCGAAAGTGATGATAGTATTTAACGCAAAAGCTGAAGTTTAGACTGAACCCGAGCGCGAGAATCATCGCGCTCGGGTTCCCCTACTATTTCCTTATCCTTTACCGTTTTATATTCTGTAGGAATACTTTGAGAGTGAATAGTCCGTTGTCTTCGTTTTCAATTTGGATTCCATTGGTACCTAAATTGAAGACTATGTAGAATGATATTGTGAGATATGAGTGTTCTTGTTTTTTTAGAGTTTTGATTGTATTTTGAGTGATTTTTCTTCGATTAGACATATGGGTCGGGTTTTTTTTTTTCACATCTCTTCTTTTTCTTGTATTAATTCTATTGGAATCTAGTTGGAAAATTATGGAGATCTGAATAAAAAATTATGAGTATTTTTAGAATTTAGGGTTTCTATAGTTAGCATTTTTCAATGTGAGGTGGGGTGTTAAGGGGTTGTGGTTATGCAGGTGGGAGTAAATACATGATGGAGTGCTGGGTTTCTTTATCGTTCCCTTTGTGCTAGCTATAGCTTGACTTTCTCTCATGGGACCGCCAAGAGCGGTGCGTGATACACTATGTCTGGTGTGTCATTGTCTCTTTACCTCGCAAGGGGTAAAGACCCACGTGGGAAAGATGCACAAAGATTATGATTTGACCACTTGGGATGCGCATGTGAGGAGGACGGTCACATCGATATCGGTTTTTGTCACTTCGGGGAACACGCATACTACATCGACTCCTTCGTTGAACATTTCGGGTATACCGTCAGGGTCATGGGAGTGGTTAGTTTCCCATGCAGGTTCGATTGTAGAGCTTTTTGAGACTAGATTTTCATGTCCACGTTTATTCCATAAGCTTCCTCGGGCACTGCATGACGAGGCTAGACGTGCTTTCCGCTTACCGCTCGATCGGTTGGCACGATATCCCATGGACGAGTTAGCATGGTTTTTGTTTTTATTACTTCCGCTATGGTGTCTACGTTAAACTAGAGGGGGACGTGCTGGACATAGGGAGATGACAGCTAGATTTCGGAGATTCCAAGCATGGGATTGGGCTACATTGCAGGAGGAGTCTGTTCGGGCCACACAGATTAGTAGTTGGGTTCAATCACATGATACTTCTGATTCGACGTGATTGCGACGGTGTAGGATCTTGGGGCAGGCCGGGGAGTATAGTAGGGCTGCACGGGCCCTTCATCCTTTGTCCATGGCTAGTCCTATTGAGGAGACGATTTCCTCTTTACGCTTTCTACATCCACCTATGGGCGAGGAGATACTATTAGAGGTATTAGAGTATGAGCCATATGAGCCATTATGTCTTGATAGATCATTATTTGCTCATTCTCTATGCACAGCCCCATGTTTATCCTCTAGGGGTTTGTCAGGGATGCTATATGAGCATTTTCGAGATTGCTTTCAAGCGGATGATCCCTCTAGTGGTTTCACGGAGTTGTTCCAGGTGGCTGCATCAATTGCGAGAGCGGAGATTCCGTTGTCAGTTAGTCAGGTTATGGGCGCTAGTCGGCTTCTCGCGATGAAGAAGGGCACTGGGACATTTAACCGATTGCTATTGCTATGCGATTAGTCAGCCGTACCGTTGTTTTGCAGCATCCCTCACACTTCCAGGAGCATCTTTGTCCACATCAGTTTGGAGTCGCCACACCAGGAGGTTGTGAGGCAGTATTGTTGGACATTAGAGCACTTCTAGATATCCATCCGGATTGGGTTGTCTTGTAGGTGGACGTTGAAAACGCTTTAAACAACATCTCGCATGCATCCATTTTTAGAGAGCTTATAGAGGCTAATGGACCCCTATCAAGCGTTATTCCTTTCGTACGATCTTTCTACAGTTCACATTCTTCTCTATTTTATCAACATGGCTTTTCGAGGAGGAGTATTTTGTTCTGATCCTTCCAGCGGCACACGGCTGGAGATCCTTTGGGAGGATCCTTATTTACCATGGCTCATTATAGAGCTCTTGTGTCTACTGCTTTGGCCGTGTCCGGTTGTGTGTTCCCCTCTTTAGCAGATGATACACACATTGTGGGCCCTGTAGACAACATTAAGCAGTCCTTTGATTACTTGACTACCGAGGTTCATCTTGTAGACTTGAGAGTCAAGGTGTCAAAGTGTAGGGCTTGGTCTCCTTTGGGCATTCCGCCTCATCTTCAGCTTCCAGAGGTATGTATGATATCGACAGACGGATTACGTATTCTAGGAGTGTCAGTAGGGTCTAAGGATTTTGTTTCACGCTACCTTGACGTTGTATTGACCGAGGATGTTTTGCATGTAGACGACCTTCCTCTACTAGGGGATCTGCAAGTGGCATTTGATATACTATCATCTAGTATTGCTCGTCGATCCACCTATCTTCTTCGCACGGTTCCTCCTTCACCTACATTCATATCACATTTGACAGCCTTTGATAAGAGGATCATGGGCGTCTTTGATGATATCATCAGACCAGGGACATTCGAGTGTGTGAATGGAGATTTGGCAAGGAGATAGACATCTTTATCAATTTCGTGTGGAGGGGTAGGCTTATTATCGATGGAGGAGACGTCACCTATGACATTCTTGGCGAGTTGGGCGCTCGTTGCACCTTTGTTATCTTCTCGATTTTTGATCGCATATATACCTATTTTGGAGATATATACAAGGGACGTTGATACGGGATCATTTCCCTTACAGGTATTATTACGACATACGAGAGACGCTTTACCACGGGACGTACGCCATGAGTTCCCATCTTTTTCCTCTTTGACTACCGATTGGACTAGGGGTCTACAATCTATCTTGATGGACCGACAGTTTTAGCAGGCTCTACATTCACTCTTAGTGGATCTGGCCATTCCTCGTAGTACTAGAGCTCGTCTATGCTCTTGCTCTCGCAAGAGTGCAGGCTTGTGGATCTTGGCTCGACCATGCATCAGGGCTTTCCGACTCGCACCAGCTACTTTGTCTACATCTATGAGGTTCCGTCTTGGCTTGGTCCATTCATTTACATCTTCATTACTCATATGTGAGTGTGGTATCACTTTAGATGCAGCATGTGTTCATATTACTCGTTTTCCATTTGGAGGGTAGAGGATAGCTACCCATGATTTCATTAGGGATGTGGTGTTTGCTATGGCGCG
Organism: Marchantia paleacea; assembly: GCA_014180765.2. Lineage (NCBI taxonomy): Eukaryota > Viridiplantae > Streptophyta > Marchantiopsida > Marchantiales > Marchantiaceae > Marchantia > Marchantia paleacea. The sequence goes on from MUAA02000018.1 coordinate 3,452,672, forward strand.
AGAGGGTGTATACCTCACAAGAAATATAATGAATGACTTCCAACAATTAAAAAAATATATATATATTGATGCGGATGTCGGGCTGTAGAAATTATGATTTTTCAAAAATAATAATTTTTTTTAACATTTATAATTATACATTAAAAAAAATATCTTTTTCTGCTGTAGATGCAGGATTTGAAATTATGAATATTGCCAATATAAACATCAGAAATACCATGAATTTGAAAAAGATTTTTACACTTTGAAAAGCGTTCTCATTATTTTTATTACTATATTATTTTTTTTTTTTTATTTTGCCTCCAAAATATGTATTCAACTCTTCATCTGACCGATATATTTCTAATATAATTTAAATTATATATATGAATTAATGTAAAAAATAATCCAAAAATTTTGAGATGAAATATAAAATATGACTATAAAAAAATTTATTAATTCACAAAAAATTTCTATTAAAAAAATAACTAAATTTTTTTAACAATTCAGAAGAAATGCCAGACTGCATGTTCTTAATTTGTATATAACAAATTATTATTATTTGTCACAAGTGAATCTGGTGCACCACCTAGATGATTGTACATCATTTAATACATTGACTAACAAATTGTAATTTGTTTTTTAAAAAAATTCTCACAATATTTAAAATTATAACTAAAAATTTGATTTTTCCTTCAAATAATAGAGAAAAACAGGACATTGTAGATTATTTGTTAATCATGTGATCATATTTCATGTTGGAAAACTTATAAAGCAGTTGTAAATGAAATGAAGCTCTTAAATAGGTATTATTTTTAATTTTATTTGATATATGTATGGATTATTTTTCAAATTAAATAATAATACAAGTAAAGTGACTTTTTTTGAATTTTTAGAAGGACAAAAGTGAATTCGAATATCAATGATGAATTCATACATAATATATTATTATTTCATACAATAAATCAATGGTTTATATTGACCTTTTTTCGAAAGATGTTATGATGTTGATGCAGATTTAAAATTATTCATCTTGCCTATATATATGTGAAAATTACCTTACACACAAGAACAATGTTTTTAACCCTTTAAAAACTATTTTCATAATTTTTATTTCTATATTATTATATTCATGGATTTTTCCTATAAAATATGTATTATACTCTTCATCCATATACTTTTGGTATATTTTACTCAAAAAATCCAAGAATTACGATTTTAAATACAAAATATGACAAAGAAGAGTATAATTTTAAAATAATATGTCTACAAAAATCTAAAATTTAAATCTTTCCTCTATTTTACTTCTAAATGATAGAAATATCAGAAAAAACTTTCAACATTCAAAAAAACATGCCCTTAATCCACTGAAATCATTGAAATACCGTTTTGTCTCAATCTATTATGTACAAATCAAGTGTTTTAGTGAACAATAGATTCAAATAATAAAAAAAACATGTTGAGAAATCAAATTCCATCAAAAGCTGTTAATTAATTTCTATTTTTGCTTTAAGTATGGTCAGACTTAGACTTCCTGACTTGTAATGAATCCTAGTAGCATCTGTATCCGTAATCTAGTCAGTTAAGAGTGCGCACAGCTCTTCAAGTGGGCTCTGGCTAATTTATGACGACCTTGGTTCTGTATGAGTGCAGCATTACTTTGCGTGGTTAGAGCTTTCGTGCTTGCTTGTGCCAATACAGAACAGCTCACTCGTGAGTCAAATAAATTCAGGACAGAACGACGTAAAACAAGCGGAGTTGCACACACAAAGAAATGAAGTTGCACACACTCGGGGAAATGAAGAAGTTCGGGAGTGGCTAGATAAATGTAGTTATCCGTATTAGTGCTGAGAAATCATCATAGCTAACATGGCAGAGTGCTGCTGGCTTGGCTGTCTTAGCAAAGGCCACGCTGAAGAGGGTAGACCGCTGTTGCTTTATAAGTTTTTAATCAACTTTAATCAAATTTCGAATCCTCCAGGTTGTGGGTTATCCGTCTTGGTGCAAACAAGGGAAGATCAGTTTAGAATTTCTTTGAAGTGTATCGCAAGGCCCACCCTAAAACTTATAAGCTACTTCAGTATTGCTGTGGCCGAAGAATGCATGATCAGCTCTAGAGAAAACTGACGTACGTCACTCACCAGTGTGACCAAAATGCATTAAAATTTTCAAAGAAGCGATATTTTCCCACCAATCTAATCTCTTCCGCTTGTTTCTCGGCACTATAAATGACCACAGTAAGTGATTATCAATCCTATGTAAAGAAAATAGTTCTTCCCATGCTCCATCGCCAGTGGTTAGTCACCTTACCTATAAACGGATTTTTAAATGCTTCCAAAGAACTCTAAAATGGTCCATCTCAAGTTAATATCTACTGGATACTCTACATTATCTACTTTTGTATTGTAATGATGTATCGAGTCTCCTGCTCATCTTCTATAAGAAGAAAAATGATGACAGTCATGCCTGTCGAGCAGGAGTCTGCTTGCCACCTACTTGATTTAGATCCAGCATTCTACTGGAATACCAGTCAGCTGGATTCTATCAGTCTACTGTAGTTCCCACATTATCAGAAATCAAATATCTGTTGGTTTTTGAGTGCTCGCTCAGTGATTTCTGTTTATATTTCGTGATATCTGCTGTGAGCCTCAGATTTTCCCATTCTATGTTCTCAAAGAAAAAATGAGAGAGTGGTCAAAGGTTTGTGCTGTTTTGGGTGCAACTCCCCACTAATTAGTGCAGAGATCACACAAATGGGCAGCAAACGACGCAAAGTATACGCAAATTGTCATTGTAATCTTAAGTGACAGAGATGTTCAGTAGGAAACCAAGGCTAAATGATGGAGCCAGTGTAGATGGCTGTTTAGATATTAACGGTGCTCTTATGGTGACTTGAAGTACCAAATTTTCTCTTATGAAAACAGGAGATTTCTATGTGTGTGAGCGCTTCGAAATATGGATCTGACACTGGTGTATATTTCTTTGTGTCCAATTCGGAAAAACCTGTGGACCAGGTCCATGTTTGATGGTACCTTGCAACGCCTTATCCGTGGTGATGAATGTCAATATATCATCAGGTCATCAATTGTGGCATGTGGAGTTCAAATTCTTGTCAAGATGAGTATTCTCTTGCAGTGGACAACATTAATTTTGCAGTATTTGAGAATTGTAATAAATTTCAGCAGTTTTTAGATGCAGATATAAAACAGCTGACTGCAACGCAAGGAAGTACTTTTGAAAGATATCCCTACTTGTACGAATCCCCTGTGCTGTAAGGTTCCTCACTCGCGGGTGCTGTCAACGGGAGGATCTGTTTCGATGCAACTGCCCTCTTTTCTACCTCTCGAGACTTGCAAACTTTTGACATATTCCTCTTACTCTTATCATTACTCCTCATGAAGGTTGGTGTCTGTCTTGGATCCTTCCACCTAAAAGGCCATCCAAATAAGCTCCGACATTGATGACATATTCTCAACTCTTGACTAGCACGTTAGGTACATGCAAATCTGCACCACCCACTCAATCTCAACATCCATATGCTATTGCTTGAACAGGCTGAGATTTGAACTCAGCTTTCTGTCGCTTTTTTCTTAGTGTACATCTTCTAATGAATTGTATTTTAACTGCTGAATTTCATCGCTTCTTTTGTTTGGCACTATTGATTCGTTCTTCCAGAGACAAGTACTAAGCGTACCAAAGCAAATCTATGTCAAGTTGTGATGTTTGGGAAGAAAAATATTGACAACAAAGTGACCACATAGAGGGTAATGTGACCATCCTCCCGTTTATCACCTGGATGAAAAAAATGATAAAGTAAAGAATATTTTGTCACATTAAAGGAGTTGGTAAGAATCATGATTTTTTTATTTTTGACCAAGATCAAATTTCTGGAAAACACCAATTTTGACAAGTGCAACTAAGCCACATGTAAACAATGTCAAGAAAACTGAGAAGTGACACCTATATCACTTCTTTTACAAATCAGTGGTGATTTGAAAAAAAAAAACAGGAAATTTTATATGACATTCGGATTCATTTGAAAATTGTATAACTCGCTGTGGTTAAATTAAAGTTGATTGTGTTGTAATTAATGCATGATAACCTGCTCTAACCCAGAGTAATCAACTTTTAGAAAACCATAGTCATGAAAATATTGAAGAACATTTCATTTTTTCATCATCCATCCACTGCGCAGTCCCACAAAATGAACAATTTAATTACATTCATTTGGAAATTTGTGCAAAATGATATAAATACAAGAAACATCATGATGATTTTTTGGACCATGAAAATTGTTCACTTAATCAATCAAGAACATGAGCAAGCATCATGATCAGAGAAAAAAAATACATGAAAAAAAAGAAAAATTATATGAAACTTTATTGCACGAGTCCGAGAAGCTCACATCATGCCTCAAAATGAAAAAAAGATTATATTTTGTCAGTTAACAGAAATGGAGAAAACAATGTGTTTCTAACCATCGTTGTTTGATAAGCTGACATCATGAGAAGAGAAGTGATAGTTGTATCACTTCTTCAAATAATCTCGTTGGGAGACAACAATGTTAAAAAATGTACCTTCTCTGAATTTTAAATGTTGAATTATTAAAAAGAGAAATATTATTGGGATCACAAATTCTGATACTCTTGTAGAGAGATGGCTCCACTAAGTACTCTGTTTCACGATTAACAAGGCATGCAAATTCTCATCAATTTTTAAAGATGTCCGAATCTTTAAACAGTCCTTTTTGTTTACCTCGTAAGTATTGAAGGTTACTCTAGCATTTCACATAGCAATGCAAGAACATGGAAGCCACAGTCAAAGCCATTTACTTGTTGTGCTACCTGCAAGATTGAATGATGGTGAAAGAAAGTGAAAAACATATGTCAAAAATTGAGTGAGTTATTATTAGATTGCATAAAGTAAGAAGATGAGATGAAGTGAGGAAAAAGTACCTTCAATCATTCATATACAAAAAAGTAGGTATATTTGATGACATCAGGAAGCATCAACTGCAACCAATGCTGAATTATAGATGTGATAGTGGTGAAAGATGTTCATTGCTAGCATTTTTGCAATGATAAATTAAAACCTACTTGGTTTCTACTTTGAAGTGGACAAGAGATAGCCCACTGTGTCTATCTTCCTCAAATGTGTGGATTGCAATCAGTAGGTATCTAACAAAATCCCAATTAATAACTTTGAGTTTAATCCCTCATGGAAAATGCAGTAGTTATTTCAGGTCCCTGAGGAGAGGTGACGTGAGAGCAGGTTAAAGAGGTGCATAAATTTTTTTTGATAAAATCCAAACCATCCAATTTGGAAAGATTTGTTCTTTGGAGAAGATAACCTATGTAAATGTTGACCTCATCACTGATGAGGAGTTGAGAAGGTCCAACTGAAGAGATTATTTTTTCTGACAGAGCTAGCAGAGAGATGTGGGGAAATATCATACCATTCATGGAGGAGGCCTTGGATTTGCACCTGAATGTTAACACTAAAAATTAAAAACAAATACTAAAAATTCCTTGGCTTGCTTAAACTCAAAAAGATAGCAGCTGAAACATCCGCCACTGCAGGAAGCGCGTCATGGCAGGCCTAGGGAGGATCCTCGAACATTTCATCATCTGCCATTAGAGAAGATCCAACAGGTAGTGGAACAGGCGGAGTAGATTTAGCACAAATAGGTGTGGTTGACTCTTGCTCATATGTTACAGTCTAATGGTGCCGACTAAATATTAAGATTGAGGAAAGCTCGAGGCACACTCTAAAAACAGAAGTCAATATCTGTTCAGATTTTTATATTTCAGGTTGTCATAGGTGACAAAGCATACCTTAGTTAATGGGAACGTATTTGTTAATCTTGTTGTGACTGCTAGAGTTCCACTCGTCTACGTGAAAGCGGTCCCTAATCTGTTTATGTACATGCAAGTTCATTGAAATGTGTAATGCTTACCAGCGGATGGAAGGTCACTTTTCGTGGTATTAATGTTGATTTACAGTTTTTCACTTTGAAGGATAGGAGAATTGTATAGAGCTGTCATATTTTACGATGAACCAGTGGTCATGTTATGTCATTCACGTCGCTATACTTGACAGATGGAAGGAAGCTCTGTTATCTCATTGTGATGTAGACTGTCAGCGATATGTGATAGTCTTTACCACATCCATAGGAGGGACACAGCAAAATAACAAAAGGGATGGGAAGACCCCATCAAATCGTACAAGGATGTAACCAAACAGGTAACCACATCCATTCCTATAGGCTTTGTGTGCGTTCGAGTGTATCCATAAGTCTCGAAACTCAATATGGGGAGAATCCGAGTGCCACGAAGAATAGGGATATATCAGTTGAGTCGGTCTTGGTAACCTTAGACAGGCCGAGTCAAGTGACTTTGTTTTCATACTTTTCGCCAGTTTGGTGCTGATTTTAGCCTGAGTAGGAAAAAGTTAGATGTTTTGTTTGATATCATACTAGATCTCCATGAAGGAGTAATACATATTGACTAGTACTTGCAAATTTCAACATTTCTCATTTTCTGGGCTAATTTTACAATTTTGGACTTACTAACGGATTTTCGTTTACTATCCCCAGAATCGGAAGTATTTTATCATAGATAGTATAAGGTCCACAGAACATATCTGCAGAAGAAGCAATCAATTGTTTAGTTTACTTCTCAAATTTAGCTCATTTATTACTGGTTCATTACTTCTAAAATCTTTGAAGTTCTTTGTAAGTACAGGTCTGGAGAAAGAAATAAAATAAAAATTAGTGGAAGTGACAACACGGGTTTGATCCATATTAATAATCTTCCCACCACAGCACTGTTTGAGCATTTTATCAGTTGATTCTCGTGGTGCATATCAGGTGGAGAAGAAGTTTTGGTTACAAAACTTCATACAGAATGTCAGAAGATTTCCCTTTTAATTGTTCGTTCCGCAATCGAGTTCTAATTGAAGGACAAAGAAGGAATTTCGGAAACTCAAACGCTTTGCACATTTCTTGGCAAAAAGGTACCTGCAGTGCTGCACAGCCTTCGAAGTCCAGCGACATCAGCTTGAAGGGCGATTGGCAACAAGAATATCATTATTAAACAACATAAAGAAGCGGAAAGTCGTGCTGAGTAGGAGGTGCACATAAAGCTGCCCAAGTTCACAACATCCGTTGCTACAGAAAGAATGGAGAGTCAACTACCGTTACACCTAGAGCAACTAAAACGTAAAAGCTCTGAAAGGTGATTGTGAAGGAAAGCCCCACTGCAACTTGCGCATAGTGGATTTGATGATGTGCACATTAAATTCAAAAGAAATAACAATACAAAATTTCAATCGAGGCTGCAGCAGCAGCAGATGTGGTTTGGAAGACCTACTTTCGCTACATAACTTGCTCTCATGAGGCCAGGGACAAATACAACTATTCGGCAATTTATGAGTCGTCTTTCTTTACATCATCAAAGCTGAGAAGACATCTCCCTCAATCCCCTGTTCCCACGTCAGATATTTTAAGAATACATTTTATACATAAAGAACACCCCAGATTTTCTCCAAAGGTGTCCAGCAGCAGAGTTTGAATCATTCACCTTCAACTCCTATACGTTGCCGGAGGAGCAAACAAAGACTCTGACTCAGACACTGTTTCAGCATCATGTAAGATATCGACAGCACATGTTCACGGTGGATCGATCGATTGACGTCCAAGTAAAGAGAATTGCCATGAGTCTGGAACGTGATGCAGTGTTGAGCACGAAATGAAAGTATGTATGTCTGTCTTGGGATTCAGGCTCATATACGAGATATGAAACTCGTAACTGCTTCGTCCGATGCCTTTCCCCCAGTCAAACAAAGTCGCTCTTTAACTTCCCATGTGTTACTTACACGACATGGAAGAGGAAGCTCGTAACTTTTGTAGGAACACTGATCCTCCTGTTTTTGTACAGGAGTTGATTTGTCATTGACTCTTCGCGGGCTCTTAATAAAGTCAACTCTCTCTCGTTATAGTATTCTCCTTTCTACCCACTCCGAGGACGTCGAGAGGCTTCAAAAGAGTCCAGCAGCTTTTTGCAGTAGAGTCGTTGTGTCACCAGGTTGAGGGGCCATACATAGTATTGGTAGCTTTCCTTCCCAGGTTCAGGTCACGTGCTGGAAGATCTTATGGCAAGAGATCGAGTTTCCTGACTGAGGCTCGACGATGAGTCACGTCGGATCAGCATTAGAGGCAGCTACCAAAGTCTGAAGGGCTAGGTGCAATCAGATCTATGGACCAACGGAGCAGATTCCGTATTGCAGTGGGCATTGGACCCAATCGGATGGTGATTAACCGTTAAGCCATGTAAAGCAACCGTAGGAGGCAGGGACGTGATAGAAAGGAGTGCCACATTGCCGGGGAGGAGTTTGAACAAGTCAAGAGATGGTCTCAGAGTCGTGTCAAGTCTATGAGGACGTTCAAACACTTAACAGATAAGCTTGATTACTTTACTTCCATGATTATACAATTTTCGGTGCCCGGGAATGTGTTTAGTCTTTGGGTCCTCCTGCATGCCGCAAGACACAACGTTGTTGTGATCGTCTAATCAACTTCCAAAGAGTATTGCATTTTGGAACTGCAATGCTCTTGAGCACCTCCGCGAGCATGGAAACCTCGAAGATGTCGGACTTTCGCACCAGAATACAGCAAGTTCAGTAATCCGTATTTGTCATTCTGGCAAAACCTGAATTATCCTTCTCAATTATGAACCACACTTCTCCTTTTCTGAACGTCTTGAGAGCTTCAAGAGCAACGGATGCTGAGGTGTATGCGAGTGGAGTCCACTGCACGCGAATTCAAGCGCAGACCGACGAGAGTTGCACCAAGATTCCCATCGCAATTGTCGGGTAATCACTGGTTGAGGACTTCGTCAATGGCTTTTTTTAGCAATAAACGAGCAGCTAACTGCAAGTCTGGTCTATGTTCTTGAGTGGTATGTTCATCGTATTACTCTTCCTTGCAAACCTTCGATATCCTCCTAATGATGATGTCAGTTAATATCTCACGAGTGGTGGGTTACGACAGTATAACCTCACTCTCCTTTGTCGGTTGGAGCGGGTGACACTATCAGGGCAAAATAAACTGCAGCCAACTGAATTCAGCAGGACCGCTGCTCACCACGATCTGCAAATTCGCAAGAAGTTTAGCAGAAACTCGGCTGAGCAGTTGCAAAACCCTAACTACGACTTTCCAGGTCACATATACTCATCGTCTAACGAAAGCACGGGGCAGGAAGTCCATGGATAGTAGTAGTCATCAAGACTTTAGGTGTTGGGTCCCCTATGGACCTAAATTGCTTGACATGGATTATTACCATTTAAAGTGCCCTAGTGCCCAATATCTCATCCTTGGTATTATGGGATATTAGAAAATTAAATATGGAATATTCTTCTAGTATGCTGAAAGTTTTTTGCATAGAGCAAGCGGTGTATACCACTATTGAGATTTATCATAAAACTCAAGATGTTTCAGTTAATATAGCTGGAATTGTTCACACCTTGCTTGTGGAGACTAGTATGAGTTAGAATAAAAGCTTTCTACTCAAAAAGTTATCTGTTAGCAAAAAGATATTATATCTTCTACCTCTAGTGTCTATGGAGAGGAGATTTGAAAAATTTAGATTGGTCCCAAAGGGCCACGATGAGAAATACATAGGGTGTAGAGGTTTATGAGGAGTTGAATAAACTATTTTGTCTTCAATATGAAGGATTTAGATTTAGGGTTTAGGTTTATGAATGGACTTGGTAAACATATTAACTTGACAACTGATGAACATGTCTTATGTCGTCCCTATCAACACAGCAGTATGGAGAGAGGTTTCATCCAAAGTATGTGTCAAGACCTTCTTGACTCTCGATTAGTGGATATATCATATGTAGACTATGCATGTGTTGTTGTGATGTCACTCAATGAGGATATACATTGCAATTATACAAATAGACACATATGTGGTGATTACCGATCTATTCATTCATAGACAAAATCTGATTGATATCTTATGCTCACACCTAAGAAGATCTTTGATGTGGTTGGGCATGCAAAGATTTTCAGTATATTGAATTTACAAGAAAAATATATCATAAGTTACAGATTTGAGATGAGGATAAGGCCAAGATGGTCTTTTGGGCAATTGATTTGAATGGCAAAGATGTGTTTAATCAATGGAAGTTCTTACCATTTGGGTTGAAGAATGTACTTGTTGAGTTTGAAAAACTGATGAATAGGATCTAGCTGGACTTGATTGTGCTTGAGCCTACATTGATGATATTCTGATATAAAATGATTTAATGGTGGAGCATGAGATATATTTCCGTGAGGTATTTGAGAGATTGATTGCTCATAAGATCAAGAATGTGGGACAGCCAAGAGCTACATTACCCATATTGTTGAGTTATCTAGCATTCTACACCTACAGAGAGGGAGGACTGGCCTTGTATGAAATCCTTACTTGTAAATGAAAGTAAGCTATGGGCTTTTGAACTAGTTTTACAACAGTATCGACTCATACAAGATCTTAAACTTCTTCCCTTTTTTAATCGTATTTATTGGACAAAGTGCAATAAAAAGCTTAAGATAAGCAACTAAAAGAGTACCCAAAAATTTTGCACTTGCCATGTTAAACTTGACAAACACTTTTTTTATATACTTTTTTGCCTCAATGTAACTTTCCTTCCTACTTATCTCTATGAATATCTATGCCTAATATCTTATTGGCTGAACCCAAATACTTCATGCTAAAAGTTAAACTCAATCTTCAACTTAGTAAAATCATATTTATTTTCAGTTACAATGAGCATATCATCAACGTACAAGACAATAATAATCAGCCTAAAATTTGCACTACTTATCCATTTCAAATACACACATGGATCATATACATTTTTTATTAATCCTTGTGAACATATGAAATCATTGAATCTCTTGTTCCACTGCGGCAGGCTTTGCTTAAATCCGTACAAGAATTTTAGCAATCTATCATTCTCTCCTTCCCGTTCACCAAAAAATCTTAAGGTTATCACATGAAGATCACTTCATTAAGCAATCCATACAGAAACATTATGACAGTATCCATGTGATCAAGCAATAGATTAAACGGAACTACAAGCACATATAACAAATATATTATAAAAAACTTTGCTATCTCAGAAAAATTTCATTCAATGACACAACTTTCCTTTGTGTGAATCCCTTGGCCACCAACCTATCAGAAAATCTTCAAGACCAATCTTGAAGATTTTCTGATATGCTTCAATAGCTCCATCAATCACCCTCTAAACTCACTTACAATCCACCATTTGTTTACTTAGGGGCAAATCGGTGAATTTTCATGTCTTGTTTTCCTAATATGATTTCATCTCCTTGTGCATTGTCACATCCCAATCTTGCTTCTCACTAGAAGCTTTAGCTTCAGAAAAATAAAGAAAGATCTTCATCTTATGTGATCAGCGCATTACTTGAATCATCAACATCAGCTTAAGTAGCTTCAATCACTTGGTCTGAAGGAAATCAAGTAGCATGTCTTTTGGAGCATGATTTTCAACTACACTTTTCAATTGTTTTTTTGTTGAGGATTCAGGATGATTCACATGTACTTGTTCAATCTATAACTCACCATCAATCTAATCCATTTCTTGTTCCACTGAGGCTGGAACCTCTCCTTGTGATCCATCCTAAAAAATATCAAGATCAGTATCCTCCTCAACTATGTTCAAGACAAGAGATTTTCCCTCCGAGCATTCTTTCCATTTTTCAATGATCTAGATTCATTGAAAAACACATCCATATTGACAATCAATTTGAGACCAACAATTCCCATAACCTATAACACTTCACTCCACACTCATAACCATGAAAAATATATTTTTTGGCCTTAGGATCAAACTTAGTCTTATTTACCATGGGAGTAAGAGTATTAGCATAAGCATCATAACAAAATATTCTTAACATAGAGTAATGAGATATATGTTTGTATTATATTTCAAAAAGGGTCTTATACTTGATAACACTACAAGCACATAATTTTACCATATAAGTTGTGGTATTTATAGTAACAAGCTAAAATGTTTGTGATAAATCCATTTGACTCAATATAGTCCTTAACTCCTTCAATAGTGTTCAGTTGAGTCGCATAGCAACATCATTTAACCCCTGAGTATATGATGTGTTGAAATGATGAGTAATCCACTCCTTTTGACAATACATATCAAATTCACTTGAGATATAGTCCCTTCCATTAACTAAACATATATATTTCATCTAAGTCTCAACAAGGACTTTGCATTGCTTAAAAATGGCAAAGACTTCAGGATTCTTATGCATGAAATAAATCCATACATAACTTGATTAATCATCCATAAAATTTACATAGAATTTTTTTTAAAATATGAGGGACACGTAGATTGATCCCCACACTACAAAATGAACATACTCAAAAATAGCTTTAGAGATATGTACTTCAATATCAAATCCAACTCTTTGTTATTTGTCAAACACATAGTGCTCAAAAAATTTCAACTTGCATTGTCTCATATGAGGCAATAAGTTCTATTTGTGTAAAATTGCAAAACCTTTCTGACTCATGTGGCCAAGTCGCATATGTTACAAATCAAAAATTTCCTCTTGAGATGTAGTAAAAAATATTTTGCCAAGTATTGTAGTTCCTGCTAAAATGTAGAGATTCTTTTACATCTTATCTTTCATATGGATTACATTACGTGGGTTCCATCCACAACACTTGAAACACCACCATCAGCATCCCATTTGAACCATTTTGAATATAATTATCCAAGAAAAAATGAATTCTTATAAATAATAGGAATGTGAAGTAAATTAAAAAATTACATACTTTTCCATCAACCATTTGGATCCTCACACATCCAATTTCTACAATCACACAGGGTTGATCATTTTCCATAAAGACTAAACCATTTGATGGTGTGTAGATGTTACAAAAATTTTTAATTTGATACATGTGATAAGAGCAATTAGACTCTATAATCCATTCATCCTTTCCAATATTGGTGAAAGTACAAAGAGCATATTTTTTATTTTTTGTCACATCCACTTGAGCTCAAGATTTACTATGATCCTTACAACAACAACAATCTTTCTTCATATGGTATGATTTGAACATTTCTAACACTTAATTTTCTTCTCATCTCCAGAAATAGAATTAGATTTAAACTTGGTCCTATCCTTTCTAATAACTAGGTGTGAGTTTATCCACAAGTAACATTCAAAGCCATAGATGAAGAGATAGCATATGAGAAAACAAAAATAATTTTTATTGCATATCATCAGTGAACAATGTAGTTATAACCTCCTTGTACGTCATTGTCTTTATCACAATAAAGTAGCATGCGTGATAAGGACTCATATAATGCCAGCAAAGAACTCAAAAGTTGAATTGCCTTGTACTCATCACTAATGTCTTCTCCAATGTTCTCCAATTCCACAAGAAAATCATTGAATGCATCAATATGATCTTGGATTTTTTTATATTTTACCATCTTGAAACTCATTAGCTTTAGTGAAATGTGTATCCAACTTGAGAGCCCCTTGTGGTGGTATTTTACCCACATAGCTGCAAACAAATACCTCACAAAATCATGATGTTCCATTTGTTTGAACATATGAGGCTTGAGATACAATACCATGATATTCATCGCTTGATCTTGTATGTCCACATTAATCAGTTTTGGCTTGAGTACATTCTCCAAGCACATTGCCCAAATGACACTAATCACTTGTCGCTCCCACAAGACATAGTCAATTTGATTGTCAACCTTCTTCACTTCGACCGTCATACCACCTATCTTAGTAAGCGTCATTGGCTTACAAAAATCTTGTGATGCACTAGCATTAAGATCTACTTCCTCCACGCAATCTCGAAATTATCATTTAAGATACAAATGCCCCACAGAAATACTCATTATGTTGGCCTTCTCAACGATTAGTCAAAAAAACTAAAAAATTCAACCTTTTTTGGATCCAATTATCAGAACACCTTTGAGTAGCCTGCAAGATTTCAAACCTCCTACCTGAAGTTGCTGTCGGCTGTCCAAAAATGCTTTCCGCTACCGGAAGTGTTGTTGGGTATGCAGTCGCGGTTGTGGTTAGGGTGGCGGTGCTACGCTAGCGTCACTTGGCGCAAGCTTCACTTGGCGCAAGCTGGCTTGTAGGCACGGAAGTGACCAAGCTGATCACTCATGTCGGATAATCGCTAATCTCCTAAGTAAAATCCCAACTCAAGGCCAAATCTCCTGCCCCGAATTTCCTAAGGGTATATGCTCATACAAATGAACTCTTCTATCTTTCATGGCTATCACCAATAAATCCGATCTCTCGCACAAGCGATCAAAATTCTGCAACAACCTCTTATCCGTTGCATCTACTTCATATCATAGTAACTGAGCGATTTCAATTGGTAGCTTTTGTACACCCATTAGATTTAATCCTCCCCAGTTCCTAGAATTAACAAAGAACAAATTCGTGATGTCGTAACATCCATCAGTTTAGGTACATAGGATGTTCTAGATGTCTTTGACTCCGGTGAGTAAAACATAAGGCTAATTATCACATTACATGGGCAGGTCATGCCACCTAAGTGCACATCAGAAAAGAACAAGAGCAACTATCACGTGAACTTGAGCTGATCTCATGATCCAAAACTGCACCTACCAAATGAAAATCAAAAGCTCGGACAAGTATGAAAGGCTTCAGAGCGAGTGAAATGTCACATTCATGGATAACTGCAGCGGCGGGCCCTCAAACGAGGCTCTTCCCTTTAGGTGTTGGGACAAGAGAGTGAAATCATCACATAACGAAGAGCTAGTCTCCCAAACATTAGGAAACTATATTCACAAATGAGAACTCAAAGTTTTAATTATCATATCTCCATCTAGATTCACCAACGATGGCAGCTCGACCGTAGCCACCACCAACTTGGCCTCCGCTGTTGTACCTTGTGTCGCCGCCACCCCATAAGATTCTGAGAAACACCCCATTTACACTCAAAAGTCTTATTTCCCTCTCTATCTTTGAATCACCATATCAGAGTGACAAACCCCTCAAATGCATCCATTCTTGAGCCCATGTCCTAGCTCTTCCCGTCAACTCTCCAACCTCATACTCAAATCTCCAAATGTCCCCCTGAAAGGTCTCCAAAACTCCTCAAAACCTCAAAGAAGTTGCCCAAGTGCCCTCATTGGCCCAAACTCCAAGACCAATGAGAATGAAGAGTGTTATTTTGATCTCTAGTGTGGTCAAATTAGCTCCATATTAACTTAGAGCTTTACAACTATCCTAAACACAGTACTTAACCATCATAAACACAATATGAGTTGTCATTAATAAAGAGTCAAAATGACAACTCGAAGTGACTAAGTATGAACGGAACTACAAATGAAACCGGGAAATTTATAACTTGAGAATAATACTCCTTGCCAAAATTCCTAACAATCAACTCTCTATGGCTTATTTTTGGTAAACAATAGTGATGGATTAGAACCCACGTGTTGAAAACCACCACTACTGGTAAGTTCATATCCATAGTGCCCAAACTAAATCAAAATGTATATTGTTAAGTCCCAAATCACACCGTAGGAAACAATTGGAAGAAAAATCGGATCTGGAGAGTTTATCACTTGTTGCATAAAATTATCTCCAAAGTGATATACTAATCACACCCGAAAGTGATCACGATGAAGATATCGGATATTGATCACAAATGGATTGGTCATCGGTATATCTGGAGGATCATGTTGTCCTCTATCCATGTCCTACGTTGGCTCCACTTCGATCATATAAGCTCCTTAGTCAGCAAAGTGATGTGTCTAGATCTCTCCCATACCCTTTTCACCCTGATTGCGCTTTATATCTGATAAGGTTCAAGATAATATCTCTTGAAGCTTTTTCAACATCCTAGCCCTATAAAGTCGATCCAAGCGTGGGTTCTTAACAGTTTTACAATTCACCATCGCTTATCCTAACATAAAGTGTCATCGTCATGACAACAGCTCTGAAGATGACACATGTCATCATCTTCTCATAGTAGCCACGTCACAACACGACAACGGATTGCAATGTAGAGCAATGGAAACACATTACTTTCAATAGGCTTTATAATAAACTAAAGAGAGTGATATCCCATGCCACCTAGTATGGTAGACTCTTGCGCACTCCCTCACTAACATGTCAAAATTTGTATCCATAGCTCCGTATAACTCCAAAGCTAGATGAACAAAAAGGTAACTTCTCTGCATACCCCTATACTTGGAGACCTTGGTTGGTGTTACTCCAGTCTCCTCCTAACTTGCAAGATGGGTGTCACAAGTAGGATCGATAATCATCACATCTGTCACATTAACCTGGTCCTCCCGAACCAAGTATAGATCTGTCCTAACCCTAGTCGACTTCAAGGCATACTAACACTTCCTGCATGTGAGGTATTTAGCCTCACGTGCCAGAGCAAACACTACATCCATAATGGCATCATGGGTAGCAATCCTCTGCACTCCAAATGGACAACAAGTCATATGAACACCTACTACATCTAAAATGATACCATAGTCAAATATGAGTAATCAAGATGCAGATGATGGATCAAGTCAAGACGGAATCTTATCGATGTAGAGAAAGTAGCTAGTGCGAATCGGAAAGCCTAGATGCATGATCAAGCCAAGAGCCATGTACCATTGTCGGAGCAAGAGCATAGACGAGCCCTAGTAAGACGAGGAATGGTTGGATCCTCTAAGAGTGAATGTAGAGTCTACTGAAACTATCGGTACATCAAGATAGATTGTAGACTTCTAGTCCAATTGGTGACCAAAGAAAAAAAAGACGTGAGCTCATCTTATACTTCAGGGGTAAAGAATCTCTCGTATGTCATAATAATAGTTGTAAAAAAAATGATCTTGTATCTACATCCCTCGTATATATCTCAAGCATGGGCCTATCTGCAATCACAAATCGAGAAGATAGCAAATGTGCCGAGAATGCCCAACTAGCCAAAAATGCTATAGATACAATCTCCTTCATCGATAATAAGCCTTCCTCTCCACACAAAATCGGCAAAAATGTTTGTCTATGTGCCAAATCTCCTGTCACACACTTGAAGGTCCTTAGTCCAATGATGTCACCAAAGAAACCCATGATCCTCCTATCAAAGGATGTCAAACATGATATGAATGTATGTGAATGAGAAACTGTGTGAAGAAGGTAGGTGGGTCGATGAGCAATACTAGATGAGAGTATACCAAATATCACATACAGATCTCCTAGTAGAGGAAGGTCATTTACATGCAAAATATCCTTGGCAAGTACAACGTCTAGGTAGCGTGAAACAAAATCCTCATACCCTACTTGCACTCCTAAAATGTGTAAGTCATTTGTCGATGTCAAACATTCCTTTAGAAGTTAGAGATGAGGAGGAATGCCCAAAGGAGACCAAGTCCTACACTTTGACACCTTGACTCTCAAACCTACAAGATGAAGTTCGGTATTCAAGTAATCAAAGACTTGCCTAATGTAGTCTACAATACCTATAATGTGTATATCATCCGCTAAGGAGAGTAACATACAATTTGACACGGAAAAAATAGTAGAAAAGAGAGTTTGATAATGAGTTATGACAAATAGGGGTCCTTCCAAAGGATCTCCCTGTGGAGTAAATGAGCAACAGACTATAGAACAGTGACTCACTCCTACAAAAAACCATGCTGATAAAAGAGAGAAGAATGTGAACTGTAAAAAGACCATACAAAAAGAATGAGGATCAATAAAGGTCCACTAGCCTATCTAAGCTCTCTAAAAATAAATGCTCGTGAAACAATATTAAAAATGAGAGGAGTGTCAATGATCCAAAAGTGCAAGGCTCTACTTTGATCACTTTACAAAGCTATAATAACAATAATTAGGATTTATTTAATCAATCATATTGATAATACAACTAACATGAATACCTCATATAAATGGTTCACATGTATGCTACATCCATGGGCATGAGCAAGTATTTCATTAAAACTGAAAGTACATGAAACTCTATAAATAAACTAATCAAAGAGACTCCTTGATATATATGTAGCCTCCAGATAATTAACTTAACTAGCCTAATTTAACCATGGCTAAGTTAATTATAATTAAGAAGACAAAAGTTCATGTTAAAAAATCTACTATGGTATATCAATCAAAATCTTAGGAATTTGGGCTTGACTTAACTAGACGCACAAAACTAGACGCATTTTGTTCTATCATAGTTTATGTATAAATGACTTCTTTATACTATGAAATAAAAAGCACATCTAGTTTGTCCAAAGATGTGTATACAAGATCAGAATTAGAGAAATTTATGTGGTCTTGAAAACTAATGGAATCGTACATGTATTGTCCATGACGCCTACAAGTGTCAAATATAATCTCAACAAGGGTTAGAGACAATAATTTACTCGTTGGGAAAAATGAGGCTATACAATTGTTCCAAATATAATCTGAATATGGGTTAGGGATAATAATTTACTCGTTGGGAAAAATGAAGTCATACTATTATTTAGGACTCTTGTAAATGAGAGGGGTTTTGCAAATTTTACTGTATGTTAGACGTATACATACTACCTCCAATTCTTTGGCATGAAAAGAAATTGGTGGTCGAACAGTCGACAAATATTTTTTCATGACCCTAAATCCTAAACTTGATCCCTGGCAAAACTTTGTCATTTGCCAGGAGGTACCTATTCCGTTCAACTAAATTTTATGTGGGTCCTGACCCTGCTTTCAGAAGCCAAACTGATTCATACACAGTGTGCAACTTTTGAAATCAATTTTTTTATTGCTTAGCAACAATCATGACAATCAGTATTCGAAATCTGGTAAAAATCAGAGTTCGATATTTGTATTCAGGGTATCGTTCAGCTCCCATCAGTTAGAATTCAGCTTTCTGCTGCTATTCGACTTGAAGGAACCATCCGCACTGATTCTGCAACATGATCTTTTCCGTCATCGCATGAACGTGCTCGATTAATTTGGAGTTGACTTGAATAGCACGATTACACTAAAGGATTTAGGCACCAGTACGAACATTATAGTACAAGTGCCTTCAATGATTCATTATACCAGTTGACAGAGTCATTGAAATCGCCCGATGATTGTTAGATAAAATGAGGGAGAGATTTTCCCCATCGGGCATCGCCCTACCATTTTCTCCGTGAGAGGACCATTATCTCCTACCATTGTACATTAATGGTTAAACAGTTTCATTATAGCACCCATTACAGAGTTGCCAAATGCCAGACACGGAGTGTTGTTTTAGTTGTATTTTCAAGGACACCAAGTAATATAGCAACCAGTATGGGAAGACCCCATCAAGTTATATGACACGCCGGGGTTTTATAGAATATGCATATCCCTACACATGATCATCAGACTTCGCACTTGATGATCACCTCTGACTTGCATTCCAGTTCCAACCTCAGCTGCCGCTGACGCTGATGCTACATTCAGACTCGCTCGATGGAAAGTTAGATAGCCCAGACGTTCAGCTAGGGCTCTTCCATCGAGATTTGGTCATCAATCACCAAACTTTTGAAATGCCACTCACCTTTTGAATGATGTACAAGAAGGATTGGCACCAAAAGAATATCACTTTCTCTCTCGCTGGCAATCATGGCATTGTTAAGTTGGCTGTACTAGATCTTTCCGGTGCTTTACACGGGAATTTCAGCATTTGTTTAAAGTCTTAGTCAATTTGAGTTTGATCGTTCGATTGTCTATTATCAATTAGGACCGGCGTTTTGGCGACAACCAATTAACTGAACTTACAAATTCTCTCCGTCCATTGAGCAACTCACAAGTATTTCTGGAGTTGTTTACATGGGATCAATAATCAAGCGGCAATTAGATTTGGTAAACAACTCCAGATCATTGTCGCTTGCTACACTGCAGTGTAGCAAGCGACAAGGAACTGTACTGCAGTATTGGAGATCGATCCCAGAGGCGGAGGAAGGGACAAAGCTTACTAGAGGACGACGGCTGTTCACTTCTTCTTATCACTGGGAGTTGGGCGACACTTACTAGAGGACAACGGCTGTTCCTTTTGGTCTTTCCCATCTTGCCCGACACACATGCATGACATTCGAAGTCGTAGTCCAAGACAAGAAGATGATGATGGTGTGACGAAAATCTTGAAGTCTGACATCATTCTGAACGAAACTTACGGAAGTCGAACTAAAGATGTGATCAGTTGAACTCGCATACCAATCATCTGCGAAGCAGCGGAAAGGCTCTACTCTCTCTCTCTCTCTCTCTCTCTCCCTGTACAGCTTCGTAGAAGAGCTTGATGATTTCTCGACAGGAAGCGCGAGGAATGATTGAATGGATGGCCGCCGATTGCCCGCAACGTTTTCGAGGCGGAAGAAGTTTTTATCTTCCCATATGTTTTTTATGTCAAAATGCAATAGACACTAGAATCCAGAATGCCTACCCAACCGAAACCGACATGCCCTTGAAACAGTCCGAGATATTTAGAATTCCTATGTCAGCTTAACTGATGGAGGAGGACCGAACTACGGATGGACGGATTGCTGGCATGATGGACGAGACCAGTGGCACATTGAATGTATCTGTTGAGGGATCTACAAAGAACTAGCAATGAGACTCCGAACTGATGAGGGTTGACTCTCTTAAGATCTGAACTTGAGATTGGCGTTTCATAAAGTGCAAATTTGCACCAGAAGATACCACGACAGGTAGCGGTAGAGTTAGCTAGCCAGCTGAGTGGAGGTAGAATGCAAAACCTACTCTCATCTCTCGTCCAGACTCCAAAGTCCTCTAAAAGTAGTCAGCAGCTCATCAGACCTTCCGGTCCAGTCTAAGCCAATATGGTCTGGTCTGGTCTACCACTGTCTACTCGGGTCTGGTCTTCGTGCACTGACGACATCTAGCATAAGAAAAACATGGGCTGATGATATCTCACCGCGGTGCCAGACTTGCATATTCGCCGTAGTTCCTCAAAATTGTCCGCTTTGGAGTTTCGCCAACCTCTCTATGATTTTTATGATGATGAGCACTTTGAACGCCTCGCCTACAATGAACCCCTAAATATTCCTGCTCAGTAGCCTTTCCACGGGTCTTGGACTCTTCCTCGGACTTGCTTGTTTCTTATTTCTCTTGCTCTACTGCAGTGAGTAGGTTTCTCCTCATGGAGCTCCGTAGCCTCTTGAGGTCGACCGCAAGCAAACTACAGTGCAGTTTTGGTGATACATGCATGGCATGGCTTGGCATGTCCTTGGCAATTAATGACAGCTGCCATAGCTGATAGTTTGGTCACCTTGGGTGGGCTGGAGAGCAGAGGATTGCGCCCAACAAGGGCGAAGGCACTGGCACATAAATCAAGAATTTAATCAACTTTACTGAAGGCTGCCCATAAACGAGGAATGGAATAAAAATTCCAACTATTTTTTATTTGGGTGAATTGATTCGAGGGCTTGATAGAGTTTCTAAAAAGAAAAAATATTAATTTTTCACAATGTTTAATAGAGTGTTCAATTACTTTTAAATACAAGGTATGAATATAAGTAACAAATGAATTGCATGAGCATAGCGTTAAAAGTTAAAATAGTTATCAAAATCAAGAAGTTCTTGACTTCTTTATGCTTCTTACCTTGATCTTCACATTCAGTTTGGCTGTACATGTAGGAAAGATGTGCCATTCCGGACCCTCGCCAACTTCCAATGTTGGTGAGAACACTCTCACAAACATTGGTAAGTCCTAGCCCCATCTTACCTACCTTTTGGTTTCATCCATATACGCCTTGATGGGTCTTCCCATCCGGTTTGTTATTTTAGTTATACTTTGACGCCATAGCTTCATGCGTTTGTGGAGGCAGCCAAATGGTTGCCCGAGGGAACTGTAACAAACCTTGGACCTTCTTCAAAAGCGCATGATTTAATCGTCTCACCAACAGCCACTGCCTTCGGACTTTGCTCATAAACACTCGAGTCTCGACTACTTTTCACTGAGTCACACGTTCATTATCTTAACTAAGACATGCAGCACAAGGAACATACAATAGTGCGCTGATCTGCAGTCACCCGCACTACATTGGTCACCTTACAATGTGCACATTGGCCTGGGTCACGATGTCATTACACAGTGAATGAAGGATCAAAAGGGTTGCTGCTTTTCTAGCCTGATCGATCAACAGCCCCTCTGAACCGGCCTATTAAGCTATGATGATGTGAGAAGAGTTCCTTTGGACTGGATCACAGCCCATGCATGCAAATTTGCGTGTCGAAACCAAAGCACAAATGGGCGCTGGCACAATAAGTTTTTTATAGTCCGGCGACCGAATTTGAGGGCCACTATTTCGATTGTGTGCAGTGAGAGAGAGATCGGCGACACAAGGCGCGACAGAATCACACAGACCACTCTCCTGCCTCTGTTCTCGAGCGCAGACTCTTGCCGAGTTAATGCCAGACCCGCGAGCCCTGCTCTTGGTCGAGGGTCGACGCTATTGATCACCATCATTCGTGCTGCCAACCAAGCATTCACGACACGACGACATTTCGCCCCATCTCATCTCGTTGCATAGACCCCCATCAGTAGCGGCGCTACATCGGCCATCACCTCGCCATTTCGGACAAACTCGAGGCAGAAACAACTTCTGGCTGAGGGTCCAAAGAAGGCTCCCAGACCTGCAGAGACCAAAAGGGCCCACAGCTACTGTTAGAGAAAAAGTGGACCACCTCCTGGGGACACGTCTTGGCCTCCTCTCGGCGATGGCCAGGCGAGGACGAATCCATCCCACTCGGGTTCAGTGTCGGGACTGTAGTAGAGTGCATTAACGTCCTAGGCGAATTCTGGTGCATGAATAAATGAGTGAATGAGTAAGTTAGTAAATGAATGAAGAGGAACGTGGAACGGCCTTCAGGAGCTCTCGGTATGAAGATATTTTAATCAACGCTCGAAAAGACTGAGGGAGGGCGGATGATCAGAAAGTGTAAGGAGCTGGAATAGTGGAATTCGAAGCTCGTACGGGATGTTCTTCACTCTCAAAAGGCTGTCAGAGGCCCGTACGAAAGTGAACTTCACTCTCACTCTCCATGTCTCTGTGCAAGCGCAGTTGTCACCCTGGTCCTGGGCCCTGTCAAGTGGATACAGCAGTGCGGCCAGTGTGTGAGAGAAAGAAGACGATGAGGCTCGATTATGCAGATTCTGTTTCTTGCCTTCAGTTCCTTGTCCTTCTTCTGAACAAACTCCAGAGAATAGATCTATACTCGTCAGTGAACGCGCTGAACTGCGACGAGACTTGTAATAGTGGTCTTCGAGAACAGTGACAATCAGTTTCAATGCCGGAAACTGTTAAACTGTAATTTACACTGCGCTGGTTCAGACCTGGAGCAAGCGCACGAGATTCCGATGCTATCGTCTCCAGACTTAGAGATCTTCCTACACTACCGGGAGACCACTGGATACGATTTCGGAGGAACACCAAAGCAAGCTCATCTAAGCACTCGTCCACGAATCTAGAAATCTTATTGTGAGCAATTAGACTTAGAATAACCCCCGGGGAAACCGAGTAATACAGCAAAAAGGACGGGAAGACCGCATCAAGTACGGGGATGAAAGGGGACTAGAATATCTACCAAAGTGAATCCAAATGTTTGTTGTGGGTTTTATAGAAAGAGACGACGACGATGATCGTTTCGAAACTAGGATGGCTATTATTTAGAGTGGGGGTGGGGCGGTAGCTGTAGGTGGCGACAGGCTCCAACTTAGCAGGCGACCAAATGGCTGATGGGTAGAAGCCTTCAACCTGTCTAGCGAGTGTTGCACTGCAGGCAGAATCTTTCAGAGATTCAGGCCCTGCAAAGCTCCTTTCAGTCGTACCAAAAGTTGCAGTAAACAACCCAATTGCAGCTGGAATGAGAGAACATGATCATTGAGATTCAGGTTCGACTCTATTAATTTATTGTGTGCAATGGACGATGCAAACAACGCCACAATCGATTCAGATGCCCCAGGTACCGTGTGAGAACCGTGGGTTGGCGCAATGTGTGTCCCAGCTGATACGAGACACACATTTCATCCAAAGACCACCTGATCGATGATCACCCACATTCTATTCCAAGGCACAAGAATGTTAAAGAGTGACGGAAACGCTTAGGTCACTTAGTTGGTACTTAGTTGTTCCAGCGCTCAGACACACGTTGCATTCAGTGTAAGGAACAACGCAGTCCTGAGGAAACATTCCAGTGGTGTAAGAGAGAGCCCACACTGAGCCACGGACATAAGTTGCGCAAGCGGGAGATTCATTGCTAGTTTAATATAAATGTATTTAAAAAGTTAAATGATGGCCCAGATTAGCGTCCTCGAGTGTTCACGCCCTCCGTCAAACAAAATCTAGAAGCCACAACCGTAATATGCAGATTCCAGATGTGTGAAAACAGCGTAAATGAGGACCCATTGTTGTTCATTGGCAACAAATATTCTTCTAAGGCGTGCTGCGGATGTGCGGGTGCAACGTCACATTCAGATGGCTGGAGACCAGAAGCATCATTAGGATTCGTCTGCTGTTCGGAGGGCTCTGCATGAGTGGACTGATAATTCGATTCTTACGCACCCAATGAAGCTGTGGGAATAAGTTACAGCAGCATCTCGAAGGTTTCAGAAGCTACAAGTTGCAAGAATTTGAATTCTGGAACTCCTATGGCTCGATGATGTATTTTTGGAATCGTACCTAGTACCTACTCGCGCATGGTACGTATGGCTGTGAGCAACGTGGAATATGACTAGGGACAACACCCTTCATCAAACGGAACCCCGCTTGATACACTGCGTACACTTTTGCGCTTATCCCCAGTCTCATTTAGAA
Source organism: Marchantia paleacea (assembly GCA_014180765.2). Taxonomy (NCBI): domain Eukaryota; kingdom Viridiplantae; phylum Streptophyta; class Marchantiopsida; order Marchantiales; family Marchantiaceae; genus Marchantia; species Marchantia paleacea. Next base: position 3,477,542 of record MUAA02000018.1, read on the forward strand.
TATTGGCGTTCATGCGCTTCCCGAATCATGGATACTGTACAGATGTCCATGCTTCCATACTCCAGATACTATGTTGCGTTCTTGCTCGTACTGTACTCATATCGTACCTTTCCTTCTAGAGACAGGTACGTATGCAGGCTTGAGAGATTAGTTGACTCCTTGTACGCATTCAATGCCAAGTTGCTTGCAGGATCAAGAGCGTTCGATCTCCTTCCTGCTTCAATTCTTTAGGAGTAAATTCTTGTGGAAAAAGATCTTTTAGAGTAGATATTAATAAATGTACCGGCCTTGCTCGAGCAGAGCTTTTTCGGCTAACTTTTGAAAACCACATAGTATATGATTTACAGAAAGGGCGCACCTGTAGGAGTGACCATAAGTTCAATTATATACCCTAGAAGCTGTGATGAGAAAACAGGGGGGGTGAGTAAGATAGCAAGACAGTATGGGAATACCCCATCAAGTCCTACAGGGATGCAACGAAGGGGGTAGGGTGGGGCTAGCCCCATCACAATGTGAAATATGTCTTACTTACCTAACATGTCCGAATTATATTGATCAAATGGTCTAAGAAAATATCACAATTTCTTTTAATATCGAAGGAGCATGTCTTAAGTAATAACGCACTCTTAGGACCCCTTTGCTTACAGCATAAGCATAATGTTGATAGGTCTCCCTTAAGTAATAACGCACTCGTAGGAGCTCTTCGCTTACAGCATAAGCATAATGTTGATAGGTATCCAGCAGGGGACTAAAGTTAGCGCCAAAGACCAGAACTTCTTAAATTACGAATGAGGTAGCAATGGGGATTACAGTTAAAGGTATGACATTAACATAGCTTGTACACTTCAATAATTTATTTAATTTAGGAAAGAACCTAATTCTTTAAAAAAATACAATAAAATAATAAAAAGTACTAGAAGACCCATCACGGCTTACATGGAGAAAACCAAACGAGTAACATGGGCTGATTCTTTACCACGTTGAGAGGTATATGAATCATCCAGAAGTTTCCCATATAATTGCTTTAACAAGTGGCGATTCTCTACTCCCTCTGTATGCCGGTTGTCAGTTGGGACCCGCTTAATTCGAGTGCATGTAATAAAGTCCTCTCTATCTCGCTCCATCTCTGTCTCTAAGTCGCACTTTTCGTGGGTTTCTCTCTCTCGGTTGAGGACAGAGAGGCAGGCAGGCATCCATCATTGTCAGTCTGCAGCATAACGAACGATCAATAGGAATTTTCACATGATGGTGCAACTTGTTTCTCCATAATCGTCGGGAAAGCCCCATGCCTCTTACCATTATCTTATCCAGTGTTCACCCACAGAGAGACTTATGATGAGATGGCTTGAGTACTCTGAGTTCGATATCTACTTGGAGATGGTCCATAAAGGGCAGCGCCGGACTGACACTGACGGCTCCCTCTCTCTCTCTCGCTCTCCGTCCCTCCCTCCATTAGATTTCCGGATAATCCTAAGAGGAAAGGCTTTTGTTTATTCTTCTAAGAGACAGAAGATATCCTTGTGTTTTCCAGCGAGATAAGATTCCTCGTTCCTTTCGTCATCAGAGTCATCATTATGCTCACCGTACATCAACGTGGAGGAGAATAACGTGAGTGTACCCGCCACATACAGCCAGCAAAGTGCACCCATCTCCTTTCTCCCAACGTCCCCGAAGATGGTGGCGTCAGCCTCGCACTCATGGTCACGAATCTGAAGAAGCATTTATTGATTTCATTTTCCGCCCATTGCTTGATCCCTTCGCGACACAGCTGATCGTTCATCTATTTATGTTTCGACCAATACAGCTTTGTGACCTTATAACTACTTTATCGCAGCAGAAATTATCGCCTCTTGAAACCTCCAAATTGGACAGCAGGCCAAAACAGAAGGTCCACTTCTTGAAGATCAAATGGAAGGCTTGTATGAAGAACAGTAGAGAGATGTTCGCATTTCTGAAAATTCTTTCTTACTGGTAACTGTCACTGGCAGAGAATGAACTCTAGTATCCCAAGGGCCAAGATCAGATATGATAAGCTCAAGCCCTTTTTGGGTACAATTTATGAGATCTCTTTTTCCATGTTTCCACATTATTATTTTCTAAAGAGGAACGTGAAGGACTCGGAACCTTTGTTTTAAATATTCTATCTGGATTACCCTTTCATTCTTATTTGTCTTTCTGAGAAAAGCCTAAACAACCATTATAATTATAACATGTGACGAGTTTTCAAGTCAAGGATCCCTATCTCTTAGAAAATCTGAATAGTTTGTGCTTTAAGAATTATTTTTGTCCTAATTGCTTTCTGTTTTGAACACCCTGCAATCTCTTAGATGGTAGAGACATCCACCCAGTTTGCCTCTAACACAAGTATTACATCTAATAGAAGTTGAACTAAAACTTAACTCTCTAGAAAAGTTTATCCAACATGCATGAGAAGTTGAGAACTGAGAAAAGAGAATACGTTAGGAGGCCGAGATCATTTCTTCAGATATTGTAGGGTTATACTTTGCAAAAACATAGAGAGTGAATAGATAATTCTCTTCATTTTTCAATTTGGGTTCCATTGGTACCTAAATTGAACGGTTTGTTACACTGTGGATACCTCACATGGAGGAAGCGTTGGTGTCTTGAAGCCAATTCGGGTTAGGGCATACCTATATTTGGTTCGGAATGACCAGGTTATTATGGCAAACGTGTTGGTTAGCCATCCTACACATAACACAGGTTAGCAGATGATCATCTTCTCTCCTCGATGGATGACAAATGATGTGGCAGTAGCCAAGGTCTCCAAGTATAGGGGTATGCAGAGAAGTCACCTCTTTGTTCCTCTAGCTTTGGAGTTATATTGAGCTATAGACATCCACTCCAACATGTTCGCGAGGGAGGCACGAGAACCTACCATACAAGATGGCAGTGGATATAACTCCCTTTTAGCTTATTGTATAGTCTATTTCAGGTAATATATTTCCTTTGCTCTCCAGAGAACACTAGCTGATGCAATCCATAGAGTTATATTTTTTCGGATGCTTATGTTGTTTTTAGAATATTTTGACTAGATAGTTTGAATATCTTAGGTGGAGTAGGACATATTTTCCATTGTGATGATTTTGGGGCCTAGCCCCATGTTACCCATTTGGTTTCATCCATGTATAACTTGATGGGGTCTTTCCATCCTTTTTGTTATTTAAATGTGTCCTTTGCGTCCCGTTTATCCAACACCGACAGGAATTAAATTTAGCACTATTTAATCACCGGATATAGCCATGGAGGACATCCTTTCAAGAAATTCGAGTTTACTAGTCTATGACTGCAAAGAATTTGGTACATGCAAATCAGTAGCAAATGGCCCAAATGTAACAAAGGTTAAGAAGCCTTCGTAGTTCAAGTTCAACTCAAATGGATAAAATGTAAGACCCAATATCAATCTTAGACTTTAAACCTTTAAATAATCAATCGTAAGCAAACATCACACCAAGATCCTTTCTACATATGACAAAGATAGAGTTTTTCGAGGAACCAAATTGTGATGTGATCACACTCAATTTGTTATTCTATATTGGAACTTTACTAACCAATTTCAGCTGCCGACGGAAGTCTTAGTACATACAATCATTGTCAATGAAGTAATCTTTATCTACTAAAGGTCAACAGTCATCGATATATAATATGCTCAAAAGTAACCGCATCAAAAAGAAAACATAAAGTTAGATATACATATATATTACACATATTCTCTACTCCATCTTCCAAAATGGAAATTTATAACTTCATCAAAATCTGTATTGAGTACACATTTTATCAAATATCCAAAAGAATTGTGCCATTTATTTTCTCTACTTATTAAAATTAATTTATTTTTTATTAAGAAATTATACGTAGATTAATCATTCAAATCCAATTTTCTATAGAAAGATAACACTATTTATGTTTACAGCTATTTTAATTGATGTAAACTGATTTTTAAGACTTTAATTTAAAAAATTATAGAAATATTATTTAATTTATAAATTGAATAATTTTACATAGAATGGTTTAATTGTAGGTCCGAAACATGAATACACGAAGAAAATATATGCAATCAAGAGTCGACACAAAAAATATGAGGTTCACCTCATTGAGGCTACGTCCACAGAATACACAGAGTCACTTTACTAAATAACCCTAATTTGTGTCACATAGAGCTTCTGCCAGCCCTCTTATATAGTAGTACCAGCCCTAGCCCTAGTCTAACTAAATATAGTCAAACTAACCAGAGTTATTCAAGATCTGAGTTAACTCCTAATAATCTCCCCCTTGACTCATGTCTTGGGGTCTCTAACTCTTGTTATCCATATACATACTCCGCGGGAAGTTCTAGAAGGAAACCTGAAGCATATGCCCTCTTGTAAACAAGGATTAACTAGAACTAAGCCGTAGCCTAACTAGGAAGGAGTAAATCACATACAAGAATCAAACAATTGCTAGAGTAACTCTACTAGTGCTCCTTGTGCAAAACCTGCATAGTAGCACAATACCTCCTGAAACTCTCTAAAGGAATAACTTTGGTCAAAGCATCAGCTGGATTGAGTTTACCGTCAATCTTGACTAGCTCAACCTTCCTATCAAAAACTGCATCTCTGATAAAGTGATATTTGATGTCGATGTGCTTCACCCTGCTATCCATCATTTGATTTGATGCAAGATGTAAGGCACTATGTCTATCACAATGGAGATTTACAACATCATATTTCAATCCCATCTCAGTGATAAGTCTATTCAACCAAATAGTCTCCTTTGTTGCTTCTGTTGCTGCTACATATTCGGCTTCCGTAGTTGACTGAGCTATGCACTTTTGCAAGGTAGATCTCCAACTAATGCATCCACCTCCAAGTGTAAACACATATCCAGTTGTAGACTTTCTCTTGTTCAGATCTTGTCCATAGTCAGCATCAACATAACTCAACAAGGATTTGACATTGTCCAATAAACCATCAAACAAAAGACCAAAATACTTAGTACTCTTGTGGTACCTGAGAATCCACTTCACAGCTTCTCAATGCACCTTTCTTGGATTTGAAATGTACCTGCTCACCTTGCCCATAGCTAGAGCAATATCAAATCTAGTGCACACCATCAAATACATGAGGCTGCTCACTGCCTTGTCATAGGGAATTGATGACATCTTTTTTCTCTCAGTTGCATCAATTGGACATTGAGCTCCTGAGAGCTTAAAATGTGCTGCTAAAGGACTCCACACTTCTTTAGAGTCTACCATGTTAAACCTAACAAGCACACGCTGAATGTACTTGCCCTGAATTAACTATAGCTTCCTCTTCTTCAAATCCATGTGAACATCCATATCTAATATCCTCTTGGACTTACCCAAATCCTTCATCTTGAATGCAGATTTCAGTTGCCTCTTGCATCTATCGACGTCGGATTATTTCTTTGTCAAAATGAGAATGTCATCCACATAGAGTAGTAGAATAATGAGGCTAAAGATCTCATTATTCACCTTCTTCATGTAAACACATGGATCAAACACACTCCGGGAAAATCCTTGTACTTTCATGAACTCATCAAACCTTGCATTCCATTGCCTAGGAGCTTGCTTCAATCCATATAGAGATTTGAGCAATCTATAAATTAACTTCTCCTGACCTTTCTTCTCATAGCCAGTAGGTTGTCTCATGTAGATTTCTTCCGTCAAAGATCCATATAGAAAAGCCATGACAACATCCATCTGATCCATAACTAGATCAAATATCACAGCAAGTGCACATACCATACGAATTGTAGCATACTTTGCTACATGTAAGAAGATTTCGTTGTAATCCACACCTTTCTCTTGTGGGAAGCCCTTAGCCACCAACCTGGCTTTAAAGATACTCTTCTCTTCATCCACTAGATTATCCTTCAACTTGTACACCCATTTGCTATCAACCAAAAGTTGACCCTTTGGAAGCTCCACCAGCTCCCAAGTCTTATTCTCAACAAGCGATTGCATCTCACGCTCCATAGCAATATCCCATTCAAGCTTATTGATAGAGGCATGAGCTTTTCTATATGAACAAGATTCTCCTTTTCCAAGATCAACGCATTGCCATCATCATTCTCAGATTCAATATCATGATCCTCAAGAATAGATGAATTAGCCCATGTTTCATACCTTTCAGGAGCTCTACTACTCCGATTTGATGATCTCCTAGTAGATGGTCATGGTCAATCTCCATCGTTTCGTGTTGTGTCTTGAGGCTCAGCAACGACAACTTGCTCCTCTAATTCCTGTTGTTCATGCATTTGCTCCATCTGTTCCAGAGCTTTTCCTTGTGGTGCATCATTAAACCCATAATGATCAATCTTCCCCTCAACAACATCCGTGAGTGGAGATTTTCCCTTGTCAGTACGGGGAGTCTGAGATATCTCCCCCTCTTTCAATGATTTAGGTTCATCAAAAGAAACATCCCTCTTGACAATCACCTTACAAGCTACGGGATCCCATAGCCTATAACCTTTCACACCACTTGCATATCCAAGAAAACGACACTTCTTGGATGTAGGATCCAACTTGGTCATATTCTCCTTAGGTATGAGAGGATAAGCCGTACAACCAAAAAATCTCAAACAACTATAATCAGCCCTCCGTTTGTGCCTCAATTCAAACAGTGTCAAGAAATTGATTGCACTTGAAGGAGACAGATTTATCAAATATACTACTGTATTAACAGCTTCAGCCCAGAATTCAAATGGTAAACTAAATTGGCTCAACATACTACGCACCTTCTCCAATACTGTTCGGTTGAGCCTCTTAGAAATAACATTTTATTGCGGAGTATAAACTGTGGTGTGATGACGAGTGATCCCCTCCTCTTTGTAGTAACTTTTAAACTCCTCTGAAGTATACTCCTTGCCATTATCCGAGCGTAGATATCTCAACTTGTGACCAGTCTAAGTCTCAACTTGGGCTCTCCAACTTTTGAAAGTTGCAAAGATTTCAGACTTTTGTGTGAGAAAATAGACCCACACAAATCTTGAATAATCATCAATAAATGATACATAGTACCACTTCCCATAATGTGAGGCTTTAGGTGAGGGTCCCCACACATCACTATGTTTATACTCAAGTAACTCTTTGGAAGTATGAGTTCCAACACCAAAGGCTTTTCTATGTTGCTTGCCCATAACGCAATGCTCACAAAATTCCATGTCAACTTTACCTAAACAAGGTAACAAGCCCCTATCTCGAAGGAAGGTCAAGTACCTGTTACTCATGTGTCCCATTCTAGAATGTCAAACATGAGCCATCTAAGGTCGAGATCTGATAAGATTGACTTCACCATAAATGGTATTGCCCTCTAGCACATACAGATTTTTATGCTTGTGTCCTCTTAAGATAATCTTATCACCTATTCTCACCTCAAGTACTCCTTGTTTAGAACTTCATTCAAGGCCTTTTGAATCTAACATTCCAAGAGAGATAAGATTCTTTCTCATTTCAGATATAAATCTAATGTGAGTCAACGTACGTTTGACTCCATCAAACATGTGAATATGGACAAATCCAACTCCTTCAATTCTACAGGTTTGATCATTTCCCATAAGAACTAAACCCATTGATATTGAAAAAAAATGAAAAAACTCTCTAATATAACAAATGTGATAAGAACAATCACTATCTAGAATCCATACATCACCAATGCCCTTTGGTGAGTTGCATAGTGCATATCTCTGTCTTCATAGTCCATCTTCGAGCAAGTCATCCTCCTCATCAAAATCTTGAGCCACATTGGCCAAAGGATGATCATTCGCCTTGGTCTTCACTCGATAGTCTTTCTTAAAGTGACCACTCTTGCCATATTTCCAACAGACCACCGTCTTTCTGTCTTGGGATTTACCCATAGACATGGATCTACCTCTAGATCCAAACTTCTTCCCATCCTTGTCATTCTGTGATTATGACCGTCCACGGGTCACATTAAGTGCCGTACCAGATGAAGAGGATGGAGTATAGGGCATCATCATCTTCTGCTATAGGTAATCAGTCAATAGACAATTTACAACCTCATTGTAAGTGATCATTTGTCTATCACGATGGAGCAACACTAGTGACAATGACTGATATGAAGCAGGTAATGAGCTTAACAAATGAAGGGCCTTCCTCATCAATTATTTCCTCTTCAAGATTCTGAAGATCAATAACAAGATCACCAAAGGCATCAATGTGATCTTGTATCTTCGTACCTGAATCTTTCATCTTGAAGCTCATCAGTTTCAAAGAAGTGTACAACCTGTTTGATAACTCTTTGAGATGAAACCGTCACTAAAGAGCCTCAAACAATAAAGTACAATTGGCATACTCATCAACTTGCTTCAGAATTGAAGGAATGGAGTATAATAATACTCACTGCTTGCTCCTGAAGGTTCTTCCAGTCTTCATCATTGAATGTATAGGGTTTAGGCCTCAATGACTTACCTAAGTCGGAAGCCTTCAACTTGCCTTTGACTTGCCTCTCCCACAGAAGATAGTTACCACGTCCATCATATTTGACAATATCAAATCCGGCTCCTACTGTCTTCATGACTGCCATCTCATTCCATCTAGCCCTTGAACTCATCCCTTGTGTTGTTCGGTTGTCAAAAGGAACCTCCAAACTTAACTTCTTTCCACTCATATGAGAAAAATAGAAATCTATCCTGGGTAAAAATCCCTAAGCCACAAGGGATACCTCTGCTCTACTTACTGCTGCTACTGCCACAAACAACAAAGGCACTCGCGCAATACTCCTTTGACACATGTGTGCATACGCGTCCTCCCTCTAAAGACACTAGATATGGGCCCGACGTTCAATCGGAAATGCGTCCATGCTCGACAGCTACACAAATATATAGGATTTCACGTCCACATAACGGTGGAGAAAACCTTCGCTTGCCCTCCTCATGAACACTGTTTCCATTGCTACAAAATGAAAGGAAAAACGCTCCAGATCCAATTCATTCTTGTCCCTTGACACTTGCTCTCCGTCGCCCCTTGCACTCACTTCAGCTACTGCTTGAATGTAGTGCAGTGCTCAATATCCAATGTCTGACGAAGAAAACTGTAGCAGCGCGGGAGCCACAGTAACAATTCACAGGTCAACCCATTCCTCTTTCTTGAAAGATTGGTGCCACACTCCGTAGTCGAGGACGACCCAGCCAACGCTTGTCACTTGCCTACTTCGATACGGATGTACGACCAATCATCGCTCCCTTGAAAGAGAGTTCTCAGACCTCCAGAGACAAACTTTTGACCGAACAACTAACAATGCCCAAGCACTACTTCCCAACCACGAACCACGTTCTGTTGATCGTGCTGATGGAGGGAATCACTTATCAATAACTCAACCAAAAAGAACCTGGCTCAATTCGCACTCACCTTCTCTCTTCTCCCTCCTCCGAAACGCCAACCGACCATTACTTCTAACGCACCAATCACAAGCCTGATTCCACTTGTACCTTCTCCAACAAGCTTCACTCCGCTTCTTGTACCATCTTCCGCAACCTGATTCAATTTCTTCCTACCTGGGACCAGACACAAACCCGGTCTTCACCTCCACTTTAATGCAGGCCGAAGAAGGAAGGCAACGGAAAATATGAATGTGGACACTGACACAACAATCAATCAAGATCTAGTACAGTGACTTCTTCTGAATGAATCACCACAGCGGATGACACAAGAAAGGCTGACAAGGTTGATCCTCCTATCAAGCTTCGGAATGAAACTGTGGTTCGCCAACTCTCCGACGTCTCGGCACCATGAGGCTGACAGAGTGCCAAAGAAAGCAGCAGCAGCAGAGACGGTGCAACAGAGACAACGACCCAATCTAGATCACAGATCTCCCTCTCCTTGTACAGCAATGATCCTACTCTTATACCAATTGTAGGTCCAAAACATGAATACACGAAGAAAACACATGCAATCAAGAGTCGACACAAAAAATACAAGGTTCATCTCATTGAGGCTATATCCACGGAACACACAGAGTCACTTTACTAAATAACCCTAATTTGTGTCACATAGAGCTTCTGCCAGCCCTCTTATATAGTAGTGTCAGCCCTAGCCCTAGTCTAACTTAATATAGTCAAACTAACCAGAGTTACTCAAGACCTGAGTTAACTCCTAACATTAATTAGATGTTTTTTTCTTATATTGCAAAAAAAAACATTCTTTCAAGATTGAAGGTCAATTGAAAAATCTAAGTTACTCTATGAAGATATTTTGTATTCATTGAAAATATTTACATCGTAGTATATTACATATATACTATGTCTGAAATTTTATATTTTCAATTTATTTTAAATATTCAATCATCTCTTTGAGATTGTGTTGAAAATTTTATTGATTTAATCATTTGAATCTTGCAAGGACTCCAAGGTTAATCGATAGTTTTTAAAGTATCATTATCCATATATTTAAGGTAGGTTTTGATGTTATAAAAATATATGTTCAAAAAATATAGCAGAATAATATTAAATCTCATAGGAAGATAACAATGTAATCGATTCAATATGGCATGACCATATATGCCGAACTCTCTTTGGCAGGATTTTGCAGAGTGTAACGACGATTAAACAAAAAGCTCTGCATACTGAAAGACATGTTTCCACAGTTTTGTAGGCTTATTGCATTCACATTTTCCGCACATTTTCAGGCACCAAGACTTTCACATGTACATCCTTGCAGTACAAAGATCGCTTCAGAGTAGACTTTCAGCTGTAAAAGACGCACTCCATCCAAATTCATATCCTTTGAAACTATATCTAATGATATCTTCGGATCAATGAAAAAGTAAACTTTGCACTTGAAGAACGAGCCGTTATTTAATGAGTTCTCCGGGTTGTGTTAGCAATTGGTCTTTTTGTCTCCACGCATTGTTTAGTTTAGTGTAACTCCCATCCCTCGATTTACTCCAATCGGGGTGTCACAAACTATAGTTGCTTTTGGAAAAAGAGTCCTTTACCTTGGATTGGACAGTCAAGTGGTTTATGATTGATGTCTACTCATATCAACGATTGCATCTAATAAGTTGGATTCAACAAGAGTGAAACACTTGCAAAGTCCTTTTTTTCCCAAAGAAAATAAAATATTTCCATGTTGCTCATGTGAAATTATTCAATTGAAAAATAAGGTCAGTAAAAAATAAACAATAAACACGTGAAACCACATTTAGAGGATTATACCAAACACAATTAGTTCAATGGGTGAGTCACTCTTCCCGCAAGGTTGTATCTCTAATTGAAACCTCTTGGTGGTGTGTAGGGAAAGTGTGTAAGAGTTTCTTTTAGCTCAACATATGATTGCATGATATTAATGAAAATGCAACCTTGATATACATAGTGCCCATCCATCATGACACTTATTAAAAAATCTGAAAATCTTACACAAAATAAAAATGCTCGCACATACCATCGAAACTGCATATGCATGGAAAGAGACATTGTACACTTTCACTACAAATAAGGCCAAATACCCCTGGCCCCACACCTCAGAGTGGGATGGACAGTCTCAAGCTTTGCTCTTTAGCTCAATATTGAAAGTTTTGTTTGCCATTAACATTTGGCAGTCATAACCTGAGTACAATAGACCTCGCTCTTTGGCTGACCGTTCACCATGACACCTTTAGAAACCTTCTAAACTATACAAAACCTTTATGCACATATAAATACATATACCCCAAACAGTAGAATAAGGCTATTAACCCTTTGCTAGAACTAGACAAGACAAAAAGAAAAATATCGGAAATTAGATTGAGTAGTGTATATGGCGAAGGTCAATGGTTTGAGAGAGAATAGGAGAACCTGAGGATGTGTCGCGAGCACAGTAGCTTACTGTACTTCTGATGGGCCAACGTTGTCGCCATTCGGATCCCCGTATCCTAACACGGTTCGATAAATATTTTCTTGATGCGCTTTTCCCTTGAATAGAAAGAAGAACAGACAATAAAGTACAGTAATGCGCGGGTAGTGCGTAGGGTAGCCACTTTAAGTTTGCTGCTGAATCATCTGAAAATACCACAAATCTTCCACAAACGAAGGGTTCAGGACCCGGCAGGGCTCGCTACGCAGTACTACCTGAGGGAAGGTTCAGGTCGGAAGATGGCTGCGAAGACTTACTACGTACATCAAGAAGTCAAAGGACCCGTGCAAAACTTCTTCCGCCTCTACTTGCTCGCTCGCTCTCTCGCTTGCTTCCCTCCCTCCCCTTCCTTCCTTGGGGAGTGAAGTCTTCGTGGTGAGCCCCACCTCCGAGTCTGCGATCGTCAGCATATCTGACCGCTTCGCAGCTTCTCATGGATAATAATCCATTATCTTCGAGGCTTCGAGGGAATGGAATCCTAAGACGTGCCCCAGTGGCACAGCGCTGCCCGCAAAGATCTGTGTTGTCTTGTGGAATGGTCTACACCAGACCCCACCACACTATCACAGCACATTGAACATTGCATCACATCACAGTACAGTAGATCAGCTGAGCTCGATAACACGTCGAAAGACACTGTCTCAGGAGAAGACGTAAGTCGTTGCAATAATGATGACGATAAGCATGAAGCAAGGCAAGGGGAGGAAGGGGAGGGCAGGCAGGGGACGAGGGGACCTGTGAGTTGGAGCAGCAGAGCGGAAGTGGCAGGTTTCCAGTGAACGAGCAGGCCGTTCCGGGGAGAAGGCGGGATAGGGTTTCGGCAGGTGGTGGATGACGACGAACCGGGGGCAGAGTCTGACTGTAAAGCAGACTGAGAGGGACTTCACTTCTTTCGAGCGTCTTCTCTGTATCTATCTGTGGGGACACCGTAAAATAACAAATCTCTGTATCTATCTGTGCATGAATCTATCATCAGCTAGATCCCATGATTCGCATCCACGTCTGGGACAAATCTATAGTACATACTGACTTGAGGAAGCATTACAGTTTATGAAATAGATTCTTCATATGTTGTTCCCCGTCTTAACAAACGACGCGAATCTGTTAAGATCTTTGTGAAGGGAGAGTTTCGAAGCGAATGACTCTCTTTAGTCGCTAAGCTAAACTGGCCCCCTGATGCCTGACACGAATTGCTTCCCTTTCTCCTGCCTGCACTGTAGTATGGGTCCTGCCTGCTCTATCATAGCTCCTTATCGTTTGCTTTGCCTAGAGATCTTAAAGAGCGTAGATGAAACGTAATGATCGTGATTGCGTCGGTGCCAGAGGATGTGAGTCACTGGACCCAGATGTCATGAGAGCAATCTGGCCGAAGATTGTGCTTATAGTAGAAGATGCTTTGCTTTACTGGCAACTTACTCCCTGTTCTAGAGCCGATGAAATACTTGTCCCAACTTGAATCAGCAATAACCTTTTCCCGTATTTGGTATGTGTGAGGATGCTGAAGAAGTTTTAGTCTAATCTTTTGCTCAGGAAGTTCTCCCACGAGAAGAATGAAAACTTCGATCAGTCAGGATTACATGACTGTTTCTGCTTTTGCGTCTGTCTAGTCATTAACTTTCGATCCTTCTTGCCATTCGACCCAGTACTACATAACCATAGCGTTATTTGGTGTATAAGACGGATCTCTCAAGACCTTATTTGCAGGCGTGCTTTCACTTTCAATGATATTATTGTTGAATTGCTTTAAGGGAATAATAATAATAATTCGTGAGCAAATACAGCACTTAATTTACGAAGATCCATTCTTCGTTATAGGCCGCATGAAGAGATGTGTTCATTACACAGTCACCTGGCAAATCTGAATTTTTTCGATTTGTACGTATATACGTAGCGTACAAGTCACACAAATTATGGAATGCTTCCAGCTGGTGAATCATAGAACACGAGATCGGAACTCAAATTTCAGTGTTGAAGGACTTTCTCGCTATAATCGTTTAATCGCCATCTCTGTCACCGTTACCATGCGGAATTTTTTTTTCTCTCTATTTAACGTTTACGCTCTATCTGTGTCAAAAACTTGTTCTAGTAGGAGTGAGGGGCTTTGTAGCAACTTGTGGAATTTTGCTCGACATTCTGTCAATTGGCGAACAGTTGAAAGCTTTGAAGAGTTGAATTTCCGGGATTCCGAGGACAAAATAACAAATTAATGAAAGTCAGCATGATAAGATTTGAAACAAATTTCGACGACGAAAGGTTCTGCGATATGTATCGACTTTCCAATTGGCCTGACTGAATGGACGAAGATCCCGTTGGAACTGAGCTTTGGTCTGAAATTGCATTCCATGACGGGACCGAATTACCGAATTACTGGCACGATAAAACCGGAGTCTCCAGAAGAGAGCAGTGTTCAACTCATTCTGTCATCTGAACTCCTACTTGTCTCATGTTCTTGTGGACTAAGTCACTGCAGAAGACCAACCAAACGCAGCTCAGCTTTACATTCCTGTGGATGTCATCTAACATAACAAAAAAAAGAAGTTTTTTCGCCGAGCATCATGAACTTTCCGTGGGGCAAAAGCATGCGCACACCTATCCGGGGGTCATAAAACACGGACTCTAGGTCCTGTGGTCTGTCAAACTGCAGGAGCAGAGAACTGGTCTCGACTTCCTCACGTACAGCCAGTCCCACATAGTGAATTGTGAACGATTAAGACTACAATGCTCGAATATCAAGGGAAAACGCATCCAGAGGTGTCGAGGTCACAGTTATTACAAAATCCGGGGCTAGATGTGGGCTCAGCTCTCTCATACGTCATCGAGCTTCCTCTGCATGAGCTTCAGCAGTGACGCTCAAAGCTATCGTAAGAAGCTGATGATCCATCTATGCTACACAGAGCTCGGTCTCTCGTCGCAAGATGGTCAGGCAGTCAAGAAGCCAGTTTCTGCCCAATGTCTCGTTCCATTCGGCACCACTGTAGCCACTTTAAAATGTCACGCCCCAGAAAGGCGAATGGGCAGCGATCTGTTGATGCGTAAAATATCTGAACTAGAGAGGAGCAGGACGACGAGGAGTCACCGAATCACTGTGATCGGTGCACACCAAAGACCATCCGTCACCAGTAACTACAGCACAGTACTGGTCGTCCAATTGCTATGCGAGGCCGCGTCACTTTATTGACAATATTTACGCGAGGCCAGTGGCTTGGAAAACTAATCATCGAACTCCGGACGAGGGGGGGACGAGCGAGCCAGAAAGCGAGTTAGAAGGGTGGTGGTAGATTCTGCCGATGGCTCGCTCCCATTGGTGATCTCATCAGTCCTTGACGCCTGTCCCGTTCGTACCATCCCCATGATTACACAGATGGCGATAAGGTGTCGACATGAACAGTGATGGAAGATTGCTTCTTCGAGCGCATCTTTGACAATCCTCTAGGCAATTCCGGGGCCCAGAGCAGCACGTGTCAGATCCCTCACATGGACGCCTTGGTGGTGACCGATCTCCTGTCTAGACACAAACGCACCTGATCAGTAGACCACGGTAGGAGTAAGCAAACATCCAATTCGGTGCGTGAAGTGAGGCAGCGCTGCGCAGTACTTTTCTTCGATGAGATCCAAGTTATGCAGCGATCACGCTTTCAAGCTCTTGCAACCCGTCCAGACGGTCATCCTTCCTTCATTCCATACTTCTCTACCGAGAGCAGCGATCTAGAGCGAGGCCCCCATTCCTGTTTTCCGCTCACTCTGAGGCTTGAGCTGGTCCCTTCCCTCTCCCGTGGCTGAGTTGGGCGGCCTCCAGGACCTGGTCATGACTGTCTTTCCAAGTGTGCCAGAGAACCCGAACCGAAGGATTCTGAATCTGTCAACGTTACCACGTATGCAACTACGCCATAACCACGTGAAAAATGCCCTGCTAGCCACTGTCCGCCCGAGTTGACTTGAGCTCTAAAATATTGCGGAACTACTCTACAGTGCTTGCTTTGTCCTCGGCCATTGCTAGACGCTTTTTACTTTCAACACCGCATCTATATACAGCGGATCATCGATTGAGGTGACGGGGTTTGTAGCTGTAGTACTGTCAAAGACGCAAAAGGGAAGAAAAAGGAGCTTACTGCTGTCCTGTAGGCAATCAATCCCAAGCCAGTTCAGTGAGTCTCTGCCTGCAGCGGCATCCTGATGCACTGTAAATTGAACTGTATTGTAGTTAGAAGTCCACCAAGCATTTTACTCCGAGGTCAAATGGAGATGGATCTTACGCATTCCAAACCTAACCACTGTGGCCCGTTTGGACGCCAATGCGATGTCCTGAAGCTTTGGCAATCGACACACTTCTAACGGCTCGATTATGGCAGTTTTTCTTCCAGTGTTAGCTGAGTGGCTGACTGTTCGATATTAGATCACAAAAAACAACACGTCGAGGAAAGTCAAAGGCTTATCAATTGTGGACATGAAAGACATCAAACATGATCAGGCACTCTAACTTGACCGTCACCATCTCCACGTGGCAGCGAAGTGGAGAGAACGAAAGTGTCGCTTTCAGGCGGTGCTGTTTCATCTTCGAATGTGATTTTGTGAATTATTGTCGTGCCTTCAGAGAAAGTTACTCAGGTTTCCGCGACACAATTGCTGCTATAACAATTCTACCTTCGCCGTCCGGCTTCCCTGAAGGTCGGTACCGATCCTGACGAGACCAGGTTCATAAGCAGAACAGCGTCTGTGCTCAGGCGGGGGAACCTAGCTCCGGCCACAGGTGCAGGGGCCATGAGGCTGGGGTTACGGACCCCAGAGCTGAAGCTGGAAGGTTAACATAACGAAGTGAGGAGAATGCCCTTGTAGAGAAACTAGCGCTACGAAAAAATACGATAGCAATACTTCTAAATGGGTTCAATCATGACTCTGAGCGAAAATAATTGTAACTGAATGTCGAATTTCTCGAGTTTCGCAGTCCAAATAAAATCGGTACTCGGATAAAAAAGGAATGATTTGTGAATTAGAAGTGTGCTACGAAATAACCACCGTCTGTATACTCTGTTCCACTTTTTCACATTCCAAGAAAACTACCTGGTGTACTGCGCCAGTGACTGCAAAAGGCGTACGGTGCTCGAAATCCGCTAACCTGGTAAATCAGAAGAGAGAGCCATGCAGAAGTCTAGTAGGAGAACCGGAATTGACTCCAACGAACTTTCAAACAGGAGAGGAGAGTAGTAAATATCTCGGAGGTTTACGAGGAGAGAATAATGATGGTAAATCTTGACGAATACTCTGAGCCAATACATCCGCAGAATCCCAGAATTTTGGGATTGAAATGTGATCAGATAATGGAGCTGCCACTCTCAGTCTGACACAGAGGAAAGTCATCGAGTCTGTCTGCCACACTCAGGAGCTAACAAAATAGGGGTCCATTGGCGGAGACAAGTAGAGACTGCGGAAAGTTCCTCTGCAATGGAAGAATACGAATGGTGACTTGCCGTGCAACTACAGTACAGAATGCGAACGCGTAATGTTCTGACACTGCTGCTCGTGTAGGTACAATATCTCTTTTCTTTCCGCGGAATCTGGCAAAGGTTTACAGACAACTTCGATTGGCGTGGACTACACGGTGTCTATGCTTTTGCTACCAAAACGAATCTGCGCATGCAACGAAACGAGGAAGCGGCCGATCAAATGAGACAAGTAAGCGAAATGTAATTTCGCACGGTAACCTGAAATCTATGCTCCTCTCGGGGCCTCGGAACCCATGCAGGAAACGAAGAAGGCCCCCGGCTCCCGCTGGACTTCAGCGAGAGTTGTCAGAGAGTTCAGCGAGAGTTGTCAGAGAGTCTCGTGGCCACTAGCCTGCAGCCAGTTTACATTCTTCCCGTGACTGTGCATTTCGCGTGAACCTAACTTAAGACTTGTTTCCAGGTCTGCTGACCGGCCACTCGCTGGATTCTGGCCCACCGGCTACCGGCCCTTCAGGCAATCTTTTGTCTCTCGAACTCCCTCCCATGAGTCCCGTTCACCATATCCTTCAGCTGAACCAGGATAAAAAACACAAAACTCGTTTCTAAATTAGTACAACCATCGAAAGTCAGTGAACTGTGAGTGCTTTGAACATCTCATCCAGTCGTTCTTCTATACTTGGTGAGTTTGACCTCAGTGGGCATACAAGATGGAGTTCTTGTATGATTGTTAGTTGGCACCTACATCACACATGGCTAGATTCCCATTCAAGTTGATGCTAGTCAGGCAAGCATAACACACTGATTTCATCAGAAGCCTGTGATCAGTAAGTGATTGATGTGGAATTAGTATCCGGTCTTTCTTTACATCGTTGCTCGGATTTAGCAGCACCACACGAACACATGTTTCCTCTGTTCTCTGTCCGGCTTTTTATATGCCAATAGATCCAATCGGATAAATCAGAGCTCGATAAATGGGCCATGCGAAAATCCCGTCGTGTCATTCTTAAATCGATGGGTTGCATGAAAAGGTCATAGAAAATTATCTCTTTAGAAGACGTGATGCCTCTTGAGCGGACAAGAGGCCTTCTTATGTCAAAGTTTTCCCCGAATCTTTTACCCTCGTGAAAGTTGGATTTTAATTGCTTAACGTGGACCCAGTTTCAAAGAAGTGGGGTATTTGAAGGGGTGCTAGTTGCTATATCAGAATCACGAAAAATGCCACGACTGACGGTATTTAGATTATCGCTAACTAGCTACATTTCTTCTAGATGTTTGTGCTAATGGGACAGGAGATATTGCTAATACTATTTGTTGTACGAACTCAAGCTGATGAAATATAGAATGGACCCACCTCTGCGTACAAAGCAAGGCAAAAAGAACCCCGCAACAGATGCATGGCAACTTTGAATCACATGTTCAAATCGCGCTTATACTTTTAACGACTTCAAAACTGGCAAGATAGCCACTGTAGTTCAAAAGCTAATAGTGTCTGAACAAAGTTGTTCGTTTCATCTGGTGAAGTGCTTATGAGTTTATTGCTGCTCGCCAGATCCAGATTCCAGATGCCCAAGATCTTTTGTTCCAACTGTGTCGCGGGAAACAACAAAGTTTATGTCTGGCTTATATACCATGATAAACAAACCGAGCTGTTTATATTCAGGAAAGCCTTCCTCTGTATGAGAGTTTCGATAGATTTTGCTCGGTCCTGACCGTGTCTTGACCCTACCGTAGGACTGTCCGTTTGAACTTACTACGGTGCTGTTTGTCCCGAACTGTGCCGTAAATCTTCTCTCACTGCTCAGAATGCGGAGCACGGTAGGTTTTAGATTTGTCCTATATCACAACCTTTGCTGAGATACAAAGGTCATACTGAAAAGGGGCGACGCATGGAATAAGTAATGTTATACTTGCACATGGTTACTCAAATGCAGGGACTTGGAACTTGTGTATAGATATATAGATCCAAAAGACAGCGTGCTCTGAATATCAACTGGCGATTCATGTCTTGTCCATAAGCTTGGATGAACCACAGCACCGAACCAGAACTTTCATGCGGACAGAAGCAGACGGCTCCTGTAGACTGTCGAAGTAACTTCATTCCTTCGGGCATTTGAATACTTGAAAGCAGCTCGAAAAGACTTTGACCCACTCTGCATAAGCTTTTGCGATAACAGGTCGCAGGAAAAGACACTTGCGCATGGTTTTGGACCGCTCGAAGTCGAATACAACAAGCTGCTGGCATGATAGTGTCCAGTGATGATCGAACCTCCGAAACTCGTCATGAGTCACGAAATAGGCTTCAGTTCTGATTTGCTAGATGTTTTCAAGCTCCTCGCTACCCTGCTTGAAAACGGCGCTTGGTCGACATCTACGAGCCCCCTATCTACCTTCTAGGCTCACGCTCACCGCGTAACCGAGTCGCTAAAGACTCTCTACACTACTCCCTGTACATTCAATGTCTCTCCCCTCCCCTGCACTCAACTGCAGTCGCAACTCGATTCGGTTCGGGACGTCGGGACCCTTTCCAGCTGCCGTTGCGCATGACGCGTGCTCGAAAACTGATCCCTCCCTGCGTTCGCCGCCGGGCGGTGGGCCTCCCTGGGACTGAGACGCACAAACACTGAGAAGAGTAGGGATTCAGGGTGGGGGTCGGGAGGCTCATGGAGGGAAGTGCAGGGAACAATCGGTAGCTTCACGGCACCTTCCTGTGCTTCCAGAATACGTCGTTGTGTCAATGCAGTCAACGATAGGTCTCTCAATTTTCCACACCACGTCGCGATTGGCAAAGCGAGGAGGACAGAGCATAATTGAACGCTATTCCTATCCACACTATAGACAGGAGACCTTCGCTTTCCATGTGCAAAACATTGTTCTCGTTGAGATGAGTCGCTCCAGTCTTAGTACGCTGACCAGGGTCTGGACTCTGGGACCTGAGGCCGCCGGATCTCACTTTCCGCCCTCGTACTTTCTCTCTCCCTTGCCCTTTCGCTCGGGGCCGAGCCATGGCGGGATTCCGCTACCGAAACCTTGTATAGTGGGACGGTGAACCAGGCGATTATCTTACTCCGCTGGGAATCGGCAACTGCGGACAACAGTCTACTGCAGTTAAAGCCCGCCCGAGAAGCTAGGGGCGGACCTTCGCCATCGGGAGGAACGGTAGACGCCGCAAGTCAAACGGACTGCTTTTGGCAGCCCGTCAACCCCACCGGTTATCTGCAACTGTCTACTGTACATTGGCATGTCGGTCCCTCCACAGTTCCCTCCGGTTTCGTTCCGGGTTATAAAACCATGTCCGTAGTGGTCCAGTATTTATGTCATTAAGAAGGGGTTATCTCATCTCTCTCGGTGCCCCCACTCGATTTGCTTTACCTGGTCATCGGCCTCGGTCACCGTGACGCCACCTTTCGGCCGGCATCTTCGGAGAATCTGCTGAAGACCAGAAAAAGTGTCACCGGTTTAACAAGCTGCATCCCTCTATAAGTTGAATATCCTTTCCATCCTCTTCATCCATCCTTTCCATTCTGGGGTGGGCCTTCCGTTCTGAATTGAGGTATATCCTTCTTATAAGACAAATATATTTCCTTTCCATTCATAGAGGATGTCCTAGAACATCCCCTTTACAGAGTGAAAAATTGGAACTCTCCAACAAGATTCTACCATACCATCAAGATTGGTTGTTGGTTAAGTGACGTTCACGGGGCTTTAGTACTACGGCGAAAAGCTTCTTCGGAGGAATTTTATAATGGAGGATTGCTGCAGTGTTGTTAGTTTGACTTGAATGATACCTTCCCTCCAAGTTAAGCGTGTTTAGGACAATAATTGTCGGAAACTTGTTCCTACTTTCATGCGTCGCCGGTTTTCCTCTTGAAGCAACCGTGCCAGATCTCGAGTTACAAGCTAGTCCTGTCCGAAATCGGCTGGAGTTCAGACACCGGTAAGGGCGGTGACTTTCGATCATGTATCAATCCTCCGGACCAAGGTTAGAATTTACAATCCTCCTCCATAAACCAAACGAGATTCCATTCATGAATTTTGGGTTTAGGGGTCGTAGATATTATGCTAATACTGGACATTAGATTCTGTGTATTGATGTGGCCTTGGAATAGAGTGAATGCAGCAATTTTCAATAAGCATGGAGTTCCAAAGTTCAAAGGTTTACATCATAATAAAGCAGTGTTACATAGGGTTCTCTTCAAGGGTTGTTTCATGCTGGTGATTTTTAACATTTTATATTTGTTCTGGTCCAGTCAAACTACAAAAGTGTTGCAAAAAAGTAAGACTGCTACACAAGTCTATAAAAATTTACTATCAATATTAACATATAAAATTGGAAATAAGTATATATAATGTCCTGGTATTAAAAAAATCGTGTTATACAGAAACTATTTTCTTTAAGAAAACATAAAAAAAATATTTTTATAAAATTCTGAAAATTTTCATTAATACCGATTTTATTTCATCTTATTTTTTCTATTAAAAAAATCACTTTATTACTTCCATTTTTCATTGGGTTTTATTTTTAAATTATACAATTTAATAATAGTTCCATTATAAAATTGGAAAGATTTTTTGTTCAACAAGTTTCTTAAACATTAATATAGTTTAAGTGATCAATTCATAATAAGGGACGGGACTCACTAACATTGCTCGTTCGTCTTGTTTGTTAGTTTGAAGATAATTAGACTTTGGTGTATGAGTCCGTAAAGTTAGCATTTGTAAGAGAGTGAAATCACACCAGGGCACACTTCGTTGTTCTCGGTGAATAACATCGTGTGATTTGTACATCAAACTTTTCCACGTGATTGGCATGACTACATTTTCACGAAGACTACACT
Source organism: Marchantia paleacea (assembly GCA_014180765.2). NCBI lineage: Eukaryota > Viridiplantae > Streptophyta > Marchantiopsida > Marchantiales > Marchantiaceae > Marchantia > Marchantia paleacea. The sequence continues at coordinate 3,499,687 of MUAA02000018.1, forward strand.
TGTCACATATTTAACAATCATGTTTGAGGTCAAAATTAGCAACGACAGAAGGTGAATATTTAGCCAGAGCTTCTCTATAGTTTCATGACATCTAGGCTCCATATTCAAACAAAAAATATTTGTCTACAAAAATATTTGGTGTCTTCTTGCAACCACTTTTGTTAATTTGATTGTTTATTTTGGGGCTCTTCACCATCGTTTTCGCCGGCTATCAACTCAAGTTTCGAGCGTATTAGACCAAAACACTTGAAAATCCATCAAAAATCAACTGTTTTTCCACAATATAAGTAATCTGAAGATCACTTACAGATGTACGAAAATTAGTGGGAAAGATGATCAACGTTGTAAATGTTGGGCTTTTTACACCGTCATCATTCCAATTTAAGAAATGTTAAAAAGACTTAAAGATGTACGGTAACGAGTGCTAGGAAAGATGATCAACGTTGTTAATGTTGGGCTTTTTATTCCTAGCACTCGTATGCAAGCAAGATATTGATTGGTTATAGATGTCAACCCTTTGATTAGTGGAGATTAACGCTACGATTTTGTATATTATCAACCAAAAAAATCACTATACAAGGGAATGTTAACAAACTGCACTTTTGAGACCGTGGGAGTGGGCATTCTTGGAGGCTGAGGCTATGTAAAACTGAGTTTTAACTAAGCGTTTTCAAGGCTTCCGTCGTTAACTCTGGAACTACAAATGCGCTGTTATCGTCTCCATGAGGAGCGAGGAAAATTAGAATTTGGTTACGTGCTGCCTCTTACTCTTGCTCCACTGAAATGCTTTCCTTTGGACATCTTCACTTCAAGAAGCTTAGACAGATATGGAAAGACCGCAACGTTGTTCACCATCTGTAAGACGAATTTATTGTTTTAAAAAACAGGATGGGTTGATCCCGAAATTGTAAAATGTTTTCTTGAAAAAGCCTGTTTGACTTGAGAGATTCCTTTTATAAATTGGTCTGTGGTATTTTTTGCCACAGACCATCAACAAAAAGTGAATAGCTGTCGCTTGGAATTCAAAGCATGAATGCTAAGAAAGAGTCATGTAAAAGAAAGGTTAAAAAAAACGTTACGGTTTCAGTCACAAGCAAACAAACAAAAGGCGATTTGGAATGAGAGATATATCGGCTGTCAGGAAAAGAGTTCCATATATAGGGAAAAAGTTACAACTTGCTCTTCGAATAAATCTCATGAAAAGCGCATGCGAGCTTTCGTTTGATACAGTATCAATTTATTTTTATTTTTATTTTTTGATAAAACTTAAAGTTCACGCGGAAAATTGTACGTTATTACTTATTTTGCTCTTGAATTGAGCAACGGATATCCTACTAAGGTTTTGTAAACTATATTTACTACAAGACTAGAGTTGAAAAAGAATCCTTTGAAGGCCTTGTAAATGGTTCCGTAAATAGTTCCATCTCCACAACTATTTAAATTATTGTCGTGCATACAAAAGTACTAGCGTATCGTTTATTTATCTCAATGAAAAAAATAAGCTATCCTACAGTACTTGTGAATCTCAGCTCACCAATTAACTCTTAGTTAAGCACATGTGGTCAAATGGTTGATTCGATCTTCTCGCAGTACAAGATCTTGGGTTTCAACACTCTGGTCGTTGTCTGGGAAGTGTTCTAACAATTTTGCTTTACTTTTCATGTTTCCGCATATGCGTCAAGGATGTCATTTCCTTAACCACCAGTTGAGAATGCAATCGTGATTGTATTGATGTGATCAAAGCAGAGGTTTGCCAGCGTTTCTTGAAAATAAAACAAAAAATTGAGTCTTCCTTGTGCATTTGGCTAGCATACCCTTTGCTTTTAAAAGAATGATAGTTTGGGGTGGAAACTCAACATTCATATATTGGAATTTATGTTCTGACACATGAAGTATAAATTTCATTGAGTACACAGTTGATGATAATGTTTAGACTTAAAAATCATTTTGATAGTTCGAGCACATGAGAATGGTCTTGTGAACCATTCAAACGTTTTGAAGGTGTAGACCGGGAAAGAAATCTCTATTGTAGAGTGGTCATCTTATGGGTTCATCAGGAAAGTCAAGCCAAAAGACTGACCCCACGATTACATTGAATGGCAAGACAAAGAAGAGGACTTATATATATATATATATATATAGGCTCACGCTTTCAGAAACCAGAAGGGGCATGCAAAATACTCCGCTACCGAAAGGATATTATTTTTTTTCTGAAAAGGCAATGTGTGAGGAGTGATAACACTCGTATTATCCAGATTCCATAAGCGCTACGAATGGTGAACTAGATTAGATATCCATGAAATTTCCTGACGGTTTCTCAATAGAGTGACTGCGCGTTAATCACCAGGATCTTCAAATGAGAATTTCGTACAAACTCGTGAATCGTGAAGTACATATCCTTTCGGTACCCAGACAACTTCGATCTGTTGTTCCAACATTTTGCCGACATTTCAGAAATCAATAGGTTCAAACATTTGAGATGGGAATGTTTCCAGTTTTGCACTCAACCTCGTTATGCGGGGAGCAACCCATGAATATAGAAATGCAGAACAGAATGAAAAGGCAGGAGTAAAGCTTTATCGTACCTTCCAATCCTCCATTATACTCTAGCGACATGTGAAAATTTCCAGTTTATTCTCTAAGTTTCGTTGATTCCCATGTAATTTAACAGTCAATGCATTTCTTATAACGCACTTGCTAGAACAGGAAGAATTAAATTTCTAGCAGGAATCAACAAGAATAAGGGGATGCCACATCATGATCAATTTGTCACTCTAAAGTATATAGGAGTCATAATTGGATTCAGTTGGATAGCTTTCATTGTAAGGAATTTATGATATACTGATTTCTTTTATTGATAGCGCTTTCAATCACCATTATGCGGTCAAAAAAGGTTGTTTCCAATCCTCGGTAAAGTAAAGTACTCCTCAAATATTAAAATCGGAAGAATTGGACTTTGTGAAAAGAAACTTGGTAGAAACACAATGGATGATGCTGCCCGGAGAGATAAAACCTGTGAAATTGCTAGCAAATTTTTAATCGTCATTTTCAGTAGTGGGCACTAGCAGAGGACGCATTGGAGCTACTTTAGGTATTCTTCGTTATCCTTATACTCTGAAGCCAATAATTTATATGGGTGCATGTATTTGTCTGTAACTTGATGGGGTCTTCCCATCCTTTTTGTTATTTTACTGTGTCTGGTCCTGTTCTTTGTCTGTAAATCCCCCAAGTTGACCCTTGCTACACAGAAAATAAAATGTAAGTGGAGCAGCATCTATGTGGTGATCTTTAGTGTTGAAGTCTGAAATGCACTATAATTTTCTATTATATCGGACCCCAGCGAAGCATAAAAACTTATAAATCTTCTCTTGTGGTGGACCAAAAAAAAAATGGATTAAATTTTGATATCTGTTCTCCGTTTTCAAGATTGAATCTTGTATTTTTCTCTAAAGATCTCTTTGCAGTGATCATCACGTCCATATAGACAAAATGACGTTCCGTGCATATTCCCTAAAAGTTGTCATCTTCAGGTTTCGAGAACTTGAACGTTGTTTCTAGTCTGCAACATTTTCGTTCTCTTTTGGGGCAAGGAACACTACATTTGTTCAGTTTCAAACATCTAAATCACAGCACACTATATCATCTAGATGTGTATCTCAGCATCAGGGCTATCCCTTCCATGATAAGGGTAGGGTAGCATGATCTCCTCACCCTCCGATTATAGATAAGTATTCTTTCTTCAACATATTTTCCAGTTCGTTCTACATACAGAGAAGGTGCGATCATCATCAAGCCTGTTTATTCTGCTGGAAGAAATATGCAATGCATCGACCGACAAAGAGGCTAAAGTAAAGTTTTTCTACTTGAGATCCTTTCACTCTGCTTTTGACTAATTTCCTCTCTTGTCCTTCATACAACGACTTTGACTATCTTCTCTGCTTTTCTTGTTCTTGTTGTTCTTGAATTTTTTGATGTAATATATTACCTATAAATAATTGTATGACCCAAAAAAATGTCGTAGAAATTTTACAACGTTTAATCCCAAGAGCAAGGGTTCTCACATTGAACAACAAAAGCCAAAGTTTATCTACATATTTCATTCTGTTTTTGTGTGTTTATTATATTAGATATCCACTTGGACTTCACAAAACTAAGAAAAACATATATGTGTTTATGCTTTGAATACTATATGCTGTTGGAAAGATGGGGTATTAGAATGTAGTGGCATTCATTCTTAGAATAACTGGGTAGATTAAATGAATGGAAAATGATGAAAATTTCGTCATTTTGAAATACATGAGAAATGAAATAACACAATGAAGTAAAGTTAACAAGTTAGATACGTGGATTTTTAATGTCTACCGGGCCAATAAACTAATAATGACACCCTATGCATACAACCTCGATTGGAATGCTAGAGTGTGATGAACGTAGTTGCTTCGTACCAAAAAAATCGTGAGATGATTGTTTGAATCTGAATTTTGAAGAACAACATTCCCAACTAAATTATGGAATATCTGGCAAGTAAAATACATGAAGATAAATCACGACTACGTGATTTATTTCGTAAAGAGAATCTAGATGATTAGTGTACAGAGTAGCAATGAGGCCTTTTGTGAGTATAAAGCGTGATATTGACTGGACTTTGGTAAGAGACGAAATCCCATGTTGAGGACAACAAGTGTATTTTTTTATACTTTATATATTTATTCTATGGAGGCCAATAAAGTTCAGATATTAACATGTGTCACATCATAGATGCAAACAAGGGTGTTAAGAGAAAAAGGATCATGTTTTAGCACAAGAATAGATCCTCTTGATGTTAAATCTCATGCATCATGTAAAAGAGTCATATCATTTTATGACATAAAATGTTCCAAATCATAAGGATAGATTAGATTCCATATGAATACTTCATGCAGGAAGCTGCAGCAGAACTTTCTCGTGGTGAGTGGTGAGTAGCAAACAGAACGCTCTTTGCATAAAAAATGATGTCGATAAACATCGATATCCTAAAAATTATTCTGTTCATGCTGATATGAATCACTATTTCATGACCCTGGCAGTTTTTTTAAAATTATCATTTGGAGTTCCTTCAATTATCCTAGCATGATAGCAACAAGTTAAAAAACATACACTAACTATCAAGGGCTACGCAAAGGAAAAAAAACAAGAGATTTTGTGTTCTTAACCTGTTCTCGTAGTAAATAGGAGACACAACATTCTCTGCATAAAAAACGCTGTCGTTAAACATTCATATCATGATGAATGAATCATATTTTACTATGGCCCCGGCATTTTAGAATTATTAGGAGTTCCTCCAATGTCCTTAGTATGATGAATAAAAAGTAAAAATATCTGTACTTACCAACAACAGCTATGCAAAGAAGTAGTAACAAGCTGTCCCTAAGAAAAAGAAAAAGAAACAAGCTGTGCTGTTTTTACAATTAAAATTTAATATTATCTAGGCATATGGGAACACATCCATTCAGCTTGTGAAAGTTTATAAAGAGTAAGATGGTGGCTAATCCTTGATCAGCCATCAGTCTCAGCATTTAAAACAAAATGGATGAGAGATGGATACAAAGATTAGAAAGTCACTCGTTGAACGGGTCTAATAGACACCAAATAATGTTGAAATTGTGTGGCACACGTGCTTGTTTGTTGTTGATATTTTTTCTCATTGCAGTCATCGTCCCCATATTTTTATTCAGATTGAGAGACCAAACGTTGTGATCCATATCTCAACTTTTCCCCTCAGCTTAGCCTACTTCAGTAAATGATTTTAGTGGTGCTTCAGAGGATTTAAATTTCACACAATTCTTGTCGAAGAACCACAATACGCTTGAAGAACGTAGAAAACCTTTTTCCTAAGCAGCAGCAGCTTCATGCCTAGTAAACTGACCTTTTCTTTCAGTACTCTTATATATTTACCTCATGAAGTCTTCATTAATTTTGGTTTAGTCCAAGTTTATGATTCACTCGGTTTACTGGATAGGCTTGAACTTAGTAATACTTCTCTGTTTTCTCATTTTTACTCGAACTTTATATAGTTTTCTATCCCGCTATTGCAAAATGGAATATAATGCAACATTTCCCTCATGCCCAGTAGTTATCAAGCTCTGTCTCTGACGAGAGAAAATCCGACCAAACCTACCACAATTTGGCTGGATCGATAAGAGGCGACGAAAAGCCAAGAAGAAAAGTGGCAGGAACTCCAGAAGGGATCCAACCAAATGAAAGGCCCGCTACCGAGAGATAGAGAGCGACGGCAATCCCTTCTCGCCCCTATCCACCGCCCACCACACGGTAACGATGCTCACTCGCTGTATGTCACGCTCACCTGTGTCCCACAAACTGAGGGGCTGTTTCACACATGATCCAGGGACAAGAAATAACGCAATTTTAGGGTGCTAAATACTAGGCGAGCGTACTTGATTTGTAATTCTGACATGGGCTACTAACCCAATTTCTAGTATCGTCTCAATAGTTGAGACCAAAACTTGGGTCACTAATACACACGGTACTTGATGCCACGTAGCTACACGTAGTAGCCACATACGTCCACTTGATGCCACGTAGCTACACGTAGTAGCGCATACGTCCAATTTTTCTTATATCTAAACATGTTTGGTTAGTCCATTGTAACTCAAACGATGGAGAGTGAATCAATGGGTGGTGTCGGATGGGTTTGGGGCCTAGCCCCATACCCTTTGGTTTCATCCCTTGTACGACTCGATGGGTTCCTCCCATCCTTTTTGCTATATTGCTTGGTACCCTTTCTGTCAGATTGGGTTGGGGCATGTCTAAACAGGTGGCAATCTATAACTTGTCGAAGCTCTGCGAAGAGAGAGAGACAGCGGAAAAGTAGCGAAGAAATTAACAGAAGAGGAGAGCTTCTGAGCATGTTCATCACACGGTTCTGTCGACAAAGGAAAGGGAGGGACAGGCCAAGGACGGGCCGGGACACGGGACGGGCATAAATGAAGAAGGAACGGAACGGAAGGAAAGGAAAGAAGAGAGGGCAGAGGGACAGGGAGCGAATGAAGAAGGAAGGGAAGGGAAGGGAAAGTAAGGAGAGAGGGACAGGGACTGGAAGCGGATTTAGAAGGAAGGGAAGGGAAGGGAAGGGAAGGGAAGGAGGGAAGGGAGCGAGGGACAGGGACAGGGAGCGAGAGGGGGCCGCTGCAGTGGGGATTGGGGCCCTGTCCCACGTCCGGGACCGAGTGACTTAAAACAGCCCGAGTGGGAGTGGGGGTGGTGTGGAGGGGAGTGGCCCCGGGCGAGCGGGGCACAGAAACCGAGGAGCAGAAAAGAAAAGGCAGGGCTCACTGTGAGCGGCCCTCGTAGTCTGACATCACCGGTTATAGACCACACCACCAGCTGCCGGCGAGAAGCTGCAGCCTGGTTCCCACGAGAGCACGGCAGCACTTCCCGGCCAAACCGAAAGGATGAAACCACGAACCGCCTGCTGCCGAGGTTCATTTCTTCCTCACCTCAAGTTTTGCTAGACGGACCTCCAGCAGGAAGGAAGAAGAAGGAAGGAAGGAGGGAGGGCTCGGTTCTACCACAACCACTCTGCTCCGCTCCTGTTTCTGAGTCTCTGGTTCTTCAATCTGTGTTTAAGATATCTCGACGGAGTGTCAGTCCCCTGGTGTGGGAGGAAGTAATGGACTTCTTCGGAGGTAGCCTGTTAATCCTCGTCGCCAGCAACTCGGTGTGAAGCGAGCGACACACACACACACACACTCTCTCTCTCTCTCTCTCTCTCTCTCCAGCTGCACTTGTTTGCTACTGCTGTCGGCTCGCTCGCTCCAACAATCTACGAAACTTCTCTGGACTCCGAAAGGAAAATGCTGGGCTTTGTCTGATTATGGTTAGCTCATGCGCTAGTAAGGAGAACCTCAAAGTGTTTTAATCGAATCGCTGAGACAATTCGACGATCGAATAAGCAGTGTTTCTGCCCGACAGAGATTTGCAATCTCGCGACAGGTGTATGTGTGGAGATAGAAACATATTCAGCCTATAAGCTGCCCTCAGTCAAGCAGGCAGGAAGACGAAGGAAAGAAGCCTGCACAGGTTTCAGCCAGCAAGCAACTATAGCGACAGGGAAGGGAAGAGAGGGGATGCGAGGCACCAGTACAGGTTCCAGGACTAGTATACAATCTCGTTCCTCGGAAGCGAAGTGAGCTCCAAATTTCCAACTGCCAGGCTGGCTAAGGGAAATCTGGGAAAGATGGAAACCACAAATGAGAGTCCGACTATCACTGTCCTCCGCAGAGATGTGGAAGACATCAAAGACTGCCTCGTTCAGTTATCGGCCAAACAGGAAAGCATCTGTTCCTCAGATATTCTGCAAGCCTGCTCCCGTGTCGACGGGGAAGCAAAATGTTGCAACTCGGAAGCCAAACGAGTTCTCACTGAGAAGCAGGATCAAATGAGCTTCCTGCTCAAGTTCGTGCTCAATAAGTTGGAGCACATTCTCCCCACAGCTGCTAGCACTGGCCAGGTAACAAATGGCCCAATTTCTGCCTGCTGTCCTTTTCATGTACACGCTGCGGTAGTCACCTCTGCAGCTCTTATATGGTCACACAAATGAGTTGGTGAAGTGTGACTGTGACAAACAGCTGCAGCTACAATGCCTAATCCCGCAGGAAAGAACGAAGATTTTTCCATTCTCTGAAATCTACTTGACGATTCATTTCGTTACTGCGTAGAAGGATGGTCGGCAGCAATTTGCTTGTAGGGGAAATAGCCTGAGTGTTTTTTGAGAAGGTGGGTGTTCTGTTTCCCAGCCTAACGGAGAGACACGTTTGGTAAATACAGGTGGAGAGCACCTCGGGCCTCAAGAGAAGCAGGCCATTGACTCCCCTGCGAGTCTGTCGACCATCAGGAGCAGCATTCCTGGCTGATTCGGGCCCTGGTGGGAATGGAGTGTCGGGCGTAACAGGCGCTGAAGACACTCCCCCCACCAGCCCAGGGCCCAACAAGTTCTACAAGGTCGGGACCGACTCGAAGGCTCCGGGACACAGACTCTACATGTGAGTGCCGAATCATCCTAGCTCCCGAAGGATGCGCAAATTCGTAACTTGAATGAAGCTGCTGCTGATGCATGTCTAGTCACCGACTCTGGCAACTCATCCAAACTGACAAATTTGGCTTCCTTCCTCTTTTGTAGGCCAACTGCAACCATTGGCAAGCTGTCCGTGGAACCGGCGGGATCTGCTTCTATTGCCGTAGGCTCCAACAACTTTGGCACTGGCGTTTCCTCCAAGCCTGTTGTCAACACTCTCGGAATTAAGTCTCCCAAGAAGAGGCCCACTCGTTCCCGGAGAGACAGGTAGTCAGTTCAGTTCTCCCTCCTCACTCCGACATGCAGTTGAAACCCAGTCGGCGAACTGATTGATATCGGCTCCATGAATTTCCTCAGTAAACGTCCTTCCATTCGTTCGTGGTCGTACCTTTCCCATCTTCTGTGACGGAAGCTCATGTTGGACCTCCTCTGTCTGCAGGAATCGACAGAGAAACAAGCAGTCCGAGGCACCAGTCGCTATCCAGAGGCTCAAGCCTGGAGAACAGGGCAAAATCCCAGACGATGGCTACTTGTGGCGCAAGTACGGCAATAAGCCGATCAAGACTGCGTCTTACAAGAGGTACAAATCTTATATCTCCGGCTCGGCTCAGACCTCCAGTTCTGATTCTGAATTTCAGCCACGCCATGAGGTGGTAGTGTACGCTGATGGGCTGGGAAAGATTCCAGTCTCGCCTCCCTGAGCTTGCAACTGATCAGTGGCAAATTTTCCGTGCGCAGGGGTTACTACAAGTGCAGGCACTTCAAGGAGATGAAGTGCAACGCCACCAAAATCGTCCAGCAGACGAACAGCGACCCGTCGGTGTTCCACGTCACGTACAAGGATACGCACACCTGCAAGCAGGCGCCGCAGCACGGAGGTGCAGCGAAAGGCGTGAACCACTCGGCGGACACGGAGAACGTCTCGTTGGCGGACCAGATCTCGCGCGTGGGCGACATGCCCTGCGAGACTCTGGACTACGAGCCCGCGGGGCTCGAGTGGCCGGCCTCCCCCGACAATTCGTCGGCCAGCGAGGATCTGTTCCCGCAATCGGAAGAGGAGGGCGTGGAGAGCTCGAGGCTGGTGGAGCAGCACGCGCTGCTGGACTTCGCGGACGATTTGGGCCCCGAGCTGAGCCAGGACCTGTCCGGCGCCAACCTTCTACAGCAGGTCCAGGACTCGAGCTTGGGCTCGTTGGATGTGTCACAAGTTCAAAACTGGCAGCAAGTGACCACCTCGCCAGAGAAACTGAAGTTGCATCCGGGCAAGATGCACCCCGGCTTGGACCAGCTCGAGATGGACCAGCTAGACGTGGTGAACATGGAGGAGATTGTGCTCAACGCATCGCAGGGATGCAACTGGAATTTCGAGTTCAGCGACATCGCCTTCTGGCAGCCGGATCTCGTGGACGTGCAATCATGCTTCCAGCCCGGAGATTAATAGTACAATCGCCGATCAGTCGACTCGTCTCGACTCGACTCAAGCCTCTAAAAGCCCCAAGTCGTGCGCTTTGTGTCTTTCTTTGAGCTGATTGATAGATACGCTGTGTTATGATCTGGAAGAGCATCGGTAGTGGGTTCTTCGAGCCTCCATGAAGAAGAGGTCGGATTTAGACAACATATCGTCCTTGTGTAGGATGTCGCGCCTCTATGAGCTGCCACTTATGGGTCAGTAAAGAGGTTTCACATCCCCCCCCCCCGCCTAGTAGGATGAGATGCCAGGATTTGCTTCCTAGCAAGGTGACATCTTAGAATCACCATCGTCTATCCTTTGTGAAGGGTGTGATTCTAGGCTGTGCCCGATGAGACAATGAAGAAGAACGCCCATCAACCAACGACCAGTACCCGCATCGTTCGTGTCCCCGCGTAGGATCTCGACAAAGTCTTAATGTAACATGCGATGTTTCCTTACGTAGATTAGCTATTTTGCTCAATCGTCCATAGACTGATTGTTAGTTCGTGAGATCGCCCCGTAAATCTGTGTACCATAAGCCCACTGCCTACTTCTGGTTCTGTTCCAGAGTTATGTATTGTTTTTCTAGCCAAGCTTTCTGGCTCGGCTTGCACAATTGTAAATTGGAAAATGACTCGACTTGAGCCACCAGGGTTGGCAGTTGTATCTGGATGTCACCGAGGAACATAACAACTCCAGCTTTTTCGTTTTTCTTTCTGTATCGTGGACTCTTGGTTCCTGCATGTGGGATTTCCCTCTTGTTTCATAAATTTATAAATTTGCAATAGATATCTTGCTCGGCGAGGATTGTTGTGATTGTATCCGGTCCCAGAGATAGCTCGACTATCACTCGCGTGATTCTCTCGACCTTCTTTCACGGTTTTGACGGTATCTATCTCGAGTGGTCTCTTTGATTCGTTCAGTTGACCACTTCAAAATTCAGCATAATCTAGATTGTGCCACTGGAGCTGAAAGCTGTGCGTTCGCTCGGCCCCTGCGGGTGGAGGCTTCGAGCTGAACTCTGGACTTTTGTTGGACCAGGTGTGAAGAGTTCTTCGTGACGACAGGCGAGGGGAGCTGATTCGCTGTCTGGTTGACTGCTAGTTCAAGTTCCGTGAAAGGCTCCCAATCAGGTGGGGAAGGGTGGGAGTACGGATTGGAGAAGACGTCTTTCCATCCCATCCCAACTTGTCTTCGACGGATTTCGATTCTAGAGTGGAAAATGGTGTCTGCCCCACCAAGTAGGTAAACCTGACAGCTGCAAGTGGGTCATGGATCGAGTGGGTGAATTTTTGGTACGAGACAAACCCGCAAGGTTTCTCAATTCGTTCTAACCCGGGCCGGTTCGGTTCGTTCGAAGATTCTTCACTGTTTCTTACATCCCACGATCCAGATGACAGGATCCTTTCAATAAGGCACGTGATGAATTGCTCCAAGGCCCTCCTTCTTTCAGAACTCGGATCGCGTCAAAGTTGAAAAGAAGTCCGAGGGTGGCCCCACCTTCGGAAATGGACAATGTTCCGTGTTCCACATTTGTTTGTCGACTAGATGCATGATTGCGTTGGGTAAGTCGCACTCAACGCCGTCCCCTGCCACCCGCACCCACAGCCCACCGTGCTCAAGACCCGTGATGTAGGATCCTTCCTGCGTTGCCGCAGGCTTCCATGCTACGGTAATGCGTGCAGTGATGCAATGCGTCCAGTGTCCCGAGTCGGAGCGAGGCACGGATGGATGTGAAGGATCCCTCTAGAATGAAGGGATGGATTATTGCTGGTGATCCTGCAGCTGCTTCGTTTCCAGCATGTCGTGTTCTTTGTCAAAGGCCAACGCATCTCCCCATCTCCATACGAGCTGGTGTCCTACTTGCATAGATCTATGACATTCGAAGACTTTTTCGCTCCTTCGTCGCCAACTCCGCCCTCGCCTTAGCCCTTCCCCGGCCGCCAGGGCCGTAATTGCCTCCACTTCCCAGCCCTCCCCATGCATTTGTCCCCTGCCCTTCGCCGTGCACAAAGACAGGGGCCCAGAGCAGAGGCTGGCCCTTCCTTCTCTCCGTCATCCTCCTCTCCAAAGGTGTCGTGGGGCCCCGAGGAGGAGGAGAAGGTATTTTTCAACGTCCGAGAAAACACAACAGACCCATTCGACACCGGCACGTGGATTCAGTGTTCTTCAGATTAGTCAATCCAGCCCGCCTGCCTGGTCTCCTTCCCTGATCGGATCACATCGCCATATCACCCCACTTGATTGTTTAACTCTTTAAACTCTAAGCACAGACATTTGTCGTACGTCGCTACTAGCCCAGGCCCGGCTCGGCCCGGCCAGGTCAGATCTGATCTTTTTCTGCGGTGGGGTTTGATAATTTTCACAAACATACACTGCCCATCACGGCTGTAGCTGTGCTGCCGCTGCAGTAGCTGCTGCTGTAGCTTGGTCCTTAGCGAGTAACGATATTATCGTACCCATTCTCGTGCCCAGCTGCTCGTCTCCGTACTTGGTGATGGATGGGTAAACGACCAGGGCCAGCGGCACCGAGATTTCAACCAGCAGAAAATGTTTGTGCAGTTCGTGATCTTAAATCCTGTTTATGCTTCGTTCGCTCGCTCGTTTGTACCGTGGAGTCATTCGTGCCTTATCATGTACAGGCAAACCTGTACATGGTACATGATAAGGTTTGGCTATGAAGAATCTGCACTTAAGTAGGGCTCTGTGTAAACCACGAACTTACTTATGAGCTAATCGTACCACCACTCCTTGTGTACAAGCTTTCCATGTATATCCAGTGTACGATAGACTGGATGTGATTGAACGATCGATCGACGAAATTCTTGTCCTTTTTGGCGGATGTCCACACTATCGAGCTCCTCTCTCTCTCTCTCTCCCCTTCTGTACTTGCCATCTCTTACACCGGTGTACAGTTAGTCATCCTCCTCCGATCTGATGCCGTTTAGAACACTGCAGTTAGTTGAAAGCAACGATGTTCGGTGCCCGGGCCGGTCCATTGGTGTTGCTTCACAGAGATCTATCCAGTTATCTATGTTCGACACGGGAGAGACCGTGAAACGTTCGAGTGTAATAGTAGATTGGATGGGAATCATGGGGCCCAATCGTGAAGTATTGGCATTGTCTTTGTCACTGCAGGGATCCAAAATCCTTCTGCCAGGTAGAGTGCCGTAGTACATCGCAGCATCATGTTGTCAAGGATGCCCATGTGGACCAGCGAGGTGGTCCACGTGGTCTTGGCAGCGAACACCATTGACCCAACGGAATCTGAGCGAAGCGCTCGATTTCAAACTGCATCTCCTCGCCACTGTTGTCGTCAGATAACAACGTTGTCTCTGTGCTCTGCTTTAGGTAAGCAGGGTCAAATAGGACATGCTCCTTTAAGTCCAAAGATTTTGTTTGTGTGTTCACCCTCGCAGCCCCACTTCCCAATCCAGACACAGAATCATTTGCCCAGGGAGTGAGCAATGCAGGAATCACCTTATTATTAAATCCCATCGAGCTGTGTTCGGTAGGAGATAGCAATCCCACGATCCGGGTATAAGCCCTCCACCTTCACCGATCCCAACCACAGATGGATTTGAATGAATTTTCAAGTGCCGGCTTTCCTGGGATTCTTTTCTCGAGCCCCAAGACGATGTTCGCGAGGTATAGTTGGATGGAGATAGGACAGACACCAAGAAATGAAGCATTCAGGGAATTTGTAGGCCATTTGTTGCTCTGCGTGTTTAGACTCCGAAACTCCACTCCACGTGACTTGGAGCAAGAGTCAAAGATTTTTGAAATTCAATAGAAATTACAAACGATGTCTGTTTACAAAATTATTTTTTGCTTTAAGTAGAGATTTTAAAAAAGCTAGTTGGAGGTAACACCTTAAATAAATGAATTATCAATATCAATTTATTGAAATGGATAGCATAAGGATTTCAAAACTGAATTTTGGTATTTTTAAATGCAGTCTTAACTTATGTCATTTCTAGTTGGGTTGGTTTAACCCATTTGATGGATGTTTTTGACATGAAGGATAATTATGTATGTTTCATATGATTGATTTGTCTCCATCTTGACTTTATGAATATGCACCACATTTTTTTGTGTTGGTGTATTGTTGTCGTGTGTGTTAGTGCTCTTGTGTACTACTAAAAGTTGGGATGGATTTGTCGACTAGTTAGACTATCTTTGTTACTCCTCAATGAGTAAAACAACAAAACTTGTAGACATGTAAATTGGGTGAGTATATGTGGTGATGGCAAGTTTCATATTACCCTTGTTTTAGCTACTTGTGGTGCCTTGGGTACTTTCTGTTGTGGTGTTTAGTTCCAATTGAGGACATGTTATTGATACGATTATCAAGATGATACATTGATGTCACAAGAGAGTAATTTGAAGATTACGAGTTGAAAAACAAGTCCATCATCATGGATAGGAACATAAGTTGGAGCATATGCCGTGTGTCTGAAGTTCATGGAGATCAAACTGATGAAAAACCATAATTTTAATCTCAGTTTGTGACCGACATCTATATGTATTATATCTTGCATTTTCTGTGACTTTCAAGCCCGAATATTCTGCATGTGGTTTGTATAATGTGTATAGATATTTCAGTCCACGATCATGATTGGAGGAAAGATTATGGCCGTGCACTTCCTCGATATTATCAGCATGGCTTTTCCGAGGAGGGAGTCACCGTTCTTTAGTCCGCCGCTGGCACTTGACAGGGAGATCCTTTGGGAGTACCCTTATTTGCCATGGCTCATTATAGAGCTCTTGTGTCTACTGCTTTGGCCGTGCCCGGTTGTGTGTTCCCCTCCTTAGCGGATGATACACACATTGTGGACCCCATAGACAAATTATAAGATGCCTTTGATTACTTGACTACCGAGCTTCATCTTGTAGGCTTGAGAGTCAAGGTGTCAAAGTGCAGGGCTTGGTCTCCTTTGGGCATTCCGCCTCATCTTTAGCTTCCAGAGGGATGTATGATATCGACAGATGGCTTACGTATTCTAGGAGTGCCAATAGGATCTGAGGATTTTGTTTCACGCTACCTTGACGTTGCATTGGTTGAGGATGTTTTGCATGTAGACGACCTTCCTCTACTAGGGGATCCGTAGGTGGCGTTTGGTATACTATCATCTAGTATTGCTCGTCGACCCACCTATCTTCTTCGCACGGTTCCTCCTTCACCTACATTCATATCACATTTGACAGCCTTTGATGGGAGGATCATGGGCATCTTTGGTGACATCATCGGACCATGGACATTCGAGTGTGTGACTAGAGATTTGGCAAGGAGACATACATCTTTGCCAGTTTTGTGTGGAGGGGTAGGCTTATTATCGATGGATGAGACGACACCTACGGCATTCTTGGCGAGTTGGGCGTTCATTGCACCTTTGTTATCTTCTCAATTTGTGATCGCAGATAGACCTATTTTGGAGATATATATGAGGAACGTCGATACGGGATCATTTCCCTTACAGATATTATTACGATATACGAGAGACGCTTTACCATTGGAGGTACAACATGAGTTCCCATCTTTTTTCTCTTTGGCTACCGATTGGACTAGGGGTCTACAGTCTATCTTGATGGACCGACAGTTTCAGGAGGCTCTACATTCACTCTTAGTGGATCCGGCCATTCCTCGTATTACTAGAGCTCGTCTACGCTCTTGCTCGGGCAAGGATGCAGGCTCGTGGATCTTGGCTCGACCATGCATCAAGGCTTTCCAACTCGCACCAGCTACTTTCTCCACAACGATGAGATTCCGTCTTGGCTTGGTCCATCCATCTACATCTTCATTACTCACATGTGAGTGTGGTATCACTTTAGATGCAACAGGTGTTCATATGACTCGTTGTCCATTCGGAGGGCAGAGGATAGCTACCCATGATGCTATTAGGGATGTGGTGTTTGCTATGGCGTGAGAGGGTGGATACCTCACATGGAGAGAGCGTTGGTATGCCTTGCAGTCGACTAGGGTTAGGATACACCTGTACTTGGTTCGGGAGGTATGCAGAGAGGGCACCTCTTTGTTCCTCTAGCTTTGGAGTTATATGGAGCTATGGACACCGACTTCGACATGTTCGTGAGGGAGTGCGAGAGCCTAACATACTAAGCGACATGGGGTATCACTCTCTTTAGGTTACTATATAGTCTATTTTAGCAACGTGTTTCCATTGCTCTACAGAGAGCACTAGCTGGTGCAATCCATAGGAGAGCAATCATGTTAGGTGATGTTTATGTTGTTTGTAGACCTTTTGACTTTGATAGTTCATATATCTTAGATGCTTAAGTACATATTTCCCATGTGATACTATTGGGGCCTAGCCCCATGTTACCGGTTTGGTTCCATCCATCCTTGTACGATTTGATGGGGTCTTCCCATCCATTTTCCTTTTGTTATTATACTTTGTGGGGTTTTGCCTGGCTTCCTGGATATTATATCAAGATCATGTCCATCACAAGATCTGCCCATTGTCTCACTCGGCTCTGCTAGCGCAAAACTGCGGGACAAATCTTGAAACAGCATATCCGTCTATTAACCTAATCCCATGGCCATGCCCATTGGCCGTAATTACTAGCCTGCCTGGTGGAATATGTTCATAAAATGCCTGTAACAGGCTGACGCAAAATACGGCTAATCAGCCTTGCTTATCGTTATCCTGTGTGACAGTGATGCGCTATAACGGGAGTTACCTCACGTCTTTCGCACTCCTTCGAACGTGATCGTTGCTAGCTAGCTAGCTTTTCCAGCTGCTCCAGTGGATCGAGACCAAATGGTGCAAGGGTCTCGACAGATTAGACGGTGTAAAAGGATATTACCTCCCATCTCACGCCTCGTCTGGTCCTTGGTGTAACGTTCTACCTCTTTCAAGGCCTCGGTGACAATTACAGATTCACTCATGGCCAGGACCATCAAATCTGTCCTGTCAGTAATATGCATAAAATCGTAAAGTGAAGATTGGGCAGCTTTGAAGTGCAGGAGTTCTCGATTCTGTATGGAAAGACACCCTCGCATCTGCATGTCTGAATCTTTTACCACTCAATGATCTTACCGATTATGATTATTTTTATTGCTAAGTGCACTGTCTAATGGCGCGTCGTGATCTTATCAGCTGTAGTTACTGCACTTCATTGAGGTTGTTGTAGCAAGTGGACTTGAATTCCACAAATTCCTCTCAGATGATAGATTTGTAAACTCAAACCAGATTCTAAGTTGGAATCAAATCTGCATGCCTCGGATCAGGCTTTCTTCATATCATCAATCTTTACTGGAGTCTTCGAGTTCCAGAGGTATCGAGAAGTGTTGACTTTCGTTATCGGACAGCTCGGACAGCTGCCTTTACAGAGTGTCAAGTAGCGACCCGGGCTTCAATTTTCTACCCGTGTCGTCAACGTTTTGCTTATGGATGATTCCTGTGTCAATGGAAGATCCATATCGGCTCCTCAGCAGGTTGAAAACTGGGAACTTGGATCCAATACAATCCCTCTGTTGTCAACAGAAACTGTGGGAACAGTGACTTCTTCTCAAGATATCTCGACTGGAAAAGCTGAATTCTCCAGTTTCATTCACACCATAGCCAAACAATGCCGGCCTCTATGTTCCGGTCGTGACATACTCAGAGACTGTTTCCACAGCGCATACACGCTCAT
Organism: Marchantia paleacea; assembly: GCA_014180765.2. Classification (NCBI taxonomy): domain Eukaryota; kingdom Viridiplantae; phylum Streptophyta; class Marchantiopsida; order Marchantiales; family Marchantiaceae; genus Marchantia; species Marchantia paleacea. The sequence continues at coordinate 3,517,866 of MUAA02000018.1, forward strand.
CAACACCGTCAAGCATACTGGGCCCCATGTCGCGGGCTAATGGGGACTCCTCCAAGTGAATTATACCCGCTAATGTATATACCAACCTTCCTTCAACTGTAACTTGCCAGACTACGCATCATGTGCTGTGTGCAGCAAATGATATAGACACTCTAAAATAACAAAAAGGATGGGAAGACCCATCCATTCCTCAAGATGAAACCAAACGGGTAACATGGGGATAGGCCCCAATAACGTCACAATGGGAATTGTCTTGCTCAAACTGTCTACAAACAACATGAGCATAACAATAAGCATCACCTAACATGATTGTTCTCCTATGGATTGCACCACCTAGTGATCTTTGCATAGCAATGTAAACACTTTGTCTAAAATAGTATATACAATAAGCTAAAGAGAGCGAAACCCCCTTCCGCCTAGTATGATAGGCTCTCGCACACTCCCTCACGAACATGTTGAAGCCGGTGTCCATAGCTCTATATAACTCCAAAGCTAGAGAAACAAAGAGGTGACCTCTTTGCATACCCTATACTTGGAAACTTTGGTTGTTGCTCTCCACTCACTTCCCATCCCGGAGGATGGGTGATCACCCCCTCTAAAACTGTGTCACGGGTATGATCGATAACCACCCCGTCTGTCACACTAACCTGGTCCTCCCGAATCAAATATAGGTTTATCCTAACCCTAGTTGACTACAAGGCATACCAACGCTCCCTTCATGTGAAATATCCATCCTCTCGTGCCATAGCAAACACCACATCCCTAATGGCATCATGGTTAGCTATCATTTGCCCTCCGAATGGACAACAAGTCATATGAACACCTGTTGCATCTAAAGTGATACTACACTCACATGTAAGTAATGAAGATATAGATGGATGGACCAAGCCAATACAGAATCTCATCGTTGTAGAGAAAGTAGCAGGCGTGAGTCAAAAAGTCTTGATGCATGGTCGAACCAAGATCCATGAGCTTGCACACTTACTTGCGCAAGAGCGTAGACGAGCCCTAATAGTACAAGGAATGGTTGGATACACTAAAAGTGAATTTAGAGCCTACTGAAACTATCAATCCATCAAGTTAGATTGTTGATCTCTAGTCCAATCGATGGCCAAAGAAGAAAAAGACGGGAGTTCATGTTACAGCTCCAAGGATAAAGCATCTCTCGTATGTTGCAATAATACATGTAAGGAAAATGATCATGTATCCACATCTTTCGCATATATCTCAAGGATGGATCTATATGCAATCGCAAATTGAGAAAATAATAAAGGTGTAGAGAGTGTCCAATTAGCCAAAAATGCTATAGGTGCAATCTACTTCAAGTATAATAAACCTATCTATCCACACAATATCGAAAAATATGTCTATCTCCGTGCCAAATCTCATGTCACACACTTGAAGATCCTTGGTCTGATGATCCAAGACGTCCATGATCCTTCTATTAAATGGGATATGAATGTAGTAATGTCAAACGTGATATGAAGGAGGAACCGTATGAAGAAGGTAGTTGGGTTGACCAACAATACTAGACGAGAATATATCAAACACCACATGTGGATCCTCTAGTAGAGGAAGGTCATCTACATGCAAAACATCCTCGGCAAGTGTCACATCTAGGTAGTGTGAGACAAAATCATGGGTCCTATTGACACTCCTTGAATACATAAGCCGTCTATGGATGTCATACATCCCTTTAGAAGCCGGAGATGAGGAGAAATGCCCAAAAGAGACTAAGGCCTACACTTTGACACTTTGAATCTCAGGCCTACAAGATGAATCTAGTCAATTAATCAGAGGTATGCCTAATGTGATCTATAGGGCCACAATGTGTGTATCATCTGTGGAACACACAACTTGGCACGGTCAAAGCAGTAGACAAAAGAGCTCTATAATGAGCCATGGCAAATAGGGGTACTCCGAAAGGATCTCCGTGTCGAGTACCAACTGCAGAACTATTGTAGAATGGTGACTCCCTTATGGGAAAAACCATATTGATAAAAGAGAGAAGTATGTGAATCTTAAAAAGATCATACGAAAATAATACATATGGATAAAGTTTCACCACTATTTTTTAAACCATGGAAAATAGAGGTACTCCCAAAAGATCTCCATACCAATTGTATAACTATTATAAAACCATATTCATAAAAGAGAAAAGAATGTTAACCTTAAAAATATAAGTGTAAATAAATCTGGATAAAGCTACGCATCTCTCTAAACTATCTAAGAAACTGGGCATGACATTCTTCCCCTTGCAACCTGTAATTACTTTCCTAGTGCTATAATGAGCCGTACTTGGAGGCCAAGAAGAGAAACACACGTTTCTAGGTTTATATCTCCGGCTGGCAGCACTTCGCGGGAGGGCCCCTCCTGGATGATGAGCTCAAGACCTGGTTTATTACACCAACGAAAGAGCAATGCAGGGGATGAAGTGCTTGAAACGTGTAGAAAAAGAAAAGAAACAAGGAAATCCAGCTCGAGAGATGCTAAAAAATATTATTATCTCGGGTTTGGGGTTCCGTGCCAGGGAATATCCTACTTTAAGAAAGGAGTTTTCGAAAATTTCAAAAAATTTAGTAGAAAAGAAGACCTTGAGGATCAGAAAAAGAATATGATCAGACTGTCAGGACATGCCAGCCAGCAGGAATAAACCGGTAGTAATTTCTAAGAAACATTTTGAAAAATTTTGTGAGTACATCAACTTCAATATGGTTCCATACTAAATATCAAATTAAATATATATTTGGGCATTTCACATACAAAATAACGGCAATTATCATGAAACAAGCCAATACCTTTAGATACATTGAGATACCACTTCATTCACAAGTATATGCAATAAATGGACAACATACATAACACAAAATTGGCAAAATACTCACTCTCAAGAGAATAAAAGATATATGATGTAAACCCTAGGAGAGTTTTGACACAAAGTTCACAAAATTTCCTCTTTTTTAAGTAACACAATAAATGATATAAAAATCAAACTGTGATTCCAATTGACATTGTTCACATAAATTCAATGAAAAAATGATGACATCACAATCTATAAAAATAATCATAGAGAAAGTTTCAAAATCAGTAATGATATATTCTTCAAAAAAATTTCATTTATAATCACAATTAAATATGTAAGACATTGTTAACATCCAATTTTAATGATCCTCGATTCAAAAAATATTAAAATTCACGAAAAAATAATGATGTAAGAATATTATGGAGCAAAAAAAAATTTGAACAACAAAATAAAAAAAATTCAAAACTTTGGTTTTGAAAATTAATTCAAAAAAATGACAAATTTTTTTTGCATATATTAATTTTTTATTTATAAACTTGAAAAAATATTTTAATTTTTCAAAATTTTGCATAAATACATAAAACTCATTCAAAATTTTTCAACAAAAAAAATTTAAATTTAAATGATTTTTGTGCATGAATATATGAAAAATTTAAATTTTATTAAATATTAATTATAAAAAATAAAAAATAAAATACAAATATGGTTATAAAAAATGTTGAATGCAAATCTAAGAATATTAAATACAATGATAAAATAATTTTTCATTCAGGACATAAATATAAAAACATGATTTGAATAAAATTAATATAATCTTCTAATATTTTATAATTTAAAAAAACTTGCAAAGATTTTATATTTTTTCACTTTAAGACCTCAACTTTTTGCAACAAGATTATTTATTGAAGTATATAAAATAATTTGAATATTAATAAAATAAGAAATAAATGTTAAAATATGAAAAAAAATATTGTTAATATGAAAAAAAAATTAATCTAAAAAAATGAATGTTTCAAATTTTCATACAACTAGATTTGTGGATAGAATGAAAACTTAAAATTATATAATTTTTTTAAAGACATTTTTTCATTTAACTGCTACATAAAAATCTTTTTATGATTAATGAATTTTATTATATCAATCGATACAAAGTTTTTTTCATCTTACATTTTTGATATTTTTCATTTTGAATCCTTAAAGTCTATTCTTTCATACACATCTATTGTTTATAAAATGATTTCTTATTATTATATATTTAAGAGCATCATAAATTAAATTTATAGTACAGGATATTTTTTTCCAAACCATGAGGGAATCATTAAAAAATTTTAATCTTTTTCCATACTGTGTATTTAAGATTTTCATGATACACCATAAGATGTTCAAAAAATATAAGTTTAAATTTTTCAAAAAGGTAAATTTTTAATTTTCTAATTTTTCATTACAATATTTGAAATCTAGACCTCTGTTATTTTTTTATAACAAAAATTAATTTCATAAAAAAATTTAATCTTCATCATTTGCAATGATTATCAAATTAAATTTTTCAATAAAATAAAAACTAAATGTTTTCAATATTATCACATTGATGTTGATAAAACTCCCTACACATATATAAAAATATTATTTATATTTTGATAATCCATTTCAACATAAATATAAAATTTATGTTGAAATGGATTGCTAGTATATATATCATTTAGATTAATATTTTGCTATTATGGTTCATTTATGAAAGAATTATGATTCATCATGCAATTTAATAACGATCAAAATCAATTTTTTCTATCATATATGAAATAATTATATTTATTAACATCATAATCATTTTTTATCGATAAAAATTTATTTAATTAGAAAAAATAATAATATAATAATAATAATTTGATAAAAATTCTCATACATTGATAACCTTGTTTTTTTAATCAAATTTTTAATTTTTTGGATTTAAAAAAATTCTTTTTAAATTTTATAATTATTTTTTTTAATGTAAGATATGACTCTAATGTGATCTTAGTATTCAATTGCATCCAATATATCCAAAAAACTAATATAATGATATTCTAAAACAAGCTCAAACTTTGTTGTAATCATACTTATATTGTAAACATTTTAATGCAAATGTCAAAAAAATCATTAAAAGAAGGTCTAATCTTTGTTGATGACATTTTTGAAAATAAATTACATTATGCATTGTACATAGTAAAGATAGAAATTGAATTATTTTTTTATTGTCACAATAAATACTAATATATTTTAAAATATTAATATTTTCAAAATATTATTTTTATGTTCAAGTTAAATTTTTGTTGTGATTGGAATATAGTATATTTTTTGGTTATGTCTTGCAATGCATATTTATATCTATAAAAAAATGTATATAAATAAAAGATAAAATCAAGTGTTTGGTTAATTTATTACATAAAATGGAAATAATGTTATATATTTTTATAAAGTAAATGATATTTTTTCAATGTTACAAATAAATTACATATTTTTTAATTTAAAATATCTACAATAGCCACACTCTCAAAAGATTAATTTCAAAAATTGCACCCCATGGAGACCTAAATCAAACTATACCCCTTAAACCCTAGCTCTCCTAAAGATGCTATCGGCCCTAAGAACACATCCATTGTGAATGACACTAACTCCACTACCGGGTTTAACTGCTATATCTACTCATGCGTGCACCTATCTGATTAGGAAAGTCGTTACATAAATCTTGATAAAATCATTACCTACTGCATTAAAGTCTCTACATACTCCATCAAAATCTCTACCTGCGACACACCTAACAGAAAGTTTGTATATATGATAGGTATGAGTAGACTAGTATATCTACAAGAGATTTTTATCTAGGTCTAGATGATTCTATTCTTTTTTCTTACTTGTGATTTTTTTACCTCTTAAATAATTAAATAATTTTTTATTCCATAAGATTTTTAATGAGAAAAGTTAAATCATTAATATGTAACCATTTACTTAGATAATAATTAATGTAATCTAGATTGAAACTATGACAGTCAAATGCATAGTTGATTGAGTTGTCAAGGAGGAGTGTTATAAAAGTATCTATGAATGTTTGGTTAGATATCGATATTTTAGGTGGTGACGACACATAACTCTAGCCTCGGTTTACTCAATATATGAGTACAAGAATCGTTTGCCAAAATATGACTTTCACTCAAATTCTCATATTGATATAGTTTTTTTTCACAAAAAGAAATCGTAATAGACATCGTTGATAAAAAAATCTCCATTTTATATTTATGTTTTATTTTCATTGGGAACAAAATAACCCTACATCTCATGACAATATTTGTTGAATAATTTTTTGTTCAAATATGAAAAACGTTGTCACATGAACATTGCTTTACTTTGAGAATGCTTGAGCGCATGAATGTAGAAGAACTCTCATGTGAGTTGATGCTCTCTCTTTTTATTCATCACCACTCCACATTCGAATTCATTACAGCTGGTAAATTCCAATATAATAAGATTATGATATTCAACAATGGGACACTCAAGTCTTGCCTAAACTTTACAGAAAATTACTTTGCAATCTTTTTGTATTCTCTAGAAATTTTCATATACTTTTATTTTCTAGATCACTCGGCACAAATATCAGACTATTCACTCTATCACAAGGCAATATGCAAACCTCTATATACTAAAATCATCATAAATTTTAATATTTTCGTCCAAATATCCTCAAATTTCATAAAAAGGTTAGTCATCATCTAAGGTTTAACAATGTAAATTTTTATTAATCAAGCCTTTAGATAGCAAAATTTATAATCAACGAATAAATTTTATGATAGTCTGTACAATCTTGCAATTCAAACTGTATAAACAAACTTCAAACTATCATTCTGCATTCAAAAACTCATGGAATCGAGCTGGAATTTCAATAAAAATATAAATATTAGTTGTAAGCTATATCTCGATTAAACCCGATCAATCAAATTCTCACTAAATACTCAGAATCACTATATGGTCTGAATTTCACTCTCCAACTTCAAATCACCACAATAGAGTAATAATTTGCTCAATTGCATTCATTCTTGAGTTCACTCGTAGCTCTTCCCGTCAGCAATCCAACCATGTCCTTTTATCTCCAATTCTCTCCTTCAAAGGCTTTCTAAATTCCTTAAAACCTCAAAAAACTTGACCAAGTATTCTCATTGGTCTAAACTACAAGACCAATGATAATGAAAAGTGTCATTTTGGTCACTAGTGGGGCCAAATTACCCACATATTAACATAGAGCTTTACAAGTATACTAAACACATTACTTAACCATCATATAAATAATATGAGTTCTCAGTAATAAAGAGTTAAAATAATAACTCAAAATCGATGAGTTTATAACTTGAGAATAATACTCCTCGCCAAAATCAACTCCATTTGGCTTGACTTTGGTAAATAATATTGATGGATTGGAATCCATGTGTTGAAAGCCAACACTACTCGCAAGTTCAGATCTATAACGTGTATATCAAATTAAAACATATACTATTAAGTTTCAAATTGTGCCATAGAAAATAATTGGCAGAATAAACGGATTAGGAGAGATTATCACTTGTTGCATAAAATTATCTCCAAAGTGATATAATAACCACGCCCGAAAGTGATAAAACTCTCTCAAACTATCATTAGATTACAAATTCCTAATTTATTTATCAAATTAATTCAATAACTAGTGTAAAAATTTGAAAACTTTGAAGCTTAAAGAGGGATTTGGCTAGACGGTAATATGTTTCTTTTATAATATCATTCTAAATGGAGTGTCCTTGTGGACAATTTGAGAGCAGAAAAGACTATTTTGAAATTGTGAGTTTTTGAAGCTTAAGGGTGTTTTGGCGAGTTTTGATCAATGTTATCTTTAATTTATTTGATGTTGAATGTGTAGGGTTCTCATTGGAGTGAAGACCATGATGGCAATTATGAAGTAGAGTTGATTAGAAGTTTCTATGATCGATTTTGAGTTTCTGTTTTTTTTAAATTTAGTGTTTTATTTTTGAATTGAGGACTTGGAGGGATGGCAAAAGCGCTACTAAAAATTGACCAAGTGGATCAATGACTATAGTGATGTTGGAGCTTAAATCAATATTGATTGAAAAATATTTCAAACATAAGTGATCAAAGTCTAAGATGTGTTATTTTGAAGTTTTTGAATCAAAAATATAAGTGACATGTTATAAGATTATCATATAGTGTCCTTTTGATCTAAAATTTGATAGGATCATAGAATATTCATTCACGACTAGAGATGAAAGACATAAAATTCTCAATGTTAGAATTATGAAATTTCCAATTTAGGGGTTTGAAATTAGAGTCAAAGCTTTTTGAAATCTTGAAGAAGTGACAAACAATGTCCGTTTGCAAAAATCAAATTGCAAGATCTAGAGAATGGAAAAAGGCTTATTAAAGGCAATGAATTTTAGAATTGAATTACTTTATCAAATTAAAGATGTAGACAATAAGCACAAGATTAGCAAGTAACACAAGCACTGAAGGTCACAATATATGCCAAACCTCCTTTACTAAAGGCAAAAATCGGTAATCAACTTACTCAACCCTCACTAGATTGCCAACTTGGATGATAAATAGATGTTTCCTCCCAATAATCAATGCTAAACCCCATCGGGTATAATAATGTTGTATCCACCAATACATCATAGGACTTAACAATTGTAACAACAACACATGCGTGCATTGTTGATCTATATGTGACATGATCTAGTTGAATTTACATATTCAACTCATTCTGGGTGATGTATGGTGGTGATGCATCACTAAAAACTCCAAGAGATATTTGAATCTAAAGTGGACATTTCTTCACATCAGTCTTTTGCAAACCAGGACCAAGCAATGCATCCTTGTTTGACACATAATGGATTGTGCATTAGAATTCAACAATATTCGTTGAGGTCGATAAACCTTTCATGAAGGCCCGACTAAACAAAAGACATTGTCTATGTTATCCAACATCATCGCACTTGGTGACATCATGGTAAGTTCATATGCCGACGTTGTTGATAACTCTATTAGTCTAATGGCGGTAGCTTGTCAAGTTTCATTAGTAGTGCAGTCTTGATCACATGATCATCAATATTAGAACCAACCAACATATCTTCTTTTCTTTCGTAAAATGTGGTTGTCAATCATAATATATAGGAAGATGACATCCCCAACGTCAATCAATCTTTGGCTAAGAAATCAAGAGAATGAACAAGAGTCTTTGATTCCCTCAACATTGTCTTGGATGCTAGTTAAGATGATATCAATGGGAGACTCTACTTGCTTCATCTTTAAATACATCAACATTGGTTTCCACCCTATCTCTTCAATGGGTCGTCTAGGATTCATGGATGAGGTATTCGGTGATTTAAACAATATGAAAGTTTGACTTGCCAACCAGTCTCCCCTCTTTGTGAATCCAACTCTACTAACACTGCTCTAGACTCAATAGTTTGTGTTGCAATACGAGTCATAGCAACAGCACATGGTTGTGTCATTGTACACATGAACTGTACAACATTACCATCATAGGAAGTAGAGTCACCCATTGACGTAGAGTGAGAAATGTCATCTTACTATATGAAACATCATATATGTTGGCTATTGTGTTTTTTCTTTTTAAGCATTTTGAGCTCAACATGCAAGAGGAGAGAATGATGACTGTTGGGTTTGACAAGGAATCACCATCTTCATCAACTCCTTTATATAACTAGTCTACAACACAAACCTTGAATGCTTATGATAGACATGTATGACAGTTTTGACCATCCGGACCAAGTCGTGAAGACGTCAAATTGAGACCATTACCATCATTTTAATGGTGTATTGGATATGTGATGGGTCATATCACAAGAAGGATAACGTAAAAAAGTGGATCCTATTTGACTTAAATCATGTGAGCATTATCACAGATATGATCACAAGATTGATCGATATTTTGATCTACATCCGGAATTGCGATGAGCAAGAGTTTCCATGGCGATTTTTGGAAAAGGCCGAGGAGTTCAAGGTGGTAGGGAGATGATAGAGGACCAACCCTTAGTCAAATGGTAGTCCATGAGCCTAGTCATGAGGTGAACATGACATCTCAATTGGAGCAGAAGATATATAGTAGTGCTATATCCCAATCCCATACCAATATTGGATAACATGTGCCTTTGTCACCGCATGGATAACGTTAATCAACCAACACATCCAAGTATATGTCTCTCAAATATTGTGATAGATTTTTGTAAGTGTAAAATGATCTATGTACTGTGATGTTTGATGTAACATAGATGTATATTATGATGTAATATGTCAACTGAGTCATCAAAGTATATGCCTCTTAAAGATTGTGGTCATTTATGTTGATGTATAATAATCTATATATTGTGATGTTTGATGTGTCAACGATGTATTTTGTGATGCGATATGTATGTGTATGGTTATCATTCTTGTCACGCTTTCTAACAAATATTAATTTGTACTCCACAAGGTTAACTCTCTTACGTATGGTCTTACAAGATCATATATTTTATGGTTCTTTAACGATTGCAGTTCATGACCTTTTTTCACTTTGTATTATCAATATAACTACTAGCCTGAACTATAATAGTCATATCATTCTCATCAACAATAAGAAAATATGAAACATGGAAAGAAAAGATCTCATCAATTCTGACTTTGTCAAAGCTCCAAATCTTGTCTATTCGGACATGGTTCATAACCATCTCTATTGATTTAGATTGTGCTTCTCTCTTTCTCATTCAAAGTCTAGTATGCAACAAATAATTATGCTTGGGTGTGTCTTTTTCATGGTTGTTGATCCTTCCCATGACCTCTTTTCAAGAGTATGTTACTCATTACATGTGGCTCAACACAAGCAGGACCATAAGTTACTTGTACATGTGACTAAGTTATATTTTTTGTATGGCTAAAAGAATTAATTAGTCTCTCTACCACCCAAATAAGTTGTGAAATTCATTTAAATTCTTTTTCAGACTCTTGAATGTTCAGATCTTACTACATATTGGGTGAAAAAGGGGCAATAAAGATTAGGCTACCCAATCAAACTTAGGAATGCACCTTCATAAAAAAAAATCAACAAAATGATCCTTCAATAGATTTTATGTAATGGGTTCAAGATATTTGATAATGTTAGGTGATTCACATCCTTGCATTGGATATGACCACCTAACATTATCAAATATCTTGAGGAACCATATTGGTCCTTTATGGAAAAGGAATAGTTACTAAAAGCTTACATCCAAATATATGTAGATGACTTAATTTGATACCTAACTAGAAACAACTTATAAAAATGTAATGGACTTTTAGGCTAATGATTTTAGCCTAACTAGTTTGCCAACATGTAGTATAGTATGACCCCAAACTCAAGAGAGAAGGTCTTCAGACCATGATACTTTAGGTCAAGATGACCAACGTCTCATTGTAAGACGGTTAAGAGCCCACGGTTGGATCAACTTTGTAGGATCATGATGTTGATAAGACTCCAAGAGATATTATCTTGTATCTTATCAAATATAAAGTGAGATTAATGTGAAAAGGGAAAGGAAGAGATCTAAAACATCACTTTGCTAACTTAAGAGTTTATCTAATCGAAGTGGAGTCGACATGGGACATGGATAGAGGACAACATGATCTTCCAGATATACCGATGTCCAATCCATTTATGATCAACATCCGATATCTTCATCGTGATCACTTTAGGACGTGGTTAGTATATCACTTTGTAGATAAATTTATGCAACAAATGATAAATTTTAGACCCGATTATTCTGCCAATTATTTCCTATCGCGCAATTTGGTATCTATATCTCATAAGTTTTGATATGGCTATCAACAATAAACCTTTAATAAAGGACTCTATCCAACCATTAGTTTTGTGTATGGAAGATAGCAAGTATTTTACCCTGATACTAATAGACTCACAATATGATTGAAAGCATATAATTTAAATTTAAATGCTCCATCTAGTCTAATAGTCTAATGAAACCTAGCTCCGAGTTGAATAATTTGAGCTAATAAGCAAGAAAAAGTTAAGTTTCTACTAACAAAACAGGAAATATGACCACTTAGTAGAAATATGTATCAAAACAAGAAAGTATCTAAAAGGTTCACATGTATGCTCTTTTGGGCCACAAATATCTCCTTGGATTCTCTTAAACATAACATGAAGTTCATGTGAAATTTTTAACTTGTGAATGATTAACTTTCATAGTGGACAAAATTCATAAGGTTTTATACCTTTGTTGATTTGGGAGACTTGAAGCTTGTATCCCATTGTATTGGAGATGATGCGCCTCATCATTATCTTTCTGGTATGTCCCATCCGATCATGCCACTTGTTCACACATATCATGATCATCTTTTCCTTGTATGAAAAAGAAAGGGGAGCAACATAATGACCATAGGAGTAAACAATGATTATCTCCAACAATGATCTTCATCATCCAACAATAGTAACACTTCCTTATGAGTGTGAGTAACATATGCAAAAAAATTCTTTTTCTACAGGTATATATAAAACTAAGAATATTTCTAGTTGATGTTGGAGAGTATATAGTATTTAGGACATAGATAAGATGGATAAAATATTCATAGTTAATGTCTATTTTGCTCTTGACAAAAAAACAAAATGAACTTATGCTTACAAGCATGATGCACAACCTATAGGGAGTGAACCCATGTAGTCCCATGCAACTCAGATCACACAAAATGATCACCATCCTCCATGACGTAAGTTCAAGCATCCACGATGTCCTCACCCTCCGCAACCACCCAAGTTTTTTTCTCCACACATGCTCATTGTCAACTTTAGCAGAAAGGTTGATCAACAAAGATAATAAGAATCTGTTTCAAGGATGACACCCCATATTATCATGCATCCAATTGCAAGATTGCTCCTCATATGGTAAAACTCTACAAACACCATAGCAAAGAAAGGGAAGCCGTCTTGATCATCAAAATGCATTTGTAACGTTTGAAAATATTGTGAAAGACCCTTTTAATAATTTTGGAAGTCATCGAGCCTAAAGTGCACTCGCATCACGATTGATTATTTTTGCACAATCAGTTCTTCTTTGACATTATTATAGGGCCATACCCTATTTTCTTTTTTCCTGATAAAATTTTTGATACACTAGTTGTTGATGGGGAACGATCTAGTTATGGGCAAAATTGTAAAATTAACTTGCAATCACATGACTTACTGTCCCATAATAATACAAACACATAATAGTTAATCTATTGCTAGCAGCTATGCAATAGAGGCCAAGGCTTTGATCTTTGTTTGCGACCACTTAGATCCTATATTATAGTTGCAATACTTAATTGTTATCAGTTCTTTAGTATTGTGGTTAAAAGGAAAGCAATGTTTTGATCACATGTAATCAAAATTGATACAATTGAATACACTTGATAATTCATGATTTTACTATTATAATGAGTACAATGCCTGTCTATTCAAGATTGTATCCCAACTTACACTTTAGGATGAAACCATTAATGATGAGTAGATATCCAGAGGACATTTTTCAAGGTCCATTATGTTGGTCTAATAGTACCACAACATTCGTACCTGCTCGAATATAAACCCTAAACAGGACAAACGCAGTAGCGCGAGCTCTCCCTTCCTCCTCCTTGACCTCATCCTGCGCTTCTTCCTCAATCTCCAAGTCATGTTGCTTTGCCTTCTCGTCCAACTGATTACAATGATAGTGCGAGTTCGTGTTGATAATGTGTAAAAAAGAAAAAAAAATTTATCTGAGAATTCGAGTGAAAGCCGTATATTGAGAGACGTGTCTTGTAGTCATATATACTCTCTTAGTACAATGTATTGAGCCAGTGGCGGCTAGAGTTACTTGTCGACACCACCTAAAATATAGGTATCAAATCAGACACTCGTCGATTCTTCTATAACACTTGTATCTACAGTACATAGGTTACTTGGCCTTTAAGAACTAAGGGTTGTGTGTTGTTTGGAGGGAGGCCTTTAGTCACATTTAGATAAGAACATCTCATTTTGTGAAATATCATCATTGCGAACATCGGTAGGGGCAGGATAGCAAGTGTGACAACCTACAATGTACCGGACCGACAATAAGTAGAATGATGTATGATGTTCTCTTTAGGATGGTTACCTTCCCCTGCATTTGAGAGATTTCAGACAGCTATACATCATTTTGACCAAATGCTAGCTACTTCATGCTACTCTAGATAAAACAGTTATAACGGACGTAACGGTCGCTTCCTATTACTTGTTACCATAGGCAGCGAAATTTACATTGTTTAGCAACGGTCATTTGCCCATATTGTACACCAGTGCAGCTTTTGTTGACAACCCTGCTCTCCACTATCCACGGATAGTGGAGCGAAAGTATTATCTTTTTTCATATGGATTCAATCCATAGTCTACTAAACTTTCCGTAACTCTCATCTCTGTTTTGTATGAGAAAACATCGCCTCAAAGATCCATCCGCAACGGAAAGTTTAGTAGACTATGGATTGAATCCATATGAAAAAAGATAATAAGTGAATTTACCACGGATGGATCTTTGAAGCGATGTCGGGAATAAAACCTTGGTTTTCTCATACAAAACAGAGAACCCATTCATGACCATTGGTGCTCCACAGAGTTCGACCTTACAACTGAAAGCAAGTGGAAGGTGTCCATTCCGATCATCTAGCAATGCACCACAAGAAGAACACTTTTCTCGTTCCTGTCAAAACTTATTGGACAGAAGGGAAACTGTGTACTTTGCAATAGCGGGAGATATATCAGTGGATGTTGCCTTCCTAAATTATAGGTCTGGCCATTTCAACCACACTGGCCAACAACAGAATACATGGGTGAAATCTCTCTTCAGCGAAGTTTATCGAGTTACGAAGAAAGAGTCCACACTAGTTGACAATAAGCCTCTACGAATGCGCAGTCTGTAAGTGATGTTGATGTTCCAACGCGAGTCCATTTCGGAGGTACAACACTACACGAGCGTTTGATCCCTCACCTGAGTACTCGCTTGTATTATCTCCAGTTCAGGTAGATTTATTCGCTTCACCGGCCAGGGCAGTGAGATCACATTGTTGATGTCTTATATTCTACAAATTACAGAGTTCAAGCTGCCTGAAAGTCACCGAAATCTTCATCTGGTCCGTCTATCACTGCCGTTTGACTGATTATAATCTTCCCCACAATTTCGCTGCTGGCAGGCGAGGGGGTTACTGGTATGGCAGGAGATAAGACTCCTGTTAGGGGCGACGGTGGGGGCGGTGGAGGAGGCACCAGGATAGGAACTCCACTACCAGCTGATACCTGCCTCATCAAGGTTGCTTCTGGCAGTGTCTCTTGTAATGACGAAACATCCATTATCTTGCCAGCCTTCAAAGAGCCTCCCGGAGAGGTCTTGTTGGGCTGCACACAAGTACAAATCCACAACATGGGACATATCAGAACGGGCAGGTTACATAAAATAGCAGATCCATCTCGGAATCTCAGCATTTGAACACTAAACTATAGAGTTAGAATTTTTTAAGCAACCTCAAACTAATCAACAATTACAGAGCCTTTCATGAGCAGCCTAATATACGATTTGATCTCAGAAGACGAGCAACCGTCATATCCCAAGCCTGTTTGAGAAACGAATATCCAGAAAAAGGAGAACCGAAATCAACTTATGAGCTTCGGGAAATGATACAAACATATTTGATAATACGATGTGCATTCTTCATGTAAACATGGGGCACAATAATATCCACATCTTATGAATTATATGTGCACAATAATTTCTGCATTGTGAGAAGTTTTCACTTACTGTTTTGATCTGCAGTCGGAGAGTCTCCCCCTCTTTCAGACTATAATCCACCGAAGGTTTCGTGTGGTACTCTTGCTCCATCTCTTCGGCTTCCTTCTTCTTATTCAGATATCTGTGTCCGTCAAGATAACAAGACTGACTACCTTCCAAAATGAGAGAATTGAACCCGCACAGTGGTGCTGTTTTGAAAAACATCAAGTAATCTGAACAGGAACCACACCGTATTGATACAAGTAATGGACCAGACTAAGATGTACATTGAGATCATACAAGACGGCACGAAAGCAATGCGACTCAGAGCACGATATACTAACTGAAGCAAATCCAGGACCCGTAATGAAGAAAGCAGACTTCCTCGGTCGGTTCACGATGGTTAAAACTTTGACCTCAACATAACACACAACCAGGTCACCTCATAGTTAAGCCCAAAAGTGGTCTAACCAAATAGAACACGTAAGCGAGGTAAGCACAGACGAGGTAAGGTTGAGGCCGAATTGATGCCATTAGCATGAATAGCAAATGGCTTCCAAAACATTAAGCTTCTGAAGGGGATACTTCACATGGTCAAATATTGCAGCTTGAAAGTCATATGCTTGCGGCCTCTCACGAAGTCCTAGTCCAATAAATGCATGTCTTTTCTGCTCTGCATAAACCACGACAGTTTTGCATGTCAAATACATCGGTCTTATTTAGTTGGCTGAAGTATGAAAACAATTAGAGCTGGAAACTTTTTAGCGCAACAAGAAACAAGTGTACAGATTCACCTACTGCTGCTAGATGTGTCTTCTATGCGCAGTACGAAGAACCTGTGACCCAACCAAAAAAAAACGATTCTTCGTCAGTTATTACAGGAAATCGTATTTGGATTATCTAAACCGATACAAAAACACATGAAAGCTTAGCACTGACCTCTCAGGCTCCACCACTTACTTGAAATGCAGCTGTAAGAAACAACCGTTCGCAGTGAAGACCTTATAAGTCTACATGTAGTCTACAATGGACTTCGAACGAAAAACGTGCAAGTCCAGCGCATTCGTCAATGAAAGAAGGCTGAAGGAACCTATCAATCTATATCGTATTCAGCTGTTGAAATCATACCATGTAGACTATTAATGCAACTTTCAGATCACGGCTCCCAAATTTCGTGGACCTACAACTGATGCACTCACCTGCTACTGTCGATCACAGCCTCCAGAGGAAGAGGTTGATCTTGGCGCACAATCGCTTGAGCGTACAGTTCTCCTACAATAGTAGAGATATCCAGTCTAAGAGTGGTATCATACAATGAAGGTTCTCAATCATTGTCAGCTACTTTAAAGACTGGTGTAAGACTACTTTCGGTGAGAGTAATGCCTGTTGATTTATCCTCCAGCCTGATGAAGCATTCCTCTCCTTTTGAAACTACCCTCAGAGCGCCCTCCCAATTCCATTTGTTGATGTCCCATTCATCTGCTCTGCAGATAACAAACTAACAGCTTTCAGAGGACAAGCGGACCAAGAAACGAAAATTCCTAGGAAAGTCCTCCTTCAACTTAACACATTCACTTCACCTAAAGGAAGAATTACGTTAGCTCTGCATCACAATTCCGATGCTCGCTGCAAGTTCAGGTTTACCTATATGAAGCTGCACTCTTCCTCGGAGGTATCTGAGAAACAGATGACAAATCGGTGAGACAACATTTTTAAAAACACGTTATGCTAATTTCATAACTGGCTTCACTGTCAGATGCAGAGTACCATTTTGAACATATCGAGGACAGTGCTTACATAAAAACAAGCTTTCTGGATTTTTGGAAGTTCTCAGGCAGATCTATTGGGCATTTCAGATTGTGTCACTGCGAGCACGATCAGGGTGGAATGACGATGTCATTCTAGAGGGATCGCCCGTAATACCCATACAGAGCGACAGTCGGACATCGGCCTTCAAGGTTCGATGGGTCGTTGACCACGACAAATCTACTTGAAGGAAGGACACAATAAACTCTGGTAAAAAGCATCGATGATTACAGTGAAGAGAATTGTCAGTCTTCTCCGATATTGGTAATGTGAAATTTATCGTGAACATAACAATTCACGGGGATACTTTCAGCTTGTTAAAGCATAAGTGGTAAAGAGTGGACTACTGGCCCTGGCAAAAGGCAGGACGAAATTGAAAGACGGAAAGAAGCCAAAGTTCAACGGAGGAGACGTACCAAGTATACATAGCACTCTTTCACTTGGAACAAAACCAACTCGGCGTTCTCCTCGGCTTCAGGTTCGCCGTCAGATGGCGAAGGCACTGCTTCGCTCACCTTCAGATCATCTCGACCCATGGTTTCAAATTTGATATCAGTTCATCCGTCTACGTGCTGCTGATCGCCTATCTTCACTGGCTTCTGCAGCCTTCGCGCTACCAAATCCCAGTATCCAATCGCTCAAAGCTCGCACCGAGCAATCTGCCAATGGTTCAATTATGATTCTTCTTTTCACATAGCAGAAGTTCCAAGTCAATTGCCCTCCGTCCGTCCAATCAAAACAAGGACCAAAGAACAGGTTCCAAGTGATCCATCGACATCCGACTGCGAAGTGTAAACGGAAGAAGATGATGCATTTGATACGGGTAATGCCATAGTGACCCTTATGACCTATTGCCCTCGCTCTTGCCCCAGAATCTGTAATGTCGCTCTAAGCTCAGCTGATTTTTCACAGAATCTCAGGGTTTATATAGTTGAGGCTGGAAAATAAATGAATCCTGATTTAGAAAGGTCCCAATCAACATTAATTACTGCCGTATACATATACCAATACAGTGTACATACGACAGAACCATCATGAGTTCAATCTGGAATTTCAATTGCTCTTCTTGTCGTACGGAGGGGTTTAGTGGTCCCCCAGGGAGGGAGAGGCAGAGACTTGTGAAAGCAGAGACGTACCGAGGTAGAAGAAAATGGTAACTACCGTGCAGTACTCTGAAGTGTTACAGTGGGGTCCACAAGGAAACTAGTGGACACAGAGAAGGAGATGTATCGCCACCATGACAATGCCAGAATTTCTTCCAAACTGGAAGTAAGAATATCTCAACAATGATCTCGTCTTAACTTCGGGATACATATATCACACTGCTGCTTTTGGAGCAGTCAAATACTGTCTTCGCGCGAAACGGATCCCAAATGATTGTAATGTTGAAAAATGAGTTTAGTGACAAAAGATATTTGAATTCATAGTTGATGTTGAATTTCAAGTGTATTATCAACATGATACTGAAAATGAAAAGAAGGAGCCAGACTTGGGAAAGAGAAGAACATCCAGAAGTAGAAGTATTCAGTAGAACAAATCCTGGAGGAATCTCATGCAAGCATATTAACTTCACAAAGAGTATGAAAATTGCTGTTGAACATCTTGAATTCGATTGAGAACTTATCAGATCTCCCAAGTACTATACTTCAAGACTCAAAAGTTGTATACTCTTCCATACAGTAATGTCAAAAGTGTCACAAATTACCTTCGGAGACAAGTGGAAGGTGGAACAATCAATTTTGACTGGAGCCATGAAGTAAGTAAACAATGCAAGTCAAAACTTAGGGGCTAAAGATCTAAGTAAAGCATGTGCACTACTTGACATTTTCATTCATGTCTGACCAGATTGTCTCGAATTTACCTTTCGTGTTTGAGATCCAATTGCGCAAGTTAAGAATACTACTTCCGGAGAGGTAGTTTGAGATAACGATATATTCAGCGGTAGGTATTGAAAACCTAAGAGTAAAAGTTGGAAAGTCACATAATGAATAGACTTAACATCTTAAGACAATACACAAGTTGTAAAAATGACTTGACCTCCACACCATATTAAGGTGCCAAAATCCAAGGAGTTCTACGTTTTGGTCAAAGTTTTACACTAAAAGACTTACTAAAAGTGTCCACTTCTAGTAAAATATAAAGTCGCATGGTATAATTCGCTATGCAACCACATCAACAAAGGTATAAAGCAAAAGCCAAAGTAAAACATTAAAAAAAAAACCGACTTGGGGGCCAAGAGAAAAATAGAAAACTAATCTCTCTCTTCATAAATCATTATGTTTCTAATTGTAACTCTAATGTCTAATACATGCAAGTCGTCAAAACATGTGAAAGTATGAGGTCTAGAAAAAATATCATCAATCAAAGTTATCTTTCTCTCAATGGTAGAGGCTAAAGCATGATATAATATGATGCATATATATTTTTTTAAATATTGGATGCAATAAGACAACTATAAATATGCATCAGTCTATCATGATACAACCAAGTAGACTCTCTAACAAAACTATCCATATCTCATCTAGTTGCTCCATGCATCTCCAAAGTGGAATGAAGATATGTACCTCATGAAGTCCTCATTACTTATGGATCTCCGCGGCTCTGTGACATTTGATTTAGATGTTTAAAGGTCTATAGCAATAGTGTATTGAGTCAGATCCCTAATCACAACATCAGCCACAACAAGTCGGTTTTCCCTAGACATATAAAAGTCAGCACTTATTGTTGTTCTAGATGTGAAAGGGTATCATTATTCTCTCCACACTTCATGACCACTCTCTTGAGAAATGGCATAAATGACATCATCAATGGCATCATGTGTAGCAATCCTCTAGCCTCCAAAAGAACAACATGACATATTGAGTCTTAGATACATCTAGATCTTGATCACACTCGCAGGTATGTAAATATGTTATAGGCTCAATGCTAGATCAAACCCAATCAAAAACACATCACATTATATAGTGTGTCATGCAAAAATATCGGATAGAGGGTAATTTTTGTGTCATTCCTTATAAGAACATATAGATGTGTGATTGAATTTTAAATATTCAAACTTTTTTTACACAAGATTTTTTGAACAAATCAACAATATGATTTTTAATGTTCACATATTTGAAATTTATTTTATCTTCAAGAACTTTTTCACTTTTGAAATGATAATACATTTTAATGTGTTCAATTCTAGCCAACAATTACTATACATTTATAAGAAAACTGAATCTTACTTTATTATTAATATGATAATGAATAATTCAATAGGATAATAGTTAAATCATATTAGTTATTAGTTGCTACAACTACGTCGCTTTGCATGTTATATTGGCATATCCATAGATGAAAAAGCTATTATAAATTGTTCTTGTATGCCCAATAGTTATAACATTTCTAAAGCTAAAGAAATAACACATGCAATGTCTATATGTCTATTGCATTACTTGCCAATTTTAATCTAGAAACTCATACAGATCTAAAAGTACAAATGATGTGAAGTAAAATTCAAATTGAATCATATGTTTGTATGTATCAAAAAATAATCCTCACAACATCAAGATGAGTAAACTCACTAACAAGTTTAACTACTTAGCTCAAATCATGTCTCACATCTAGCATATATAACACAATTTCTACCATTTTTATACATATTTGAATCTATAAATTTTCATCTTCATTTGATATAAAAATATTGTATAATTTTTCATCTATATTCAATATACATAGGAAGTACATGTATTTCATATAGAAAGGAAATTATAACCTGTCATTCCAAATTCCGCTAACTTATCTAGTGCATATTTTTGTGCATAATTTATTATACTCAATCAAGATGCAAGTATTTTTATATCTAGATAGTTGCAACATGTATATTTTTTTAATAAATCATCATTTCAAAATTCATCTTTTACATCCATCTGATTTATCTTTCACTTTAATTGTGTAGTAATTCCAACAATAGCATAAATTGTAAACATATGAACAATACAATTCAATGTAAATAATCAATCAATCTTGTACTTTTGAAAAAATTCTTCTACTATAAATCTAATATCGTTTATACTAATACCATGAGTCAATTCACTAATGCTAGACATTTCAATTCACATAAGATGTGTTCTAAGGTGAAAAATCTAAGATCCACTTGATCTTGTACACCTACTTACAATCAAAAGCTTATTCAACTTATGAAAGTTCAATCAATTATCATGTCTATTGTTGATCCAATGGTGTAATTTTTGTTGTTGTCATCAAACATTCTTTACAACTTTTTTAATATATGATAGTTTTTTTTACAATTATTTTGATTATGTATATATGATGGCGAGTTCGAAATCCTCATACATCAATCTATTGATATGATATTTTAATATATGTGATCTACTTGGGACATTTGAAATAGTCAAACTTGTAGGTTGTGGCACATAATTTTGTCATAAAATTATTGATAATAATCAAGAATTGTATGCAATTGATTGCATCAATTAATGAAGGAAACAAGAAGTGTAAACAATATTGCTCAATTGGTCAACTTGCCGTAAGATATTATCGAGTTTCAACAAAAAAAATAATGCAAAAAATACTTATTACAAACTAAACTCTTGAAACTAGTTTCATGAACCTCATGACAAGAGTAAAAATCAATTTTTTGTGAGTACATTTGAATCTTTGGGTATGTTTAGAGTATTGATTACTGTCAAAAGATAAAGTTTAAATATGTAGTCATGCTTGATATGAACACCCCATATGATAAATCATACGTAGTGTTCATTCCTTTTTTATCATTTATATAAGGAGAGTATGGTTGCATCAAAGCAAGATATTCATTGTCTGTTAGGAGTTAACTCAGGTCTTGAGGAACTCTAGTTAATTTGACAATATTTAGTTAGACTAGGGCTAGTATTACTATATAAGACGGTTGACAGAAGCTCTTTGTACCATAAATTAGGGTTATTTAGTAAAGTGACTCTGTGTGTTCCATGAATGTACCCTCAATGAGGTGAACCATGTATTTCATGTACTGACTCTTGATTGCATGTTCGTTTCTTTGTGTTACGGACCAACAATTGGTATCAGAGCGCTTGGATCATCATGTTGAGAGATTGATAGGTTGATTGGGGCCTACGCTTGAGAGAGTGTCCGAAGAGTGTGAGAGAGGTGATTTGCTGCTCGTTGGCAGCCATATCAGCTGATTCATGATCATTTAGTACGCGCAGAATAGACGATGATGATGCGAGTGGTCCTCAGGATCAAAGAGTGCAATTTTATGAAGAGGTAAATCGAATCCGGATCCATTCTGTTGATGCAGGTGCAGGGGATGGGTGAAGGATTATGAGCGAGGATTGTTGATGCACTCTGCTGCTGTAGCAGCGAGCCTCATTTGGTCGGATCCTACACATTTCGGGTTTGGATTCTCTAAAGCATTTCCTTCAATTTTGCATTCGAATTCCACTCTTCGAGTCGACGTCGATTTGGTTGAGAATTGGCGGACATAATTTGGCTCTGTCTTTTAGCAATATGGGGTGGGGTTTTGCATGAGATTTTGAGTGGCGAGACTTGGAGTCGACTTATGAAAGGATTTGTGGAGGGAGGACATCGTTTTGGGGCTGAATTCCGCGATGGGGGATGGGATGTCGGTTGCCGATATATTCACCGTGCATCATATGGTGGACCGGGTGTTGTGTTGGTGATATTTTGCCCGATTGCTGTGCCTTTTTTTCCTACATTCTTGCGCCCATTCCTCCTCCCCATTGCTCTATTTCTCTGATGTCGCTTTAAGGCTCTGGATCACCCGCATACAGCTCCAGGCTATTTGAGAAGGCAAATTTCTGTACGTGATGCCAATTTCCAACTGCGATTGGAACTCGAAAGCATGCACCACGAGATGCACGTAGAGCAATCTCATTGAATGGGTCACTACAGCCCGACACAAGAATAATCCATACCATGCAAAAGACAGCAACAGCAGAGGGGAGAAAGGCTCAGGGAGATGACGATGACAAATAGAGGAGTACCTTGAGCATACGCCGGCAGCCTTGGAGTCTGGATCCAAGGGAGTAGTGGAAAAAGTAAGGGATGTTGAGAGGGATGTTGTGGTGAGCGAGAGGATTGTTGAGGCCGAGAGGGAAGATTTGCTAAAGGAGGTGGTTTCTCCATGTAGATTCGCTTTGGCTGACCTCACATCATCTCAAAGCTAACTATCACAGATTTTACAGTCCTTGACGGCAAAAATCCACATGCGGCAAAGGGTAGTACCTCAACCGTATGCAACATATTATTGAAGTGATGTTAGCTCCTATGTCATCTTTATCTTTCTACATCAAATACTAGTATTCTCCTGCTAAGAAGTCTCGCATTGCACGATGTTCATTCCTAGATGATGCTGGTCAAGTTGTGTAAAATGTAGTCTCGTGAACAAGGACTCAACATCTTCGGTTGAAATCAACTGCAATTTCTTCAAGTATAGTTTGACTATGGAGATGGAGGTTCAGATCAGGAGATTTCAAGGAGATTGTGAGATTGATTTCGTCGTGTGCGCACCAGTAGGGTTCACTGTCTTGTGAAACAACTTGCTTCTATTCTTTGGAAGATTTTTTTCAACCAACACGGGTTGCCAGCAGATTGAGGGCACAGGACAAACATTCAGAGAAAGAGAGAGAGAGAGAGAGGAGGAAATGTTATAAGACAACAGTAAGCAACATTTAGCACCACTATCTCTTGTGGTTTTGTAGTTTTACCCAGGGTAAAATTTTTTCTTATTCTCATATGAGTGGAAACAAGTAAAGTTTGGAGGTTCCTTTTGACAACTAAACAACACAAGGGACGAGTTCAAGGGCTAGACGGAACGAGATGGCAGTCATGAAGACAGAAGGAGCCGGATTTGACATTGTCAAATATGATGGGCGTGGTGACTATCTTCTCTGGGAGATTCAAATCAAAGGCAAGTTGAAGATTTCCGATTTGGGCAAGTCATTCAGGTCCAAACCCTCGACATTCAATGATGAAGATTGGAAGGACCTTCAGGAGCAAGCAGTGAGTATTGTTATACTCCATTTACAACCTTCAGTTCTGAAGCAAGTTGATGAGTATGAAAATTGTACTTTATTGTTTGAGGCTCTTCAGGAAAGAGTTATCAAACATGTTGTACATCTCCTTGAAGCCGATGAGCTTCAAGATGAAAGATTCAGGTACGAAGATACAAGATCACATTGATCCCTTTGGTGATCTTGTTATTGATCTTCAGAAACTTGGAGATGAAGGCCCTTCATCTGTTAAGCTCATTTCTTGCTTCATACCAGTCATTGTCACGAGTGTTACTCCATTGTGATAGACAAATGATCAATTACAATGAGGTTGTAAGTGTTCTATTGAGTAATGACCTACAACAGAAAATGATGTTGCCCTCTACTTCATCCTCTTCATATGGTACGGCGCTGAATGTGATCAGTGGACGGTCACAATCAAGGAATGAGAAGCATGGAAAGAAGTTTGGATCTAGAGGGAGATTCATGTATAGGGGTAAATCCCAAGACAGAAAGACGGTGGTATGATGGAAGTGTGGCAAGAATGGTCACTTTAAGAAGTACTGCCATGTATAGACCAAGGTTAATGATCCTTCTTTGGCCAATGTGGCTCAAGATTTTGATGATGAGGATGATTTGCTCGAAGATGGACTATGAAGCCAGAGGTATGCCTTATGCAACTCACCAAAGGGCGTTGGTGATGTATGGATTCTGGATAGTGCTTGTTCTTATCACATTTATTACATTAGAGAGTTTTTTCATACTTTCTAAGCATCAAATGGTTTAGTTCTTATGGGAAATGATCAATCTTGTAGAATTGAATGTGTTGGATTTATCTAGATTCACATGTTTGATGGAATCAAACGTATGTTGACTCACGTCAGGTTTATATTTAAAATGAGAAAGAATATTATCTCTCTTGGAATGTTAGATTCAAAAAGCCTTGAGTGGAGTTCTAAACAAGGAGTACTTGAGGTGAGAATAGGTGATAAGATTATCTTAAGAGTACACAAGCATAGAAATTTGTATGTGCTAGAGGGCAATACCATTTGTGGTGAAGTCAATCTTACCATATCTCAGAATGAGATGGCTCATGTTTGGCATTCTAGGATGGGACACATGAGTAACAGGTACTTGATCTTCCTTCGAGATAGGGGCATGCTACCTTGTCTAGGTAAACTTGACATGGAATTTTGTGAGCATCGTTTTATGGGCAAGCAACATAGAAAAGCCTTTGGTGTTGGAACTTATAGTTCCAAAGAGTTACTTTGAGTATGTACATAGTGAAGTGTGGGGATCCTCTCCTAAAGCCTCACATTTTGGGAAGTGATACTATGTATCGTTTATTGATGATTACTCAAGATTTGTGTGGGTCTATTTTCTCACACACAAGTATGAAGTCTTTGCAACTTTCAAAAGTTGGAGAGCCCAAGTTGAGACTCAAACTAGTCACAAGGTGAGATATCTACGTTCGGATAATGGCGGGAAGTATACTTCAAAGGAGTTTAGAAGTTACTATAAAGAGGAGGGGATCACTTGTCATCTCATCATGATTTATACTCCGCAACAAAATGTTATTTCTGAGAGGCTCAACCAGATAGTATTGGAAAAGGTGCGTAGTATGTTGAGCCAATCTGGTTTACCATATGAATTGTGGGCTGAAGCTGTAAATACCGCAGTGTATTTAGTAAATCTGTCTCCTTCAATTGCAATGGATTTCTTGACACCGTTTGAATTGAGGCACAAACGGAGGGTTGATTATAGTTTTGAACTCAATATGTAAGAGGAGAGAGTGATGATAGATATGTTTAGCAACAAATTACCATCTTCAACTCCTTCACATTACCAGTCTACAATACAAAATTGAGAGTGGTTATGATAGATATGTGGAACAATCTCGACCAAGGTGTCATATCAAGATCATTGTCATCATTTTTAAGGTCAACAATCATGAGTTTTTGGGATGATGTGTTGTATATTTGGTGGTTATATCATAAGAAGGATTGCATTCAAGATCAAAGAGTGAATCATGTTGGATCGAAATCATGAACATTTTTACAAACATGATCATATGATTGATTGATTGATGTTTTGATCTTTATTTGGAATTGTGATTAATGAAATCTATCATGACATCAATGGAAGAAAACAAAGAGTTCAAGGTGGCACAAGTGGTTCACTGTAACACTGAAGGCATTGAGTCCGGAATGACTTCCAAGATGAGAGATCGTCTTCTCAAGACCTCTCCTTGCTTTATATACTGTAGGACTAGAGGAGTCCGAAATCCAAACTATGCCACATGGCTAACATGCGTAGGTTGCATGTTTTGTTATCTTATCCTAACCAATTCTAACAATGCACGCCTAGCACACAATCTCATCCACCAATGCATGGTAGCCACCTCGTCATTTACCCTTTTACTTTTTGGATAGTGCACACCACTATCTTGTCTTTTTGTGATCTAGTGACCACTCTACGCTTTGGCTAAACTAACTATGACTAACCAAGATTGGTTACAAATCTCCCCCCATTTAAGTCGCAACGTCCTCGTTGCAAGAAGACTCAAAAGTCTCTACAAGTATCTTGGCATTTGTAAGATTTGCCAATGGTTCCCAAGTAGCTTCATAAAGTGGATAACCTTTCCATTGGACTAGATATTCCTTTTTGGTGTTCGGCTGCTCTCTTGTCCGTTTCTTGAGGATTCTCTCAACCTCATATTCCTCTACACCATCAATCATGGCTGATAAAGGAGGAGGTTGATGTGGGTTGCCAAAGGAAGGAGATCGTGGGGTATACTTCCTCAAGAGAGACACATGAAAAACGGGATGTATTTTCATGTGTGTTGACAACTCTAATTTGTAGGCAACTTCTCCAATCCTTTGGACAATCAAGAAAGGTCCAATAAACCGTGGACTGAACTTTCAAACCCCTATTAATGACAAATTGGTAGTAGACAACCACACCTGATCGCCTTTTTGAAACTCCACATGTCGTCGATGAGCATTAGCATATTGTTTTAGCCGATTTTGGGCAATGGCTAATTTGTGCTTTGCCTGATGTACTCCTCGTTGGACTCGTGCCACAAACTCGTTCACTGCTTCAACTTGGGTTGATGGTTCTTGCATGTGACCTACACTCACCAAGCTAGATGGTGTGATAGGGTGTTCTCTATACATCAAGAAGAAAGGGCTGACTTTTGTGGATGCATTGATTGAGTTATTATAAGCAAACTCAATCAAGGGTAAAAGTGCATCCCAACCGTCTTGCTCTTCCAAAGTGAAAGCTCTAAGCATGTCCTCAATAGTCCTATTTGCTCTTTCAGTTTGCCCATCTGTTTGAGGATGATAAGCTGTGGACATGGCTAGTTTTGTTTTGAATAGCCCAAATAGGGTTTTCCAAAACATGCTAGTAAATTGAGTGCCCCTATCGGTGATGAGCACTCTAGCTAAGCCATGTTGAGCAAAAACTGCATCCATATAAATTCGAGCAAGTTCAGTAACTGTCTTTGTTGTGGGCCCAATATGGATCATCTTGCTCAATTTATCCACGAAAACGACTATTGAATCATAACCCGTAGACGTCATTGGTAACTCACATACAATGTCCATACTGACATGCTTCCATCTTCTAGTCGGTGTTGGTAGAGGTTGTAGTAGACCTCTTTGGTTTTTGATTGCTTGCCTTGTTTTGTTGACACTCCATACAACTTCGAACATAGCCGGTGATGTCCTCTCTTAGTTTTGGCCAAAAGTATACCCTTTAGACGCCTTCAATGGTCTTCTCCACTCCTACATGGCCCGCAATAGCTGAATCATGTGCCTCCTCTAACACGGTTGTACGAAGCGCAACATCTGAGGGTATCCAGATCTTTCCCTTGTAGAACGCCAATCCCCGTTCCAAATGTGCTCGATCCCGCTTTGAAGGGCTTGTGCAATCTCCTCATCCTCCTTGGTAGCTCGATTCGAGTTCTCCCACCATTCGAGTGAATCTTCACCTCCGTGATGTGATTAATGCATGGCATTCGTGTCAATGCATCGGCAAGTCGCTTCTTCCCTCCACATACACGATCTTCATGTTGAACCGTTGTCTCCATTCACCCCAACGAATCTGCCGCTTTGGAGAGGTCTTTTTGAGTCTCCAAATACACCAATGGCTTGTGGTCTATCTCAACCACAAACTCCTTATCTCCGAGATAGTGCTTCCAATGTTTAGTAGCCAAGACAATGGCTAACTCCTCCTCTACGTGGTATGATAATTTTGCTCTGCCGGCAAAAGTTTCCGTGAAAAGAAAGCGATTGGGTGCCATCCATCTTTCCACTCCTGTTGTAACACTCCTCCAACTGCCATACCTGATGCATCCGTAGCAAGTTTTGTTGGTCTACCGTGTTCGTACCATTTAAGGATTGGTGCATGTAAGAGCGCATCTTTCAAAGCCCGAAATGCAATCTCTTGAATTGCACTGCACCCATTGCCATTTTTGACCTTGGCCTAAGAGACTTGTTGAGCAATACGAGCAAAAGCTTCCACAAACCTTCTATAAAAGCCGGTTAAACCCAAGAAACTACGTAGTTGAGTCCGATTCTCTGGGGTAGTCCAATTTTGAATAGCTTCCACTTTGTCACTCATGACTTGGATTCCTTTAGCACTCACTCGATGGCCTAAGTAATCTACTTCAGATTTGCCAAACTCACATTTTGACATCTTAGCATAGAGCTTATTTTCTCTCAACACTTGGAGTACTTCTCGTAGATGTTTTTGATGATCTTGTAAGGACTTGCTATATATCAAGATATCATCTAAAAACACAATAACTGATCTATCTAGATATTTACTTAAAAATATCATTCATCGATCCCATGAATGTGGCGGGGGCATTGGTTAAACAAATGGCATAACTAGATACTCAAAATGACCATATCTAGTTCTAAAAGTCGTCTTTTGTATGTATTCATCCGCCACTGATCTGATTGTATCCGCTTCTAAGATCAAGTTTGGTGAAATACTTAGCTCCATGCAGTTGATCGAACAAATCATCCATTCTCGGTAATGGATATTTGTTCTTGATCGTTTGTTGATTGAGTGCTCGATAATCGATACACATTCGCATACTCCCATCCTTCTTCTTCACGAATAGTACCGGAGCTCCGTATGGTGATACGCTTGGTTGAATGAATCCTTTCTCCAACAACTCTTCCAATTGTGCCTTGCATTCCTCCCATTTCATTTCGGTGCAAGTTGATAGGGACTTTTACAAGGGTTTAGGGTTTAGGTGAACTTCCTGGTAAGATCTCTATCTTGTGATCCACTCTCCTTCTTGGTGGTAAACCTGGAGGCAAATCATCTGGAAAAACATCTTGAAACTTGTTCAAGATACAAGTTAACTCCTCATGTATAAAAGATTGCTCTTTTGGAGCGCTTACATCTCTTATTAGGCCCAAAAAACATACATCTTTGTGACTGATAGCGGTTCTTCCTATCACATAGAGAGGAAAGTTTTTGTGTTTTGATCTAAGTCTATCTCCAAAGATCCTCCAACTCATAGTTTTTACTATCTTCCTTCGCCAATCTACCTCAGGATTATATTTTTCCATCCAAGGCATACCCAAAATAGCATCATAGCGAGCTAATCGAATTACTCTCCACTCCAACGATTCCTTGTATTGCCCAATCTTCAACTCCACTTTCCTAGGAATGCTCTCAATGCTCTCTGTTTGCCCGTTTGGCAACTCTACCTTTTCACTCTCATCTTTCTCTAAAGCTAATCCCAACTTTATAGCAATAGATCGAGATAGGAAATTTTCTGTAGCTCCTAGATCAATCAATACTCTCACTTTTACTCCTTCTATCTCGCCATCCGTCACAATCAAACATGTTTCTTTCTTTCTCAAACCATTTACCTCATGTTTGTGCTTCCTTCCTCACCCTTCCTCCTTTTCATCGAACCCAGTAAGGCCGCGAGGCAAGGTTACTGGTGCTCGTCATTTCCTGGGTTTCCATCGGTCACTTCGTCTCCACCTTCAAGATTGTTGAGAGCTCGTCGATAGGGGGTCTAGCTCCTCTTGCCGTAACTCGGTACGGCAATTCATGGCAATGTGACCAAATCTTCCACAATTATAGCACTGCCTCATTTCTCGTCTTCCCTCCACTCCGTCTCCTCCTCTTGAATTTGCTTCTCGATGAGGATTCGAAGTTCTGACGATCTCCTCCTTGTGCGTTCACTCCCCTTGGAATGAAATCTTCTCTCCTCCTTATGTTGCCCAACTCCATAGGCATGGGTCCATAGTATTGATTCGAGGGAACTGATACCTCTCCACCGTTGTGATAAACGTTGGACATTCGTTGTGCACAAGCAATAGCCTCGTTCAAGTTGCTTGGATTGTCATGAATCACCTCATGTTGAATCTTTTTCTTCAACCCTCTCTTGAATAAATCAAGGGCTTCAGCTCCACTCATATCTCGTATATGAATTCGAAGATCTCGAAATTCCTCAATGTACTCCTCCACACTTCCCTTCTGTTCAAGTTTCCACAACCTCATCCGTGCCGTGATGATGGGATCAACTGCTTGAAAATTCTGAAGAAGACCTCGCTTCATTGCACTCCAAGTAACTTGTTGACCTGACTCATTGAGCTCCATCATCCAACCCTGAAACCAAGTAGATGTTTTCTCCAACAACAAAGTACGAACAAAAAGAGACCGCAATGTGATCATTGATATTGAACAAAGCAAGATGATACTCCATTCTCTCAATCCAACCTTCCAAAACTCCCATGGTTCGACTACACCTCGGAAGGTTCTATCTTACAAGTTTTTGTCATCTTCGTAATCATGGATGTCCGAAGATCTAGCTCTCTTGCTCGTTGTCTTTTTGGGCTTCAAGAGCACGGGCTCTCCTTGTTTCTTCACTTTCCACCATGGATGGTGACGTCTCCATCTCCATTGGAGTTTCTCTCATTCTCTCATTTTCCATTCCTCTCGCTTTTATTTGCTTTGTTAATTCTTGAGCTAACTCTTGTACTTGAGTCTGACTTTGCTCAAATGCGTTTCTCAAATCTCTCAACTCCTGAATCATTTCTCTCAAAGTTTCCTCCATGATCCTCTCCGTCCACTCTCTCTCAGTATAGCGTTAAGATGAACACTCTCCAATTTCTCAAGATTGGCAACACAAAAGGAATAGGTGATATTATCACCTCATGGTAATACTCCTCTCCAAAGTTTCTAATAACTAGGCTCTGAAACATAGCTTTAGGATGATACACACAATAGATTTCACACCGTGTGTTGAATCTCACCGGTGGTGGTCTATTGAGGTCCATCTCTAAACTAAAATGTAAATCGTGAGATCCCAAGTAACATCAGAGGTGACTATAGGTAAGATAACAGGGATCTCGAGATCTCATCACTTGGTCCATGAAGTTGGCACCAAAATGATAAACCAAATCTTGAGTCAACCTTGCTCTCTCAATGTATAACAGGTTTGACATGAAAAGGATTAAGAAATGGGAATCTCGGTACTATTCTATCTCCCCATCCATAACCTCGCACCCACAATAACCCCCTTCCACTACTTTGGCTCAATGGCCACTGCCAGCCTCTAACAAACACTCTCTCTCCTCAAATAATTGTACCAACCCAGACTATTCTTCCAAGAGGGGTGATCCACACTCATAGGAACAATAAGCCTGCTCTGATACCATTGTAACATTGAAGGCAATGAGTCCGGAATGACTTCCAAGATGAGAGATCGTCTTCTCAAGACCTCTCCTTGCTTTATATACTGTAGGACTAGAGGAGTCCGAAATCCAAACTATGCCACATGGCTAACATGCGTAGGTTGCATGTTTTGTTATCTTATCCTAACCAATTCCTAACAGACGTCTAGCACACAATCTCATCCACCAATGCATGGTAGCCACCTCGTCATTTACCCTTTTACTTTTTGGATAGTGCACACCACTATCTTGTCTTTTTGTGATCTAGTGACCACTCTACGCTTTGGCTAAACTAACTATGACTAACCAAGATTGGTTACATTCACCTAGTCAAGTGATAGCCCATGAGGCTCATCATGAGGTGAATATGATATCTTGATTAAAACAGTTGGAGCAAAAGATAGCAAGTATGGCTCTATTCCAACAAAGATTAGATTCTATAGTTAATAATTTCAATTCTTATGGTGGATATGTTGTATAATTCATGTATGAGCGGCACAACTATGTGATGTTACTATGACTTGTATTGCAATACAAACTATTGAATTTAGAGAAGCATCAAAATCTATTAAAGATCATGTAATTTCATGCTTTTATGTGTTTGCTTTTTTGTGTGTGGAGAAAAGGATTATGGATGTTTATTGGGTAGGTTAGAAGATTCACAAACTATTGAGTCTAGAGGAGTATAAATGGAGCTGGATTTACAAAGAGGGGAGGCAGTCGGCAAGTTAGATTTTCTTAGTCTTTCACATTGTTTGAGGCATTGTATACTTCATCCATGACTCCTAGACTACCTACTAGAGAAATGAGGATGAAAACGAGTGTTGATGTATTTGGAGATGGAGTAAGTAGGGTCAAGCCATTGATATCATCTCGAGAGCATCTAGACCAATGTTAGGGTAGAAAAAACTCTTGTTCATTCTCATGTTTTTTCAACCAATGATTCATTGACATTGGTTGTGTCATCATCCAATGTATTACAATTGCAAAAACAAAGATGATATATTGGTTGCTTCTAGTATTGATAACACTAGTACTTTTGATCTTGGGATGAGGACGGCTACTTGTGAAATTTATCAAGACTACTGTATCTTGATTGATGGAGTTAGCATCAAATCCGGCGGACATATGAATATAGCATAATATCACCAAGTGCTATGATATTGGATAACATGAGTGATATCTTATGTTTGGTTGATACTTCATGAAAAAATTATATATTTTAACTAGTGTAGATTAAAAGTCATATACATACTAAATACACATTGACTAAAATAGGCTACACAAAATATTAAAGAAAATGATAACCATGTAACATAGTATGGTAGAATTTACCACATTCTCTCCCAAAGTGTTGAAGTATGCTCCCGAAGTTCCATATACCTCCAAGTCTAGAGTAACAATGATTAATTATGAATGAAATTCCCATTAGTGCAAGGTAAGTGACAAGTTTTCGGAGTGAGGGCATGATTTGGAGGAACGTTGAAGAACCAATTTCACATACGTTGAGTTGACAGGTTATTTTGGAAATCAAAAGACTGATGATGACATTCATGCGTTAGATAAAGTTGATTGGACCCCTTAGGGGCCCTCATTGTGGTACTACCCGAGTACTACACCGTACTTACGATTTTCCTCTACAGAAGTACATGTCTTCTCTGTTTCCCCACTCGCTCCCCGACAATACTAGAGGAACAATTGTCCTCCCATCTTCAACTCCATATGAGTTGTCCAACGTACGCTATACGCTTTATACGAATACGGAGTGTTGAGGTTGATACGGACTTCTCTAAATAAGACTTCATTTGTTTGCCGTGTCACGGGGCCCGCTGTGAGATTGATTATCTGTTTTATGCAAAGATCATCCAATGCATAAACCCTGAGATTTTATGGAATCAGTTGAGCTCAAAGCAATAGTACAGATTCTGGGGCAACAGCGAGGGCAGTAGGTCATAAGGGTCACAATGGCACTACCCGTTTCAAATGGAACA
Organism: Marchantia paleacea; assembly: GCA_014180765.2. Lineage (NCBI taxonomy): Eukaryota > Viridiplantae > Streptophyta > Marchantiopsida > Marchantiales > Marchantiaceae > Marchantia > Marchantia paleacea. Next base: position 3,552,006 of record MUAA02000018.1, read on the forward strand.
TCTTCGTCTTCGTTTACACTGCGCAGTTCGATATCGATGGAGCATTTAGAACCTGTTAGTTTGTGCTTCCTTTGATGGCGAACGGAGGCCAGTCGATTTGAAGTTTTTGCTATGTGAAAGAAGAATTATGCTTTGAAGTTTCAGGCGATTGCTCGGTTTTCGCTTTGAGCGATTGGAGACTGGGATTTGCTAGCGCGAAGGCTGCAGAAGCCTGTGAAGAAAGTCCATCAGCAGCTCGTGAACGAGTGAACTGATTATAAATATGAATTAATGGGTCAAGAGGATCTGAAGGTGAGCGAGGCAGTGCCTTCGCCATCTGGCAGCGAATCTGAACCTGAAGCCGAGGAGAACGCCGAGTTGGTTTTGTTCCAAGTGGAAGAGTGCTATGTATATTTGGTACGTCTCCTCCGTTGAACTTTCGCTTCTTTCCGTCTTTCAGTTTCCTCCTGCCGTTTGCCAGGGCCAGCAGCCCACTCTTGATCATTTATGCTTCAAGAAGCTGAAAGTATCCCCGTGAATTGTTATATTCACGCTAAATTTCACCCGACCAATATCCGAGAAGACTGACGATTCTCTTCAATGCAACTACTGATGTTTACTCCAGAGTTTATTGTCCATGAAGTAGATTTGTCGTTGTCAACGAGCCCCTGACCTTGTCCGACTGTCGCTTTGTATGGATATCACGAGCAATTCCTCTAGAATGATATCGTCATTCCAACCCGATCGTGCTTGCAGTGACAGAATCTGAAATGCCCAAAAAGATCTGTTTGAGAATATCCAAACATTTATAATACTTGTATTTATATCAGCACTGTCCGCAGTTTGTTGAAAATGGTACTCTGCTGCTGACAGTGAAGTCAATTATGAAATCAATATGTCGTGTATTTTAATATTTCACTCACCGATTTTATCTGTTTCTCAGATACCTCCGAAGAAAAGTGCAGCTACATATAGGTATACCTGAACTTGCAGCGGGTATCGTAATTGTGATGCAGAGCCAATGTATTGCTTCTTTAGGTGAAATGAATGTGTAAAGTTGAATGAAAAATTTCCTAAAAATTTTCGCTTCTTGGTCCGCTTTTCATCTGAAAGTTGTTAGTTCGTTGTCTGCAGAGCAGATGAATGGGACATAAACAAATGGAATTGGGAGGGCGCTCTGAGAGTAGTTTCAAAAGGAGAAGAATGCTTCATCAGGCTGGAGGAGAAATCAACAGGTATTGCTCTCACCGCATGTAGTCTTACTCCTGTATTTAGACAAGTTGACAATGATTGAGAACTTCATTGTATGATACCATTCTTAGACTCGACATCTCTATTATTTCAGGAGAACTGTACGCTCAAGCGATTGTGCGCCAAGATCAACCTCTTCCTCTGGAGGCTGTGATCGACAGTAGCAGGTGAGTGCATCAATTGTAAGTCACGAAACTTGGGAGTCGTGATCTGATAGTTGCATTTATAGTGCCCGTGGTATGATTTCAACAGCTCAATACGATATAGGACGATTGGTAGAGTCAGTCAGATGCTCTGGACTTGTACGTTCCTTCGTTCGAAGTCCAGTGAAGAATACTTGTAGACTTATAAGATCTTCACTGCGAAAGTTGTTTCGTACAGCTGCATTTCCAGTAAGTGGTGGAGCCTGGGAGGTCAGTGCTAAGTTTTGATGTATTGTTGTATCGTTTTAGATGATCCAAGTAAGTTTTTCTGTAACAATTGACGAAGAATCGTTGTTTTCTTGTCACAGGTTCTTTGTACTGCGCATAGAAGACAGATCTAACAGCAGTAGGTGAATCTGTACACTTGTTTCTTGTTGCGCTGAAAAGTTTTCAGCTTTTATTGCAATAATACTGCAACTAACCAGAGAAGACCGATGTATTTGACATGCAACATTGTCGTGGTTTATGCAGAGCAGAAAAGGCATGAATTTATTGGACTTGGACTTCGTGAGGGGCCGCAAGCATATGACTTTCAAGCTGCAATATTTGACCATGTCAAGTATCCTCCAGAAGTTTACTGTTTTGGAAGCTAGTTGCTATATCATGCTGATGTCATCATCTCGGCCTGAAGGTTTTCTTGTCTTTGCTGAAGTTTCCTATTTGGTTAGACCATTTTTGCGCTTACCTATGAGGTGACGTGGTTATGTTTTCTGAAATCAAAGTTTTAACCATCATCACGGGTCCTGGATTTGCTTCTGTTAGTATATCTTGCTCTGGGTCGTGTGGCTTTCGTGCCGTCTTGTATGATCTCAGCGTAGATTTTAGTCCGGGTTCATCACCAGTGTCATTACGTTGATGATCACTTGATGTTTTTCAATATACCACCACTGTGCGGCGTGCATTTCTCTTATTTTGGAATATAGTCAGTCTTGTTACCTTGACGGACACAGATATCTGAATGAGAAGGAGGAAGCCGAAGAGATGGAGCAAGAGTACTTCACGGAATCTTCTGATGAGGAGATGACCAAGAAAAAAAGGAAAGAGAAGAAGTACACCTGTCAAGAGTGTGATTATGCTGCTACTAAACCTGCGCTGCTCATACAACACCTGCGATCTCACTCTGAACAGGTTTGAGTCTTTTTTGCTTCGAAGCGGCTTCCCATATACTTGCTTTCTATTCATTTTTTGTTAAAGGGTTTACTTTGACAACAATTGGGTGATCTACCTTTGTATATGAGTTTGACACATATTCCGGCTTTGAAGCAGCTTCCTCCGTCACTTGCAGACATGTGACAATCAGCTGAAGTGTGGAATGAGTTCTTCTGTGGACATTGGTTTCATTTCATTAAAAATTGGTTGTATTGTTTGTAACTTGACTAGTTTTCATGTTCAGGATTACACACATGAGTCTTACATCATGATGACCATGGTCTGATCAGCGCTGGCACACCGGATCTCATCCGAACTCCGAAGTTAAGTGTGCGATTGGACCACCAGATTAGTACTAGGGTGGGTGACCACCCAGGAAGTCCTGGTGCTGCTTACAAGAACGTGTCTTATTTATTCGTAATGGGCATTGTTCGTTCCAGAACTGAGTAAATTGGGCGTTCTTTGTTTCCTGAATAACAGAAACCTTTTTCTTGCCCCGTGAGTGGTTGCTCTTGCACATACAAGCGTCAGGATCACCTCAATCGTCATATGAAGATACACGAAGGAGCCCGGTTTAGCTGTACAATACCAGGTTGTGACCGGTCCTTCAGCATGATGACTAATCTAACGCGGCATTTAAAGTATCATGCTGAAAAGCCCATTTTTCCGAAGCCCAAGTGGTCTGGAGAGAAAAAACACAAATGTTCAAACCCTGGTTGTGAGAAGACATTCCGATATCAGTCAGAGCTGCGATCTCACGAGGACACCGTTCATAGTGAGAAACTGCCTCCCCTGTTTTTACGAGTCCTGTGTCTGAATAGTAGTTGTTCCTCGAAGGCAGCTTGTCTACTGAAAAGGAGCACGCTTTGACAGAAGTCGTCTTATATTGTCTGAGGAGAAATTGATGCATCAAGCTCCGGATGGTTCTGTAGAGAAGCTCTGCTACCTCAATGCATCAAGGCTCTAAAAGGGAAGCTGAGCATTCTGGTCATATGCTTGAATTTTATCTGTCCAGCTAATGGGATTGTGAATACAGGCTTGTATCAGGTCTCCAGTATACCGTTATAATAAATTCCTTATATTTGAGTGGTCTTTTTGACATCTTTTGAACAGGCATCGTTTTTGCTGAGTATGTGTGCATATACCCCGGGTGTGGAGAGAAACTTACTAGCGAGGCAGCACTCTTGAAACATGCTGTGGAAGCACATCCATATCTTTTATGTGAGGTCTGTGGTGAAACTATTTCAAGGCAAGCATATAGGCGGCACGTTCGCACTCATGGAACGAAAAAGCCTGTGAAAGTTACATGTCCTTACGAGGGGTGTACACATCACTACACAAGGGTAAGGGTCTTCTCTGTGAGGTCGGCTAACATAAATCCCTTTCCGTTCAATTAGTTGTACAATCGTGAACATGCAAATGTACTTATGTCAACCGGCTTGTTTCGTGATTTGTTGAAGCTTTTTGGTCACCACCCTCTTGATGGATTGTACCTTGTAGGAATCGAACCTGAGGTCGCACATCAGGTCTTTCCACCTTAAGCTGAAGCCATATGTATGCTCTATCGAGGGTTGTGACAAAAGTTTCGCCCACAAGGCTGCAAGAAACAGGCATGAATTGTCAGCAGTGCACTTTCACACTGGAGTAAGGCCTTCATTCACTCTATTCGCCTTTCTATGGGTTGAGACTAGCTTGAGAACATCTCTTCTTCGTTAAAGTTGGCCTTAGTTAGTTAGTGTGTGGGATCCCTTATTTATTAAAGTAGCTCCTATCGGACTTACTGTGCGGGTGCAATGGTCTTCAGGCAATGACATGCACATTCTCATGAGTACAGTTCATCCATTGACGATTGTTATCCTGGTGCAACGCTAAATCATCGCATATAGTCATATAGGTCGCTTTACTTACGACTTAATAGTGTCATATTGGTTCTGAAAGATGATGGCACGAGGACAAGTTGAAAATTGTCTTACCTTTCAGACAATTGTAATCACCATAAAAGAAGTTGATGGCGCTTCACCGTTAATATCTCAACTATACATAGCTGACACCTGCAGATATCGAAATAAGCAGCGTATTAACGTACTAGTTTTTATGTATTTGTGCTGCAGACCGATTTTGAGGCGGCAGAGCTAGCGGAGCCATCGAAGTCAAAGGGTGGCAGGAAGAAAGTCTGTTTTGATAAGGTGGAGGACCTATACATAAGAAGAGGTGCAAACAAGATATTATCTGGTCGTGCCAAGAGGCGGCATCATCACATCGAAAGCCAAGGAGAGGAAGAAGTGGAGGTAGGAACTTTGGAAAGTAGCACGTAAATAACAGTGCACAATTAGAGACCGGTATCACGGGGCCGGTGTTCCGAGTCAGACGTAATTACCTCGGCCATTAGAGTAGTCAACTTAAGAGCAGAGTTATGTAGTATCCTAGACGCAGTTGGTCAGTAGGTTTCATTGAACAAGACCAAGTCCTGACCAACAGGTGCAACAGGTGCATATGGTGGGTACTTTCTCTCTTATATGGGGGACTTGCACGCTTAGATGCGCTTTTCTCCCTCTTGTTCGGGCGGAGAGGAGGATTTAGAATATACGTTAACACTTCACAGCGGGACGACTGGTTGTAGCATGAGTGAAAGTAGGCCACGTTGGTAATCTCAGTTGTTTCAAATAGTAGAAGCCGAAGTTTTGGCCATATCGATGTAAACAGAAAATGACCAGAACCAAATTTTAATGAACACATTCAGTTCTTGCTTGCTTGAAGGCGATTTCAATTTGATTAAAGTTTTCACTTTGTGTAACTTAGTAGTATGTGTGTAGACCTGTTGCAATTTGCATACCGTACATAATATTTTGTAGCGGCAACTGGTGGTCTTACCTTCCACAGATATCACGAAATCATCGTAGAAAATTACTTCGCATCCGGAGCAAGTTTCACCAAAATGACGAATGTATATTTAAAACGACAAACTGTTACGATGTTGGAGTGGGAAATTCACAATATTTACTTCTTCATGGGTTGATAGATGAAGCTGAATTTGAAAGCTGGAAATACGGCAGGTGCTTGGCAGCGAGTTGAGCTTCCCAGCTGTTTCACGTCTTGCTCTGCACATGATTCAGGTGGTAACACAGACTAGAAGTCTGAGCGATATGTAATTACCCTCCAATCACAGGTAGCCAAAAACAGCTACCATTAGCTGGTTCAGCGGCTCAGTGAAAACCATCATGTGATTAACTCATTCAGAAGGGCCACAGTACATCTGTAGCTTCTGTTGGCAAGGTTCTGTCTTGTACTTCTCGCATAATATGTTTCCATAATGAATTCCATCTGTGCACCGATTCCCTGAGTTACTCGCGTTCTCAGCATTTCTCCTCTCTCATGATATTGTGGAAATATGTTCAGACCGGAACAAGCACAAATCCGGGGTGAAATTCTACAGATCCTTTCTGCAACGGAAGGTAATTGAGAACGTGTTTCTGCCTTCACCGTTGCGAACTTCAGCGCATTGGAAATAACTTTCAACTTCCGATTACAAACTCGTAATCTAACGCTGTGTCTGACCGTGACTGCTGCTCTGAGAGGCAATCTTGCTACGATAACTATATCTGACTCGTACTGATCACATCGAACTTGATGCCGTTCTGTTCCAGACGTTCGATGAGATCGGTTGTACCAAAGGCAGCTCCTGGTGTCAACACCCCACCCTTCGGTAGAGTTGATCTCCGATCTAAGACAAGCAGAGCGCACTGCACTAGACAAATAGGAGTTGTGACATACCCGATCTCTGGACCAGATATCCTCGTCACGATTTGCTTATCTGGTTTTGTGGATTTGGTGATTTGTTTGGTGGAGTCGCTGAAGCCTTTGCCCACAAACCACTGCTGAAAGGATGCATTCCTAACTTCATCCTCAGATGGTCCTTCCTTGAGGAACACACCGAAGGAGAAAATTTGAGGGTACTTCAGTAGGAGACTGCGGCCCATCTTGAACTGTGCCATGATGAACAACACTGCACCTATCAGGAGGAATCCTAGAACAGCAGAGAGTTGTTTGAATGAAGCATACACCCCGAAGTGGACTGGCTTAATGTCGTTCCATTTCTGTTTCTTGGTCGCCAGAAACTCCGGGTTGTCATCTTCGACACTCGAAAGACCTTCGGGATTCTCGAGTTTCTTTGCAAAGGTCCGGCGCACCACAATAGCATCAGCTGAAGGCAGTTTCACCGCCCACGTTCCCGAGTTCTTTTCGTAGTGCACAATGCCAGGACTCTTCTCCAACAAACCTGGAATCTGCAACAACCAGCGACAGAAATCAGACCTGAGTTTCTCTCAAGGTGGACCCTGTTCTGGTTACCATGCAGGTATACTGTGACTCACCTCTGCACGATTCAGACGCTTCCCCATCACCAAAAGAGCTTGTCCATCTATGCACGACACGGACACATATAAAAGACCCACCCTTCCGATATGTACATACTACGTTTCAACTTTGTGCTTTGCCGTGCTCTTACAAAACATGTGCACTCTAGTCTCTATACATGTCACTGAAGCGGGTCTTAATTTTTCCCTATTTAGGTTTCTACTGACGCGGGTGGCAGGCAAGTAGAATCAAATCAGCACCTAGAATGATTTGACGGTTGTGTTAATGAGAGCTACATATGTCTAAAACCCCACTTACCGACAACTACATGATTACGGCCCGATTGTATCATGTTACTAAACCAAACGATCGGGCAGTCGATGGTGTCAAGAGTTGAAAGAACCAAATCCAGTTACATATACTGCCTACGTCTGAGATTTGCAAACGTCCTTCAAGTGCCAGCCAGGGGGAAAAAAATCAATGAATCAATGAATTAAAAAATCTGGCGGACTCTAGAGCACCTGAGGACGAGCACGCCGTGGACGAGATTTTCTCAAAGTCTGCAGTTCGCTCTGGTGCGCAACTCCCAGCACAGCCGACTCCCAAGTTCCAATGTTGCCATGAGCCCGACCAGTTGTGGTCGAGAGGACGAGGTAGGAATCACACGTCTGCGGCAGAGCGGGTTCTTGAAATTGTCGGGCATTGTGTAGGGCACCGAATTCTGCAGGAATGGAATCGTAGCCGCATGCACTCACGACCAAACAACCGTTCTTCCTGGCCTGGTCATCGAACTTGGCTTCCATTCTTTCCATAAATTCGGGCTCTCCGGTGATGTCCAAGTAGTCGACCCCAGCTTCCACGCATGCAGCCACCACGGGCTCTCCATATTTCCTGTAGGGCCCAACACAATTGAGCAACAATCGCGTCCTTTTGCACAAGGAGGCTATCGAGTCGGGATCTTCGACGTTGGCCTCGAAAATGGACACCGGAGACGGCGATGGCTTCCCTTCCAAAGCCCACTTCAGCGAGGTCGAAAGCTTGGCCTTGCTCCGTCCTGCAATTCCCACTCTCCTCGGCTCCCCGCCGGGCGAAGACTCGGCGAACTTCAGGAGCTCCCTGACCACATACTTCCCCGAAAAGCCCGAAGCTCCGAAGATGATCACATCCATCAGCTCTTCCGCGGCCATCTTCGCACTCTCGAGAAATTGAAATGAAAATCGCCAATCGCCGCCCAGAATGAGCAAGCGAACAAGCGACTATGTCAAACTCTCGAGAAACCCTCGATAATCCAGATCTGCAATTTGCAAAAACGCAATCCTGTCAGCTGAACTGAACTGATGCCCTGCGCTTCTCGAAATCCAAACTCCCTGAGAATCTGGCCCTCCGTCCCTCGCTCTCTCTCGCTTTCAGTCAGCGACCGAGTAAGGAGAGTTCCGCTGCAAGTCTCATAATGTACACCTCGACGACGTCCGACACGGCACGGGGCCAGTTCTGAAAGTCCAAGTAGGAGAAAAATCCCTCCGACATGGGGACAATACCAAGAGAGTGTCGGATACATGTCATCGTCCGCCATCGTAATCAGAAGCGGAGGCTGCTGTGTTGGACAGACACTCCTCCCCGCTGCTATTCGAAACGTGATGAGTTGGGAATGCACGTCCACGTAGCCAAAACACTCTTGAAACAGTTGACGCTCGCTGCGTCGGAAGATTGACGGATATCTCTAGGGGAAGATTGGCAGCGACTGGTGACGAATCTTTGACCGGCCACGACCGTTACTGCGTTCGACTTACTTACGAGCTCAGTTCTTCCTTTACCAATTTGTTCTAACAATTTTTCTACCCTATTAACAAATGTAACGAATCGTGCACTTAAGAGTTTGAAAAAGCTGCACAATCTTGGACTCGCTGATTTTTTCCCAAAGGTGTTACAGTTCCTCGAATATTTTCTATTGAAATTCAAAATAAACACTCAAGTTAGATGTACATGGTTTTTATTTCATAGCGTTATTTTGCATAGTTAAAAAAACCGGTAAAATTCATTGGATACTAGGCTGTATGGTTTATGACTGTACAGTATTGTTATGAGCTAGTACAGTATCATGAGGTATATTTTATTGTATGCGTTAGTAATCAAATGTTTCATTCTTGGACTATGTGGATAATCTCTTACTAGTGTATGTACAGTGCAATATGCTAAACTATTATCATAATCATCTCGTGCGGAACGCATGAGGATTAGTAAGGTACAGAGTATTAGTCTTATTTGTTAAACTATGGATATGTGAAGAGTCTTTAGAGAGAAAAAAAAATAACAAGAGGTACGGAAGACACCGTCAAATCGTACAAGGATAGAACCAAACCCAGAGAGCATGGGGCTAGATACCAATAGATCACATTGGAAATATGACTTACAACATATAATATATCCGAAGTACCTAATCAAACGGTCTACAAACAATAAGGCATTCGAAGAAACTTCACCTAATGATTGTACTCTTATAGCATGTGAAGAGTTACTTTTGTATATATCATTTTTTTTTTTTCCAGCTGAAAAGGGACTGGTCTTTCACTAGAGGAAACACCCGAAAGTCTAAGAACCCAAACTTTGTTATACCCAATGAAGGTGGACAAACTGAAAAGATCGTACATGAATTATGAGTGTATGATTCATCTTGATTAATATCGTTTTCAATAGATTTTATGGCATGTTGTTGAAGGCGAAATATTTTCTTTGGCAACAAAAAGTCGATTCCAGCGTAATAAATACAGAACTATAAATTAAGTTTTCACCCGGTCAAGATGAAAATCAATGTGGGTATGTAATTAATCATAACCTGCAAACCTGGTTAGCTTTTTTTATACATTGACGATGTGGATCATTTCCATTTCAATTTGGCGTGGAAGAGTAGAAGGTGTTATAAGTGATGCAAGGAAGTCCCTAAATTGTTTACGAGGGTTTCAAATGGTGTATGGAATGTTGAAATTCGGGTTAGAATTCAAATGTGTTTGTATATATATATATATATATATCATGAATGTGCATTTGTTAATATAATGTATACTGATGATTCATAATATGGTATATCATTAATCCACGGTCATGCGTGTGCATTTATTAACTTGATGTGCACATCAAAGTGTATTATCTCAATATATATGAGATAATCATGATTTGTATTCAAACATTAGTGTAATAAAATTTATGTTATAATTTATAATAGAAAAAAATCAAATGTGGTTTTTTTTGTGCCAAATCAAACTAATTAAACACATGACAAAGGAGATAATGGAATAAAAAGTGCAATGAAAAATCATGGCCAAGAGTACAAACCAAAGTCTCACAAAGTTCATATAAAAACCTAACACAATTGCCAAAAGAATAAGAGAGAAAGCTAATTTTTTTAGTGATAAATAATTATGTATTGAATTGTGTTTTAATGTCATGCAAATCATTAATGGTAATAGGCATTCCAAAAAATAATAATGATAGTTATATATATATAAGTATTTAATATTAAATTTATTATTTATATGATTTAAATAATATTAAAAATCTTAATAATAATATGAAATAACAAAAATAAATTATTTATATAATTTAAACTTTAAAATATGATTAAAATAATATGTATGATCATCTTTTCCAAATATATAAATTTTTAAAATTATCTAATTTGGATCAGCTATACACAAGTTATGCACTTGTAGCTTCTATCCTTGGCAAAATCTCACTCCAAGTAAATTTTCATCTCAAGTACAAATGAGAAACAAAAATATATATATATATATATATATTGAAGTGTAAAAGTTAACATGCATGATTAAACAAAATTGCATATTTTTTTTAATTTTTTTGAGAATTTTACTTTATTTTAACATGTGTTTTGTGTGAATATATGATATTTATCATATGAATATTTGTATAAATAAGAATTTTAAAATTGTATCTTTTGTATAAAGAACATAATTAATTTTTTATAAAACAAATATTCATTGATATTATGAAATTTAAATAAAAAATAATTGCAATATTAACTATAATGAAAATTGGTAAGAAACTCTTCAAAATGAATATGCAATAAAAATGACGCTATAGATAATTCACTAATTAGTACAGAACTCTATTTAATGTAGATATTTAATCAGTGTATACTACTCTATTATACATTAATATATTTATTAAAATATGGAAATTTTTGAATTATCAATTTACACTAATTCGGTTAGAACAATGGTTTTGTCTATACTTACATCATCCATAATAAGAGTTTTGTTTGTCATCTTATTACCTTCCAATGAATTCTAAAAACAAAATTTGAAGTTTGAATTATTCTAAGAATTATAGAAATCACTTTATGGTATCAATATTGCACTTCTGTGATAATATAACAAGCTGAATAAGTTAAAGTTTACAAGACCAACAAAATCGAGTACGAAAAAAACATTTAATTCAAGTTGGATATTGAGATTATTCTCTCAAAAAGATTAATTATCACTTGTTATAAATCACTCAAATATCTAATCAGGTGTATCTGAATCAATGTGTATGCATTATATACCAAATTAATGTAGTAAAGGATAAAGAGACAAAAAATGACTTCAAACAATATACACACTCATTAAGAAATTTTAGGTAATTAGAATATATGTTCAATACATAGGTTTTACTGCATGTTCCTTTTGTAGAATAGAGTCAATATTTTCTTCGAATTCGAACAAAATATTCCAATCCCTTTGAGTTACCGAAAGTACAACGGACTCTTTGACTTAATTTTTGTATTTTTTTAATTATATTTTTTAATAACAAAAGTGATGGGAAGACCACATCACATGTTACAAGGATGGAACCAAATAGGTAACATGGGGCTAGCCTCAATAACATCACTCGAAAATATATACTACAACACCTAAGATATCCGAACTATCTAGATCAAACGGTTTACAAACAACTCAGCATCCGAATAAACATCACCTAAAGTGATTGATATCCTATGGATTACACAAGCTAGTGCTCTCTGTAGAGCAAAGCGATGAAAACACGTTGTCGTGTTGTGACGCGGCTACTATGAGAAGATGATGACATGTGTCATCTTCAGAGCTGTTGTCATGACGGCGATACTTTAGGTTAGAGTAACAGATGGCATTGTAAGGCTGTAAATAGCAGGGGAGATCTAGACACATCACCTTGCTGACTAATCAGCTTATCTGATTGAAGTGGAGTCGACATATGACATGGATAGAGAACAACCTGATCTTCCAGATGTACCAATGTTGAGTCCATTTGTGATCAACATCCGATGTCTTCATCGTGATCGCTTTGTGTATACTTAGCCGGTTTCAAGTTGTCATTTTAACTCTTATTAATGACAACTCATAATGTGTATAGGATATCTAAGTAGTGTGTTTAGGATAGTTGTAAAACTTTAAGTTTCAATGGAGCTAATTTGGCCACACTAGAGGCCAAAATAACATTCTCTATTTCCATTGGTCTAGGATTTTTGACCAATGAGGACACTATGGCAACTTTTCAAGGTTTTTAGGGATTTTGGAGACCTTCCAGGGGAACATTGGAAGATCTAAGGATAGGGTTGGAAAGCTGACGTGACGAGCTACAACGTGGGCTCAAGAATGGATGGATTTGAAGGATTTGTCACTCTGAAACGGTGATTCAAAGTTAGAGAGAGAAATTTAGACCTTTAAGTGTATTTGGGAGTTAATGACAATCTTAGGACGGTTTTGAGAGATCTGAGTCAACTGAGATATAGTTTATGACTTGGACTTGTGTTTTGATCGAAGTTTTGACTCGATTGGACGAGTTTTGAGTAGGGAGTGATAGGTTGAAGTTTGTGTAAGCAGTTAGAGTTGCAGGATTGCACTGACTATCACAAACTTAGTACATCGATCATATCTTTTGATACCAGAAAGTTATGTCAATAAAACTTTCCAGAGTTAAAGTTCGGATGATGAGTGACATTCTCATGAAATTTGAGATTAATTGGAGTCAAGGATTGAGATGTGTGATGGGTTTTGTACACAGAGGTCTGCATATCGCCTTGTGATACAGTGTGGAAATCACCAATTGTTTTGAGAAATCTAGAGAATAAAAACATCTAAACTTTTCTGAGTGATTGAAAGGGTTGCGAAGCAATTTTCTGTAAAGTTTAAGCGAAAATTATCGGTCGAATCATCAGATATCATAATCTTCTTTCGCTAAAGTTTTATCGGTTGTAATATGGAGTGCTGAGTAGAATAATAAAAGATTGTCAACTCACACAAGGTTCTAGAATGTTCTTATACAGCCAGACACTTGAGCGTTCTCAGAACGAAGAATTGTCCTATGCGACAACGTAACCTAAAATAGACTATACAGTAATCTGAAGAGAATGATACACTGCGGCCTAGAATGATAGGCTCTCATGTACTCCCTCGCGAACATGTGAGTGAGTGTGTTATTCATAATTCCATATAATTCCAAAACTAGACGAACAAAGAGATGTCCTTATTGTATTACATGTACTTGGAGACCTTGGTTACTGACTCTCCACTCACCGCGCATCTTGGGATGAGTGATCATTTATTCTAAAATTGTGTCACTAGTAAAATTGATAACCATCATATCCGCCACAATGACATGGTCTGAACTCTAGTCGACTACAATGCATACTAACATTCCAATGCGATGTATCTATCCTCTCACACCATATCAAACACCACATCTCTCATTGCATCATGGGTATCTATCTTCCGCACGCCGAATGGACAACAAGTCAAATGAAAACATATTGTATATAAAATAACTCATATGAACACATGCTTCATCTAAAATGATTCGAAAATTCAATATGAGTAATGAAATGTAAATAGATGGACCAAGTCAAGACAAAATCTCATCGTTGTAGTAAAAATAGTCATGCGAGTCAAAAAACCCTAATGTATGGTTTGAGCCAAGATCTTGGAGCCTACACCATTTCCAGGGCAAATGAGTAAAGTAACTCTAGTAATAGGAGTACAGGCCACATGCAGTAAGAGAGAATGTAAACTTCTATGTAATCATGTTCTCGTTTCCTTCTAGAGGAGGCTTGCTCAAGCAAATTGAATCTTGTTGCGAAAATCCAGGAAGAGCTCTTGGAGACGGCCATGATCTGACCGTAATAAGTGATTGAGGACGTTCGTTTGCCGTCAAATCAAACTTTTGGAGTGCAAAGTAAAAATCTCATGCACGACCAGTTAATTTCATACATAACAAGAAACCTCAGCCCGCCCCATAGATCTCAAAAAACGCTAGCATCCCAATGTGTCAATGGGAATGTCATTGCTGAGGAATCAGTGTAAGGCGGTGTCAAGAAACCCAAATTAAAACAGCGGGCAGAGCGAAAAATACTTTGTACAAATTTCGAATAGAAGGCTCGAATCGACATGCCCTCATGTTGCTTTCTGCAGGTAAAATAATTTGACAAATTACTTCTTTGTAATTTGTGCAATACAAAAAAGTTGCAGCATCACGCTGTGCTGGAGAGAACCCCGAAGCGGAAGAGAGCTAGAACAACACAAGATTGAAGAGCCCACGTAAAGACCGTCCACCAAGACGCAAACAACATCAGGGCCCGAACAAACGAAGGGGCGAAAAAGAACGCACCCTGCTGAGCCGCTTCGTCCAAATGCATACCACGAGTTCTAGCCAATCCTAAAAAATGGAGAACCAGAACTCCGGGCACCAAACTCTGCAAAGCTATTCTGCAAACGAAGTAATTGTTGAGGAAAATCTTGGCTTTTGTGACCTCCGGATTGTGGACTTTGCTTTGATGCAAGCCACTGTACCAGGACAACACTGCTCCATTGCAGTAAGACTGAAGATTGACACGGAACAGACACATTTGGAGTGCCCCTACGACAAAAAGACCCCACAATTGAATTCGGTAGAAAGTGTCTTCCGCGAAGCCCAGATCTGCAGCCCAGTCATAATCCCTTGCAAGAACACCCCTCCCTATCACACCGAGCATTGCAATGCCATCCTGCAGTTTGGAGCCCAGCCCTTCTGCTGAAGCACCGTGTTGTCCACAGCTATGAGCATCCAAATCGCCAAACCCATCCGCTCCTCCTCCGCAGGTACCAGGCTTGCCGGGATGAAGGAACATTGTTGCCATCGGCTTGAACCAAATCAAGGAGACAGCGGGAGCGAGAAACAAGCTCAGGTTCAAAAAGTCCCTTACAAGGGGGCCTCTCTTAAGCACAGCAATATTCCACAGTAGGTGGTCCGTTCCGACCCAGTAATTCTTGACATTCCGAAGGGAGGCTCCGAAGAGAAGACCGGATACGATCCCGGCAAAGATAGAAATTATAATCTTAACGGAAACGGGAGACACTGAGAACTCCATCGGGGCTTCCACGCCCTTCTTCTGCATGAAGAGAGTCGCAGCCTTCCCAGCATCCAATACTGCTCCATCTATGCCGAAATCGACCACCGATTCCGGGAGTACGATCAGCAGAATGTACGCGACGGCAAACCCCAGGAAGCCAACACCCCAATTCCACAAGCGCTCTGAGCTTCGCGCCAATCTGGGATCAAAGCCCACGCGAGCAAGCAGCCGGAGGAGTTTGTAGGATGTAAAAGCTCCGACCATAAATGTAATGCGTTCGTCTGGAGCGAGATATGGAGCCCATTCGTGCCTCGTCTGCAGACCGGCTGATGTGAATTGGAGAATCTCCCTCGCCACGAAGTTGGTGAGACCGAGGATGGTGTAGATAACTGCTTCGTCATACTCCTGGAAATATTTTCTAGTCTCTAGCTGAGACTCGGCCAGATCAATTCTCAGAATCTGAGAACCGGCTTCGTCCCACACATCTTTGTTGTCTTTCTTTCCCTTCTTCTGCCTGGCAGAACCTTGAGACCTTCTTTTCCCCTTCCCTGCGGTTTCCTCTTTTTCTCCAGCTTCAGGAAGAAGATAGGCATGCAATCCGTGCAGAAGAGACACAGAAACTCGATACGCTGTTGAAAAAAAACCCGTGAGAACCAACACCAACACCAGAACCCCGACACTCAGATGCGGAATCATATGAGAGGACGTACCAAAGCTCAAGAAAAGGCAGCAATTCAATGCTCAATCCCTCGAGTTTTCTCGAAGGCTTGAATCTCTCGAGCCAAAGGTCGTGTAGATAAAGTCGAGTCAAACTGTCTTCCGCTTTGTTGACATCAATTTCGATTAACAATCCCAACTGTCTCCCAGGATCACACTTCAGTGAGTCCCTCGGTCGTCCCAAAAGTGTCAAATCCAGCCTGGCCAACCAACCAGCGCAACACAAACTTCGAGCGTTTGACTGACTCTGTTCTTCTCAAGCAATGATTGTGCACATTGCTCTAGGAGCCGTATGACGAGGTGAGTTCAACAACGACTACCTGCACCACTACGGTATTCCAGTGACCTGCTAATGTATCTCGGAGGCTACTCTATTAGGGTTTTCTTTAGCAGAACGAGCAATCTCAAGCTTGACAAACCGAAGAGAGTCTCGGCAAATTGTGGGTTTGAGAAGAGGTATGCTAGGAATGAGTAATTTGGTATATCTGATCCGACAATTGCCGGCCTGCCACCCTCTTCAACACTACAGTATGCTTCGTACTGCGCACATGTGCGTCTGTACCTTTCATAGAGAAACCCTGACCCACTCAGCCTGGAGGTACGTGCTGCTGCCACACTGTGCACTGGGAATTTCTTTCTGTATCCGTCCTCCTTCCTTAATTCCGTCAGTTACGTAGGACATGAGAATTCGAGAAAATCGAATGTGTCTGTATACGGAAAAAATTGACGAGATTTCTATTGCAAGATGCTGTACACTGTCCCCTCCCAATCAACACTGTTGTCAAACATGGTCAAGTAGCAGAAAGTAAAATAACAGAAAGGATGGGACGACCCCATCAACCGTACATGCATGAAACCAAAACGGGTAACATCGAGTGGGAATTAATGTTGTCAAACATAGCTGGCACAATGCACATGCTTCGACCTTCGTTGTACAAAGCCCTGAAAGCAATGTCACAATTTGCCCTTTCATGAGACAACCCTTTACCACAACCCTCGTTGTGTCCTTGAACACTTTTACAATTGTGTGTTTCAAAACACTTTCGTGACTTTTGACGGTCATTCCGTAAATTGTTGTATAAGTTACGGTAGAAGTTTTTAGGGTATTCTCAAAGGTACACATAATTGTTAAAGTTTGAAAATAATATTAACCAGTGGTTTCAGATAATTGGTTCTTCATCGTTTCATCCAATAAATTTTTAATATTGCCTTGCATAATCTAGAGGTACATGTTTCACGGGATTTGATCGAGATTTGACGAAACTTGGACATTTCCGCCAAATCAAAACTCTTACGAGCTTGTTTTGAAACCCCACATCATTGCACATTTTGGTTACGTTGGAAAGCACTCTTTTCCGTGATTTGTGTTAGTTACTTGTTGTCTCTCATCGGACACAAATGGAGTTGGTGGAAAGATCTGCTTGCGGAAGTTCTGACCGAACAAGTCTAATCATTTCATGGCTCAATATCCATTTTAGAGAACAGTTATACACGAGGGTCAAACCAAGATTCACTATATATATTTACTATCAAAGCTTCGATTCTGATCATGTGGAGAGTTCCGTTGAAGTGTTACATCAATTTACTTCCTCGTACCTTTTTAGACAGAAAATTTCATTCAAAATATCAAGTTGATTCTTCACACCAATATTAAAATATGTATATTTTTTTTATTATCAAAGCCTCTATTCAAAACATCAAGTTGTTTCTTCATACCAAGATTCACAATATTTATTCATTATCGAAGCCTCTATTCAAAACATCAAGTTGCTTCCTTATACCAAGATTCACTATATTTATTTATTATCTAGACCTCGATTCAAAACATAAAGTTTCTTCCTCATACCAAGATTCATGATGTTTATTTATCATCGAGGACTCTATTCTCATAAGGTTGAGACTTCCGTTGAAAAGTTAGAGCAACGTACTTCCTCATACCATTTTTAAACAAAAAGTTGTTCCTCGTACCTTTCCAAACATGGAGTTGTTTCCTCGTACTGAATGGAACTGGACCGGTAATGCTGGTTGCCGGGCAAGCATATAAAAAATAAAAAAAAGAGTTGCTGGGCAACTTCTTATGCTGGAGCCTGTTACTTGGTTGGGAGTTGAATATCACCGTCTCTGATCACTGCAGTGCATCTCGCCGAGGTAACCTCGTTCTTGACTCGATGAACGCTATGGGGACGAGTCTTTGCGGAAGGGTAGAGAAAGGAAGTAACTTTTTGTCGATGCTCGATCGGATAATGCGCACGAGGATGGTCAAGAGGAAGGTGTGCATTTTGACGCGAGCTCGATTTGCTGCGAGTAATGATGCCTGATCTTCTGATCAGTTGCGGTGCAAGACAGGAAGGCAGAAGCTAGACCAGGCAGGATCAGACGCTGAGTGCAAAGCTTGAAATTGTTGGCCGAATTGGAGAGGTGTAAGTAAATAGGAGAAGCAGTGTGTTGAATACATTGTGTTGAACTCGCAGGTTGAAATATCACATGAGGCCTGCGCAGTGCATGGTTGTAATCAAAAGACCTCAAGTCTGAGCTTGCCTACCATCATGAATAGTCCCAGCTACTTCGTCGACCACATATGCGAATCCATACGCGAGGACTTTCCGAGCACAAGGATACTTTCTTCAGTCAAGGCCTAAAAACGTGAGCTTGGTTGAAAACAACTCAACTGGTTCCAGCATGTTGCTAACTCTTCTCTTCTTTCGAACGGACTCTCCTTGTTTAGTGATAATTTCCATGCCTTGGCCCACAAGGGTTCGAGGAAACAACTCGATGTTTCAAAGGTTATGAGGAGGGTAATTATGTTCAAAAAGGGTATAAGGAAGTAAATTCTGTGACAAGGTATGAAACGCAAGAAATTTAAGGCGTGGACAAGAAGGATAGCACGCAATGCAGAGGTAGGATCATCCCACAGAATCTTGTACGTAGAAAGATGACTTTGTCTCCATAATTAAAGCTGCCATTAATGGAAAGAAGAAAACATAAGCCAAACCGATGGATTACTTTTGAATAAGTCACTGATAAAGTCTCAGTTGATTCTTGTTGTGACTTCTAGCTCTCTGCCACAAATTATGAAGGAGTGACACTACCTTTGTGTTGGTAACTTTGTTTCCCTCGGTTCTACATATTTATGATGATCAATCATATACTCCTTGGTAGCATTCCTTGACACCACGTTTCAAATTGCAATCGGATAGTCTTGTCACTGGGTGCAGTAATAGTGCCTTCTGTCAATGAATGAACAGAATCCCATAAAAAAAAGAATGATCATCCACAAGAAAGTGACCCTAATATGTTCCCTTAACCATGCATATATGATATTTAGACGTTTGCAGGGATTGCACATGGATGTAATGTTGTCTACAAGATCGTCTCTAGTTACAATTAAGGATTTCACACTTCACTTTCATCGTCACTTTCACACCGTACACTGTCCTGCATTTCAACGATTTATTCCAAGAATTTGTGGAATCACTTGGAAATAAGTATCAGAAGAAACACTTGAAACTTAGATGCATCAATACTCTTGTTCCAAACTGGATTATCGGCTGAAGACCTCTTCTTAAGATCTTACGTTATTATATATTCCCTATTTGCTTTTTTTTCTTCTTAGTGACTCCGCAAATTGCATCATTCTATGGCCTTCCTATTCTCCACCATCTATGGCTTTTGTACCTTCCACACTCGCTCTTTTACGCATCGTTTCATTCTTTTCTTTCCAGTCCCAAAAGCTTGTACCCGCGTTTCCATGAGATAGAAACGATACAAGTCAGAAAATTCATACAAACATAAAGGCAGAAAATCCTTTGATCCAACGGGATAGGATTGAATCGAATATTGGATTCGGTCTCAACATATTTCGTTGTTTTCGGCTTCTGAGAATAGCCAATTTGGTTTGTTTGTGTTGGAGCTTGGGGAATAAGGTTGCCTCCCACGGAATCGGCACTTTGGACTTGGTTATGAGTCCACCTCCGTTTAACGAGGTCAGAGAAGCAGCAAAAAGAGGAAACCAGAATAAAGGGAAACGCAATAAGGGGGACAAACATCCTTATCATGAACTGGAAATGGCAAGGTCCGAATCTCTCCTTTTGCAGTTTTTAACTGCGCTAAACCAAATCAAACTGCGTTTCTGAGCAGGATGAAAAATTGTGATGTCCAAGCCGGTCAACGCACGTCAAGATGGTGGGTCGTTCATAGGACTCAGGAGTGTCCGACGAGCTCGGTGGTCACCGACTGCAGCGGTACGGTCTCAGATGAGATGGAGTCATTCGAGAAGCATGAGACGAAGGAAATCAGGAGTTGGTATTGCTCAAATCAAACACGAATTCTGCCGGACCGATGCTTGTGAGCGAAGCTGTGCACCCCATGAATAAGAAGATGGGCGAGTTGTGCGAAAGCCCAATGCCCGAGTGTGCCCAGAAGCAAGTGGCCTGAGATTGTGAATACTGTCTTTCGTGTGGCGATTCCCTTCCAGTTAGGGGTCCTTCTCCCCATGTTCAGAGTCCAGAGCTTGCTCCTCAGGACTCCCAGATGGATGAGCCAGAGAATCTCGGAACGTTGTGGGGATTCTTTCGAGACTCCGCTGCTGAATTCAAGCCCGAGTGTCCGACCTAAAGTTTGCCAGGCCTCGAAGCCATTGCAAAAGGTGCACTCGACTGGAACCGCGGCTAAAGTATTGCTGAAAGTATGTGAAAGTCTTCGACGATCACAGGCGTCCAGTAGGCGAGGTTCTCACACCTTGGTTAGCGACATGGAGGCCTCAAATGCAGTACCTTCTGAGCTCGCGAAAGGATTATGGGAGATAAGTCAAAAGGAAGCTTATTGTGCGCTCTACCATCCGTTTGTTGTCGCCTTGGCTGCCGGGTCATTGCCTATGGAGTCATTCGGGAACTACATCGCTCAAGATGTTTATTATCTAGTAGCTTTCTCGGAGGCTTACGGTTTGGCAATCGACAACACTGACCATCAAGAAGCCAGAGATGTCCTTCGAGGACTCCAGCGCCATGTCCAGGAAGAGCTCGATCAAGTGCATATCTCTGCATTGCAGAGTTTCGGACTGGAGTTACCAAAATCAATTTCACCGAATGCTGCCACTACAGCTTACACAAATTTTCTGCTCGCTGTTGCTAAGGGAGAATTCAAGGCACATGAGGTTCCTGGTGAAGGAGACGATGATGAATTGGAGGGAAGCGAGAGTGAGTCGAGGAGGAAAAGAAAGCTGGCAGCTTACACAATTGGGGCTCTAACTCCTTGCATGCGTTTGTATGCTTTTTTGGGACAAGAAATTAAGAGGGCAACTTCAGCTGTGCTTGGCTCGAATCCCTATGCAAAGTGGGTTGAAACCTACGCATCTGCTAATTTCGAAAATGCCAGTCGAGAAAGTGAGGAGCTACTGCAAAATTTGGCCTCACCCTTTTCTGGAGAGACGGACCGTAAGAATATGAGAAGCCTATATCTCCGGGCCATGGAGCTGGAAGTCGATTTCTTTGCTGCACAACCTGTCTCCAGCGAGTCAATTGTACCACTATTCAGATCGGCCAGAGCTGCCAACACTCACTTTTTCCTCGTATCTGACTTCGATCTAACCTGCACGGTTGAGGATTCCTGCCCAGTGCTGGCACGATTAGTGTTATCTGCAGGTGATAAAACAGAGGTGCCGCACCTGGAGGGTAAGTGGCAAGCACTGGGAGACCAGTACTCGTTGGAATACAAGGAGCTGGTGGTTCGCCTGCTGCCTCACCCTCAGCAACCGTCGAAGGATTTCAATCTTCAAGGCCTTCGTCAGGTTTTGAAGGAGTTGTCTGACTTTGAGCGTGAAGCCAATGCCAGGGTTGTTGGGTCGGAATTTCTGGCAGGACTGAGCAGGGAAGCAGTGAAACAAGCAGGCAGCAGAGTAGCCATGCGTGAGGGGTGTAGACACCTGTTGACAAGGGTGTCGCTGGAGGGTAGGAGTTTGCTGCAAAATTTGGAGTTCCACATTCTGTCTGTTTGCTGGAGTCGATCACTCATCGAAGGCACGTTCTCCAGTAACGGTCTGGAGTTTGCAAACATCCATTGTAACGAGCTACGGTTCAATAACCTGCATGTCAGCGATGGTAATATCGACAGGAGGATAGAATCGGCTGTGGATAAGGAGAAGGTATTGGAGAAGATTCTGAGTCAAGCTAAGCAAAAAGTTAACCAGAATAGAGACTCTCTTCTCATTTACGTTGGAGACAGTGTGACGGATCTCCTCTGTTTGCTGCGGGCAGACGTTGGGATTGTCATAGGTGAGAGCATCAGCCTCGAAAGGATGGCGGCAGCATTTGGAATCA
Source organism: Marchantia paleacea (assembly GCA_014180765.2). NCBI lineage: Eukaryota > Viridiplantae > Streptophyta > Marchantiopsida > Marchantiales > Marchantiaceae > Marchantia > Marchantia paleacea. The sequence goes on from MUAA02000018.1 coordinate 3,574,328, forward strand.
AAATGCTCCCTTTGTACACTGGCCTCTTGGAGAGGGAACAAAAATCGAACCATGGTGACGGTGAGAACTCGAGGAGCTTTTGGCGAAAGATGGACGGTGTACTGTATCGAGTTTCCTGCTGGAATGAGTTGAATGCATTTTTGCTGGGCAGCTGAGGCCTCATCACGGTGCGTAATTACGCACCTTTCCTTGCACCTATCAGACCAGGGCTGCTTGGATGTCGTTCGGTAACCAAGTTCCTGCGTTGCCGATGCTTGATCTCGTTTCCAATAATTTTATCCAGACGTGCTTGAAAGAGATAGAACCGAAGCGCGAAAACCTCAGGCAAAGAAGTCTGTTATAGAGTGCAGAAAGTCAGTTCCAAATCTGGCAAATAAAGGAAAACTAAAATCTAGAGCTCATTCCTGTTACTGTCAATATCCTTGTGGCTGGCTTTGCTGTCCAAAAGCTTACCAAGTCACGTTGACAAAGCAGCCGTTTCTGTCGTTAACAAGGATGAAACCTTCACATTCGTGACACGATTTGTACCGGTTTCACGAGAGTGTCTCGCAGCTGAGTTGCTTTGCCACGTTGTTACTAGTATACTCTCCTCGAGATGAAAAGCTTTCAAGGTGTATTTTTTGCTTCATGAACTGTACTTGTTGAAAGGTGTCAGTCACTAAATTGAACGAGATCATGCTTAAATTGACCCTATAAAGCCGATCCTGGAGGATATTCAGCGGGCTTATATTCATCTCATATAGCCCATACGCCAATATATGCTTCGGTATGCAGGCGACGACAAGGTTACAGAGCTCTCAGCTCAGTTGGAAGTGTAGAGTCCGATGACCATTTTCAATCAACAGGAAATGGTCCAATGAGAAGTGGTGCTTCACCTGATTTTGCAAATCTTCAAACCGTGCCTTATCAGATCTAGTGTTCTCTGACTGGCTAAATTTGCGTCGTGAGTTCGTTCTGAATCACCAAGAGTGGAAGCTGAATATAAAACGAGATTTTTCCGAAGAGAAGTCATTATTTTTTCTGATCCCATAGCTGAAAAGAAATCAACGAAAGCGGGCGAACATATACATAGTCAACAAGTTTCAAGTGTACCCAAGCCAGCCAGCGCTGCAGTTTATCCCAAGAAAAACTTAAGTAAGATCTCTGAGAAAAAGGAGCTGTTTACCAAGTGCAGAAATTCCTCGCAAGAGTCCAATACAAGACAATTGTAACGCCTCAGAGCCGACAAATAGCAGAGCAACGAAGTTTTAAATTGTCTACTTGTAGTTCTTCGACTGAGAAGATAAACTGACATGTAAGCTATATAAACACGCAAAAGCACTGGCTAAAACCCTTACCACACCCTTGAAAGACCAGTGCACGTGCAGCAACAATTCAAGCCAGCAGAGGAGATGTGTTCACTCTTATCGTCTCGAGAAAGGACAGATACAAAGGAAAGTCCAAATGAGAAGAAAAAACCGCACCATAAACGCATCATAAACTATGGTAGAAATAATGAATATTAGACTCAAAGAGAGCGAAAATGAAAAGGAAGTAAACCTGGCCGAAACATCCGGGGACCAACTCGCTCTGTGCTCGGGAAGGAGTTACCGTGTTCCCCTGGCTGATAATGATGTTGCTGGATAACTAGACCTTGCATGGCAGAGTTGATGCGGACTGACGTTTGTTTGGATCCCGCCACAGGATAGCCGCTTGACGAATAGCTCCATCGCGGCCTCATTGGGGCCAATCTGTACATTACCGAACTCTTCCTGTGAAGTTGTGAAGTGGCACTAAACCCTCAAAGCATCTTCGTTCGGTGGGGGGACTGCGCTTAAACCTTGCCTGAGAGGGACTTCAGCTCTTCGTTGCTGCTGGCTCGCGGGACAGTGCGGATTCCGTGAGCTGGGAGCGTTTGACGGTGACATTCGTAGTTCATCATTCATCCTTGTGAGCTATGGAGGCGACGATTTGTCGAGAGATGTGAGCGTCGTTTAGTCTTTTGTGTGGGTGGGGAAGAAGCAGAACGGAAGTGATGATGTCGACGACGACGACTGCTGCCATGGCGATGGTGCCAGTGTCGTCTCAGCATTTGGGATTCCATTCGAGCCCTTTCGTCGCTTTGCGTGGTGCTTGCCTGCCTCTGCGTGTGCTTGGCTTGCCTTGTCGTCGTCGTCAGCAGCGCTCGGTCTCTGTCTCGGTCTCCGTCAAAGCCGTGCACGACGACGCCTCCTCTAAGGTATGGCTATGGCTCGACTTGACTCGAGCGACTGCTTGGAATTCCTGCCCAGAATGCTGTAACGTTTATGTTGAGAATCGTGTACGTTGTAAATTGTAGACTGGGAATGTGCACGACCTGTAGTTGCTAAAACTAAACCACCAAAACTCCGGAGTTCAACATTTTCTTTCATTCCCATCTGTGTTTGTCAAGTTTTTCAGTTTTCTCGGGCCTAGAGGTTTCGCCAGTACAGAGGTACATTCTTAGTGTCATGGGATTTTTATTGCGTCAAAACTACACAAGGTTCAAGCCATTCTAACCTGTGACAAGTTGCCCTTGCATGATTGGTCGCGACATTCTATGCAAGGGGTGCCCACGAGTCCTGGATAAAATTTCAAGAGAAGCGGTCGTCAGACACTTATCCGTTCAGTGTCATATACAAATGCTGGGTGGATGAGCAAGGAGTTAAGCTGGCTGGAAATTGGTTGTCTGACTCAAGTAAGACGTTCGATTTTTTGTGAAGTTTTGCAGGTCGCGCTTAGAAAATATTATCTTTGTGGTCGCAAGACATCAGGCTACACAAATTGTGGTGCTACCTGGATCACGAAGACAAAGAGGTATCAAACGATGAATGTCCTTCAATCTGCAAGCGTCTCCTGCCTCTGAAGTTTTTAGATTGTAGGGCTTATTTCTTTCCAGGCAGGTATTGTGGAAATTTGTCTTCAGCTTGGTTTAGCGATGCACGCAAGACTGAATCTAATTATTGCTATTTTCAGAAATTGCTGACGGTCAATTGCTGACAAATTGTGGGGTTTGTAAATTCTTGTCATAAGACAGGGGCGGTCGACTTCCCCGCGCCGTATATGAAGATGATAACGGTCTTCCTGACGATGCTATCTCCGATGGTCCCCTTGAAGAACCCGAGTACTTTAGCTATAATGATCCCAACACAGGCGAACCTGCCCCTACATATGGAGTTAGAACGCCTCTGCCGGATAGGCGCTTTTGGAATGAGGACATGGTTGACATTACCAGATCTACTCAAGCGGCAACTCCCTTTGATTCCTCACGGATCGATTTTAGTGAACCCTCGGATAAGAGGAAAATGTCGGGGGGCAGAAGGAGAAAGAATGACCCACCACCAACGGAAGCACAGATTGCTCGTGCTAAGGAAGAAGAAGCTGAGAATGAAGCATTGTTACAGAGCTTGAAGGAAAAATTCAGTTCTGATGACGAGGATGAGCAGACAGAGATTAGCTATGTCGACTCCGACGAGGAGGAGGACGATAATGAGGAAGAAGAGGAAGAAGATGAAGACGAAGGAGTAGGAGAAGAAGAGAAGAGTTCTAAATTTTTTGACCTGGCTGGCGAAAGCCCCGACGATTCCTCGCTAGCTCTTGCCACAGTTGACAACGGCGATGTAGATCTGACAAAAGAGTCGAAGCCCTTAACAAACGATGAACTCTGGTGGAATTGGCGTAAACCTCCACCGGATCAGAAACCATGGAGTGCCTGGCAAAAGCGAGCAGGAGACTGTGATACTGTAAGTCTTCTCTTCCACATCGGACGATGTAAGTTTAGAACCTTGGAGTTCAGACCTTGATGAACTAGGTTGTTCTTGATGATGCATTGTAGCCTATTGATTTTCTTGTTCTTTCTTTACTCTACTGGAGATAGGAAAAGGGTTGGGGAATAATCAGCGGCGATTCTGACCATCTGCTAGACGTCGACGAGCGCTGTATATGTACATTATCCTACTTGTTTACGAACTTGAGATTGTTCAGGTCTCCCAGGGTTTTTGATTTTAAGTATTGCGTTGCAGGTCATGGCAGCTGCTATGGCAGAGACTGGGCAGATCGAGCTTTTTGGCGAGAAACCTACAATTGCCGAAGCGACTCTTGCACGTGCTCGAAAACGAGTTTTCTATGCTGAGAGGTGCACAAGCTCTTGCACAGTTGTTGGCTTTATCGATTTTAAGTTTCACGAAGCACTTGCTTAACCTTTCAATTTAATAGCTTCTACTTTTACCACTTCACTAGCAGTATTGAATGAAATTTTTTGCTGGTAGGATGGAGGCCGAGGAGGCCAGGAAGAAGGAAATTGGAGCCATGGCATACTACAGGGAGTGGGTGAAAAACTATGAAGAGGACACATCTAAGGAAGCCGTCCAACGGCGCTTTGAAGAAACTGGAGAGGAAGAAGGTGTGCAGCTTCTTGAAATGTTTCAGCATCAGACCAGAGAGGAGTATCGCATAATGCAAGGAACGGATATTCGAATTAGACGCGATCCTTTGACAATGCGCATGAGAGAAGACCAAATCAAGCAAGGTAACTTACATTTCGTAAATATATTTCCGCACCATTGTGTAGTACTTTCGTGCACGAGATGGATGGACAATCAGGTGTTAGAGACACTTCCGAGTTTACGTCGATACCTACACCTCTTAGTGCTGAAGGTCCTTTCGTGGCCCTCGTTCTCTAGGTTTCATCAGTTGACAATTTCATTCTCTCGCAACTTCCATCTTGAATACTGTCAAAAGCGGTTCTTACTGCCCTTCTCCAAAGTTAAGTCGTCATTGTGCTTTGTTTCTAAAAACTGCTGAAACCTCTGATTCACACAGGATACAGTTATGCTTTGGCTTCTTATGGCGGATGATATGAATATGCTGTTTTTACTAAATGCTTTACGCTCGGTGGTCAGCGCAAAGTCTATCCTTGTTCTGTTCTCTAAGTAACTTCCATGACACGAGTGTCTCTGCAGTTATCATAATAACTACGTTTAGTTCGTCGATGAGCAATGAGCTTTTAGGTGACATATTGTAGCAGAGCTGTGAATTAGGTACGGGCTTTGCGGACTAATATGTTCCAACTCTACTGCAAGTTAAGTAGGGTTTGCTGAAGGGAGTTTTGATGTGACATATCGTTTGTGCAGTTTGGGGAGGTGATCCTGTGTACCCGACGGTAAATTACGAGCAGGATCCTGATTCAATAGCCGATTACAGGAACCCAAACATGCATGAGCCGATACCGGACATCGTAGAAATGCTACGGGAGGTAATCTTGCGGAGACATCGCCTCGGATATACCAACTTTGCCTTGTGATGCTTGAATGGAAGCGAGGGCAAAATGCACATTCTTAGTACTCGTTATGACTGGAGCACACATAACGTTCGCACATGTCACCATGGTTTCAGTCTCTAGTCCAATGCCCAGTTAGAAGCGTTGTTGTCTGATGTTGGATTGGAGTTGAAAGTGTATTATGGGCTTCCTCTGATACCTGCAACTCTTACTGAAGTCTTATATTCTGATTTGTTGCCGGGTTTTTTCATGCGATGGTTACGCAGTCTGGACGATTGATAACTCAAGAAGAAGTGAAAAGACTGCAAGATTTGGAGAAGGCTCAGGAGTTGGAGGTAAGACCTGTGGTGATGATACTGAAGCAGTGTGATTGGACTTTCACCAGAGTAGTTTACTTTGTTCTATGAAAGGCTAACGGAAAAATAATGTCGCAAATTTTCGTTTGCTGCCCTTCGACAGAGGCAGCCGATTTAAGTGAAGTTCTTGGCGCTTTCGGTGGACGTAAAGAAGCACCCTGATGTGAGAAATGCACTTCTGTTGGGTGAATGACTTCACACGTTCTAACTCGCATGTTTCTTGTTATCTTCTGCAGTTTGCTGAAGATGACATGCTATCTGGGGCTGTCGATATTGGAGATGAGGAAGAGGTTTGAGCTCTCCTTTTTAAGTGTACCATCACATCGTACGGTGTTGGAATGCTTGTTGTGTATAATCACTATGTGCGCAACAGGCATTTGAAGATGTCCAAAGCATATTACCTGTCCAGTGTTTGACAAACTCCGGCGTTAGTTTCCGACTTCTTTCAGAACTCACGAGGGGCCGCCTCCTAATGGAGGCCTTAATGTGTTCGTGTTCTCAAGTCCAGAATGGCGTAGGACATTACGTCGGCAAGGTATCATCTTGTGAGGGCTCGCTAACTTTTTACTTTTCTTTTTTTTTCTTCGTAGGGTAACGATGAGGAAGACGATGATGAGGACGGAGAAGAGGAACAACCGCAGGTTCCAACCGTTGCTACGAATTCCAGTCAGCCGAAAACGAGTGCAACCATCGAGGGGGCGTTTAGGCTTGACGAGGAAGACGTGCCGAAGGTCGAGTTACTTGAAGACGAGGACGAGGAGAGTGAGTGACGTAGTTTTGTAGCAGACCACTTGTTCCGGAACCCTTTAGTTCGTCATAGCTGAGGTAAGGGGAAAAAGAATATTAGGCAAAGTAGAACCAGGATGACAGGGTTATTATTATGACCCCAAAAGAGCCAAACAAATCTGTACGTGGACGATGTGCGTCAGATTTATTAATATGAATCGAAAGAAAATGTTCGACCTTTATATATTTCGAGAGATATCTCGCCACCCATGTCTCGGTTATCGATTCAGACTATGGATGTGTTTCGGTACGTATCGTCGTCAAGGTATGATCTCAATCAGAGCTTAAATCTTTTAAAATGTTGGAAACCTGGTAACCACGTGATCGTCGCTGCAGCTACAGAAACTCCAAATCTACGTAGTTACACATGGAACGCATGAGCTAACTACCATCTCGAACCGGTGAATGGTGTGCTCAAAGAAAAGCTGCAAAATCACAACTGGAGGGGCCAGTTCTGCAACGGTTCTCAGTATTTTGGCCGCCTGAAGCTGTTGACTCCAACCACACTCCTGACGTTCAGCTTCGATCATGTTGATCGAAAACCATTCACCAGTGCCCAGAAAGAATCATCCTGTCCCAGTCTGCCGAGCACATTGGTGTTTAGTTGACAGAGAAGGAGTAAAGTGCATCAGGGGCCGGTGGAAGTTTGAAAGTCGGTAGCATTAGTAGAGGAGAAGGTTAGACACAGAGTTCAGATGAAACTGTAGTGAGTGGAAGAATTGCCTGGAAGTTTAGCGGTTGGCAGGAGCTTTGATGACTACACTCGAAAGGCTTAGGGATGGAGGATGCTGCCGGGTCCAGTCGACGACATTAAGGCTCATTCTTGAGGGTGCGATGGGAACTGAAAGGTCTGCACGACCGGCCCTGCCCGGCCCACAGTAAACGTTCCGAAACGCATATGATTAGAATGCTTGCTCTTAATTGTCTCTCTATATGCCAGTCGGTCCTCACAAGTTGCGCACATAAGTATAGTTTGCATCGCTAGTGTGTCTACGGTAGAGCAGCACCTCGGGGCTGCCCACAAGTGCTGCACATCCACCACAACCATCATCAACATAATCATCCAGGGCAGATGCAGCTGAGGGAAAAGAAATCGGTCAACTGTACTAACACGGTGATACATATACAACTGGCCGGATCGGCGAGTCTCGAGGCTAACTCGTGTTTCAGGAATTTATAGCTCTTACACTTTAGTGGCTTGAACAGTCTGTGTCACACTTTCGGTGCAGTGCAGTGCGGCCGGTCTATGTCACTGTTATGTCTCGGGTCGCATCTCGGTACGCTTTTATGACATTTGATTGTAAAGTGGCTTTACAGCGGTGGCAACTATTCCGTTTCTCAAGGCTCATGGATGTCGGATTCAATTTAACGGGCTGGCTTGCAAAGGTGTACTTCTTCTCATTCATAATGGACTTAGCTCCAAACCAAAAGGAAAACCTCGGCTGCGACGTAGCGGTGGCAGTCCATTAGAGTAGCGTGTAGACGTGTTTCCTGCTCTCTACGACTGATCGATTTCTAGTGATGAAAAAGTAGAGGGACTCAGCATGCTGCGGCGACTGAGCCGACCTTGCTTTGCGTACCATGAGTTGTATGAGTTCCGATGATCATCGTCTTCGAATTAATGATTCCCGATTTCCATGAAGGACATCACGTCTTTTTGTCACTGGGTTGTTCCAATTCCACAGCGCAGAAGTACTGTACGAGCACCACAATATTCGTCCTTCACTCGCTTGCTACCAGCTGCGCGGGGTACCACTGATACTGATCGAGAATTTCATTGTTTGCTCAGCCCAGCCCAGTCCTGATCCGCCCTGCCTAACCCAAGCCAGCCGAGCCGAAGGCGTTGTTCATCATCTCATGCAAATGAAAGAGAAGAAGATGAAGCTCCGGGTCCGGGTCCAGATTTTCACCCGAAGATTCCCGGGGCCCTCCACCTTCTCTGAAATACGCGACGAGCACAGTGCAGCTATCCGTGTCGAACATATTATAATCATCCTCCGCGGATCGATCACCTCTACGACACAAGGACGGCCTCGAGGTTGGGGCAGACACAAGCCGCTGTGCGGGCCGGGCCGGACCAGACTCCTACTGCTTACAGAGGTGTTACTCTCTAGCCCGGAGTCCGGAACATGTGCTCCTTCGTTCCTTCGTTGGCCAGAGCAGAACAGTGCCGTGGTAGATTCAGTTGGCCTACTCGTCGGTCATACACTCTTTCCTTCCCTCCCTCTCACGCTCGCTGTCCGCATGTTACTATCTTTTCGACCCTTGGCATCCTTTAGCAGAAGAAGGAGAAGATTAAGAAGAGCGAAATGAGTTTTCTGACACGTGCTTGATCGAAACAGCAGACGAGATATTGCGACACTCGACAGACGAGGCGAGGCGATGTGATGTAAGGAGACGGTGGGGGCCGCTCCCTCCGCCAGCCCGCCCATTCTCCGGGATTCCTTCCCTTCCTTCGTTCCCATCTCTCCCCGTCCCGTCCCCTCATTCGATCCTGCGCTGCGCAGCACCGCATTGCACTGTAACGGACAGGTTCAGTCGAAGCGTTTTCAGGGATCAGGCTGCGGGACATCTACCACTTGCGTTGGAGTGTGGGAGGAGAGAAAGAGACTGGGGGAAGTGCGAGCAGAGTCGGAGTCTCGGGGAGGGGAGGGGTCGAGAGGGGAGTAACTGCCAACCGGCGGGGATCTTGCAAACGACCATTAGGCCACAGGGATTCAAGCATCGGAGCCGCCCCTTGCTCTTCTCGGGCGATCCTGCCGTTAACTTGCACGAATCGGAAGGCCTGCAAGCGGCCAAGAAATCATCGAGCCTCCTCCCTCTCCTTCCCCTTCTCACTCGTCGTCCCACTTCCACCACCAACCAACCGAAAGCCGCGATTCCTTCGGTGTTTCACCTGACGGGCAACTGATCGGGACGTGATCGCACGCACCGTATTCACTGGAACTCTGCCCCGGGCGCTATCTTCTTCCGGCGTCATGTTGTAGACGCGCCGCGGGCCCCCGTAGATAGAGCCATCGAGCCATGGCATATCGAAAAAGTGTGTAACGGATCATCATCCCTTGATTCCCCTCGTGCATCATCATCGAATCTACTGCCAGCCCCGGCCCTTGCACTTTATCCGTCCACTACACCTTCCCTTCCATACCCCATCGCCCAAATGAACTACGTACATGTACCCGGTTCAGCCCATAGCGAGCCAGTTAAAGGCAGAAAGCAGCATCCATTAGGAGAGTTCGTGCCATAGGGTAGCACGATGAGACTCACTCGGAGTCAGTCTGTCCTGTTACATTCTCCCCCGAGCGAGCTATGAAGCTTCTGTACTGTATTGTACCGTATCTGTGATAGGAGTCGTCTTCCTCTTGACCTGAGGACCTGAGGTACGCTCGCTCTTCTCGTCGTCGTAGTCGTCGGAGCCCCGACCTGACCAGGGCCAGGGCCAGGGCAGCGGAGTACGCAACGGTGGACCCCGTGACCGTTCGGCCGACCCACATCCTGCTCTCCTTTGCTTTTCTTGGGGCCCGCCTCTGCGAGCCTGCCTGCCTTCCTGCCTTCTCGGCCTTGCTCAGGGACGTCGTCGGACTGAGCCTCCCGCGTCATCCCCATTCTTACCCCCACTACGGAGGGCAGCTACTGCGGTTCTTTTGCATGGACCTTCATCATCACCGCGGCTCCGCGATCCACTCGCTCGCTCGCTCGCTCGCTCCAGGCGGAATCAGACAGACATCGCACCCGTTCCTCGTTGCCTTAAAAAGCTCGGAGCCACCTTCCTTCTGAGTCACATAACTGACTTCACCTGACGAGCTGTTGTTGCGGTCTATCAATTCGATCTGTCTCGTGCATTAGCTTCTTCCATTTCCGCCATCTCTCCAGGCAGAGAGGGAGACAAGCAGGCTAGCATGCATGTGGATGGATTGGTAGGCAGTCGGACAGACACCGCCAGCGCCAGCGCCAGCACCACCACCTGGAACCTGGGCTGGACTGGACGAAAAGAAAAAGAAGAAGCAGAAGGAAGACCGACGCTAACATCAACAACAGCAGCAGCAGGAGCGTAATTTCTTCTTCTGCATCTTTTTGTACGGGCCCTTCTCACGTGCTTTTTCCGACGACGCTCTTGCTCTGCTGGACACATTCAACGAACGTCAGTGTACCCAGCCGGTGCGTCACTCTCAGGCATGCAGTTGTCCATTGCGCTCACTCTCCTTGAGACTCGAGTCGCGGGTACAGTTTTCCACTCACGAATGGGCCGGGGCCTCGGACGCAGCAACAGCAGCGAAGTCACAGTTGTAACTTGTAGCTGATTGCATCGAATGTTTCCGACTGTCACCGATTATCGACGAAGCTGGCTTGCCGGCAGGCTGACCCTCTCTCTCTCTCTCTCTCTCTCTCTCACGCTCTCTCTATGTCGGGGTCATTCTGTCTTCAGCATCCTCTACTAGCATTGTACTCCTCCTCCTACAATTACTTCTACGGTTGTACTGCAAGCATTCACATACAAGTGGCGTTGCCATAGTCTTGGGCCTAGGCCTCCAGTTTAGCTGGTTGCTGCTTGTCTGCCATTCTATGACTCTACGAGCTCAATCAGACAATTCCAGCGTACGATAATGAGGAAGAGTGCGGAAACTCCTTCGCTGCAGCGATGTTAACCGATGAGCGTAATTTCCAAGAAGAACTACGCAATTACCGAGAAGTTCTGGGCTATGTCGGAGGGAAGAGCTAGCACTTATCGTCTGATGTTCCCAGAGGGCGCAGCAAGTCGTAATTGAACACGTCAGTCACCACACCCCAATCTCCTCGCTGAAGCTGGCTTCAGATTCGGTTTCGCCTTTATCAATTTACAGAATAAGAACAACAGCAAGCACGATGTGCGTGCGTGACTTTATCCGAAGAAGATGTCAAAGCTCGAAGAAGACATTTAGAAAAAAATTGCGACCATCGCCCGACTGTCACAAGGTTCTGTCCAAGTCGGGCTCTGGAGACCAACAACGCCCGCAGGCTCGAGAGGCCGTGGACTTGTTTTGCCCCGAGTCGCTCCCCATGTTAGATCCACAGAGCTGTCATGCTTCTTCTTCTGCTGCTGCGGCTGTTTCAGCAGCAGCCGAGGTGTCTGATCTTCCCACGGATGAACTTCGCCTAGTTGCACCGATGACAACACCCAACAACACCGGTACAGGAGCTGCATTTAATGCAAAAATGCCTCCTGGCTGCAATTACTATGCGCTCAAAGATGGCATGTGGGATGACATTGACAACATGCCTCAGATTGTTCTGAGTTTGGGCCCTCGCGCTGCAGATCATAGAGACAGGGCCGACAGCGTTGACTGGCATAATTTCTGTCCCGATCCAGGCTCGCAGCCTGGACTCGGCGCAGTCAAACGACGAAGCTGGCAATTCGAGAAAGCAGAATCGTTTAGTTCTTCAGGGAACTCTCGTCAGTCCAATTATTTGCCCTGTGAAAGATGGCCCGTCCGAGCACGTGGACCATTGCGGAGTCAGTGTGGAGACGTAGGATTGTTTCCGGACTCTCCTCCTCTTCCGTCTACGAGGAAAGCTTGCAACGATCGACGGCAGAAAAATTCGTCGAACTCGTTCAGAATCAATGAGGCCATCCGTGCACCTGATGATCATGACTTTACATGTCCGTCGAAATTCGGTGAGGCTATGGGGATCCTGCTAGAGAAAGAGACTGCCTCATGCTACCAGCTCTCTAAACCTTACATTGACAGGCTCACGGAGAATTCTCCACAGAAATTCGAGCACAATGAACTGAGGGACGCGCGGAGGGCGATAGTCAACTGGATGTTTGAGGTAAACGCTGAACCCGTGCCACGGACACCGGGTCTAAACATTTGACTTGGCACTGCTGGACTCTATTTGGCTCACCACGGAGAGCTACCATTGAGCACACACAAGACTCGTGATTATAATTCATGAATCTTCTAGTTATCAACAGATTTTATACTCTTCACTTCTTGTGTACATATTCTGAACTTCGACGGTACCAGTTCTAACGCTTGGGTCCCGGTACCGGTACCAGTTATTGAGAGCATATTCTGCAGATATGCAGACGTTTTTGACAAGTCTGAAGACGTAGTCGCTGTGGAGTAGTAAAAGCTTGGAAGCTGAACGGTCCCGTTTCCACAACATGCCTTCGTATCTGCTAGTAGTCAACATGGCCAGTGAAAACTTGTCTGAGTTCGAGATTGTCTTACAAAGAATAACCGATTGCTTGTTTGACAGGTCACCAGGCTCCTTCAACTTAGCTCACTCGCTGCTGCACATGCAGTGTCCTTTTTGGACCGATACCTCTCCCAGCGTTTCTTCCCGGACGCTGAAGTACGTGAACCTGAGCATGTTTGCATTGAACTTAGCTGGACTCAGTCAATTCTTTGTGAATCTGATCTGACTTGAGAGCATGGAGTTTTGAGCGGTTTTTTTTGTTGCTGATAAGTCGGGAAAATGGGTGAAAACTGGACACAACTTTTTAGCAATGGTCTGTTGTATAATAGCATCCTGAGAACTGAACTGGGATGATTGCTGAGGAATGACATGAGGCTTTGCATTTAGTATGGAGCGAATGTCGATATCCGATTGGCGGCTACAGCTTGCATTTGGATTGCGGCGAAACTGGAAGACAGTGGTGCTCCTGATCTCTCATCAATGCGGGTAACGATGAAACTCAAACTCTACCATAGCCAGGTCATGTCGAGTTCATTTTGCGTTCATCTCTCGCACATCAGAAAAGCTGAAATTCTACCGCAACCATCAAGATAGATGGATTTGAGCTGTAGAGGAGACATGTTGAGAACGGAACGTAAGGTTGAATTGATCGAAATCCATTCAAATTGCTTTCCTCTGAATGGCCTGGAAGGACATCATAGCAGAGCCTACACGTACTTCATTTGAATGCGCACCCACTTCAAACAGCCTCCGGCAGCGCGCGATAACTGCGATAACTGGATTGTGCTTCTTGGTGTCGATGTTCGTTAGGCACATTCAGCTACTGCTTGTATGGACTGTTTCCGTCAGTTGAATCAAAGAATCCTCGTATAATAATGAAACCTGTCGGAATTGGCTGTCTGAGGTTTCAATGAGGTCTATGCAAATAAGATTTCAGTTTTCTGTTTGCCCCGTTAGACCGTCACGTTGAAGGGCATGGGAAGTACTGTAGAGCAATAATACACGGAGAGACTGAGGTGCTTATCTGGGTCTGTGCTGTTACAGGAGCTTTCCTCTTTAGACTACGACGAGGAGAAGATTCGAAAGATGGAAGTCTCCGTGTTGAAGTGCTTGGGATGGCGGATGCTTGCCGTGACTGCGTTGGATTTTCTAGCGAACATGGTGGCCCAACTACCTGCTTTCGGTTTGCCCACTCATCTGTTGCGGCCCGTTGGCCATCGCTCCGAGGAGATCATTCAAGGGCTCCTTTCAGGTATGCCATATGTTATGTTGAACCACTACTCTTCCCTTCTGTGGGTGAAGATAATTGTAGTTTCCCCGATGAAAGTCTCGAGTGAAAGCAGATTTCTATTTGAGAGCTGATGTCGTGAGACATTTTCGATTAATATCCTCCATAGCCATAAAACTGTACCTGAGAAACATGGTAAACAGTTGATCATTTTGATGCTCTAAATGAGAAACACTCAAATTATGACAACAGCTACTTTTAGACCCTTGTTAAAATGGGAAACAAAAACCACGCACACTGGCTTTCCCTGAAGTATTAGAGCATGGGGTTCAAGGCTCTGGGTTAAGTAACTGCGTCCTTGAAAATAGTTAATTTCTATATGGTGTACAATGATCTGGGAGACACTCATAAAAGCCGGTGCGAGTTCGGGACTGACTGGCTATATCAGCGCACTTGGCTAGTGTAAGAGGATGTGAACGGTTGCACTTGAACTTGACGTTGTTGAGCTGTACCTGAACTGTTAAATTTTGGCCCACACCTCAACTCAATTTGTACTATCTGGATCGAAAGATGGACCATTTGACCCTCTCATTTGGCTGACCCTCTGATGCAGAGGTGGAGTTTCTGGCCTATCAACCCTCCGTAGTAAGCATGAGTGTGATGCAATGTCTTTTGGACGAATGTGTACCTGTGCACACCGCCTCCATTATGGCCGCTTTTCACCTGGCTCTGGCATTTGACGTGGTACATACATACATTCATTCATCCATCCAGAGGACAATCAGACCTAGAATTCTCCTGTTCTTAGTCAGAAACTCAGAACCAGATAGGTTTCGAATTCCTGTGTAGACTGGTCGAGGGATTCTTTTTCAGAAAAGAGAAAAAAAAACGTGGGTCTTGCTAATCATTTGCAACTACGATCAAGTTCTTTGATGATGATTCTTGTTACTGGTCAGACACTGCACATGCACCGAAAGATATTTTGCTGTCCACTGGAATAGGTGAAATCATCTGCTGAAAAGGTTTTCAGCAGATGATTTCACCTATATGCAAGCTCGAGCAAGTAATGTTCATATGTCCAGTGATAATACCCCAAGTATCCAAGTGCTTTCTGACCGCTGAGCGTGCATCAGCAAACTGCTACAGAGCTCATAAGTGCATGTTTCGTCTAATTGTCAGCACAAAGGAGTAAGTGGTTATTTGATTTGGTCGTGAAATGAAGAAAACGAGCGCTCTATTTTCAAGTCTCTCTCAAGTTTAAGTGCTAACAGGTCGAGTTTGCCTCGATGTGCAGGAATCGGAAAAGGTCTGCCACCGAACTTTGATGGACCTTGTGGTGGATCCCGACCTCGTTTGCTCGCTTCCATCTCCTGATCGAGTCGATTGTGCAAGCTCAAGGGAAGTGCGTAGCGGTTGCTTTCAGTGGACTGATGTCATTGGACATCGATACTTCTTATCAACTTCTACGTCTTCCAGTTTCAGTAGTTCTGAGTTCCTGAAATGCTGATTCCCTCCCGTTTGAACAAAATGTACAGTATTTCAGGCAACTCTTGGTGGTAAATCTTTCGACTTCTTGTCGAAAGATTTGTCCATCTTGTAGCTCCAACTGACGATCATGAATCTCCCGGCTTTCTGCGAATTCGCCTCTTCAGATTTGCATATATGCAGCTAAATCGAAACTCAGAAAACGTGCATTAGTGTAAGTTATGGACAAGACTATATAGAAAATAGGTGACCACAATCCGATTCCCGGTTGATTTAATCGCACTAAGAAACTTCGAATCTTCCAAGTGATATGTGTGAGAATTCCTAATTAATATTCAAGTCTATAAGCTTACTGATACTCAACAAAGATCTGTAGTGTGATGTGGAGACCACAGACTGTAGACCAAGTCTGTAAATCTTGGACCACTCGATTGAGAACGGGGCTTTCACCTTATGTTCACTTGAGACTGCATTTGTAGTGGGATCACAATGGGTAAGGTTTGTCGTCATTGTGGACATTTTGGATGGTTATCAAATGCAAGGTCCACTTTCGAACCCTTCCAACCTCCTGGCCCACGAGTTGCATTACCTTGTACTCTACACATTAGTGCGCGATTAAGGTGATCTATGTCGGGACACTATTCTGAGAAGCATACATCAGTTTTACCTATCAAAACCAACCGTAACATCGATCCGCATGCAGGTGGGCACAGACCTTCGAAATACTTTATACCTCCTGCAAGTTATCTGTGCATTCCGGTATCCTACCTTCCTCCTACATGCTACCATGCACCCTGATATTGCATTCATGAGGATCATAATTTGATCTCCACATGATTGCTGGAGAAACTGAGATTTTTGGGAAGATTTTGACCCATGAGGCCTTCACCCTTAAAGGCACGCACTAAACAAGGTGTGGAGCTCGTCAAAGGCACCAGTCCAACCTACTCTTATTCAAGTAAAACATCTAATGCAGTGATAGATCTGAACTCAGATAAGATGAATGGTGATATCAAGATGATTATTTGCGACTTCAACTAGGCTTTAAACAGAACGTTCTTGGGTATTGGAAGTTATCAATGACCTCGACTCCTGATTTACATTATCCCTACCAGAAACATCTCAAAATCAGTTCGTGTCCATTGTAATAGCGCTTATTAGGATTTGTGCAAAGTAATGCCAAAGTGAACTGATATACTTCTAGTTTCCACAGCACATTTCAAATTTCGCGACAATCGTATCACTTGAACTCATCGTGGTGGATTCCGGCATACTTCGGATAAGGCTTAGCCCAATTGTTGAATCAGAGCAGCGTCTGAAGGAACAAACACAAAGCCACCCCCATCTCTACACTCTCATCACGCACTGAAGTCAATTTTGGTATTCGAAATTCACATTTAGAGTTGTACGTTGTACATTCACTTCGCCCAAAATACTTCCGTGATTTTGATCCACCGAGAATTGTGGACTTAGCTCGCATCGATTGACGCCCTTGACACGGTATGCAGATCACGTTTTTATATCCATCTACACCTACTTTCTACGAAGTCAAGCGTCAACGAGCAGATTGTGCTTTAAAGGGCAAACGTCGGCCTGGAGCTTTCACCACAACAAACTTGACTAGAAATTTCATGCAAATCAAGCTACAAGAGAATTCGAGATTGTCATAAAGCAGTACCGTTCTTCCGTCGGATGAAGTGAATCCACCTGCAGTTGCAAATCTACACGTACGACCTAAAACTGAACTCAAAAGCTGAAAGTAGGTACGAAAGAAGGCATCTGAAAACGGCTCCCTCCATCCTCCGCTTGCTTTCACAAACATCGTTTTGTCCAGACCCAACCAACCATAAGTCTAAACTTCAATGAGGCAGCAAAATTCCAGTCACCTCAAGGTGGTACATGTTCATCTAATATGCTCTGACGCCTGGACAAGCTAGGGCTCATATATATACTAGCACCCACAAATGCCCATCAGTGTCTTGAGGAACGCGAATCGCTTCACGTGGCACAACGCCTAACGATATGCAAATCGTGGCTGGCTGACAATGACAAATGTACGATTTGCCCTAAATGTGTCCAAAACAGGCGTCCTTCATACCTACATGACAAAGTGCATGACTGTGTGGTGTGCTCAAGCATTACAGATACTGATACGATCAGTTTTAATACATGTTCAGATTTCTTCACACTGTACCGTTCTATGCAATCTCCGCCGACTATTCTCTGTCATTATTTCGTTCGTTCCGTCGGTCGAGGCCAGAGTTTCCATCAGCGTCGACGATCCAGCAGTGTTTGGAAGGAAGGAAGGAAGGTAGGTGCTCTTAGTTAAGCCTGCAGTGAGAATAGTAGCCTGAAGCAGATGCCACGGCCAGCTAGCTCCTTGTCTCTGCTGTCCACTGCTAGCAGATGACGTGATGGGTTCATCAGTGGAGCTGGAGGTACTGATCTCGCCTACAGACATGCATGCATTTTGGCCCAGACGAGGACATTCGCTTCGTTGGCGTGGCCTGGTCTTCAAATGCTCCACGAGAAGACACAACAGCGGCAGCAGAGAAACTGGAAATTCGCAATTTTCTTTTTCCTTTTCCATGAGAGTTTCATTGAGTTATTTGAATCGAAGTCTTCACTGACTATAGGCTGGAGGTTCTGGATTAACCATCCAGATGAGGAAGCATGCTACCGGTAACCTTGCTTGTTTTACTACTGCCACGACGAAAGTAAGGCTACTAAAGAATATTATCATACGGACTTTACGGAGGCTACTGAGGGATAGCTTCAGGAGAATGTTCGACGTGTAACTGTTGCAAAACGCTTCATGAAGATCAATCAGAGGAGTAATATTACGCTGTTATAGTACTTTTGAACTACTGTGAAGTAAATTCTGCTGCTGCCCTGGATGCAGGAAGTGCTCTACTGCAGTGCTCAACTCAGTGGAAACCGTTGCAAGAAAGGTGATGAAATAAACCGTCCGCATCAACAGGTCTCAAGACTAATTACATGCAACCGTGTTATCACCAATACACGACATTTCCAAACATCCTTCCGAAATCTAATATCGGGTTTAAGGTCTTCACCACGCATTCGCTGTTGATGGAGTGAGCAACATGCAGTTTCTTATTACTCTGTAACTCGAAAAACTGCTCGTTCAGTTTGAGGAGAACAAGGTAAGCATTGCAGTTTGTCAGCTCAAGGGCAGAGTGTGTGAAGGTAATGGCTGCACTATCACAGGCATGTTCAATCATCAATCAATCATTCAACCAATCCCATGTCGTACTCAGCATGGTTCTTTCGCTCTCCAAGTTATGCATCCTACACGATCCATGCAGTAAATCGCATCTCATAGCAGTACAGCAGAAGATCCGTGGGCAGTTCAGCCTTCCGCTCTTTAAGCGCTAACTGAAAAGTGCAAGAATCGTAAGATGTAAATGAAATCTTAAGAATTGCATCATCTAGTTCCTAATCTTCAGACGTTCATACTTTTGAGTGTTATTGTGTGCTTGTTGCTTCAGAGAGAAAGAAGTTCCTTCAATGCAATCCTCAAGAAGAAAGCACGTTGATTGTAAATTTAGGAAGTGAGAGCATGGTGGTGGTGCTATCTACAGGAGCAAACTCAATGACTATGCACAGTGGAGATATCGGCAATGATGAATCTGTTCACAGCTTACAACTCTGTGCTCGGCCGAGAATATAGATAATAAAACCGAACGTCCTGGATATCATTATATAGATGGTGATAATGCAGTACATGAAAAAAGAAAAAGAAATCAGCGTCCAGCTCATATCTATTAAGTAAATTCAGATGGAGTTAATAGGACGACCTAAGAGACAGCTAAGAAGTAATTTATAAAGAGACTCATCCGTTGTTCTGCCTGTTTCCTCCTCGGTGCCTTTTCTCTTCCTCTATACACTCCCCTGTTCTGCATATGGCTTCTGGTGACGGTATCTCTAAGGTGATCTTCTGTAGTCTAAATTTTCATTTCTGATGTGTGGTACATTCCCGCTGAATATATCAGTACTTCGACAGATAATCCTTCTAAAAATCCATAGGCCTAAATGATGATAAGGTGTAGACCAACATCATCAGAAGCACAAAGGTTTGAGACTTGAACAGAGACTCACGTAGTCTTCCATCTAAAACATGATTAAGTCAAGCTGTAAAGTTTAGAGGTGAAGAGGATTGTGACTGTTAGTTGTTTACATGATTCTATCTTGTGAACTCTGTTACTGGAGAGGACAGTGCATTGAATCGTTGAAGATCTGGAATATTATGCCAGTTGTACACAGATGTGCTCACTCATGAACAAGTCCTTCATATCCTTTCAACACTCCCACTGAATCTCCGTGAGCTGCAATCCATTGGAAAAACCAATATTAACAGAAGATGCACCTTGTTTTATGACATGTTCCACACAAAGCTTGTGCAGACAATGAACGGTAATCTCATTCAAACTACTTTTTGTTCCTATTCCCCCCAAAAAGGAGCTGAGTATTTGGAAGGTAGGGTCAAGTCGGCATATATAGTCAATGTACCGGCTCGAGTTCTTGAACCCTCTTTTTCACGTGGTTTATGAGTGGCGTTGAACTCCTCTGTTGTCGTCCAGAAAGCATCAGAGCTGTCTTTGGTCGTAATGTCGCCTGATGTAGGTCAGACACTTAGGTTCAGACCATAATATTCTGACCCATTTTTTCCAGTTAGCTCCGTTTTTAAAACAGAGGGCTTGCAAGAAAACAAGCGTTTCAATCTTGCCTTTCGTACTCTTTTTCCAAAGAATCTGAGAGTCTAATCTAGTATTTTGAATTTATTCTTGGGTCCAAATGGCAAAACTTGGCACTGCAAAATTGTGATTTGATGAATCTGTAAGAATGGAAAGACTTCACTCCATTATAAACGGTCAAATACTTTGCTCGCCACCAAATGAGATGTCCAAGTTAAGTTTGTAATATGTAGGGGCATAGGAGCATATTAAGTGTTCGACAACGGGCAAAGCAAGAAATTTTGTGATGCGCCTGACGTTCGTATATCCATTACTCAAAATTGTTCTTGGTCTAGAAACACATTTTGGGTTCTTCAAATGCATCATCAAAAGGACTACATCAGAATCAGCATCGTAAACGACTGAACTATTACAAGATTAAAGATTATTCTTGAAACGAAAGAAATAATAGAGTGTGGGGACTACAAACTATTATTGTGACATGTGTTGTGATGTAGAACGGAAAACCATTGATAGCCATTTTGAGTACCACTGAAGTTACAGTGGCAACAAACAATATATTTTGAGGGGACCTAGCGTCAAACGTATCAAGTACCTGATCCTACTCATGACCAAGAGATGAGACTTCATTAAACATCGCAGTGCTCCTTTCTACATCATTTGTATATCATTAAGGACCTCAAAACTGCGTAGGCGAAGTTCTGAACCAATTCAGATTCAATCATGTCGCTTGTGGAAGGAAATTCATTGACTCCATCTCTGGTTCCCATGCCTTCGTAAATGGTCCAGATTTGTGCAGTTTCTGTTCAATGATGAAATTACAATTAGAACCTGGAAAACACACGTCTTTGAAAAAAATGCTTGAAATCACAACATAAATCATAACGATTCTTGGTGTGAAGAGGGAAATAACATATCACTAGTACATTCCTAAGGTTTCAAGGCTTACTAGCATCTCATCAATAAAATATAGGACAATTTGTGTTAAAACCTGCTGCAGAGGATGTTCTTCAAGAGGCGTCTTTCTCCTCTCGTTTACACTTGTAGGCAAAAGTACGTTACTTACGAAACCTTCTACTTACAGTACACTTTCTTCGAGTATAATCCATTGACTCCCATGCTGCAGCAAACAGTAGAAAGAAAATCCTAAACAATTGACCATATCTACGATTCTACATGGCTTCCTTCCGTACTTGCAATCCAAAACTCATACGAGCCGTTTATATACGCATGACTAGTAGAGAACATTTCTTACATTTCCTGTGAGTTGAATCAGAGTCCAGAACGAACCCTGATCTTCTCATTTACAGCAAACGTTTCTGAATTTCTAAGTATTAGGTCGGAAATGAATTGGTCAAGGGCAGCTAGCACACGTTTGCTTGGATGCTCGTAAATAGGAATAATGTGGGGACTACCTCCAGGTCCAAACAGTTATGGACTCAGCCAAGACTCGAGGACTGCATCACCAAACAATTGACCGATGACATAAGGGAAACACTATTAAACTGGAAACAAGGATAAGCTGTAGACATCAAGGTATCATGTTCGAATCATACCTATTCAAGTCGATCTTGTGACTTCTACGAACCTAATGATGGACGACCATTTATAGGAAAATCTGACCTTGCAAGTACAGGAGCAAATAACTGTAGTGTATCTAAATGCAGAATTCATTCGGAGCAACTACATTTGGAGGATGTCAGGAAGGCAGCCATGATTATTACCCTCGGTGAGAATCATGAATTTCCTTGGATTAACTGGACCTCAAGAAGCGCACCATTACGACATTCGCAGCATCTTTGTGCAGTACAAAGAGCCTCCCACTTCCCTGCACTTGGACCAGGGTTTGAGGATCCGGAACTGTCGGTATGATCTTCGAGTCTTTTTCAAGGAAACTTATTCCAATCCAGGACGGTACTGTCTTTTCATTCATCTCTGCCGGGAAAAAGTTACTGGAGTGATCAGTTGAACACGGTCATCCATAAAACATCCTCTCGCCTCGGGTTACGAACGGATTTCCGGATAGACACTATGATGTGATCCACCGAATTATTATACGTTACGAATTTTATTATACTGTTGGGTTTCCATGAATGTGATACGGAGTCTACATCCAAATCTGAGAGAGCTTTGTAGAGTCGGATGGAGATGTTTATGTCAACCCTCGAGCCCGTTCACGCCGGCCAGTTCCCGGCCATTAGTTTACTCGTGACATGTGATTTGCATCGAGGATTCTTGCATATTCTTGAGGACTCTGGACCCCACTGGTAACTGGAGTTTGGTCATGCCGTTCTTTTGTAGCGCTGAAACATTAAAGAAAGTAAATTGTGTTGTATTCACCGATGCTTGTTTGGCACACTGTTTGGCACCGATGTGTAGCGAAAAAACTTCTCGTACTGTCCATCTTCTGCCAGAAGCGAAAACCTGGACGAACCGAAGTATCGACCGAGGCCGCAGGCGGAAGACAGCAGATCGACAATAGCATCACTACAGTAGACAAGTCAAAGCGAACATACGGGGAGAGTATAATTTCCTCACTTTGGACTATTATTCCACCGAATTCACAGGAAAGGCGAGGATTGGGAGATCAGCGTGGAGGGTTCAGGGAGGGAAGAATACTGTGCTGTACTGCAAGTTGCGGCTGCTGCTGCAGGCGCAATCGGGCACCTTGTGGCAATCGGTTGCACGGCTGTTGTTGGCAAGCTCTCTATCGGCTGCAACAAGATGGTCCATCCGCACGAGAGGCTGCAATAGTTACATTCGGACGATCATCCCTGAACCCTGGTCTTCTTAACTTAGCTCCATCCTACACCTAAAATGGGCCCGACTTTGTAATGCTTTCGAGTATTGTCAACAGATAAAGCAAGGCTTAATCGTGTACAATATGATTAATCTTGTTCTTCTGGGTCAGGTAGAAAAGAACCCGAGACAGACCTCTACAGCGTCCGCCTTCATGTCGGCACTGAAAAGGACCAAGTTTGTGCGACAGCTTTGGCCAAGAAGCATTCCACTTTACAGAAACGTCAAAGGCCGATGGAGTGAAACCAAGTTTGTTGGGAGTAACCAAGAGTGCCTTCGTGGTGAGAGGGAACAAGCTATGCAGTAATGGACTCGGTAAAGATGCAGACCTCTCCAGTGCTTGCTAGTCCATTTTTGGAGCTACATGCTTGGGACCAAAATTATACCAAAAACTGTTGCTTGAGATTGAAGGCAGTTGCCGTCAACTTGAAGTCAGTGAACTTTTCACAGTGATTCTCTTGCCAGTGAGGTAGAACGGTAGTCATGACCTGATTTTTCTAGCATGTACTTCTCGACTCAAGATGATCCACTATAACATCACGGCAAAGTATGAACTTACAAGATGAACTTCATTTTGGTCAGAACTGTAGCAAAGTTGTCATGAAACCCTGAGGGGAATTCGCATCCCAAAGATACCCCTTCAAGTCTCCTACAAGTAGTAAGAAATATATGGGAATGGGAAGACCCTATCAAGCCTCACATGGATGAAACCAAAGGAGTAGGATGGGGCTAGGCCCCAATAGCATAACCATGGTAAATATGTAATACATAACCTAAGATATCTAAACTATCTAGTAACATATGTGAACTATCTAGGTTTGCATACCACAAGAGCATCACATAATGTGATTGCTCAACTATGGATAAAAAAAAATAAAAAACCTAAAAAAAGCCTTAAAAAGTCTATACAACAAATTAAAGAAAGTGATACCCATGTCCCCTAGTATGGTAGACTCTCAAGCACTATCTCATGAACATGTCGAAGTTGGTGTCCATAACTCCGTATACCTCCAAACCTAGAGGAACAAAGATGTCACCTCTCTACATACCCCTATACTTGGAGACTTTAGATGTTGCCGCTTCACTAGCTGCCCATCTACTAGAATTGGTAATCATCCCCTCCAAAACACTATCATGTGTAGGATATATAACCATAATGTATGCAAAAGTAACATGGTCCTCCCAAACCAAGTATAGATTTTCGTTAACCCGAGTCGATTACAAGATATATCAACGTGTGGATACCACACGTTGGTATCCATTCTCTTTTGTCATAGTAAACATCACATCCCTAATGATCCTCTATCCTCTGACCTCCGAATGGGCAACAAATCATGTGGACTTGTGCTTTATCTCAGGTAGTACCACACTCATAGGTGAGTAATGAAGATGCATATGGGTGGACCAAGCCAAGAGGTATAAAAGATAGCTGGTGCGAGTCGGAAAGCCTTGATGCATGGTTGAGCCAAGATCAAAGAGTTTACATCCTGAGCATGAGTATAGACTAGCCCTAGTACTACGATGAATGTCCGGATCCACTTAGAGAGAGTGTAGAGCATGTTAATAGTGTAAGTCTATAGGTAGATTGTAAACCTCTAGTCCAATGGGTGGACAAAAGAGTAAAAAGACTTTCAAAGTATGGTACAAGTCTTTTAAACTTTGAGTTCAAATTCTCTCCTGAAAGGATTGTAATATTTTTAATGAAAAATGTTTGTAGAATATTGCGTTCGTCCGTTTGCTGGGAGAAATGATGCACAAACACATGGTGATTTTAGATTGTATTTCACGCACATTATCTGACACCTGATTGTCACTACAGTATATAGTTTAGTGGTTTTGATGAAAATCATTCGAACGCAACTTTTCCAATCGAGATAAGCAATTAATAAACTGGGTATATACCACACGATTCCAGTTCGCTTGGCATCACGGTTAGACTCGGAGTGGTGAGATGCTCCTCTGGGCACATCTCGAGGTAACACTTGATAAACTGGTTATAAACCACACGATTCCAGTTCGCTTGGCATCATGGTTAGACTCGCAGTGGTGAGGTGCTCCCCAGGGCACACCTCGAGGTAGACTCTAGTGTGTGATGTGGTCTGGTTGTTTCCAACAGCCAAAGCAGTGCAAGTGTTGGAATGACTATAAGAGCGAAAGTCTCCCGGCTTAAATATGATAGAGCTGATTATAAACTTTATTTCAATACACGGTGGTTCGATTTGAGGATAACGTGAAGAAGTGAAATTGACCCCTCTGGAAGAATTGACGAAATTTGTCTTGTGCTTCAAATAGGTAGTTCATAAAATAAAGTCAAAACGAATTAACAATCCTTTGCGTGAAAAATGGTCAAGACACCTAATTGTTAGAGAGTGACACAAAGCTTCATGACGATAAGAAATAAACTTCTTGTCCGCATGATTCTGAACGAAAAAATCTCGATGTCTCTTGTCATTAAAAAGTTGATTTTTATTCCTCATTTCGTCCTATTTTTTCTTCTTCCATCCTAAATCAAGAACAAGAGCTAGTATTCATTAACCCTCTTTGTTATATTCTCTTGGATATTCTTCCAGGTTCGTATGATGAGACTTGATGTTTTACGGGATCTAAGCTGTAAAGTATGGATGATCAACATTCTCTTGACGCCCACGATCTATTAATACTTACCGAGGTTTCGTGCATTACATGCTTCCGAATTTCCGAAACATACATTATATGTTAGAATAATTCTGTACCGTATCTCATCAGCATGATTAAACATTCTTCTGAAGCACAATGCTGGACAACCTCTCCCCGAACCGCTTAATAAAAGAGTATCTTAACTCAAAACAGAATTATGGCCGCTCGGAAGCGGTACCAGATCGAAGAATTACAAAATTGTCTGCGCATTTAGAACCAGAACGAGTTCATACGTATCATTCCATGATCTTCTGGAATAAAGTACCAGTTTCTTCTACGTTGGTCCCCGGAGTACATCCCCGGAGTCGTGGACGGGTTGCACAGACCCTAAGTCCAGAGACAAGATGGCGGTGTGTCTCCTGAAAACCCCACGTCGATCACAAATGTGCCGACTTGGAAGACGTGAACGTACCAAAACCCTAACACGTGAATGATCTCAGACAGCATTAAAAATCAATTCAAGATCTCACAGGTCTTCAACCCGTCCACTTACTAATCTAGTCACGCAAGAATTCCCGAAGAAAGAAAGCGAGAAATTCCACGAGGAGACTCAGGAGAGTGGACGAACCTCACGTTGACTTAACGTGAAAGAAAATTTCGAGAAAGCAGTCCAGTTTGATCCAGCCGAGAGCAGACGAGAGCAGTGCGACAAATGGGACCTTGAATGAATGAGCTGGCTTGTCCGATCGGACCACCTCTCTGTGAATCCACTGTCTCTTCTCCATGTCAGAGGTGTGGGGCATCTTGCCCGAAGATGCTGTCTTCGAATGATGCAATTTCAATTTCTTTTTGCGGGAACGTAAATTTAGATGGATAGACGTACGCTAGGCACTGAGGCTATCTACCGACCCGTATACTATACAGTAAGAGCTCGTCCGTAAGTTTCCTTTCTTGCTGCCTGCCTTGTCTGCCACCTATCCGAAGGTTAGCTAGCAAGCTGGCTGGCTGGCACACACGCAAAAATCGTTTTGCTATATTCTTCCAACGCGTCCAGCCAAAATGACCGCTACGCTACATGTGGTGGTGATATGGGAGCGGGTCCCCATTGGGCGACAGTCATCAACGTCTTACCAAAGTCTTCTGTCGTTTTCTAATCGTAATGTTATCTGTATTCCAGCTATTCACTGGGGCACCTCAAATAGTACAGTACGACATACTCGAATAGAAGCGAAATCAGCGTACTTTTCCGCCTACATGCGTTTGTATGTCGTCACAAGAGGTGGAGACATGAAAACCGAAAATAAAAAGTACAGAGAGCGAAGAGCTTTGCGAAAGCAAAGCGAAAGCAGGAGAGAAGTTTGTCTTTGAGTACATATAATTTTGCGTTCGAGTTGTTTCCATTTTTCTTTCTAGTGATTCTCGGGAACTTAATACAGGAAGCAATTTTCCATACAAAACGTACATATGGGAGCACTAGGAGACATAATATTCAAACAAGACTTTTATGATAATAATTCGTTTGCACCCCCTTCATCTTGAAAAAGGATGATACAACGCTAAGCCGGTGGATACCACATGAAGAGTCTATTAGCAATATATTTCCATTAGCTTTTACAATTTTTTCGATCGATGAAGGAAAGGGATTAATTCCTGTGACACGGATTGGGTAGATATGATAATGCTCTAGGAGAATGAATGAGGACAAAATTTTCCAGCAATGGAATACAGTGAATGAATGAGAAGAAATCCAGTGGCTGTTTGGAAAGTTCTAGTCATGGATGAGAGTAGTTGGCGAGGGAAAAGGAAGAGAAAGAGAGGAAAAAGCGGCGGGACAAAGGCCAGAGGTAGTGGGGAGGTGTTGGGGACGGGACTTCTGATCCTTTTGGAGCCATAGGGGAGGGCCAGCGGAGCACGAACACATGGCCAACTCACAATAGCGGTGGCTCTGCCTTGCTGCCGCAGGAACGAGTCGCTGCGCTGCCGGGGTTAAAAATTTCCGCTGCATCTTCTTCCGCTTACTGTCTGGGCATCGGCCTCCGTCTCTGTCTGCCTATCTCCGTATCTTGTCTCCGTTCTCTGTTCTCTGCGTTCCGTGCTTCGGGAGGCCGCGCCAAAGGAAGCAAAGAAAGAAAAGAAGCAAGGACACGAAGGAAAGGAAAGAAGGAACTGGCGCTGCCCCCGTCCGTCCGTCCGTCCGCCAGCCCGCCCGCGCGCGCTTGCTCCTGCTGCCGCGGACAAAGCCAAGGGCCTTTTTATTTTTGATTGATATTATAGAGCTCCTGAAATAATGGTGTCTTTAATGGTCATCGATCCGTGGCCTCCGTGTTCGCTCTGCCTGGTCTCGGGAGCTTCTTTCGCCTGCTCTGGTTTCTGAGGAAGGAGGACGAGGACGAGGAGAAGAACAAGAAGTAGTAGAGAAGGTCAAGGTATGTATGCACTCTGATCATCTTGTGATTATCTGTCCGAGTGTAATAGCACTCGGGAGGTGATTCTATCGGTGGATTGTAAGGACTTGGACTTTTCCTCTGCCTTTCTTTGGATTTGGATTGATTGCCTGGTTCGTCGGTGGGGACGCGGGGCCTGAGATCGGAAGAGCTAAGGCGAATGCAGCTAGCTAGCCTTACGTGATTGTCAGTGTAATCCGAGTAAGCGCGCGCTCATCGATCGTCGAGAGTCTTGAATCTCGTACGTACTGATCAGCTGGACTTTTAAACTCGAGTCTTGATCGCGCCTCGTCACCTGATTGTTCTGTTTGTGTACCCCAGGAATGATCTGTCCGTTCATATCTTCATCATGCTTGTCAGACCCGTGATTTTGTGTGTGGCAAGCTCTTTTGGATCATGCAGTTACTATGTCGAGATCTTTTTTGAATCTACCTTTCAAGAAATCTGAAGCTTTTCTCCATTCAACTGCTTCTCTTCGCTTCCCACACGTACCACAATGCCGTCACCCAAATGGTGCAATGCTATCGCAGCTGATGAATTTTCACATTCCCGCCGCGCGCGGCCATCCTGCCCCCCCAACCCAATCCATTTTCTTGTTGTTCTTTGACTCTCGGAACCATCTCCGGAGTTACCTTTGAGGTCACAGCAGCCACCCATTCTTTCATTCAGTACCATCGAAGGGGCTTTTTTCAGTGAAGTTGAGACGCGGACCGATTACGATCAATCGTAGCTCCTCTTGAACATTCCAGCGGGGACTTTGAAATTGACTTTAAGCTCGGAATTGCCTTTGGACTTCCTCTGCAGTCTTGTATGAGAATCCTGTTTCAATTAGACTTTGATCGATTAGGAGATCTGCATCGGGGCGCGTCACTATAGTTTCTCAGAATCGACTTGCGGGACCATCGCATCTTTCAGCGATCCCTGGATCTCTTCTGCAGCGGTTTCGAACATGTCTGTGTGTATCAAATTCTGGGGAGTTTTATGACATTGTATTTTAAGGAGCGGTGGATACGTCTTAACACAATCGGAAGCCGGGCAAAGGGAATCGCTGGACAACCTTGAGACAATTTACCTCTGGCATTCTCAAAATTCTATCCTGGATTCTGATCCGATAGAGAGATTCTGATTCGAAATAGCTCACTACTGTTTACAGTGACTGACATCACTACATTTTCTGCTTTACAATCTTACAGATGTACACCAATGGTGTACACGTTCCACAAGGGGTTAATATGAACTTCCTTCAGAGTTGTGTCTTCTCAAAGTTTTGTAGATGAGTCAATCAGGAAAAATTTCAGAAAGTGCAAAGATTTTTCCAACTTTCTTAAATTCCACACCTACAACTTACCGGGAGGGTTGTCAAATCATCACATGGAGAAGGTGAGAAAAGTGTTGCTGTTCAGAACAGACTGTTCTTTAGGTTAGAATACCCACGAAATAGTTTGAATTTCCTTCTTGTGACGAGTGAAAAGTCATTCGCGAAACCTCGAGACATACGTCAAATGTCCAAATTCACCTATATAATTCTTTGTGAGAAGATGGTGAGGTTATTAAGTCTTGGCAACGAAGGTGTTTCAAGGTACCTGAATGCAAATGTCTCACTAGCACCAGTACGAATATACCAGTCTGCTCTCTTCTCCTTGTGTTACAATGTTGCTTGTCGTTGGGATGAGTAGGTAAGAAGTGGAGACGTACAAACTGACGCTCTTGTGGGCCGCTACAGGTTGCGAGTGGAGATTCTCTGTCTCCTGGCAGGGTTTGGGTAGTGTGAGATGTCATTGTGAACCTTTGCGTAAGCGGCTTAAGTTCAAGGACTTGCCCATGGCTGTGTCTATGAAAAATGTAGATGTAGCGTTCCACAATGTTGGAGGGAAAGCGTATCCTTTAAAGTTACCAAATTTCACGATTGTTTTCTTCGGTGTGGAGAAGATCTTAGAGGTGCCAAGTAATTTTTGTATTGGATTCTGTCGGTTCACGTTTCTTCGATTAGTTCAACCCAGGGCGTTATAAAAGGCCGACAGGTCTCTTCATATTGTCGATATCGCATATGCAATTTGTTTTTTTATCCGTATGCTTGGTTAATTTAGGAAGGAGTTTTCAGGAATAGTTAAGTACATTACATTCGCTTTATCCAAAAAGTGAGTCAATAACGTTGTTAAATGTGAAGCCAGCGACATCTGCTTGTACAATACCTGTGTCCTTGACCAACTTTGCAGTGGAACTGAAGTCTGGCGCATAGAAAATTTTAGTCCAGTGCTTTTGCCCAAATCAGAGCATGGGAAGTTTCATGAGGGAGATTCCTACATCGTTCTGAGGGTGAGAAATTCTTTAGCTCTCTACTCCAGGAAACCATCAAATTGTTTTTGTTATCAAGTTTGATCTTATGGCTGCCGCAGTTTCTATCATTTCTTCCACTTGAACGATATACTTCATATATCTGTCTTCCTAAGGTTGTGTGATCAAACTGTTTGTTGCCCTACCATCACTCCTTTGTGCTCGCTCTTTTGGCTCTCTTGATGATACATCCATTTTCTTCATGGATAAGCTAAAAGCGTAGATTAACTAATGAAGTGATTTTTGATCGGTGTCTTTTGCCTCACAGACAACGGCTTTGAAAAGTGGAGCCTATCATTATGATGTACATTTCTGGCTTGGGAAATCTACCAGTCAAGTAAGCGTTCTCACCTGTCGGCATCGTAGCATGTTCCCTCGTGTTGCTTTGTCGGGAGCAATTGTGCCCCTATCCTATAGAAAGACTTAACGTTCTTGCCCGTAGAGGTTACCTGCTTGACTTTTCCATGTCTGTCATAGGATGAGGCAGGAGCAGCTGCGATCAAGACGGTGGAGCTCGACGCGGCTTTGGGAGGTCGAGCTGTGCAATACAGGGAGTGTCAAGGCCATGAAACTGATCTCTTTCTGTCCTATTTCAAGCCTTGTATTATTCCTCTGGAGGGGGGGATTGCATCTGGTTTTAAAAAGGTGGAAGAAGCTAAGTTTGAGTCTCGCCTCTACCTTTGCAAAGGAGCTCGTTTGGCGCGTGTGACAGAGGCAAGATTATGTGTCCCCTCGCTTGTGACTGCGTGGTTACTCATCTGATTTTGACGTTGCCTCTACATAAAATATTTGGCGCGGACTTGTTATTGACGATCAAGAGAAAGCTGAGATTTTCAGTTGGTGTATTTAAAAAATGGAGTCGATGTTATATTGATCTTTTGAGGTCTGCAATTAAAAGTGCATTTAGCCCTGCTAAACAACGTTGAGAGCTGATCTACCAATTGTGATTCTCAGGTGCCATATGCGCGGCAGTCTTTGAATCACGATGATGTATTCATCCTGGACACCAAGGAAAAAATTTATCAATTCAATGGCGCAAATTCAAGCATTCAAGAAAGAGGAAAGGCTCTGGAGGTTGTACAGCATCTGAAGGACACCAATCACGATGGAGATTGTGCTATTGTCATTGTTGGTAAGTTGATCTTGAACTTCGAGCGAGTAATGTCGTAGGTTGCCAATATTGAAGAGAAAATGTGCTAATCAAAGATAGAAATCTAAGAGATTCTCACAAACCAGGTATCTAGCTCAAGGCGAGCGTTGTTTTGAGCTAATTGTATTCTCCTTCCAGATGATGGTAAACTCGGGGCAGAAGCTGAGACAGGAGAATTTTGGAGTCTGTTCGGAGGCTTTGCACCTTTGGGAAGAAAACATGTTCCTCATGAAGATTCTAAGAAGCAACCCTTCTTAGTCAAACTTTTCTGGTATTGCACCTTGCCCTATGCACTGACTCAGAGATCACGCTGATGTTTCGTTTGGCATATTTTGGGGGTCATGAACGTAGAAATATTTTGACTTAGCGCTTAGAACTTTGCACCCCTTTAGACAGATCAGAAAGTAACAAAGAACGTTGTCGCATCTACAAGCTTCTGGTGATGTAAATATAGAGAGAAGTAGTTTCCATTTGCCGCGATGATCGCTATCTTCTTTCCCTATACACAAGGGATGTACAAACTCATTACTTATAGCTGAGAAGGTAAGTTTTACATCTGACACTTCCTAGTTCCAGGCTGAACTGGAATCACTAAGATGATCACTCGTAGATCTGACTCGATAAAGAGGGACCCTGTTGTCATTAATTCAGTTTATCTATGGTCATGTTCTTATTTCTACTGATTCTGACTGTAAAGATCATACAAGTGTCCTTAGAGTGCTCCAGAAGCAGCTCTCTCACCTAAGCTGTCAATATTAACCTCGTAGACATTGTGGCCAGTATAAAATCTGAAAACTGGGATCTCTTTTCTCAGCAACCAGACGAGACCTCCAGTTCACACTGAGCTTTACTGCATTACCCCAATTCAAGTATCACGTTCATTCTCCAAGTAACCTCTATATCCAAGCCACGTCTCATGTGGCCTCCTTACATAATCTTTCTCTTCACCTCTATAAGACCGAATATCACTATTTATCGGTCTAGCCTTAAACCCTCCATAACAAACTCACTGAACGACATCTTTTAATTTTACGAAGTAAAAATGTAACATAGTACATTCTATTCAGTCATTGTCTTTGAAAAATGTTTCACACGACCTAGCAATCTTAGTCGCTTCATGTAAGACCGCAGAGTCGTATCAAGTTGTCACTCTCTAACTTTGTGGTTGTGACTGTTTTGTTCACATTTGACCCTAGAAGTGTTGGAGAAGGAAAACCGAAGGAAGTCGAATATGGACCTGTTTTGAAGAAGAATTTGCTTGATACTCACAACTGCTTTCTTCTCGATGCTGGTAATGAGATGTTCGTATGGATGGGTCGTGAGACTTCTCTTGACCAAAGGAAAGCAGCCACACTCTCCGCAGAGGTACGTGATAATGTTTGTCTTTTTAGTTCGCAAGATTATCAGATTCCGTTTGTTCGATGATGCTTCCTTCCCTCCCTTTACTGAAATAGTATAGATAGTGGTTTAATGGTTATCATCTTTCAAGAAGGATCACGGATACTCTACGCTGCTTCAAGTATTATAGAGTAAAGTCTTGAGCCTGCTCATCTTAGTATCAGATTTGGTGTATCAGATTCTCACCATCTACCAACCCGCGTTTACAACATGCTTCAACCTCTCCCATCTAATAGAAGCGAACCAAAGCAAAGTTGGAGAATATTTTAGTACCTTGTTCCCGCAAATGGGCATCCTTGAGGTGCTTGTCTTTTGGGGTTTTGAGTATCCACAGTTAGATGATGCAGTATAATAATTCAGTCTGTATTGGGCTCAACAGGAATTTATTTCAAGTCAGGAGAGACCTTCCTTTACTCAGGTGACACGCATCATTGAAGGTTTTGAGCTTCCCAAATTCAAAGCCCATTTTGAGAAGTGGCCTCGTACCTCACAATCTTCTGTATCCGAAGATGGACGTGGCAAAGTTGCAGGTATCACTTTGACCGTGTCAGTAAGGCCCTTTCTGTTTTTGGGGGATCCACCATTAAGCCAAAATGTCCTGTGTATGTACGGTAGTGTCTCACTTCCTGAATGAATCCTGAATGAACACACACTAAATGGGCTTTTTGGAATGGGATCTACAACCGTATACATAATTCTACATCTTCTGGCCGTGTTTATGCCGGGTGGATTTTACGTCTTATCCTGTTTTGATGTTATTGTTGAAGTTTCTAGCTCAATTAGGTGGTTCAAGGTTCTTCTTTGGTGTTAAAAACAGTACGTAACGCAAATGAATTACCAAACAGGTTAGCTTTGCAAACGTCTTGGTCTTACGTGGCTCAAATCTGAAAAATTGCGTGCTCTTGATGAATTTCTAGCGCTTTTGAAGCAACAAGGAGTCGATGTCAAAGGTCTGTTAAAAGCAGCACCTACCGCAGAAGATACTCCTCCTCCTCTTCTGGAAAGTTCAGGCAAGCTCGAGGTGAGAAGTTTCATTTAGGCAAAGTTCTGTTTTGTGCCAAAGTTTAGCTTGAGTTGTGAGTATCTTCAAATCATCAATCAGATCATCCTACATATCAGTAGAACTTGGACTCCTTATTTTGACGAGAATGTTCTGTCACATGTAGGTGTGGCGTGTTGATAGGACAGCGAAAACGGTTATCCCCCCGGAGGACCATGGCAAGTTCTTTGATGCTCACTGCTACATAGTGCTTTACACCTACCATGGAGATCGGAAAGAAGATTTCCTGCTTTGCACTTGGCTCGGAAAAACTCACTCCGCGGTATGTTTCATCGTTGTGTCGCTGGTTAGTCTTGTTACAGTTCCTATCGCCACGCTGTGTTACTGGAGAGGTCAATTTTCTGGCTTAATGTGTGGTCGAGCGGTGTCAGATAATGGACATTAGATTTTTACTGGCATTCAGTTGTTTGCCTTCTGATTCATCTCTATTTAAATGTCCTAACAAATCTTTTCGTTTTACTTGATTTTCGTAATCGTGTGCAGTTCTATAAATTATATCTATTGTAGACGTCATATTATGACCTGGACAGTTTAGTGTCTTAAGTTTCTTCATTTACGAACCAAATCATGCAAAGACTATCACCGTCCTACCAGGGGTCTTCGGTTTTTCAGGCTAAAATGGAAAATTAGTACACTTTATTGGAGGTTACGTTATTCTCTAGAGACCAGGATAGACATCTTTCTGTTGGCCTTTGTATGTACGTATTAAATAGTGTAAAGAATAGAAGATAACGATTGTGCGGTATCTTATGTTCTAGGATGAGCAATCCGAGGCTGTGAAGATGACGACCAAGATGGCTGACAAGTTGAAAGGGCGTCCGGTACAGGTGAAGATCAAGTTAAAAGTGTGGTTTTTTCAATCGTGATTCTAAGTTGGCATGGATTACTCAAGAAAACTTTCAGTAGGTAACTGCATAAATCTCAGGCTTGAATAGCTTATGTCTACTAGTCATGTAATGTTTGCAGGTTCGCGTGTTCCAGGGCAAGGAGCCACCCCAGTTTCTTGCTCTGTTTCCTTGTCTAATCATCATGGAGGTAGAGCCTTCCCCTCTCCCGTGCTTCCAGGTTCCGCTTATAACTGGCTGCCTCACATTGTTGTATCGGTTTTTCTGTGGAAATGGGAGGTTGCAATTTAGGTCTCCTGGCACTGTTCTCTTTAGATTTTTTATACATATAAAAATTTGAAGCATATTTCTGCAAAACTCTCAGTGTTAGAAAGAATTGAGATCCGTTATGCTGTTCATCGCCTTCAGCCCTGTGGTAAAACAAAACTCTTGATCACTGTTTAAATAAGTGAGATCTCTGTCTGATGGTACAGGGTAAAACCATTCCTGAGCTCAGTAAAGAGACGAAGTACATGCTGCGCGTACAAGGGACAAGCTCTTTCAATTCCCTCGCCATTCAAGTGGATGCGGTATGCGTCAAGCCGAAACTTTTTTCTAAGCACTTCAGTTTTGATCTAGTGTATGTTATCACACACTAAATATTCGAGAAATGGAAACAAAAGTTATCAGGTTTCTGTAGTGTGACGGAAATGATTCTGTCCTGGCTAATGCTTGAACATAGATGGGTGAACTTGATGTAGAATTCAGCAAAGAATTTTGACCTTTATCCACAAAGCTGAAACCGTTTACATGACTTTTGTCATTCAGGTCCCTGCGTCCTTGAACTCTTCAGAATGTTTCGTTTTATCTTTGGGTAAGGTCTGCTACATGTGGAGTGGCAATTTTACGAACAGTGAACATCAAAAGGTGGCAATGAAAGTGGCCGGTCTACTTAAAGTAAGTTTTGATCACATCTGAGTTCTACATCTCATTCTATTCGCAATGAAGTTTTATTGAGGCAAGTGTGTGGCCTCTGCAACCTCAAGTTAGAGAAAAGAATCTCGTATTTTGGATTTCAATTCTTCTCTCCAGCTGCCAAGCATCGAACCTTAAGAATATAGCAAATTTAGCCTCGATATTGGGCATACAGACTACATTGCTTTGGTTGTGTTTCAAGTCTTTCACTTAACTAGCACTGAATGGACTGTTAATCAGCTAACTGCGAAGCCAATCCGGGAAGGAACCGAACCCTCAGCGTTTTGGAACGTGCTGGGTGGTAAAAAAACTGGGTACCCAGCCCACCGCGATTCTAAGGATGTGACCAAGGATCCGAGATTGTTTCAGTGCACCTACACTAAAGGTGAAGTACCTCGTACTTTGTTACAATATTCGCTTAAATTGATGTGATTTCATCAACAGACCTACAAAGCTTGTGCTTATCTTATATGTTCAGGTGGATGTGAAAAAGCAGATGCGTCGTGCAAGCTTTTAGTACCTTCACTATAGGGAACAATCATGAGCATAGTTCGAAATCTCTCTCTCATGCAGCAAAGATATAAGTGCGCAAAGCTAACTACTTTCCTAATTTTGTGGATTGTGTTTTCTCGGGATGTATCAACAGGAAAGCTTGAGGTGATCATCTCTGCAAGCTTCAGATTTCGAATAAAATTTTGAAGGTTCCAGCAGCAGGAGTTAAGCCGTCCTTTCAGATCTGAGTTGTAGCTACCTTTGGAGCCTTCTTTCATCTAGTGCTTCTCCTATCTGAATGTTCAATTCGTTATGTTGCAGATCACTGAGGTTTTCAATTTCGAACAAGATGACCTCTTGACGGAGGAGGTGATGATTTTGGATACGAATACCGAACTTTACGTTTGGGTTGGTCAACATGCATCGGTGCATGAGAAACAACATGCGTTAGACTTTGCCCAGGTATTCACAGATTAATCTGTACATCAGACATCCTAAGTCAATCATTTCAAGTCTCGAATGATTTCAGATGTGATTGAACGATCAAGTGATTTTCTCTATTTCAAGTCAACATGATGATTTTTCCTAAGATTGCTAACACCTGTTTTTCGGTCGCTGTGCATCAGGAGTATCTAGATAACAGAGTCGCCCACGACGGTATGTCACCGAAGGCAACTATTTACAGAATACCGGAGGGAAATGAACCTTCATTCTTTACTGGTTACTTCAATTGGAATGCAACCAAAGTGACGGTATGTTTCTTCACCGGAAGGCTTTTCTTTCCAGATTCGTGACCTTTCATGTCGACGAAGTTTTAATGCTGTTTGTTATTTATCCAAATGCAGGTGCATGCCGACACCTACACCAAAAGGCTTGCAAAATTGCAAGGGCGAAAGTTACCGGTAGTCGAGGTAGGACATCGCCTGAGTTTCTCAAAATCAGTATTTGCAAACGATCTCAGTGTTCTTTCCTTCTGAGCTGGACTTGACTCGAGGTGAAACAATCGATAGATCTATAACCAACTGATAGTATAGTGTGCCTAAATACTTTGTTTTTCTTTGCTATGTTATATAGATAGGCATTGACAATTTGTGACATCGGCAATAATCCAGCATGCAGAGGATGGCACCACACAAAGGAAAACAGCAATGGCTGCCCTCTCGTCTGTTTTCGGATCTCCAGCCGATTATCCGACTTCCCCCAGAAGTAGTGTAGGTGGTTCTCCCAGAACACCGTCCTCTCACATCAATTCGGCGTCTTCACAGAGAGCAGCAGCTTTAGCTGCGCTTTCAGCTGCCTTAGGGCAACCTCATGCTGAACAAACCTCTTTTGCCCCAGGTAAGCAATGCTGAATCATACAGAACATTGTTTCATTGGAGTTGTCTGTGGCCTAGTTTGTTAACCTATTCTTAGATTTTACAAGTACAAATCCTATTAGATTGCAGGGTTTGATAGTTGTTCATATTGCTCTTACAGATGCTGATTGGGTGGCAGTGTCATCTCCGAGCATCAAGTCTGAAGATGGTGGAAGTGAGGCAGGGACGGCAATATCTGAGCAAGAGCTCGAAGAAAGTAGCTCTGCAGATGGAACATACGAGTACGAACGCCTGAAGGCTACCGCCACCAATCCGGTGCGGGGTATTGACTTGAAGAAGAGAGAAGTAAGTCAAGTTCATGTCTTCCCATCAACAGTATGTGCTTGCCTTACACTCGTGGGTCGTGATTTGGTATCTTCTTAACTGGTTGATCATGATTCTGTCCTCTAAACGAAGACATTCACTCCTAAGTGTGTTGTTTTGGGTTCTCCATTGTTTAGCTTTGTTCTGTGTAGACTTGGTGGTCGGATCAGTTTAAAGGAATGACATTTGGTACTGACTTTATTTGTTTGTACTACTTCATATTTGAGTAAGTATGAATACTATATATATACACCAACGAAATGCACCTTCTTCAATGTAGATGTCTGCTTGGTTTAGTCAAGCGGTACCGTTACTTATTTCTAGGTTAATATTTAATATGTGATGGGCAGGCTTATTTGTCCGATGAAGCGTTCGAAAAACTCTTCACTATGAAGAAAGACAAGTTCTACGAGCTGCCGAAGTGGAAGCAAGATCAACGGAAGAGAGTTCTTGACCTTTTCTAGTCAACAACTTCCAACATTTAGGTCGTGTCATACTCATCAGTCATCCATGTCTCTGTTGACTGATCCTCTTGTTAAAATTTTTATACCAATAATTTTTGTTCCATTAGGTCAAGTTGGAGTTATTGATCTCTGCAGTTGATTGGTGATGCTTAACTAAGCATCTCGGCTGATGTATTCATACTTTCCTCGGAAGAAAAGTGACGAAACCACACATCTGTACCACTGCATTCTGTTGGCTGTTATCTCAGTACTGAACCTTATACATCAGAGAACTATTTGATCTCACTGCTTTGTCGTGTAGGAAACTTGAACTAGCTTGGCGATGACAAGAATACAAATTCTTGGGGCCCATCCGTCACCTTTTCCCTGATGCTTAACCTTACGATACGAGAAAGAAAGATCTCGTTCAATGTGTCGGTGAGCGGAGCTGGCCCTAATAAGCAAGTTCTCAGTACAGAATTATCATGCAGAGTATTGAGTCAGGTATGCACTAATTTGAGCGTAGGATTTAGGAAGGATTATAACAAACCTGGGTTGTGGTTTGGTTGGCATAAGCCATTTTTTTGGCTTATGATTACGCGTTAGTTTGTCTTGTGAAGCGACAGGATTGAGCTATTTTTTGAGCTCCAGGTATGAAACTACCATATCAATTAATTTGAAGTGAGTTCTGTGAATTGTGAATGTGGCTGCTGCTGTGCTTTTTCTCCGTTTTACTTCTTTGGCAAATGAATCAGATTATAATATGTTGGGTCAACTTTGTCGCAATTGCTAGTAGATGGTTGTCTTGAAAGTCTTAGCCACAAGTCTGCAGTCTAACGTCGAGTGAATAATTTTTTATCAAGGTGTCTGCACGTAATATAGGAGTAGTCATCACTCACTGTAAACTGGCCACCATCTCCAAAAATGTTCTTGCTCTGATACAGCCTCGGTGATTGTGTCAATGCAGGCTCATGATTTTGGCTTTGTATATTAGGCTTCATATTTGCACCATATCACTCTTATGTGAGTTACCGTCATGCATTGTTGTACCCACATACCCACCTTGTACATGAGTTTGTTGTAGTTGATACGTGAGTTGTCAAAATTGTTTGGTACTCTAAGGAACTTCATGTGACTTTCTTTTTAGATTATACATCAATCCTCTATTGGTTATACTTACATTTCAAAGATCTTAACAAATCACCCATATTTTAAACCCAAAATTAGGTGGTTCATGACAAACATGTACATGAAGTGTACCTCATGTAATTTTCTGCAATGCATGTTGCGGGAAGTTGTTAGCTACATTATCCAATCGTATCACAGTTGTAATAATTATGTGCGGGTTATGGAGAATCAAGGATGATATGTCTATTTGCATCCCTCAAACCAAACTGCCACAAATACTATGTTGCTGGCAGAAACCATGGAGCTCGTGCATGCGCAGAACTGTCCAGAACTTACGGGAGCCCAGACTTTTTAGAATGTGTTTGCTAGTTTGATGGCAGTATAGGGGAAGACATTTGGACTCTTGCTTGAGAATACAATCTCAACCAAGAGTACGAAAATATTATGACAACAATTGATAGGGTCAGGAGTTGTTATAAAATCTTCATGATTCGAGGATGGAAAAGAAACAAGATTTCTCTCTCGGTTTGGGTGTGCATGGAAATGGCTGTGTCAAAGCAGACATGAAAAGTGTCCAAAATTACAATGACCTTTTCCGGGTTGCATTTTCATCATGTTTGGTCCCATGACCAAACATGTTGACAATTAGAGTAATTAGGATTAGGAATTGTATATAAGCATAATGATGATAGTTCAAAGGGATCCCATTCATAGATTATTCTGGGAAGAACATGATTGTAGAGTCATGATAGAACCAATTCTCTTGAAGTTGGTAGAGTGTACAACATTGATAACATGAGTTGACAGCGGATTCATGTGAAGATAACCAGAAATTCCAAGCTCTATCATTGTTTGATGTAGCCCTATGAGAACATAAGGATTCGATTAACGACAAGAGCTTGATCTCCTATTTTCCAATAACTTTCAAGTCATCCTCATTATGCAAAATATTCATGAAAGATCTCGTTTTGAATGACCATTAACAAATAAAAAGAAAATCTGAAAAGTAAAACATTTTTTTTCTCTCATATTATTTTCTCTCCATTTTTATACCCCATATATTTAAGATGTCATAATTTTCTCTCTAATAATGATCATTCAACGAAATTTGAATCCACATGTAACTTAGCTCATGCTAAACATCGTGCAAAATTTTAAATCTTGATTTCCTTTTTGCACAAAATAATAATCTTTGTACACTTTTTTCATGAGAACTATCTTTCAAAGTACCTTAGCAGATTTTAACCATCATAACTCTTGATGTAGATATGATATTTCTGTAACTTCAAGTGAAAAACATATCCCACTTACTAATCTAAAATCAATAAGCTTCGGCGCCGTCGGGTCTTCGGGGTCTTAACTCTCCTCTTCTTCGGAGGAGCTCAAGACTCTTTTCTACTACGCCTATGAATATTCGACAATTCATATGCCTCGGCAGCTTGTATTGCTGCTTCCACCGTGCCCGGATCAAACCGTCTGCAGAAGATCTCCTGATCAGGGTCGTATTCACCTAGTCCTGACACACATACCATTCGACCGCCATCGGGGCCGAATATGGTTTTGTATTAGCCGTAGTCAAAGTCATACGGTCCAGCAAACTCAAGAATTGCTCAGTGTACTCACGAAGTTTCTGGTGTTTTTCTCTCCGAATCGCTGCCAGTTTTCGGAGCAACACCTTGTCATAGCCCATCTCTCGGAAACGGGCCAGGAATCGTTTCTTCAATCCTTCCCAAGTAGCCATCTCGTCTTTGTAGTGCTCTTCCTTGTTATTCATCCAGACTCGAGCCACTTTGCTCAAAAGACCCGGAAAAATGCGCCGGCGATCCATCGGATCATCCTCCTTGTTGGCCGTTGAAATGGCTTCGAAGGTCTTGATATAAGAATATGCATTGTCGTCCTTTGACGTCCCTTTGAACTTCGGATATTGCTGTTTCGTAATAGGCGCCGCCATTGGACGAGGATACGTCAGCCTAGGTTCTTCCGAATCAAATTGGTCCTCTATATTAGTTCGTATTTGCACCAAATCGCCCTCCTCTATCAGGCATGAAGCAGATGCGTACTCCATCCAGGCATCCTCCAACTTTGGATCCGAAGGAGCCTCAGCGTGAGTAGTGTCCAAAGTATCGGTTTCGTTGGAATCTCCCGATTGGGATGATCGGGGTCTTGGCTCTTGCTGTCCCGCTATCCCTGATATCGGGATGCTGGCACACCTTGACCGTACTCCCCGAAATTGTACAGGAGATCCGTGGGTTGCACTTGCACCACTCGTTGATTCCCTAGAAGAAGGAACTCTTCTTTGTCTTCGAATCTGCGTTCGGCCCGACGGCTGCACCCAATTTCCTTCTCTCTCCCTTCTCCTGAGGTCTTCCCTAGCCCGAGCCCGCTGTTCACAAGCGGTGGGTTTAGGTAGTGAGGCAAGTGAACCTTCCTCCCTCTCTGGTTCCCTGCCTGACATTCATGCTTGGTTCTCGCACGGGGTCAATTTATCCCCATGCGCTACCCTGTTCCTAATATTAGTTTACACCGTTTAGGCGTCCGTTTCCACCGATACTACTTGCTACCTATGATACACCTTCCATATGCAAATTCACCTTATTCGATCCCCGCAGCGGCGCCAAAAATAAGTTGCTACCAACTCCTTCTTTATGTAACGTCAAAGTTGCACAAAGGAAGATCGAAGTTATAACAAAGTGAAATTTGTTCCCTTGAGATCGAAGGGTAATTTGCTTATAGAAGGAAATATTTAGGGTTTACACGTCTTTCACCGCTCTCGACAATGCTGGTCCGAAGAGGGTCACCGAGTGCATCACTAACTCGTGCACCCACCCAATGAATCACACACACATACATTCACAAGACATCCACCAAAGTCCAATTATTCTTGAGATTGAGGAACTGCTGCATTTACTGATGGGAAGGGTGATCTACTCTATTACAAGATGGAGTCAAGGCGGTAAACTTTAAGGAAGTTCTACTGAGACCAAACAAAGGTAATTGCTCATGGGAAGATTCTCGGGTAACTTCTCGAGGAATTTCGCCAGTCTATGCAATTTCTCTTCGTCCGGACTCAACTTCGCAAGTTTCCGTTCTATCCTGACTACATTTGCAGTTCGACAACAAACTCTTGCAACAGAAGAAGATCTCCTACTGACTAATGCTCCTCCTATCTATACAAAATGTCTAACCGCTAAGTCTAACTGATCTACACCGAGCTCCGACTCTTCTCCTCTCGGACATCATCTCCAACTGTCGTTTCAAGTCCCCACGCAAAAGCGTCCACACTTACTTGCAATTCCCTGAGGTCCTCTGCAATCTCTCGACTGTGAATTTGAAGCGACTCTTGGCACTCCCGCCCCATGACTTTATACATCTCTTTCTTTCCTTCCTTCGAATCGACAAGAGAATTCATAACTGCTCTTATCTTCTCTAGCCGCCGGATCTCTTCATCATCGCACCGCGCAAGAAGGTAGTCAGTACATTTGCTTGCTAGCCTTTCTAATCTCCCCGTGCACTCGACATCTACCTCTCTAAGTTGTCGCTTCGCCCTCAACAATTTTCGCTTCAATTGGGCAATTTCTGTCTCAGCAAATCAGGCGTCCCCTCTCCTGGCTTTGCATACCTCTTCATATGCCAATTTCAGTTGTTGATGCTTCTTTTTCATGGTAGCTTTCTGACTCTCCAACCACTTCACCGACTCAGCCAACTGTTGAGTCACCTTCGTCTAGTCTTCCTTGCCTTGCGCTACATAGTCCATGGCTTTGATCACGTCCATATATCCGTCTTCTTGGGGATTCCACCCTTTGATATAACGGGATCCTAATTCGTTCAACTCCATGAAGACTGGTATGGCCACTGTTTCGATCTTCTGTGTCAATTGGAGGTACGAAGAGATTGTCTCTCCTCCCACCTTAGAGGCTTTTATCTTCGGAAGGAATCAAGAGAAAGAAGTCTGATGATTTGGTCGAAGATGTGCCAAGAATCAACACAAAGTGAAATGCCGAAGAAGAGTGTGAAAACAATATTAGGACACAAAGGGCTGAAAATGCCACTTGTGTGCAAGGTGCTAATGGGAAGGGTTTGCCCTCTTATCATAATGGTGGATTAGATGCCGACAGAATTATTGTATCTAAAGAACATGGGAGGAGTCTTCTTGTCATGGTGATGGGATTTTATTTACCTTGAGCTGTGCAAAGAAGTGCATCGAGGAAAATCATCACACTCGGTGGGTAGTAGAGCGCAACATGAGCATTGGGATGCAAAGCTGTGGGCCGATGTATTGGGCCATGAATACGAAAAGGAGAAAGATGACGTCGATTGGAAAGGCTCAGCGCTATACACTAGATTTGATTTCGATACAACAAAATGGTTTAATCCTAAGGAGCGAAACAAGGACAAATGGCTATAAGGTTCATCTCATTAAAGATGTATTCAGGAAGAAGGTAGCCTTCACTCTAAATGAGGTGTTTTCGACACAACACACCACCTATGTAAGTATGCGTAAGGTGCAAATTGTGGAGAGCTTTGTGGGCGGCACCATTGTGAACTCGAGAGAGATATTCGCAAGAAACATTCAAGCAATGGCCACACGACTCAAGGTGGATGACAAGAGTGTGGTATACATTTCTTCTTTCTTGGTTCACTTGTACGCTATGATAGAGTGGATGACCCGAAGGAGCGATAATTATATAAATTGGAGTCCAAGCTATCCAACATCGAGGTGGACGTAGACGACATGAGTAATGGATCCACCTGCAACATAGGAACTATTGCTCCACCTGAGCCAAAAGGGCAGAAGGAAGCTACA
Organism: Marchantia paleacea; assembly: GCA_014180765.2. NCBI lineage: Eukaryota > Viridiplantae > Streptophyta > Marchantiopsida > Marchantiales > Marchantiaceae > Marchantia > Marchantia paleacea. The sequence continues at coordinate 3,618,499 of MUAA02000018.1, forward strand.
TTGGAGGGAAAGGATTTGGACTCTAATGTGACAATCATGGAATTCCCACGAAAGAGGAAGTGACAGATGTAAGTGGAGAGTCCGTCAATCAATCCGATAAAGAAGAAAGGGTGATGGAAAGCATAAGGTGGTGGAAGTAACACCTTCGAGGCCTTCTCGACCAAAGGTAAAAGTCACGAAGGAGATTGAGAAGGCTCTATCATTAGTGCTACAATTGTCTTAGAAGCTAGAGGCGGTAGTAATCCCAATGCTGCTAGAGTTGAAAGAGATGGAGCCGGGGTTTATGTGGGGATGGGATCCTCAAGCTGATGGCTATATTGATATAATCCAAACTATGAATCAAATAGCTATAGGCCGGCAAATCATGCACAAGTAATTCAACAATTGACGGAGAATGTGGATAAATTCTCGAAGCAGAAGGATGAATTGGAGAAGAGGGTTGAGACGTTGAAGCAATCTTACGCAGAGATATGCAAGATTTGAGAAGCTTAAATTCACTTTGTGATGAAGGAGAATTTGCAGTTGGGAGAAACTGTGAAGAAGTTGAAGCGAGTGAAGATTGATGTCTCCACGTCAACCTAGTTCAGACGTGGAGACATCCGTTAGACTAGAGACTCTTGCCAACAGATGTACCCACATCTATTTGTTCATTATGATAACGTAGATGTGCAACGGTTGGGGCAGTAGATGGCAACTATGGAGAATCCCATGGATACCAAGGAGAAGAGAAAAGAGATGTAGAAGGACTTGGGAAGGGAATTTTGCAAAGCCATGAGTCTTCACCGATAGGATATCGCTGCAAACTTTTAGGAGTTACAAGTAGAAATTGATGCATTTATTTGGGAGGTGGAGATGCGATCAAACATCATACATAGTCAAAGTATATAATGAATTAGGAATAAGTACTAGAATTCTATATAAATAGAACAAGGATTAGAGTGGTGACATCTTTTTTTCTCGCAAGTGTTCATTGTTGAACTAAAATCATAGTTATGATAGAACGAGAACTTGCGAAGCTAATATGATCTACGTGCGAATAGCCTAGACTAGAGACAAATACATGTGAAGATATTTTGGTATTTGTCCATGAGTTGTAGCTATGTTTTGATCCCCATGAGCATTTCATCGAGCATCTCGTTTTGACTGCAACTTGTAAAGGAAAAGATTCCTATCTTTAGTAAAGAATCTATTGAGCCATTCGTGTGTCTACTATTGAACTTAAGATGTCTAAATTGATGGGAATGGGAAGTATGTAGAATAGGAAGTTTCCAACTTCTATTCATATTGCTCATCGGACGGTGCACTCCAAAGTAGTTAAAGAAGAATAAATGCATCCTTTTCCTTCCTACTAGTCTATTTAAATCTCTCATTTTTTTTGGGAACGAATCAAACTATGCTAATTGTGATCTTACAATGTATCTTTGTGTTGTTAAAATAACTAGTAATATTTTATGATAGCTTGAAAGTCATTTTGTACATTTTTTTTACTTTAGTGTTTTTAGAGATGAGTTGAAAAGGATATATTGCATTTTTGGGATGAAAAATTATTTCCCAAAGTAAGAATACACTTGCATTCCTTGCGAATATAAGATTTTATTCCTCAAAACAAAAATTCTTATTGAAGTTTATAAGTCATAAGCCCCTACATGCAAGAAATTGGATTCAAAACATTTCTGCTCCTTCTAGATTGAGGTTCGGAAACGGAACAAAAAATGTGAATTCTGGTTTGACTCTCACTTAGATTTACCTCTAATGACTTTTAAGAAGCTCATCATGAATCTAAAAGAACATGTTCTAATCCGATGACCAAAGCCCTAATGCACCCTCTTACACAAACTCTCAAATTGCAAACTCCATTATCTCATGACAACTCTTACAAAGACTCAAATATCACTCAAAAGTTAGAGATCCTTTATTGATGATCAATGGTTTCTTCAAAACAAGACTCCAACTATAAACAAGGCTTCACTATCCTAACAATGTTTAAGAGTTGATTCTCAATCTCTTTGTTTATACTACTAAGATTTTTATCCTAGTAATTACAAGTAACCATCATATAACTTTCTCTTACCAAGTTTAATTGACGTAGAGATCACAAACCCCAATGAGAAAGGGTATATGACAATGTGCAATTGATCCATTTGGATCTTCTAGAGCCCAACTACCTTTCAATTGACTTTAGTATATCAAGTCAATCTCGCCCATAGATTTAACAGATGGTTTGACTTGGTGAGAACCAAGTCAAACCAATGAAAAACTAGTCCAAGTTAAGGAAAGTCAAGATATCCATGTGATGGAATTTTCTCTTTCATTTGCACTAAACAACAAAGTAGTTTGTTCTCATCTTCTACATCAAAAGCTACCCTATATTTTCATCCAACTTAATCATAACTAGCTAAACATAGCCATATCAGAGATAAATTAAGTCAAACTTTAGATATACTCACATTTATGATATATGTACAATCATGGATCTTACATTCCCTCTAAAGATTCATTGATTCATTGAGAATGAAGTACTCAATGAACCAAATAGGAAGAGGAATGTGCATTTAGACTTCTTTAAAGATTCTGGACTGCATAGTCCGAAGAGCTCAAGGTTAAGACTCCACTAATGTCTACACTAGTCACTTTCAATCCCATCAATTCACAAATCACAAGTATGTTTTGCAAAATTTGTTTACTCATAGATGAGTATATCTGAGTAGACTGAGGCTTGTAAGAGAAGTCTTACAAGCCTCAGTCGAGACGATTCTCTTGCTGAAATTTTCCTAGATGCATTACGCAATCACAGCTCGTGGACAAATACCACGATATCTTCATAGGTATTCGCTCCAATCTATATTAATTACACATCGAACATACCAACTCTGAGAGCTTTTATTCTACCCTAACTACAATTTGCAGTTCAATCGAATTAAACCCTTGCAAGGAAAACAGATTCGTGCCTAGTTGTTCTACTCCTATTTATACATGAATTTCTAACTCCCATTCCTAACCGTCATCTACACGGATTGATCTCTCTAAAATCAACTTTGTCCATCTTAGCTGCGTGATGGCATCTCCGACTCTCGCGTAAATACGTTGATTTTTAAGTGCATCTCATGTACATCTGCTGCAATCTCCTATCAATGAAGAGTCATGGCTTCCATGAAATCTCGTCCCAGAGTTTTGTACATCTCCTTCCTACGTCCCTTGAAATCTCTCTGGATTCTCTTAGGTATATATATATTGGCACCATCTCATTTAACTCCATCGGAACCGGAATTACCACCACCTCTAGCTTCTGTGACAATTGTAATATTGAAGCAAAATGTTCTGCACTCTCCTTTGCTACTTTTAGTCCCGGCTTCACAACCATCATCTTTGGTCGAAACGTCTTGGTCAAACCAACCTCCTCTACATTTTTCCCCGCATTCAACTTCTTCTTCGATGGATTGGGTGAGAACTTCCTTCTTCTGCTGGCATCTTCTTCTTTCTTAAAAACTTCAGGGCTATTCCATCCGATTCCGACTCCTCAATTTCTTTCGGACCTATCGGCGATAGCTTACCCATTCCTACAATACTTTTCGTAGATTCATTACTAGCTTCATCATTCTCTACTTGAATATCCGAAAGTCCAAACTCCAAACGATATAGACGTCGTTCTTTGGAGTTAATCACTCCATACGCCCGTATAAGTTCACTAGAAAAGAAGAGATGTACACCACACTCTTTTCATCCTCCTTTAATTTGGCAGGCATCGCTTGGACATTCTTCGCAAAGATCTCGCCCCAGTTGACACGAATGGATACTTCCATGAAATCTTCTACAATCCTCACCTTATGCACCTCGCTAAGACGAGAACAATTGGTTCACTTAAGATGACCTTACTTTTGAATACATCCTTGATTAAATTGATCTTGTAACCATTCATCTTCTTCCACTCTTTGGGGTTGAACCACTTTCTTTCATCGAAGTTGAAGCCGGTGTGCAATGCCGATACTTTCCAATCGACACCGTCTTTATCATTGTCTTAATTGCGGCCTAGAGTTTTGACCCATAACCTTGCGTCCCTCTATTCTGATTATGCTCATCTTTCTACCAAGGAAATTGCTCTCCCTCTTCTCAACTCCTTGCAAAATTTTGGACAGACATAATCCCAACACCATGACAAGAAAATACCTCCCAGTTCTCTAAGTTTCAGCAATTCCGCCAAAGTTCAATCTGCCATCCAGATGAGTGGATGAACTCTCCCCATCGGTGCCTTACGCACTAAATGTACTCTCATCATCCTTCGTCTTGACATCGAATACTTGTTCGTTTGCTAGTTCTCTCTGGTTCTGCAAGTTCTTGGCACACAATTACACCAGCCGTCGAGACTCTCCCCTGCAACCGTCCAACAATATGACAATCCTAACTCACTCTTTTGCTTATGTGACTTCCTACATTATTCATACACTTTGTACTTCATCATATTCATAAGAATATACTTCTCATTCCCCTGAATATAACGCTTTATTACAAAAACACGAAAAATCCTACCAATCCTTCTAACTATTGCTCTATAGGAGGGTATTTTAAAACGCTAAAACATAATTTTGGAGGCCTTGTTTTCTTTGGATCAATAATCTACTGCTGATAATCTAATTGTAAAAGTTGTTATATTTGCAATTCTTTACATATTGCAAATTTTTTGCAAACAAACATAGTTTGTAACGGGATTTTGAAAATATTTGACTCTAATTTCATACCCATAAGAGGCAAATTTTGCAGTTCTGAAATCGTTAATCTTTTGCTCGACCCTTCTACACCTGTGTAGAAGGGTGGCCACCAAATTTCTTTTATGTGGCCACCAAATTTTAGATCAAATAGACATTATATGATCATCCTATAGACTATTGTACATATTTTCAATCCAAAAATTTTGAAATATCAAATTTGGATTTTGAACACTTATGTCTAAAATCAATCCAATCTCGATTCTAACCACCAAGATAATTATAAGCATTGATCCACTTGATTAAGTTTTAGCAGCTCTTCCGCCCCCAAAATTCTTGATTTAGATTTTAAGGACTAAAACAAAACATAAATAAATTTGAAATCCATCACACCAACTTTGAATCAACTCTACTTCAAGATCACCATCACCATCTTCACTACATCAATGTTTTGAACACTCTACATCAAAAAGATCAAAGCTAGCATTGATCAAAACTCCCCCAAATACCTTGAACGCTCGAAGAACTCACAATTATTACCCCAAAATCTAATTTGGATTTTAAAAATAATCTTTTCTATTCTCAAAACGGCCACAAGAACACTTTGTTTTTAACTATAGCATAAAAGAAAGATTATAATCAAGCCAAACTCACTTGGAGCTACAAAAATTCGAGATTCATGCACTAGCTAATATCCACACTTTCAAAAGCTGAACTTCAAAACTGCAATCCAAGAAGACCTAATTCAAACTCTATCCCTTGAGCTTTAGATCTCATAATAGCAATATTGACCATATTGGTATGTCCAATGCAAACATCGCTAACAAAACTATAATCTCTTGCCTAAGCTCATCTTTCTAATTAGGAGTGTTGTTACATAAGTCGCCCTCATATACAACCAATTTTGGCTTCCTTCTCAACAAAAGACTCTTATATTTACATGAAGAGATTTGCCAAATGTACAAAATGGGTGAAACCCATTAACTAACATTGTATAATCTTATAATCATAGCCCTTCCGCGTGTCATGTTCATTCCTTGGTATGGGCGCCAAGAAAAATTGTGTATGATATACTCTCTTTTATGTAATGTACAAGTTACACCACAAAAGTGTACATTGTTATACGTTTTGAAGGGAATGAACTACTAAACAAACTAGGTTGAAAGGTATTATTGGGGTATAGTCTCCTTTAACACTTTGGACAACAAAGTCCATAGTATAATGCAATTGCCTTGTTCTTCTAAACAGATTGGAAGATAAATTTGCACACATAAACTTACAGACAAACTCAATTCTAACAATCAGATCAATTATTTCAAAAGGGTTTCTTTACGTGAGAGAGAATTCTCCATTTACAAGGGTGAATAGGGTCAAAGACAAAGTATAATAACAAAAGGAATGGGAAGACCCCATCAAATCGTACAAGGATGGAACCAAACCGATAACATGGGGCTAGGCCCCAATAGTATCACACTGGGAAATATGTCCTACGGCACCTAAGATATCTGAACTATCCAAGTCAAAAGGTCTACAAACAACAGGAGCATCCGAAGAAGCATCACCTAACGTGATTGCTCTCATATGGATTGCACCAGCTAGTGCTCTCTGTAGAGCAATGGAAACACGTTGCCTAAAATAGGCTATACAGTAAGCTAAAGACAGTGATACTCCATGTCGTCTAGTATGATAGGCTCTCACGCACTCCCTCACGAACATGTCGAAGTCGGTGTCCATAGCTCCATATAACTCCAAAGCTAGAGGAACAAAGAGGTGACCTCTCTACATACCTCTATACTTGGAGACCTTGGCTGATGCCGCTCCACTCGCCGTCCATCCTGAAGGATGGGTGATCATCCCCTTTGAAACTGTGTCTTTAGTAGGATCGGTAACCACCACATCAGCCATAGTGACCTGGTCCTCCTGAACCAAGTACATGTATGCCCTAACCCTAGTCGACTGCAAGGCATACCAACACTCTCTCCATGCAAGATATCCACCCTCTCGCACCATAGCAAACACCACATCCCTAATGGCATCATGGGTAGCTATCCTCTGCCCTCCGAATGGACAACGAGTCATATGAACACATGCTGCATCTAAAGTGATACCACACTCACATGTGAGTAATGAAGATGTAGATGGATGGAGTAAAGCCAAGTTGGAACCTCATCATTTGTGGAGAAAGTGGCGGTGCGAGTCAGAAAACCCTGATGCATGGTCGAGCCAAGATCCACAAGCTTGCACCCTTGCCCGAGCAAGAGCGTAGACGAGCTCTAGTAGTACGAGGAATGGCCAGATCCACTAAGAGTGAATGTAGAGCCTCCGAAATCAAGTTGGTCCATCAAGATAGACTGTAGACCCCTAGTCCAATCGGTAGCCAAAGAGGAAAAAGATGGGAACTCATGTCGTACATCCTATGGTAAAGCGTCTCTCGTATGTCGTAATAATTCATGTAAGGAAAATGATCCCGTATCAACGTCCCTTGTATATATATCCAAAATAGATCTATCTACGATCACAAATCGAGAAGATAACAAAGGTGCAACGAGCGTCCAACTCGCCAAGAATGCCGCAGGTGCCGTCTCCTCCATCGATAATAGGCCTACCCCTCCACACAAAATTGGCAAAGATGTCTGTCTCTTTGCCAAATCTCCAATCACACACTCGAATGTCCTTGGTCCGATGATGTCACCAAAGACGCTCATGATCCTCCTATCAAAGGCAGTCAAACGTGATATAAATGTAGGTGAAGTAGGAACCGTGCGAAGAAGATAGATGGGTCGACAAGCAATACTAGATGATAGTATACCAAACGCCAATTGCGGATCCCCTAGTAGAGGAAGGTCGTCTATATGCAAAACATCCTCGGCCAATGCAACGTCAAGGTAGCGTGAAACAAAATTTTGAGACCCTACTAGCACTCCTAGAATACGTAAGCCATCTGTCAATATCATACATCCCTCTAGAAGCTTAAGATGAGGCGGAATGCCCAAAGGAGACTAAGCCATGCACTTTGACACCTTGACCCTCAAGCCTACAAGATGAAGCTTAGTAGTCAAGTAATCAAAGGCCTGTCTAATGTTTGTTTCACAGGCACAATGTGTGTATCATCCGCTAAGGAGGGGGACACACACCGGGCACGGCCAAAGCGAAGAGACGTAAGAGCTCTATAATGAGCCATGGCAAATAAGGGTCCTCCCAAAGGATCTCCTGCCGAGTGAGGCCGGGGATAGAAACGGTGACTCTCTCCTTGAAAAAGCCATGCTGATACAATAAAGAAGAATGTGAACCGTAGAAACATTGTACGAAAGGAATGAGGCTTGATAGGGGTCCACCAGCCTCTCTAAGCTCTCTAAAAATGGATGTACGTGAGACGCTATTAAAAGCGTTCTCAATGTCCACCTGCAAGACAACCCAATCCGGATGGATATCTAGAAGTGCTCTAATGCCCAACGATATTGCCTCACAGCCTCCTGGTGTGGCGACTCCAAACTGATGTGGACAAAGATGCTCTTGGAAGTATGAGCGATGTTGCAAGACAACGGTACGGCTGACTTATCGCAATAAGACCTCTCCTATAACAATCGGTCTGATGCCCCCAATGTCCTTCTCCAACGCGAAGACTAGCACCCGAGGCGACTACCGACAACGGAATCTCCCCTCTCTGAATCGATGCGACCACATGGAACAACTCAGTGAAACCACTAGAGGGATCATTCGCCTGAAAGCAATCTTGAAGATACTCAAATACCATCCCTAACAAACCGCCAGAGGATAAACGTGGGGCTGTGCATAGAGAATGAGCAAATAATGATCTATCAAGACATAATGGCTCATGTGGCTGATACTACAAGACCTCTAATGGTATCTCCTCGTCCATGGGTGGATGTAGAAGGCGTAAAGAGGAAATCGTCTCCTCGGTAGGACTAGCCATGGACAAAGGATGAAGGGCCCGTGCGGTACTGCTATCTTTCCCTACCGCCTTTAAGATCCTACACCGCCTTAATCGCGCCGAATCGAAGTATCATGTGACCGAACGACTCCTAACCCGGGTGTGGTCGAACATACTCATCCTGCAATGTAGCCCAATCCACTGCTCGGAATCTCCGAAATCGAGCTGTCACCTCCCTATGTCCAGCACGCACCCCTCTAGTATAACGTAGACACCATCGCGGAAGTAATAAAAATAAAAACCATACTAACTCGTCCATGGGATCGCACGCCAACCGTCGGCGATGGCGAAAAGCACGTCTAGCCTCGTCATGCAATGCCCGAGGAAGCCTATGGAATAAATGCGGACATGGAAATATAGTCTCAAAAAGCCCTAGGATCAAACCTGCATGGGAAGCTAACCACTCCCACGACCCCGACGGTATACCCGAATCTTTCAGCGAAGGAGTCTATGTAGTCTGCGTGTTCCCCGAAGTGATAAAAACCGATGTCGATGTGACCATCCTCCTCACATGCGCATCCCAAGTGGTCCAATCATAATCTTTGTGCATCTTTCCCACGTGGGTCTTTACCCCTTGTGAGGTAAAGAGACAATAACACACCGGACATGATATATCACGCACCGCTTTTGCCGGTCCCATGAGAGAAAGTCAAAGCTATAGCTAGCACAAAGTGAACGATAAAGAAACCTAGCACTCCATGATGTATCTACTCCCACCTACAGAACCACAATCCCCTAACACACCACCTCACATTGGAAAATGCTAACTATGGAAACTCTAAAATCTAAAAATACTCATAATTTTTTATTCAGATCTATATAATTTTCCAACTAGATTCCAATAGAACCCATGCAGGAAAAGGAAGAGATGGGAACAAAAAAAAAACCCAACCCATATGTCTAATCGAAGAAAAATCACTCAAAATGCACTCAAAACCCTAAAAAAAATAAAAACACTCATATCTGACAATATCATTCTCCATAGTGTTCAATTTAGATACCAATGGAACCCAAATTGAAAGATTAAGAGAATGTACTATTCACTCTCAATGTTTGGCAAAGTATGGCCATAGAATGGAACTACTACTCATAATATCAATTCCCACACCTTCTCGCGCTCTCAACACTCGGCTAGCGCTCCGGCTCCAAAAGCAGGCTCCAAGAGAAAATAGGGTAGTCAAGCGAATCCTTTTTAAGTTCTCCTAGGGGTAAAACAAACTATGATAGGGTTTCACATTCCTAGTTATCTTCACATGAATCCGTTGCCAAATCCTCTCATTAACTACACTAAACAGCGTTCATACTGAACGGTCTCGCGCATTAAAGACTGGAAAGAAAGGTAAAACATCTTTCAAAATTGAATAACTTACAACTTAAGTGGGAAACTCCCTCGCAAGAAAATGGGGTGTCAAGCATAAACTCTCTAATTTGCCAGAGGAAGAGGTGACAACTTTAGTCAAGCTGCCAATCGACAAATAGGAAGGAAAAAACATAAAATGCAAAAGCCTGTGCACAAGATATGAGTTATACTTTGTTCAGAGTCGTAGTCAGCGTGAATCGACGTTGACTTTTTAGTCACATTACCTCCAGACCATTTGCTGAAGAAGAATCTGTCCATGTTAGATGCTACAGTTTTAGTGAAGAGCTCTATAATTCAGACATGCCACAAGACAATAACTTTTGCACGCCTGACAGCATCTGAGAATGCGCGACTTTGCACCACCAATGTGCCAAGTGAGGCTCCTCCGTAACATCCCGTCCAGTCTCAATCCGAGCCTCTTTGCTGAGCTGAGCTCGAGGCGTTGAATTGTCAGCAATCTATTTATGATGAATTCTCAACAAACATTGTGTGTTCCTGAGGTCGTTCCGCTCCGCATTTTGTTCATTTGATCTTCCACTCTGGGTCTCATCCCAACACACATTTTCTGCTCTTTCAGAATCCAGTTTGTTGGATCTTTTCTCTCCTCCTGTAACAAGAAACAATGAGGAAGGCCGAATCTGAACCCCAAGGTGGGACGGAGCCTAAGAAACCCAGACTGACTGCTGCAGATTCTGATGTCCTGGGGTAAGTCATGCACAGACATAATCAGGCAAGATACTACCTCCGATAGTTGATCAGCGATTTTACATGCTGAGAGAGGAATGCTAGCTCTACATGTTTTGTCCAATGTGCACGACAGTCTGTCCACAACGATCAAATTTCCTCTGACAATTTGTCAACAACTCCAGACTGGAAACAGAAAAGCCGGAAACAGAATCAAGCTCGCCATCGGATGGGTTTCACCGTCTGCCAGAGAATGAGATGAAGGTAACCCATAACCTTCAATTTGTTCTTCTGTGTTCCAAGTTACCTGATTGCACTTGCAGAACCGCCGGCCAGGAAGTTCGCCTGATTCATAAGCAGCAGTCATGGTTCGCCTGATTTATGTAGAAATATGCATCAAAATGGGGCTTTACAGTCATATTGGACCAAGCGATCAGGGGTCTCGTGGTAGCACCGTTGGCTCGCTCCAACCAGGCTTAAGTACGAGTCCACGTTGCGCACACTATGGGTTAAGAGACCTCGTGGATAACGAACTCGGCACCCGTTTGCTTCCCTGCAGGAAAATACAAGTGATGCAGTTGGCATGGAGTTGCTCTGTAACATCGAGAATGTCCAGGTAGGAATGTGCTCACAAATTCAGGAGAATCCTGTCTAGCTCTGCCTTTGCCACAAAAATCACAGGCGACTCCTACGACCTGATGTCCACCAGTATCTCATCACAGTTGTACAAAGTCATCGTCAGACCACACAACGCGAAATGCACAAACTTAAAATGTCTCACTTGGCAGAGGACTTCAAGTTCTCATATTTATTCGATCTCAAACTTGACATGGGATTGTAATGGGCTACATTAGAATCGTAGAAGGCTGTCAGATCTTCAATACCGGGGAAATTGAGATGATGACCAGATTTTGAATATTGAGTGTTTAGAGAAGAGTCGCTAATTTTTTTAACAATCCGTTTGATCGAGCTTTTGTAGGTTAGAGTCAGCAGTGTAAGTAACGAGTTGACCAAGATCTGAGGAGATGTGTAAGGAGAACTGTTCAAGATTTAACGGCTAGCCATTCTTTCTCGCTGCTGACCATCAACTGGAAGTTATGAGAAACCAAGGATACACGTTTAGGATGTTAAAACTTACACCTTTTCTCTCTGCCAGGGGCGGCCGAAGGTCGAGACGAACCGTTCGTGCCTTCCGGGTCATGCAAGGCCGCAAACGACTGAATCGCAGGAGCCAAGGTGAGGAAGCTATCAACCTTTTCAACAGTAACTTCTGATTAGATTTTTCTCAGATCTGCAGTCATTTTGTTCATTGTCTGGGGTTCCCAACGTCTTTCTATTCATTTCTGAATTTGGGCATGATTTCTTACTCCATTTGTGGATAGTTCCTTTGTTTATTACTACTATGCCCTGTTATGATCACCTTCATTTATTCCAATGGGAAATTTGTGTATACTTGATCCAAATTCTACATTTCTAACATTATATCGAAGTAAATATGTTATTTAATGAAAATTATCAAATTCGAACTTAACGTTAGTAAAGTCTCCTATTTAAGAGTCATCAATTAACCCATTTAGATATGCAGGACTTGGTAAGGAATCTACGATGTATATGTAAGAGTGCACTCTTGCACATTGTGCTAATACAGTTTATAAGCATTCTGAGAAAGAAACGATGGAAATAATACTTTCAGGTGCGGAAAGCAAAAGGAGATAGGAGCATCGAGCAGTTCTTCCCGTCGAAAGTTCCTAGACAAGGAGTTTAAGGTACGGTAGTTTTTAAAACCAAACTCTTAAATGGAATTCTCCCAGTAGCATCTTTTGAGCACCGCTGACTTAACTGATAATAATAGACCAATTGAGACTGATGATTGAAGGATATTGAAGCTCAGTTTTTAAACAACTGCCATGGATTATAAATCGTTTTGAATTCTCTATGGTTTTCTTTGTTGCAAATTAGTCTCATTCAGTATTCAGTAACAGTACAATGTAAATTGGATTGACTCTTAGTTCTAAAAGGTAAATTTACGTTAGTGTTAGCTTTGGGGCTGAGGAGTCACCAACCAGTATGGTTTTGGGTTTTGGATTTGTGTGTCCAGGTTCAATGCTGATCCTGAAAATTGTGTATATTGTTACTCAGTTAGTAAAGTAATCAAGTCTGAGAGTATATCTTGCCAGTGATCATTCACTTAGGATGACTAGATGTCGGGGTGATGAAAGCAATCTAGCTGAATTTGAGTTGGAGCTTGGTTCAAGGTGGGGAGTGCTACATTGAGAGTTTTGACGTAAGGAGCATGGCTGTGAATCTACCTGAGGGTTAGGTTGAGAGTGAGTAAGCTATGGCAAGCGCAAGAGAGTCCACAGGTGGTAGGAGAGACATCATTTGGAAGTGATCCATCTAGTTTTCCTCTCTGTACTGAATATCAAAATATTAGATAAGAGACTATCTCTTCAAGCTGAACGAAGAGTCTCCTCCGGGCAAAGCACAAATAGATATTTTCGACACCAACTCGGTATCGAAAATATCTATTCGTGGCAGTCTGTTAGTGGCAGTCCATCGCATCCTCTCACCAACTCCTCCACGATCTCATTAAACTTGTTTGGAGGTTCTTCCTTTGGATGAAATGCCAGAGCCATCAACAACCTCCTTGTTTCTTCATCTGTTAAAAGTGGAACCGAAACTTAGATACTAACATCGACTAATGCAGGAACTTGGATTCTGTGGAACTCAAAGTGGATTTGGATCAAACATTTCATAGAAAGTAATCAGTCGTGAAAAGATCTAGAATAAGACGAGGAAAGAGGAAAAAATAGATGCATATGATTCAACCATTGTGGCGAAGAATCACCGCGTTAGTTGGACTGGATACGACCATCGAGTAAAGAAGATGCATAAGGAGGCATATGTACGGTTCTTAACGTATCGCCTTTGTTGCCAGAGGTTGGAGGAAGTGATGCTCAACAGTGCGTGCAGTGCAGAATTACACCAAGCCGGCAATAGACCGAGTCTTGCAGCAGCTGCTGAAATTATTGTTGGAAAGGTTTGAAAACTAATACCTTTTCTTCAATATATGACTTCTTCTGAATATTTTTAGATTCAGCTTCAATCAGATCGATTATGCATACTCGAAAATTCAAAAAGTTTCAGAAAACAACTAGAGAATCTCCTATTCAGTTTGATCGTTCACTGAGCTCATTTGCTTAGAATGTTACTACTATCTTTCCCTACGTTTGAATTATGTCAACTGTGCATGAGGATGTTTCTCCGTTTTACTGAACAATATATACAGTTAACGTATCTAAGGAGTAATAGATTTTGTTAGTTTTCAGAACATAGTTTACATCAAGTTTTTCACAATCTTCAATGGTATGAAGGATCTTCAATGTCGTCTGCTCGTTTCTGAAAACTCAGTAAGATGAATATACAAGTTTGCTTCTACCAGTAGATGAATCAACAATATGAGATCACAATACTGGATGACAGCCTTTCAGTAAAAATGAAATGTTGATTTAAGGATTATGATTTGGACCGCCTGTTAGGAAGTTTAACAAGGATTGAAACTCATCAGCGGACGTGTTTTGTTGAAATGTTCAAAAGATGGACGAAGCATCCAGGAATCCAAAAAAGCAAAAGCTGGACGAACCATCAACCAGTTCTTTTCATTGCGATGGTTTCGAAGAAATCGACTGCAAGAAACTTCTGCCACCAGAGGTACTAAAGGTAAGATTACTGAGTTCTCAAACTATGAAAGGAGGAAATTCAATCGATAAATATTGCTAGAGCTCTGCCAAATCAAAAGAGCAGAGGTGAAATTTGTAGAGGCATTGAACGAGGGCCCTTGGAGACGTTGCAGCGTTGGAGGGACAAGTGACCCAGATCAGAATATCAAAACTAACTATCAGAAAAAAAATTGTCGTAACGACTTAGGCTTGCCAATCACCTTTGATTATCTAATACTGACTGGAACAACATACTCGTTCAAGTTTGTGTCAGCGAGTTTCACTGAGCCCCAAGGAATCTAAACTTCGAGTACTTGAGGCTCAGATCTTAAGTAGCTTGACCATAAAATATAGACTTTTGGATGTGCAGGTAAGCGAATCTCTCTTCAGACTGTATGAACCGGATCCTCCACAGGCAGCGAACATAGACATCGTGTTCTTCCACGGGTTTCAGTTGGAGGCTACCTTGGACGCGCACCTGTCTACCTGGAAGAGTGGAGATGATTTGGAGGTAGTCTGGCCACAATGCTGGCTTCATAACGAGGTCCATCAAGCGCGAGTCACTTCCGTTTCGTATGATTGGTGCATAGAACGCAGTACTACTGGAGGAAAGATACACATTAATGTGATGCTAGATACTTTGCTCGGGGAGATCATGCAGGCCTGCAATGCCCTTCCAGTGATTCTCGTTGGCCACGGCGTGGGTGGCATGATAATGAAGCAGCTTTGTTCGAAGGCTTCCCGCAGGAGGAGGAATCCAGCAGTTAAGGCTCATACCTTAAGTTTTCTTGACAGAATACGAGGAATGTTCTTCTACGATACACCTCATCGCGAAGTGGGGATCCTTGATATGGAGGAAGATTTGAAGACAAACAATCAACCACTCTTGAGAGTTTTAGATGAACTAAATCGTGTGTCACCTAGACTTCACGAGGAATTCTGCCTATTGTGGAGGAAGAAGAATTACCACTGGATTATTCACGGAGTTGGAGTATGGATGGTAAGCTGCAGCAACCTTCACTTCTTCAAATTTTCTGAGTTGTCATTGATCATGATCTGCCCTCTAGTTAACGTCGTTGTATTATGAAATCTGACAAAGAATGGAGCCCGCGTGCATGTGCATGGGCAAAAGTTCTGACTCACTTGTGAGAACTAGGTTCACAGTTGAATGTGGAAACATTTCGGCTAATTTTTCTTCAATAGATATATTAGAAGTAAAAATGTTAGCTTCAGTTACCTGATCTAGCATAGCACAAAGGAGATCTCTCATAGACGTATGATAGTACTTAGTCTCACTTGAACCAAATAATAGCAATCAGAGTAGGAAGATGCAATATACCCTCTTTAATCCATTGGAAAAAGTGAATAGAATGATATGCAACAAGTCGTTGATGTTGGTTTTTTTCATTCGTTCTTTTCTTTCTATTTTCTTTTTGCCGCGTATTTTAAATCTATGACATATTTGAGCCCGGATTCATTAGTTTTTTTTTAAAATCAGTGTGAGAATGTGATCCATAAAGATCATTTCTAGATGATATTCTACCACAGCAGGTCCTGTGGACTCCCTTCCAGTTGCCATAGCTTGCTTACACTCAATCTAACCCTCAGGTAGATTTAGACAATGCTCTTGAGGTCAGAACTCTCAATGTATCACTCCCCACCCTGAACCAAGCTCCAACTCGATTTCAGTTAGATTGCTATCACCACCTTCACATCTCAGTAATCCAACAGCTGACAGGTGTGATCAGAACTTGAAAGAATGATCACTGGCAAGATGAATACTCTGACGTGATTGCTTTGATACACTTGCTGAGCTTTGAGCCTGGTCACACAAATTCGAAACCTTAAACCATGGTGGTTGGAGACTCCTTAGCCACAAAGATAACCCTAAATGAAAAACTCTAAATGAAAAACCCTAAAGTAAATTTCTATTTACGGACAGTCCAAATTTACACTTTACTTTTACTGAGTTACTAATCTGGTCTGACTTTGAGATTAATTCACAACACTCCCACTTAATGAAGAGGTAGAAACAGACCCATCTCTCTTACACATTTCCTATGCTTCTGTTTTGAGAGTGCTTTGGTTAGCACATCAATAGTCATGTCCTCAGTTGTACAGTAAACTAGTCTAACTATTTTTTCCTCTTCTTTCTCCTCAACAAATTTCCTACGTATAGAGATGTGCTTAGTACGAGGATGATGAACAGGGATTTTTGTGAGTGCAATAGCTCCAGTGTTATCACACATCAGTATTGTTGGAGTTTGTTGAACAAAACTTAGTTCACTCAACATACTCATGGACCAAATCAGCTCTTGAGTAGCAAGTGAAGAAGCCATGATTTCAGCTTCTGTTGTGGACAATGCTATTGATTTCTGCTGTTGGCTCTTCCAACTGATCGCACCACCACTCATGGTAAACAGGTAACCACTAGTGGATCTACTGTTGTCTAAATTGTTACCCCAACTAGCATCAGAAAAACCTTTGAGATTAGGTTTATATCCTAACTTCATATATTCCAAATACATACCTAGAGTCCCTTTCAAATACCTCAGTACTCTCTTGAGACATCTCCAATGCGTTGGAGTTGGACAATTAGTGTATTTGGCTAGAGCTCCCACTAAGTGAGCTATGTCTGGTCTTGTACAAACCGTAGCAAATATGAGTGAACCTAGTGCACTTTGATACAGGAACTGCAAGTCTTTAATGATTTCTTTGCTAGTTTGATCCATTTCCTTTTTTAACTTGCAGCCATGTTCCAAGGGAGTAGAAACAGGTTTTGCATCCTCCATCCTGTACCTATGTAGAACCCCCTCAATGTACTTGGTTTAACTCAACCGAATCCATCCTTCCTTTCGATTTCTGTCAATGTGGATGCATAACAGAAACTTCACTGGACCAAGTACTGTCATTTCGAAAATGGAGCAAAGATAAGAGATTACACTCTTCAGAGCTCTTACTCCTTTCCCCATCAACAACAAATCATCCACATAGACTGCTATGTAGAGTTCTTGATCCTTGTTGTAGACATTCAAGTCTGAGTGTGCTCTCTTGAAGCCTTGTATCCGCAAATAAACATCAAGCTTCTGGTACCAACTCCTAGGGGCTTGTTTCAGACTATATAGAGCTTTCTTGAGCAAACAAACTTTCCCATTGGAGGTGGAGTAACCATTTGGTACATCCATGTAGATTTCTTCCTCTAAGTCTCTATTCAAGAAAGCTGTCTTCACATCTAGTTGCTCTACGTCCCAATTATTCTGAGCTGCTAGAGCTAACAGCATTCGAATAGAACCATACCTTGCCACTTGAGCAAAGGTTTCATGGTAATCAACATCAGGTTGTTGACTGTACCCCTTGGCAACTAATCTTGCCTTGTACTTCAAAATCTCACCAGCAGCTCCTCTCTTCACCTTGAAGACCCATCTGCATCCAATAGTCTTTCTTCTTGGTGGAAGATCTACAAATTCCCATGTGCAATTCTGTTGTAGAGATTCTTTCTCCTCAAGTATGGCTTGCTCCCACTTCTTCCAATCTGATCTTCTTGCTGCTTCAACATATGATGAAGGTTCATCATCTACAGAAGCAGAGATGGATTCCTCCATGACAATATCATTTTAATGAGATACATTAACTGTATCTGAAGCAATCCCTAATCTATGAACTTGAGATTTCTGTCTGCTTGATCTTCTAGGAGCAATTTCTTGCTCCTCTAAAGAATCATCAATTCTTGGAACTTGAGCATTACCTTGCTTCCTTGTCCTTCTGATGTAAACCTTCATTGGAAAAGGCTCCAGTTGAGCATCAGGTAGATTGTCTATCTCTTTTCCCAAGTCTTCTTCAGATACCACTTCCTCTCCACATTCAGGATCAGGTATCTCTTGAGTGTACCATTGTGTGCTTGTGATGATGCTCCATCTCTATTATCAGCAGCATCTGTTAGTGGTAAACTCACAGGTATAGGAACAGATGAAATATCTACTGTTTGTGTGATACTTCTCTCATCTCTGTTTCTCCAAGTACTTTCCTCATCAAACAACACATCCCTAGAGCGTATGGTATGACCATCTTCTGTAGTTGAGTGTATTCAGCTTCTCAACTCTGTCAATCTCTCTACCCCAATGTGGGCCCATAACCTTTTGAAAATCAGTGTGAGAATGTGATCCATATAGATCATTTCTAGATGATATTCTACCACAGTAGGTCCTGTTGACTCCCTTCCAATTGCCATAGCTTGCCTACACTCAATCTAACCCTCAGGTAGATTTAGACAATGCTCTTGAGGTCAGAACTCTCAATGTAGCATTCCCCACCCTGAACCAAGCTCCAACTCAGTTAGATTGCTATCATCACCTTCACATCTCAGTAATCCGACAGTTAACAGGTGTGATCGGTACTTGAAGGAATGATCATTGGCAAGATGAATACTCTGACCTGATTGCTTTACTAACTGATCAGCAATATATACACTTCTCAGGTTGAGCTTTGAGTCTGGTCACACAAATTCGAAACCCTAAACCATGGTGGTTGGAGACTCCTTAGCCAGAAAGGTAACCCTATAAGAAAACCCTAAAGTAAATTTCTATTTACTGTCAGTCCAAATTTACACTTTACTTTTATTGAGTTACTAATCTGGTCTGACTCTGAGATTAATTCACAACAGCTTTAACTGGCGCTCCATCCCCCCTGCATTGCCATGATTGGATGAAGGCTGAAATATGAGTGCACATCTATGCTTTACTCCAGTATCCAGATCTTAAAATTTTCGTTCCCCCGGATGGTAGAGACATCAAATAAAGTTTTGAAAATCAGTGTGTGAATGTGATCCATATAGATCACTTCTAGATAATGTTTCTATCACAGCAGGTCCTGTGGACTCTTTTGCACTTGCCATGGCTTGCCTACACTCAATCTAACCCTCAAGTGGATTTAGACAATGCTCTTGAGGTCAGAACTCTCAATGTAGCACTCCTCACCTTGAACCAAGCTCCAACTCGAATTCAGCTAGATTGCTATCACCACCCCCACATCTCAGTAATCCAACAGCTCACAGGTGTGATCAGTATCTGAAGGAATGATCACTGGCAAGATAAATATTCTGACCTGGTTGCTTTACTAACTGATCAGCAATATATACACCTCTCAGGCTCAGCTTTGAGCCTGGTCAAACAAATCCGAAACCCTAAACCATGGTGGCTGGAGACTCTTTAGCCACAAAGGTAACCCTAAAAAAAACCCTAAATGAAAAACCCTAAAGTAAATTTCTATTACTGTCAGTCCAAATTTACGCTTTACTTCTACCGAGTTACTAATATGGTCTGACTCTGAGATTAATTCACAACGTAATGATTTGGAATTCTTTTGTGTCTCTCTGGAGTATCAATGACACATCCATCTGTTTCAAATCTGTGTCCTCATCCTTGGTCTCAGCAAGATTCGTATGGTGTGATTTATCAGGATTCCATTCCAATCTATTCTGATAATGCTGCTTGTCCTTTCATCAATAGTCATGTAGAGACTGCCCTGACTGACCTGACCCTGCTCGTCAGTGTCGCTACTTTTATGCTTGTTATACCTAGGGGAATTGTAGATCTTATACTCTGAAATGTCAAGACCTTTTACTAACACACACAGCCTACTCAGTAGTATCTATTTTCCTTGCTTCCTTCTGCCCTTGACTTCACATCTTTGTGTTTCTATTCACTCTTCGCGTTCTTGCCTTGTCTTGAGCAAGAATAAGAAGAGTATAGCACGGTGTTTCAGATCCTTCTTGGAACTAAGAATCGTAATCAGAGTCTCAAATCTGGGTGGGAGGGAGGCTAGCAAGTGCAAGATTAGTTTCTCCCCTGAAAAAAAAATATCCAAAGTTGATAATGAGAATTACAAAATATGCATATTTTGTAATTCAGCACAGTTTGACCACATTCTCTCTCCATCCTTGAAGTCAGATCTTTCGAATCTGTCCTCAGCCACCGCTTGGAGATGATCGGACATTCTTGTATGATCGTTCATAATCTGCCAAGCTGTCGATGCCAAAAACTCTCCCCTCTGAGTGTCAGTATAATGGATAATTTAAGCATATTTCTAAGTAAGCATTGTGGTTCGTAATACCAAGGTTTGCATGAATACAACTTCAGATCATCATTTATTCCCACACTCTAATTTTGCAGTGATCATTGAACATGGAATGCCCAGTGCCTGTAATCTGACGCACTGATGCTCAATCTCCCATTGAGACGAAAGGTGGGACGAAAGCCTGTTACGTCACCTGATCTGACAGAGTACTGAACCCTGATACAAACACTTCCACAAAATTCACCTCTCACTAGCCTAGGATCGGACTCCCTCTCACAAATCAGAAATAGCAGGGAAAGTAAAAAGCAGTCTTGAATTCACCTCGAGAGGAAAGGACATTGATAAGGAGCAAATGTTCAAGACCTTCTGAGATACAAATGTCCAAGATACTTAGTTGCAAGTTAGTAATGGAAGTTCCAGTGCCGGTAGGAGTTATCCTGTTGTGTAATTAGGTATGTAACCTGATACTTCGACTTCTACAGGTAAATTGAACTAAATGTATTGATGCAAACGAGCTAATGTAAGATAATGCGAACTGTACCGTCTAGTTATGAAAACAAAATATAATGTATTCTGCTCGTATGGAATTAAGGTTGAACAAATTCAGATAATTTAAGATCATAGTATTATAACTTTGTCTATTTTCAGGTGGACCCGGAAGGGGACTAATTTGAAACGCTTTGTTTATTTTGATATTCTGAACTTTGTTGCAGCATTTCATTAGGATGTCTCCTAGATGAATCACCAGCAGTGCCTGACCTCTCTATTGACTCTCCTGGAGTAGCCATAGCTTGCTACTACTCTCCCTTACCCTCAGGTGGGCTATGAAGAAAAACACTGAGATCAAACTCTAGATAGTACTCCCCACTCCTGAATTGAGACCAACTCGAAATTCAGCTAGAGTACTAACTCCACCCCCACTTCCGAGCAATCCAACACTCAAGGTGTGATCAATACCTGAGGCAATGACCATTGGCAAGGTGAACACTTGATCTAATTGCTTTACTAACAGACTAGCAATATATACACTTCTCAGGCTGAGCTTTGAGCCTGGTCACACAAATTCGAAACCCTAAACCATAGTGGCTGGAGACTCCTTAGCCACATGGTAACCCTAAAAGAAAACCCTAAATGAAAAACCCTAAGGTAAATTTCTATTTACTGTTAGTCCTGAGTTACTAATCTGGTCTGACTCTGAGATTAATTCACAACACTCCCACTTAATGAGGAGGCAGAAACAGACCCATCTCTCTTACACATTTCCTATGTTTCTCTTTTGAGAGAGCTTTGGTTAGCACATCAGCAGTCATGTCCTCAGTTGGACAGTAAACTAGTCTAACTATTTTTTCCTCTTCTTTCTCCTCAACAAATCTCCTACGTATAGAGATGTGCTTAGTACGAGGATGATGAACAGGGTTTTTTGTGAGTGCAATAGCTCCAGTGTTATCACACATTAGTATTGTTGGAGTTTGTTGAACAAAACCTAGTTCACTCAACATACTCCTAGACCAAATCAGCTCTTGAGTAGCAAGTGAAGAAGCCATGATTTCAGCTTCTGTTGTGGACAATGCTACTGATTTCTGCTGTTTACTTCCCCAACTAATAGCTCCACCACTCAAAGTAAACAGGTAACCACTAGTGGATCTACTATTGTCTAAATCGTCACCCCAACTAGCATCTGAAAAACCTTTGAGAATAGGTTTACATCCTAGCTTCTTGTATTCCAAATACATACCTAAGGTCCCTTTCAAATACCTCAGTACTCTCTTGAGACATCTCCAATGTGCTGGAGTTGGACAATTAGTGTACTTGGCTAGAGCTCCCACTGAGTGAGCTATGTCTGGTCTTGTACAAACCATAGCAAACATGAGTGAACCTAATGCACTCTGATAAAGGAAGTCTTTGATGGATTCTTTGCTAGTTTCATCCATCTCCTTCTTTAACTTGCAGCCATGTTCCAAGGGAGTAGAAACAGGTTTTGCATCCTCCATCCTGTACCTGTGTAGAACCCCTCAATGTACTTGGTTTGGCTCAACCGAATCCATCCTTCCTTTCGATTTCTGTCAATGTGGATGCCTAACAGAAACTTCACTGGACCAAGTACTGTCATTTCGAAAATGGAGCAAAGATAAGAGATTACACTCTTCACATCTCTTACTCCCTTCCCCATCAACAACAAATCATCCACATAGACTGCTATGTAGAGTTCTTGATTCTTGTTATAGACACTCAAGTCTGAGTGTGCTCTCTTGAAACCTTGTATCCTCAAATAAGCATCAAGCTTCTGGTACCAACTCCTAGGAGCTTGCTTCAGACCATACAGAGCTTTCTTGAGCAAGCAAACTTTCCCATTGGAGGTGGAGTAGCCACCTGGTACATCCATGTAGATTTCTTCCTCTAGGTCTCCATTCAAGAAAGCTGTCTTCACATCTAGTTGCTCTATCTCCCAATTATTCTCAGCTGCTAGAGCTAACAGCATTCGAATAGAACCATACCTTGCCACTGGAGCAAAGGTTTCATGATAATCAACATCAGGTTGTTGACTGTACCCCTTGGCAACTAATCTTGCCTTGTACTTCAAAATCTCACCAGCAGCTCCTCTCTTCACCTTGAAGACCCATCTGCATCCAATAGTCTTTCTTCCTGGTGGAAGATCTACAAATTCCCATGTGCAAGTCTGCCGTAGAGATTCTTTCTCCTCAAATATGGCTTGCTCCCACTTCTTCCAATCTGATCTTCTTGCTGCTTCAGCATATGATGAAGGTTCATCATCTACAGAAGCAGAGATGGATTCCTCCATGACAATATCATTCTGAAGAGATACATTAGCTGTATCTGAAGCAATCCCCAATCTCTGAACCTGAAATTTCTGTCTGATGGATCTTCTAGGAGCAATTTCTTGCTCCTCTAAAGAATCATCAGCTTTTGAAAACTGAGCATTACCATGCTTCCCTGTCCTTCTGATGTAAACCTTCATTGGAAAAGGCTCCAGTTGAGCATCAGGTAGACCGTCTACCTCTTTTCCCAAGTCTACTTCAGGTACCACTTCCTCTCCACCTTCAGGATCAGGTATCTCCTGAGTACCATTGTGTGCTTGTGATGATGCTCCATCTCTATTATCACCAGCACCTGTTAATGGTAAACTCACAGGTAAAGAAACAGATGAAATATCTACTGTTGGTGTGATACTTATCTCATCTCTATTTCTCCAAGTACTTTCCTCATCAAACAACACATCCCTAGAGCGTATTGTATGATTAGTTCTTGGGTTGTAAAGCAGGTATCCCTTCAATCCTTCTTCATATCCAATGAAGATAAGCTTCTTAGATTTCAATCCAAGTTTGCTCCTCTGCTCCTTTGGGATATGTGCATAGGCTGGACAACCAAACACCCTCAACATGGTAAGATCAGGTTTCTTACCACTCCATGCTTCTTCTGGTGTCATGTTGTTCAATGCTGTTGTGGGACTTCGATTTCTCAGATAGTTAGCAACCTTGATAGCTGCACCCCAAAACTGCATCTCAAGTTGAGCATGTTGTAGCATGCTCAGTGCCTTCTCTTGCAGAGTCCTATTCAACCTTTCAGCAACTCCATTCTGTGAGGGACTATCTCTAGCTGTCACATCTGACACTATCCCCTTGCTTTCTAGAAAAGCAACAAACTCCTTGTTGTTATACTCAAGTCCTCCATCAGATCTGAGTCTTCTCACCTTCTTCCCTGTCTGAGTTTCTACCATTGTAACAAAGACTTTGAATTTTTCAAGCACATTGTCTTTGCTTTTCAATAAGTACAGAAAACTCTTCCTACTCTTGTCATCTATAAAAGTGACATAGTATTGTGCACCTAGTAAGGACTTGTGAGGTATCTTACCACATACATCTGAATGTATGAGATCCAGTAGCTCCTCAGATCTGTGCAATGACTTCTTTGGGAAGGATGCCTTGTGTGACTTCCCTTGAGCACAAGCACCACAGAATGCAAGTGATCCTTTTGGCAACGTGAGTCCTCCCACCATTTGCTGTAAGAGTCTCATGTTAGACTCAGAAAGATGTCCCAACCTTTTGTGCCACAACTCCAGTGACTTTTCATCTGAGAGATAAGATTTCTCAGATTTCTTGTACTTCACCTCTAGCAATCTGAACAGGTTACCATCAACAACTCCATTGCAAACAACCTGTCCATTCTTCTCTATGGTGCAAGATTCCCTTCCACCCCAAAAATGTACATCAAAACCAGCAGTTGTGAGCTTGCTCACTGACATCAGGTTTCTGACAAAATCAGGTACATATCTGACTTTCTCCAATATCAGAGTATGCCTTTTGTCCTTGTTTTCTCCTCCAACAAAAGTCACAGGGACAGTTCCTACTCCAAGAATTGGAGATTCATCACCATTTCCACTCTCTACATATCTCAACACCTTCTTCATGCTCTCAAACAGATGACTCTCATAACTCATATGAGAGCTACAAGCAGAGTCCAAGTACCAACCAGGATATCTCACTTTCTCAGACTTCCTCTCAACACTCATGTTGCTAAAATCACTCTCTTCATCATCTGAAAAAAGTTCCTCAACCAAGTTAGCTCTCTCCTTCTTCTTCACCACTCTCTTGTGCTTCTCAGGTCTCTGATTAGCCTTGGAAGAATCTATGCTCTTCGTAGACACCTTTTTGCACTGGAAACTCAGATGACCTCTCTCACCACAGGAATAACAGCTCCGAGTCTCTTTGCTCTTCCCTTGTGTACCACTTTTCTGTCCCCACTTCTTCCTTTTGTCAGCAAGAAGAGCAACTTCCTTACTAGCTCTATCAAATCTAGTAGCAAATGTGACTATCTTGTTGTATGCATAGTCCCATGACACTTGTTCATCAGGAAGAGAATCAAGTGACAGAATTATGGGCTCATACTTTGGAGAAAGGCTAGCAAATAGATGTGCAACCCTGAAATGTGGAGGGATAATCAGACCTGACTCACCTATTCTAGTAAAGCATGAATGAAGCTTGGCCATGTGCCCTATCACATCATGATCATCATCATCAAGCTTCAAGGTAGACATCTCAGCCCACCTCAACCTTGCATCGGCGAATAATCCGATCTTGCTCACAGCTTTGAGCTTGGACCAAATATCCCATGCATATGGAATATCTTCCACCATCTCAAGGTTGGCATTGTTGAGAGTATCCTTCAAGAGCCTCAACGTGACAAGATGATTATGTTCAAACACCTCATCAGCAAAGCTCTCCTCAATGTTCTCAGGAGGAGAACTGCAATATCTCCAGTACCCATACAATTTCAAAATCTCCTCCATGTTCCGGGACCATCTTCTGTAGTTGAGTGTATTCAGCTTCTCAACTCTGTCAATCTCTCTACCCCAATGTGGGCCCATAACCTTTTGATATTCTGAACTTTGTTGCAGCATTTCATTAGGATGTCTCCTAGATGAATCACCAGCAGTGCCTGACCTCTCTATTGACTCTCCTGGAGTAGCCATAGCTTGCTACTACTCTCCCTTACCCTCAGGTGGGCTATGAAGAAAAACACTGAGATCAAACTCTAGATAGTACTCCCCACTCCTGAATTGAGACCAACTCGAAATTCAGCTAGAGTACTAACTCCACCCCCACTTCCGAGCAATCCAACACTCAAGGTGTGATCAATACCTGAGGCAATGACCATTGGCAAGGTGAACACTTGATCTAATTGCTTTACTAACAGACTAGCAATATATACACTTCTCAGGCTGAGCTTTGAGCCTGGTCACACAAATTCGAAACCCTAAACCATAGTGGCTGGAGACTCCTTAGCCACATGGTAACCCTAAATGAAAAACCCTAAAGTAAATTTCTATTTACTGTTAGTCCTGAGTTACTAATCTGGTCTGACTCTGAGATTAATTCACAACAGTTTAAAATCACATTTTTCTCCTTTTATTGACATCAAGTTCTTGCATAAAGGAGACAAAGGCTTGTGAGTAATGTTACTGATAGCTTATAGGCGAGTGGGATGGTCTAACAATTGCTCACACGAACAGGTCAAGATTTTAAAAGTATGCACATTCAACCAAGATCCTAACTTTATCAGTGTTATTCCCCGTGCAGGACGGTCCTAAATGCGCTCCATTCAGCAAGGGGATACCAGAGGCATCCTCGCACTTTTGTGACATCTATATGACATTGGCGGCAGATCACTTTTCTATCTGCAGACCAACTGATAGAGAGGATCAAAAGTACACACTGCTGATCGAACTTATCCGAGTTGTCCAAAGGCAAATTGAGGCATAAATCTAAACTTTAAATCACTTTGATACATGTGTTGTAAACTACGTAAATCTTTAACTTGTTCACTGTATATAGTTATATTTCTATTTCATTTGGTATCAGGATTCCGATCAAGAATAAATTTTTCTCTTATGGCCAGCCTTGATGTGTGTTATACATGGTTTGAAGACTTAGTATGTTTATGTAGACAACACAAGTAATGTCCATCCACCGTTGTTTTTTAAGCTTACAGGTCGAAGGTGGAGAGCATCTGACCTTGGAGGTTCCTGAGCTGCTGTTGGGAGTGGAACCTCTCTTGAATGAATTAGTTGAAAGGCTTCTGCAAGATCATACCTTCTTGGGACTTTCTGGTATGGTGGGAAGTGGCAAAACTACCATGGCGAAGCTTGTTTACAACAAAATGGTAGCTGATTTTGAGTACACCTGTTTTGTTGAGGAAGTAAGGGAGATGAACGGGAGGAGAGGACTGATGACGGATGAAATCTGGAAAAGTATGCGTCGTCATGGAGATTTAGTAAAAGCAAGCAGCTCTGGTAGATATGGATGGAGTTGCGTGATGGAGAAAAAACTACTACTTGTGTTTGACGGCATCGTGGCAACTGAGGACTTAGAACTTCTGGAGGAGGTGGTTCATTCCAATGCGTCAAAAAGAAGTCGCTTCATCGTGACGAGCCGCAGTGCTGACCTTCTGAGGCGTTTGTATGACATATACATTTGTCATATACCACTTCTAACGCATGGAAATGAGGTGAAATTATTCTTGACTCACGCAGTTCCTTCAAGACCAAAACCTCTAAAGCTTGACGAGAAAGTTGTAGAGGATATAGTGACAGCATGTGGCGGATTGCCACTAACTCTTGAAGTCCTGGGGCGGCATCTTCGAGAGATAGAGCCAGGGGGTTGGAAGGACGTTTCAAGAGCACTAAGAGATTGTTGTTCATCGCAG
This sequence comes from Marchantia paleacea, assembly GCA_014180765.2. Lineage (NCBI taxonomy): Eukaryota > Viridiplantae > Streptophyta > Marchantiopsida > Marchantiales > Marchantiaceae > Marchantia > Marchantia paleacea. The sequence goes on from MUAA02000018.1 coordinate 3,646,207, forward strand.
TGGCCTTTTATAAAGGAAGTGTGGTATCACCTGAGGTCCAGTATTGAAGGTTTAGGAGAAAAAGAGAAGGATATGTTCCTGGATGTTGCTACTTTTTTCGGAGATCACGACAGTCCATTTACAGCGCGAAATGTGCTTACGGCATGGTCGTCTTTCATCAAAGCTCCATATATGAGAGTGCAGATACTTGAGGACAGATCCCTACTCTACTACGACTCGCATGTACGTAGTAGTAGATTCCACGTACATGAGCATTTGAGGATATTGGGCACGATCATTGCACGAGATTCGGGGAGGATTTGCAAGGGGCGTCTCAATGAGTTTTCTGAGGCAGATTCGGATCGTAACGATGTGGGAAGCTTTATTGAGGTACATCATTCGTTTCTTGTTATCATTTTGATTTCATCTCGTTTTACGCTTAAATAACAATGAACAATGATCCTTCAATTTCTGTATTGTTCGATTCAGAGATAGTCATGTTTCATGCACAGGTCAAGACTAACACTCTAAGTACTCTCTCATGCACATGCACAATCAGTCATTTAGCCCATGTGAGTAGACATGAAAGTCATAGAAAACTTCATTCTAGCAAAGTAACAGAGTCAGAGAATCTGACTCCATGGATGTACAGGAATAAGTAGTATGAAGCACAGGTGGGGATCCGCCTTGGGAACCTGTCCTAATCCTAACTCTATATTTCGTTAACCTAATTAGGTTACTAATCGTAAAGAGACAAGCTACAATAGTTAACTATTAGGGTTAATTATAGTAGCTTGATTGTAAACACATTGCTTACAAGACAATACCTATAACATGATTTGGCTCCGGGGAGTCTCTGGATTTGTCAAACTTGATGCTACTATCAATATCAATAGATTGATTTTTCAGTACTAACAAACACTGCCCTAATGTTATTAAACTTGATTCTCTCCTGAATGAAATGAAAGTGCATCTGCACATGCTTGTTCCTAGCATGCATGACATGGTTATATGCAACCCAAATCGCATTCTGGTTGTCACACCAAATAACCATAGGAAGCTTTATAGTTTTCATCGAACTCGGGACTTCTCAGCCAGATAGTTTCACATACTACTCCAGGCAAAGCTTTCTCCTATGCCTCCGTTGAAGGGAAACGGAAAGAGTAACATTGCTTTGCTTCTTGCTTCTACGAACAACCACTCCATCATTGTTGAAGGAGGAACATATACTAAACCTAGAACTTTTGGTAGTTGTATCCCCAACCCAATCTAAATAAATATTTACTTTTGTGTGTGATCAATACTTGAGGAAATGATCATTTGCAAGGTGAACACTCTGACCTCACTGCTTTACTAACAGACTAACAATATATATACTTCTGAGGCTAAGCTTTGAACCTGGTCACACAAATCCGAAACCCTAAACCATGGTGGTTGGAGACTCTTTATCACAAAGGTAACCCTAAAAGAAAACTCTAGAGTAAATTTTTATTTACTGTCAGTCCAATTTATATTTTATTTCTACCGAGTTACTAATATGACTTGACTCTAAGATTAATTCACAACAAGATAGAAACATACTCATCTCATTTATATATTTCCTATACTTCTCTTTTGAGGATGATTTGGTAAGCAAATCATCAATCATGTCTTAGACATTAAATTATTTTTTACTCTTATTTCTCTTCAACAAATCTTTTATGAAGAGAGGTATGTTTAGCATGATGGTGAACAAGATTTTTTTGTGAATGTAATATTTCAAATGTTATCACACATGAATAGAGTATTGTTGGAGGTTGTCGAACAAAATCTAGTTCATGCAACATGTTCCTAGACCAAATTATCTCTTGAATAGTTGATGAAAAAACCTTGATTTCAACTTGTGTTGTAGACAATATTATTGATTTCTGTTGTTTGTTTCCCGAACTAATAATTTTACTACAGGAAATAAACAATTAAACACTAGTGGATTTATTGTTATCCGTATTGTCACCCCAACTAGCATCATAAAAATCATTAGGAGTAAATTCAGATCCTAAATTAGAATATTCAAACTAGATATCTTTAATATCTTTCAAGTACATTGGTATTCTCTAAAGACATCTCCAATGTGTTGAAGTTGGACAATTCATGTACCCACTTAGAGCGCTTATTGAATGAGCTGTGTCTTATATGATACAAACCATAATAAATATCAATGAATCTAGGGCAGTGTAATATAGGAATTGCAAGTCTTCAATGATATCCTTGCTAGTTTCATACATATCTTTTTTCAATCTAAAATCATGTTCCAAGAGAGTAGAAATTATTTTTGCATCCTCCATCATGTACCTATGTAGAATCACCTCAATGAACTTAGTTTGGCTCATGTGAATGCATCATTTTTTTCGATTTTTGTCAATGTGTATGATTAATAAAAATTTCTGGAACAATGTATTATGATTTCATATATGGAATAGAGATTACAATTTTCATAACTCTTACTCCTTTCCCATCAACAACAAATCATTCACATAAATTGTTAAATATAGTTCTTTATCATTATTATAAATATTCAAGTAAGAGTGTGTTTTCTTGAAATCTTGTATTTTCAAATAAACATCAAGCTTATGGTACAAACTCCTAAGAGCTTGCGTCATTTATATGGTACTTCCATGTATATTTTTTCCTCAAAGTCTCCATTCAAGAAACCTTTTTTAACATCTAGTGGTTTTACCTCCAAGTTAGTCTAAGTGCTAGAGATAATAACATTTAATTAGGACTATATTTTGCGATTAGACGAAAAATTTCATAGTAATCAACATCATATCGGCCATCCTGTCCCTGTTAATAATGGAAACGCTACACTTCTCAAGTACTAGGTTCCCGCCGCCAGCACCACGTTGTTGTTGATTCTATATTTACCTAATAATTTTGCATTGTATTTTATAATTTCACCGGGAGCTCCTCTTTTCACCTTGAAGATTATTGCATACAATGGTTTTCTTTTTGGTGGAAAATTTACAAATTTCAATGTGCAATTTTTCTATAGAGATTTTTTCTCTTCAAATATGACTTGCTTACTCTTGTTCAAATCGGATTTTTCTTTCGTTTCAACATATGCTCAAAGTTCATTATCTACATAGATAATGTCATGGACGAAATTCCATGATATTATGAATTTGTATATTTTGATAATCAATGTGTAATGTTTCTATCACAACAGGTCCTCTTGATTCTCTTGCACTTGCCATAGTTTGCTTACATTCAATTTAATTTTCAAGAAGATGAAGACAATGTTCTTGAGATGAGAACTCTCAATGTAATAATCACCACTTTGAACCAAGTTCCAATTCGAATTTAGTTAGATTTCTATCACCACCTCCACATCTCAATAATCCAACAGCTCATAGGTGTGATCAGTATCTGAAGGAATGATCACTGGCAAGATGAATATTTTGACTTGATTGCTTTACTAACTAATCAGCAATATATATACCTCTCATGCTTAGGGTTGAGCTTGGTCACACAAATCCGAAACCCTAAACCATTGTGGCTGGAGACTCGTTAGCCACAAAGGTAACCTTAAAATAAACTTCTATTTATTGTCAGTCCAAATTTACATTTTACTTCTACCGAGGTACTAATCTGGTGACTGTGAGATTAATTCACAACAGTATAGATATTTCAATTGTATTTGAAACAATCTCTAACCTTTGAACTTCAAATTTTTGTTTTTCGATCTTCTAGGAGCAATATCATATTCTTTTAAAGAATCATTGGTTCTTGGAATTTAACAATTACCAAATGTATCATGCTTCCTTGTCTATGTGATGTAAACCTTCATTAGAAAATGATCCAAATGAGCACTTCATAATCCATCTATCTTTTCTCTCAAAATCTACTTGAGGCACTATTTTTTCTCCACATTTAGGGTCATGTGTCTACTTAATGCCATTATGTATTTGTGATACAATCAATCTTTATTATCATCAGCACTTGTTAGTGGTATAAACACAATTATAGGAATATACGTAATAACTCTTGCATATGTGATATTTCTGTATGACTCATCCATATTGAATGATTAGTTCTTGGGTTGTAAAGCAAATAACTATTCAATACTTTTCATATCCATTGAATATGATATTTTTAGATTTAAATCCAAGTTTCTTTGGGATATGAGCATAGTTTGGACAACCAAAAATCATGAACATGAAAAGATTATGTTTCTTTCCTCTCTATGCTTCTCTATGTTTCTTTCCTCTCTATGCTTCTCTTGGTGTCATGGTTTTCAATGATGTTGTGAGATTTTGATTTTTTTATAGAAACCTTATAGTTGCTATGTGAACTTGTTTATCAAGTTAAGCATGTAGCATGTTTAATATTTTCTCTAGTAGATTCCTATTCAACATTTCAACAACTTTAATTTTTGAAATGTTGTCCCTAGTTGTCACATCTAACAATATCCTCTTGTTTTCATAAAAACAACAAACTCCTTGTTACACTCAAATCCTCTAATCGGATTGAGTCTTCTCATTTTCTTCATCAGTGTCTTAGTCCCTTCCATTGTAAGAAAAAACTTTTAACTCTTCAAACAAATTGTCTTTATTTTTAAACAAGCATACAAATTTTTTTCTAGTCTTGATGACGATTAAAAAGAATAATTACAAAAATTAATAATATTGTGCACTTTGCAAGGATTTGTGAAATATCTTATTGTATACATATGAATGTATGGGTTCCAAGAGCTTTTCAGATCTATGTGATGATTTCTTGGGAAAAGATGCATTGTGTGACTTTCTTGAACACAAGCATCGTATCCTAGTGATCCTTTTGGTATTATGAGTAATCTCCCCATTTGTTGTAAGAGATTCATGTTAGACTTAAAACGATGATTAAACTTTCTATGTCACATCTCCATTGTTTTTTCATTTGAGAGATAAATTTTCTCATGTTTCTTGAGCTTTAACTCTAGTAGTCTAAATTAGTTACCATGAGCAACTCTATTGCAAACTACTTGTTCTTCTCTATGGTGCAATACTCCCAATCTCGAAATGTATATCAAAACTTGCAGTTATGGAGGTGTTCATTAACATCAAGTTTTTGACAAAATTTAGTCATGGATCTACCTTTTCTAAGTATCCAAGTTTGATTTTTGTGCTCCTTTTTTCTCCAACAAAAGACAGACAAAGTTCCTATTCCAATGATGGGAAATTCATCACCATACCCACTTTCTATATATCTCAACACTTCTTCATGTTTTCAAAAATATGATTCTCATAACTCATATGAGAAATACATATTTGGTCCAAATTCCAACGAGGATATTTAATTTTCTCAAACTTCGCAAATATTGGAATAGAGCGCCCAGTGCTTAAATTTACAAGTACATAGTAATTGACTTTGAAGTTTATATTATGATTCTCTGAACGCAGGAAGCAGAGCTGACAAAGGTTGTGGCATATCGTTTGAAGATTACCTCAGAACATGCACGGAGGTACTCTGGAGGAGACCCTTGCCGAGATTGCATGATGCAAAAAATCTTCAAGCAACTAAGATCAATTCGTTATTTGGAGTTGCATTTGCAGCTTTCTAAATCATGCAAGAGATGCATTACAGGTGGAGGAGTTACTCTACCATCCACCCTAGTTATGCTTGCATTGGTCGGTTGTACTAAAAATCTCAACCTTTCACAAGAGCACCCTGGACAGTTAGTAGTATTGAAATTGTTGAATAAGAATCTTAAAGATCCTGAACTCGAAGGTACGAGAACGAGATCTGAAGAGGCGTTGGATGTGGAGAGTTTGGTTATTGATCGGGAGTCACTAGTCCTTTCCCACCTCCGTATATTGGCTGTTGAAGGTTGCGCACACCTAAACTGGTTGTCCGAAGCAATTAGCAGATTGGCAAAGTTGGAGGAGTTATCCATCAAGGAATGCATAGAAGTAAAAACATTGCCAGATTCATTCGAACATCTGTCAAATCTGGTAAGGTTGGATATTGAGCAATGCGTCCATTTGGAGTGCTTACCTGAATCATTTGGCAAACTGACAAAGTTGCAAGAGGTCTCCATCAAATTTTGCTATGATATGCAAACATTGCAGGAGTCATTTGCATCAGAGTTAGCTCTTAAAAGGTTGGATCTTGAGGGTTGCACCCGACTATCAAAACTGCCCCAATCGTTGGGTAGTATGAAGACGCTAGAGGAGTTATGCCTAAAGAGATGCTCCGGTTTAATAGAGCTACCGAAGTCAATTGGACAATTGTCAGCTCTAAAAAAGTTGAAAGTCGATGATTGCATCAATTTGGATGATTTGCCAGATTCATTGGGTGATATGATGAGCTTGGAAGAGTTAAGCTTGAAGAGATGTGAGTGTTTGAGAACATTACCAGAATCACTTGGGAGCTTATCATCCTTAGAGAGGTTGGATGGTGAGGATTGCATCAACTTGGTTAGTTTGCCAGATTCATTAGGTGAGATGATGAATTTGGTGGAGGTAAACTTGAAGGGGTGTAGGAGTTTGAGAACATTACCGGAGTCCCTTGGGAGCTTATCATCTCTAAAGAGGTTGGATGTTGCGGATTGTGCCAACTTGGTTAGTTTGCCAAATTCATTAGGTGAGATGATGAACTTGGTGGAGGTAAAATTGAAGGTTTGTAGAAGTTTGAGAACATTACCAAAGTCACTTGGGAGCTTATCATCTCTAAAGAGGTTGGATGTTGAGGATTGTGACAGGTTGGTTGGTTTGCCAAATTCATTGGGTGATATGATGAGCTTGGAAGAGGTAAACTTGAAGAGATGCTTTATGTTGAAAACATTACCGGAATCACTTGGGAGCTTATCATCTCTAAAGAGGTTGGATGTTGAGGGTTGTGGCAGGTTGGTTAGTTTGCCAAATTCATTGGGTGAGATGATAAACTTGGTGGAGCTAAACTTGGAGGATTGTAAGAGTTTGAGAACATTACCAGAGTCACTTGGGAGCTTATCATCTCTAAAGAGGTTGGATGTTGAGGGTTGTTGCAGCTTGGTTAGTTTGCCAAATTCATTGGGTGAGATGATCAACTTGGTGGAGCTAAACTTGAAGAGATGTAATTGGTTGAGAACATTACCAGAGTCACTTGGGAGCTTATCATCTCTAAAGAGGTTGGATGTTGAGGGTTGTTGCAGCTTGGTTAGTTTGCCAAATTCATTGGGTGAGATGATCAACTTGGTGGAGCTAAACTTGGAGGGTTGTAGGAGTTTGAGAACATTACCGGAGTCATTTGGGAGCTTATCATCTCTAAAGAGGTTGGATGTTGAGGGTTGTGGCAGGTTGGTTAGTTTGCCAAATTCATTGGGTGAGATGATCAACTTGGTGGAGCTAAACTTGAGGGGTTGTAGGAATTTGAGAACATTACCGGAGTCTCTTGGGAGCTTATCATCTCTAAAGAGGTTGGATGTTGAGGGTTGTGGCAGCTTGGTTAGTTTGCCAAATTCATTGGGTGAGATGATAAACTTGGTGGAGCTAAACTTGGAGGGCTGTAGGAGTTTGAGAACATTACCGGAGTCACTTGGGAGGTTATCATCCGTCGAGAGGTTGGATGTTGAGGATTGTGACAGGTTGGTTAGTTTGCCATATTCATTGGGTGAGATGATGAGCTTGGAAGAGTTAAGCTTGAAGAGATGCAACAGGTTGAGAACATTACCGGAATCACTTGGGAGCTTATCATCTCTAAAGAGGTTGGATGTTGAGGGTTGTGGCAGGTTGGTTAGTTTGCCAAATTCATTGGGTGAGATGATAAACTTGGTGGAGCTAAACTTGGAGGATTGTAAGAGTTTGAGAACATTACCAGAGTCACTTGGGAGCTTATCATCTCTAAAGAGGTTGGATGTTGAGGGTTGTTGCAGCTTGGTTAGTTTGCCATATTCATTGGGTGAGATGATCAACTTGGTGGAGCTAAACTTGAAGAGATGTAATTGGTTGAGAACATTACCAGAGTCACTTGGGAGCTTATCATCTCTAAAGAGGTTGGATGTTGAGGGTTGTTGCAGCTTGGTTAGTTTGCCAAATTCATTGGGTGAGATGATCAGCTTGGTGGAGCTAAACTTGGAGGGTTGTAGGAGTTTGAGAACATTACCGGAGTCATTTGGGAGCTTATCATCTCTAAAGAGGTTGCATGTTGAGGGTTGTGGCAGGTTGGTTAGTTTGCCAAATTCATTGGGTGAGATGATCAACTTGGTGGAGCTAAACTTGAGGGGTTGTAGGAATTTGAGAACATTACCGGAGTCTCTTGGGAGCTTATCATCTCTAAAGAGGTTGGATGTTGAGGGTTGTGGCAGCTTGGTTAGTTTGCCAAATTCATTGGGTGAGATGATAAACTTGGTGGAGCTAAACTTGGAGGGCTGTAGGAGTTTGAGAACATTACCGGAGTCACTTGGGAGGTTATCATCCGTCGAGAGGTTGGATGTTGAGGATTGTGACAGGTTGGTTAGTTTGCCATATTCATTGGGTGAGATGATGAGCTTGGAAGAGTTAAGCTTGAAGAGATGCAACAGGTTGAGAACATTACCGGAATCACTTGGGAGCTTATCATCTCTAAAGAGGTTGGATGTTGAGGGTTGTGGCAGTTTGCCATATTCATTGGGTGAGATGATGAGCTTGGAAGAGTTAAGCTTGAAGAGATGCAACAGGTTGAGAACATTACCGGAATCACTTGGGAGCTTATCATCTCTAAAGAGGTTGGATGTTGAGGGTTGTGGCAGCTTGGTTAGTTTGCCAAATTCATTGGGTGAGATGATAAACTTGGTGGAGCTAAACTTGGAGGGTTGTAGGAGTTTGAGTACATTACCGGAGTCACTTGGGAGGTTATCATCTCTAAAGAGGTTGGATGTTGATGATTGTGACAGGTTGGTTAGTTTGCCAAATTCATTGGGTGAGATGATGAGCTTGGAAGAGTTTAGCTTGAAGAGATGTAATTGGTTGATAACATTACCGAAATCACTTGGGAGCTTATCATCTCTGAAGAGGTTGGATGTTGAAGATTGTGACAGGTTGGTTGGTTTGCCAAATTCAATGGGTGATATGATGAGCTTGGAAGAGTTAAACTTGAAGAGATGCTTTATGTTGAGAACATTACTGGAATCACTTGGGAGCTTATCATCTCTAAAGAGGTTGGATGTTGAGGGTTGTGGCAGTTTGCCATATTCATTGGGTGAGATGATGAGCTTGGAAGAGTTAAGCTTGAAGAGATGCAACAGGTTGAGAACATTACCGGAATCACTTGGGAGCTTATCATCTCTAAAGAGGTTGGATGTTGACGGTTGTGGCAGGTTGGTTAGTTTGCCAAATTCAATGGGTGATATGATGAGCTTGGAAGAGGTAAACTTGAGGAGATGCTTTATGTTGAGAGCATTACCGGAATCACTTGGGAGCTTATCATCTCTAAAGAGGTTGGATGTTGAGGTTTGTGGCAGTTTGGTTAGTTTGCCATATTCATTGGGTGAGATGATGATCTTGGAAGAGTTAAGCTTGAAGAGATGCAACAGGTTGAGAACATTACCGGAATCACTTGGGAGCTTATCATCTCTAAAGAGGTTGGATGTTGAGGGTTGTGGCAGCTTGGTTAGTTTGCCAAATTCATTGGGTGAGATGATAAACTTGGTGGAGCTAAACTTGGAGGGTTGTAGGAGTTTGAGTACATTACCGGAGTCACTTGGGAGGTTATCATCTCTAAAGAGGTTGGATGTTGATGATTGTGACAGGTTGGTTAGTTTGCCAAATTCATTGGGTGAGATGATGAGCTTGGAAGAGTTTAGCTTGAAGAGATGTAATTGGTTGATAACATTACCGAAATCACTTGGGAGCTTATCATCTCTGAAGAGGTTGGATGTTGCGGATTGTGCCAACTTGGTTGGTTTGCCAAATTCAATGGGTGATATGATGAGCTTGGAAGAGGTAAACTTGAAGAGATGCTTTATGTTGAGAACATTACCGGAATCACTTGGGAGCTTATCATCTCTAAAGAGGTTGGATGTTGAGGGTTGTGGCAGTTCGGTTAGTTTGCCAAATTCATTGGGTGAGATGATGAGCTTGGAAGAGTTAAGCTTGAAGAGATGTAATTGGTTGATAACATTACCGGAATCACTTGGGAGCTTATCATCTCTGAAGAGGTTGGATGTTGAAGATTGTGACAGGTTGGTTGGTTTGCCAAATTCAATGGGTGATATGATGAGCTTGGAAGAGGTAAACTTGAAGAGATGCTTTATGTTGAGAACATTACCGGAATCACTTGGGAGCTTATCATCTCTAAAGAGGTTGGATGTTGAGGGTTGTGGCAGTTTGGTTAGTTTGCCAAATTCATTGGGTGATATGATGAGCTTGGAAGAGGTAAACTTGAAGAGATGCTTTATGTTGAGAACATTACCGGAATCACTTGGGAGCTTATCATCTCTAAAGAGGTTGGATGTTGAGGGTTGTGGCAGTTTGGTTAGTTTGCCAAATTCATTGGGTGAGATGATGAGCTTGGAAGAGTTAAGCTTGAAGAGATGTAATTGGTTGATAACATTACCGGAATCACTTGGGAGCTTATCATCTCTGAAGAGGTTGGATGTTGAAGATTGTGACAGGTTGGTTGGTTTGCCAAATTCAATGGGTGATATGATGAGCTTGGAAGAGGTAAACTTGAGGAGATGCTTTATGTTGAGAGCATTACCGGAATCACTTGGGAGCTTATCATCTCTAAAGAGGTTGGATGTTGAGGGTTGTGACAGTTTGGTTAGTTTGCCAAATTCATTGGGTGAGATGAAAAACTTGGTTGTGCTAAACTTTACGGGAGGAGTTTGAGAAGAAGCCGGAGTCACTTTTGAGCTTATCATCGTTAAAGAAGTTGGATGTTTAGGGTTGTGGGAGCTTGGTTAGTTTGCCAAATTCATTGGGTGAGATGATGAGCTTGGAAGAGTTAAACTTGAAGGGATGTTTGACAATCAAGATGTTGTCGAGTAACTTGGGAGGTTAGAGTGGAAGAGTTTAGTTTGAAGAGATGCTAGTGGTTGAGAACATTACCGGAATCACTTGGGAGCTTATCATCCTTAAAGAGGTTGGATGTTAAGGATTGTGGCAGGTTGGTTAGTTTGCCAAATTCATTGGGTGAGATGATGAGCTTGGAAGAGTTAAACTTGAAGAGATGCTTTGAGTTGAGAACATTACCGGAATCACTCGGGAGCCTATCATCTCTAAAAGGGTTGGATGTTGAGGATTATGGCAGCTTGGTTAGTTTGCCAAATTCATTGGGTGAGATGATGAGCTTGGAAGAGTTCAACTTGAAGAGATGCTTTGAGTTGAGAACATTACCGGAATCACATGGGAGCTTATCATCTCTAAAAAGGTTGGATGTTGAGGGTTGTGGCAGGTTGGTTAGTTTGCCGAATTCATTGGGTGAGATGATGAGCTTGGAAGAGTTAAGCTTGAAGAGATGTAAGTGGTTGATAACATTACCGGAATCACTTGGGAGCTTATCATCCTTAAAGAGGTTGGATGTTAAGGATTGTGGCAGCTTGGTTAGTTACTTGGGAGCTTATCATCCTTAAAGAGGTTGGATGTTAAGGATTGTGGCAGGTTGGTTAGTTTGCCAAATTCATTGGGTGAGATGATAAACTTGGTGGAGCTAAACTTGAGGGCTTGTAGGAATTTGCGAACATTGCTGGAATCACTTGGGAGCTTATCATCTCTAAAGAGGTTGGACGTTGAGGGTTGTGGCAGGTTGGTTAGTTTGCCAAATTCATTGGGTGAGATGATAAACTTGGTGGAGCTAAACTTGGGGGGTTGTAGGAGTTTGAGAACATTACCGGAGTCACTTGGGAGCTTATCATCCTCAAAGAGGTTGGATGTTGAGGATTGTGGCAGCTTGGTTAGTTTGCCAAATTCATTTGGTGAGATGATGAGCTTGGAAGAGTTAAGCTTGAAGAGGTGCAAGTGGTTAATAACATTACCGGAATCACTTGGGAGCTTATCATCTCTAAAGAGGTTGGATGTTGAGGATTGTGGCAGCTTGGTTAGTTTGCCAAATTCAGTTCGTGAGATGATGAGCTGGGAGGAGTTAAGCTTGAAGAGATGCAAGTGGTTGATAACATTACCGGAATCACTTGGGAGCTTATCATCCTTAAAGAGGTTGGATGTTAAGGTTTGTGGCAGCTTGGTTAGTTTGCCAAATTCATTGGGTGAGATGATGAGCTTGGAAGAGTTAAGCTTGAAGAGATGCTATGAGTTGAGAACATTACCGGAATCATTTGGGAGCTTATTATCTCTAAAGAGGTTGGATGTTGATAATTGTGCCAAGTTTGTTTGTTTTGGAACCACTTGGGAGCTTGTCATTTCTAAAGAGGGTTGATGTTGAGAATTGTGTCAAGTTGGTTAGTTTGCCAAATTCATTGGGTGAGATGATGAAGTTGGGAGAGTTAAACTTGAAGAGATGCTTTGAGTTGAAAACATTACCAGAATTACTTGGGAGCTTATTATCTCTAAAGACGTTGGATGGTGAGGATTGCATCAACTTGGTTAGTTTGCCAAATTCATTGGGTGAGATGATGAGCTTGGAGGAGTTAAACTTGAAGGCATGTGTGACAATCAAGATGTTGCTAGAATCACTTGGGAGCTTATCAAGTCAAAACACAATGGCCAACGTAGGTGATGTGTTATGTAGTAAGGTAACATCTATCACTCTATGTCTCAACTCCTTGTCCAATATCCAATACCAATATTGGACAACTTATGCCTATGTCACCCCATGGGTAACACTAATCAATTGACACATTCGAGTATAGACTCTCGAAGACTCTCCCCACTCTTTCATTGAAACTCCTTCAATCCTCGTAGTTTGTAAGGTCTCACCCCTTGGTAGTCTCTCCTCAATCGTGCAAAGAATTCCAGAATAGGGTTAGAGGTTGGGACCTCTAAACTCTTCGTAACTCGACTAGTTCCAATTGTATCATTAGTGCCAGGTACAGAGTATGAACTCACACCACCGAACACTATACCCGAAGTAATAGAAATGTAGTTTGGAGACCAGTATTGTCTCCAGAACTCAATCTCCTCAAGGTGTTCATGCCAGAACTCATGATAATCATCCATCATCGGACCCTCCAAATGTTGGGATAATCCTTTGCAAGCCATAAACGGACTAAACGACGTAAAGTTGAGCATCCGTTGTAAATCACACCATGAGTCAAACTCATGTATGAAGTCATCCCAACTCAATATTGCCAACTCTGCCCAAATATCGTCTGGTACCCTTGGTGGCCCCATAGATATCGCCCATGTCCCACAACAATGGTGTGGGTCCACACTTCAAGATATCACCAAGCTCAGCTTCGTCACTCTTTGAAACCAAATCAAAATCTTTTGTGAACCTCAAATGCCAAGGTTCATACCACACTCCGCTACAAGTGCACCCAATGCTAATCCGAACAATCTCTCCTTTGGAACCTTCAGAGAACTCCATTATGAAACCAATGTATCACCTCCACAACCGTACAAGAACAAGTCCCCAACTGGAAACAGAAACCGCAACATAAGGTATCCAAGGCACCACAAGAGCAACCTAAAACCTGACATCATCATAGGCTTTCATCTAGTCTACAGGTCCGCAAGTCCTCTCTAACTGGGGAGAAACATGGATAGTCTAACTGGTTCGCAAATCCAGCATCACTATCGACAGTACACATGAGCACTAACACTCCAAACAACAAAGCACCAACACAAACAAACATAGTGCACAAACATGAAGTAGAGATGGAGGTATATAAACCAAAAGAAATATAAATAACAATACTCCATCTCAAAAACATCCATCAAAGAGGTTAAACCAACCCAATCCGGACTAACATAGCCTCATAAAGGCATTTAAAAACACAAAAACTTAGTTTTGGAGATCTTTTGCTCTTCATATCGATAATTTGACACGGGTAATCTGGTTATATAAGGTGTTGTCTTATATATTCAAATTTTCTACCTAACGTCATTTGCTTCAATTTGCTATCTAACACAATTTTTTTTCGCAAACGGACACCGTTTGAAACTTCTATGTGACTCAAAAAATCTTCAATTCCAATTTTAGACCTCTAAACGTCAAAATTTCACAATTCTGACACTATCAGCCTTGTGCTTGACATCTCCTCCCCCGCTCAACAAACTTAACATCTTCTATCATCCCACCAAATTTCAGATCAAACGTACACTATATGATAATCTGATAGCCCGCTGCTGCTATTTTTGACCCGTAATCTTTTCTACTCTCAAAACGTCCACAAGGACACTCCGCTCATAACCATAGTATAAAAGAGATATTACAATCGAGCCAAACTTACTTTGTGCTTCAAAGACTCAAGTTTCTGCATTACCTACTATCCACCATACCCACATTCTCAAAGTCTCAACTTCTAAAACTACCCTCCAAGGAGCCTTAATTTGAACTCTACCCCTTGAGCCATAGGACTCCTAACGGGGCTGTCGGCTCTGACAGCAATTCCAATACGAACAGCGTTAACTGCACAATTGGCTCTAATGGTTGTATATGCTTCTGCATACGCGTACCTACCTAACTAGAGATGCCGTTGCATAAGTCGTGACACGGTAGAATAAACATGAGTCTTTGTCGCCCTCAACATTGTGATGGATGCTACTCAGACAATGTTGATGATTCAGTCTTATTTACTCCATCTCCAAGTACATCAACATTGGCTTGCATCTTTATCTCTCAAGTAGATCGTATAGGAGCCATGGATGAAGTTATCATTGCCTCACACAATGTGAATGACTGAGAAAGTCTAACTTTTCGACGAACCTCTTTTCTTTGTGGATCCTACTCCACGGATGCTTCTCTAGACTCAATAGTATGTGTTGTATTACGAGTCACAACAACTATGCATGATTGTGTTGCTGCGCACATGTACTTTACAACATCTCCATCATATTATGTAAAGTCATCAGTTCCAGAATTTGATCTTTGTTGGATTCTAACGATACTTGCTATCTTCTGCTCCAAATACTATAGTTGAGATGCCATGTTCACCTCATGATTAGCCTTATGGGCTAACACTTGACCAGGGGCTGATACTCTACCACCACCGTTACCACCTTGAACTCTTCTATGGACTATCATGGGATCTCTCTCTAATCGTAATTCTGTATGAAGATCAAAAGATCAATTAATCATGTGACCATATCTATGACAATGCTCATATGATTTTGATCCAACATGATCCACTCTTTGACTTTAAAGACAATCTTTCTAGTGATGAGATCCATCACATGTCCAACACTGTTCTAACAATTGACTGTTGACCGAAAAAGATGACAGTTGTTTCGATCATTGTCACGATCGAAACATCTCTAGTAAGGTAGTTGCGCATATGCAGGAGCAGATACAGTAGTTAGTGCCGTTCGTACTGGAACTACCGTTAGGACCTACAGCGCCGTTAGGGGTCCTAGGGCTCAAGGGGCAGAGTTCGAATTAATGCTCCTTGGAGGGCAGTTTTCAAAGTTGAGCCTTTGAGAGTGTGGCTGTGGTGGATAGTAGCTAGTGCGGGAACCTTGAGTCTTTGAAGCACAAAGTTGGTTTGGCTTGACTGTAATCTCTCTTTTATGCTATGGTTATGAGCGGAGTGTCCTTGTGGGCATTTTAAGAGTAGAAAAGTTAGGGGGGCGATTGTGGTACACTTGTGTTGATGTATGACGATCTATGTGTTGTGATGTTTGATGTGACATCGATGTATGTTGTGATGCGTTATGTATGTGCACGACATCATGCACCTTCACCACTCTGTCTAGATGGTTGAAATTGTCCCACAAGTCTACCATAACCACTCCACTAGTAACGTGAAGGAGTTGATGAGATTGGTAAATTATTGTTGAACCCAACAGTCATCCCTCTCTCTTCTTGCATGTTGAGCTCAATAAGCATAGCAAGATAAAACACAATGGCCAAAGTAGATGATGTTTCATGTCTCTCACTCTACGTTTCAACTCCTTGTCCAATATCCTAGACCAATAGTGGACATTTTGTGCCTCTGTGATCCCATGGTAACACTAATCAACCGATGCATTCAAGTATAAGTCTCCGAAAGACTCTCTCCAGTCTTCCGTTGGAACTCTTGCAAGCCTCGTATCTTGTTAGTCATCATCCCTTGATAATTTCTCCTCAACCATGCAAACAACTCCAAAATAGGGTTAAAGGCTGGGACCTTTGAACTCTTCCCAACTCTACTAGCTCCAATGATATAATTAATGCCAAGTATCGAGGATGAACCCTCATCACCAAACATTGTATCTGAAATAATAATGATGAAAAGGAGTTTGTAGTATTGTCTCTAGAACTCAATCTCTTATGGTGTTCAAGATCAAAACTCATGACAATCTTCCATCAGCAAATCCTCCAAATGTTAGAGTAATCCCTTCCAATCCATTAACGGACTGAACAAAGCTGAGTTGTGCATCTGTTGTGAATCACTCCTATATAAAGTCATCCAACTCAATGGTACCAACAATCCTATAAGTATGGTAAACTCTTACGCAGTCTTTCATGAAAATGTCGAAGTCGGTGTTCATAGCTCCATATAACTCCAAAGCTAGAGGAATAAAGAGATGATCTTTTTGCATACCCCTATACTTGGAGACTTTGGTGGTTGCCGGTCCACTCGCCGTCCATCATGTAGGATGGATGATCACCCTCTCTGGAACTGTATCACGAGTAGGATCAGTGACCATTACGATTGTCATAATTCCTAGTATTCTTGAATCAAGTTTAAATCTACCCTAACTCTAGTTGGCTGCAAGGCATACCAATGGTCCCTCCATGAGAGGTATCCATCCTATTGTGTCATTGCAAACACCACATCCCTAATGACATCATGAGTGACTATCCTCTGCCTCCGAATGGGCCATAAGTCATATGAACACATGCTGCATCTAAAGTGATACCCATTCAAATGTGAGGAATGAAGATGTACATGGATTGACCAAGCCAAGACGGAATCTCATCGTTGTAGAGAAAGTAGCTGGTGCAAGTTGGAAAGCCCTAATTATTGGTCAAGCCAAGATCCACGAGCTTGCATCCTTACTAGAGCAAAAGTGTAGACGAGCTCTAGTAGTATGACGAATGGCCGGATCCACTCAGAGTGAATGTAGAGCCTGCTAAAAGCGTCGGTCCATCAAGGTAGACTGTAGATCTCTAGTCCAATTGGTGGCCAAAGAAGAAAAAGATGGGAGCTCATGTCGTGACTCTAGGTATAAAACATCTATCATATATCGCAATTATACCTTTAAAGAAATGATCCCATATCCACGTTCCTTGTATATATCTCAAGGATGTGCATATCTACAATCACAAATTGAAAAGATAACAAATGTGTCGAGAGTGTCCAACTAGGCAGAAATGCTATAGGTGCAATCTCATCCATCGATAATAAGCCTACCCTTTCACACAAAATCAGCAAAGATGTATGTCTTCGTGCCAAATATCTTGTCACACACTCAAAGATCCTTGGTCTGATGATGTCACCAAACACATCCATGATCCTCCTATCAAAGGGTGTCGAACGTGATATGAATGTAGATGAAGTAGGAATTGTGCAAAGAAGATAGATGGATCGACGAGCTATACTAGATGAGAGTATATTGAATGTGTAGGATCATACTTAGAGGTTTTGAGACTGTTTTTTTGTTTTTGGAATAAAAACGAACAATATTTGGATGAAGTCTGGGCTGCCGAATACGAATATGTGAAATAAGTACAAAGATGGCCAAGACGAATGAGTTGTTAAGGAATGTCTGAAGCGTCGAACGGATTAGGGCAGTTAGTAACAATATCAACAAGTGCAACGAGCTGCGGAGGAGCAAGCACGAGCCGACAAATCAAGTCGACGAAATGAAGAGGAAATCGGCCATTCGATGGAGGGCTCGTGAGGCTATTCAATTTCCTGTGAAGAAGATGCCGACATGAGTATATCGACCTTTGGTGCCAAAGCCAGAGTGATCAGCTGGAGAATTAGTACGATTGAAGAACTTGGGCGGAGAGTTCTTGGCATGGCGTTGGGACTATGTCTGCCCAGAATTGTGCGAGGAAGTTTGAGCTAAGAAGACTACCAACCCAATAGGTTGGAGACGGCATCCAGATTCGTGGGATGCGTTGCTGTGGGAAGAAGCCTTAGGAAGAGATTACTCGAAGCAGAAGGATGGAGTCCACTAGGAAGGGTCGGCGATGCATACTGCATTCACCTTCGACGAGACCAAGTGGTTTGACCCCAGAGAAAGGAAGGGAACAAACGGCTTCAAGATTGATCTTATTCGAGACGACTTCTGATGGAAGATCATGTATACTTTGAATCAACTCTTCTCACCACAACGAACTACTTATGTAAGCATGCATAAGGTGAGAATAGTGGAGGGATTCGTCGGCGGATCGATAAATGTCAATTGGGGAGAGATCTTCGCTCGCAATGTGCAAGCAATGGGACAGAGGCTGCGAGCGGGAGAGAAGGGAGTAATCTACATCTCTTCATTCTTGGTGCATATGTATTCGCGCATGGGGTGGTTGACGCCACAGGAGAGGAGGCGCTATCAAGTGAATGTGGTCAGCAATCTCGGTGGGCCAGTGACGAGCAATGGCAGTAGTGGATCGACAAGAAGTGTGGGACGCCACCAAGATGATGATGTGCAGTCGCCAGTGAGGCCGACTCAGAAGGAGATACCTTCGGAGGCAAGGTCGAAGGCAAGGAGAGACGCGGAAGAAGCAATATTCGGGAAGGAGGACTCTGTGGGGATCACAGAGAAGAGAAGTCCAAGTGTGGAGATAATTGCGGAGCCCAGCAGTAAGAAGCGGAAGCTGAAGGAAATTGCTCAACCAAGAAGTCCAGTATTGAAGGCATCGAGGCCTAAAGTAAAAGCAACCAAGGTAACAGTAGAAGAGCCGCTTTCTTGATTGTTACGGTTTGGTAAACCGAAAAAACGTGGTGGTGCCAATTCTGATGGAGCTGAACGAGATGGGAGGCAGTTACATTCAAGGGTGGAATCCACAAGAAGACGGTTACATGGAGCTGATTGAGTTGCCGAACTGCACTGCTCGAGGGAAGAAGGATCATGCAGACACTATAAAGCAATTGACAGAATCAGTGGAGCGTCTGGAGAAACAGAAGGAGGTAGCACAGGAAGCTATCACGGTGAAGCAGACCTAAAGTGAGGTCTGTAAGATTCGAAGCGTGGAAGTGAAATTCGTGGAGAGGGAGAATGAGAAGGTTCAACAGCAATTGAAGAGGGCGAAGCAACAATTGCATGAAGTTGATGTTGAGAGGCCGGCTAGATTAGAAGATTTGGCGAGTAGATGCTCGCAATACCTTTTTGCTCGGTGTGACGATGTGGAGGCTGAAAGGTTGGAACGTTTGACAGTGGCAATGAACACCCCTTGCGATTCGAAGGATCGAAGGAAGGAATGTACAAAGCCATGGGACGTGAATGCCAGGAAGCGATGCGAGTCCATCGAAAGGAGATCGCAAAAAACATAAGGGAGTTGCAAGTGAGCGTTGATGCTTTCGCATTGAGGGAAGAGATGCCATCGAAGGGATCAGCAACTTTCCGAAGAAGTAGTCGGGCGCGATCCGTGTAGGCGACGATTAAGAATAGGTGCGAGTAGATTGTATAAATAGGAGTAGTGTTAGAGTAGGATTATCGCTTTCTTTACAAGTGTTCATTGAGAACCGTAATTGTAGTCAGGGTAGAACGAAGTGCTCGAGAAGCTGTTGAAAGTTACGTTCGATTGGCCTTGACTAGTGCGTGATACCTGTGAAGATACCCGTGTATTCGTCCATGAGCCATAGTCGGATTCACTTCACAGTAGAACTTCATCGAGAACATCGCCTCGTCGACAACTTGTAAAGGAGTGATCAAACTCCCATCAGTAAATCTGGAGTGAAATTTCAATTACATGTGTAATTCTGTGCAATGTAATGGATGGGTAATGGTTTATCAATTTGGCTGAGTGGTCTTTGACTACTTCGTCACAGCACTCTTCGGACTGTGAATGTCCAGAGTCTTCAAAAGAAGCATAAACACTCATATTCGTTGCTGACAAAAAGATAACACCTCATTCCCTTGGGAACGAATTGTAATTCTGTACAAATGGCAAAACCTTTGTGTAACTTGTCTGTTACAGAATGCAACATGTGCATTCACTAGTAGAGGAAGGTCATCTATATGCAAAATATCCTCGGCAAGTTCAACGTCTAGGTAGTGTGAGATAAAATTCTTGGACCCTACTTGCACTCATAGTCGTCTGTCGATGTCATACATCCCTCTAGAAGCTGGAGCTGAGGAGTATTGCCCAAAGGAGGCCAAACCCTACACTTTAATACCTTGACTCTCAAGCATACAAGATGAATCTAGGTAGTCAAGTTATCAAAGGTTTGGCTAATGTGGTCTATAGCGTACACAATGTGTGTATCATCTGCTAAGGAGGTGAACACATAACCTGGCATGGCCAAAGCAGTAGACAAAAGAGCTCTATAATGAACCATGACAAATAGACATTCTCCCAAAAGATCTCCTTGTCGAGTACCAGCAGACGGATTGTAGAATAGTGATCCCTTCATAGAAAAAGCCATGCTAATAAAAAAGAGAAGAATGTGAACCGTAGAAAGACTGTACAAAAGAAATGAGACTCGATAAAGGTCCATCAGTCTCTCTAAGCTCTCTAAAAATGGATGAATGTGAGACATTATTAAAAATATTCTCAACGTCTATCTGCAAGACAACCCAATCTGAATGGATATCTAGAAGTGCGCTACTACCCAACGATACCACCTCACAGTCTCCTCGTGTGGCGACTCCAAACTAGTGTAGACAATGATGTTACTGGAAGTGTGAACCATGTTGCAAGATCACGGTACAACCAATTAAACGCAATAAGACCTCCCCAAGAGCAATCGGTTTGATGCCCCAAGTGTCCTTCTCCATCGGGAAAAGTCGACTAGCACCCAACACCTTATTAATTGACAGCAGAATCTACCCTCTCGCAATTGATGCAGCCACACGGAATAATTCTGTGAAACCACTAGAGGGTCATCCGCCTAAAAATAATCTCGAAGATGTTCATGTACCATCCCTAACAAGCCATCTGAGGATAAGCGTAGAATTGTGTATAGAGAATGGGCAAATAGTGATATATCAAAACATAATGGCTTCTCTGGCTGATACTCCAAGACCTCTAATGATATCTCCTCGTCCATGGATGGATGTAAAAGGAGTAAAGAGGAAATAGCCTCCTCAGTAGGATTAACCATAGACAAATGATGAAGGGCAAGTGCGGCCCTACTTTACTCGCCAACATGCCCAAAGATCCTACACCTTTGCAATCGAGCCAAATCAAAGATATCATGTGGTTGAACCCGACTACTAACTTATGTGTTCCAAATAGACTCCTCTTGTAAAGTAGTACAATCTCCTACTAAGAATTTCCAAAATCTAGCTACCACCTCCCTATGTCCAACACGCCCCGCTTGTATAACGTAGACACCATTGCAAAAATAGGAGAAACAAAAACCACACTAACAATGGGATCACGTGTCAACCAATCGAATGGTAAATAAAAAACATGTCTAGCTTCGTCATGGAGTGCATGAGGAAGCCTATGGAATAAACATGGACATGGGAAACTAGTCTCGAAAAGCCCTAGAATAGAACATGCATGGAAAACTAACCACTCCCACGACCCGATCGGTATATCTAGAATGATCAATGAAGGAATCGATGTAGTCTGCGTGTTCCCTAAAGTGACAAATGTCATTGTCGATGTGATCATCCCAAGTGGTCCAATCATAATCTTTGTGCATCTTTCTCACGTGGGTCTTTATTCCTTACGAGATAAAGAGATAATGACACACCGGATATGGTGTATCACACACTGCTTTTAGCGGCCCCATGTGAAGCTATAGCTAGCACAAAGAGAACGATAAAAACACCGAGCACTCCATCATGTATCTCGTTCCACCTGCGGAATCACAACCCTTGACACCCCACCTCACATAGAGAAATGTTAATTGTGAAAACCCTAAAATCTAAAAACACTCATAACTTTTTATTTTGATATCCATAATTTTCCAACAAGTACCCAATAGAACCAATGTAGGAAATTGAAGTCTTTGTGGTACTCGGGCACTGTCTAGATCCTGGTTAGGCATTAAAGCTAGTGTGCTATTGGTTAGTGTCATTATTTTCCACTTTCCATTCAACTACATTTCTACACTTATGGTTTCTTGAATACTAGCCTTCGGGCTGTATCGCCCTATGAAA
Source organism: Marchantia paleacea (assembly GCA_014180765.2). Taxonomy (NCBI): domain Eukaryota; kingdom Viridiplantae; phylum Streptophyta; class Marchantiopsida; order Marchantiales; family Marchantiaceae; genus Marchantia; species Marchantia paleacea. The sequence continues at coordinate 3,668,481 of MUAA02000018.1, forward strand.
AATACATACACACTATTGATTTTGGAGTCAAGTGAGAGTTACACGTATAGAGTAACTTATGGGCTGAATCACAATGTACAATTTTCAATTCCTTAAAAGTCTACTATTTCCAAAGTAGAGATTGCACACCTCTCACTTTGCTGCTTTCATTTTCACATCAAGGAGTTTCAACTCTTACCATATAGCAAAACTCACTCAAAACTTTAAAAATAATAAAATCAATAATATTTTTCAATATTATTCTCTATAGTGTTCAATTTAGGTACCAATGGAACCTAAATTGGAAGACGAAAAGAATTGTCTATTCACTCTCCATGTTGGGCGAAGCATAACTTTGTTGGGCGAAGCATAACTTTGCAATATGATAAAAAAATATCTCATCTTTCTACCCCAACTCTCCTCTTGCACTCTCTCCATCCGGATCAACCTCCTAAATACTTGGAAATTGTGATTGATGAATCTTTTGCTGCATCATATCCTTATTGTAAACATTTACTCTACCGCACCCATGGCATGGAACTCTTATGGGTAGAGGAGGTTGTCAATGAACTGTCCGGACTGGTGAATTTCTCCAAGTGAGCAGCAGCGGTGCTAGGAAGATAGAGATAGCCACTTTTGCTTGATCATAGCCTAGTTCCATAATTTACTCCATTGTACTCGCACATGCCTGAACTGGCTCCAAGTTACAATGAACCGATGATAATCTGATGTGATACTAATTATAATAACAAGAGGATGGTATTGAAACTGGGTGGGAAGGTACGGAGGAAAACTCATCCGGCAGATTGGTGGTGCATACTCGCGGTTTCTAGGCTCATGATCGGAGAAATTTTCTCTCTTCCTTCCTTCCCAATTATTTGTCCATCCATTCTATTCATTCCCTCGAATATAATAGCTTGTTACACCAATTAAATCAGGTCACATTTTTTACGTAAAATACAAGGATGGACGGAAAATCTAATTTTGGACGAAAATACCAACTACATGTCTCATAACTACACTAAACAGCGTTCATGCTGCACGGTCCCGCGCATTAAAGACGGGAAAGAAAGGTAAAACATCTTTCAAAACTGAATAACCTACAACTTATGTGGGAACTCCCTCACAAGAAAATGGGGGTGTCAACCATAAACACTCTAATTTGCCAGAGGAAGAGGTGACAACTTTAGTCACGCTGCCAATCGACAAACAGGAAGAAAAAAACATAAATTGCAAAAGCCTGTGCACAAGACATGAGTTATACTTTGTTCAGAGTCGTAGTCAGCGTGAATCGATGTCTACTTTTTTGTCACCTTCCCTCGAGACCATTCGCTGAAAAAGAATCTATCCATGTTAGATGCTACAGTTTTAGTGAAGAGCTCTATAACTCAGACATGCCGCAAGACAGTAAGTTTGGCACGCGTGACGGCATCTGAGAACCGCGACTTTGCACCACCAATGTGCCAAGTGAGTTTCCTGCGAAGCTTCCCATCCAGTCTCAATCCCAGCCTCTTTGCTGACCTGAACTCGAGGCGTTGAATTGTCAGCAATCTATTTATGATGAATTCTCACAAACATTGTGCGTTCCTGAGGTTCCTTCCGCTCTGCATTTTGTTCATTTGATCTTCCACTCTGGGTCTCATCCCAACACACATTCTCTGCTCTTTCAGAATCCAGTTTGTTGGATCTTTTCTCTCCTCCTGTAACAAGAAACAATGAGGAAGGCCCAATTTGAACCCCGAGGTGGGACGGAGCCTAAGAAACCCAGACTGACTGCTGCAGATTCTGATGCCCTGGGGTAAGTCATGCACAGACATAATCAGGCAAGATACTACCTCCGATAGTTGATCAGCGATTTTTACATGCTGAAAGAGGAATGCTAGATCTACATGTTTTGTCCAATGTGGACGACAGTCTGTCCACAACGATCAAATTTCCTCTGACAATTTGTCAACAACTCCAGACGGGAAACAGAAAAGCCGGAAACAGAATCAAGCATGCCATCCGATGGGTTTCACCGTCTGCCAGAGGATGAGATGAAGGTAACCCATAACCTTCAATTTATTCTTCTATGTTCCAAATTACCTGATTGCACTTGCAGAACCGCCGGCCAGGAAGTTCGCCTGATTCATAAGCAACACGCATGGTTCGCCTGATTTATGTAGAAATATGCATCAAAATGGGGCTTTACAATCATATTGGACCAAGCGATCAGGGGTCTCGTGGTAGCACCGTTGCCTCGCTCCAACCAGGCTTGAGTACGAGACCACGTTGCGCACACTATGGGTTAAGAGACCTCGTGGATAACGAACTCGGCACCCGTTTGCTTCCCTGCAGGAAAATGCAAGTGATGCAGTTGGCATGGAGTTGCTCTGTAACATCGAGAATGTCCAGGTAGGAATGTGCTCACAAATTCAGGAGAGTCCTATCTAGCTCTGCCTTTGCCACAAAAATCACAGGCGACTCCTACGACCTGATGTCCACCAGTATCTCATCACAGTTGTACAAAGTCATCGTCAGACCACACAACGCGAAATGCACAAACTTAAAGTGTCTCACTTGGCAGAGGACTTCAAGTTCTCATATTTATTCGATCTCAAACTTGACGTGGGATTGTAATGGGCTACATTAGAATTGTACAAGGCTGGTCAGATCTTCAATACCGGGGAAACTGAGATGCGATGACCAGATTTTGAATATTGAGTGTTTAGAGAAGAATCGCTAAATTTTTTAACAATCCGTTTGATCGAGCTTTTGTAGGTTAGAGTCAGCAGTGTAAGTAACGAGTTGACCAAGATCGGACGAGATGTGTAAGGAGAACTGTTCAAGATTTAACGGCTAGCCATTCTTTCTCGCTGCTGACCATCAACTGGAAGATATGAGAAACCAAGGATACACGTTTAGGATGTTAAAACTTACACCTTTTCTCTCTGCCAGGGGCGGCCGAAGGTCGAGACGAACGGTTCGTGCCTGGGGTCACACAAGGCCGCAAAAGACTCATGTCATGCAAGGCCGCAAAAGACTCAATCGCAGGAGCAAAGGTATGGAAGCTATCAACCTTTTCAACAGTAACTTCTGATTAGATTTTTCTCAGAACTTCAATCATTGTGTTCATTGTGTGGGGTTCTCAACGTCTTTCTATTCATTTCTGAATTTGGGCATGATGTCTTACTCCATTTGTGGATAGTTGCTTTGTTTATTACTATTATGCCCTGTTATGATCACCTTCATTTATTCCAATGGGAAATTTGTGTATACTTGATCCAAATCCTACATTTCTAACATTATATCGAAGTAAATATGTTATTTAATGAAAATTTTCAAATTTGAACTTAACGTTAGTAAAGTCTCCTATTTAAGAGACATCATTTAACCCATTTAGATATGCAGGACTTGATAAGGAATGTACGATATATGTGTAAGAGTGCACTTTTGCACATTGTGCTAATATAGTTTATAAGCATTCTGAAGAAAAAACGATGCAAATAATACTTTCAGGTGCGGAAAGCAAAAGGAGGAAGAAGCACAATGTGCATCGAGCAGTTTTTCCTGTCGAAATGAGTTCCAAGACAAGGAGTTTAAGGTACTGTAGTTTTTTAAAACCAAACTCTTAATGGAATCCGTACGGTAGCATCTTTTGAGCACCGCTGACTTAACTGATAATAATAGACCAATTGAGATTGATGATTGAAGCATATTGAAGCTCAGATTTTAAACAACTGCCATGGATTATATATCGTTTTGAATTCTCTATGGTTTCTCAGATGACCGATTGTCTCTTCAAGCTGTACGAAAAGTCTCCCCCGGGCCAAACACATATAGATATTTTCTTCTTTCACGGACTTCAGTTTGAGCCGATGCCTCACCTGAGTACCTGGACAAGTAGTAATGATGCGAAGCTGATATGGCCAAAAGAGTGGCTCCCCCATGACGTTCCTCATGCGCGAGTCTTTTCCGTTTCATACGACGGCTGTGTAGAGAAAACTCCTACAACGGGTAGGATGGACCTCTTGGCGATTGCCGAGAGTGTGATGTCGGACATACAATTGGTCCGAAAGGGCACTAATCATCCAGTAATTCTAGTTGGTCACAGCATTGGTGGTCTTGTAATCAAGAAATTATGCGTGCTCGCTTCCCAAAAGAAAGACCAATATGCCAGAGATATAACCACGTTTCTTGACAGCATTGGAGGTTTCTTGTTTTATGACACACCCCATATGGGAATGGAATGGAAAGACCGCGGAGAGGATATCAACAACAGTCCACTTGTGAAATTGACAATTGAACTAGAAACAGATGCAGCAAGACTTCACGAAGAATTTCTCAAACTTTGGAGAAGTAAGGATCATCAGTGGCAGATACGCGGGATCGGAGCAAAGCATGTAAGCACTAAGGTTCTTTCAGAATCTTGAATTTATGTACTTTTGAGTGGATATTTAAAGAATTCTTCGACCCTTAGTAAAAAGAAATCGATGATTACAACAAATGTGCAGTCACGTCACCCTAGTGTATAGTGGCTGAAGATCTGGATGGTTCTACGAAAACAAACACAAATTTTGCCACCTTAGCTGGAGTAACATTATCTGAACACACCTTCAAGCCCTCTTCTGAAACTTGAGTGTTCCTTTGTCTTTGCAGTGTGCCCGAAAACCCGTCCTTCTAGTAAAAGAGTCGTCTTCGCGTTTTGGTGACAGATACTTCACAGTTGATTCAGATCACTTCTCTGTTTGCAGACCTCGAGACAGAAAGTCAACAAGCTACCAACAGCTCATCAATCTTATTGAAGACGTTAAATCTCACAAGCAATTTCAGGTACCAAGCATCCATTATTTTTGATAGTTGTGCTCTGTTTTGTGTGATTAAGGGCATGTCCCAAACACACCTGACACCACGGGTTGATTCATACCCCATCGTTTTGAATTACCATACACTAACCAAACATGTTTAGACCCAAGAAAATTGGCCAGTCGTGGAGTTTACAAGGCAGCAATTAATGTGTACAAGTGACCGAAGTCTTAGTATCATCTCATTGGAGTTATACTAAAAAATTGGTTTAGTCATCCATGTGAAAGTGTTACTAAGTGAAGTTTACATGGCAGCAATTAATGTGTACAAGTGACCCGAGTGTTGGTATCACCTCATCTGAGTTTATACTAGAAATTGATGTAGTGATCCATCTCAAAACTACAAATCAAGTTCACTAGATGACGACTTGGCCCTAATCGGGTGTTTACATATTGCCAAGGATAAGAATTCAGTGAACTTTTAGTCTGCCCAAGTCCGAGGCGAGGGTATCTGATGTGTAAGTCTTACACGGGTCACCCTCCAATTTCTAGTTTCATCTCAACAGGTGATACCAAGTCTTGGTATCACCTGTCGATACCAAGACTTGGTTCACTAATAAACAAGAATTGCTGCCGTGTAGGTTCCACCTAGGAGTCACACAGTAACATAGTCCTACCATTTCTTTTATGCCTAAATATATTTGGTTAGTCCACGGGCAATTCAAAAGACGAAAAGTGAATCAATGGGTGGTGTCATGTGAGTTTGGGTCATGTCTAAACAGTCCCTATAAAGTTTTCTCCTACTTGGCCCTGAGGCCATGTTTAAACACCCCTAAACTTACAATGATTGTACTCTGAGCAGTATCTTTCACTCAATGAAAGCAGATTTTAATAAAGAAGAACAAGCTTCAACCTCACCTATGAGTCAATATGAATAATGCTTTAATGTTGACAGCGCAAATCATACCGACTGAACATATATTTCTGGAGCTTTGCAGATGAAGGGGCTCAGACTACGCGTCCCTACACTGACAGTGGGGCAGCAAAGCTTCTTGAATAAAGTTGTTGAGAAGCATCATGTGTTCTTGGGATTTTCCGGCATGGTCGGGAGTGGGAAAACAACCATAGCAAAGGAACTCTTCAACACACTCCTTACCGAATTCGAATACACTTGTTTCATTCCAATTGAAAAACACATTGACAAGGAGAAAATTTGGGCAGAGATCCACCATTTTGGCGTCAAGGAGTTAGATGCAAGCTCTCGTGGTAGGGATAATTGGGAACGAGTGAAAGACAAACCATTGCTTTTGGTCTTCGACGGTGTTGCAGATGAGACACACGTCAAGCTTCTGCAAGAAATAGCTTTGGAAAATGGTGCGATCGACAATGATGGTCAGACCATGATGACCAATAGTCGCTTCATTGTGACGGGGCGTAATTCTCAGATTCTTAAGCAGATCGGACGTGAAATACACATATGTTCGGTACCACTTCTGACAGATGAAGAAGCAAGGAGGTTGTTTACGACTCTGGCATTTCACCCAAAGGAAGAACCTCCAAACAAGTTCAATGAAATCGTGGAGGAGTTGGTGAGAGGATGCGATGGACTTCCACTAGCAGTGACAGTGGTGGGGAAATATCTTCACGGTCAAGATCCAAATAGTAAGATGGAGCTCTGGAAGGATGTTTCAGAGGCGCTGAAATACGTTGTTGATGTGGATCCCCTACAAAAGGAAATGTGGAAGAAGCTGGAATCCAGCTATGAAGATCTAGGAGAAAAGGAGCAGAAGATGTTCCTAGACGTTGCAACATTCATGACGTTTTCCAATTGCCCTTTTACAGCACAAGATTCAATCAAAGCATGGAATGCTCTTCACCACTGCGTAAATATGCGGCTTCAAAACCTGCAGGCCAGATCCCTCATTCGCGACGTCCCGACTGAACATGGTGGGAGATTTGAAATGCATGGGCACTTGAGGAGAATCGGCAAGAGCATTGCGATAAAATTAGGGAGGATTTGCGAGTCCACACAAATTGATCCGGATTTTTGGCACGGAGACTACTATCCATCTGATGATGAAATCACAAAGGTACAGATCTATCCCAGTCGAAATGAAGCATAAATGAAACTCACATTTTCAGACCCGTCCACGTTCTGAGTATAACTCGATGGCTACTTGACGACAGGAAGAGACGCCACTGATGAAGGTTGTGGCACACCGCGTGAAGATTATCCCGGAACAATCATGCACTTCTGATGAAGATTGCTGTTCCTGCAAAATCAAAAGAGTCTTCAAACGACTCAGTACAGTAAAATTTCTGGAGATGAACGTGGAGTTCTCCGGCTCTTGCGAGTCATGTAGACGGGAAGGAGGTTTAACGCTGCCAACGAGCCTTTCCATGCTCAAATTGACAGGATGTACCGAAACTCTCAAACTTCCGAAGGAAGATGATAAAACCCTGGTTGTGTTGAAACGATTGGAGTAGCTTGTTGCAGATGCTGTCGGATTTCGTCAAACACATTGACACATTTGTCAGACTTGAAGAGTTTGGAATTAGAATACTGGACTTTAGGTTATCATGACCACAATGTAGCAGCCACAACTGAAGCAACTCAGATGCCACGGACGCAACTGCCTGATGATCAGAGGAAGTCATTGGAGGAATCTGATGTTGAAGAGGTGTGACAGACTAAGTTGTCTACCAGCTCCATTTGTGAATCTCTCGAGTCTGAAAAGTTTGAACCGTGATGGTTGCACCAAGTTGTTGAGTTTGCCGAAAGCGGACGAAGCTCTTTGAAGTTAAAAGATCTGAAGTTGAAAGGGTGTAGGGAATACATTCTCTACCAGAATCATAAGGAAAGATTTCAAATCTGAAGAGACTGGATCTTGAAGGTTGCATCAACAAGGCTGCTGTTGGACAATTAGAAATCTATGTCATGAAAGATTTGATCTCTTCAAGGTTTGCGTCAAGCTAGAAGGCTGCCCTAGGCAATTGGTGATCTCGAGTATGTCTGGACAAGTGAAGCTTCCACCAAGTTGATGAGCTTACCCAAACTTTTGTTCAGTTTTTTAAGTTGAAAGTTCTGATTCTAAAAGGGTGCATCAATATAGCTTCTCTACCAAAGTCTTTTCAAAAGTTTGTATATCTGAAGACATTGGATCTACTAAGTTGTACAAACCTACACCGCGCCACGCTCATAGTCTTCTTAGAGAATTATTGTTAGTAGCACTCCTGTAAATTTGACCCCTGTTCTGGGTTACCTCCCACAACAACCAAGTATGAGTTTTTCAATATTTCAAGATCAGCTAAATGTGATTCGCTTTCTTCATATAATCTTTCATGTCAACATGCAACTCTGCTATTCCCAATGTCTTTAGGATCTTAGATTGTTTGTATGTTGGAGGTTTGAAGATATATCTTCATCCATTACTCAAATAATGTTGAAAGATTTGTAGTGTAAAGTAGTACAACACATATTTATGAAAGGAAAGATCACTACATATATTTTCAATGAACATCAAATATCTCAAAATGAGTTTGTCAACTATTGATGAAATATTGTGCTCTCACTAATTACTAACATTTGCATGATTTGTCATTGAAATAACTTCTAAATGAAGGTTATTTCAAGAAATTGGATGAAATTAATGTTACAAAGTTTCAGTTATGATTTTTGTCATAATTCATATAATACTAGTATAACTATTAGATTCATGTGGTGTAGAGAGGCTTATGGAATAATTTGGAAGATTATGATTTTTGTCACAATTTATGTCGTGGCACCTCTAGGGAGATGTGTGCATGTAGAGCAAATTCAATAGTTTGAGTTGGTAATGAATTAGTATCTTTCATGAAATACATGTGGTTATGGTTGGCAGTTGATCTAGGTAGGGCTCAAGGGGTAGAGTTCTAATTAAGGTTCATGGAAACTCAATATTTGAAATTAAGCTTTGTAGAGTGTGGCTATGATGTAAAATCTACTAATGCAGAAACTTAGATTTTGTGGAGCTCAAATTGGGTTTAGCTGGAATGTCACCCCTAGGTAGATGCGCTTGTGTAGAGAGTAGATACAATAGTTAGAGCCAATAATGCTATTCAGAATGACAACAAAGGACATGTGGTTATCGCTAGCAGAGGGTTAGGACTCAAGGGGTAGATTTCTAATTAAGGTTCATGGGAGAGCAATATTTTGAAGTTAAAGTTTTGGAAAGTGTGGCTATGGTGGAACAATAACAATTGCAAGAACTTGGAGTGTATTTGTGGACATTTTGAGAGTAAAAAGATTATTTTAAAAAATATTTTTCAAACTCATAAACTTGTTTATGATATTTGAATTCTTCCTACTCATCTTTCAACGATTCCCCCATCCCCAATGTCATGACTTGTGCATCAGCATCTCTAGCTAGATAGGTGCATGTATAGACCTCAACAAGTTTTGTTGAGTTTTGGTGCACAACCCCTTAGGAGTACTAGGGCTCAAGGGGTAGAGTTTAAATTAGGGCCCCTTGTAGGGTAGTTTTCGAAGTTGAGCCTTTGAGAGTGTGGCTATGGTGGATAGTAGCTAGTGTGGGAGCCCGGAGTCTTTGAAGCACAAAGTGGGTTTGGCTTGACTGTAATCTCTCTTTTAGGCTATGGTTATGAGTGGAGTGTCCTTGTAGACATTTTGAGAGTAGAAAAGATTACTTCGAAAACTCAAATTGGATTCTGTGGTGAGAACTGTGAGTTCTTCGAGCGCTCAAAGTGTTTTTGAATGAATGGTAGCTTCAATCTGCTGGCTCTTGAATGGATTTGAAGTTGATGTGATTGATTTAGAATATATGTATTTTCTGTTTTAGTGTGTATTAAGAATTTTTGAGAATGCAAGTGGTGCTGAAAATTGATGAAGTGGGTCGATGCTCAAAGTTATATTGGTGCTATAAATCGAGATTGGCCAAAAAATATTTCGGACAAAAGTGCTCAAAGTCTAAGATTTTGTGTCTTGAAGTTTTTGGATCAAAAATAGGATCAACAAGCTATTACATTATCATATAGTGTCAGTTTGATCTGAAATTTGATAAAGTGATAGAAGAAATGAAGTTGATGTCGCAGAGATAGAGATGTCATGCTTAAGGCTAACAGTGTCAGAATTGTGAAATTGTGACATTTAAGGGTCTAAAATTGGAGTAGAAGATTTTCAGAGTCCCACAAAAGTTTCAAACGGTGTCCATTTGCACAAAAAAAAATTCCTTTTGGTAAATTGGAAATGACTAGTTGAAAATAATGCCAAATATAGCCAAATTACGAGTATCAGATTATCGATCTGGAGAGCAAATGACCTCCAAAATCAAGTTTTTGTGTTTTTAAATGTAATTATGAGGCTATCTTAGTCCAGGTTGGGTTTGTTGGACCCCTTTGATGGATGTTTTTGAGATGGAATATTGTTATTTATGTTTCTTATGATTGATATAACTCCATTTTTGCTTCTTGTTTGTGTTGATGCTTTGTTATTTCAAGTGTTAGTAATGCTATGTGATACCGATAATGAGGCTGGATTTGCGGACCAATCACACTATCCATGTTTCTCCCTAGTGAGATAGGGCTTATGGACCTATAGACTTTGTGAGTGCCTGTGGTGATGGCAGGTTTCAGGTTGCCCTTGTGTTAGCACCTTGTGGTGCCTCAGGTATCTACTAAAAATTGATCAAGTAGGTTGATGTTGAAGATTGAAAAATCAAGATCTGTTTAATCATGATCTTTTTGTTATCTCAATAACCAAATATCATCAAATGAGACTAGAGATGTCTCATTTGATGATATTTTTGAGATGAACGATTGTTATATTTGCTTCTTGTGATTAATACATCTCAAAATTGGCTTTCTATTTGTGCATCTTGTTGCTTTGTGTTGATGTTTTGATGTTTGAAGGGTTAGTGTTCATGTATGTTGTGGATAGTGAGGCTGAACTCCTAGATCAATAAGACAATTTTATGTTTGTCCTCAATGGTACATGATTTTCATACTTGTATGTTGGACGAATGACTCTAATGATGTCAAGTTGACATTGTGTTAGCACCTTGTGATCCCATGGGTTCATTGCGTTAGGTTTTTGATTTTCTCTGAAAGTTCATGTGCCCAATTCGCTTGTGCCAAATATCTATGTCAGATACTACAAAGCCACTTTCTGTAATAACAGGAGTTGGTCGTTTTATCGACATTAACTGTAGCATCTAGCTTGAACAGTCTACCACTCCTGCTACCTCGAGCTACGATAGTACCTGTGGAGTCTTCAACAAAGCATCCATCTTTGTTGAAACGCACTTGGAAATTTTGTTCTACCATCCGTCCCTACCGATAACTTGATTTCGAAAGTCGAGTAGGAACATGTAAAACGTTTCCAATTCCAGAAAAATTAGATCCTGGAATATCAAGCGGAATTTTACCCTTATGCTTAATCTCGTGCTTGGTATCATCTCCAATCACCATGAACTGAGGAGTCTCCACAGTGTCAAGCGACATAAACCATTCTTGATGCGGCGTCATGTGGCCTGGTAGCTCGGAATCGATCACCCAATCTGTATCAAAAGCGAAAAACATAACTTTGGTGTGTCACAACGAGTAGCTATTCTTCAGCAGCTACATGGCCCTATTGGCCCGAAGTGCACAGATCGTTTTGACGCTTGTAACAATCTTTGGCATAGTGGCCATTCTTGTGACAAGATAGTTGCGGTGTTAACTTGCCTTACGGCGGCCGGTGGCGCACCTAAGTTGGTTGAGGGCCTTGTTCTCGCACACCGACCTCTACCACCACCATATCCGGCTCCTCCGCCCACGACCTCTATCTCAACCTCCTGAATATGCAAAAAAAACACCTTCTTGCGGGCTGGACAAAGCACTGTAAGCGCCCCTGCAGTCGCACTTCTTCTCCCAACATCATTGGGACCAGTTCGTCGAACGGGGAAGGTTCTCTTGTCAAAATGGGCGTAATGAACTGCTTGTACTCGGTAGGCGGTCCCCGCAATGTCGCACCGATAATCAAGGATCGGATCAAGTTGAACATTGACAGATGCTAACTGATCTGCCAGTTCTTGGATCAAGAGAGAGAGTGTACAGGAATGAGATGGGGAAGGCTTCGCCTTCCCCTGTATATATAGGGTGAGAACAGGGAAACCCTAATCTTGGGTTAGCCAAAAACAGATCTGTACCATCGATGCGTAACAACCCTAGATCTACGGCCTGTAGTCATCAGGCAAAGATCGACCTATATCAACTAGATGAGCTTGGGATATTAACAACTCTATTAGGGGATCCACATGTGGCATTTGATATACTGTCATCTAGTATTGCTTAATGACCCACCTACCTTCTTCACATGGTTCCTCCTTCACCTACATTCATATCACATTTGACAACCTTTGATAGGAGGATCATGGGTGACATGTCAGGATATTCGAGTGTGTGATAGGAGATTTGGTACTAAAATAGACATCTTTGCCAATTTCATGTGGAGGAATAGGCTTATTATCAATGGAGGAGACGACACCTATAGCATTCTTGGCTAGTTGAGCACTCGTTGCACTTTTGTTATCTTCTTGATTTGTGATTGCAGATAAGCCTATCCTTAAGATATATGCAAGGGATGTGGATATGGGATCATTTCCCTTACATGTATTATTGCTACATATGAGAGATGCTTTACCACTGGAGGTACGACATGAGCTCTAGTCTTTTTCCTCTTTCACCACCGATTTGACTCAGGGTCTACAGTCTATCTTGTCGTGCACATACATATCGCATCACAACATACATCGTTGTCACATCTGATCACATCGACATTGGCATTTGTCACCTTGGGGAACATGCAGACTACATTGATTCCTTCGTTGATCATTCTAGGTATATTGATCGGATCGGGTCGTGGAAGTGGTTAGCTTCCCATGCAGGTTCCATTTTAGGGTTTTTTGAGACTAGATTTCCATGTCCACGTTTATTGCATAGGCTCCCTCGTGCACTCCATGACGAAGCTAGGCCTGCTTTTTGCTTACCGCTTGATCGGTTGGCACACGATCCCATGGACGAGTTAGCATGGTTTTTTTTTCTATTACTTCCACAATGGTGTCTACGTTATACTAGAGGGAGTCGTGCTGGACATAGGGAGGTGGCAGCTAGATTTTGAAGATTCCAAATAGGGGATAGGGCTACATTGCAGGAGGAGTCTATTCAGGCCACACAAGTTAGGAGTCGGGTTCAGTCACATGATACTTTTGATTTGGCACGATTGCGACGGTGTAGGATCTTTAGGTGAGGCCGGGGAGTATAGCAAGGCCACATGTGCCCTTCATCCTTTGTTTATGGCTAATCCTATTGAGTAGACGATTTCCTCTTTATGCCTTTTACATCCATCCATGGGCGAGGAGATACCATTAGAGGTCTTGGAGTATCAGCCAGCGGAGCCATTATGTCTTGATAGATCATTATTTGCCCATTCTCCATGCACATTCCCACGCTTATCCTCAGGGGGCTTGTCAGGGATGGTATATGAGCATCTTCGAGATTGCTTTCAAGCGGATGATCACTCTAGTGGTTTCACGGAGTTGTTTCAACTCTGGGTATGATAGTTGAAACTGATCATACCCAAAGTAAAGATCTCCCATGGAGTAGATAGCTCTCCCTGCAAATGCTTCTGCAAACTCGTCCACAATTGGTCCCATCCCCATATTCCTGATAGTCATTTGATTCACCGGTTGCATGTCTTGAATGAATCGTAGTGACCCATTCTTCCTTGGCACTGTAAACCACCAACTGGAATATGGTGCAAAGGACAGTTCCAAAATCCTCATCTTCATCTTCTCCTTCAACAACTCAATGAGTTTTGGAAGATGGGCCCTAGGTATTGGGATCGGTCTCAAGTCCCAAGGCGCATGAGGCACAGTAAAAATGATCATGGGAGCTACTACATTATGATCCACACACCCTATCTCCTTTGCTTCAAAAGAGAATGCTTTTCCATGCCTAGCAAGCATCTCTTTGAAACACCTTTCTTCATTTGCAAGAAGGAAACCATCAGATCCAACCTTCAACTCATTCATAGTGGTTTCAGTAAACTTATGTCCCATTTTACTAGGATCCCTCAAGTTAGTTTCTCTACTCGCTTGCTACACTTGTTCTTTTGAGTCAGTTGGTAAAGGAATAGCTATCGGTTTCACCTTCTTATCAACCGTTTTATATTTGGTCTCCACTCGAACCTCAGGTGCTTGGAACATCTCAATAGTGGAGTAGAGCTTTCTAGAGTGAACCTCCACTATCTTGTCCTCATCACCAAATCCAATCTCCATCATCTCCTTCAACGGATCTCCCAAATCAAACTCCTCATAAACTCCTGATATATATTCATCTTTCTCAAGAAGCTTCAAATTTGCAAGGTCTTCTTCATATATGTGCAATTTGTTCTTCTCCCATCTTTTCAAATTAGCACCCTCCTTGTATGTAGCATATCCATCACGCGAAAACTCCATCAACCCTGTACAAAGGGTGCCTTTCTCTTGCGTAGGTGAGAGTACTGTAGGATCCTAGTTAGAAATTTTAAGCTTTTTTTTTGTTTTTCGGAATAAAAAGCATGATATTCGGTGGAATTGAGTACTGACGAATACAAATATGACTTTTAAGGCGAATATGCATGTTGAGTGAGAATGTGAGGAGATTAAATCTGGCGGGAGCAATTCTGTTCCGGTAAGGGTAGTGTTGTAAAATCGATCGACGGGCGGCAGAGAACCATCAAAGTGACACGATGAAGAAGCGAGTGGCACTTCGATCGGGAGCAAGGGAAACTATTTGATTGCCTCCTAAGCAGAAGACGGCAAGCATGATTCGACCTCTGGTGCCAAAGCCGGACTGGACGGTGGAAGAATTGAAACAATTGAAGCACTTGGATGGAGCATTCTTAGCGTGGCGATGGGACTATGTGTGTCATGAGCTGTGTGACGAAGTGAAGGCCAAGAAAGTCACCAATCCAATCGGGTGGAAAGGTTACCCAAATTCGTGGGATGCGATTCTGTGGGCGGAAGCCTTGGGGCGAGATTACGTGATAGATAAAGATGGCATCAACTGGGAGGGATCGGCATTGCATACGGGATTCGATTTCGACGAGTCTAAATGGTTTGATCCTCGAGGAAGGAAGGGGACCAATGGTTTCAAGATTGATTTGATTAAGGATGATATCTGATGAAAGATCATGTATACGTTGAATCAACTGTTTTCACCGCAAAGACTACCTACGCTAGTATGCATAAGGTGAGGATAGTGGAAGGATTTGTAGGAGGAAAGATCAAAGTCAATTGGGGAAAAATATTCACTCGTAATGTGCAAGCTATGGGGCAGAAGTTGAAAGCATGAGAGAAGGGAGTAGTGTACATTTTCTCTTTTTCGGTACACATGTACTCAAGGATGGGGTGGGTAACTCCAAGGGAAAAAGTGAAATATCAGTTGGATGCAGAGGATGTTTTGTGAGAGCCAGATATGAGTGAAGCCAGTAGTGGATCAACCACGAGCGTAGGGCCAAGTGAAGGAAGTAATGTGCAGTCACCAGTTGCAAAAGAAAAAGACGAGATGCCTTTGGAAGAGTTGGACAAAGTGATGCGGGGTCTTGAAGAAGCTGTATTCGGACGGGAGGATTCTGCGTGAACTTCGGGGAAGTGAGTGCAAAGTCCGAGTGTAGAGAAAGTTCGAACGCCGGTGAATAAGAAGCGGAAGTTAAAGGAGGTTGTTAAGCCAAGAAGCCCGATACCGAAAGCATCGAGGCCTATGGTGAAAGCATCCAAAGCAGATGGTGGAGAATTGCTCTCTTCGGTGTTACAGTTAGAACAAAAACTAGAGAATATAGTTGTTCCCATTTTCATGGAGTTGAACGAGATGGGAACAGATTATATTCAAGGGTGGAATCCTCAAGAGGACGGTTACATGGAACTGATTCAGGTAATGAACCACACCACAACAGGGAAGAAGGACCAGACACAAACCATTAAGCAATTGACAGAGTCAGTGGAACGTCTAGAGAAGGAGAAGGCAGAAGCGCAAATGGAGGTGGCAGCAGCGAAGAAGGCCTACGGGGAGATTGTAAGATCCGAGGAGCAGAACTGAAGTTCGTGGAAGTCGAGAATGAGAGACTTCGGAATCAGTTGAAGGAGGTGAAGGGCCAATTGCATGAGGTCGATGTAGAGATTAGAAGTTTTGGCTAGTAAGTATGCAAAGTATCTCTTTGCCCGGTGTGATGATGTGGAAGCTGATCGCTTGGAAAAGTTGACGATGGCGATGAACACTCATGGCGATTTGAAGGAGAAGCAAAAGGAGATGTACAAAGCCATGGGTCGTGGCTGTCAAGAAGTGATGCGAATTCATCGGAGGGAGATCGCAAAGGACATCAGAAAGTTGCAAATCAGCGTTGATGATTTCGCCTAGCGTGAAGAGACATCATCGAAGGGTGCAACAGATCTCCGAAGTTGTAATCGGACGCGATCCGTGTAGGTAGCAATTCGGATAGCACTTTAGGATTGTGTATAAATAGGACTAGACTAATTAATGGAGACATCTTCAATTTGCAAGAGAAAGACAGGAATTGTTCATGTGTAGCCAGGGTAGAACGGAAACTCTCGAAGCCGATCAGAGATCGCGGTGGTCTACCTGACTGGAGATCGGATTCCTGTGAAGCTACCCAAGAATTCGTCCCACGAGTTGGGCTATCGAGGATTTCACCGGAAGAACTTATGCGAGCTTACACCCGGTGAATGTTGACTCTTGTAATTGGGATCACCCAATTTCAGTAAAAGAATTTCCTATGAAACTTCTTAGCACTTTATTTTCTGATGGGTTTTAAGTTATGATTTGATGACACTCTTTGGACATTGATAGTCCAGAGTTGATTAAAGAGGTCTAAACGCACATATTTCCCACCTGACATTTGTTTAACACCCCATTCCCTTGGGAACGAATCAATAAACACTACAATTGCCCAATTCTAATGTAACTTGTATGTTACATAAAAACTAAGCTGTAGACGAACTTTTTCTTGATGCCGTTGCAGGGGAATGGATCTGTTAACAGGCTGATCATGGTGGGTGTACTATATAGTCTAGAACCATTTTAATGTCAGTGGCTGCCAAGCAGAAAGAAGAGGCTATGAGGCACAAACGAATTGGGTTTGAATTCTCGATCCCGCAAGAAGCACGGGCGTGCAAGAAGAGCTGTGTAAGCAGAAGCCTGGGGATGCATGACAAACAAACATCCAAAGGAAGAGCTACCCATGCAACGAGCCAAACCTTCTGCTCGAGAGAAACGCCTAATTGCATGTGAAGAACAAAGGAGGAAAGAAAGAGAAGGAGATTGGGTATGACCTTTGGGTCGGAGGAAGAATAAGAAGCATCTTGCCAAACCAAAAACAACCGGTTTGGACGGAGAAGGGAGTGTCTTGTCTACATGAAGAGCAGAGACGTGGCTACGGCATGCGAGTAGTCCTGCTCAATTAGTGACCGGGCAATATTCTTCCTCATACCCAACTTCAGAGTCGTCTGGTGAAGAAGAATCGGGAACCTCAACTCGAGACGTAACCCCATTGGACGAAGACAACGGAGATCTATGGACCGAATACACTTTGGCCACCCGAGAATCAGAACTCCAGCGGGTGCTTGATTTATGAACCAATCTAGAGGACTAGTTTAACTCTCAGCTCACGGAAGTGCCAGTGCCAGTGCCAGCAAGAGTGACAGCCCCAATTACGAAGCAGTAGTACCCCCGGTTCAAGGGAACCATAGACAATGAGGATGTGAACTCCTACATCAAGACCTTTGAAGCCATCTCGACGGCGAATAAGGAAAACGACCCAGCCGATTGTCGCCGCATCTTCCCAGGGCTTCTTCGAAAGGGAGCCCGAATATGGATGAATAACCAAGAGGAGAGCCACACGGCGGAAATCACCTCTTGGGATGGACTCAAGAATCAGTTTTTGGCACGGTTCTGAGAAATAGGGTACGAAAAGGTACTCCTAAGACGGCTGGGGGCCATCAGAAGGGAGAAGCATTAGACATTGCGGAAGTACACTGAACAATTTCTTAGTTTATTAGATAGGATACCGTCATCGGCAGCAAACGCCAAACCATATTCGGTGGCTATGGCCATCGAATGGTACGTGTCTGGCTTGGGTAAGTTTGACCCAGACCAGGAGGCGTTCTGCCGAAGGGCATATCCGTCCACCATGGACGCCGTAATCCAAGCCGCCAAGGCTTATGAGTTGTCTAACATACATCGTAAGCAACTAAAGGAGGTGCGGAGTTTCCATAAGGGAAGAAGGACTAAACACCCAAAGTCTAGAAGACGACGAAGTCCTTCAAGTAGTGGAACGTTGACAACTTCGGCCGAAGAGGAGTCTAGCTCCTCATACGAAGATTGGAAGTACGCTTCCAAAAGGACAGACACGCACCGGATGAAGCATCCGGAGGGCGGACGGAAAGGTATAGAGACCAAGGTTGAGGAACTTACCAAAAGTATGGAAGAGCTCAAGGTACACTTAGTCAACAATAGAGATAGGAGGAAATCCCCCATGCAGGGTTGTGCCAATGTGTGGTGCACGATTTGCCGCAAACCTGGCCATACCAACTCTGAGCACCATCCCAAGGAAGGATATTCGGCCCAGCAAGTGGAGTGGATCCCAGTATGGGAGTATCTCCAATACAACCCTACCACCGAAGATCAAATTTATGGGGTCCAGGAGATGAGGAATACATCCTCAATACCTCAAGTACATATTCCTATGTATAGTCCATTAGATATGGCGGTGACTACGCCGCAACGGAAGATGGGGGGCTTACCTCAAATTCTCCCTCCACCAAAACCTAATGCTTGTTATAACTGCGGTGCCGTAGGACATTGGTCTCCCCAGTGTCCACAACCCCGGCGCCGAATGACTTACCAACCCATGTGTAGTAACTGCAAGAGGCAAGGACATACACATGTGGAGTGTGACTAACCACCCCAACCACGAGGAGAAAGCAAGCGGTATCCAGCCCAAGGGGTGCAGTTCATGACTCCACCAAAGAGAGACGTGGGGATACACCAAGTAAACTTGGAGGACCAGCCACCATGGAAGGGAGAAGACTGGCCAAAAGAAGTGTTGGACGTTCTAAGGGTATCCACCCGAAGTACGAAGAGACAAGCAAGCCCAGTTGTAGACAGGAAGAGTAAAGATAAGAAGAAAGAAGCAACAAGGGGAACACCGGTAAAAACTATTTTAACTCCAGAAGCGAAAGTCATCACCCCTCCAAGTCAAGGCACATCACCGGAGTTTGTAGCGGATATTCGGACCGAAGTTCAACACTACATTAAGGAGCTCAACCCGAAGAAGGGGGAGGTAGTGTCTGGAAGAAGCAACTCAGTGGAGCATGAGAGTCGCCCCCAAACAACACCTCGGCAATACTACGATCCGGTGGCAGATTTGGTTGAAGTCAAAGCCAACATAACAATGAAGCAGCTACTGGATGATAATAAGGCCTATAAGAAGCTTCTTATTCAGGCTCTCTAGTCTACGAAGCCAAAGCTGAGTTGGCAAGACAAGCTACATGTAGTATACACGGTAGAGCAAGAAGACGAAGGAGCTCCAGAGATTGAAGTCGAGATTGTGGGCTGCATGCTGAATGCAGTACTGGTAGACTCCGGATCGGGAATAAATATCATGACCGAAGACACAGCCGTGGCACTTGGGTACAAGAAGTACGAAGCTACACCCAAGGTGTTAAGGTTGGCCGACCAATCACGAAAGAAGCCAGTGGGGGTGTTACAAGGAGTGCTCACAAAGATAAGAGGTGTAGGATTCTCATTGACCTACATAATCCTGTGACCACAGGAGGAGAGTGGTTACAAGGTCCTCATTGGGAGGCCCTGGTTGTATAACTCAAAAGTGACCACCAATTGGCAGCGGAAGATCTTGTCCTTCTTCGATCAAGGCGCATCAACCGCCAGAAAGGTAACTATCTCATGGAGTCCTTTGGGTACTAAGGGGAAACATCCTCTGATTCGGGAGTTACCAATCCTAGTGATGACAACACAAATTTGGGATATTTGTCCAAAGATCATGTCAACTATCTACAATTACTACCAAGTAGACGAAGAACTCCAATCAGAAGATGAATAGTGTGGGGCGCAGCGAAGCAAGTCACACTGACGGAGTTGTAGGGCCTGACGCTTGGGAGGAGATCCACAGCTACTACATCCCCAACCTTCACCGGAATATCAGGGCACGCTCCATACAAGCCCCCTCGAGTATTGTTGGCTACCCTAATCACTCAACCATGGGCCACTTCCCCTTCTTGTTAAGCTCTCTCGACATTATATTGATCTCCGATCCATGATCAATTAGTGCTAACACCGGTTCACTGAGATCCCCTAGCTTCACAAGGATTTCAGTAGTCGCCTTTGCCCAATGCAATCGGGTGTAGTGGCTAGACACCTTCACACCTTCCTCTTTTGCCTCATCCTCAAAGCGAACCTTCTGAGATTTCACCACTTTATTTCCTACGACTATTTATAATGAATGTTCTAACTGCTACTCCTAACTGCCTATACATAGATCGCTCTCTCCTAAGTCTTCTACTCTAATCTAAGCCGTTCGATCGCACTTCCGCTGCTTGCATGAATGCGTCGATTTCTAACTGTATTTCCTGTACATCGGCTGCTATCTCCTGTCAATGAAGAACCATGGCTTCCCTGAAATCTAGACCCAACGCTTTGTACATCTCCTTTCTCCAATCCTTCGAGTCGCCTAGATTCTCCATTGCTGCCACCAACTGCTCTAACCGCTGCACTTCAACCCTATCACACCGTGTGAACAGATGCTACGCACATCTGTTAGCGAGGTTCTCCAACTTTGCAGGTGCCTCCACATCTACCTGAATCAATCTTCACTTCAGGTCCTGCACCGTCTCCCAAAGTTGAGCATTCTCCTTCTTTAAAAAATGGATCTTCGCACCCCAAATATGGCAGATCTCTTCGTAGGCCTGCTTCACCTCTTGAACCTTCTTCTCCATCTCGGTCTTCTCCTGGAACAGCTTGTCCATATTCTCCGTCAGCTCTCGCACTGTGATGGACAAGTCCTCCTTTCCCAAAGCCAGCCGATTCATCATCTGAATCAACTCCAAGTATCCATCGGCTTGAGAGTCCCACCCTAGCATATACATCGGCCCCATCTTGTTCAATTCTAACAACACCGGGACTACCACATCTTCCAACTTCTACGCTAGTTGTAGTACCGAAACCATAGGCTCCACAATCTCCTTCGAGGCTTTCAGGCCTGGCTTCACTGCCATCATCTTGGGTCAAGACGCCTTCGGCGGTCCTTCTTCCTCCACCTTCTTCTTCCCCACATCTCTTCGAATTGTCAGAGTGGCTGGCGGACTGTCTTTCATTACTCTCTTCCTCTTCTTCAAAGTTCCGATTACTTCCAGGTCTGAATCCGAATCAGGCTTACTCTGCACCGCCGGCCTGACTTCTCCCGTTCTCTTCGGTTCAGAAGGAGCACTCGTCCCTAAACTCCTCGTCGACCCGCTACTAGTATTGTCGAGGTCTGCATCCAAGTCCGACAGTCTGCTCTCCAATCGATACAACTGTCTCTCTCTAGGTGTCTGCCACTCCAACTTCGCGTATAGATGTACCAAGAAAGACGAGAGATAGACAACACTCTTATCGTCTTTTCTTAGCTTTGTCGCCATCACTTGTACGTTCCTCGCAAAGATCTCTCCCCAGTTCACCCAAATAGTTCATCCGATGAACCCTTCTACAATCCTCACCTTGTGCATGCTTACATATGTCATTCTCTGCGGTGAGAAAAGCTGATTTAAGGTGAGAGCCACCTTCAACGTGAAGACATCTTTAATTAAGTTGAGCTTGTAGCCATTCGTCCCCTTCCTCTTCCTAGGGTTCAATCACTTCCGCTCGTGGAAGGTAAATGTTGTGTGCATCGCCGATCCCTCCCAATCAACGCTGCTTTTGTCTTCTTCGTGGTTGCGCCCCAGAGCCTTCGCCCACAACCTTGCATCCCACTTCTCTGGCTGAGCTCTGCTTCCAATTGCCATCATCGCTTTTCCTCTCCGGACTTCATCGCACAACTCTGGGCACACATAGTCCCATCGCCATGACAGAAACGCTCCCCCTAGGTTCTTCAACCTCAACAACTTCGCTGCAATCCAATCCGCCATCAGAATAAGCTGTCGAATTCTCCCCATCGTTGCACTTCTTCCTGCTGGAACTCCTCCGGTTCGACTCTTCGACATTGCAGCTCTCTTCTCTCACTCCGGCCGCTCGGCAAGTTCTTGGCATCGACTTTCTCTCTACAATTCTTCAATCAGCCGCCCAAATGCACGCTTAAATTCCCTTGCAATTCACTCGTGTGAACTCCCTAATGGTATTCATGTCTAACCAACATATATTGGGACGAATACCCTCATGAGAACCCGAATATATCTCTTTATTCATAAAAACCAAAAAAAATCCTACTTATCCTAAAAACTATGCTACTACATACGTCCGCCCTTAAATGTGAGCGCCACCGCGAACAACTTCAATCATAATACCTCTTCACTCTCTAGCCACTCACTCGGGTAGCAAATACCGCCCCCTTTAAATCTAACAGATGTAATGAACCATTGTTAAACACTTCATTAACCACATAAGGTTCCATCCATCGGAGATGCAACTTCCTCGGAAACTTCATATACCCGCTATCATACAACAACACCTTGTCGCCAGCTACCACTGAAGTGGTAAAAAGTCTCGCGTCATACTGCTCTTTCCGTTTAGCCTGAATCCGCTTTGTCAACTCCTTAGAGTCTTCGCGGTCTTCTTCCAGCTGTGGAAGCGTCAACAACCTATGTTGCTAGCTCTCCTCATCTCCCAACCTATCCTCCACTAGGATACTTTACAAAGGCATCTCAAATTCCACTGGAGTGATGGGATGCATGCCATACGTTAAGTAAAACGGCGTTTGCTTAGTCGTGATCTTCTCTGCCGTCCGAAATGCCCACAATGCCGCTGACACTTTAATGTCCCAATCATATATATGACTGACCATCACCTTATTCAGAATTTTACACAACAACCCATTGGATTTCTCAGTCAGACCATTCGCCTTCGGATTGTAAGGTGTGGTTTTACGATGCTTAATTTGGAAATACATGGTAAGCTCCTCAATTAAATTATTCAGGATGTGAGTTCCCCTATCGCTAACAAGCTCCAAGGGACACCCATATCGACAAATGACTTGGCTCAAGAAGAATTCCGCCACCGTCTTCGCATCATCTCTTCGGGTCACCATCGCTTCAACCATCTTCGTCGCGTAATCTATCGCCACCAAAATATACTGCTTCCTGTCCCTTGGCTGGCTAGCACAATTGGTCCCACGAAGTCTATCCCCCACTTCTCAAAAGGTGCTCGTGGCAGAATAGGTTTCAACGGCCATCGAGTGGTTGGTGTCGGTCTCCCCGTCCTTTGGCACGCATTGCACTTTTGAATGAACTGGTGCACGTCCTTGTACATTATTGGCCACCAGTACCCTGCTGCAAGAATCTTCTTCATCGTATTCTGTAGAGTATAGTGGCCTCCAGCTGCTTCTTCGTGCATGGCTATAATCACTCTTCGGACCTCATACGGCTCCAGACATCTCCGAAGTACCTCGTCCGCCCCCATTCTGAACAATATCCCTTTCTCCAATTGATATGAAGCATCCTTATGGACGAATACTATCCTCTGCTTAGGTGTCAGGCCCTCCGGCATCTCTAAGGAACGCAAGTAATGATACAAATCGTAGTATTGCGTCTCCTTCTACTCTGCTAGCTGGAACAATTGTTCATCGGGAAAATCGTCAGCTACGGTGCTGTTTGGGATATGAGTCTCCAACCTTGACAGGAAATCTGCATTCGTATGGTTAATACCCTTCTTCGTCTGTACAGTGAATACGAATTTCTGCAGTAACAACATCCATCGTGCAATTCGTCCTGACAAATCTGCCTTCTAGACCAAATACTTAAGAGGTCCACATGGAATACGAATTCGTATCCCATAAGGTAGTGTCTGAACTTCCTAACAGCATACACCATCCCAAGAGCTTCCCTCTCAATGGTGGAATAATTGCGCTCAACTGCTTTGAGCATGCGGCTTGCAAAATAAATGGGGTGATCCTTCCCTTGCGCATCACGTTGTCCTAAAACTACTGCTATAGGTATAGAGGACGTATCTACATCTACATGGAAAGGCTTCTCCCAATCCGGTGGAACTAATGTTGGCACCTACATCAACTCTTGCTTCATGCTTTCAAAGGTCTGTTGATGCAACATCGACCACTCATACTTTGCCTCCTTCTTCAGCAGAGCCGTCAGCGGTACTGCCATAGTTGCATAAGCCTTGACATACCGCCGATAGTATCATATGTGTCTTAGGAACGCTTGAAGTTTCCGTATGTTGCGTGGTGGTTCCAATGCTGTGATAACGCAGACCTTGTCTACGTCTACCTCAATACCTCGTGCCAAAACTTGGTGTCCTAACAGAATACCCTTCGCCATCATGAAGTAGCACTTCTCCGGGTGTATGGCCAATTGGCTCTCCCTACACTTCAGGAAAGTCTGCTTCAAGTGCTGTAAGTGCTCTCCTCGAGATCCGAATACACAGAAGTCATCTATGAAGATCTCTAGGAACTTCCTCAAGTAATCCTGAGAGATGTGCGTCATCATCCTCTGAGAGGTAGCATGTGCATTACACAAGCCCAATGACATTTTGTGATAGGCATAAGTGCCCCAGTCCGTTGTGAAGGTGGTCTTGTTCTTATCCTCTTCACATATCGATACCTGGGTATATCGGAGAATCCATCTAGGAAGCTGTAACATTCATGACCGGCTACATGATCCAAGATTGCATCGGTAAATGGCAAGGGGTGATGGTATTTCTTGGTAGCCACATTCAACTTCCTAAAGTCTTGACAGACTCTTATCTTTCCTGAGTTTTTTTTAGGTACAATGACAATTGGGGCAACCCATTCACTGCTCAACACGGAGTAAATAATGCCTGCTTGCAGGTATTATTTACCCCCGTGTTGTACAGCCGGAGCTTGAACGTCACGTACGATCACAACTAATCGTATAAATGATAATCCCTTTTTTAAGTAAAAAAATTACTTTTGATTAGTTGAACTCCATGTATGGTGATTCTGATCGATGGGATTATGAATGTACATGCACAAGTGCGAATTTTTTTATGAATCTACTCCCAAAACTAGACATTTGCATACCTCTTTGGACTCTGACGTCTAGAATCATTTAAAGGAGATTAAACTTGGCCAACACCTTCCATTCTAATATATTTGGTATCTTATTCCTTTGGGAATGAATCATAAGTATCACAATGTATGCCTTTACGGTGTATCTTGGCTGTTACAAGCTTGACAGTTGAAATAGAAAGGTAGACAACTTTTTCACGTGTGGGAATATGAAAAT
Source organism: Marchantia paleacea (assembly GCA_014180765.2). Taxonomy (NCBI): domain Eukaryota; kingdom Viridiplantae; phylum Streptophyta; class Marchantiopsida; order Marchantiales; family Marchantiaceae; genus Marchantia; species Marchantia paleacea. The sequence goes on from MUAA02000018.1 coordinate 3,693,742, forward strand.
GTTTGTGTTGTGTCACTTTCATCTTAGAGGGCGCAGTTGATCAGACATGTTCACGTGGAGTAAGATCATTTTGGAGTGAAATGAGCATAAAGCTTACTTCAAAGTCACTATGATGGGAGAGGTATGCAAATTAAGATCCAATAGTTTATGGCCAAATGTGTAATTTTTTATTGTGTCTTACCATCATTAAATGTCCATACACCACAATTACATGCCTTGCCAATTATAAGACTTGGTTATCTTTAGAGGTTAGATTTTGCATGATTTTTGCCATTGAGTGTACAACATCATCGATATATGTTGATCATGATGGAGCATTTTTTCAAGTGGATTGAGTTGATGGCATTGCCTTACAAATTAAGTAAGGGAACTGCTTATGCGTTCTTAGCTTCTTGCTTAGCCCATTTTGTGCATCAACAGAGGTGATGAATGACGAAGGTATTGAATTTTTGGACAAGTTTCAAGCTTTGTGTGATCAATCATTGATTGATTGTTGTACCACCTCAAGACCCACTATGAAGCACTCCACTATTCTTATCTTGTGCATACTCCATAGTTCATTCTGAATTTTGTATCCATTTGTACCCTTTCTCTTGTGAGGGTGAAAACACTTCTCTATGCTGAAGTCAAATCACATGTATAACGATGATCCTTCTAAATCAAGACTGTCTTTCTCCTTGACATAGTCCATGCAAAGGTTTAGAGTGGGTGGATGTCGTGTTGTGACATGGCTACTATGAGAAGATGATGACATGTGTCATCTTCAGAGCTGTTATCATGACAACAATACTTTAGATTACGATAACCAACGGCATTATAAGGTTGTTAAGAGCCCATCGTTGGATCAATTTTGTAGGGCTTGGATGTTAAAAAGGCTCCAAGAGATATAATCTTGGATCTTATCATATATAAAGCGCCGTCGGGGTGAAAAGGGTATAGGAGAGATCTAGACACATCACCTTGCTGACTAAGGAGCTTATCTGATCAAAGTGGAGTCGATGTAGGACATGGATAGAGGACAACATGATCTTCTAGATGTACCGATGCCCAATCAATTTGTGATCAACATCCAGTGTCTTCATCGTGATCACTTTCGGGTACACTTAGCCAATTTCGAGTTGTCATTTTAACTTTTATTAGTGACAACTCATATTATGTATAGGAGGTTAAGGTGGTATGTTTAGGATAGTTGTAAAGCTCTTAGTTAAAATGGAGCTAATTTGGCCACACTAGAGATCAAAATAACACTCTCCATTCTCATTGGTCTAAGAGTTTTGGCCAATGAGGGCACTAGGGCAACTTCTTCGAGGTGTTGAGGGGTTTTGAAGACCTTTTAGGAGGACATTCAAAGATTTGAAGATAGGGTTAGAGAGCTGAGAAGACGAGCTACGACGTGAGCTTAAGAATGGATGGATTTGAAGGGTTTGTCACTCTAAAATGGTGATTCAAATATAGAGAGAGAAATTTAGATCTTTGACTGTATTTAGAATGTTTCTTAGAATCTTACGAGGGTTTTGAAAGATCTGAGTCAATTGAGATATAGTTTACAACTTGGGCTTGTGTTTGGATTGAAATTTTGACTCAATTGGACGAGTTTTGAGTACAAAGTGATAGGTTGAAGTTTGTGTATACAGTTAGAGTTGCAGAATTGCACTAACTATCACGAAGTTAGTACATCAATCATATCTTTTGATATCAGAAAGTTTTGTCAATAAAACTTCCTAGAGTTAAATTTCAGATGATAAGTGATCTTTTCATAAAATTTGAGAGCAATTAGAGTCAAGGATTGGGATGTGTGATGGTTTTAATACACAGGGGTCTGCATATTACCTTGTGATACAGTGTGTAAATCGACAATTGTTCACAGAGATCTAGAACAAAAAAACATATGAAACTTTTTTGAGAGATTGAAAAGGTTGTGGAGCAATTTTCTGTGAAGTTAAAGCGAGAATTATTTGTTTGATCATTGGATATCATAATCTTCTTTTCTGAAGTTTTACCGGTTGTAATGAACTCGAATGTGGAGTGTTGAGGAAAAGAAGAAGAGATTGTCAACTCACACGAGGTTCAAGAGGGTTCAAAAACAGCCAGGCACTCATGCGTTCTCAGAGCAAAGAAATGTCCATGCTCTTTACACCGCTCTTTTGGATCAAACCACTTCGATTCATCAATGTTGAACCCAGTGACCATAGCTAAGCCCTCCCAATCAATTCAGTCCTTCTCCTCCTTGTAATCACACCCAAGCGCTTCGGAAATTTCTTTCTTGGTCTTTTATATCTAATGGAGTCGTTAAGCATTACCCAATCATCTTCTTTGAAAGTCTTCATCTTCTTTGTCCCAAATTGATTATCATGATACTTCTTCTGTAATTATTGAGCCCGTTCCACACGTAGCATAGCCACAGCTCAAGCCTCCTCCAACTCCAACAGTTGTTAACATCTTGATTTGATAGCTTTTGCTTCATTCGTCCTCTTTAACTTCCGTTGGATATTTAAGAAGCTTGTCAAATCAAATTGAATTGGAAGTTTTGACTCGACAGCATATACCATGTACCATATCCTGTTGATGTCTTCCAAGTCATCTGATAGTCCCACAAGATAGCATGCAGCCTCTTGTCCCAATTTTGCTTGCTCCCGTCAATGTCTGCATCCTTGGCCAACATCATGCAAAGCGTATAGTTGGTTCGTTTTGCCAATCCGTTAGCATTGGGTTTGTAGGAAGTAGTCACCCGTGCCTTGATGGAGAAATGATCTAGCATGACTTGTATAATGCTTCCAACAAACTCACCACCTCTATCTGATACAATTTCTAGAGGGCATCCAAATCTAGTTATTATCCTCTCGTAGAGAAATCTATCCACTTCTTCTTCACTAGTAGATTTGAGAGGTTTAGCTTCTAACCACTTGGTTAGATAATATGTAGCTACCACAATGAATTTGTTACCCAAAGGAGTAAGATTCAAGGATCCTACAAAATCTATTCCCCATTTCTCAAATGGAACTGATGTCAAAGGAGAGGTTTTCATGGACTTTTTAGCAAAAGCTTGACACACATCACAACTCTTGCAAAATTCCACACAATCTTTGAAAATGCCCTTCCAATGATAGCTTGCATCTAGGATCTTAAATGAAGTTACCTTTCTTGCAAAGTGTTCTCCACATACCGAGCATTCGTGAAACTCCTTCATAAGTTGAATTGACTACTCCCTTCCAACAACCCTTCTGAGTAATCCATCTGCTCCTTGATGAAACAACACGTCCTCTATGATGGTATAAGGTTCACATCGCTTCATCAATGCAGTGCTCTTCCGTGAATGCATGCCTTGGGGAAACTCTCCTTCCGAGATGAAATCCCATATCCCCTTGTATTCTGCCGGTACCTTTGTTATGGTATCCATCATCAGCTAATCCTCATCTGGAAATGTATCATCTACTGGTTGATCTCCTTCCTCATCGTATGCCCGAGACATCAAATTAGCATTGGCATGCTTCTTATTAGGTCGATCCTCAATGATGTAATCAAACTCCGCCAGTAACAACTTCCATCGGGTTATCCTAAACTCAACATTAGGCTTGTTGAAAATGTACTTCAAAGCCTTGTGGTCAATAACGATAGTAAATTTCCCTCCCAACAAATAGTGTCGAAACTTCTTGAGTGAGAAGATTACAACTAAAGCCTCCCTTTCTGTCGGTGAATAGTTTCTCTCAGCTTGCACCATTTGTCTACTTGCATAAGCAATTGGATAATCATGGTTATCATCATCTAACTTGCTTAGAGTGCATCCTATAGCAATGTTTGATGCATCCGTGTAGAGAATGAAAGGTTTACCCCAATTTGGTTTGGCTAAAATAGGAGCTGTTATCAACTACTTCTTAAGAAGTTTGAACGTCACAGCTGCCTCTCCATCCTTGAGGATTAAATCGTAATCCGTCCTCTTCTTCATGTAAACCGTCAAGGCATAAGCTTTGTTGGAGAAGGAAAAGATGAACCGTCGATAGTATCCCACCATACCAAGGAACTGCCTTAACTTGGTCAACGTCACCGGAAAAGATAACTTGAGGATGCGTTTCACTTTTTCTGGATCCACCGCTATACCATCCTTGGAGATGATGTGCACTAACAACAAACCTTCCTCACATCCAAAAATGCACTTTTCTGGATTGAGCGAGGCCTTGGCTTTCTCCAAACGTTGTAGAATTTTGATCAAATGATCAAAGTGATCCTCCTTCTTCCCGTATACACAAAAATCATCTATAAAATCTCGCACAAATTTCCCAAGGAAGGGTTCAAACACCTTGTTCATGAACCTCTGAAAAGTTGATGGAGCATTACATAGACCAAAGAGCATTACCCTGTAGGTTTTTAGGATAAGTAGGGTTTTTTTTTTGGTTTTTGTGAATAAAGAGTTATATTCGGGTTCTCATGAGGGTATTTGTCCAAATATATGTTGGTTAGACATGAATACCATTAGGGAGTTCACACGAGTGAATTGCAAGGGAATTTAAGCGCGCATTTGGATGGCAGAGTGAAGAATTATCAAAGAAGGTCGATGCCAAGAACCTACGGAACCAGAGCGGCTGGAGCATGAGAAGATAGCTGTAATGTCGAAGCGTCGACCCGTGGGAGTTCCAACACGAAGAAGTGCGACCATGGGGAGAATTTGACCGCTTATCATGATGGCGGATTGGACTCCGGCGGAGTTGCTGAGGTTGAAGAACCTCGATGGAGCGTTTCTGTCATGGCGATGGGACTATGTGTGCCCGGAGCTGTGTGATGAGGTCCGACGGGGAAAAATCTTGGCAACACTCAGAAGTAGAGCTCAACCGGAGAAGTGGTCTGCAAGGATGTGGGCGAAGGCTCTTGGACGCAACCACAAAGAAGACAAAGGTGGCGTCGATTGGGAGGGCTCGGCGATGCACACGGCTTTCACTTTTGACTAGCGGAAGTGGTTCAACCCTAGGGAGAGGAAGAGGACGAATGGCTATAAGCTCGATCTAATTAAGAATATCTTCAGGAGAAAGGTGGCTCTCACCTTGAATCAGCTCTTCTCACCTCAGAGAACAACGTATGTCAGCATGCATAAGGTGAGAATTGTGGAAGGTTTCATCGGCGGAACTATTCAGGTGAACTGGGGAGAGATCTTCGCGAAGAATGTTCAAGCAATGGCAACCAAGTTAAGAGAAGACGATAAAAGTGTAGTCTTTCTCTCGTCTTTCTTGGTGCATCTATACACAAAGCTGGAGTGGTTGACTCCTAGGGAAAGACAGTTGTATCGATTGGAGAGCGGATTTTCGGACATGGACGTAGACATCAAATATGCCAGCAGCGGGTCCACGAGGAGTCTAGAAACGAGTGCGTCTCTTGAGCCGAAGAGAACTGGAGAAGTCAAACCGGCTACGCAGAGTAAGCCTGATTCAGATTTGGACCTTGAAGTGATCGGTACTTCTAAGAAGAGGAAGAGAGTAGTGGAGGATAGTCCTCCGGCCACTTTGACAATTAGGAAGGATGCAGGGAAGAAGAAGATGGAGGAAGTAGTTCCGCCCAAGACGTCTCAACCTAAGATGATGGAAGTGAAACCATGACCAAAAGCGTTGAAAGAGATTAGGGAGCCTATGGCCTCGATGTTGCAGTTGTCGCAGAAGCTGGAAGCTGTGGTGGTCCCTGTGCTGTTAGAGTTAAACGAGATGGGGCCTATGTATATGCCGGGGTGGGACCCTCAAGCCGATGGGTACATGGATTTGATTCAGATGATGAACCGGCTGGCTTTGGGGAAGGAGGACCAACCTGTCACAGTTCAGGAATTGACAGAGAGTGTGGACAAGTTGTCCAAGGAGAAGATCGAACTGGAGCAAAAGGTCTGGGAGGCGAAGAAGGCCTACGAAGAGATCTGCCATATTATGGGTGCGGAGATTCATTTTGTGGAGAAGGAGTATGCTCATCTTCGGGAGACGGTGCAAGACTTAAAGCAAAGACTGATTCAAATGGATGTGGAGGCGCCTGCGAAGTTAGAGAACCTCGCTAACAGATGTGCGCAACATCTATTCACACGGTGTGATCGAGTTGAGGAGAAGCGGTTGGAGCAGTTGGTGGCAGCAATGGAGAATCCTACGACTCAAAGGAAAGGAGGAAGGAGATGTATAAAGCTTTGGATCGTGATTTCAGGGAAGCCATGGCTCTTCATCGACAGGAGATCGCAACCGATATAGAGGAAATGCAGTTAGAAATCGACGCATTCACGCAAGCAACGGAGGTGCGATCGAGCGGCTTAGATCATCAAAGTAGACTTAGGAGAGAGCAATCCGAGTAGGAGCAGTTATGAGTAGCAGTTAGAACATTCATTATAAATAGTCGTAGGAAATAAAGTGGTGGGATCTTTTCATCTTTGCAAGTGTCCAATCTGTTGGGCTGCAAATTGTAGTCATGATAGAACGAGCACTCGAGGAGCTGGTGTATACAGGTTGGCGTTGTGTTGACTGTTTCGTGTATTCGTGAAGTTATCCGGATATTTGTCCATGAGCTGAGCCTGTCTGTAGTCATCAGAGGTACTATGTATAGTGTTTCGCCGCGATGCAAACTTGTAATGAGAAATATTCCCATCCCAAAGTAAAGACAATCATTGAAATCATCTTGCTGTTGTCTGTGGAAGTGGTGTTGTGATGGGATTGTGAAGGAATTGAGCTGAATTGGTTACCTTCGTTGTGAGTAACTCTTCAGACCCTATAGTCTAGAGTTGGAAAGATGTTTAAATGCATGTTTCTCTTCTTTGCTAGTTCGGTTTGATCCCTCATTCCCTTTGGAACAAATCAATCTATACGAATTTGGACTTAGTAATGCATGCTCGTGCTATTACAGACCCTAAAGGCAAAAGTTCCCCATGGCGTGGTAAAAGTGGTTTTGAGTTGATCATCAAGAGCAATTTGAATTTGGTTATAACCACTATAACCATCTCCAAAACTATGCCACTCATGACCTGCCACCTCCTCTAGAATCTCATCTATGAAAGGTAAAGTATAATAATCCTTCTTTGTGACAACATTCAACTTCTTGTAATCTATGCATACACATAGCTTATCATTCCTCTTCTTGATTATCACAATAGGAGAAACCCATTTAGAATTCTCTACCTCGTAGATGAAATCGGCATCCTTTAGCTTGTTGATCTCCTCCTTTACCACCATAGCCGTTGGTGGATTTATCCGACGTTGCTTCTGATGTACTAGACAAGACTTCTCCTCTAACTCAATGCGATGAGTTTCTAAGGTTACTTCCTTCAAATCCTTGTAGCTAAAGGCAAAGACATGGATATATTTACGAAATATATACAAGAACCTTGACTTCTCCTCCATAGTAACCGTGGGACCAAACTTGAGAGTGGAGAGCCGTCTAGTTATCTCATCTTCGCTCATCTTCATCTTGTCGGGATCTTTCACCAACCATGGCCTAGGAAGTAAATCCATTGCAGCAAGAACTTGAACTTGAACATCATCATCCGAGGTGTCTTCAGATGATGTCTCCTCATCGGTTGACATGTTAGTGTCAACCTCTGAAAAGCTGTCACTTTCTTCACTTTTAGACTCCGAGTAATCACTCGTAGGTCTATCCAAGTCTCAAACTGCTCCTCCGCCACTTGTGAGAGGAACCTTCACTCGATGGTTTTTCGGCCATATACGAAGATAATCCTTATGCCACCAATCAGTAGTCCTCACTGACCTCAACCAAGGTCTTTCTAACAATAAGTCATAGCTAGTCTCCTCAAGCACTTGAAAGGATAACAAGGTTTGAACTCACATCATACTTACTACCACCTTGTCCACCACTCCAATGGGTCACACCTTTTGCTTGTTGGCCATCCCAACAATGATGTTGGAAGGTCTTGAAGGCTTCATCCCCAACTTCTTCAACAAACGTTCCGACATGACATTCACCACAGATCCACCATCCACTAGTACATCTGAAACATCACGTCCATTAATACGTACTTCAATCTTCAAAGCCTGAGTGCATACCTCCGAGGCAGCGGCATCCACCACTCTTACTCCAACATTCGCCATGGAAGCTTCCCCTTGGATCGTTGCTTCTTGGTCCTTTTGGCGCTTAGGCCTCCCCTCAACTCCTTTCTTATCGTAGGATTAAGAGCAATCAATTGGCCAACAGTTATAGTGTCGATCCTTTCCAGTCGATACCATCCTTCGCCTTCGAGTAATCTCGTCCTAATGCTTCCGCCCAGAGAAGCGCATCCCATGAATCCGGATGCCCTCTCCATCCTATCGGATTTGCCGCCTTTTTTGCACTTCCTCACACAACTTTGGGCACACGTAGTTCCATCGCCATGCTAGGAAAGCTCTGCCTAAGTTCTTCAATTGTAACAACTCCCCGGCTGTCCAATCTAGCTTCGGCTCCAAAGGTCGATACACTCTTGTCGCCATCTTCTTCACTAGCGGTAATTGAATAGCCTCTCCAACTCCCGAGCGTGAAGTCCGAGTGTGGAAGAAGTTCGAACGCCGGTGAATAGGAAGCGGAAGTTAAAGGAGGTTGCTAAGCCAAGAAGCCCAATACCGAACGTATCGAGGCCTAAGGTGAAGGCCTCCAAAATACATGGTGGAGAACCGCTCTCTTCGGTGTTGCAGTTAGCACAAAAACTGGAAAATGTCGTTATTCCCGTTCTCATGGAGTTGAACGAGATGGGAACTGACTATATCCAAGGATGGAATCCTCAAGAGGACGGTTACATGGAACTGATTCAGGTAATGAACCGCACCGCCACAAGGAAGAAGGACCAGATGCACACGATCTAGCAGTTAACAGTAGTTGGTGGGACGTCTGGAGAATGGGAAGGCAGAAGCGCGACGGGAGGTGGCAGCAGCGAAGAAGGCCTATGGAGAAATATGCAAGATCCAAGGAGTGGAATTGAAATTCGTGGAAGTCGAGAATGAGCGGCTTCGGAATCAATTGAAGGAAGTGAAGTGTCAGTTGCTCAAAGTTGATGTGGAGCGGCCAGCTAGATTAGAAGTTTTGGCTAATAAGTGTACGAAGTATCCGTTTGCCCGATGTGACGATGTGGAAGCTGATCGATTGGAAAAATTGACGATGGTAATGAACACTTCTTGCGATTCGAAGGAGAAACGAAAGGAGATTTACAAAGCCATGGGTCGTGATTATCAGGAAGCAATGCGAGTTCATCGGAGGGAGATTGCAGAGGACATCAGAGAGTTGCAAATCAACGTTGATGCTTTCGCCTAGCGTGAAGAGACATCATCGAAGGGTGTAGCACATCTCCAAAGTTGTAGTCGGATGCGATCCGTGTACGTAGTGATTCGGATAGGACGTTAGGATTGTGTATAAATAGGACTGGAGTAATTAGTGGCTACATCTTTAATTTGCAAGAGAAAGTCAGGAATTGTTCCTATGTAGCCAGGGTAGAACGGAAACTCTCAAAGCCGAGCAGAGATTGCGGTGGCCTACCTAACATGAGATCGGATTCTTGTGAAGTTACCCAGGAATTTGTCCCACAAGTTTGGCTATCGAGGATTTTGCCGGAAGGAATTCTGCGAGCTTACGCCTCGTGAATGTGGACTCTTGTAATTGGGATCACCCAATTTCAGTAAAAGAATTTCTTCTGGAATTTCTTAGCACTTTATTTTCTAATGGGTTTTACGTTATGAATTAATTGCACTCTTCGGACAATGATCATCCAGAGTTGGTTAAAGAAGTCTAAACGCACATATTTCCCACCTGACATTCGTTTAACACCCCATTCCCTTGGGAACGAATCAATAAACACTACAATTGCCCAATTCTAATGTAACCTGTATGTTACACGGGAGAATGTGATAGTGCCAGTGATGATGGAGCTGAACAAGATGGGAAACTGTAACACACAATTTACATTAAGGTTTGCCAATTGGAAAGAATTAAAGTTCGTTCCCAAGGGAATGAGGTGTTAATTCACTACCAGCGACGAATATGTGAGTTTACTCATCTTTTGTAGACCCTAGATATGCACAGTCCGAAGAGTGCTGCGAATAAGCAGTATTCAACCACTCATTCCGATCATCAAACGACTATCCATCCATTAGATTACACATAATTATGCATGTAAATGAAATTCCACTCCTATTTTACTAATTGGAGATTGATCTCTCCTTTACAAGTTGAAGTCGAGGCGATGTTCTCGATGAAGTTCTACTGTTGAGGCAAATCCAACCATGGTATATAGGTGAATACACGGGTAACTTCACAGGTATAACACACCAATCTAGGCTGATCGAATGCAACATTAAACAGCTTTTCAAGCACTTCGTTCTACCCTGACTACTGTAATAGCATGGACATGCATTACTAAGTCCGAATTCGTATAGTTAGATTCGTTCCCAAGAGAATAAGGGATCAAACCACACCAACAAGGAAGAGAAACATGCATTTAGTAATTTTTACAACTCTGGACTGCAGAGTCCGAAGAGCACACGAACAGGAAGCAATCAACTCTCATCAATTCTTCCTCACTCCCATGACACAATCAATTCCATAGACAACGTTGAAATGATTTCAATGAATTCCTTTACTTCGAGATGGGGATCTCTCTCTTTACAAGCTTGCGTCATGGCGAGACACTCGACAAAGTACTCCTGGTGATTACATGTAGTCTCGGCTCATGAGCGAATATCTAGGTAACTTCACGGATGCACGAACGACCATGGTATTTCCAAAGATGAATACACCACTCCTCGAGCTGGATTCTACATTGAGTACAATTTGCAGTCCAACAGAGTGAACACTTGCAAAGATGAAAAAGATCCCATTACTTTATTCCTAAGACTGTTTATAATGAAAAACTTTATTCTTCGCCTCTTCGGACAAAGAGAAACTGGTTGTGGAAGGACTTCGTCTTCTCCTTCCCTTACCCCGGGTCTTGGTCCGCCGGGCGTGCCCCTTGGAGCTCTGCCCCAAATGTCAATGAATGTTCGACAATTTATATGCCTCTGTAGCCAGGATGACTACCTCCACAGTATTTGGATCAGACTTTCGGCAGAAAGTCTCCTTATCAGGATCCTGATATGGCTTGGTGTTCTTAGTGGTGGCCGGTATCTGGTCCAGTAGACTTAGGAATTGCTCAGTATTATCCCTGAGCTTCTGATGCTTCCCTCTCCAAATGGCCCCCAGTCTTCGTAGGAGTACCTTATCGTATCTCATCTCCCTGAACCGCGCCGAGAAGTGACTTTTGAGCCCCTCCCATGTGGTGATTTCTCCCACATGATTTTTCTCGTGATTGTTCATCCATACCGTGGCCCCTTTGCGAAGAAGGCCAAGGAAGATTCTTCTTCGGTCGATGGGATCTTGCTCTTTGTTGGCTGTGGAGATGGCCTCGAAGATTCGAATATAGGAGTCGGCATCATACTCATCCGTCGTAGCCTTGAACTTGGGATACTGCTGTTTAGTAATTGGAGCTGCCATTTGTGCTCATCTCCCCTCCTCTTCTTCTTGTTGAAGGCTTCTGAACCGAAGCTCAAGATTTGCCTTAAGCTTCTTCAATTCTCCCACGTTTTTAACGGCGAAGGTCTTGGGTCCTTCTTGAAAGACCGACCACCGTTCACCTTTGTCGGATGCTTTGTCTTCCGAAGGCGTTACCGCTCTAGTGGAGGTGTCGGTACTTGGACTCAAGAATCCTTCCAAAGAATTGGAGCTGCTTCCTTCAGCTCGAGTCTCTAGACGTCCGGGGCGTCCGTCCTTCTTTCCCTCGACGTAAAAGCTTTACTTCTTCCGGAGCTAGATTGAAGGTGGCCCACCACGTTTGTCACCAGATCGGGTTCTCCATGAGCCTTCTACCTTCGACGGCCCAAAGGTCGGATCCACCCTTGCTCACGTTCCTTCTTTCTGAGTTCTTCATGCGCAGTAGCACGCCGTCCTCTGGCAGTGAGTTAAGGGATGCTCGCGTAAGACACATCAACAAGATGACGGTGATTTGTCCTTTACCGACCGGTTGACCGGTAGGAAGTTGAATGCGGCTACCAAGAAAGATCATCATCCGCTGCCATTTATCGATGCAATCTTGGATCATGTAGCCGGTCATGAATGCTACAGCTTCTTAGACGGGTTCTTAGGTTATAATCATGTATCGATATGTGAAGAGGATAAGGATAAGACCACCTTCACTACGGACTAGGGCACTTATGCCTATCACAAAATGCCATTCGGATTGTGTAATGCACCCGCTACCTTCCAGAGGATGAATAGGTGGGAAGGTACGGAGGAAAACTCATATGGTAGATTGGTGGTGCATACTCGCGGTTTCTAGGTTCATGATAGGAGACATTTTCTCTCTTCCATCCTTCCCAATTATTTGTCCATCCATTCTATTCATTCCCTGGAATATAATAGCTTGTTACACCAATTTAATCAGGTCACATTTTTTATGTAAAACTACAAGGATGGACGGAAAATCTAATTTTGGTTGAAAATACCAACTACATATCTCATAACTACACTAAACAGCGTTCATGCTGCACGGTCCCGCGCATTAAAGACGGGAAAGAAAGGTAAAACATCTTTCAAAACTGAATAACCTACAACTTATGTGGGAACTCCCTCACAAGAAAATGGGGGTGTCAAGCATAAACACTCTAGTTTGCCAGAGGAAGAGGTGACAACTTTAGTCACGCTGCCAATCGACAAACAGGAAGAAAAAAACATAAATTGCAAAAGCCTGTGCACAAGACATGAGTTACACTTTGTTCGGAGTCGTAGTCAGCGATGTCCACTTTTTTGACACCCTCCCTCGAGACCATTCGCTGAAAAAGAATCTATCCATGTTAGATGCTACAGTTTTAGTGAAGAGCTCTATAACTCAGACATGCCACAAGACAGTAAGTTTGGCAAGCGTGACGGCATCTGAATTGTCAGCAATCTGTTTATGATGAATTCTCACAAACATTGTGCGTTCCTGAGGTTCCTTCCGCTCTGCATTTTGTTCATTTGATCTTCCACTCTGGGTCTCATCCCAACACACATTTTCTGCTCTTTCAGAATCCAGTTTGTTGGATCTTTCCTCTCCTCCTGTAACAAGAAACAATGAGGAAGGCCCAATCTGAACCCCAAGGTGGGACGGAGCCTAAGAAACCCAGACTGACTGCTGCAGATTCTGATGCCATGGGGTAAGTCATGCACAGACATAATCAGGCAAGATACTACCTCCGATAGTTGATCAGCGATTTTACATGCTGAAAGAGGAATGCTAGATCTACATGTTTTGTCCAATGTGCACGACAGTCTGTCCACAACGATCAAATTTCCTCTGACAATTTGTCAACAACTCCAGACGGGAAACAGAAAAGCCGGAAACAGAATCAAGCATGCCATCCGATGGGTTTCACCGTCTGCCAGAGGATGAGATGAAGGTAACCCATAACCTTCAATTTATTCTTCAATGTTCCAAATTACCTGATTGCACTTGCAGAACCGCCGGCCAGGAAGTTTGCCTGATTCATTAGCAGCAGGCATGGTTCGCCTGATTTATGTAGAAATATGCATCAAAATGGGACTTTACAATCATACTGGACCAAGCGATCAGGGGTCTCGTGGTAGCACCGTTGCCTCGCTCCAACCAGGCTTGAGTACGAGACCACGTTGCGCACACTATGGGTTAAGAGACCTCGTGGATAACGAACTCGGCACCCGTTTGCTTCCCTGCAGGAAAATGCAAGTGATGCAGTTGGCATGGAGTTGCTCTGTAACATCGAGAATGTCCAGGTAGGAATGTGCTCACAAATTCAGGAGAGTCCTATCTAGCTCTGCCTTTGCCACAAAAATCACAGGCGACTCCTACGACCTGATGTCCACCAGTATCTCATCACAGTTGTACAAAGTCATCGTCAGACCACACAACGCGAAATGCACAAACTTAAAGTGTCTCACTTGGCAGAGGACTTCAAGTTCTCATATTTATTCGATCTCAAACTTGACGTGGGATTGTAATGGGCTACATTAGAATTGTACAAGGCTGGTCAGATCTTCAATACCGGGGAAATTGAGATGCGATGACCAGATTTTGAATATTGAGTGTTTAGAGAAGAGTCGCGAAATTTTTTAACAATCCGTTTGATCGAGCTTTTGTAGGTTAGAGTCTGCAGTGTAAGTAACGAGTTGACCAAGATCGGAGGAGATGTGTAAGGAGAACTGTTCAAGATTTAAAGGCTAGCCATTCTTTCTCGCTGCTGACCATCAACTGGAAGATATGAGAAACCAAGGATACACGTTTAGGATGTTAAAACTTACACCTTTTCTCTCTGCCAGCGGCGGCTGAAGGTCGAGACGAACCGTTCGTGCCTTCCGGGTTATGCAAGGCCGCAAAAGACTGAATCGCAGGAGCCAAGGTGAGGAAGCTATCAACCTTTTCAACAGTAACTTCTGATTAGATTTTTCTCAGATCTGCAGTCATTTTGTTCATTGTCTGGGGTTCCCATTGTCTTTCTATTCATTTCTGAATTTGGGCATGATTTCTTACTCCATTTGTGGATAGTTGCTTTGTTTATTACTACTATGCCCTGTTATGATCACCTTCATTTATTCCAATGGGAAATTTGTGTATACTTGATGCAAATTCTACATTTCTAACATTATATCGAAGTAAATATGTTATTTAATGAAAATTTTCAAATTTGAACTTAACGTTAGTAAAGTCTCCTATTTAAGAGTCATCAATTAACCCATTTAGATATGCAGGACTTGGTAAGGAATCTACGATGTATATGTAAGAGTGCACTCTTGCACATTGTGCTAATACAGTTTATAAGCATTCTGAAAAAAAACGATGGAAATAATACTTTCAGGTGCGGAAAGCAAGAGGAGATAGGAGCATCGAGCAGTTCTTCCCGTCGAAATGAGTTTCAAGACAAGGAGTTTAAGGTACGGTAGTTTTTAAAACCAAACTCTTAAATGGAATTCTCCCGGTAGCATCTTTTGAGCACCGCTGACTTAACTGATAATAATAGACCAATTGAGACTGATGATTGAAGGATATTGAAGCTCAGATTTTAAATAACTGCCATGGATTATAAATCGTTTTGAATTCTCTGTGGTTTTCTTTGTTGTAAATTAGTCTCAGAGTCAGAGCATTCAGTAACAGTAAAATGTAAATTGGATTGACTCTTAGTTCTAAAAGGTAAATTTACGTTAGTGTTAGCTTTGGGACTGAGGAGTCACCTACCACTATGGTTTAGGGTTTTTGATTTGTGTGTCCAGGTTCAATGCTGAGCCTGAAAATTGTGTATATTGTTACTCAGATAGTAAAGTAATCAAGTCAGAGAGTATATCTTGCCAGTGATCATTCACTTAGGATGACTAGATGTGGGGGTGATGAAAGCAATCTAGCTGAATTTGAGTTGTAGCTTGGTTCAAGGTGGGGAGTGTTACATTGAGAGTTTTGATGTAAGGAGCATGGCTGTTACTTATCAAAACTAAATTATGTGTCATAAGGTTTTCACTCTTCTGTCCAAAGCACACATGGAGGAACTCAACAGTCCGTGCAGTTCAGAGTCACACGAAGCCGACAATAGACCGAGAGCTGCCAAAATTTTGGTTGGAAAGGTTTGAAAACTAATATCTTTTCTTCAATATATGACTTCTTCTGAATATTTTTAGATTCAGCTTCAATCAGATCGATTATGCATCCTCGAAAATTCAAAAAGTTTCAGAAAACAACTAGAGAATCTCCTATTCAGTTTGATCGTTCACTGAGCTCATTTGCTTAGAATGTTACTACTATCTTTCCCTACGTTTGAATTATGTCAACTGTGCATGAGGATGTTTCTCCGTTTTACTGAACAATATATACAGTTAACGTATTTAAGGAGTAATAAATTTTGTTAGTTTTCAGAACATAGTTTACATCAAGTTTTTCACAATCTCCAATGGTATGAAGGATCTTCAATGTCGTCTGCTCGTTTCTGAAAACTCAGTAAGATGAATATACAAGTTTGTTTCTACCAGTAGATGAATCAACAATATGAGATCACAATACTGGATGACAGCCTTTCAGTAAAAATGAAATGTTGATTTAAGGATTATGATTTGGACCGCCTGTTAGGAAGTTTAACAAGGATTGAAACTCATCAGCGGACGTATTTTGTTGAAATGTTCAAAAGATGGACGCAGCATCCAGGAATCCAAAAAAGCAAAAGCTGGACGAACTATCAACCAGTTCTTTTCATTGGGATGGTTTCGAAGAAATCGACTGCAAGAAACTTCTGCCACCAAAGGTACTAAAGGTAAGATTACTGAGTTCTCAAACTATGAAAGGAGGAAATTCAATCGATAAATATTGCTAGAGCTCTGCCAAATCAAAAGAGCAGATTCCGATCAAAATTTTTTTTTTCTCTTATGGCCAGCCTTGATGTGTGTTATTCATGGATTGAAGACTTAGTATGTTTATGTAGACAACACAAGTAATGTCCATCCACCGTTGTTTTTTAACCTTACAGGTCGAAGGTGGACAGCATCTGACCTTGGAGGTTCCTGAGCTGCTGTTGGGAGTGGAACCTCTCTTGAATGAATTAGTTGAAAGGCTTCTGCAAGATCATACCTTCTTGGGACTTTCTGGTATGGTGGGAAGTGGCAAAACTACCATGGCGAAGCTTGTTTACAACAAAATGGTAGCTGATTTTGAGTACACGTGTTTTGTTGAGGAAGTAAGGGAGATAAACGGGAGGAGAGGACTGATGACGGATGAAATCTGGAAAAGTATGCGTCGTCATGGAGATTTAGTAAAAGCAAGCAGCTCTGGTACATATGGATGGAGTTGTGTGATGGAGAAAAAACTACTACTTGTGTTTGACGGCATAGTGGCAACTGAGGACTTAGAACTTCTGGAGGAGGAGGTTCATTCCAATGCGTCAAAAAGAAGTCGCTTCATCGTGACGAGCCGCAGTGCTGACCTTCTGAGGCGTTTGTATGACATATACATTTGTCATATACCACTTCTAACGCATGGAAATGCAGTGAAATTATTCTTGACTCACGCAGTTCCTTCAAGACCAAAACCTCTAAAGCTTGACAAGAAAGTAGTAGAGGATGTAGTGAGAGCATGTGGCGGATTGCCACTAACTCTTGAAGTCCTGGGGCGGCATCTTCGAGAGATAGAGCCAGGGGGTTGGAAGGACGTTTCAAGAGCACTAAGAGATTGTTGTTCATCGCAGTGGCCTTTTATAAAGGAAGTGTGGTATCACCTGAGGTCCAGTATTGAAGGTTTAGGAGAAAAAGAGAAGGATATGTTCCTGGATGTTGCTACTTTTTTCGGAGATCACGACAGTCCATTTACAGCGCGAAATGTGCTTACGGCATGGTCGTCTTTCATCAAAGCTCCATATATGAGAGTGCAGATACTTCAGGACAGATCCCTACTCTACTACGACTCGCATGTACGTAGTAGTAGATTCCACGTACATGAGCATTTGAGGATATTGGGCACGATCATTGCACGAGATTCAGGGAGGATTTGCAAGGGGCGTCTCAATGAGTTTTCTGAGGCAGATTCGGATCGTAACGATGTTGGAAGCTTTATTGAGGTACATCATTCGTTTCTTGTTATCATTTTGATTTCATCTCGTTTTACGCTTAAATAACAATGAACAATGATCCTTCAATTTCTGTATTGTTCGATTCAGAGATAGTCATGTTTCATGCACAGGTCAGGACTAAGTACTCTCTCATGCACATGCACAATCAGTCATTTTGCCCCTGTGAGTAGACATGAAAGTCATAGAAAACTTCATTCTAGCAAAGTAACAGAGTCAGGGAATCTGACTCCATGGATGTACAGGAATAAGTAGTATGAAGGACAGGTGGGGATCGGCCTTGGGAACTTGTTCTAATCCTAACTCTATATTTCGTTAACCTAATTAGGTTACTAATCGTAAAGAGACAAGCTACAATAGTTAACTATTAGGGTTAACTATAGCAGCTTGATTGTAAACACCCTCCATTGCTTACAAGACAATACCTATAACATGATTTGGCTCCGACGAGTCTCCGGATTTCTCAAACTTGATGCTACTATCAATATCAATAGATTGATTTTTCAGTACTAACAAACACTGCCCTAATGTTATTAAACTTGATTCTCTCCTTAATGAAATGAAAGTGCATATGTACATGCTTTTTCCTAGCATGCATGAGATGGTTATATGCAACCCAAATCGCATTCTGGTTGTCACACCAGATAACCATAGGAAGCTTTATAGTTTTCATCGAACTCGGGACTTCTCAGCCAGATAGTTTCACATACTACTCCAGGCAAAGCTTTCTCCTATGCCTCCGTTGAAGGGAAAAGGAAAGAGTAACATTGCTTTGCTTCTGCTTCTAGGAACTACCACGCCATCATTGTTGAAGGAGGAACATATACTAAATCTAGACCTTTTGGTAGTTGTATCCCCAACCCAATCTAAGTCACAATCTTTGTAAATGTAACTCCTCTCTATGAGTACACTAGTACATACTAGTGGAGTAGCCATCAGGCACATCCATTTAGATTTCTTCCTCTAGGTCTCAATTCAAGAAAGTTGTCTTTACATCTAGTTGCTCTACCTCCCAATTATTCACAGCTGCTGGAGTTAACAACATTCGAATAGAACCATACTTTGCCATTGGAGCAAAGGTTTCATGGTAATTAACATCAGGTTGTTGACTGTACCCCTTGGCAACTAATCTTGCCTTGTACTTCAAAATCTCACTAGCAGTTCCTCTCTTCACTTTCAAAATCCATCTGTATCCAATAGTCTTTCTTCTTGGTGGAAGATCTACAAATTCCCATGTACAATTTTTTTGTAGAGATTCTTTCTCTTCAAGTATGGCTTGCTCCCATTTCTTCCAATATGATATTCTTGTTGCTTCAACACCTGATGAAGGTTCATCATATACAGAAGCAGAGATGGATTCCTTCATGACAATATCATTTTGAAGAGATACATTAGTTGTATTTGAAGCAATCCCCAACCTCTGAACTTGAAATTTCTATTTGTTGGATCTTCTAAGAGCAATTCCTTGCTCCTCTATAGAATCATCAGTTCTTGGAACGTGAGCATTACTATGTTTCCCTGTCCTTATGATGTAAACTTTCATTGGAAAAGGTTCCTGTTGAGCATCAGGTAGTCCATCTATCTCTTTTCCCAAGTTTATTTTAGGTACCATTTCCTCTCCACCTTCATGATCAAATATCTCCTCGGTATCATTGTGTATTTGTGATGATGCCCCATCACTATTATCACCATCATTTGTTAGTGGTAAAATCACAAATATAGAAACAGATGAAATATCTACTGCTGGTGTGATGCTTCTCTCATCTTTGTTTCTCCATGTAATCTCTTCATCAAACAACACATCTCTAGAATGTATTGAATGATTTATTCTTGGGTTGTAAAACAAGTATCCTTTCAATACTTCTTTATATTCAATGAAGATAAATTTCTTAGATTTCAATCCAAATTTGCTCCTCTGCTCTTTTGGAATATGTGCATAGGCTAGACAACCAAATATCATCAACATTGTAAAATCAGGTTTTTTACCACTCCATGTTTCTTATGGTGTCATGTTATTCAATGATGTTGTGGGACTTCGAATTTTGAGATAGTTAGCAACCTTGATAGCTGCATCCTATAATTGCATCTGAAGTTGAGCATGTTGTAACATACTCAATGATTTCTTTTGCAGGGTTTTTTTTAACCTTTCAGCAATTCCATTTTGTGAGGGACTGTCTCTAGCTGTAATATCTAACACTATTCCTTTGTTTTCCAAAAAAACAACAAACTCCCCATTGATATATTCAAATCCACCATAAGATATGAGTCTTTTCATCTTCTTCCCTGTTTGAGTTTCTATCATTATAACAAAGACTTTGAATTTTTCAAACACATTGTCTTTGCTTTTCAATAAATACAAAAAACTATTCTTACTCTTGTCATATATGAAAATGACATAATATTGTACAGGAATGACTTGTGAGGTATTTTATCACATACATCTGAATGTATGAGATCCAATAATTCTTCAAATTTGCGCAATGATTTTTTGGGGAAAGATGTCTTGTGTGATTTCTCTTGAGCAGAAACACCACAAAATACCAGTGATCCTTTTGGTAACGTGAGTACTCCCACCGTTCGTTGTAAGATTCTCATGTCAGACTCAGAAAGATGACCCAACCGTCTATGCCACAACTCCAATGACTTTTCATATGAAAGATAAGATTTTTCAAATTTCTTGTGATTCACCTCTAGCAATCTGAATAGGTTAGTATTAGCAATTTCATTGCAAACATCATGTCCATCCTTTTCTATGGTGCAAGACTCTCCTCTAAAATGCACATCAAAACCAACTTGAGTGAGTTTGCTCATTGACATCAGGTTTTTAACAAAATCAGGTACATATTTAACTTTCCGTAGCACCATAATATATTGTTTGTTTTTGTTCATTCGTCGAACACAGTGCAAAGAAATTGCTCATATACCAAGAATTTGAAATTCAGCATTATTTCCATTCTTTACATACCTTAACACATTCTTCATGTTATTGAATTGAGAGTCATCAATTCAATAACATGAGAACTACACATTGAATCCAGATACCATCACTGTTGGATCTTCTCAACTGTCATGCAATTGTAGTAAGTGTCATTGTCTGAGGATTCTTCAGTTAGGAGTGCACTCTCTTTTTTCTTCCCATCCTTCCTCTGTTCTTGAGATTTGTCATAGCCCTCAAACTTGGAAGAGTTGTAGCCACCTTTATTCTTCTTGTTTTTCCACTTTGGACACTGAAAGCCCAAATGCCCTTTATCATCATATGTGTAGCAATTTCAAGATTTTTTGACCCTTTTTGATCCACTACTTCTATATATCTTCTTTTTGTGAGCAACAGCCATAGCTACTACCTTGTCTTCCCTCTCAAATTTTGTAGCAAAGGTGACCACCTTGTCATAGGTGTAATCCCAAGTCACTTGCTCTTCAGGAAGAGCATCAAGTGAGAGCTTAAGGGGTTCAAACTTCTCAGATAGACTACTCAACAAATGTGCAACCTTGAAATGAGGGTGAATGATTGTCTCTAACTCACCAATCCTAGAAAAACGTAAATTCAACTTGACCATATGTGTAATTATATTGTCAACATTTTCATCTTCAAGTTTCAAAGTAATCATCTCTGTCCATATCAGTCTAGCATCAGCAAAGATATCAATCTTACTTATAGCTTCTAGCTTAGTCCAAATGTCCCAAGCATATGGAATATCTGTCACCAGGTCCTTGTTGACCTCATCGAGAGTATTCCTCAACAACTTCTTGGTCACCATGTTTTGTAATGTATATGTCATCTTCAAAACACTCCTCAATGTGTTGAGGTTCTTGACAAAATTTGAAGTAGTCATAGAGCCTCAAAACCTCTTTAACCTCAAGTGCCCATTCTCTGTAATTCAGAGTGTTAAGCTTCATCATTTTATCAAGCTCACCAGCCCATTGTGGGCCCATAACCTTATGATATTCTGAACTTTCTTGCAACATTTCATTAAAATGTCTCCTAGATGTATCACCAGCAATGCCCGACCTCTCTATTTTCTCTTCTAGAGTAGCCATAGCGTGCTACTACTCTCCCTTACACTCAGGTGGGCTATGAGAAACAACACCAAGATTAAACTTTAAATAACACTCTCCACTCCTGAATTGAGACCAACTCGAAATTCAACTAGAATGTTAACTCCACCCCCATTTCTCAACAATCTAGCATTCAAAGTGTGATCAATACTTGAGGAAATGATCATTTGCAAGATGAACACTGTGACCTGATTGTTTTACTAACATACCAGCAATATATATACCTCTCAAACTAAGTCTTGAATTTGGTCACACAAATCCGAAACCCTAAACCATGGTGTAGGGTTTCGGATGACTCTTTATCACAAAGGTAACCCTAAAAGAAAACTCTAAAATAAATTTCTATTTATTGTTAGTCCAATTTACATTTTATTTCTAACGAGTTACTAATATAGCCCGACTCTGAGATTAATTCACAACAAGATAGAAACAGACTCATCTCTTTTACATATTTCCTATGCTTCTTTTTTGAGGATGCTTTGGTAAGCAAATCATCAATCATGTCTTAGACATTAAATTATTTTTTATTCTTATTTCTCTTCAACAAATCTTTTATGTAGAGAAGTATGTTTAGGAGGATGATGATGAACAAGATTTTTTTGTGAATGTAATATTTCAAATGTTATCACACATGAGTAGAGTATTGTTGGAGGTTGTTGAACAAAATCTAGTTCATGCAACATGTTCATAGACCAAATTAACTCTTGAATAGTTGATAAAGAAACCATGATTTCAATTTCTGTTGTGGACAAAATTATTGATTTCTGTTGTTTGCTTCCCGAACTAATAATTTCACCACCGAAAATAAACAATTAACCACTAGTGGATCTAGTGTTGTCCATATTGTCACCCCAACTAGCATAAAAAAAATCATTAAGAGTAAATTCAGATCCTAACTTAGAATATTCAAACTAGATATCTTTAATATCTTTCAAATACATTGGTATTCTCTAAAGACATCTCCAATGTGTTGAAGTTGGACAATTCATGTGCCCACTTAGAGTTCTTATTGAGTGAGTTGTGTTTTATATGATACAAACCATAATAAATATCAATGAACCTAGGGTAGTGTGATATAAGAATTGCAAGTCTTCAATGATGTCCTTGCTAGTTTCATACATATCTTTTTTCATGTTCCAAGAGAGTAGAAATTATTTTTGCATCCTCCATCATGTACCTATGCAGAATCCCCTTAATGAACTTAGTTTGGCTCATGTGAATTCATCATTTCTTTCAATTTTTGTTAATGTGTATGATTAATAAACATTTCACGGAACAATGTATTATCATTTCAAATATGGAATAGAGATTACACTTTTCATAACTCTTATTCCTTTCCCATCAACAACAAATCATTCACATAGATTGTTAAATATAGTTCTTTATCATTGCTATAAGTATTCAAGTATGAGTGTGTTCTCTTGAAGCCTTGTATTTTCAAATAAACATCAAGCTTATGCTACAAACTCCTAAGAGCTTGCGTCAACTCATCTGGTACTTCCATGTATATTTTTTCCTCAAAGTCTCCATTCAAGAAACCTTTCTTAACATCTAGTTGTTTTACCTCCAAGTTAGTCTAAGTGCTAGAGATAATAACATTTAATTAGGCCTATATTTTGCAATTAGACAAAAAATTTCATGGTAATCAACATCATGTTGTTGACTCTATTTTTACCAAATAATCTTGCATTGTATTTCATAATCTCACCGGGAGCTCCTCTCTTCACCTTGAAGATTATTGCATACAATGGTTTTCTTTTTGGTGGAAGATCTACAAATTTCAATGTACTATTTTTTTATAAAAAATTTTTCTCTTCAAATATGACTTGCTTACTCTTGTTCAAATCCGATTTTTCTTTCGCTTTAACATATGATCAAAGTTCATTATCTACATAGATTATGTCATGGAAGAAATTTCATGAGATTATGAATTTGTATATTTTGATAATCAATGTGCAAATGTGATCTATATAGATCATTTCTAGATGATGTTTCTACCACAGGAGGTTATGTGGACTCTCTTGCACTTGTCATAGCTTGCTTACACTCAATCTAACCTTTTAGATTAGACATTTAATTTAGACAATATTCTTGAGATCAGAACTCTCAATGTAGCACTCTTCACCTTGAACCAAGCTCCAACCAGCTTGTGTGACTTTCTTGAACACAAGCATCGTATGCTAGTGATATTTTAGTGATCCTTCTGGTATTATGAGTAATCTCCCCATTTGTTGTAAGAGTTTCATGTTAGACTTAAAACGATGATTCAACTTTCTATGTCACATCTCCATTGTTTTTTCATTTGAGAGATAAATTTTCTCATGTTTCTTGAGCTTTAAATCTAGTAGTCTAAATTAGTTACCATGAACAACTCTATTGCAAACTACTTGTTCTTCTCTATGGTGCAATACTCCCAATCTCGAAATGTATATCAAAACTTGCAATTGTGGAGGTGTTCATTAACATCAAGTTTTTGACAAAATTTAGTTATGTATCTGACTTTTCTAAGTATCGAATTTTGATTTTTGTGCTACTCCTTTTTTCTCCAACAAAAGTTTACAAAGTTCCTATTCCAATGATTGGAAATTCATCACCATACCCACTTTCTATATATCTCAACACTCCATGTTTTCAAAAAATATGATTCTCGTAACTCGTATTAGAAATACATATTTACTCCAAATACCAACGAGGATATTTAATTTTCTCAAAACTTCGAAAATATTGGAATAGAGCGCCCAGTGCTTAAATTTACAAGTACATATTAATTGACTTATGATTCTCTTAACGCAGGAAGCAGAGCTGACAAAGGTTGTCGCATATCGTTTGAAGATTACCTTGGAACATGCACGGAGGTACTCTGGAGGAGACCCTTGCCGAGATTGCATGATGCAAAAAATCTTCAAGCAACTAAGATCAATTCGTTATTTGGAGTTGCATTTGCAGCTTTCTAAATCATGCAAGAGATGCATTACAGGTGGAGAAATTACTCTACCATCCACCCTAGTTATGCTTGCATTGGTCGGTTGTACTAAAAATCTCAACCTTTCACAAGAGCACCCTCGACAGTTAGTAGTATTGAAATTGTTGAATAAGAATCTTAAAGATCCTGAACTCGAAGGTACGAGAACGAGACCTGAAGAGGTGTTGGATGTGGAGAGTTTGGTTATTGATCGGGAGTCACTATCGATGCCACTTGGACACCTTTCCCACCTCCGTATATTGGATGTTGAAGGTTGCGCACACCTAAACTGGTTGTCCGTAGCAATTAGCAGATTGGGAAAGTTGGAGGAGTTATCCATCAAGGAATGCATAGAAGTAAATACATTGCCAGATTCATTCGAACATCTGTCAAATCTGGTAAGGTTGGATATTGAGCAATGCGTCCATTTGGAGTGCTTACCTGAATCATTTGGCAAACTGACAAAGTTGCAAGAGGTCTCCATCAAATTTTGCTATGATATGCAAACATTGCAGGAGTCATTTGCATCAGAGTTAGCTCTTAAAAGGTTGGATCTTGAGGGTTGCACCCGACTATCAAAACTGCCCCAATTGTTGGGTAGTATGAAGACGCTAGAGGAGTTATGCCTAAAGAGATGCTTCGGTTTAGTAGAGCTACCGAAGTCAATTGGACAATTGTCAGCTCTAAAAACGTTGAAGGTCGATGATTGCATCAATTTGGATGATTTACCAGATTCATTGGGTGATATGATAACCTTGGAAGAGTTAAGCTTGAAGAGATGCGAGTGTTTGAGAACATTACCAAAATCACTTGGGAGCTTATCATCCTTAGAGAGGTTGGATGGTGAGGATTGCATCAACTTGTGCAGTTTGCCAGATTCATTAGGTGAGATGATGAACTTGGTGGAGGTAAACTTGAAGGGGTGTAGGAGTTTGAGAACATTACCGGAGTCCCTTGGGAGCTTATCATCTCTAAAGAGGTTGGATGTTGCGGATTGCGCCAACTTGGTTAGTTTTCCAAATTCATTGGGTGAGATGATGAACTTGGAAGAGTTAAGCTTGAAGAGATGCTTTGAGTTGAGAACATTACCGGAATCACTTGGGAGCTTATCATCTCTAAAGAGATTGGATGTTGAGAATTGTGCCAGGTTGGTTAGTATGCCAAATTCATTGGGTGAGATGATGAGCTTGGAAGAGTTAAGCTTGAAGAGATGCTTTGAGTTGAGAACATTACCGGAATCACTTGGGAGCTTATCATCTCTAAAGGTGTTGGATGGTGAGGATTGCATCAACTTGTCCAGTTTGCCAGATTCATTAGGTGAGATGATGAACTTGGTGGAGGTAAACTTGAAGGGGTGTAGGAGTTTGAGAACATTACCGGAGTCCCTTGGGAGCTTATCATCTCTAAAGAGGTTGGATGTTGCGGATTGTGCCAACTTGGTTAGTTTGCCAAATTCATGGGGTGAGATGATGAACTTGGTGGAGGTAATCTTGAAGGGGTGTAGGAGTTTGAGAACATTACCGGAGTCCCTTGGGAACCTATCATCTCTAAAGAGGTTGGATGTTGCGGATTGTGCCAACTTGGTTAGTTTGCCAAATTCATTGGGTGAGATGATGAGCTTGGAAGAGTTAAGCTTGAAGAGATGCTATGATTTGAGAACATTACCGGAATCACTTGGGAGCTTATCATCTCTAAAGAGGTTGGATGTTGAGGATTGTGGCAGCTTGGTTAGTTTGCCAAATTCATTGGGTGAGATGATGAGCTTGGAAGAGTTAAGCTTGAAGAGATGCTTTGAGTTGAGAACATTACCGGAATCACTTGGGAGCTTATCATCTCTAAGGGTGTTGGATGGTGAGGATTGCATCAACTTGGTTAGTATGCCAAATTCATTGGGTGAGATGATGAGCTTGGAAGAGTTAAGCTTGAAGAGATGCAAGAAGTTGAGAACATTACCGGAATCATTTGGGAGCCTATCATCTCTAAAGAGGTTGGATGTTGAGGATTGTGGTGGCTTGGTTAGTTTGCCAAATTCATTGGGTGAGATGATGAGCTTGGAAGAGTTAAACTTGAAGAGATGCGTTGAGTTTAAAACATTACCGGAATCACTTGGTAGCTTATCATCTCTAAAGAGGTTGGATGTTGAGAATTGTGCCAGGTTGGTTAGTATGCCAAATTCATTGGGTGAGATGATGAGCTTGGAAGAGTTAAACTTGAAGGGATGCTTTCAGTTGAAAACATTACCGGAATCACTTGGGAGCTTATCATCTCTAAAGGTGTTGGATGGTGAGGATTGCATCAACTTGGTTAGTATGCCAAATACATTGGGTGAGATGATGAGCTTGGAAGAGTTAAACTTGAAGAGATGCTTTGAGTTGAGTACACTACCGGAATCACTTGGGAGCCTATCATCTCTGAAGAGGTTGGATGTTGAGGGTTGTGGCAGATTGGTTAGTTTGCCAAATTTATTGGGTGAGATGATGAGCTTGGAGGAGTTAAACTTGAAGAGATGCTATGATTTGAGAACATTACCGGAATCACTTGGGAACTTATCATCCTTAAAGAGGTTGGATGTTGAGGAATGTGGCCGTTTGGTTAGTTTGCCAAATTTATTGGGTGAGATGATGAGCTTGGAGGAGTTAAACTTGAAGAGCTGCTCTGATTTGAGAACATTACCGGAATCACTTGGGAGCTTATCATCCTTAAAGAGGTTGGATGTTGAGGATTGTGGCAGCTTGGTTAGTTTACCAAATTCATTGGGTGAGATGATGAGCTTGGAAGAGTTAAGCTTGAAGAGATGCTTTCAGTTGAAAACATTACCTGAATCACTTGGGAGCTTATCATCTCTAAAGGTGTTGGATGGTGAGGATTGCATCAACTTGGTTAGTATGCCAAATTCATTGGGTGAGATGATGAGCTTGGAAGAGTTAAGCTTGAAGAGATGCTTTGAGTTGAGAACATTACCGGAAACACTTGGGAGCTTATCATCTCTAAAGAAGTTGGATGTTGAGGGTTGTGGCAGCTTGGTTAGTTTGCCAAATTCATTGGGTGAGATGATGAGCTTGGAAGAGTTAAGCTTGAAGAGATGCTTTGAGTTGAGAACATTACCGGAATCACTTGGGAGCTTATCATCTCTAAAGGTGTTGGATGGTGAGGATTGCATCAACTTGGTTAGTTTGCCAAATTCATTGGGTGAGATGATGAGCTTGGAAGAGTTAAACTTGAAGAGATGCTTTGAGTTGAGAACATTACCGGAATCACTTGGGAGCTTATCATCTCTTAAGGTGTTGGATGGTGAGGATTGCATCAACTTGGTTAGTTTGCCAAATTCATTAGGTGAGATGATAAACTTGGTGGAGCTAAACTTGAAGGGTTGTAGGAGTTTGAGAACATTACCAGAGTCACTTGGGAGGTTATCATCTCTAAAGAGGTTGGTTGTTAAGAGTTGTGCCAGATTGGTTAGTTTGCCAAATTCATTGGGTCAGATGATAAACTTGGTGGAGCTAAACTTGGAGGGTTGTTGGAGTTTGAGAACATTACCGGAATCAGTTTGGAGCTTATCATCCTTAAAGAAGTTGGACGTTTAGGGTTGTGGTAGCTTGGTTAGTTTGCCAAATTCATTGGGTGGGATGATGAGCTCGGAAGAGTCAAGCTTGAAGAGATGAGAGTGGTTGATAACGTTACAGGAATCAGTTGGGAGCTTATCATTCTTAAAGAGGTTGGATGTTGAGGATTGTGGCAGCTTGGTTAGTTTGCCAAATTCATTGGGTTAGAAGATGAGCTTGGAAGAGTTAAGCTTGAAGAGATGCAAGAAGTTGAGAACATTACGGGAATCACTTGGGAGCCTATCATCTCGAAAGAGGTTGGATGTTGAGGATTGTGGCAACTTTCTTAG
Source organism: Marchantia paleacea (assembly GCA_014180765.2). NCBI lineage: Eukaryota > Viridiplantae > Streptophyta > Marchantiopsida > Marchantiales > Marchantiaceae > Marchantia > Marchantia paleacea. The sequence continues at coordinate 3,722,216 of MUAA02000018.1, forward strand.
TTTTCCAAATTCATTGGGTGACATGATGAGCTTGAAAGAGTTGAACTTGAAGAAATGCCTTGAGTTGAGAACATTACCGGAATCACTTGGGAGCTTATCATCTCTAAAGAGGTTGGATGTTGAGGGTTGTGGGAGATTGGTTAGTTTGCCAAATTCATTGGGTGAGATGATAAACTTGGTGGAGCTAAACTTGACGGGTTGTAGGAGTTTGAGAACATTAATGGAATCACTTGGGAACCTATCATCTCTAAAGAGGTTGGATGTTGAGGATTGTGGCAGCTTGGTTAGTTTGCCAAATTTATTGGGTGAGATGATGAGCTTGGAAGAGTTAAACTTGAAGAGATGCCTTGAGTTGAGAACATTACTAGAATCACTTGGGAGCTTATCATCTCTAAAGAGGTTTTATGTTGAGGGTTGTGGGAGGTTGGTTAGTTTGCCAAATTCATTGGGTGAGATGATAAACTTGGTGGAGCTAAATTTGACGGGTTGTAGGAGTTTGAGAACATTACCAGAGTCACTTGGGAGCTTATCATCTCTAAAGGGTTGTGGCCGCTTGGTTAGTTTGTGCAACGACAAGGTTACACAAAGGATGGTCAAAGTTAAAGTAAAATGAAGTTCGTTCCCATGAGATAGAGGGGTAACTTGCTTTTAGAAGTGAATTTATGAGTTTATACGTCTTTCACTGCTTTGGACTATTCAGGTCCGAAGAGGGTCACCGAATATGCCACTTCTCAATGCACACTTCGATTAAAAGCACACACACACCAAGCATCCACCAGAGTCCAATTACATTTCAGATTGAGGAACTCTGTACTTACTTGATGGGAAGGTCGATCTACACTATTACAAGATTGAATAGAGGCGGTGAACTTAGTGAAGTTCTACGGATGCTGTCGAAGGCCAATAGCTCGTGGAGAAGTAATCGGATAGCTTCTCGGGTAATCCCATCAATTTAGGACAATCCCATTCGACAAAGCTTAGCTTCACAAGCCCCCGTACTACCCTAACTACACTTAACTAAAGTATCAGTTAACTAAAGTTAACTGATATACATTGAGCTCAGACTACTCTCTTCTCGGACACCACCGCCACACGACATTTCTAGTCTCCATGCGAAAGCATCAACACTCACTTGCAATTCCCGGAGATTCTTTGCAATCTCTCGTCTGTGAACTTGAAGTGACTCATGGCATTCACAATCCATAGCTTTATACATTTCTTTCATTCCCGCCTTCAAATCGGCAGGAGAATTCATAACCGCCATAATTCTCTCTAACCGACGGATCTCCTCATCATCACATCGCACAGGAAGGTAGTCTGAACATCTGCTTGCTAATGCTTCTAATCTACAGGTTGCTCGACATCCACCTCTCTAAGTTGTTGCTTCGCCTTCAGTAGTTGCCACCGAATCAATTTCCGTCTGAGCAAATCTGGTGTCTCATCTCTTTGCTCTGCAGAATTCCTCATACGCCAATTTCAGTTGTTGATTCTACTTCTCCATGGCGGATTTCTGGTTCTCCAACCGCTTCACTGACTCGGCCAACTGTTGAGTCACCTTCGCCTGATCTTCCTTCCCTTGCTCTACATAGTTCCCATATATTCATCCTCTTGGGGATTCCACCATTGGATATAACGTGACCGTACTTCATTCAGCTTCATAAAGATTGGTATTGCCACAATCTCGATCTTCTGTGTCAATTGGAGGTACGAAGAGATTGTCTCCCCTCCTATCTTAGAAGCTTTCATCTTCAGCCTTGAATTCTTCGGGGTGGGGCTTGGCAAATACGTTGCATGTTTCAGTTTCCTCTTCTTTGTTATTGGGTCATAAGTCACCTCCAAGTTGGGACTTCTCTTTCTTCGGGATCCTGCTACTGTACTGCGCCCTCATAGCGATGCCTCATCTCCCGAATAACATTCTCCAAGTCCCCCGAAGACGTGTCGTCTCATATTCGAACCCTCTTCAGTTGTGATGTTCATGACCCCATTGAACCTAGACTTGACGTTGACCCGCTACTCGTTGCTTCAGGTTGAGGTTTGGCTATAAATTCTTCCGCTCCTAATTGGTACTTTTGTCGCTCGTGAGGGGTCAACCATCCCATCCGCGAGTACATGTGGACTAGATATGAGAAAATGTACACGACTCCTTTTTCTCCTGCTCGCAGCTTCTCCCCCATTGCATGCACATTGCGAGCAAAGATCTCTCCCCAATTGACTTCAATCGATCCTATCACAAAACCTTCAACTATCCTTACCTTATGCATACTAACATAGGTAGTTCGCTGAATCGAGAAGAGCTGGTTTAAGGTGTACATTATCTTCCTTCTTAATCCATCCTTGATAAGATCAATCTTGTACCCATTCGTGCCTTTATGCTCCTTCGGGTCAAACCATTTCGATTCATCGAAGTTGAACCTAGTGACCATGGCTGAGCCCTCCCAATCAATTCCGTTCTTCTCCTCCTTGTAATCACGCCCGAGTGCCTCGGTGAACAACATAGCATCCCAAGAATCCCGGTAGCCTCGCCATCCAATTGGGTTTCGTTAAGGATTTTCTACATATTTAACTAGAAAATCCTTGAGAGATTGATACAACATTTGCCCACCTGGCTTGAGATCATATATGGCTCTTTCCACCTTGGGACATTAAGATTGTCATTGAGGCTTATAATCAATATTAAAACTTAAAAATTCCCATATATATATATATATTAGAACTTCCTCACACACATATTCATGGCCATGTCCTTCCCAATTCTCTCAATGTCTCCAAATCGCTCGTGGTCCAATCCGGGGCATATAGACTCTTATCCCTCGGATATAGATCTCTGTTGAGCAGTAAACTGAATAGACTCTCTTGCTCCTGATCTACTCGCGGACTGTTAGAGATTTTGAGACTGTTTTTTTGATTTTTTTGAATAAAAGTGCATGATATTCGGATGAAGTCTGGTCTGCCGAATACGAATATGTGAAAATAAGTATGAATGGCCAAGATGAATAAGTTGTTAAGGAATGTTTGAAGTGTCGATCGGATTAGGATAATTAGTAACAACATCAACGAGTGAGACGAGCAACAAGGAAGCCGAGGGATCGATTAGACAAAATGAAGAAAAGATTGATCATTCGTTCGGGAGCTCAGAGATTTTTCAATTGCCACCAATGAGAAAGATGCTGATAGGAGAATATCGATCATTGGGTTCGAAGCCAGATTGGACAGGTGAGGAGTTGTTATGATTAAAAAACTTACGCGGAGCTTTCCTAGCATGGCGATAGAACTATGTGTGTACCGAGTTGTGTGAGCAAGTTCGAGCAAAGAAGACAGCAAATCCGATAGCATGGGGAGGGCATCCTGATTCGTGGGATGCGCTTCTCTAGGTTGAAGCATTATGACGAGATTACTTGAAGGAGAAAGATGGTATCGACTGGGATGGATCGACATTGTATACGGGCTTTAACTTTGATGAATCAAAGTGGTTTGATCCTCGGGGAAGGAAAGTCACGAATGGATTTAAGATTGATTTTATTTGTGATGACTTCCGGATAAAGATTATATATACCCTGAATAAACTATTCTATCTGCAAAGAACTACATATGTAAACATGCATAAAGTGAGAATAGTCGAGAGATTCATCAGATGATCGATCAAGGTCAATTGGGGAGAGTTTAGTCTTCGCCCTTAATGTGCAAGTGATGGAACAGAAGCTGCAAGCGGGAGAAGAGGGAGTGATCTATATCTCCTCGTTCTTGGTGCACATGTATTCACGAATGGATTGGTTGACACCATAGAGCGGAAGAGATACCAACTGAACGTGATGGATGCTTTAGATGGGCCAGAGGGGAGTGACGACATTAGTGGATCGACTAGAAGTCTGGGACCCAATAGAGGAGAGAGCTTGCAGTCGCATGTAGAGGAGAACCAAGAGAAGATACCTTCAGAGGAGCTAAACAAGGTAATGGGGGACATTGAGGAGATCCTATTCGGAAGGGAAGACTCAGTGGAGAACCATCGAGAGGAGAAGTTCTAGTGTGGAAATAGTTCCTGAACCAGTCAGCAAGAAGAGGAAGCTGAAGGAGATTGCTCAGCCAAGTAGTCCAGTACCAAAAGCATCACAGCCTAAGGTAAAAGCGTCGAAGGTAACAGCAGAGGAATCGATGAATCAATTTCTTCGGTATTACAATTAGCGAATAAACTGGAGAACGTGATAGTGCCAATGTTGATGGAGCTGAACGAGATGGGGAACAATTACATCCAAGGGTGGAATCCACATGAAGACAGTTACAAAGACCTGATACAATTGATGAATCGCATAGCTCAGGGGAAGAAGAATCAGACCCAGACCATTAAGCAATTGATAGAATCGGTAGAGCGGATGGGAGAAACATAAGGCAGAGGCGACACATGAAGCCACCACAGAGAAGCAGGACTATAGCGAGATTTGCAAGATCAGAGGCGGTGAGGTGAAGTTTGTAGAGAGGGAGAATGAGAAGCTTCAACAACAATTGAAGAGTGTGAAGCAACAGCTGCATGAAGTTGATGTTGAGCGGCTAGCTAGATTAGAATTTTTTGCAAGTAAGTGCTCGCAATACCTTTTTGCCCGATGTGACGAGGTGGAGACTGAATGGTTGGAACCAATTGACTGTGGCGATGAACACTCCTTGTGATTCGAAGGAGAAATGAAAGGAAATGTACAAGGCCATGGGTCGCGAATGCCAGGAAACAATGCGTGTCCATTAGAAAGAGATCGTAGAAGACATCAAAGAGTTGCACATGAGTGTAGATGCTTTCGCCTAGAGAGAAGAGACATCATCGAATGGACCATCAAGTTTTTGGAGAAGTAATGAGGTGAGATCCGTGTAGGCAACGGTTATGAACAAGTGCAAGCAATTGTATAAATAGGAGTAGAGTAAGAGTATGATTATCTTTTTCTTTGCAAGTGTTCATTGAGAACCGCAAGAGTAGTCATGGTTGAACAAAGTGCTCGAAAAGTTGATGGATGTTGCGTTTGATCGGTCTAGATTGGTGTGTCATACCTTTGAAGATACCCAAGTATTCACCCATAAGCCATGGTCGGATTCACCTCGGCAGTAGAACTTCCTCGAGAACATCGCCTCGATTTCAATTTGTAAAAGAGAGATCAATCTCCCATCAGTAAATAAGGAGTAGAATTCCATAAACATGTGTAGGGGCATAATATACGAAGATTGTAAGAATTTTTTGTGGTTTTTGGAATAAAGAGTCATATTCGGCGGAATACAAAGTTCTTTCCTAAGAATAAGGGGAATTAGGGCCAAATGAGAGCAGGAGAGCTAATCGCACGCGCGCAGGAAGAAGTGGAAGAAGCCACAACGCCTTAACCAGTTTAATTTCAAGAAATGGGACGTGACCACCAACGAGCGACTGATAGGGACTCCAACATCGAGATATCAAAGAGAACGGAAACCGCCATGACGGGAAGAAAAGGAATTGTAGTACCACCAGTCAGGAAGATGACTAGTGGGAGGATTCGGCCACTTATCGTAATGGCGGATTGGACGCCTGCTGAGGAACATGGGAGGTGCTTTCTTATCGTGGAGGTGGGATTTCATCTATCATGAACTATGTGAGGAAGTGTGCCGAGGAAAATCTGTTCATGCGATAGGATGTCGAGCGCAGCCGATGTGGGCTAATGCCTTAGGACGCTCGTATGAGAGAGAGAAGGATGGAGAAGATTGGGAAGGTTTGGCTATGCATACAACCTTCACATTTGATGAATTGAAGTGGTTCAACCCTAGGGAGAGGAAGGGTACGAATGGTTACAAGCTCAATTTAATCAAGGATGTTTTCCGGCGTAAGGTTGCTCTCACCTTGAACCAACTCTTCTCCCCTCAACGCACTACTTACGTCAGTATGCATAAGGTACGTATTGTGGAAGGGTACATTAGAGGAACGATCAAAGTAAATTGGGAGAAAGTACATTTGCTCGAAACGTTCAAGCGATGGCTAGTCGACTTCGGCAGGACGAAAAATTTGTGGTCTATCTATTGTCGTTCCTGGTACACCTGTACTCGAAGATGGAGTAGCTAACACCTAAGGAGAGGTGACTATACATGGTGGAGTCTGGGTTGTCGGGTTTGGAGGACAAAGATGACAGTAGTTGGTCCACCAGAAGTGTAGGTGCCACTATTCCGGTAGTGGACACACCCCTGGAGGTGACCAACACACATCACAGGGCTTCGGCATTGGAGGAGGTAGTTGCTAAGGGCCTGAGGAAGCAAAAGAGACCAGTGGTGGACAGTCCTTCTGAGCGTGTGCCTCAGAAAAAGCGATCGATCAGGCGGAAGAAGTAGTGCTACCATCAGTGTCGAGACCGAAGATGAAAGCCTCAAAGGAGATAGCTGAACCTCTCGCCTCTATTTTGCAACTATTTCCGAAGTTGGAAGCGGTGTTGATTCCGGTCTTGATGGAGTTAAATGAGATGGGCCTAGGCTATCTGCCATGATGGGACCCGCAGACAGACAGATACATGAATCTAGTGTAGTTGATGCACCAAATAGCAAGAAAGAAGATGGATCACACCCATGTGGTTGCACACTCTACACACTTGCTTCGCGAGTTCTCGTTCTACCCTGACTACAATTGCGGTTCAATTAGATGAACACTTGCAAGAAAGGAGATCCCCTTTTCTTTATTTCTAAGCCTATTTATACAGATTTCTAATGTCTGTTCCTAAACGCTGCCTACACAGATCGACTTCTCCTACGCAAACTACCTACGCCATTCGATCGCATCTCCAACTCCCGAGTGAACGCGTCAATATCTACTTGTAACGCTTGGATGTCGGCTACAATCTCCTCCTGATGCAGACACATCACTTCCCTGAATTCTCTTCCCCCCGCTCGATACATCTCTTTGCGCTTCTCCTTTGAATCCCCTAGATTCTCCATTACCTCCACTAGCTTCTCCAATCGCCGCGACTCTTCTTCATCACATCTCGCAAAGAGGTGTTGCACACACTATTCGCCAAGGTCTCCAATCAAACCGGTGCCTCCACATCCACTCGATTTAGGCGTCGCTTCAGACTCCACACCGTTTTTGAAGCTGGAGATTCTCCCTCTCCACGTACCGGATCTCTGTGCCCCGAACTTCACAAATTTCTATGTATACACTCTTAGATTTCTCATCCTCTCGTTCCAATTCAGTCTTCTGCTTGGTCAACCGCTCCACACACCTAGAGTGACGCTGAATACATGTGAAGTTACCTGGGTATTCGCCCATGAGTTGTAGCCATGATGCACATGTTAGGAGTACTTCTTCAAGCCTCTCGCCTCGACTTCAGCTTGTAAGGGGGAGATCCCCCAACTCAGTAAAATCATTTGAACGATTCATTGAATATCAATCAATTGCTATCTCTGTATTGATGGATGGAATTGGGATTGGTTGGGAATAGGTCTTGTAAGTTGTCTATTCGTAGTACTCTTCGGACTGAGAAGTCCAAAGTAAGCTAAAGATGTGTAAACACCTGCTATTCGTCCTGGTTGGTCTATTCAAGTCCCTCATTCCCTTGGGAACGAACCTAATCACTTCATAACTGTCATACATTATGTACCTTTGTTGTTACAACATGTGTAATTGCGTGTAATCTAAAGGATGGATAGTGCTTTGATAATCGGATTGAGTGGTTGAATAGTGCTTTTTTGCATCACTCTTCGGAATGTGAATGTCTAGAGTCTACAAAAGATGCATAAACTCATATATTCGTCGCTAGTAGTGAATTAACACCTCAATCCGATGGGAACAAACTTTAATTCTTTACAATTGGCAATTCTTTGTGTAACTTGTCTCTTAAAGAAGAAAGTTTAGACCAATTTCTTTTTTGACGCCGCTGCTGGGGAATGAAGTTGTTAGTCACTTGCCAGCGGTGGTTGTATAACATAGCTATGAACGTGTTGACAACAGTGGTGGCCAAAAAAGAAAGAAACCATTGCTGCTGTAGAATTTGGGACTTGTTGTCCGGGACCACCAAGAACTCAAGAATAGTTGTGGTGTCGGGTCCACCGGTAGTGTAGGTGCCACTATTCCAGTGATAGATGGGCCTCAGGAGGTAACAAGCACACATCCTAAAGACTCGGCGTTGGAGGAAGTGATTGTTGAGGTTCCACGGAAAAGAAAGCGACAAGTGATGGATAGTCCTCCCGAACATGTGCCTCATAAGAAGAAAGTGATCGACCACAAGCACCACATCGCACGTTGGCGGTACCAAGACAAAAGATGAAAGCCTCGAAGGAGATAGCCGAACCCACTTGCTTCTATTTTGCAGCTGTTATGTAAGACCCAAGGTTGTACATATAGGATAAAATGTAAGTATATCTAAATTGTGCCTAAGTTTATCTTAGTCATGACTATGTTTAGCTAATTATGGTTAAGTTGGAGGAAAATATAGAGTAACTTTTGGTGTGGTAGATGAGAACTACTATTTTGTTGTTTAGTAGGAATCAAGAAACAGATTCTATCACATGGGTATCTTGACTTTCCTTGACTTGGACTAGTTTTCATAGGTTGGACTTGGTGAAGACCCTTAAATCTAGGGGCGAGATTGACTTGGTACACTAGAAGTCAATTAGGGAGTAGTTGGGCTTCTAGAAGATCCAAGTGGACCAATTGCATATTGCCATGTATCTTTTTCATTGGGGTTTGTGATCTCTAGCTCATTTAAACTTGGTAAGAGAAAATTACATGGTGATTACTTATTGTTACTAAGGTAAGATTCTCAGTAGTATAAATAGAGAGGTTGAGAAGCACCTCTCAAGTAGTTTTCAATAGAAGTTAGTTTTGGGAGAAGATAGTGTGGTGATCTTAGTTTTGGGGAGCTTGGTTCTTGGAGACGTCATGTTCGGAGTGGAGCCTTGATTCAATGAAGACTTTGATTACCAAAGTATCCCTTCCTTTTGAGTGATATCTTACTCTTGGTGAAAATGTGCATAATGGAGCTTGGACTTTGAGAGTTTGTGTAAGAGTGTGCATTAGGATCATGGTCAAAGGGTGGGATTAAATCCTTATAGATTCATGATGAGTTTTCAAAAAGCCTTCGGAGATAAACCTGAGTGAGAGTCAGCCCGGAGGTCACATTTTTGTTCCGTTGCCGGGACCTCAATCTAGAAGGAGCAGAGATGTTTCGAATCCAGTTTCTTGCCCGTGAGAGCGCAACGAGACCTCATATGGAGAGGACTGTGGGAGAAGAGCGAACCAAGATCATGATGCACAGTAATGTACCATTTGTGTATCCGGTAGTGTTATATGATAGCCTGGAAGTTATTTTGTACATTTTGTTTACATAAGTGTTGTTCGGGATGAGGCGAGAGTGCTATAGTGCGTATTTGGGAGGAAAACTTTATTTTCCAAAGTTTTTCTGAGAATTTTATGGATTTTAGATTAGTAGATGGGATACGTTTTGCACTTGAAATAACAGTCTTATCATGGCTAGATCAAAAGTTATGATGTTTAAAATTTGCTAGGGTCTTGATGGGTTTTGAAAGATAACGCTCAGGAAAAAGTGTACAGAGCTCATCAATTCGTGCAAGAGTTAAATTAGGATTTGAAACTTTGCACGATTGTTCATCAGGAGCTAAACTACATGCAGATTGAAATTTCGTTGAGAGATCATTTTTATAGAGAAAGTTATGATACCTGAAGTATAGGGGGGTATAAAAGTGAGCAAAACTGCTTTACTTTTTAGATTTGCTTTTTCCTTGTTTATGGTCATTCCGAGAGAGTTAGTGCATGAGTGTTTTGCATAGTGAGGATGACTTGACACTCATTGGAAAATGGGAGATCAACCTCTTTGGAAGATCCAGTTGTCTAAGATACCTCAAAATTTGGGCGTGATTGTTTCATCGGATTCGAACACGAGGGAGTTGAGTGGAGTTTGAAGAGATGACACTAAAAAAAGTTCCCGAGGCGAAACGTGAGAGTTGCTTCTATTGTGGAGAGGAGGGACATAAGCTTGTGAGTTGTCCTTTGAGGACCAAAGATCGGAGGTTGAGAGAGAGACGAAACGAGGGAGAGCTAAACCTTCATCTGGGACCATCATCTCCCCATGAAATCGATCCCCTCCTTCTACTCGAAACCCTTCACCACTAGCCTTGTCTTGAACCATTGGCTTCCATCGCCCTCCTCCTTGATCTGGTATACCCACTTGTTGTGCAGTGCTTTCTTCCCAGCTGGTAACTCTGCCAACTCCCAAGTATGATCCGTGATCAGCGAATCCATCTCGTCCTTCATGGCGAGCTCCCATTTGGTCGAGGCGTCGACCTCCATAGCCTCTTCATAGCATTCCGGCTCTCCTCTATCGGTTAGGAGGATGTAATTCAGAGTCGAGCCATACCTGTGTACCAGTTTCTTGACTCTTGATGATCTCCTCACTTGGGTGATCGGAGTCCGCTGATTCACCTCGAGCTCGGTGTCCTCATCAGTCTCTTCTTCTTTGATATCATGACCACCATCAGCGCGCGCCAATTTCTCCTTGGTCATCAAAGTGTCTTCTTTCTCCGGCTTGGTCGTCAAGAAGTCTTCTAGGTCGATTGTTGACTTCTCGCCCTCAAGAGCTTGCTTTGCCGTGTTACCCTTCAGCTCATCCTTGTACATCATCTGCTCGTCAAAGACAACGTTCCTGCTCCGGATTATCTTTCTCGTATTGGCATTCCAAAAACGATAGCCGAGCTCAGTGTCATCATATCCAATGAAATAACACTTTTCTGATTTCGGATCAAGCTTACTTCGAACGGATTCATCCACATGAACGTACAATAAACAACCAAACACTTTCAAGTATGAAAGGTTTACATTCTTGCCGCTCCACGCCTCTTGTGGAATTCTGAAACCTAGAGGAACACTCGGTCCTCGGTTTATCAAGAAAATTGCCATGTTGATTGCATCGGCCCAAAATGCCTTGGGCAATCCGGAGTGTATCCTCATACTCCTGGCTCATTCATTCAACGTGCGATTCATTCGCTCCGCTACACCGTTCTGTTGGGGAGTTCCATGGATTGTCTTCATCATCTTGATCCCACTCTCGGCACAATACTGCTTGAAATCGGAGTCGATGTACTTCCCTCCGTTGTCAGACTTCAAGCACTTCACCATCGAGCCTGACTCTAGCTCGACCATCGCCTTCCATGTCTTGAAGGTATTGAACACATCAGATTTATTCTTTAGAAAATAAACCCATACCTTCCTGGTTGCGTTATCGATGAACGTCACGTAATAGCGAGATCCCCCAAGTGAAGAAACTGGAGCTGGTCCCCATACGTCGGTTTGTACTAGCTCAAGCTTTTCTGCCTTCAACTCTCTACTTGCATTCGTGAAGCTGACTCGCTTCTGCTTCACGAGAATGCAACTCTCGCAAGGATGATGTTCAACCATCTTCAGCTCCATGATCTTGCCGTCCTTTACCAACAGCTTCATCCCCTTCTCACTCATGTGTCCGAGCCTATTGTGCCACAGCTCGGTCTTCTCGGTGTTGTCGACTATGGCCATCATGTCATGGCTGCTCATCGTCATGTAGAGCATGGATGTCTTGTGGCCTCGAGCTACAACCATAGCCCCCGTCGTCACCTTCCACGAATCGTCACCGAACGTCGTGGTGTAACATTCGTCGTCGAGCTGACCCACCAAGATCAAGTTCCTCATCAACTTCGGCACGTGTCTGACTTTCGTCATCTTCCAGATCTGCCCGTTTGACATTCTCAGTCTGATGTCTCCAATGCCAACAACGTCAAGCGGCTCTTAAATCTGTGACATAGACCTTCCCGTGATCACCAGAGATGTAATTCTCTATCACGTCACGATTCGTCGTAGTGTGGAACGATGCTCCCGAATCGAGCACCCATGAGTCTATCGAGCTCTCAACCGATAATAGCAACGCATCGGTCAGGTCCTCCATGGTGGCGTTTACACCTGCCTTCTTCTTAGACGGTGCCTTGCAAAATTTCTGGATGTGGCCCGCCTTGCCACAATTCCAGCACTCGAACGGCCATCCCGACTTTGACTGGCTTCTCCCATTCCGAGACTTTGACATGGAATTCCGGTTCTGATTCCGGTCATGGTTTCTGCCCCTTTCCACGTGTAAGGCCGAACTCGTTCCAGCCTTACCATAATCAATCCGTCGCACCTCCTCTGCCAGGATGCGATCTCGCACATCGTTGAATTTCAACTTCGCGCTTCCAACCGAATTGCTCACCGCTGCCCTCATGGGCTCTCAGCTATTCGGTAGAGAGGCTAACAAGATTAGGGCATGCACCTCGTTGTCAAATTCAATCTTTATCGATGATAGTTGGTTAACTATCGTATTGAACTTGTTTACGTGCGTTGCTACGCCCACACCTTCGTCCATCTTTAGATGGAACAATCTCTTCATCAAAAACACCTTATTCTTCACCGAGGGTTTCTCTTACATGTCTGTAAGGACCTTTGTAACAACAAAGTTACATTAGAATTGGGTAGTTGTAGTGTTTATTGATTCGTTCCCAAAGGAATGGGGTGTTAAACGAATATCAGGTGGGGAATATGTGCGTTTAGACTTCTTTAATCGACTGCATGCGATCCTTAATCGAAGAGTGGTATCAATTCATAACTTAAAACCCATCAGAAAATAAAGTGCTAAGAAATTCCAGAAAGAATCCTTTTATTGAGATTGGGTGATCCCAATTACAAGAAGTAACATTCACCAAGCGTAAGCTCGCTGAAGTTCTTCCGGTGAAATCTTCGATAGCCCAACTCGTGGGACGAATTCCTGGGTATCTTCACAGGAATTCGATCTCCAATCAGGTAGGCCACCACGATCTCTGCTCGGCTTCGAGAGTTTCCGTTCTACCCTGGCTACACATGAACAAATCCTGACTTTCTCTTGCAAATTGAAGATGTCTCCACTAATTACTCTAGTCCTATTTATACACAATTCTAACGTCCTATTTGAATCGCTACCTACACGGATCGGGTCCGACTACAACTTCGGAGATCTCGCCGGATTTAATCTACGCACACTCTCTCTCAACATGCATATTCGCCTTAAGAGTCATCTTCGTATTCGTCAGTACTCAGTTCCGCCCGGTATCATGCGTTTCATTCCGAAAAACAAAAAAGCAAGCTTAAATTTCCTAACTAGGGTCCTACAACCTTCATCATCACCGCCGTGGTCGTCTCCTTTGTCACGTTGTGAGCCACGTTCTTCGACAGCGTCAGTCGAATCACATCCAGAACTTGCCTGTCGAGGAGTTTTGTAGGAGCATAGTTCTTAGGATAAGTAGGATTTTTTTTGGTTTTTGTGAATAAAGCGTTATATTTGGGTTCTCTTGAAGGTATTTGTCCGAATATATGTTTGTTAGCTAGGAATACCATTGGGGAGTTCACACGAGTGAATTGCGAGGGAATTTAAGCGCGCATTTGGGCGGCGGATTGAGGAAGTGTCGAGAGAGAAGTCGATGCCAAGAACTTGCGGAGCGGCCAAAGAGAGAGAAAGCTAGTTGCAATGTCGAAGCGTCGAGCCGGAGGAGTTCCTGCATGAAGAAGTACGACGATGGGGAGAATTCGACCGCTTATTCTGATGGCGGATTGGACTCAGCGGAGTTCTTTGAGGTTGAAGAACCTCGGTGGAGCGTTTCTGTCATGGCGATGGGATTATGTATGCCCGGAGCTGTGCGATGAGGTCCGGAGAGGGAAGCCGCTGACAGCAATTGGGAGCAGAGCACATCCGGAGAAGTGGGATGTGAGGCTATGGGCGAAGGCTTTAGGACGCAATCACGAAGAGGACAAAGGCGGAGTCTATTGGGAGGGATCGGCAGTGCATACAGCGTTCACCTTTGACGAGCGGAAGTGGTTCAACCCTAGGAAGAGGAAGGGGACGAATGGCTACAAGCTTGACTTGATCAAGGATGTATTCAGAAGGAAGGTGGCACTTACCTTGAATCAGCTTTTCTCGCCCCTTGAGGGAACAACGTATGTGAGTATGCATAAGGTGAGGATCGTGGAAGGGTCCATTGGAGGCACTATCCGAGTGAACTGGGGAGAGATCTTTGCAAAGAATGTGCAAGCCATGGCGACGAAACTAAGAGGAGACGATAAGAGTGTAGTCTATCTCTCGTCTTTCTTAGTACACCTGTATGTGAAGTTGGAGTGGCTGACGCCTAAGGAGAGGCAGCTGTATCGGTTGGAGAGTGGGTTGTCGGACTTGGATGCTGACATCGACAGTGCAAGCAGTGGGTCGACAAGGAGTCTAGGCACGAGTGCATCTCCTGATCCGAAGAGAATAGGAGAAGTGAGACCGGCGGTACAAAGCAAGCCCGATTCGGACTCAGACCTGGAGGTGATTGGGACGTCGAGAAAGAGAAAGAGAGTAGTGGAAGAGAGTCCCCCTACCACTCTAGAGGTACGAAGAGATGTAGGCAAGAAGAGGATAGAAGAAGTAGGACCGGCCAAGTCCTCTCGACTGAAAATGATGGCGGTGAAGCCGGGGCCGAAAGCCTCGAAGGAGATTGCAGAACCCATGGCATCGGTCTTTGCGGTATGCAGTTGGAAGTGGTGGTCCCAAAGATTGTTGGAGTTGAGCGAGATGGGGCCAATGTATATATGGGGGGGACCCTCAAGCGGACAGGTATATGGAATTGATTCAAATGATGAACCGTCTGGCGTTGGGAAAGGAGGATCAGTCCATCACGGTGAAGGAGTTGACAGAGAACGTGGACAAGTTGTCCAAAGAGAAAACCGAGATGGAGAAGAGGGTTGAAGAGGCGAAGAAGGCCTACGAAGAGATCTGTCGTATTCGGGATGCGGAGATCCATTTTGTAGAGAAGGAGAATGCACATCTTCGGGAGACAGTGCAGGATTTAAAACGAAGATTGATTCAGGTGGATGTGGAGGGCGAAGTTTGGAGAACCTTGCTAATGAGATGTGCGCAACATCTATTCACACGGTGTGACCGAAGTTGAAGTGCGCGGTTAGAGCGGTTGGTGGCGATGGAGAATCACGAGACTCGAAGGATAGAAGGAAGGAAATGTACAAGGCATTGGGTCGGGATTTCCGAGAGGCTATGGCTCTTCATCGACAGTGAGATCGTTGGCAGATATGCAGAAATGCGGTTAGGAATCGACGCATTTTACGCAAGCCCAGAATGCGATCGGCGGCTTAGATCGAGTAGAAGACTTAGGAGAGAGCGATCCGTGTAGGAGACGATTAGTAGCGGTTAGGAGTAGCAGTTAGAACATTCATTATAAATAGTCGTAGGAAATAAAGTGATGGATCTTTTTCTTTGCAAGTGTCCAAAGTGTTGGATTGCAAATTGTAGTCAGGGTAGAACGAGTACTCGAGGAGCTGGTGTCTGCAAGCTGACATTGTGTCGACTGAAACGTGTATCCGTGAAGTTACCCGGATATCCGTCCACGAGCGGAGCCTGTCTGTAGCATCAAAAGTACTCTAGGAGGTGTTTCGCCGAGACGCAAACTTGTAATGAGAGAGATCCCCATCCCGAAGTAAAGCAAATTGCTGAATTCCATTTGCTTTGTCTGCGAAATTGGTGATGTGATGGGTTTATGAAGGAATTGAGATTGAATCGATTGCCTTCTTGGTAAATGCTCTTCGGACTCTGCAGTCCAGAGTTAGAAAGATATCTAAATGCTTATTTCCCTTCTTCGCTAGTGTGGTTTGATCCCTCATTCCCTTGGGAACGAATCAATATATACGAATTCGGACTGAATAGTGCTTACTGTGCTATTACAAGTTTCCATTCTGCCTCGTCCATCTTTTCTGGCTTCTCGCTCAATGGTAGAGGAAGTTTCCTTCCGTACAAGTAGTCCTTGATCTGTAGCCTCCAAAATGCATAATCGGTACCATCAAATTTACCTATCCCGTGTGCTCCGCCGTCTTCACCTCCCATCGTTTTCGATCGCTCAACCTGAGGAGCTCTGATACCAGTTGTTGGGACTCTATCTCACGAGAGTCTTGCCTGTCAACGCGGAAATACAAAATGATATTGCAAAGAACGATAAATAGCACACACAGATCTATAGTGGTTCGATCCAAATTGATCTACGTCCACTCTTTCCGCTGCGGATTTCAATAAGCCCTAATTAGGGAGATGTGTTTACAATTCTCTTGCGCTCTACCAAAAAACATTCGGTGCATAGAGGGTATTTATAGCAACAATACTAGGGCAACACTAGGGCGACTCAGACATGCCTGAAATCCGTGAACCATCGTCGGAGAGGTCCTTGGTTGTCAGCTCGCCATCTTGACTCCGGTCTATAGTTTCCTCAGCTCAGTCGTCTAGATTAGGTTCCACACCACTCTATGCCACAATTGTTCAACATCCTGCTCAACCTCGAGCTTGAAGTACTCCTTCAACAGATGCTTGTAGCGGTGTCACATGGACATTTTGTAATGACATGAAGGGACGTTATTGAAGTAAATTGCAGTGTAAAGTTTGTTCCCAAGAGAATGAGGTACCCAAAGAACCGACCGGGAGAAGAGGAATTACGCATTTAGTCATCTTTAAATACTCTGGACTGCAAAGTCCGAAGAGTGTAAGAATTAGATTCTAATGAAGTCCAATCCAAAGATCATAATCCCATCGATTCACAAGACACCGGTATGCATTGGCAAATTCGTTTACTAATAGATGGGGATCTCCCCTCTTAGAAGCCTCAGACGAGGCGAAACACTGGTTGAAGTCCTTCTGATCACGCTACGTGGTCACAGCTCATGGCCGAATACCAGGGTAACTTCTCAAATATTCGGACCACTCGAGGCCAATTCTTCGTCGCACTCAACAACTCCATTGGTGTTTGTTCGATCTTGTCTAGAGTTTGCAGTTCAATCGAATTGAACACTTGCAAGAAATAAGAGATCCGCGACTAATCTTCCTACTCCTATTTATACATAAATTCCTAACTGTCAAGCTAACTGTTTCCTACATGGATCGCTCTCTCCGAAATCTACTCTGCCCTTCTGAGCCGCGCGATCACACTTCCGCTCCTCGCGTAAAGGCGTCGATTCCTAACTCCATCTCTTGTATATCTGCTGCGATCTCCTGTCGATGGAGAGCTAAAGCTTCCCTGAAATCTCATCCTAGAGTTCGGTACATCTCCTTACGTCGCTCCTTAGAGTCTCCCGGGTTGTCCATCACTTTCACCAACTACTCCAACATTTGCACTTCCAAAGCGTCATTAACGTGCAAGCAGTGTTGTGCACACCTGTTGGCAAGAGTCTCCAACCTGCATGGTGCCTCCACATCCACATGGTTCAACCGCCGCTTCAGGTCTTGCACCGTTTCACGAAGATGAGCATTCTCCTTTTCTACGAATTTCACTTCAGCACCCCGAATACGGCAGATCTCTGCATATTCTCTTTGGTACCGATACGTCTTCTTCTCCAATTCACCTTTTTGCTTGGACAATTTGTCCACATTCTCAGTCAGTTGACGAATGGTGTCAGTCTGGTCATCCTTCCCTAATGCAAGCCTATTCATCATTTGGATTAGGTCCATATATCCGTCAGTTTGAGGGTCCCAGCCTGGCATATACATGGGTCCCATCTCGTTCAATTCCAACAACACAGGTACCACTACCGCTTCCAATTTCTGAGATAGTTGGAGCATCGAAGCCATAGGTTCCGCTATGTCTTTTGATGCTTTCGGTCCCGGCTTCATCGCCATCATCTTGGATCGAGACGCCTTGGGTGGCACTACTTCGGCCACTCGTTTCCCCACATCTACTTTCTTCTTCAGAGGACTGGCCTGTGAGCACCCTTCTTCTGCTTGTCTCTTTCTTGGCCTTACAAATTCCAATGCTACTGCGTCCGAATCTGAATCCTCCAATAGCGCTGGCCTCTCTGGTGCAGGTGTAGCCAGACCGCCTGTACTTCTCGTAGATCCACTGCTGTCATCGTCACTTCCTGCAGCGAGGTCTGATAATCCGGACTCCAAGCGATATAGACGTTGTTCCTTTGGCGTCAACCACTCCAATCGGCCATATAAATTCACCAGAAAAGAAGAGATGTATACTACACCCTTCTCATCCTCCTTTACCTTGGCAGCCATCGCTTGAACATTCCGTGCAAAAATCTCTCCCCAGTTAACTCGAATAGACCCGTCTACGAATCCTTCCATGATTCTTACTTTATGCATACTTACATACGTGGTTCGTTGGGGTGAGAACAACTGATTCAAAGTGAACGCGACTTTCCTACGAAACCCATCCTTGATGAGATCAAGTTTGTACCCGTTCGTTCCCTTCCGTTCTCTAGGATTAAATCACTTACGCTCATCAAAGTTGAAGCCGGTATGCATCGCAGACCCTTCCCAGTCCACGTCATCCTTCTCTTTGTCATAGTTGCGCCCGAGTGCCTTGGCCCACAATCTGGCATCCCACTGTTCCGACTCTGCGCGTTTCCCGATTGAAACAATTGGTTTCCCCCGTCGAAGCTCCTCACACAACTCAAGACACACGTAATCCCAACGCCATGACAGGAAAGCTCTGCCTAATTCCCTCAACCGTAATAATTTTGTCGGTGTCCAATCCGCCATTGGAATGAGAGGACAAATTCTCCCCATCGCTGGTTACGCATCACATGAACTCGCATCCTTCATTGCCTTGACATCGTACTCTTGCTTAATTCCTTGCCCTCTCTCTGGGTCGGCGGGTTCTTGGCACATCCTATATGAGCTCTTGATCTTTACGACAAACCGTTCGCCACCTTAACAACCCTAACGCACACTGTACCGTGCATCTCTCCCGTTGTGACTTCAACTCATACTCGTACACTCTTAATACAATATATTCGGCAGAATACACTCCTCATTCCCATGAATATACCACTTTATTCACAAAATACAAAAAAAACCTATCAATTCGTCTAAGTACTCCCCTACACATTTCTTCCCTCTTAGAACGCCCTAGCGTGTAGGGACATGTTTAGAGGTTTCAGACTATTTTTTTGTTTTTGGAACATAAATAAACGATATTCGGGGGAAGTGTGTATCGCCGAATACGAATAGGAGAAATAAGCGCGAAGATGGCCAAGGCGAATAAGTTGTTAAGGAGGTCCAAGCGTCGAACGGATTAGAAAAAGTTAGAAACAACATCGACGAGCGTAACGAGCCACAGAGGAGCAAGAACGAGCGTCGAGTTAAGTAGCCAAAATGAAGAGAAAATCGGTCACTCTATCGGGAGCTCGTGAGGCGATTCAATTGCCTATGAAGAAGATGCCGACAGGAGTATATCGCCCCTTGGTGTTGAAGCCAGAATGGTCGACTGAAGAATTAGTACGATTGAAGACCTTGGGAGGAGAGTTCTTGGCATGGTGTTGGGACTATGTGTGCCTAGAGTTGTGTGAAGAAGTTTGAGCCAAGAAGACACCAAACCCGATAGGCTGGAGAGGACATCCAGACTCGTGGGATGCGTTGCTTTGGGCTGAAGCCCTGGGAAGAGATGACTCGAAGGAGAAGGATGGAGTTGACTGGGAAGGTTCGGCAGTGCACACTGCATTCACTTTCGACAAGCGAAAGTGGTTTGATCCTAGAGAGAGGAAGGGTACAAACGGCTTCAAGATCGATCTTATTCGGGACGACTTTCGAAGGAAGATAATGTATACATTAAATCAACTCTTCTCACCACAACGAACTACTTACGTAAGTATGCATAAGGTGAGGATAGTGGAGGGATTCGTCGGCGGAGCAATCAAGGTCAATTGGGGAGAAATCTTTGCTCGGAATGTGCAAGCGATGGGACAGAGGCTAAGAGCGGGAGAGAAGGGAGTAATCTATATCTCCTCGTTTCTAGTACACATGTATTCGCGTATGGGGTGGTTGACGCCACAAGAGAGAAGAAGATATCAAGTGAGCGTGGTCAGCACTTTGGGTGGGCAATGGCGAGCAATGGCAGTAGTGGTTCGACGAGAAGTGTGGGACCCCACCAAGATGATGGTGTGCAGTCACCCATGCAACCCACTCAGCAGGAGATGACTTCGGAGGCAAGAGCTAAGGCAGTGAGAGATGAGGAAGAGGCCATATTTGGAAGGGAGGACTCTATGGGGACCACAGAGAAGAGGAGTCCAAGTGTGGAGATAATTGCGGAGCCCAGTAGTAAGAAGAGGAAGCTAAAGGAAATTGCGCAATCAGCAAGTCCAGCACTAAAGGCATCGCGGCCTAAGGTGAAAGCGACTAAGGTAGCAGTAGAAGAGCCACTTTCTTGATTGCTACTGTTTGGCCATGAAAGCCGGAGAATGTGGTGGTGCGGATTCGATGGAGCCGAACGAGATGGGAGGCGATTACATCTAGGGGTGGAACCCGCAGAAGACGATTTACATGGAGCTGATTCGATTCTTTGAACCGCCTTTGCTCGTGGGGAAGAAGGATCAGGCGGACACTATAAAGCAGTTGACAGAGTCAGTGGAGCGTCTGGAGAAGTAGAAGGCGGAGGTGACAAAGGAAGCAGCCGTAGCAAAGCAAGCCTACGGAGAAATCAGAGAATTGAGCCTTGAAGTGATATTTGTCGAGAGAGAGAGAACGAGAAGCTTCACCAAAGAATTGAAGAGGAAGCGGCCAGTTACATGAAGTCGATGTTGAGCGGCCAGCTAGATTAGAAGATTTGGCGAGTAGGTGCTTGCAATACCTTTTTGCTCGGTGTGACGATGTGGAGGCTAAAAGGTTGGAACGTTTGACAGTGGCGATGAACACCCCTTGCAATTCGAAGGATCGCAGGAAAGAGATGTACAGAGCCATGGGACGCGAATGCCGAGGGAAGCGTGCGAGTCCATCGGAAGGAGATCGCAGAGGACATCAGGGAATTGCAGATGAGCGTCGATGTCTTTGCATTGAAGGAAGAGACGTCATCGAAGGAACCTGAGGTGCCCCGTAATTGTAGTCGGATGCGATCCGTGTAGACGACGATTAGGAATAGGTGCGAGTAGATTATATCAATAGGTGTAGTGTTAGAGTAGGATTATCGTTTTCTTTACAAGTGTTCATTGAGAACTGTGATTGTAGTCAGGATAGAACGAAGTGCTCGAGAAGCTATTGAATGTTGCATTCGATTGGGCTTGACTGGTGCGTAATACCTGTGAAGATACCCTGGTATTCGTCCATGAGCCATAGTCGGATTCACTTCGCAGTAGAACTTCATCGAGGACATCGCCTCGTCGACAGCTTGTAAAGGAGTGATCAACTCCCATCAGTAAATCTGGAGTATAATTTCAATTACATGCGTAATTCTGTGCAATGTAATGGATCGGTAATGATTTGTTAATTTGACTTAGTGGTCTTGGACTACTCTGTCACATCACTCTTTGGACTTTGCATGTCCAGAGTCTTCAAAAGAAGCATAACTTGACCATATTCGTTCTTTGACGGAAAGATAACACCTCATTCCCTTGGGAACGAGGCGTAATGATGCGTGCAAATGGCAAAACCTTTGTGTAACCTCATGCATTTACATAGCGCCCGGGTCAGTAGAAGAACCCTCTAGAACCTCGTGTGAGTTGACAATCTCTTCTTCTTCTCCTCAGCACTCCACATTACAACCGGTTAAACTTCAGCAGAAGAAGATTGTGATATCCGATGATTCGATCAATAACTTTCGCTTCAACTTCACAAAAAATTTCTCTACAAACCTTTCAATCTCTCACGATTTTTTCATATGTTTCTCAGCTTTAGATCTCTCAGAAAGATTTTAATTTCTACACTGTATCACAAGATGATATGCATACCCCTGTGTACAAAACCCATCACACATCCCAATCCTTGACTCCAATTGCTCCCAGATTTCATGAGAAGGTCACTAATCATCTGAACTTGAACTGTGCAAAGTTTTATTGACAGAACTTTCTGATTTCAAAAGATATGATCTCTGTACTAACTTCTTGACAATCAGTGCAATCCTGCAACTCTGACTGTATACACAAACTTCAAGTTATCACTCTGAATTCAAAACACGTCCAATTGAGTCAGAGTTTCAATCCAAACAGAAACCTGAGTCGTAAACTATATCACAGTTGACTCAGATCTCCCAAAACCCTTGTAAGATTTTCAAAAACACCCCAAATACACTCAAAGGTCTAAATTTTGAGTCACCATTTCAGAGTGACAAATCCTTCAAATCCATCCATTCTTGAACCCACGTTGTAGCTCGTCCCGTCAGCTTTCCAACTCTATCCTTCAATCCTCGAATGTCCCCCTAGAAGGTCTCCAAAACTCCTCAAAACCTCGAAGAAGTTACCCAAGTGCCGTCATTGGTCCAAACTCCAAGACCAATGAGAATGAAGAGTGTTAATTTGACCTCTAGTGTGGCCAAATTAGCTTCATATTAACTAAGACCTTTACAACTATCCTAAACATACTACTTAGCCATCACCTATACAATATGAGTTGCCACTAATAAAGAGTCAAAATGACAACTCGAAACCAACTAAGTATGAACGGAACTACAAACGGAACCGGGAAGTTTATGACTTGAGAATAATACTTCTCGTCAAAATTCCTAACAATCAACTCCCTATGTATACTTCCTAGTTCATTATATTTGCAAGAATACACTCCGCATTCCCCCGAATATAACACTTTATTAACAAAACACCAAAAAAAACCAATGCATCTAACTACACCCCTACAAGATGCGAGTTCTCTTTCTCCACGAAGGAGAATTCTGCATCCCGAATACATCAAATCTCTGCATATGCCCTCTTGGCCTCTTGAACCTTTTGCTCCAATTCAACTTTTTGCTTGGACAGCTTGTCCACATTCTCCGTCAATTGCCAAATAGTGACAGTTTGATCCTCTTTCCCAATGGCTAGCCGATTTATCATCTTGATTAGGTCCATGTATCCGTCTGTTTGAGGCTCCCACCCTGACATGTACATTGATTCCATCTCGTTCAATTCCATCATCACTGGGACCACCACCGGCTCAAGTTTCTATGACAACTGCAACACAGAGGCCAAGGGCTCAATAATCTCCTTTGTCGCCTTGACTTTCAGACGAGACGGCTTAGGGAGGGCTACTTCCTCCACTTTCTTCTTCCCTAACTCCCCCTTCTTGACCGTCAAAATGTGAGGAGGACTTTCTTCTTCTACTATCCTCTTCCCCTTCTGAGAGGTGGCAATCACTTCCAGATCCAAATTCGAATCAAGTTTCTCCATTGAGTCCGTCCTGACTTCTCTAGTTCGTCTTGGTTCAGGTGGCGCATTAATCCCCAAGCTCCTTGTAGACCCGCTGTCATGTTGTGACGTGGCTACTATGAGAAGATGATGACATGTGTCATCTTCAGAACTGTTGTCATGACGGCGATACTTTAGGTTAGGATAACTGTCTACGCACTGTAAGGCTGTTAAGAGTCCACCGTTGGATCAACTTTGTAGGGTCAGGATGTTGAAAAGACTCCAAGAGATATTATCTTGGACCTTATCAGATATTAAGCGCAGTCAAGATGGAAAGGGTATGGGAGAGAGCTAGACACATCACTTTACTGACTAAGGAGCTTATCTGATCAAAGTGGAGCCGACGTAGGACATGGATAGAGGACAACATGATCCTCCGGATGTACCGATGCCCAATCCATTTGTG
Organism: Marchantia paleacea; assembly: GCA_014180765.2. NCBI lineage: Eukaryota > Viridiplantae > Streptophyta > Marchantiopsida > Marchantiales > Marchantiaceae > Marchantia > Marchantia paleacea. The sequence continues at coordinate 3,745,792 of MUAA02000018.1, forward strand.
ATCAATATCCGGTGTCTTCATCGTGATCACTTTCGGGCGTGGTTAGTGTATCATTTTGGAGATAACTTTCTGCAACAAGTGATAAACTCTCCAGATCCGATTATTCTTCCAGTTGTTTCCTACGGCGCGATTTGGGACGTAACAATAAACGTTTTGATTTAGTTTGGGCGCTATGGATCTGAACTTACCAGTAGTGGTGGCTTTCAACACATGGGTTCCAGTCCATCACTATTGCGATCTCCTATCATGGCTCTTCATTGACAGGAGATCGCAGCGGATATTCAAGAGATGCAGTTAGGAATCGACACATTCATGCAGCTAGTGAAGATGCGATCGAGCGGCTTAGATCGGCAGAGTAGGATTAGAAGAGAGCGATCCATATAGTTAGCAGTTAGAAGTACCAGTTAGGAAATTCATTATAAATAGTCGTAGGAAATAAAGTGGGGGGATCTTTTCATCTTTGCAAGTGTCCATTCTGTTGGACTGCAAATTGTAGTCATGATAGAACGAGCATTCGAGGAGCTGGTGTGTGCAAGCTGGTGCAACATTGATTGATTCGTGTATCTGCGAAGTTACCCAGATATTCATCCACAAGCTGAGCCTGTCTATAATCACCATGAGTACTTTGTAGAGTGTTTCGCCACAACGCAAACTTGTAATGAGAGAGATCCCCATCCCAAAGTAATGACATTCATTGAAATTACCTTGTTGTTGTCTATGGAAGTGATGTTGTGATGGGATTGTGGAGGAATTGATCTGAGTCGATTGCCTCATGTGCGTGTGTGTAACAAACAAGTTACACAAAGGTTTTTCCATTTGTACAAAATTACAGTTCGTTCCCAAGGGAATGAGATGTTATCTTTCTGTCAGCGACGAATATGAGTGTTTATGCTTCTTTTGAAGACTCTAGACCGTTATAGTCCGAAGAGTGCTACGACAAAGTAGTCCAAGACCACTTAATCACATTGTCAAACCATTACCCATCCATTACATTGCACAGAATTACACATGTAATTGAAATTTCACTCTAGATGTACTTATGGTAGTTTGATCATTCCTTTACAAGCTGTCGACGAGGCGATGTTCTTGATGAAGTTCTATTGCAAAGTGGATCCGACTATGGCTCATGGGCAAATACCCGGGTATCTTCACAGGTATTACGCACCAGTCAAGGCCAATCGAACGCAACATTCAACAGCTTCTCGAACACTTTGTTCTACCCTGACTACACTTGCTGTTCTCAATGAACACTTGCAAATAGAGCGATAATCCTACTCTAACACTACTCCTATTTATACAATCTACTCGCACCTATTGCTAATCGTCGCCTACACGGATCGCGCCCGATTACTTCTTCAGAAAGTTGCTGGTTCCTTCGATGACGTCTCTTCCCTCAATGCAAAAGCATCAACGATCATCTGCAACTCCCTGATGTCCTCTGCAATCTCCTTTCGATGGACTCGCATCGCTTCCTAGCACTCGCGTCCCATGACTTTGTATATTTTCTTCCTTCGATCCTTCGAATCACAAGGGGTGTTCATCGTCACTGTCAAACGTTCCAATCTTTCAGCCTCCATGTCGTCACACCGAGCAAAAAGGTATTGCGAGCATCTACTCGCTAAGTCTTCTAATCTAGTCCATCAAAACTGACACCACCACGTTCTCCAGCTTCTGCGCCAACTATAACACCAAAGAAAGCGGTTCTTCCACTGTTACCTTTGTTGCTTTTACCTTAGGCCTCGATGCCTTCGATCTTTGGACTTCCTGACTGAGCAATTTCCTTCAGCTTCCGCTTCTTCCTGCTGGGCTCCACAATTATCTCCACACTTGGACTTCTCTTCCCTGTAGTCCCCACGGAGTCCTCCTTCCCGAATATTGCTTCTTCCGCGTCTCTTACTGCCTTTGCTCTAGCCTCCGAAGGCTTCTCTTGCTGAGTTGGTTGCACTGGCGACTGCACACCATCGTCTTGGTGGGATCCCACACTTCTTATCGACCCACTACTGCCATTACTCGCCACTGGCCCTCCGAGATTGCAGACCACATTCACTTGATAGCGCCTTCTCTCTTGTGGCGTCAACCACCCCATGCGCGAATACATGTGCACCAAGAATGAAGAGATGTAGATCACTTCCTTCTCTCTTTCATGACCTCGTCCCATTGCTTGCACATTACGAGCGAAGTTCTCTCCCCAATTGACCTTTATTGATCCGCCGACAAATCCCTTCACTATTCTCACCTTATGCATGCTTACATAAGTAGTTCGTTGTGGTGAAAAGATTTGATTCAAAGTATACATTATTTTTCATCGGAAATCATCCCGAATAAGATCAATCTTGAATCCGTTTGTGCCCTTCCTCTCCCGAGGGTCAAACCACTTCGTCTCGTCGAAGGTGAATGCAGTATGCATTGCCGACCCTTCCCAGTCCACACCATCCTTCTCCTTCGAGTAATCTCTTCCTAATGCTTTTGCCCAAAGCAGCGCATCTCACGAATCTGGATGCCCTCTCCAGCTTATTGGGTTGGCCATCTTCTTAGCTCGAACTTCCTCACACAATTCAGGGCACACATAGTCCCAACGCCATGCTAAGAACTCTCCGCCCAAGTTCTTCAATCGTACTAATTCTCCGGCTGACCACTCTGGCTTTGGCACCAAAGGTCGATATACTCTTGTTGGCATCTTCTTCACTGGCAATTGAATAGCCTCACGAGCTCCTGATCGAATGGCAGATCTCCTCTTCATTTCGTCTACTTGACTCGTTCTTGCTCCTCTTCAGCTCGTTGTACTTGTTGATGTTGTTACTAACTGCCCTAATCCGTTCGACGCTTCGGACATCCTTAACAACTCATTCGTCTTGGCCATCTTTGTACTTATTTCACATATTCATATTCGTCGGCCCAGACTTCATCCGAATATTGTTCGTTTTTATTCCAAAAACAAAAAACAGTCTCAAAACCTCTAAGTATGGTCCTACAGTGTGTAACTCATCGGACTTTGCAATCCAGAGTAGTAAAGATGGCTAAATGCGTGTTTCTCTTCTTTGCTAGTGTGGTTTGATCCCTTATTCCCTTGGGAACAAATCTGTCTATACGAATTCGGACTTAGTAATGCAAACCCATGCTATTACACCAACTTTGCGAGTTCTCGTTCTACCCTAACTACAATTACAGTTCAATCAGACGAACACTTATAAGAAAGGAGATCCCCTTCTCTTTATTCCTGTGCCTATTTATATAGATTTCTAGTGTCTACTCCTAAACGCTGCCTATACATATCAACTTTTCCTAATCCTACGCAAGCTACCTACTACGCTCGATCGCTCCTCCAATTCCCGAGTGAACGCATCGATTCATACTTGCAACTCTTGGATGTTGGCTGCAATCTCCTCCCTATGTAGACACATCGTTTCCCTGAATTCTCTTCCCAACGTTCGATACATCTCTTTGTGCTTCTTTGTAATAGCACGGTAGGTACTATTCAGTCTGAATTCGTATAGATTGATTCGTTCCCAAGGGAATGAGGGATCAAACCGTACTAGCGAAGAAGGGAAATAAGCATTTAGACATCTTTCTAACTCTGGAGTGCAAAGTCTGAAGAGCATTCACAAAGAAGGCAATCGATTCAATCTCAATTGCTTCACAAACCCATCACATCACCAATTCCACGACACAAAGAAATAGATTTGTTTGTTTGCTTTACTTCGAGATGGGGATCTCTCTCATTACAAGTTTGCGTCTTGGCGAAAACTGTTAATATCCCAAGCTCATCTTGTTGATATAGGTCGATTAGTGCCTGATGACTACAGGCCGTTGATCTAGGGTTGTTATGTACCGCTGGTACAGATTTGTTTAGGGTTTATCCAAGATTAGGGCTAACCTGAAATTAGGGTTTCCCTGTACTCACCCTATATATACAAGGGAAGGCAAAGCCTTCCTCATCTCATTCCTGTACACTCTCTCTCTTGTCCCTTTGGTGTGCTCTCCTCTTCTTGGAGTGATTCCTGAAGAGTCATTTTCTCAACATGGTATCGAGCTTGGTGGGAGCATTAGTTTTGTAGATTAGACATAGAGGAGTCTTTGGAGATCAATGAGGAGTGTGCCTCGTAATTGAGGGTGTCCCATTTAAGCGAGTAGATTGATGGGGAACCGTTTCGTGTTTTCTCAGAATCTTCAATCGCATTTTCAGAGGTCAAGATGATCGTTTTCGACCTATTTTTGATTGCCAAACTCCCTAAAGGGAGTCGTCTTGCGCAGAATGGTTGAATTTGGTAGCCATGAAGTTTTCGTGCGCTTTGGAGTTGTTGGTGGTAGTTATCGCCTTTTTCAAAATCTTTGAGGAGCTGTTTGGAGGCCTAAACGAGGTTTTTTAGAGGTTTGAGGGTTTCTATCAGAGCAAAGGCTCTGGGAATTAGGATGCCTCTTTCAAAGCTCCTACCACGAAAAATTTCAGTTCAATCCAAGCTTTCTTCGTCATTTTTTGCTTAAAATCGCTTTGTGCTAGGTAATTGTGAACACATTTCCTTCTTCGTCTGCGGGTCAAGACAGACGCATTTTGCCAGTTTCTGGAGTTTTGCATGTTTCTTGATCGAGGTGTAGAGGAGCTATTTCTTCCGCCCTAGTCGCGGAGGTGTTCTTTTTGTGTCTGTGCAGGTACTTGCCGTGTTGGGGTCGTGATTTCCGCTCGTGACCACAACCATGGCAGAATCCGTGAGCATGATCACTGGAGAGAAACTCGACAAGAACAATTTCCAAACGTGGAAATTTCAAATGAAGACCTTCCTTCAAGGCCAGGGGCTATGGGAGCTTGTGACCGGGGAGGAGAAAGCACCAACCGTGGTTGCTGGTGATCGTCGCAATGAGTAGACATTGCGTGAGTGGAGAAAGCGGTCGTATCAAGCCATCCACTACATTGCGCTCACGATTTCAGGCTCGATAATCAGTCACATTCAAGACTGTGACACACCCAAGGAAGCTTGGGACGCATTGTCACAGATGTTCCATTAGGGGAAAAGGCTAGGTGAAGCCGCAAAGAATTCAATACGGTCAAGAAAGGCTCGATGTGTGCTAGTGACTATGTCAATCACATCAAGCAACCGATTGCACTGAACGCTTAGCATCTGTCAATGTTCAACTTGATCCGACTGTGATTATTGGTGCGACATTGCAAGGATTGCCTGCCGAGTACAAGCAGTTCATTATGTCAATTTCGACGAGAGAACCTCTTCCGAAGTTCGACGAACTGGTCCCAATGATGTTGGGAGAAGAAGTGTGAATTCTGGGTAGCACTAGTGCTTCGCCTAGCCCGCAAGAATGTGTGTTTTTGCAGGTTCCGGAGGTCGAGGTAGAGGTCGTGGCGCAGGAGCCGGATATGATGGTGGTAGAGGCCGGGTGTGAGGAACAAGGCACCCAACCAGCAAAAGTGCGCCACCGGCCGCCAAGGTAGGTTAACACCTGCAACTACTGTCACAAGAATGACCACTATGCCAAAAATTGTTACAAGCGTCGAACGATCAAGGCGCTTCGGGCCAACAGGCCATGTAGTCCGCCAAGAATGTACTCATTGTGACACACCAGTTAGTTATGCCGCCGCACCGACACGGATTGGATGATGGATTCGAGCTACCCACCACATGACGGCACATCAAGAATGGTTTGCGCCGCCGACACCGTAGAGACTCCTCGTTCATGGTGACCGGAGATGATATTTAAGCACGAGATCAAGCATAAGGGTAAAATTCCGCTTGATATTCTAGGATCTAATCTTTCTGGAATCGGAAATGTTTTACATGTTCCTACTCTGACTCGAAATCTATTATCAGTAGGACAGATGGTAGAACAAAATTTCCAAGTGTGTTTCAACAAAGATGGATGCTTTGTTGAAGACTCCTGTCATTGTTGTAGCTCGAGGTAGCGTGAGTGGTAGACTGTTCAAGCTAGATGCTACGGTTAATGTCAAGAAACAACCAACTCCCTCATTACGAAAAGTGGCTTTGTAGTATCTCGACATAGATATTTGGCACTTTTTTAATTGGGCACATGAACTTTCAGTAAAATGAAGACTCTTCCGAAGTTCAGATCTAGTCACAAGTTTGCCCAACTTCACTTTTTGCTAAGCCCTTCAAGATATGTCCCGCTTGTCGGGTTCGGCAAGCAAGCTAGACAGCCCTTTAAGGGATCAGGTAGGAGAGCGACCAAGCTTCTAGAGCTGATGCACACAGATGTATGGACTTCTTCTCAACCGAGTTTATCTGGTTTTGAGTACTTTGTGTCTTTCATTGATGATTTTTCTCGCTACACTGGTCTACTTCCTTAAGAGCAAGAGCTCTTCAGATGTGTTGTCGGCTTTCCGGACTTTCCCACACCTTGGTGGAGAAACAATACGGACAATCTATCCTTTGTCTACGTTCGATGGAGGAGACGAAGTTTCTATCTGGAGAATTCATCGCTACCTACGTAAGCATGGCATACGGCCTTGAAGACTTGCGGTTATACTCCACAAATGAATGGCGTTATGGAGAGGAAGAATCGTCACATAGCGAGAAGCTTCTCGCTATGTTGAACGAGAAGAACCCGCCTAGACCGCTTAAGGCGGAAGTTTTCGTTGCGGTGTACTTGATGAATCGAACTCCGATTCAAGCAAGTTCACAACAAGACCCCGATGGAGGTATTCACAAAGCCACAAGCCCGATTACTCATCTTTGAAAGTTTTCGGTTGCATCTGTTATGTACACATTCCGGATAAGAAGCGCAAGAAGCTAGATCCAAAAGCTGAGAAGTGTATCTTCCTTGGATATGCCTTAGATACGAAAGGATATAGATGTTATAATCCTTCCTCTAGGAAATTCTATATCAGTAGAGATGTTGTATTTGAAGAGTTGCAATCTTGGTATGCACCTGCGATTGTTCCGGTCATACCCACTCTTCTTGCTGAAACTGCACCAAGGAGTCCGTCCACTGTACCTTTACATAGTCGAGTTTCTGGAGTCACACAGTCTAGAGTTGAGTCTACTGTACCTGGAGCTGCTACGGATGAAGTTCATCGAGCATTATCCACACCGACTCCTAGTCTTGAGGATCATGTTATTTTGCAACATATGATGTCCTCACCACGGATTACCGATATTCATCCATTGGATGAAGCGCCCCTAACGACGCCGGCTGGTACCTAGATCCGAAGCAAGGGGAGATAAACAAGACATCCGATACTTCCCTACGTAAATGAGAGAGTTCGCATCCGGTTCAGAGATTTATGCATGGGAGTTTTCTTGCTGATCACCATGCATATATGACTCAAGTTCTTGCCGAGCCGTAACCGAGTACGCTTGAGGAGGCGATGCACAAAAGTGAGTGGATTGAAGCCATGGAGATAGAACTTGCTGCTCTACGTCATCAACAAACATGGGAGTTGGTGGATTTACCTGAAGGTAAGAAAGCAATTGGTTGCAAGTGGGTCTTCAAGATCAAGCATAACTCGGATGGCATCAGATCTCGATACAAGGCCAGATTGGTAGCCAAGGGCTACGCACAACAAACATGGAGTGGACTACAAAGAGCGTTTTAGTCGGGGGGTTGCCAAGATGGCAACGATTAAATGCACGGTGGTTGCTATTGTTTGTCAACAAGGGATGGCAATCGCATCAAATGGACTTCAAGAACGCCTTTCTCAATGGAGATCTCGGCGAGGAAGTCTACATGCAACAACCACATGATTACGAAGATCCGAAGTTTCTTTCCTGCGTTTGTAAGTTAAGGAAATCCATCTATGGTTTGAAACAGGCTCCGAGAGCATGGTATGAGAAGATCAATTCCTTTCTCATATCTCTTGGATTTGTAGTCTGTCATTCCGACTCATCGCTATACTGCATGAGATCAGGAGTTCATGTAGTAATGATTTCCATCTCCGTAGATGATCTTATTGTCACTGGGAATCATGAGGAGATGATTTCTCGCATCAAGAGTATCTTATGTTCCGAATTTGAGATACAAGACTTAGGGTATCTTAAATTCTTTCTTGGTGTGGAGTTTATTACAGAGGGAAAGGATATGTGGCTAATACAACGCCAATATGCTTTAGATAAGCTTAAGGAGTTCAAGATGTCTGATTGTAAACCAATAGACACTCCTCTCCAACAAGGTCTAAAGCTAGAGTTAGACGATGGAGAGTTACTTGCAGATCCCCGCCTATACAGACAGATGGTTGGGAGTTTGATTTATCTGACTATCACTAGACCGGATTTGAGCTATGCTGTTGGTGTAGTCAGTCAGTTCCTGCATGCTCCACGGGTACCCAATATGATGGCGGTCAAGCGGATTCTCCGTCTGGGTCGCCTGCGCTGCAGCTTCAGCGACTCCCGCAACCAATGTATAAATAAAGTTTTTTATGCTTGCCGACCTTAACAATAGCCAAACAACAAAAGACATACCTAAAACATAAAAAACAATAAAAAGGTAAATTAACCACAAATTTTGCCAAAAAGTACTCATTTTAATAATAAAGTCTTTATAAGTGAAAATGAAACAAATCATGAGTATGTAAATTCGGTAGTCCCAAGTGTTCCTTAAGAAGAACCAAAGAATAATAAGTTCAACCTTTATAAAAAATGTTCAAAGTTGCTTGGAAGTTTTTGGAAAAAGTTGCTTGGAAAAGAATGTTTTTGAGGGACACACATAATTGGTATTTTGTTTGCTTTCTAGTCTAATTTATTGGATACCCAATATGTGAAGTCCACACTTCATTTTGGACTTCGATACAGATTTGGAGGTGAGCTGAACTTGCATGGCTACACCGATGCTGATTGGTGAGAGATATTTCGGCGGGAGATCCACGTCGTCTGGATATGCGTTTGGACTTGGGAGTGCGGCTGTGAGCTGGGCTTCTAAGAAGCAACCGAACGTGGCACTGTCTTCCACAGAGGCACAGTATCGTGGTGCTATGAATGCCACTTGTGAAGCAGTTTGGCTTCGTTCCTTGCTTTCTGATATTGTAGTAGATTATCCTAGTCCTCAGATTATCCTAGGCGATAACATTAGCAAAGATGATGTTAGCTAACAATCCTGTTTTTCATGCTAGGACAAGGCACATTGAGGTGCACTATCACTTTGTTAGGGAGAAGGTCCTTTCAGGTGTAGTAGATCTTAGATATATACATCTGTGAGATCAAGTTGCGTATATCTTCACCAAAGCTTTACCTAGAGAGTCGTTTGCTACATTTCGACATTGTCTAGGAGTTCAGGATGTACAGTTGAGCTTGAAGGGGACTGTTAATATCCCAAGCTCATCTAGTTGATATAGGTCGATCTGTGCCTGATGACTACAGGCCGTTGATCTAGGGTTGTTACATATCGATGGTACAGATCTGTTTAGGGCTAACCCGTGATTAGGGTTTCCCTGTATGCACCCTACATATACAGGGGAAGGCGAAGCCTTCCTCATCTCATTCCTGTACACTCTCTCTTGTCCCTTTGGTGTGCTCTCCTCTTCTTGGAGTGATTCATGAAGAGTCGCTTTCTCAATAGAGAGGACTTTTCCTGGTCCTACTTCTTCTACCTTCTTCTTTCCTACATCTCTTCGAACTGCTAGAGTAGCTGGTGGACTGTCTTCCACTACTCTCTTTCTCTTCCTCGAAGTTCCAATCACTTCCAAGTCTGAGTCCGAATCAGGCTTGTTCTGCACCGCCGATCTCACTTGTCCCATTCTCTTCGGCTCAGATGGGGCACTCGTTCCTAGACTCCACGTCGACCCACTACTAGCACTGTCGATGTCCGCATCCAAGTCCGACAACCCATTCTCCAACCGGTACAGCTGCCTCTCCCTATGCGTCAGCCACTCCAGCTTTGCATACAGGTGTACTAAGAAAGACGAGAGATAGACTACACTCTTATCGTCTTCTCTTAGCTTTGTCGCCATGGCATGTACATTCCTCGCAAAGATCTCTCCCTAGTTCACCCGGATAGTTCCTCCGATGAACCCTTCTACGATCCTCACCTTGTGCATGCTCACGTAGGTTGTTCTCTGCGTTGAGAAAACTTGATTCAAGGTGAGTGCCACCTTCCTCCTGAATACATCCTTAATCAAGTCAAGCTTATAGCCATTCTTCCCCTTCCTCTCCCTAGGGTTGAACCACTTCCGCTCGTCGAAGGTAAATGCCGTGTGCATCGCCGATCCCTCCCAATCGACGCCGCCTTTGTCCTCTTTGTGGTTGTGTCCTAGAGCCTTCGCCCATAACTTCACATCCCACTTCTCCGGCTGCGCTCTGCTTCCAATTGTTGTCATCGGCTTCCCTCTCCGGACTTCATCGCACAGCTCCGGGCACACGTAGTCCCATCGCCATGACAGAAACGCTCCACCAAGATTCTTCAACCTCAGCAACTCTGCTGGAGTCCAATCCGCCATCAGAATAAGCGGTCGAATTCTCCCCATCGTCGCACTTCTTCCTGCTGAAACTACTCAAGTTCGCCGCTTTGACATTGCAGCTAGCTTCCCTTGCTCCGGCCGCTCGGCAAGTTCTTGACATCGACTTTCTCTCGACAATTCTTCAATCCACCTCCCCAGACGCGCGCTTAAATTCCCTCGCAATTCACTCGTATGAACTCCCTAATGATAATCCTATCTAACAAACATATATTCGGACGAATACCTTCAAGAAAACCCGAATATAACTCTTTATTCACCAAAACCAAAAAAATTCCTACTTATCCTAAGAACTACGCTCCTACATTCTCCTTCGAATCCTATGGATTCTCCATCAACTCTACTAGCTTCTCTAATCGCCACGACTCTTCCTCATCACACCGCGCAAAGAGGTGTTGCGCACACTTGTTTGCCAAAGTCTCCAATCGAGCCGGTGCCTCCACATTCACTTGGTTCAGACGTCGGTTGAGACTTCGCTCCATTTCCTGAAGCTGAAGATTCTCCCTTCCCACGTTCCGGATCTCTGCGCCTCGATTCCTGCAAATTTCACCACATACGCTTTTGGATTTCTTAGCCTCTCGTTCCAATTTGGCCTTCTGCTTGGCCAATCATTCCACACTCTCAGTTAACTGCTGAACCACTTGGGCTTCATCCCTCTTATGATTCAATATTCGGTGCATCATCTGCACCAGATCCATGTCCCCGTTGGCTTGAGGTTCCCATCCTGGCATGTAGCCTGAGCCCATCTCATTTAACTCCATTAGAACAGGGATCATCATTGCTTCCAACTTCTAGAAATGTGACCTCCGGGTTGACTCTCACTCAGGTTTACCTCCAATGGCTTTTTGGAAGCTCATCATGAATCTAGATGATTTAATCCCACCCTTTGACCATGACCCTAATGCACACTCTTACACAAACTCTCAAAGTCCAAGCTCCATTATGCACATTCTCACCAACAGTAAGATATCACTCAAAAGGAAAGGATACTTTGGTAATCAAAGTCTTCATTAAATCAAGGCTCTACTCCGCACATGATGTCTCCAAGAACCAAGCTCCCCAAAACTAAGATCACCACACTATCTTCTCCCAAAACTAACTTTCATTGAAAACTACTTAAGAGTTGCTTCTCAACCTCTCTATTTATACTACTTAGAATCTTATCTTAGTAACAATAAGTAATCATCATGTAATTTTCTCTTACCAAGTTTAAACGAGGTAGAGATCACAAACCCCAATGAAAAAGGTACATGGCAATATGCAATTGGTACACTTGGATCTTCTAGAAATCCAACTACTCCCTAATTGACTTCTAGTGTACCAAGTCAATCTCGCCCCTAGATTTAAGGGTCTTCACCAAGTCCAACCAATGAAAACTAGTCCAAGTCAAGGAAAGTCAAGATACACATATAATGGAATCTTTTTCTTGATTCCTACTTAACAACAAAATAGTAGTTCTCATCTACCACACCAAAAATTACTCTATATTTTCCTCCAACTTAACCATAACTAGCTAAACATAGTCATGACTAAGATAAACTTAGGCACAATTTAGATATACTTACATTTTATCCTATATGTACAACCCTGGGTCTTACAGATCAAACTCCCATTAGTAAATCTGGAGTGAAATTTCAATTACATGTGTAATTTTGTGCAATGTAATGGATGGATAATGGTTTGTCAATCAGACTTAGTGGTCATGAACTACTTCGTCGTATCACTCTTTGGATTATGCATGTCCAGAGTCTTCAAAAGTTGCATAAACTCACATATTTGTCGCTGACAGAAAGTTAATACCTCATTCCCTTGGGAACGAACTGTAATTTTGTACAAATGGCAAAGCCTTTGTGTAACTTGTCTGTTACAAGTGCCCCTGTACGTTGTGAAGGTGGTCTTGTCCTTATCCTCTTCACATATCGATACCTAGTTAAACACGAAACCCATCTAAGAAGCTGTAGCATTCATGACCGCCTACATGATCCAAGATTGCATCAGTAAATGGCAAAGGATGATGATCTTTCTTGGTAGCCGCATTCAACTTCCTAAAGTCTTGACATACTCTTATCTTTTCTGAGTTCTTTTTAGGTACAATGTCAATTGGGGCAACCCATTCACTGCTCAACATTGGGTAAATAATGCGTGCTTACAGGTATTTATCAATTTTCTCTTTTACCAACAAAAGGTATTTCGGATTTAACCGGTATTGTCTCTGCCTTATTGGTAATGCCCCCTCTATGAGGTCTATTCGATGCTCGTCCCACTGACGGGGTATGCCTTTCATATCCGCAATCTTCCAAGCGAAGACGTTTTCATAGACCGTGAGGACCTGAAGCAATCGTGTCAAGGTGGAATCTCCCAGGGACTTGCTTACTTTGAGAATACAGTCATGCTTAATACTAATCTCCTTGTATGCACTGGGTTCCACCACTCCGTCAGTGTGGTTGGTTTCACTCCGGCCCACACTGATCTGTAATTGCTATTGATACTCCTAAGACAGATCCTCCTCCACTTTATAGCACTCCAAGTATCTGACGTCCACTAGGGCAGTGGATTCAGATTCGTCTTTGAAGTCCGACCCGCTAAGGTTAGTGACTCCCGAGTCTGAGGACGTCTCGTCTTGGTACTTCAGATTGTCCCAGAAAATAGTGACCTTCCGATCACTAGTATCACTGGGGTCGAAGAACGTGAGGTTTCGCTTTTGCCAGTTAGTGGTGTGTAATGGCATGGGTATGCATTACCAAGTCCGAATTCGTATAGATTGATTCGTTCCTAAGGGAATGAGGGATCAAACCACACTAGCAAAGAAGAGAAACATGCATTTAGACATCTTTTCTAACTCTGGACTGCAGGGTCCGAAGAGTACTCACAAAGAAGGCAATCGATCCAATCTCAAGTCTTTCACAATCCCATCACAATACCAATTCCATAGACAACAATAAGTAGATTTCAATGTTTGCTTTACTTCAGGATGGGGATCTCTCTCGTTACAAGTTTGTGTATCGGCAAAACACTCTACAGAGTACTTCCGATGGCTACAGACAGGCTCTGCTCGTGGACGAATATCCGGGTACACGAATCAGTCAACACAATGTCAGCCTGCATACACCAGCTCCTCGAGTGCTCGTTCTATCCTGACTACAATTTGCAGCCCAATAGATTGGACACTTGCAAAGATGAAAAGATCCCACCACGTTATTTTCTACAACTATTTATAATGAATGTTCAAACTGCTACTCCTAACTGCTCCTACACGGATCGCTCTCTCCTAAGTCTTCTACTCTGATCTAAGCCGCTCGACCGCACCTCCGCAGCTTGCGTGAATGCGTCGATTCCTAACTGCATTTCCTGTACATCTGCCACGAACTCATATCGATGAAGAGTCATGGCTTCCCTGAAATCTTGATCCAACGCTTTATACATCTCCTTCCTCCTGTCCTTTGAGTTATTTATCACGTGTTGGGCAGTGAATGGGTTGCACCAATTGTGATTATTCCCAAGAAAAACAATGGCAAGATAAGAGTTTGTCAAGACTTTAGGAAGCTCAACGCAACCACTAAGAAGGACCATCATCCCCTGTCTTTCGTGGGTGCAATTTTGGATCATGTTGTGGGGCATGAATGCTATAGCTTCTTAGATGGATTTTCTGGGTACAATCAGGTGTCCATAAGAGAGGAAGATAAGGACAAGACCACCTCTTCCACTGATTGGGGGACATATGCTTATCATAAGATGCCGTTCAGGTTGTGTAATGCCCCAGCCACATTTCAACGAATGATGACTGACATCTTTCAAGACTACTTGAGGAAGTTTCTGGAAATTTCTATAGATGATTTCTGTGTATTCGGGTCAAGGGCCGACCATCTAAATCATCTCCAGTAGACGTTCCAGAAATGCCGAGGTAGTCAACTAGCGTTGCATATGGAGAAATGTTACTTCATGATGACGGAGGAGATTCTGTTGGGTCATCAAGTGTGAGCTCGAGGATTAGAAGTAGATGTAGATAAGGTTAAGGTAATTAAGTTGTTGGAACCCCCTAGGAACATATGGGAACTCAGAGCCTTCATAGGACACACAGATTACTACCAAAGATACGTGAAAGCGTATGCTGCTATTGAAGCACCTTAAACCGGATTACTCAAGAAAGAGGTAGAATTTATGTGGACAGCTGAACATGAGGCCACCTTCCAACAGATGAAACGAGAATTGCTCATGGCGCCAACTCTTGTTCCACCTGACTGCGAAAAGCCGTTTCATGTGGACGTGGATACTTCATCCATAGCGATGGGTGTGGTGTTGGGACAGAAAGATGAGAAAGGAAAGGACCACCCAATCTATTTCGCCAGTCGTATGTTGATAGCAGCGGAGCGGAAATACTCAACTACGGAATGAGAAGCATTGGGAATGGTCTACGCATTAAGAAAGTTCCGGCATTAGCTCTTGGGCTATGAATTTGTGTTCCATGTGGATCATTTTCCTCTAAAATATTTGGTGCAGAAGGCGGATCTTTCGGGACGGCTGGCACGTTGGGTGTTGTTATTGCAGGAATTCTTTTTTACTTTGCAGACAAAGAAAGGGGTGTAGCAAATGAATGCTGACTTCCTGTCATGATTGGAGACGAAGATACCGGTGTAGGGGAGTACTCAGACGAGTTGATAGGATTTTTTTGTGTTTTATGAATAAAGTGATATATTCGGGGGAATATGGAGTGTATTTGGCCGAATATGTTGTATTAAGAGTGTACGAGTATGAGTTGAAGTCACAACGGGAGAGATGTACAGTACAACGGGCGTTAGGATTGTTAAGGCGGCGAATGGTTTGTCGTAAAGATCAAGAGCTCATATAGGTTTATGCCACGAACCTGCAGACTCAGAGCGAGAGCAAGGAATTGAGCAAGAATTAGATGTCAAGGCAACGAAGGATGAGAGTGCCTATGATGCTTAAACCAGCGATGGGGAGAATTCGCCCTCTCGTTCCAATGACGGATTGGACACCGGCAAAATTACTACGGTTGAGGGAATTGGGAGGAGCTTTCTTGTCGTGGCGTTGGGATTATGTGTGTCCTGAGTTGTGTAAGGAGCTTTGACGGGGAAAACCAATTGCTTCGATTGGGAAACGCGCACAGCCGGAACACTGGGATGCCAGATTGTGGGCCAAGGCACTTGGACGCAACTATGACGAACAGAAGGATGGCATGGATTGGGAAGGGTCTGCGATGCATACATGGTTTAACTTTGATGAGCGCAAGTGGTTTAATCCTAGAGAGTGGAAGGGGACAAACGGCTACAAACTTGATCTCATCAAAGACGGATTTCGGAGGAAAGTTGCATTCACTTTGAATCAGTTGTTCTCACCCCAGCGGACCACGTATGTAAGTATGCATAAGGTGAGGATCGTGGAAGGATTCGTAGGCGGGCCTATTCGAGTTAACTGGAGAGATCTTCGCACGGAATGTTCAAGCAATGGCTACCAAGGTAAAGGAGGATGAGAAGGGTGTAGTGTACATCTCTTCTTTTCTGGTGAATTTATATGGCTGACTGGAGTGGTTAACTCCGAAGGAAAGGCGTCTATATCGCTTGGAGTCCGGTCTATCGGACATTGCAGCAGGAAGTGACAATGACAGTAGTGGGTTGTCACGACTTATGTAGTGGCATCTCTAGTTAGGTAGGTGCACATATGCAGGAGCAGATACAACAGTTAGAGCCGGTTGTGTAGTTAGTGCCGTTCGCACTGGGACTGCCGTTAGGGCCGACATCGCCGTTAGGGGTTCTAGGGCTCAAGGGGTAGAGTTCGAATTAGGGCTCCTTGGAGGCCAGTTTTCGAAGTTGAGCCTTTGAGAGTGTGGCTCTGGTGGATAGTAGCTAGTGCGGGAACCTGGAGTCTTTGAAGCACAAAGTGGGTTTGGCTTGACTGTAATCTCTCTTTTATGCTATGGTTATGAGCGGAGTGTCCTTGTGGACATTTTGAGAGTAGAAAAGATTACTTCAAAACTCAAATTGGATTCTGTGGTGAGAATTGGGAATTCTTGGAGCGCTGAAGGTGTTTTGGCGAATTTGGATCGATGATAGCTTCGATCCATTGGATGTTGAGTGTGCAAGGCGTTGCTAGAGTGCAGCCCGTGGTGGTGATCTAGAAGTAGAGCCGATTTAAGGTGGATCTTATCGATTTCGAATTTCTGTATTTTCTATTTTAGTGTAAATTCGAATCGGGAATTTTTGAGGGCGGAAGCGCTGCTGGAAATTGACGAAGTGGGTCGATGCTTATAGTTGTCTTGGAGCATTAATTTGAGATTGGCCAAAAAATATTTCGGACAGATTTGCTCAAAGTCCAAGATTTGGTCTTTCGAAGTTTTTGGGTCGAAAATAATAGCAGCATGCTATCATATTATCATACAGTGTCCGTTTGATCTGAAATTTGGTGGGGTGATAGAAGATGTAAAGTTTGTCGCGCGGGGATAGGGATGTTAGGCCCAAGGCTGGCAGTGTCAGAATTGCGAAATTTGGATGTTTAGAGGTCTGAAATTGAAGTTGAAGATTTTCAGAGTCTTGCAGAAGTTTCAAACGGTGTCCGTTTGCAAAAAGGAGGCGGAAAGGCAACGCCTTATACAGCTGGACTACCAGTCTCAGTTTATCGATGTGGAGAGCAGAAGGCCTCCAAAATCGAGTTTTTGTGTTTTTAAATGCCCTTCTGAGGCTATGTCAGTCCGGGTTGGGTTGGTTTGACCCCTTTGATGGATGTTTTTGAGATGGAGTATTGTTCTTTATGTTTCTTGTGATTGATATACCTCCATCTCTACTTCCTGTTTGTGCACCACGTTTGTTTGTGTTGGTGCTTTGTTGTTTAAAGCGTTGGAGCTTCTGTGTGCTGCCGATAGTGAGGCTGGATTTGCGGACCAGTCAGACTATCCATGTTTCTCCCTAGTGAGACAAGAGTTGCAGACCTGTAGACTAGGTGAGTGCCTGTGATGATGGCATGTTTCAGGTTGCCCTTGTGTTAGCACCTTGTGGTGCCTCGGGTACCCTCTGTTATGGTTTCTGGTTCCAATTGCTGTTTCTGGTTACAGTTGGGGACCTGTTTTTGTACGGTTGCGGAGGTGATACATTTGTGTCACGGTGGAGTTTTCTGGAGGTTCCGGAGAAGAGACTGCTTGGGTTAGCATTGGGTGCACCCGTAGCGGAGTGCGGTACCAACCTTGGCCTTTGAGGTTCATGTAAGACTCGATTTGGTTCAGAGAGTGACGGAGCTGAGCTTGGTGATATCTTGGAGTGTGTATCCACACCGTTGTTGTGGGACATGGACGATATCTATGGGGCCACCAAGGGTCCTAGACGATATTCGGGTATAGTTGGCACTATTGAGTTGAATGACTTCATCAAGGAGTTGGACTCATGGTGTGATTTACATCGGATGCGCAACTCTACGTTATTCAGTCCGTTTATGGCTTGGAAGGGATTATTCCAGCATTTGGAGGGTCCGCCAATGGATGATTATCATGAGTTTCGGCATCAACACCTTGAGGAGATAGAGTTTTGGAGACAATACTGGTCTCCAAACTACATCTCTATTACTTATGGTATAGTGTTTAGAGGTGCGAGTTCATCCTCTGTACATGGCACTGATGATACGGTTGGAGCTAGTAGAGTTGGGAAGAGTTCAGAGGTCCCAACCTTTAATCCTATTCTGGAGTTCTTCGCACGGTTGAGGAGAGACTACCAAGGGGTGAGAACTGACAAGCTACGAGGCTTGCAGGAGTTTCAACGGAAGACTGGGGAGAGTCTTCGGGAGGCATATACCCGAATGCGTTGATTGATCAGTGTTACCCATGGGGTGACAGAGGCACAAGCTGTCCAATATTGGTATGGGATATTGGATAGGGAGTTGAGACGTAGAGTGAGAGATGCTACCTTACTACAGGAGACATCACCTACGTTGGCCATCGTGTTTTGTCTTGCTGAGCGTATTGAGCTCAACATGCAAGAAGAGAGGGTGGTGCTGGCCGGGTTCAAAGCAAGGATTCACCATCTTCATCAACTTCTTCACGTTACCAGTCTACAACACAAACCCGGATTGGTTATGGTAGACATGTGGGACAGTCTCGACCATCTGGACAGAGTGGTGAAGGTGCATCATCCAGACCATTGCCATCCTTTTCAGGTCAACAATCAGTTGTTGGGATGATGTGTTGGACATGTGGTGGACCTCATCACAAGAAGGATTGCCTTCAAGGTCGAAGGATGGATCCTGTTGGAACAAAATCATGTGAGCATTGTCACAGACATGGTCACATGATGGATCAATGTTTTGATCTCCATCCATAATTACGATCAACAAGAGTTGCCATGGCATTCCCTGGAAGAGGACGAGGAGTTCAAGGTGGCAGGGGTGGTGGTAGAGGATCAGCCCCTACTCAAGTGTTAGCCCATGAGGCTAGTCATGAGGTGAACATGGCATCTTGACTGGAGCAGTTGGAGCAGAAGATAGCAATTTGGCTATAGCCCAACAAAGATCAGATTTTGGAGCTGGTGCCTCTACATCATATGATGGAGATGTTGTGGAGTACATGTGCACAGCGGCATAACCATGTGCAGTTGCTGTGACTCGTAGCGCAACACATACTACTGAGTCTAGAGGAGCATCTGTGGAGTTGGATCCACAAAGAGGGGAAGCTAGCCGACAGGTTAGACTTCCTCAGTCTTTCACATTGTCTGAGGCATTGAACACCTCATCCATGGCTCCTAGACGATCTATTGGAGGGATGAGGGTGCAAGCCAATGTGGATGTGCTTGCAGATGGAGCAAGTAGGGACCATCCATCAACATAGTCTAAAGAAGCATCCAGCGCAATGTTGGGGGCGGCAAGGACTCTTGTTCATTCTTGTGTCTTCTCAGCCAAGGATTTATTGGCATTGGGGGTGTCATCATCCCATATACTACGATTGGCAGCCACACTTTGCGAAAGCAAAGAGGATGTATTGGTTGCTTCTAGTTGTGTGAGCACTAGTAGTGTTGATCCTGGGATCAGGACTGTGACCTCCGGGCTGACTCTCACTCAGGTTTACCTCCGATGGTTTTTTGGAAGCTCATCATGACTCTAGAAGGACTTAGTCCCACCCTATGACCATGACCCTATTGCTCACTCTTACACAACCTCTCAAAGTCCAAGCTCCATTATGCACATTATCACCAACAGTAAGATATCACTCAAAAGGAAAGGATACTTTGGTAATCAAAGTCTTCATTGAATCAAGTCTCTACTCCGCACATGACGTCTCCAAGAACCAAGCTCCCCAAAACTAAGATCATCACACTATCTTCTCCCAAAACTAACTTTCATTGAAAACTACTTGAGAGTTGCTTCTCAACCTCTCTATTTATACTACTTAGAATCTTATCTTAGTAACAATAAGTAATCATCATGTAATTTTCTCTTACCAAGTTTAAACGAGGTAGAGATCACAAACCCCAATGAAAAAGGTACATGGCAATATGCAATTGGTACACTTGGATCTTCTAGAAGTCCAACTACTCCCTAATTGATTTCTAGTGTACCAAGTCAATCTCGCCCCTAGATTTAAGGGTCCCTAGAACTAGTCCAAGTCAAGGAAAGTCAAGTATAATTAAGTATAATCTAAGATACTTAGATTATATATAATTTAGATATACTTACATTTTATCCTATATGATGATCCTATATCTTCAGATGATGTCTCCTCATCGGTCGACATGTTGGTGTCAACCTCTGAAAAACTGCCACTTTCTTCACTCTTAGACTCTGAGTAATCACTCGTAGGTCTATCCGAGTCTAAGACCGCTCCTCCGCCACTTGTGAGAGGGACCTTCACTCAATGGTTTTTTGGCCCTATACGAAGGTAAACCTTATGCCACCGATCAGTTGTCCTCACAGCCCTCAACCAAGGTCTTCCTAACAACAAGTCGTAGCTAGCCTCCTCAAGCACTTGAAAGGACAACAAGGTTTGAACTCCCATTACACTTACCACCACCTTGTCCACCACTCCAATGGGTCGCATCTTTTGCTTGTTGGCCATCCCAACAATGATGTTGGAAGGTCTTGAAAGCTTCATCCCCAACTTCTTCAACAAACGTTCTGACATGGCATTCACCGCAGATCCACCATCCACTAGTACATCCGAAACATCACGCCCATTAATGCGTACTTCAATCTTGAAGCCTGAGTGCATACCTCCGAGGCAGCGGCATCCACCACTCCTACTCCAACATTTGCCATGGAAGCTTTCCCCTTGGATAGTCGCTTCTTGGTCCTTTTGGAGCTTAGGCCTCCCCTCAACTCCTTTCTTATCGTAGGATTTAGAGCAATCAATTGGCCAACAGTTATATTGGCTTTTTGAATCCCCACATCCTCCACCACGTCGTATTTGAGCTGGGTAGATGAAATGGAGAAATCATCCATTCCCAACTTCTTCCTCGGTGCTCTCGGTTGACTCACACCATTGGATCAAGTGCTCCGGCTTGGTTGATCTTCCATTGAGATGGACTCCTCTGCAAATCTTGCTCTCTTCTTCTCGTGTGCAAGAATATCAACTTTGGAACTTATAGAGCTCTCTCCCTTCTCAAACGTGCACCGATGAGGAAACACATCAATAGACGCTACTCCCTTATCCTTCGATTGACTTGGAGCAGGAGTAGAATTGTTGTGTCTAACTCCATCATGTTGTCGAGGATTAGGACAATTTCGTTGGAAATGAGGGCCTCCACAACTAAAGCATGAAACAGTGAAGTTCCCTTATGGTGGATTTCCTTTTGGAGGATAATTCCCATACCCTCTAGATCCTCCCCCTACATTCTGATTCCTCTTCTCCCATAGTTGTACTACGTTAATCTTGAGATCGGCGAGTGTTTACGTGATAGATTTCAACTCATGGTGCAAGTCTACCCTTGGAGAATTTACTTTGGCACAACAACAACAGTAGGAGTTGCCATTCTAACCACAAAAGGTGGTGATGCTTCTCTAGCCACCAAGCTAGAATCATCGTCTTCTAGGCTCTCCTCCATTCGAATAGCAATGCGAATAGCCTCAACCTTAGAAGAGGGCTTTTCATATCTCACCTTGCTTCGAATCTGAGGCTTCAAACCTCCAATGAAGTTCTTTGTCAACATTGCCACAATCTCCACCATGGTTGGCTCGACCTCGTCTCCACTCTTTCTCAACACCACACGAAAACATGACTCCAGCTTCTCCGTTCTCTCCACGTATGATCTCACCTTCTCATTCTCTCCTTGCTTCAAAAAGGTGACTTCACATCATCTTCTTCGTAACTTTCATCCGGAAGAAATTTTTCAACAAGATTCTCCGTCAAACTCTCCCAAGTGTCTTCCTCCACATGCTCCTTCTTGTACTCATTGTACCACTTCAATGCAGAGAATCCTCCAAGAAGTCGGGCAAAAGGATAGCCCATTCGGGTTTCCTTCTCTCATTGTTTCCTATACATGCCCTCTTGAAGTCTCTCACAAAAGATTCTACATCTTCTTTCTCTCTCCCATAGAACACTGGAAGCTTCCCCATTTCCAACTCCTTTTGTCGTTGTTGTTGGAAATTTATACGGGACTCCCTAATACAACACAAACAAAACTAGCTCCATTCTAGAGTAATTCATCAATGGCAAAATGAACGGAATTGGTTGGTCCAAGATTGCCATGGCTCTCTCCTCTCCTAAACACACTATGAGCCTTACCCTCATCGACATCTTCTCGATCATTCTGAAAATGATCTCCATCTTCAGTTAGAACTTGAGCCACCTTGAGATTTCAACTTTTCGGTATCTGCACTCAATTTATCTTCAAAGCCCTCCACTAGTGACTCCAACAGAGCTTTCACGCCACTACACTCGTGTCCTAAGGGAAGTCCGGTCACTCCACAATTTTCACAATAGGTTCCACTCTTGGATTCATGGGGAGATGATGGTCCCATATGAAGGTTTAGCTCTCCCACGTTTTCTCTCTCTCAACCTCCGATCTTTGGTCCTCAAAGGACAACTCACAAGCTTATGTCCCTCCTCTCCACAATAGAAGCAACTCTCACGTTTCGCTCTCGGGGAACTTTTTAGTGTCCTCTCTTCAAACTCCACTCTGAACTCCCTCGTGTTCGAATCCGCTGAAACAATCACGTCCAGCCCTTGAGGTATCTTAGACAACCGGATCTTCCAAAGAGGTTGATCTCCCATTTTCCAATGAGTGTCAAGTCATCCTCACTATGCAAAACACCCATGCACTAACTTTCTCGAAATGACCATAAACAAGGAAAAAGCAAATCTGAAAAGTAAAGCGGTTGTGCTCACTTTTATACCCCCCTATACTTCAGATATCATAACTTTCTCTATAAAAATGATCTCTCAACGAAATTTGGACCCACATGTAGCTTAGCTCCTGATAAACAATCGTGCGAAGTTTCAAATCCTGATTCAATTCTTGCACGAATTGATAAGCTCTGTACACGTTTTCCCGAGAGCTATCTTTCAAAACCCATCAGGATCCTAGCAAATTCTAAACATCATAACTTTTGATCTAGACATGGTATGACTGTTATTTCAAGTGCAAAACGTATCCCATCTACTACTCTAAAATCAATAAAATTCTCGGAAAAACTTTGGAAAATAAAGTGTTCCTCCCAAATACGCACTATAGCACTCTCGCCTTATCCCAAACAACACTTAAGTAAACAAAATGTACAAAATAACTTCCAAGCTATCATATAACATTACCAGATACACAAATGGTACATTACTATGCATCATGATCTCGGTTCGCTCTTCCCCCACAGTCCTCTCCATATGAGTTCTCATCGTTGCGCTCTCACGGGCAAGAAACTGGATTCGAAACATCTCTGCTCCTTCTAGATTGAGGTCCCGGCAACGGAACCAAAAATGTGACCTCCAGGCTGACTCTCACTCCGTGTAATAGATAGGTTACACAAAGGTTTTGCCATTTGCACAGAATTACAATTCGTTCCCAAGGGAATGAGGTGTTATCTTTCTGTCATCGACGAATATGGCTGTTTATGCTTCTTTTGAAGACTCTGGACATGCATAGTCCAAAGAGTGTTGTGACAGAGTAGTCCCAGACCACTAAGTCAAATTAACAAACCATTACCCATCCATTACATTGCACAGAATTACGCATGTAATTGAAATTACACTCTAGATTTACTGATGGGAATTGATCACTCCTTTACAAGCTATTGACGAGGCGATGTCCTCGATGAAGTTCTACTGCGAAGTGAATCCGACTATGGCTCATGGACGAATACCCGGGTATCTTCACAGGTATTGCGCACCGGTCAAGGCCAATCGAACGCAACATTCCACAGCTTCTCGAGCACTTCGTTCTACCCTGACTACAATTACGGTTCTCAATGAACACTTGTAAAGAAAGCGATAATTCTACTCTAACACTACTCCTATTTATACAATCTACTCGCACCTATTCCTAATCGTCGCCTACACTGATCGCGCCCGACTACAATTACGGGGCATCTCAGGTTCCTTCGATGACGTCTCTTCCTTCAATGCAAAGATATCGACGCTCATCTGCAATTCCCTGATGTCCTCTGCGATCTCCTTCCAATGGACTCGCATCGCTTCATGGCATTCGCGTCCCATGGCTTTGTACATCTCCTTCCTACAATCCTTCGAATCGCAAGGGGTATTCATCGCCACTGTCAAACGTTCCAACCTTTCAGCCTCCACATCGTCACACCGAGCGAAAAGGTATTGCGAGCACCTACTCGCCAAATCTTCTAATCTAGCTGGTCTCTCAACATCAACTTCATGCAACTGCTGCTTCGCCCTCTTCAATTGCTGGTGAAGCTTCTCATTCTCCCTTTCGACAAACTTCACTTCCGCGCTCCGAATCTTACAGATTTCTCAGTAGGCTTGCTTTGATGCGGCTGCTTCCTTTGTCACCTCCGCCTTCTGCTTCTCCAGGCGCTCCACAAACTCTGTTAGTTGTTTTATAGTATCCGCTTGATCCTTCTTCCCACGAGCAGTGCGATTCAGCAACTGAATCTGTTCCATGTAACCGTCTTCCTGCGGATTCCACCCTTGGATATAACTGCCTCCCAATTCGTTCAGCTCCATCAGAACTGGCACCACCACATTCTCCAGCTTCTGCGCCAATTGTAGCACCGAAGAAAGTGGTTCTTCTACTGCTACCTTTGTTGCTTTCACCTTAGGCCGCGATGCCTTCGGTACTGGACTTCCTGATTGCGCAATCTCCTTCAGCTTCCTCTTTTTACTGCTGGGCTCCGCAATTATCTCCACACTTGGACTTCTCTTCTCTGTGGTCCCCACGGAGTCTTCCTTCCCGACTATTGCTTCCTTCTCATCTCTCACTGCCTTGGCTCTTGCCTCCGAAGTCATCTCCTGCTGATTCAGCCTCATCAGCGACTGCACACCGTCGTCTTGGTGGGGTCCCATGCTTCTCGTCGAACCACTGCTACCATTACTCGCTGTCGGCCCACCCAAAGTGTTGACCACGCTCACTTGATATCTTCTTCTTTCCTGTGGCGTCAACCACCACATACGCGAATACATGTGTATCAGAAACGAAGAGATATAGATTACTCCCTTCTCTCCCGCTCGCAGCCTCTGTCCCATTGCTTGCACATTTAGAGCGAAGATCTCTACCCAATTGACCTTGATTGCTCCTCCGACAAATCCCTCCACTATCCTCACCTTATGCAAACTGACGTAAGTAGTTCGTTATGGTGAGAAGAATTGATTCAATGTATACATTATCTTCCTTCGGAAGTCGTCCCGAATAAGATCAATCTTGAAGCCGTTTGTACCCTTCCTCTCTCTAGGATCAAACCATTTTCGCTCGTCGAAGGTGAATGCAGTGTGCATTGCCGAACCTTCCCATCGACTCCGTCCTTCTCCTTCGAGTAATCTCTTCCCAGGGCTTCTGCCCAAAGCAACGCATCCCACAAGTGTGGATGTCTTCTCCAGCCTATCAGGTTTGGTGTCTTCTTGGCGCGAACTTCTTCACACAACTCAGGGCACACGTAGTCCCATCACCATGCTAGGAACTCTCCTCCCAAAGTCTTCAATCGTATTAATTCTCCGGTCGACCATTCTGACTTCGGCACCAAGGGTCGATATACTCCCGTCGGCATCTTCTTCACATGCAATTGAATCGCCTCATGAGCCCCCAATCGAGTGACCAATTTTCTCTTCATTTTGTCTACTTGACTCGACGCTTGTTCTTGCTCCTCCGTGGCTCGTTACGCTTGTCGATGTTGTTACTAACTGCCCTAATCAGTTCGACGCTTCAGACCTCCTTAACAACTTATTCGTCTTGGCCATCTTCGCGTTTATTTCTCCTATTCGTATTCGGCGATA
This sequence comes from Marchantia paleacea, assembly GCA_014180765.2. Lineage (NCBI taxonomy): Eukaryota > Viridiplantae > Streptophyta > Marchantiopsida > Marchantiales > Marchantiaceae > Marchantia > Marchantia paleacea. The sequence continues at coordinate 3,771,573 of MUAA02000018.1, forward strand.
CCTACTTCCTCCGAATATCGTTCATTTATATTCCAAAAACAAAAAAAACAGTCTGAAACCTCTAAACATGCCCCTACACTCAGGTTTACCTTCGATGGCTTTGCGGGCTTGCGGTTCCCATCCTGGCATGTAGCCTGAGCGCATCTCATTTAACTCCATTAGAACAGGGATCATCATTGCTTCCAACTTCTAGAAATGTGACCTCCGGGTTGACTCTCACTCAGGTTTACCTCCGATGGCTTTTTGGAAGCTCATCATGAATCTAGATGATTTAATCCCACCCTTTGACCATGATCCTAATGCACACTCTTACACAAACTCTCAAAGTCCAAGCTCCATTATGCACATTCTCACCAACAGTAAGATATCACTCAAAAGGAAAGGATACTTTGGTAATCAAAGTCTTCATTAAATCAAGGCTCTACTCCGCACATGACGTCTCCAAGAACCAAGCTCCCCAAAACTAAGATCACCACACTATCTTCTCCCAAAACTAACTTTCATTGAAAACTACTTGAGAGTTGCTTCTCAACCTCTCTATTTATACTACTTAGAATCTTATCTTAGTAACAATAAGTAATCATCATGTAATTTTCTCTTACCAAGTTTAAACGAGGTAGAGATCACAAACCCCAATGAAAAAGGTACATGGCAATATGCAATTGGTACACTTGGATCTTCTAGAAGTCCAACTACTCCCTAATTGACTTCTAGTGTACCAAGTCAATCTCGCCCCTAGATTTAAGGGTCTTCACCAAGTCCAACCAATGAAAACTAGTCCAAGTCAAGGAAAGTCAAGATACACATATAATGGAATCTATTTCTTGATTCCTACTTAACAACAAAATAGTATTTCTCATCTATCACACCAAAAGTTACTCTATATTTTCCTCCAACTTAACCATAACTAGCTAAATATAGTCATAACTAAGATAAACTTAGGCACAATTTAGATATACTTACATTTTATCCTATATGTACAACCCCCGAGTCTTACGGATGACTACTAGTGGAACTTGCAAGGCTGCTTTGCTCGAATGATGGAGTTATCAGTGAGGCTGGCATACGAGCGTACCAGGGTGTCACCAAGTGCGGTGATGTTGGATAAAAGAATTGGTGTCTTCTGTTTGGTCGGACCTTCAGGAAAGGTTTATCGGCCTCAACGTGTGTTGTTGGATTTTGGTGCACAATCCCTCATGTTGGGTAAGGATGCACTACTTGGTCTTGGTTTGTGAAAGACCGATGTGGAGAGATGTCCATTCCAGATTCAGACATCTCTTGGAGGTTCTAGTGATGCCCCGGCACCATACATCACCTGGTTGGCATTGACTGTGCAAGTGGAACCGGATCATGTCATGGATAGCTCTACAACACGAGCACGTGCTGTGGTTACACTTGCAGAGTCCTATGATGTATTGGTGGGTGCGGAAGTGTTATACCCAATGGGGTTTAGCATTGATTATTGGGAGGAGACGGCCTCTTATCGGCCAGGTTGGCAATCTAGCGAGGACCGAGTGAGTCGATTACGTGCACGATTCATCACCGGTTCTAGGCCTTTACCAAGTGGAGGTTTGGCATATGTTGCAGACTTCAGAACTTGTGTTACTTGGCCTGGTGATTTGATGGAGGGTAACATGGATGCTCATGATGTTATGGTCGAGAGGATGTGGCTATCATGCCAAGTCTTAGTGGAGTAGTGTCATCCACGTTGGATGGAACACTAGGTACTTCATGTATGCAGCTACAATAGATGGCTGATCAGCTCATACATCAGGCTTGGAGTGAGTTTTTGCTCTAGAGAGGGAGGAGACGAATGAAGTTATTCCCACTTCCACTATGTTGTCACCTTTAGATACAACGCCTATTGCTTGGTAGTATCTAGAGGAGGGTATATGTGTGCTGGATCTGTTTGGAGGGATTAGCACAGGTTTGGCTGCTATTTTGCAGTCTGGCATACGAGTACATCAATACTTGTATGTGGATCAAGATGAGATTGCAAGGCGCGTCTCATTACGCCATGTGGCATAGTTGGTGCGGAGATACCCGGATCTTCTACCAGTATTGGCAGTTCAATGATATCAGCAGGCCTTGCCGTCAGATATTTTGTTGTTGGGGGCGCAAGACCTTGCTCGGCATGGCACCATACATTTGATTATTGCTGGATGATCATGTCATGGACACACACGTGCTGATAATGGTCATGGGTTACAGGATTCACGTTCTGGTATGTTTTGGGAGATGTTACGTGTGTTACATTCTCTCCAGTCACAGCAGACCTATTCTCCGGCATACATTTTGGAGAATGTTCCCTTGTTGGGTGATCCACGTGCACTAGTGATGACGAGTGCACATCACGTGCGGTCATGGATTGGACCAGCAGTATTGTTAGATGCAGCAAGAGTAGGATCTCGTGCACACTGTCCACGTCTATGGTGGACAAACCTTCTTCCAAGGGAGGTTTTATTGCGAGCATATGACGGAGTGGAGAGACCCTCACATCTCACAGTGGAGAGTATTTTGGATGTGGGTAGACACTCCCAGGCAGTGGTCTATGCCGACAGTCACCCATGGCGTTGGTGAACCTTGTGGATCGCCCAAGAGCTGCATTACCCACGTTGTTGAGTTACCCAACTTCCCATGCTTACAGAGAGGGAGGACCTAGACTTGTATGGGATTCTCGCTTGCAACAGTTGGTGGAACCCAACGTTGAAGAGAGAGAGCGAGCTATGGGATTTTGTACCGGTACTACAGCAGTACCTACATGGTCAGAGGCATCACGACGTCAGGTGTTGGGTCAGGCTATAGACCTGAACTGTTTGACATGGATTGTGAGCCTTGGATTGGTTGAGCAGAGACGCATGCGATCCACATGTATGACTGTAAGACCATTGGTAAGCTCTTTGCCTACCGAGACGGTGGAGGCAAAAGCTGGGGGCGAGAAGTGCGTGAAGATCTCATCCTTGGTCTTATGGGGATGTTAGAGAAGGAGAGGTAGGATATTCTTTGAGTATCGTTGGAGTTTTTTGCGCGGAGCAAGCAGTGGTTACCACTTTAGACCTTTGTGACACAACACAAGAGGTTACATCTACAGTAGCAGGAGTTGTTCACACGGAGATAGTGGAGCCTGGTATGAGAGAGCAGAAAAAGCTTTCTGCCCAAGACGTTGTCATTTAGATACTACGTCTTCTATCTCTAGTCTCGATGGAGAGGAGATTTGGGATATTGAGATTGGTCCCAAAGTGACAAGAGTAGAAAGATGTAGGGTGTGGAGGTTTATGAGGAGTTTCAGAAAGTTTTTTTGCCTTCAGTATGAAGGATTTAGGCTGTTTGAAGGGACCTGGTCTACGGATTGACTTGACAACAGATGCACCAGTCTTCCGTCGTCCCTATCGATACAGTGATATGGAGAGAGATCTGATCCAAAGTAGATGTCAAGACCTTCTTGAGGCTGGATTAGTGGAGATATCATATGGAGAGTATGCCTCTGTTGTGGTGATGCCAGTCAAGAAGTGTAGGAGCGTAGTTCTTAGGATAAGTAGGATTTTTTTTGGTTTTTGTGAATAAAGAGTTATATTCAGGTTCTCTTGAAGGTATTCGTCCGAATATATGTTTGTTAGCTAGAAATACCATTAGGGAGTTCACATGAGTGAATTGTGAGGGAATTTAAGCGTGCGTTTGGGCGGCGGATTGAAGAATTATCGAGAGGAAGTCGATGCCAAGAACTTGCCGAGCGGCCGGAGCAAGGGAAGCTAGTTGCAATGTCGAAGCGTCGAACCGGAGGAGTTCCAGCAGGAAGAAGTGCAACGATGGGGAGAATTCGACCGCTTATTCTGATGGCGGATTGAACTCCAGCGGAGTTGCTGAGGTTGAAGAACCTCGGTGGAGCGTTTCTGTCATGGCGATGGGACTACATGTGCCCGGAGCTGTGCGATGAAGTCCGGAGAGGGAAGCCGTTGACATCAATTGGAAGTAGAGCGCAGCCGGAGAAGTGGGATGCGAAGTTATGAGCGAAGGCTTTAGGACGCAACCACAAAGAGGACAAAGGCGGTGTCGATTGGGAGGGATCGGCAATGCACACGACATTCACCTTCGACGAGCATAAGTGGTTCAACCCTAGGGAAAGGAAGGGGATGAATGGCTACAAGCTCGACTTGATTAAAGTTGTCTTCAGGAGGAAGGTGGCACTCACCTTGAACTAGCTTTTCTCACCGCAGCAAACAACCTACGTGAGTATGCACAAGGTGAGGATCGTGGAAGGGTTCATCGGAGGAACTATCCAGGTGAACTGGGGAGAGATCTTTGCGAGGAATGTGCATGCCATGACGACAAAGCTGAGAGAAGACGATAAGAGTGTAGTATATCTCTCGTCTTTCTTAGTACACCTGTATGGAAAGTTGGAATGACTGACGCCTAGGGAGAGGCAGCTGTATCGATTGGAGAGTGGGTTGAGAGAGGATTGGAGACTGTATCGGACTTGGGCGGACACCGACAGTGCTAGCAGTGGGTCGACACGGAGTCTAGGAAAGAGTGTGCCACCAGAGCCGAAGAGAACAGGAGAAGTGAGACCGGTGGTGCAGAGCAAGCCTGATTCGGACTCAGACTTGGAAGTGATTGGCACTTCAAGGAAGAGGAAGAGAGTAGTGGAAGACAGTCCACCAGCTACTCTAGCAGTTCGAAGAGATGTAGGGAAGAAGAAGATGGAAGAAGTAGGACCGGCAAAGTCCTCTCGTCCGAAGATGATGGCGGTGAAGCCAGGGCCGAAAGCCTCAAAGGAGATTGCGGAACCTATGGCATCGGTGTTACAGCTGTCGCAGAAGCTGGAAGCTGTGGTGGTCCCGGTATTATTGGAATTGAACGAGATGGGACCGATGTATATGCCAGGGTGGGACCCTCAAGTAGATGGGTATATGGAATTGATTCAGATGATGAACCGTCTGGCGTTGGGGAAGGAAGATCAATCTATCACAGCGAGAGAGTTAACCGAGAATGTGGACAAGCTGTCCAAAGAGAAGGCTGAGATGGAGAAGAAGGTTCAAGAGGCGAAGAAGGCCTACGAAGAGAGAAGAGGCGAGAAGTGCGTGAAGATCTCATCCTTGGTCCCCCTCTCGTCCCCAAGTTTGCGTCTCGGCGAAACACCCTCTAGAGTACTTCTGATGCTACAGACAGGCTCAGCTCGTGGACGGATATCCGGGTAACTTCACGGATACACGCTTCAATCGTCACAACGTCAGCCTGCAGACATCAGCTCTTCGAGTGCTCGTTTGAACTTGACTACAATTTGCAATCCAACAACTTGGACACTTGCAAAGATAAAAGATCCACCACTTTATTTCCTACGACTATTTATAATGAATGTTCTAACTGCTACTCCTAATTGTCAAGCTAACCATCTCCTACACGGATCGCTCTCTCCTAAGTCTTCTACTCTGATCTAAGCCGCTCGATCGCACTTCCGATGCTTGCGTGAATGTGTCGATTCCTAACTGCATCTCCTGTACATCTGCAGCAATCTCCTATCGATGAAGAGCCATGGCTTCCCGAAAATCCCGACCCAATGCCTTGTACATCTCCTTTCTCCGATCCTTCGAGTCTCCAGGATTCTCCATCGCGGCCACCAACTGCTCTAACCACTGCGTCTCAACACGATCACTCCGCGTGAACAGATGTTGCGTACATCTGTTAGCGAGGGTCTCCAGCTTCGCACGTGTCTCCACATCCACTTGAATCAATCTTCGTTTCAGGTCTTGCACTGTCTCCCAAAGATGAGCATTCTCCCTCTCTACAAAATGGATCTCTGCACCCCGAATACGACATATCTCTTCGTAGGCCTTCTTCACCTCTTCAACCTTCTTCTCCATCTCAGCTTTCTCTTTGGACAGCTTGTCCACATTCTCTGTCAACTCCTTCACTGTGATGGATTGATCTTCCTTTCCCAACGCCAGACGGTTCATCATTTGAATCAACTCCATATACCCGTCTGCTTGAGGGTCCCACCCAGGCATATACATCGGCCCCATCTCGTTCAACTCGGCAATTTGGGACCACCACGACTTCCAACTTACGTGGCGGTGGTAGTACCGATGTCATGGGTTCTGCAATCTCCTTCGAGGTTTTCGGCCCCAGCTTCACCGCCATCATCTTCGGACGAGAGGACTTTGCCGGTCCTACTTCTTCCATCTTCTTCTTCCCTACATCTTTTCGAATAGCTAGAGTGGCGGGTGGACTGTCTTCCACTACTCTCTTCCTCTTCCTCTTCCTCGATGTCCCAATCACCTCAAGGTCCGAGTCCGAATTAGGCTTGCTCGGCACCACCGATCTCACCTCTCCCAATCTCTTCGGCTCAAGAGGTGCACTTGTGCCTAAGCTCCTCGTCGACCCACTGCTAACACTGTCGATGTCCGCATCCAAGTCCGACAACCCACTCTCCAAACGATATAGCTACCTCTCCTTAGGCATCAGCCACTCCATCTTTGCATACTAAGAAAGACAAGAGATAGACTACACTCTTATCGTCTTCCCTTAGTTTCGTTGCCATAGCCTGCACATTCCTCGCAAAGATCTCTCCCCAGTTCACTCGGATAGTTCCTCCGATGAACCCTTCCACGATCCTCACCTTATGCATACTCACGTACGTGGTCCGTTGCGGTGAAAATAGCTGATTCAAGGTGAGTGCCACCTTCCTCCTGAAGACATCTTTGATCAAATCGAACTTGTAGCCATTCGTCCCCTTCCTCTCCCTAGGGTTGAACCACTTCCGCTCGTCGAAAGTGAACGCCGTATGCATTGCCGATCCCTCCCAATCGACTCCGTCTTTATCCTCTTCGTGGTTGCGTCCTAAAGCCTTTGCCCATAGCTTTGCATCCCACTTCTCCGGCTGCGCTCTGCTTCCAATTGCTGCCAGCGGCTTCCCTCTCCGGACTTCATCGCACAGCTCCGGACACACATAGTCCCATCACCATGACATAAACGCTCCACCGAGGTTCTTCAACCTCAGAAACTCCGCAGGAGTCCAATCCGCTATCAGAATGAGCGGTCGAATTCTCCCCATCGTCGCACTTCTTCTTGCTGGAACTCCTCCCGTCCGACGATTCGACATTGCAGCTAGCTTTCCTTGCTCCGGCCGCTCGGCAAGTTCTTGGCATCGACTTTCTCTCGACAATTCTCAATCCGTCATCCAAACGCGCGCTTAAATTCCCTCGCAATTCACTCGTGTGAACTCCCTAATGGTATTCCTAGCTAACAAACATATATTCGGACGAATACCTTCAAGAGCACCCGAATATAACTCTTTATTCAAAAAAACAAAAAAAATCCTACTTATCCTAAGAACTACGTTCCTACATACGTCCGACCTTAAATGTGAGCGCCCCCGCGAACAGCTTCAATCATAATATCTCTTCACTCTCCAGCCATTCACTCGGGTAGCAAATACCGCCCCGTCCAAATCTAACAACTGTAATGAGCCATTATCAAACACTTCCTTGACCACATAGGGTCCCATCCATCGGAGATGCAACTTCCCCGGGAACTTCATATACCGGCTATCATATAACAACATCTTGTCGCCCGCTACCACTGACGTGGTACGAAGTCCCGCATCATACTGCTCTTTCCGTTTTGCCTGAATCCGCTTTGTCAGCTCCTCAGAGTCTTCGTGGTCCTCTTCCAGTTGTGGAACCTATGTAACTGGCTCTCCTCCTCTCCCAACCTATCCTCCACTAGGATACGATACGAAGGCACCTCAAATTCTATTGGCATGATGGGATGCATGCCATACGTTAAGTAGAACGGCGTTTGCTTAGTCGTGATCTTCTCTGCCGTACGAAACACCCACAACGCCGCTGGCACTTTCGTGTCCCAATCATAGATATGACTGACCGTCACCTTGTTCAAAATCTTACACAACAACCCATTGGACTTCTCAGTCAGACCATTCGCCTTCGGGTTATAAGGTGTGGTTTTACGATGTTTAATTTGGAAATATAGGGTGAGCTCCTCAATTAAGTTATTCAGGAAATGAGTTCCCCTATCGCTAACAAGCTCCAAAGGACACCCATAACGACAAATGACTTGGCTAAAGAAGAACTCTGCCACTGTCTTCGCATCATCTCTCCGGGTCCCCACCGCTTCAACCATCTTCGTCGCGTAATCCGTTGTCACCAGAATATACCGCTTCCTAGTCCCTCGACTGGCTGGCAAAATTGGGCCGACGAAGTCTATTCCCCACTTCTCAAAAGGTTCTAGTGGCAAAATAGGTTTCAATGGCCATCGCGTGGTTGGCGTCGGTCTCCCCGTCCTTTGGCACGCATCGCACTTCTGGATGAACTGGTGCACATCTTTGTACATTGTCGGCCACCAGTACCCTGCTGCCAGAATCTTCTTCACCGTATTTCGTATAGCATAGTGACCTCCAGCCGCTTCTTCGTGCATAGCTCGAATTACTCTTCGTACTTCATACGACTCCAAACATCTCCATGATGCCTCGTCCGCCCCCATTACGAACAATATCCCTTCTCAAGTTGATACGAAGCCGCCTTATGGACGAATACTGTCCTCTGTTCAGGCGTCAGGCCCTCCGGCATTTCTAAGGACCGCAAGTAATGATACAAGTCGTAGTATTGCGTTTTCCTGTACTTGGCGAGTTGGAACAGTTGCTCATCCGGAAAGTCATCAGCTACGGTGTTGCTTGGGATGTGAGTCGTCAGTCTTGACAAGAAATCCGCATTCGTATGATGAATACCTTTCTTTGTCTATACTGTGAATACAAATTCCTGCAATAACAACATCCATCGTGCAATTCGTCCTGACAAATCCGCCTTCTGAACCAAATACTTAAGAGGATAATGGTCCACATGGAATACGAATTCGTACCCCAAAAGGTAATGCCTAAACTTTCTAACAGCATACACCATCCCCAGAGCTTCCCTCTCCGTGGTGGAGTAATTGCGCTCAGCTGCTATGAGCATGCGGCTTGCAAAGTAAATGGGGTGATCTTTCCCCTGCGCGTCACGTTGTCCTAAGACTACTCCTATAGCTATAGAGGACGTATCTACATCTACATGGAAAGGCTTCTCCCAATCCGGTGGAACTAATGTTGGAGCCGGCACCAGTTCTTGTTTCATGCATTCAAAGGTTCTCTGGTGCAGGGCCGCCCACTCGTACTCTGTCTCCTTTTTCAACAAAGCCTTCAGCGGTGCTGCGATAGTCGCATAAGCCTTGACATACCGCCGATAGTATCCTGTGTGTCCTAAGAAAGCCCGAAGTTCCCGTATGTTGTGCGGTGGTTCCAGTGCTGCAATAACGCGGACCTTGTCTACGTCTACCTCAATACCCCGCGCCGAAACTCGGTGGCCTAACAGAATACCCTCGGACATCATGAAGTAACACTTCTCCGGATGCAAAGCCAATTGGCTTTCCCTACACTTCTGGAAAGTTTGCTCCAAGTCTTTGTAAGTGCTCGCTTTCGAGATCCGAATACACAAAAGTCATCTATGAAGATCTCCAGGAACTTCCGTAAGTAGTCCTGGAAAATATGCGTCATCATCCTCTAAAAGATAGCCGGTGCATTGCACAATCCAAATGGCATTTTGTGGTAAGCATAGGTGCCCCAGTCCGTGGTGAAAGTGGTCTTGTCTTTATCTTCTTCTCGTATCGATACCTGGTTATACCCAGAGAACCCATCTAAGAAGCTGTAACATTCATGACCGGCTACATGATCCAAGATTGCATCAGTAAATGGCAAAGGGTGATGATCTTTCTTGGTAGCCGCATTCAGCTTCCTAAAGTCTTGACAAACTCTTATCTTTCCGGAATTCTTTTTAGGTACAATGACAATTGGATCAACCCATTCACTGCTCAACATGGGGTAAATAATGCCTGCTTGCAGGTATTTATCAATTTCCTCTTTTACCAACAAGGAGTATTTCGGATTTAACCGGTATTGTCTCTACCTTACTGGGACTGCATCCTCTATGAGGTCTATTCGGTGCTTCCCCCACTGTCTGGATATGCCTTTCATGTCCGCAATCCTCCAAGCGAAGACGTCTTCATAGGTCGTGAGCACCTGGATCAATTGAGTCAAGGTGGACTCAGCCAGGGCTTTGCCTACTCTGAGGATATAGTCAGGCCTAACGCTAATCTCCCTGTATGCGCTGGGTTCCACCACTCCGTCAGTGTGGCTAGTTTCGCTCCGACCCACACTGATCTGTAGTTGCTATTGATCCTCCTCGGACAGATCTTCCTCCACTTCGTAGCACTCCAAGTATCGGACGTCCACTAGGGCAGTGGATTCGGATTCACTTCCGGAGTCCGACCGCTGAGGTCGGTGACTCTCAGTGCGAGGATGTCTCACCCTGATACCTCGGGTTATCCCATGAAATTGTGACCCTCCGGTCACTTGTGTCACCGGGGTCAAAAAAGGTGAGGTTCCGCTTCTGCTAGTTGGTGGTGACCTTTGCACCGTATAGCCAGAGCCTCCCCAATAGGACCTTGTATCCGCTTTCTTCCTGAAGCTTGAGTACTATGTATGTGAGGAGGAATGATTCCCCTCCCACTCGGGTTAGCACTCCTCCCATAAAATCCCCCCGGCCTCGTCCTTGGCGGTCGGCCAGTCGGAGTATTCGGGGGGTGGCCTCGTACTTGGTGTTTCCTAGGCCATGGGCGGTATCCTCCGTCATTATGTTCACACCAGAGCCGGAATCTATCAGCACTTTCCTTAGTATACACTCGGCTATCTCTATCTCGATCTCCGGTGCTCCCAGGTCTTCCTGCTCCACCGAATACACTTCAGGGAGCTTCTCCTTTCGGCCCGCGTGTCCGCTGCTAGTCTTCAAGGCTTTGATGAGCATCCGCTTGTACGCCTTGTTATCGTCCAGCAGCTGCTTCATGATGATATTCGCTTTCACCCCCTCCAAGTCTGCCACGGGGTCATAATACCCCGCGTTCCGCGCTTGGGGTCTAGCGAATATCATTTGTTGGGCCCCGTCGCCGGCGTATATCGCCTGTCTCTGGTGGGGTCAACTCCTTCAAGTAACCCTCTACCTCCTTCCGAATATCAGCGGGGAAAGTAGAGGAACTGGCTTGGGGAGCGACCTCCTTTGGGACAGGGACTGGCGCATTCGCCCGAATAGCCTCCCGTGCGGCTCCCTTCTTTCCCTCCCGTAGAAGCCAGCCGAGAGGGGAGGCGGCACCCTAGCTTTGGGTAGATACTTTCAACACCTCGACCACTTCTTCTGGCCATGCTGGTCCCATGGGTAGGGGGCGATCTTCCAAGCTCACCTGGTTTATCCCTACATCACGCTTGGGTGGGGTCACGAAGCGAACCCCTTGAAATTTGGGTACCGCTCGATTCCCCTCGGGCCTGTGGGGGCTGATCGCACTCCACATTCGTATGGCCCGGCCTCCTGCAATTGCTGCACATGGGCTGGTAGGGTATTCTCCTCCTAGGCTGAACACATTGGGGGGACCAATGCCCCATCGACCCGTAGTTGTAGCAGACATTCGGCTTTACGGGTGGGGGAGGTACACCTCCCATCCTTCTTTGTGGAATGGTAGTTGCCATGTCCGCAGGTGCATATCTGGGGATATGCACAGGTGGGATGGGGGTGCCCTCCTGCACTCCATAGGAGTAGTCCTCCTGGGCTGGTTCATATGGTGGGGCCTCACTCCGCTGGAGTCCAATCCGCCATCAGATTGAGCGGTCGAATTCTCCCCATCATCGCACTTCTTCCTACTTGAACTCCTCCCGTCCGACGCTTCGACATTGCAGCTAGCTTTCCTTGCTCCGGCCGCTCGGCAAGTTCTTGACATCGACTTTCTCTCGACAATTCTCAATCCACCGCCCAAACGCGCGCTTAAATTTCCTCACAATTCACTCGTGTGAACTCCCTAATGGTATTCCTAGCTAACAAACATATATTCGGACGAATACCTTCAAGAGCACCCGAATATAACTCTTTATTCACAAAAACAAAAAAAATCCTACTTATACTAAGAACTACGTTCCTACACTTGCAAACTTCTATTGTCGATATGTGCGAGGATTTAGCACTATTGCCAAAGCCTTGACAAAGCTGACAAAGCTAGATCAAGAGTGGAGTTGGGGAGATGAACATGAGAGAGCTTTTGTTGAGCTCAAGGGAAGGTTGACATCTGCCCCTATTTTGAGAAGACCTGAGAGAGGTCATCCGTTTCAAATACATACTGATTGGAGTATGTTGGATTTGGGAGCAAAGCTTACCCAACATGATGATGAGGGGAAGGAGTTTGTAGTGGCTTATGCAAGTCATTCCAACAATGCAGCGGAGTCGAAGTATAGTTCTTATGAAGGAGAATGTTTGGTAGCTGTTTGGGCGGTGGCACATTCAGATGTTATTTGTTTGGAAACTCCTTCACTCTCATCACTGATCATCAACAATTGAAATGGTTGATGGAATCAGACAAGCTTACAGGAAAGCTTGCACGATGGGCTCTTATCCTACAAGAGTATGATTTCACGGTTGTTCATAGACCCAGGTCTATGAACAACCGTGGTGAACCGTGATGTAGATGGGTTAAGTCGAAACCCATGTACAAGTCAAATTGACAAACCAGGGCTCGATGGCACGGTGATACTGATGAGGAGATGGTGCCGGGTTGGCATGCATCTGCCTTTTTGAGTATGTTGGCGCTTGAGAGCTATATAATATCTCTCTTGGGTCAGAGAGCAGATATGTTAGCCTTGGACACTGAGAGTGAGGACGGTTTGATGATAAACCGAGACATCCATGATGACATGTTGGTGTCGGAGTATCTTCGTACATGTGCTTTGTTGGGCACCTTGAGTGCAAAGGAGCGGGATTGAGTTTTACAGAGAGCTCGACGGTTCAGATGGGAAGGTAGACACCTTCTTTGAGTATGGGGAGATGGCAACATTCGTGTTGTGCCACTTCCATCTCGAGAAACCTGATTGGTCATACACGCTCATGAGGAGTTAGGTCATTTTGGAGTAAAGCGGACATATAGCTTACTTCAAAGTCATTATTGGTGGAGAGGTATGCAAACTGAGGTGCAACAGTTTGTGACCAGATGTATGGTATGTTAATCGTGTTCGAGCATCATTCAATGCTCCTACACCACAACTACATCCTCTACCGATTATGGGACTTGGTTATCGTTGGAGCTTGGATTTTGCAGGACCTTTGCCATTGACTATACGACATCATCGATATGTGTTGGTCATGGTGGAGCATTTCTCCAAGTGGATTGAGTTGGTGGCCTTGCCCGACAAGTCAAGTGAGGGAACAGCTTATGCGTTCTTAGCTTCAGTGCTTAGCCGATTTGGTGCACCAGCTGAAGTGTTGACTGATCGGGGTACTGCGTTTTTGGCTGAGTTTTAGGCTTTGTGTGATCAGGCGTTGATTGATCATCGTACCACCTCAAGAGATCATCCTGAGGCTGATGGTCTACCAAAGAGAGTTGTTCAGACGGTGAAGAGAGGACTAAGAAAGTTTGGCTTGGAGAAAGGGCATCTGGGAGACTGGGACATCCAGTTATCATGGTTAGCCATGGGTTATCGATTTAGCCGGCAAGCATCTCTAGCGTCATTCTCACCGTACTTTTTATTATATGGTAGAGATCTAGACTTACCTGCAGCTATCCGTCGAGAGTCAGGTGAAGTCTTGGACTTGGATAACCTTGATGTTTGGGTTAGGGTGTGTTCTCAAAGGGCAGAACTCTTCCGTAGAGTCATGCCCATGGCATTTGAGAACACGGCTATTGCTTTCGACATAGAGATACTTTGCGTTATGCTACCATCCGAGGAGGTGGATATCGACCTTCAATTCACAGATTTCATGTTGGTGATTACGTTTACTTGCAGCAGAGTGCACCGACCACATTAGATGTTACGGTGGTCGCCGCGATTCTCTGATGTACGTGAGGTTTTACCTTCTGGAGTTTTGGTATTGGAGGGTCATGATGGTGTGATTTGGAAGGATCATGTGCCTAATTGTGCGCCATGTCACCTTCCAAACATTGATGGTACTATAGATCCAAGCTTTGGCGGTTATGCGTGCGAGGCTTGAGATGTATGTTATGTGGATCGGTGGTGGAGCGGCCCGGTATGTTGATTTGTGATTCTTGTTCGAGAGGATGGCATATGTCATGTTTGACACCTCCTCTCAATGCGGCGCCCAGTGGGCGGTGGAGATGTCCTCGATGCGTTTAGCAGGCAAGCAGGTCTGACCATTACATGATATGGATTGCAGATAGGCGACTAACGATGGGGCATTGTAGCACCCGGCGATGTATGTTGTGATGCGATATGTATGTGCACGACAGCTGTCACGACTTATGTAGTGGCATCTCTAATTAGGTAGGTGCACATATGCAGGAGCAGATATAGAAGTTAGAGCCGGTTGTGCAGTTAGCGCCGTTAAATCGTACTGGGACTGCCGTTAGGGCCGACAGCGCCGTTAGGGATCCTAGGGCTCAAGGGGTAGAGTTTGAATTAGGGCTCCTTGGAGGCCAGTTTTCGAAGTTGAGCCTTTGAGAGTGTGGCTATGGTGGATAGTAGCTAGTCTTTGGAACACAGAGTCTTTGAAGCACAAAATGGATTTGGCTTAACTGTAATCTCTCTTTTATGCTATGGTTATGAGCGGAGTGTCCTTGTGGATGTTTTGAGAGTAGAAAAGATTATTGTGATACACTTGTGTTGGTGTATGACGATCTATGTGTTGTGATGTTTGATATGACAGCGATGTATGTTATGATGCGATATGTATGTGCACGACACAGTCTACGCAAAGTACATGAGGCCTGGCTACACCTGCACCCGAGAGGCCAGCTCTGTTGGAGGATTCAGACTCGGACGCAGTAGCATTGGAATTCGGAAGGCCGAGGAAAAGACAAGCATAGGAAGGGTGTTCTCAGGCCAGTCCTCCTCCGAAGAAATTAGATGTGGGGAAACGTGTAGCCAAAGTGGTTCCACCCAAGACGTCTCGATCAAAGATAATGGCGATGAAGCCAGGACCGAAAGTGTCGAAGAAAATAGCGGAGCCTATGGCTTCGGTACTCCAATTATCTCAGAAACTGGAAGCTGTAGTGATACCTGTGTTGTTGGAGTTGAACGAGATGGGACCTATGTATATGTCAGGCTGGGACCCTCAAGCCGACGGATATATGTACCTAATTTAGATGATGAACAGACTTGCGTTGGGGAAATATGACCAGAGTGACACCATTCATCAGCTGACTGAGAATGTGGACAAGTTGTCCAAGCAGAAAAGCGAATTGGAGAAGAAGATACAGCAATCCCAAAAAGAGTATGCGGAGATCTGCCGTATTCGGGGCGCTGAAGTGAAATTCGTAGAGAAGGAAAATGCCCAACTTTGTGAAGCTTGAGTGCAAGACACAGGCGGCGGTTGAAACGGTGGGCGCATCTTGGCACCATGCAGGTTGGAGACTCTTGCCAACAGGTGTGCGCAACATCTGTTTGCACGTTGTGACAGTTTGGAGGTGCAGCGGTTGGAGCAGTTGATGAAGGTGATGGACAACCCGGGAGACTCAAAGGAGTGACGTAAGGAAATGTACCGAACTCTAGAACAAGAATTCAGGGAGGCCTTAGCTCTTCACCGACACGAGATTGCAACAGATGTACAAGAGATGCAGTTGGGGATCGACACATTTACGCGAGGAGCGGAAGTGCGATCGCGCGGCTTAGAAGGACAGAGTAGATTTCGGAGAGAGCGATCCGTGTAGGAAACGGTTAGCTTGACAGTTAGGAATTCATGTATATATAGGAATAGGAAGACTAGTCGCGCATCTCTTTATTTTTGCAAGTGTTCAATTTGATTGAACTGCAAACTGTAGACATGATAGAACGAACACTATGGGAGCTGTTGAGTGCAACTAATCGGCCTAGATTGGTCCGAATACCTGTGAAGTTACCCTGGTATTCGGCCATAAGCTGTGTCTGCGTAGCGTGATCAGAAGAACTTCAACAAGTGTTTCGCCTTGTCTGAGACTTGTAAGAGGGGAGATCCCCATCTATTAGTAAACAAATTTCCCAATGCATACTTGTGTCTTGTGAATCGGTGGGATTGTGACCTTTGGATTGGATTTCAACAGAATCTAATTCTTAAGCTCTTCGGACTCTGCAATCCAAAGTATTTAAAGATGACTAAATGCGTAATTCCTCTTCCTAGTCAGTTAATTGAGTACCTCATTCCCTTGGGAACGAACTTTACACTGCAATTTACTTCAATAATGTCCCCCTATGTCATTACAACCGGCAGAAGCGGTGGATGATGAATTTCCAGACGAACAGTTGTTCCAACTCATGGAGTACAAGGATACGCAGTACTATGACTTGTACCGGTACTTGAGAACATTGGAATTGCCTAAGGGGTTATCGATAGAGCAACGCACGGTGTTTATACACAAAGCCGCGTCATATCAACTAGAAAGAGGAATTCTATTCAAACTAGGGATGGACGACATCCTACAAAGATGTTTGGAGTCGCATGAAGTTGCCAAGGTGATCACAGCGATGCACAAGGAAGCGGCAGGAGGACACTATGCCTTGCTGAACACGGTAAAGAAGATCCTGGCGGCCAATTACTAGTGGCTGATCATGTTTAAGGATGTGCATAAGTTCATTCAGCGATGTGATGCCTGCCAGAGAATTGGGAAATCAACGCAGACCACGCGGTGGTCGTTGAAGCCCATTTTACCCTTAGCACCTTTTGAGAAATGGGGCATTGATTTTGTAGGACCCACTTCACCAGCTAGCTGAGGAACGAGGAAGAGATACATCCTGGTGGCTATCGATTATGCTACTAAGATGGTGGAGGCAGTGGCCACATGACGCGACGATGCTAAGACTATAGCTGAATTTTTCTTTAATCAAGTCAATTGTCGCTACGGATGTCCGCTGGAGCTGGTTAGTGACAAGGTTACCCATTTCTTGAATCATCTAATCAAAGAACTTACCACCTACTTCCAGATCAAGCATAGGAAGACGACACCGTATAACCCCAAAGCTAACGGGTTAACAGAGAAATCTAATGGGCTACTGTGTAAGATTCTTAATAAAGTCATGGTGAATCACATTTATGATTGGGATGTCAAAGTGCCAACAACATTGTGGGCCTTCCAAACGGCGGGGAAAGTAACGACCAAGAAGACTCCGTTCTATCTCACCTATGGGATGCACCTGATTACGCAAGTGGAGCTGGAAATTCCTACTTATCGAATTCAGGTGGAGGAACGATTGTCAGTAGAGGACAGACAACTTCACCGATTATTGGAATTGGCAAAGTTGGAAGAATCTCATGATGAAGCGGAGGAACTGACTAAACAGTTTAGGTGGAAGTAGAAGTACGATAGTCACTTGCAAATCCAGAAAGTTGTGGCAGGGGACAAAGTGATGTTATATGACAGCCGCTACATGAAGTTCCCGGGGAAACTTCATCTTCGCTGGATGGGACCTTACGAGGTCAAGGAAGTATTTGAGAATGGATCGGTGCAGCTGTTGGATCTAGATGGTGCGTTGTTTGCCACACGAATTAATGGGTGGCGAATAAAGAAATATTATGAGTAGTGATGTTCGCGGGGCACTCATAACTAGGGATGGACGTATGTAGAACCATACTTAGAAATTTGGAGACTATTTTTTTATTTTTGGAATAAAAATGAATGATATTCGGATGAACTCTAGCCCGCCGAATACGAATATGTGAAATAAATACGAATATGGTCAAGACGAAGAAGTTGTTAAGGAATGTCTGAAGTTTCGAACGGATTAGGGCAGTTAGTAACAACATCAACAAGTGCAACGAGCCACTGAGGAGCAAGAACGAGCCGACGAGTCAAGTAGATGAAATAAAGAGGAAATCGACCATTTGATAAGGGGCTCATGAGGCTATTCAATTGCCAGTGAAAAAGATGCCGACAAGAGTATATCGACCTTTGATGCCAAAGCCAGATTGGACATGGCATTGGGACTACGTGTGCCGAGAGTTGTGTGAAGAAGTTCGAGCAAAGAAGACGGCCAACCCAATAGGATGGAGAGGGCATTCAGATTTGTGGGATGCGCTTCTCTGGGCAGAGGCATTAGGAAGAGATTACTCGAAAGAGAAGGACGGTGTCGACTAGGAAGGGTCGGCAATTTATACGGGCTTCAATTTCGACGTGATAGAGTGGTTTGACCCTAGGGAAAGGAAGGGCACAAACGGCTTCAAGATTGATCTTATTCGGGATGACTTCTGATGGGAGATAATGTATACTTTGAATCAACTCTTTTCACCACAACGAACTACTTATGTAAGCATGCATAAGGTAAAAATAGTGGAAGGATTCGTCGGCGGATCATTGAAGGTCAATTGGGGAGAGATCTTTGCCCTCTTGAACCTCGTGTGAGTTGACAATCTCTTCTTCTTCTCCTCAACACTCCACATTTGAATTCATTACAACCGGTAAAACTTCAGAGGAAGAAGATTATGATATCCAATGATCGGACTGATAACTCTCGCAATTAACTTCACAGAAAATTGCTCCACGATCTTTCAATCTACCTGAAAAGTTTCATATGTTTCTCTACTCTAGATCTCTCAAAACAATTATCGATTTACACATTATATCACAAGGCGATATGTAGACCCCTGTGTACTAAAACCATCACACATCCCAATCCTTGACTCCAATTGCTCTCAAATTTCATCAGAAGGTCCAATATGATCCGAACTTCAACTGTGGAAAGTTTTATTGACAAAACTTTCTGATATCAAAAGATATGATTGATGTACTAACTTTGTGATAGTCAGTGCAATCCTGCAACTCTGACAGAATACACAAACTTCAACCTATCACTCCGTACTCAAAACTTGTCCAATTGAGTCAAAATTACAATCCCAACACAAGCCCAAGTCGTTACCATATCTCAGTTAACTCAGATCTTTCAAAATCCTCATAAGATTCAAAGAAACATCCCAAATACACTCCACCAGAGACTAAGGCGGACACGCCTCGACGGCAAGGCCCAACCGCGATACTCGCCAGACCCCAAGCACGAGATCCGGGGTACTACGACCCTGTAATAGACTTGGAGGGGATGAAGACGAATATCACCATGAAGCAACTGTTGGACGACAACAAGACATATAAGCGAATGCTTATCAAAGCCTTGAAGACTAGCAGCAGACGCGCGGGACGGAAGGAGAAGCTCCCTGAAGTGTATTCAGTGGAACAGGAAGACCTGGGAGCTCTGGAGATGGAAATAGAGATCGCCGGATGTATATTAAGGAAAGTGCCGATAGATTTCGGCTCTGGTGTAAATATAATGACGGAAGGCACCGCTCATGGCCTGGGGTACACGAAGTACGAGACCACTCCACGAATATTGAGATTGGCCGACCAATCCATGACAAGGCCAATGGGGATTCTTCAGGGAGTTCTTACCCGAGTAGGAGGGGCATCGTTCCTCCTGACATACATTGTCCTCAAGCCGTCGGAAGAGAGCTAATACAAGTTCATATTGGGGAGACCCTAGCTTTACGGGGCGAAGGTCACCACCAACTGACAGAAGTGGAACCTCACGTTCTTCGACCCCAGTGATAGTAGTGATCGGAAGGTCACTATTTCCTGGGACAACCCGAAGCACCAAGGTGAGACGTCCTCGGACTCGGTAGTCATTGACCTTAGCAGGTTGGACTTCAAAGACGAATCCGAATCCACTGCCCTGGTGGACGTCAGATACTTGGAGTGTTATGAGGTGGATGAAGATCTGCCCGAGAAGGAGCAATAGCAATTACAGATCAGTGTGGGCCGGAGTGAAACCAGCCACACTGACTGAGTGGTGGAACCCAGTGCGTATAAGGAGATTTGTATTAAGCCTGACTGTATTCTCAAAGTAGGCAAGTCCCAGGGAGACTCCACCTAGACACGATTGCTTCAGGTCCTCACGGCCTATGAAGACGTCTTTGCTTGGAAGATTGCAGATATGAAAAGCATACCCTGTCAGTGGGTCGAGCACCGGATAGACCTTATAGAGGGGGTAGTACCAGTAAGGCAGATACAATACTGGTTAAATCCGAAATACTCCTTATTGGTAAAAGAGGAAATTGATAAATACCTGCAATCAAGCATTATTTACCCCGTGTTGAGCAGTGAATGGGTTGCCCCAATTGTCATTGTACCTAAAAAGAACTCAAGAAATATAAGAGTATGTCAAGACTTTAGTAAGTTGAATGCGGCTACCAAGAAAGATCATCACCCTTTGCCATTTACCTTGAGTATGAGTGGTCGACGCTGCACCAACGGACATTTGAAACCATGAAGCAAGAGTTGGTGCAGGCGCCAACATTAGTTGCACCGGATTGGGAGAAGCCTTTCCATGTAGATGTAGATACGTCCTCCATAGCTATAGGAGTAGTTTTAGGACAACGTGATGCATAGGGGAAGGATCATCCCATTTATTTTGCAAGCCGCATGCTCATAGCAACTAAGCGCAATTATTCCACCACCGCGAGGGAAGCTCTTGGGATGGTGTATGCTGTTAGGAAGTTCAGGCACTATCTTCTGGGATACAAATTTGTATTCCATGTGGATCATTACCCTCTTAAGTATTTGGTCTAGAAGGCGGATTTGTCAGGATGAATTGCACGATGGATGTTGTTATTGCAGGAATTCATATTCACGGTACAGACGAAGAAGGGTATTCATCATACGAATACAGATTTCTTGTCTAGGTTGGAGAC
Source organism: Marchantia paleacea (assembly GCA_014180765.2). Taxonomy (NCBI): domain Eukaryota; kingdom Viridiplantae; phylum Streptophyta; class Marchantiopsida; order Marchantiales; family Marchantiaceae; genus Marchantia; species Marchantia paleacea. Next base: position 3,792,308 of record MUAA02000018.1, read on the forward strand.
CCATATCCCAAGCAACACTGTAGCTGACGATTTTCCCGATGAACAATTGTTCCAACTCGCAGAGTATTAGGAGACGCAATACTACAAGTTGTATCATTACATGCGTTCCTTAGAGATGCCGGAGGGCCTAACACCTGAGTAGAGGACAGTATTCGTCCATAAGGCTGCTTCGTATCAGCTAGAAAAAGGGATATTGTTTAGAATGATGGCGGACGAGGTACTTCGGAGATATTTGGAGCTGTACGAAGTCCAAAGAGTGATTAGAGTCATGCACGAAGAAGCGGCTTGAGGCCATTACGCTCTACAGAATACGGTGAAGAAGATTCTTGCAGCGGGGTACTGATGGCCAACCATGTACAAGGACGTGCACTAGTTTATCAAAAGTGCGATGCGTGCCAACGGACGGAGAGACCAACACCAACCACTCGATGGCCGTTGAAACCTATTCTGCCACTAGCACCTTTTGAGAAATGGGGGATAGATTTCATGGGGCTGATTTTGCCAGCTAGTCGAGGCACCAAGAAGCGGTATATTCTGGTAACGACGGACTACACCACGAAGATGGTTGAAGCAGTGGCGACCCGAAGAGATGATGCGAAGACAGTGGAGGAGTTCTTCTTTAGCCAAGTCATTTGTTGATATAGGTGCCCCTTGGAGCTTGTTAGCGACAAAGAAACTCATTTCTTGAATAACTTAATTGAGGAGCTCACCATGTATTTTCAAATTAAGCATCGTAAAACCACACCTTACAATCCGAAGGCAAATGGTCTGATTGAGAAATCTAATGGATTGTTGTGTAAGATTCTGAATAAGGTGACGGTCAGTCATATCTATGATTGGGACACCAAATTGCCAACGGCGGTGTGGGCATTTCGGACGACAGAGAAGATCACGACTAAGCAAACGCCATTTTACTTTACGTATGGCATGCATCCCATCATGCCAGTGGAATTTAAGGTAGCTTCGTACTGTATCCTAGTAGAAGATCAGTTGGGAGAAGAGGAGAGTCAGCTGCATAGGTTGTTGACGCTTCCACAGTTGGAGGAAGATCGCGAAGACTCTGAGGAGTTGACAAAAAGGATTCAGGCTAAACGCAAAGAGCAGTATGACGCGGAACTTTACACCACTTTGGTGGTAGATGGCGACAAGGTCTTATTGTACGACAGCCGGTACATGAAGTTCACGTGGAAGTTGCATCTCCGATGGATGGTGTAACAGATAGGTTACACAAAGGTTTTGCCATTTGCACAGAATTACAGTTTGTTCCCAAGGAAATGAGGTGTTATCTTTCTGTCAGCGACGAATATGGCTGTTTATGCTTCTTTTGATGACTCTGGACATGCATAGTCTGAAGAGTACTGCGACAGAGTAGTCCAAGACCACTAAGTCAAATTAACAAACCATTACCCATCCATTACATTGCACAGAATTACGCATGTAATTGAAATTACACTCCAGATTTACTAATGGGAGTTGATCACTCCTTTACAAGCTGTCGACAAGGCGATGTCCTCGATGAAGTTCGACGAGGCGATGTCCTCGATGTCCTCGATGAAGTGAATCCGACTATGGCTCACGAACGAATACCCGGGTATCTTCACAAGTATTGCGCACCAGTCAAGGCCAATCGAATGCAACATTCAACAGCTTCTCGAGCATTTCGTTCTACCCTGACTACAATTACGGTTCTCAATGAACACTTGTAAAGAAAGCGATAATCCTACTCTAACACTACTCCTATTTATACAATCTACTCGCACCTATTCCTAATCGTTGCCTACACGGATCACGCCCGACTACAATTAAGCGGCATCTTAGGTCCCTTCGATGACATCTATTCCTTCAACGCAAAGACATCGATGCTCATCTGCAATTCCTTGATGTCCTCTGCAATCTCCTTTCGATGGACTCGCATCGCTTCCTGGCACTCGCGTCCCATGGCCTTGTACATCTCTTTCCTTCGATCCTTCGAATCGCAAGGGGTATTCATCGCCATGGTCAAACGTTCCAACCTTTCAGCCTCCACATCGTCACACCGAGCAAAAAGGTATTGCGAGCATTTACTCGCCAAATCTTCTAGTCTAGCTGGTCGTTCAACATCAACTTTGTGCAACTGCTGCTTCGCCCTCTTCAATTGCTGGTGAAGCTTCTCGTTCTCTCTCTCGACAAATTTCACTTCTGCGCTCCAAATTCTACAGATTTCTCCATAGGCTTGCTTTGCTGTGGCTGCTTCCTTTGTCACCTCCGCCTTCTGCTTCTCTTGATGCTCCACATACTCTGTCAACTGCTTTATAGTGTCCGCTTGAAACTTCTTCCCTCGAGCAGTGCGGTTCAGCAACTGAATCAGCTCCATGTTACCGTCTTCCTGCGGATTCTACCCTTGGATGTAACTGCCTCCCATTTCGTTCAGCTCCATCAGAACTGGCACCACCACATTCTCCAGCTTCTGCGTCAACTGTAGCACCGAAGAAAGTGGCTCTTCTACTACTACCTTAGTCGATTTCATCTTAGGCCGCGATGCCTTCAGTACTGGACTTCCTGATTGCGCGATTTCCTTCAGCTTCCTCCTCTTACTTCTGGGCTCCGCAATTATCTCCACACTTGGACTTCTCTTCTCTGTGGTCCACACGGAGTCTTCCCTTCTGAATATGGCTTCTTCCTCATCTCTCACTGCCTTAGCTCTTGTCTCCGAAGTCATCTCCTGCTGATTCGGTCTCATCGGCGACTGCACACCGTCGTCTTGGTGGGGTCCCACACTTCTCGTTGAACCACTGCTGCCATTGCTCGCTGCTGGTCCATCCAAAGTGCTGACCACGCTCACTTGATATCTTCTTCTCTCTTGTGGCGTTAACCACCCCATACGCGAATACATGTGTACCAGAAACGAAGAGATATAGATTACTCCCTTCTCTCCCGCTCGCAGCCTCTACCCCATCGCTTGCACATTCCGAGTGAAGATTTCTCCCCAATTGACCTTGATTGCTCCGCCGACAAATCCCTCCACTATCCTCACCTTATGCATACTTACATAAGTAGTTCGTTGTGGTGAGAAGAGATGATTCAATGTATACATTATCTTCCTTCGGAAGTCATCCCGAATAAGATCGATCTTGAAGCCGTTTGTACCCTTCCTCTCTCTGGGATCAAACCATTTTTGCTCATCAAAGGTGAATGCAGTGTGCACTACCGAACCTTCCTTGTCGACTCCGTCCTTCTCCTTCGAGAAATCTCTTCCCAAGGCTTCCGCCCAAAGCAACGCATCCCACGAGTCTGGATGTCCTCTCCAGCCTATCGGGTTTGGTGTCTTCTTGGCTCGAACTTCTTGACACAACTCAGGGCACACATAGTCCCATCGCCATGCCAAGAATTCTCCTCCCAAGGTCTTCAATCGTGCTAATTCTTTGGTCGACCATTCTGATTTCGGCACCAAGGGTCGATATACTTCCGTCGGCATCTTCTTCACATGCAATTGAATCGCCTCACGAGCTCCCGATCGAGTGACCGATTTCCTGTTCATTTTGGCTACTTGACTCGACGCTCGTTCTTGCTCCTCCATGATTCGTTCGCCCGTCGATGTTGTTACTAACTGCCCTAATCCGTTCGACGCTTCAGACCTCCTTAACAACTTATTCGTCTTGGCCATCTTCGCGCTTATTTCTCCTATTCGTATTCGGCGATACACACTTCCCCCGAATATCGTTTATTTATGTTCCAAAAACCAAAAAAAAAAGTCTGAAACCTCTAAACATGTCCCTACATACGTCCGCCCCTAGTTGTGAGCGCCCCCGCAAACATCACTATTCGTAGTACTTCTTGATTTGCCACCCATTCACGCGTGTGGCAAATAGCGCTTTACAAATCCAAATCCAACGGTATCTTGACCCATTATCAAAAACTTCCTTGACTTCGTAAGGTCCCATCCAACGGAGATGGAGCTTCCCTGGAAATTTCATATAGCGGCTGTCATAAAGTAGCACTTTGTCTCATGCCACCACCTTCTGAGGTCTCAACCGACTATCATACTTCTCCTTCCGGCGAAGCTGAATGAGCTTAGTCAGTTCTTCTGCTTCATGCCGAGATTCCTCCAACCTTGACAATTCCAACAGCCGATGAAGTTTGCTATCCTCAACCGATAGTCGTTCCTCCACCAAAATTCGATACGTCAGGATCTCCAGCTCTACTTGCGTAATCGGATGCATCCCGTTGGTAAGATAAAACGGAATCTGCTTAGTCGTGACTTTCTCCGCTGTTCGAAAAGCCCAGAGTGCAGCCGGCACTTTCACATCCCAATCATAAATATGGTTCACCATGACTTTGGTAAGAATATTACATAGTAGGCCATTAGATTTCTCTGTCAACCCGTTAGCTTTGGGATTATACGGTGTCGTCTTCCGATGCTTGATCTGGAAGTAGGTTGTGAGTTCTTCAATCAGATGATTCAGGAAATGGGTACCCCTGTCACTAACCAACTCTAGTGGACACCCGTAGCGACAAATAACTTGATTAAAGAAAAATTCAGCTACCGTCTTAGTATCGTCGCGTCGTGTTGCCACCGCCTCAACCATTTTAGTCGCGTAATCAGTAGCCACGAGGATATATCTTTTCCTCGTTCCTCTGCTGGCTGGTGAAATGGGCCCTACAAAGTCAATGCCCCATTTCTCAAAAGGTGCCAAAGGCAAAATGGGCTTCAACGGCCACCGCGTTATCTGCGTAGATTTCCCAATTCGCTGGCAGGAGTCACATCGCTGAATGAATGTATGCACGTCTCTAAACATGGTTGGCCACCAGTAATTGGCCGCCAAAATCTTCTTTACCGTATTTCGCAGGGCATAATGTCCGCCCGCAGCTTCCTTGTGCATCGCTCTGATCACCCTGGTGACTTCATGCGATTCCAGACATCTTCGTAGGACATCGTCCGCCCCTAGTTTGAATAGTATTCCTCTTTCTAGTTGATATGGCGCAGCTTTGTGTACAAACACCATGCGTTGCTCAACCGACAATCCCTCGGGTAATTCCAGCGTTCATAGATAACGGTACAAATCATAGAATTGCGTATCCTTATACTTCGTAAGCTGGAATAACTGTTCGTCTTGAAATTCATCGTCTATCGCTACGGCTAGTATCTTCGTTTCCAATCGTGACAGGAAGTCGACATTCATATGCTGCACTTCTTTCTTGGTCTGTACCGTAAAAGAGAACTCCTGCAATAATAACATCCAACGTACCAACCGTCCCGAAAGATCGGCCTTCTACACCAGGTACTTCAGAGGAAAATGGTCCACATGGAACACGAATTCATAGCCCAAGAGGTAATGTCGGAACTTCCTCACCGCATAAACCATTCCTAGGGCTTCGCGTTCCGTAGTCGAGTAATTCGGTCATTTGCGCTATCGGCATTAAATTTGGCGAAATAAATTGGGTGATCCTTTCCCTTCTCATCTTTCTATCCCAACACCACGCCCATAGCTATGGAGGAAGTATCTACGTCCACATGGAATGGCTTGTCCCAATTAGGTGGAACCAGAGTTGGTGCCATGACCAACTCCCGTTTCATCCGTTGGAATGTAGCCTCGTGTTCTGTTGTCCATACGAAATCTACCTCCTTCTTGAGTAGGCCGGTTAGAGGCGCCGCAATGGCAGCATACGCTTTCACGTACCTACGGTAATAACCTGTGTGGCCTAGGAAGGCTCTCAGTTCCCGGATGTTCCTAGGGGGTTCCAACAAGTTAATGATTTTAACCTTATCTACATCTACTTCTAATCCCCGAGCTGACACCCGATGTCCCAACAGAATTCCTTCTGTCATCATGAAGTAACATTTCTCCGGATGCAACGCTAGTTGACTACTTCGGCACTTCTGGAACGTCTGCTGGAGATGATTCAGATGGTTGGCCCTCGACCTGAATACACAGAAATCATCTATGAAAATTTCCAAAAACTTCCTTAAGTAGTCCTGAAAAATGTGTGTCATCATTCGTTGAAATGTGGCCGGGGCATTACACAAACCGAACGGCATCTTATGGTAAGCATATGTCCCCCAATCAGTGGTAAAGGTAGTCTTGTCCTTATCTTCCTCTCGAATGGACACCTGATTGTACCCAGAAAATCCATCTAAGAAACTATAACATTCGTGCCCCACAACATGATCCAATATTGCATCCGCGAAAGGCAAGGGGTGATGGTCTTTCTTAGTGGCTGCATTGAGCTTGCTAAAGTCTTGACAGACTCTAATCTTGCCTGTGTTTTTCTTGGGAACAATCACAATTGGTGCGACCCATTCACTACTCAACACGGGATAAATGATACCTGCTTGCAGGTACTTATCAATTTAATCTTTAACCAACAAGGAGTATTTGGGATTTAAACGGTACTGCCTTTGCCTTACACGGACTACTCCTTCTATGAGGTCTATCCGATGCTCTCCCCACTTCTGGGGTATGCCCTTCATATCTTCTATCTTCCAGGCGAAGACATCTTCGTACCTACTAAGGAGACTCAACATGTGCTGCAGATCTCTGGCCAGCAAGCCTCGTTTAACTTTGAGCTGGTGGCCAAGTGTTACAATTACTTCTTCCCAAGCATCCGCTCCAACTACGCCGTCAGTGTGGCTGGCTTCACTCCTTCCCACACTGATCTGTAATTGCTATTCGTCGTCGGTAAGGAGTTCTTCCTCTATCTCATAACTTTCCAAGTAATTTACTCTGTCTTCGGACGAATATCCGGACTCGGTCTCTTCGTCGCTTGGGTCAGTCACACCTGAGTCCGATGAGGTCTCCCCCTGGTACTTGGAGTGTTTCAAGGTGATCGTCACTCGCCGTGCTGCGGTACCTTCGGGATCAAAGAAAGACAACATCTTTCGTTGTCAGTTGGTTAGCACTTTGGCACGGTACAGCCAAGGCCTCCCTATTAACACTTTGTACCCACTGTCCTCCTGGGGTTTGAGGATTATGTAGGTGAGCGAGAAAGGTACACCCCCTATTCGGGTCTGAACTCCACGAAGTAGCCCTACCGGTTTCTTACGGGACTGGTTTGCCAGCCTTAGAATTCAGGGATATCTTCGTAATGGTTGTACCCCAAGGCCACCGCCGTGTCCTCTGTCATGATGTTCACTCCTGATCCCGAGTCGATGGGTACGGACTTCAACATACAGCCCGCGATTTCGATTTCTATTTCCGGTGTGCCTAAGTCTTCCTCTTCCATAGAATACACTGTAGGCAACTTGTTTCTTCTTAGGACTCCTGGCTTGATGGACTTCAGTGCTTGGATGAGAATCTTTTTGTACACCTTGTTGTCATCCAACAACTGCTTCATCAAAATATTTGCCTTGACTTGGCAAGGTGCGCCTGAGATCGTAGTAAGTGTGGGGCGCAGCCGTCAATACCTCAGGTTCTGATTTCTTTGGGTTGCCCCGAATCAAAACCTTCGTAGTGGTAGGCGTTAACTCTTTGAGGTACCCTTGCACCTCCTCCCGAATATCGGCGGGGAACACTGATCCTCCTGGTTCCTCCGTCTCTGGGTGGGGGCTCCTTTGGCGTAGGAACGTCTTCTTTCTTCTTCTCCCGCTGCTTGGCTTTCTCCTTGACGCTTACTGGCGCTATCTTCGTGGTCTTCGTACTTCGGGTCGAGACCCGTAGCACGTCCAGGGCTTCTTCGGGCCAATTTGACTCCTCCGGAAGGCTTATTGGCTCCTGCTCTTCAACACTGATTTGGTGTACTCCTGGGTGGAGTGACAACCCGCACTCCTTGCGCCGGATAACGCTCGCTCTCCCCTCGGGATAGGGGTCGATGTTAACACTCTACATTCGTGTGTCATGGCCGTCTGCAGTTGCTACACATTTGGCTGGTATGTCATGCGTCGCCGAAATTTGAGGGCACTGGGGTGACCAGTGGCCTATTGCTCCGCAATTGTAGCATGCATTCGGTCTAGTTGGAGGAGGGATTGGAGCCAACCCTCCCATTTTCCTTTGCGGCGTCGTGGTCGCCATTTCTACCGGACCGTAGCGAGGTATGTGCACCGGGGGTATGTTAGATGAAGTCCCTCCCTCCTGGATGCCATAAACTTGGTCATCCAGGGGACCTTCGTATGGGCCGTAGTCCCATACCGGTACCCATTCCACCTGCTGGGGCGAATACCCTTCTCGGGCTGATTTCGAGTTAGAGTAACCCGACTTCCCCAGAATGGTACACCATACATTAGCTCTCCCCTGCATGGGAGATTTCCTCCTATCTTTGTTATTTACTAAATGTACCTTGAGCTCTTCCAAACTCTTGGTGAGCTCCTCTACTTTAGTTTCGATGCCTTTCCGGCCAGTTTCCACCTGCTTCATCCGGCGCCCCTCCTTCCTCTTCGGGGTGTGTTTCCAGTCCTCGTCTGAGGAGCTGGATTCATTTTCGTTGGATGAAGTGGATGCTTCACTACTGGAGGGACTTCGGCGTCTTCGGGTCTTCGGGTGCTTAGCCCGTCGTCCCTTATGCGACGACCGATTCTCCTTTTAGTCGGCTCCGATGGATGTTGGATAGCTCATAGGCTTAATTTACGCCTGTATGACGGCATCCACCGTATTTGGGTCTACCCTCCCTCTGAGAAGGTTTCACAGTCGTCGGGGTCAAATTTCCCCAAACCCAAAACATACCATTTGATGGTCATGGCCGCCGAGTATGGTTTTGTGTTAGCAGTGGTTGCCGGCATCCTATCTAGCAAGCTGAGAAACTGCTCCGTGTATTCTCGGAGCTTCTGATGTTTCTCTCTCCGAATGGCGCCCAATCTTCATAACAGTACCTTATCGTATCCCATCTCCCGAAATCTTGCCAGGAATCGGCCTTTAAGCCCATCCCAAGAAGAGATTTCAGCCGCATGGCCTTCTTCTTGGTTGTTCATCCACACCCGGGCTCCTTTCCGTAGCAGCCTCGGAAAGATCCTTCTCCGATCCATGGGGTCATTTTCTTTGTTAGCCGTAGAGATGGCTTCAAAGGTACGAATATACGAGTCGGCATCATCTTCATCCGAAGTACCCTTAAACTTGGGGTACTGTTGTTTGGTGATCGGTGCTGCCATGTTGTCTTGGTTCCTCGTAGTCAGAACTCGAAACGTAGGTTTAAGGTTGATTTTTAGGATCTTCAGATCCTCACTTTGTCGAGCAAGGGACAATCTTGGACCTTCTTGAAACGCCGACCACCTCTCTTCTTCGTCATTGGCTTCGTCACCCGAGGGTGTCACGGCCTTCGTAGAGGTGTCGGTATTTGAACTACCATTTTCTTCCGAGGAGTCTGATGACATGCTGGCCCCTGGCAGAGATTGGGTCTCCAATCTTCCCGGACTACTCGAACGCTTAGGCCGGTCGCTTCGGGGACTTCTTGCTGATGGTGAGATGGAATGCTCGTAACCCACAACCTGCTGAAGTAGGTTTGGTTCAGCCGGAGCTTTCTTCCTTCTTCGGCCTAGAGGCCGAATCCACCCATGCTCTCTTTCTTTCCGCCTGGTTTCTTCTCGGGTTGCGGCTCGTCACGTTCGTCTTTGAAGGTTCAAGAAGGTATGTGGGAAGATGGGCATGGCTCCTGATCTTTGTCTGTCATTCATCTGGCACCGCAGCTCTTGAGGATGAGGCTTTCAACCTTCGAAGCTCTGGAAGATTTTAGAGACACCCACTCACAACACTGACGCTACTACTCGTTCTTGGTCACCACTGGTGTCAACACGTTCCTAGAGAAGTCCTAGCTATGTTGTACAACTCCCCGCTGGCAGATGATTAGCAACTTCATTCCCCTGCAGCGGCGCCAAGAAAAAGTTGGTCTAAACTTCCTTCTTTATGTAACAGACAGGTTACACAAAGGTTTTGCCATTTGCATAGAATTATAGTTCATTCCCAAAGGAATGAGGTGTTATCTTTCTGTCAGCGACGAATATGGCTGTTTATGCTTCTTTTGATGACTCTGGACATGCCTAGTCCAAAGAGTATTGCGACAGAGTAGTCCAAGACCACTAAGTCAAATTAACAATCCATTACCCATCCATTACATTGCACAGAATAACGCATGTAATTGAAATTACACTCCAGATTTACTAATGGGAGTTGATCACTCCTTTACAAGCTGTCGACAAGGCGATGTCCTCGATGTCCTCGATGAAGTGAATCCGACTATGACTCATGGACGAATACCCGGGTATCTTCACAGGTATTGCCCACCAGTCAAGGCCAATCGAATGCAACATTCAACAACTTCTCGAGCACTTCGTTCTACCCTGACTACAATTACGGTTCTCAATGAACACTTGTAAAGAAAGCGATAATCCTACTCTAACACTACTCCTATTTATACAATCTACTCGCACCTATTCCTAATCAATGCCTACACGGATCGCGCCCGACTACAATTAAGGGGCATCTCAGGTCCCTTCGATGACGTCTCTTCCTTCAACGCAAAGACATCGACGCTCATCTGCAATTCCCTGATGTCATCTGCAATCTCCTTTCGATGGACTCGCATCGCTTCCTGGCACTCGCGTCCCATGGCCTTGTACATCTCTTTCCTTCGATCCTTCGAATCCCAAGGGGTATTCATCGCCATGGTCAAACGTTCCAACCTTTCAGCCTCCACATCGTCACACCAAGCAAAAAGGTATTGCGAGCACCTACTTGCCAAATCTTCTAGTCTAGCTGGTCGTTCAACATCAACTTTGTGCAACTGCTGCTTCGTCCTCTTCAATTGCTGGTGAAGCTTCTCGTTCTCTCTCTCGACAAATTTCACTTCGCCCGAATCTCAGATTTCTCCGTGAAGGCTTGCTTTCTTTTGTTGCTTCCTTTGTCACCTCCATATACCTTCTCCATACGCTCCACAGATTCTGTCAACTGCTTTATAGTGTCCGCTTGATCTTTCTTCCCTCGAGCAGTGCGGTTCAGCAACTAAATCAGCTCCATGTTACCGTCTTCCAAGGATTCCACCCTTGGATGTAGCGCCTCCCATTTAGTTTTCGGCTCCATCAGAGGCGGCACCACCACATTCTCCGACCTGCGTCTCCTCCCAGCTTAGAAGAAAGTGGCTCTTCTCTTTGCTAACTTAGTCGCTTTCACCTTAGGCGCGATGCCTTGATCTTGGACTTCTGATTGCGCGATTTCCTTGACTTCCTCTTTTTCTTCTTTGGGCTCCGCACTTATCTCCACACTAGGACTTCTCTTCTCTGTGGTCCCCACGGAGTCTTCCCTTCCGAATATGGCTTCTTCCTCATCTCTCACTGCCTTAGCTCTTGCCTCCGAAGTCATCTCCTGCTGATTCGGTCTCATCGGCGACTGCACACCGTTGTCTTGGTGGGGTCCCACACTTCTCATCGAACCAGTCTTTGCCATTGCTCATTCTTTGGCCCACCCAAAGTGCTGACCACGCTCACTTGATATCTTCTTCTCTCTTGTGGCGTTAACCACCCCATACAGGAATACATGTGTACCAGAAACGAAGAGATATAGATTACTCCCTTCTCTCCTGCTCGCAGCCTCTGCCCCATCGCTTGCACATTCCGAGTAAAGATTTCTCCCCAATTGACCTTGATTGCTCCGCCGACAAATCCCTCCACTATCCTCACCTTATGCATACTTACATAAGTAGTTCATTGTGATGAGAAGAGTTGATTCAATGTATATATTATCTTCCTTCGGAAGTCGTCCCGAATAAGATCGATCTTGAATCCGTTTGTACCCTTCCTCTCTCTGGGATCAAACCATTTTTGCTCATCGAAGGTGAATGCAGTGTGCACTGCCGAACCTTCCCAGTCGATTTCGTCCTTCTCCTTCGAGTAATCTCTTCCCAAGGCTTCCGCCCAAAGCAACGCATCCCACGAGTCTGGATGTCCTCACCAGCTTATCGGGTTTGGTGTCTTCTTGGCTCAAACTTCTTGACACAACTCTGGGCACACATAGTCCCATCGCCATGCCAAGAATTCTCCTCCCAAGGTCTTCAATCGTGCTAATTCTTCGGTCGACCATTCTGGTTTCGGCACCAAGGGTTGATATACTCCCGTCAACATCTTCTTCACATGCAATTGAATCGCCTCACGAGCTCCCGATCGAGTGACCGATTTCCTGTTCATTTTGGCTACTTGACTTGACGCTCGTTCTTGCTCCTCCGCAGCTCGTTACGCCCGTCGATGTTGTTACTAACTGCCCTAACCTGTTCGACGCTTCAGACCTCCTTAACAGCTTATTCGTCTTGGTCATCTTCGCGCTTATTTCTCCTATTCGTATTCGGCGATACACACTTCCCCCGAATATCGTTTATTAATGTTCCAAAAACAAAAAAAACAGTCTGAAACCTCTAAACATGTCCGTATAGATGGGTCGCTATGTGGTCAAAGAAGTTTTTGACAACGGTTCATTAGAGCTGTTGGATTTAGAGGGGACGGTATTTGCTACCCGAGTGAATGGCTGGAGAGTGAAGAGATATTATGATTGAAGTTGTTCGCAGGGATGCTCACATTTAAGGACGGATGTATGTAGGAGCATACTTCTTAGGATAAGTAGGATTTTTTTTTATTTTTGTGAATAAAGAGTTATATTCCGGTTCTCATGAGGGTATTCGGCTGAATATATGTTGGTTAGACATGAATACCATTAGGGAGTTCACACGAGTGAATTACGAGGAAATTTAAGCGCATATTTGGGCGGCGGATTGAAGAATTGTCGAGAGAAGGTCGATGCCAAGAACTTGTGGAGCGGCCGGAGCAGGAGAAGATAGCTGCAATGTCGAAGCGTCGAACTGTGGGAGTTCCAGCAGGGAGAAGTGCGATAATGGGGAGAATTCGACTGCTTATCTTAATGGCGGATTGGACTCTGGCGGTGTGGTGTTGTGACGTGGATTCTATGAGAAGATGATGACATGTGTCATCTTCAGAGCTGTTGTCATGATGGCGATACTTTAGGTTAGGATAACCGATGGCGCACTGTAAGGCTGTTAAGAGTCTACCGTTGGATCAACTTTGTAGGGTCATGATGTTGAAAAGTCTCCAAGAGATATTATCTTGGACCTTATCAGATATAAAGCGCAGTCAGGATGGAAAGGGTATGGGAGAGAGCTAGACACATCACTTTGCTGACTAAGGAGCTTATTTGATCGAAGTGGAGCCGACGTAGGACATGGATAGAGGACAACATGATACTCCAGATGTACCGATGCCCAATCCATTTGTGATCAACATCCGGTGTTTTTATCGTGATCACTTTTGGGCGTGGTTAGTGTATCATTTTGGAGATAACTTTCTGCAACAAGTGATAAACTCTCCAGACCCGATTATTTTTCCAGTTGTTTCCTACGGCGCGATTTGGGATGTAACAGTATACGTTTTGATTTAGTTTGGGTGCTATGGATCTGAACTTACCAGTAGTGGTGGGTTTAGTCCATCACTATTGTTTTCCAAAAACAAGCTATAGGGAGTTGATTGTTAGGAATTTTGGCGAGAAGTATTATTCTCAAGTCATAAACTCCCTAGTTCCGTTTGTAGTTCCGTTCATACTTAGCCGGTTTCAAGTTGTCATTTTGACTCTTTATTAGTGGCAACTCATATAGTGTAGATGATGGCTAAGGAGTGTGTTTAGGATAGTTGTAAAGGTCTAAGTTAATATGAAGCTAATTTGGCCACACTAGAGGTCAAATTAACACTTTTCATTCTCATTGGTCTTGGAGTTTAGACCAATGAGGGCACTTGAGCAACTTCTTCAAGGTTTTGAGGAGTTTTGGAGACCTTCCAGGGGGACATTTGAAGATCGAAAGACAGAGTTGGAGAGCTTAGAGGACGAGCTACGACGTGGGCTCAAGAATGGATGGATTTGAAGGATTTGTCACTCTGAAATGGTGATTCAAAGATAGAGTGAGAAATTTAGACCTTTGAGTGTATTTGGGGTGTTTCTGAGAATCTTAGGAGGGTTTTGGGAGATCTGAGTCAACAGAGATATAGTTTACGACTCAGGCTTGTGTTTTGATTAAAGTATTGACTCGATTGGACGAGTTTTGAGTATGGAGGGATAGCTTGAAGTTTGTGTATATAGTCAGAATTGCAGGACTGCACTGACTGTCACGAAGTTAGTACGGAGATCATATCTTGCAATAAAAATTTGCATAATTCAAGTTCTCATGATGAGTGACCTTCTCATGAAATCTGGGAGCAAGTGGGAGTCAAGGATTGGGATGTGTGATGGGTTTTGTACACAGGGGTCTGCATATCGCCTTGTGATACAGCGTGTAAATCATCAATTCTTCTAAGAGATCTAGTGGAGGAAAGCATTTGAAACTTTTTTGAGAAATTGATAGGGTTGTGGAAAAATTTTCCCTGAAGTTTAAGCGAGAGTTATTGGTCAAATCATCGGATATCATAATCTTCTTCCGCTGGAGTTTATACCGGTTTATAATGAACTCGAATGTGGAGTGCTGAGGAGAAGAAGAAGAAATTGTCAACTCACACGAGGTGCTAGAGGGTTCTTCTACAGCTAGACGCTCGGGCGTTCTCAGAGCAAAGAAATGTCCATGCGACAGCGGAGTTGCTGAGATTGAAGAACCTCGGAGGAGCTTTTCTGTCATGGCGATGGAACTACGTATGCCCGGAGCTGTGCAATGAGGTCCGACGAGGGAAAGCATTGACATCACTCGGAAGCAGAGCTCATCCGGAGAAGTGGGATGCAAGGATGTGGGCGAATGCTCTGGGACGCAACCACGAAGAAGACAAAGGCGGCGTCGATTGGGAGGGCTCGGCCATGCATACTGCATTCACCTTCAACGAGCGAAAATGGTTCAACCCTAGAGAGAGGAAGGGGACGAATGGCTATAAGCTCGATTTAATTAAGGATGTCTTCAAGAGGAAGGTGGATCCCACCTTGAATCAGCTTTTCTCGCCGCAGAGAACAACGTACGTAAGCATGCATAAGGTGAGGATTGTAGAAGGGTTCATCGACGGAACTATTTGGGTGAACTGGGGGGAGATCTTTGCGAAGAACTTACAGGCCTGGCGACTAAGCTAAGAGAAGACGATAAGAGTGTAGTCTATCTCTCGTCTTTCTTGGTGCATATGTACGCGAAGCTAGAGTGATTGACGACTAGGGAGAGGTAATTGTATCAACTGGAGAGCGGACTATCGGACCTGGACGTGGACATCGATAATGCAAGTAGCGGATCGACGAGGAGTCTAGGAACGAGTGCACCTCTTGAACCGAAGAGAACTGGAGAAGTCAAGCCGGCTGTGCAGAGTAAACCTGAATTAGTTTCGGACCTTGAAGTGATTGGAACTTCAAGGAAGAGGAAGAGAGTAGTGGAGGACAGTCCACCAGCCACTTTGACAATTTGGAAGGATGTAGGGAAGAAGAAGGTGGAGGAAGAATGCCGCCGAAGACCTCTCGGCCAAAGATGATGGCAGTGAAGCCAAGGCCGAAAGCATCGAAGGAGATTGTAGAGCCCATGGCCTCAACATTACAGCTGTCGTAGAAGCGGGAAGCTGTGGTGGTCCCAGTATTGTTAGAGTTGAACGAGATGGGACCGATGTATATGCCAGGGTGGGACCCTCAAGCCGATGGGTACATGGATTTGATTCACATGATGAACCGGCTGGCTTTGGGGAAAGAAGACCAATCCATTACATTTCGAGAGCTGATAGAGAATGTGGGCAAGTTGTTCAAGGAGAAGAGTGAAATGGAGCAGAAGGTCTAGGAGGTGAAGAAGGCCTTCAAAGAGATCTGCCGTATTTGGGGTGCAGAGATTCATTTTGTGGAGAAGGAGAATGCCCAACTTTGGGAGACAGTGCAGGACCTAAAGCGAAGACTAATTCAGGTGGATGTGGAGATGCCTATGAAGTTGGAGAACCTCGCTAACAGATGTGTGCAGCATCTGTTCACACGGTATGATCGAGTTGAGGTGCAACGGTTAGAGCAGTTGGTGGCAGCGATGGAGAATCCCGGTGACTCAAAGGACAGGAGGAAGGAGATGTATAAAGCGTTGGGTCAAGATTTTAGGGAAGCCATGGCTCTTCATCGATAGGAGATCGCGGCAGATGTACATGAAATACAGTTAGAAATTGACGCATTCACGCAAGCAACAGAGGTACGATCGAGCGGCTTAGATCAGAGTAGAAGACTTAGGAGAGAGTGATCCATGTAGGAGCAGTTAGAACATTCATTATAAATAGTCGTAGAAAATAAAGTGGTGGGATCTTTTCACCTTTGCAAGTGTCCAATCTGTTGGACTGCAAATTGTAGTCATGGTAGAACGAGCATTCCAGGAGCTGATGTATGTAGGTTGACATTGTGTTGACTGATTCGTATATCCGCGAAGTTACCCGGATGTTAAGGAGGTCTGAAGCGTCGAACGGATTAGGGCAGTTAGTAACAACATCGACGGGCGTAACGAGCTGCGGAGGAGCAAGAACGAGTGTCGAGTCAAGTAGCCAAAATGAAGAGGAAATCAGTCACTCGATCGGGAGCTCGTGAGGCGATTCAATTGCCTGTGAAGAAGATGCCAACAGAAGTATATCGACCCTTGGTGCCGAAGCCAGAATGGTCGACCAAAGAATTAGCACGATTGAAGACTCTATGAGGAGAGTTCTTAGCATGGCGATGGGACTATGTGTGCCCAGAGTTGTGTGAAGAAGTTCGAGCCAAGAAGACATCAAATCCGATAGGCTGGAGAGGACATCCGGACTCGTGGGATGCGTTGTTTCGGGTCAAGCCACGGGAAGAGATTATTCAAAAGAGAAGGATGGAGTCGACTGGGAAGGTCGGCGGTGTATACTACGTTCACCTTCGATGAGCGAAAGTGGTTTGATCCCAGAGAGAGGAAGGGTACAAACGGCTTCAAGATTGATCTTATTCGGGACGACTTCCGAAGAAAGATAATGTATACATTGAATCAGCTATTCTCACCACAACAAACTACTTATGTAAGTATGCATAAGGTGAGGATAGTGGAAGGATTCATCGGTGGTGCAATCAAGGTCAATTGGGGAGAGATCTTCGCTCGGAATGTGCAAGCGATGGGTCAGAGGTTGCGAACGGGAGAGAAGGGGGTAATTTATATCTCTTCGTTTCTGGTACACATGTATTCGCGTATGGGGTGGTTAACGCCACAAGAGAGAAGAAGATATCAAGTGAGCGTGGTCAAGACTTTGGGTGGGCCGGCGAATGAGCAATGGCGTAGTGGTTCGACGAGAAGTGTGGGACCCCACCAAGACGACGGTGTGCAGTCGCCAATGAGACCGAGTCAGAAGAAGGTAACTTCGGAGGCGAGAACGAAGGCATTGAGAGAGGAGGAAGAAGCCATATTCGGAAGGGAGGACTCCGGAGGGACCACAGAGAAGAGAAGCCCCAGTGTAGAGATAATTGCGGAGCCCAAAGAAGTTTTGGGAGGAAGTCAAGGAGATCGCGCAATCAGGAAGTCCAGCATCACAAGCACGCGCCTAAGGTGAAAGCAACTAAGGTAGCAAAGAGAAGAGCCACTTTCTTCGGGGTGTTAGCGCTTAGCGGTAAGCCGGAGAATGTAGAAGTGCCGCTGATGGAGCCGAATGAGATGGGAGACAGCTATATTCGGGGTGGAACTGCAGAAGACGGTTACATGGAGCCGATTCCGCTTGATGAACCGCATCGCCGAGGGAAGAAGGATCAAAGCGGAGATCAAGTAAGCTGGATGTAGTTCTCTGGAGCATCCGGAGAAGCGTATATGGAAGTGACGGCGAAGCAAATAGCGGCAAGCCTACGGAGAAATCAGAGAATTTGGAGCGCTGAAGTAAAATTTGTTGAGAGGGAGAATGAGAAGTCGCACAAAGAATTGAAGAGGGCGAAAGCAATTGCATGAAGTCGATGTTGAGAGGCCAGCTAGATTAGAAGATTTGGCGAGTAGGTGCTCGCAATACCTTTTTGCTCGGTGTGACGATGTGGAGGCTGAAAGGTTGGAACGTTTGATAGTGGCGATGAATACCCCTTGCGATTCGAAGGATCGTAGGAAGGAGATGTACAAAGCCATGGGACGCGAATGCCAGGAAGCGATGCGAGTCCATCGGAAGGAGATCGCAGAGGACATCAGGGAATTGCAGATGAGCGTCGATGTCTTCGCATTGAAGGAAGAGACGTCATCAAAGGAACCTGAGGTGCCCCGAAATTGTAGTCGGGCGCGATCCGTATAGGCAATGATTAGGAATCGGTGCGAGTAGATTGTATAAATAGGAGTAGTGTTAGAGTAGGATTATCGCTTTCTTTACAAGTGTTCATTGAGAACCGTAATTGTAGTCAGGGTAGAACGAAGTGCTCGAGAAGCTGTTGAAGGTTGCATTTGATTGGCCTTGACTGGTGCGCAATACCTTTGAAGATACACGGGTATTCGTCCATGAGCCATAGTCGGATTCACTTCGCAGTAGAACTTCATCGAGGACATCGCCTCGTCGACAGCTTGTAAAGGAGTGATCAACTCCCATCAGTAAATCTAGAGTGTAATTTCAATTACATGCGGGATTCTGTGCAATGTAATGGATGGGTAATGATTTGTTAATTTGACTTGGTGGTTTTGAACTACTCTGTCACAACACTCTTCGGACTATGCATGTCCAGAGTCTTCAAAAGAAGCATAAACAACCATATTAAATTTGATTAAAAGATAACACCTCATTCCCTTGGGAACGAACTGTAATTCTATACAAATGACAAAACTTTTGTGTAACCTGTCTGTTACACTTCAATACAATTGGTAATAATTTCTTTGGTACAACACACCCTTGCCATGCAAATCAATTGGCCAAAAGGCTATTTGGTCTTATCCTCATCTCGAATCTGTAATTGATGATATCATGTTACTAAATCTAATGTATTGAAACCTTTGCATGCCCAACCACATCAAAGATCTCCTCAAATGTAAGCATAGCATATCAATCAAATTTTGTATGTCGATAAATAGATTGGTAGTCACCACACATTAGTCTATATGTATAATTGTCACATATATCTCTCTTGACTTGCATCACCATAGCAAAGTCATATTCTCCATATGATATCTCCATTAATCCATCCTCAAGAAGGTCTTGATGCCTATTTTGGAGAAAATATCTCTCCATATTGTTGTATGGATAGGGATGACGGAAGATTGGTGCATCAATTGTCAAATCAATCCGTATACTAGATCCCTTCAAACAATGTAGGAGCATAGTTCTTAGGATAAGTATGAATAAAGAGATAATTTAATAAAGAGATATGTTCGGGCCCGAATGAGGGTATTCATCAGAATATATGGTTGTTAGTTATGTATGAATATAACTAGTAAGTTCACACGAGCAAGTCGAGAGGAAATTAGGTTGCACAAATCGGTCGGCGGATTGTTGAAACATCGAGCGAGGAGTTCGATGCCAAGAACTTGCGAAACCAAAGAGGCCTGAGAGAAAAATAGCTGCAATTTCAAAGCTTCAAACTGTGAGAGTACCAACAAGGCAAAGTGCGACCACTGGGAGAATTCGACCGCTTATTCTGATGGCATATTGGACTCCGACAGAATTGATGAGCAATCCTGTCACGCCACGCCAGCAATCGCGAGTAGAGCGCAGCCAGAGAAGTGGGATGCAAAGTTTTGGGTGAAGGCGCTAGGCGGATTGACGAGGAGGACAAAGGTGGAGTTGATTGGGAGGGATCAGCAGTGCACATGGCCTTCACGTTTGACAAGTCAAAGTGGTTCAATCACAGAGAGCGGAAGGGAACGAATGGCTACAAGATTGACATGATCAAAGATGTATTCAAAAGAAAGGTCACTTTTACATTGAACCAATTGTTCTCGACAGAGTGCACGACATACATCAGCATGCACAAAGTTCGGATTGTGGAAGGGTTCATAGGAGGAACTATTCGGATTAACTAGGGAGAAATCTTTGCCAAGAATGTACAATTGATGGTTACCCAAGATGAGAGAAGATGATAAGAGTGTGGTCTATCTCTCGTACTTCTTGGTGCATTTGTATGCGAAGATGGAGTGGCTGACATCCATGGAACGGCAGCTAAACCGATTGGAGTCTAGACTCTCAGACCTTGACATAGATATTGATGACATCAGTAGTGGATCTACGAGGAGTTTGGGAATTAGCGCGCCACTGTAACAGACAAGTTACACAAAGATTGTGTCATTGATACAGAATTATAATTCGTTCCCAAGGGAATGAGGTGTTATCTTTCTGTCAGCGACGAATATGAGTGTTTATGCTTCTTTTGAAGACTCTAGACATTCACCGTCCGAAGAGTACTGTGACGAAGTAGTCCAAGACCACTTAGTCGAATTGACAAACCACTACCCATCCATGACATTGCATAGAATTACACATGTAATTGAAATGTCACTCCAGATTTACTGATGGGAGTTTGATCACTCCTTTACAAGCTGTCGCCGAGGTGATGTACTCGATGAAGTCCTACTGCAAAGTGAATCCGACTATGGCTCATGGACGAATACTCGGCTATCTTCACAATTATTCCGCACCAGTCAAGGCCAATCGAACATAACATTCAATAGCTTTCCGAGCACTTCGTTCTACCCTGACTACAATTATGGTTCTCAATGAACACTTGTAAAGAAAGCGATAATCCTACTCTAACACTACTCATATTTATACAATCTAATCACAACGATTCCTAATCGTTGCTTACACAGATCACGCCCTACTACTTCTCCGGAAAGTCGATGGTCCCTTCGATAACGTCTCTTCCTCAATGTGAAAGCATTGATGCTCATCTGCAACTCCATGATGTTCTCCTTAATCTCCTTTCGATGGACTCGCATCGCTTCCTGGAATTCGCGTCCCATGGTCTTGTACATCTCCTTCCTTCGATCCTTCTGATCGCAAGGGGTGTTCATTGCCACTGTCAAACGATCCAACCTTTCAGCCTCCACATCGTCACACCGAGCAAAAAGGTATTGCGAGCACCTACTCGCCAAATCTTCTAATCTAGCCGGCCGTTCAACATCAACTTCATGCAATTGCTCCTTCGCCCTCTTCAATACATGTTGAAGCTTCTCATTCTCCCTCTCTACAAACTTCACCTCTGCGCTCCAAATTTTACAGACTTCAATGTATGTTTGCTTCACCGTGATAGCTTCCTCAGCGGTCTCCTTCTTCTGTTTCTCTAGACGCTCCACCGACTCTGTCAACTGCTTTATAGTCTCCGCCTGATCCTTCTTCCCTCGAGCAGTGTGGTTCAGCAATTGAATCAGGTCCATGTAACCGTCTTCCTGGGGATTCCACCCTTGGATATAACTGCTACCCATCTCGTTCAGCTCCATCGAATCCCAAGACTACCACGCTCTCTCCAAACCTGCGCCAAACTGTAACACTGAAGAAAGCGGTTCTTCTACTATTACCTTGGTCGCTTTTGCCTTAGGCCTCGACGCCTTCGGTACTAGACTGCTCGGCCTTGCAATTTCCTTCAGCTTCCACTTCTTGTTGACAGGCTCCGCAACTATCTCCACGCTGGGACTTCTCTTCTCAATGGTCCCCACAGAGTTGTCTCTTCCGAATACAGCTTCCTCTGCATCTTCCACCGCTTTTGCTCGCTCCCCCGAGGATATCTCCTGCTGAGTTGGTCGCACTGGTGACTGCACACTGTCATCTTGGTGGGGTCCCATACTCCGTGTCGACCCACTACTGCCACTGCTCACCGTTGGCCCACCAAGACTGTTGACTACATTCACTTGATAGCGCCTCCTCTCCTGTGGCGTCAACCACCCCATGCGCGAATACATATGCACTAAGAAGGAGGAGATGTAGATCACTCCCTTCTCTCCAGCTCGCAGCCTTTGTCCCATTGCTTGCACATTACGAGCGAAGATCTCTCCCCAATTGACCTTGATCGATCCGCCGACGAATCCTTGTCCTAGCATGAAAAACAGGATTGTTTTTCATGAAGCAGTATCAGATGTACCTTTTGTCTCCCCTTGCTTCAGATCTGAGGTACCAGCAGCGTCGTTCTGGGACGCTTCATCCAACGGATGAATATGGGTAATCCGTGGTGAGGAGATCATATGTTGCAAAATAACATGATCCTCAAGACTAGGAGTCGGTCTAGATGGTGCTCGATGAACTTCATCCGTAGCAGCTCCAGGTACAGTAGACTCCAGAAACTCCACTCTGTAAAGGTACAGTGGACGGACTCCTTGGTGCAATTTTAGCATGAATAGTGGGTATGACCAAAACAATCGCATGTGCATACAAAGATTGCAACTCTTCAAATACAACATCTCTATTGATATAGAATTGCCTAGAGGAAGGATTATAACATCTATATCCTTTCGTATCTAAGGCATATCCAAGGAAAATACACTTCTCATCTTTCGGATCTAGCTTCTTGCGCTTCTCATCCAGAATGTGTACATAACAGATGCAACCAAAACTTTCAGAAATGATAATCAAGCTTGTGGCCTGTGAATACCTCCATCGGGGTCTTGTTGTGAACTACTGCAGTCGGAGTTCGATTCATCAAGTACACCGCAACGAAATGACTTACGTCGAGAATGGTCTAGGCGAGGTTCTTCTCGCGTTCAACATAGCGCGGAGTAGCACGCTATGTGGCGATTCTTCCTCTCCGCCCAACACCATTACATTTGTGGAGTATAACTGCAAGTCTTCTGGCGTTGTATGTCATGCTTACGTAGGTAAGCGGTGAATTTTCCAGACAGAAACTCGCCTCCTCCATCCAAACGTAGACAAAGGATAGATTGTCTAGATTGTTTCTCCACCAAGGTGTGGAAAAGTCGGAAAAGGCGACAACACATCTGAAGAGCTCTTGCTCTTAAGGAAGTAAACCCAGGTGTAGCAAGAGAAATCATCAATGAAGGACACGAAGTACTCAAAACCAGATAAACTTGGTTGAGAAGAAGTCCATACATCTGTGTGCACAAGCTCTAAAAGCTTGCTCGCTCTCCTACCTGATCCCTTAAAGGGTTGTCTAGCTTGCTTGCCGAACTGACAAGCGGGACACACTGCAAAAGTGAAGTTGGGCAATCCTGTGATTAGATCTGAACTCGGAAGAGTCTTCAGTTTCTGAAAGTTCATATGCCCAATTTGCTTGTGCCAAATATCTATGTCAGATACTACAAAGCCACTTTTTGTAATGACGGGGAGTTGGTCATTCTCGACATTAAGCTAGCATCTAGCTTGAAGCAGTCTACCACTCCTCGCTACCTCGAGCTACGACAGTACCTGTGGAGTCTTCAACAACGCATCCATCTTTGTTGAAACGCACTTGGAAATTTTGTTCTACCATCTATCCTACTGATAACAGATTTTGAGTCAGAGTAGAAACATGTAAAACGTTTCCGATTCCAGAAAGATTAGATCCTTGAATATCAAGCGGAATTTTACCCTTATGCTTGATCTCGTGCCGTATCATCTCCGATCACCATGGGCGAGGAGTCTTCATAGTGTCGAGCGACGCAAACCATTCTTGATGCGGCGTCATGTGGCTAGTAGCTCCAGAATCAATCATCCAATCTGTATCAGGTGCAAAAGCAAAGCATAACTCTGGTGTGTCACAATGAGTAGTCGTTCTTCACAGACTACATGGCCCCTATTGAGCGCAGATCAATCATTCGACGCTTGTAACAATTTTGGCATAGTGGCCATTCTTGTGACAGTAGTTGCAGGTGTGTTAACCTTTCCGGGGCAATGGGTGGCGCACTGGCCGGTTGGGCGCCTTGTTCTGCACACGACCTCTACCACCACCATATCCGGCTCCTCTGCCTCGACCTCCAGAACCTGCAAAAAACACACATTCTTGCGGGCTGGACGAAGCACTAGTACTGCCCAGAATTCACACTTCTTCTCCCAACATCATAGGGACCAGTTCGTCGAACTTTGGAAGAGGTTCTCTAGTCGAAATTGACGTAATGAACTGCTTGTACTCGGCAGGCAGTCCTTGCAATGTCGCATCGATAATCACGGTCGGATCAAGTTGAACATTGACAGATGCTAACTGATCTGCCATTTGCTTGATGTGATTTACGTAGTCACTAGCACACATCGAGCCTTTCTTGACCGTATTGAATTCTTTGCGGCAAGAATGAAGCTTCGAGCCTACGCTCTCGAATGGAACATCTGTGACAACGCGTCCCAAGCTTCCTTGGGTGTGTCACAATCTTGAATGTGACCGATCATCAAGCCTAAAATCGTAAGCGCAATGTAGTGGATGGCTTGATACGATCGCTTTCTCCACTCACGCAATGTAACACGCTCCTTTGCGAAGATCACCAGCAACCACGATTAGTGCTTTCTCCTCCCCGGTCATAAGCTCCCATAGCCCTTGGCCTTGAAGGAAGGTCTTCATTCAAAATTTCTACGTTTGAAAATTGTTCTTGTCGAGTTTCTCTCCAGTGATCATGCTCACAGATTTTGCCATGGTTGTGGTCACGAGCGGAAATCACGACCCCAACACGGCAAGTACCGGCATAGACACAAAAAGAGCACCTCCGCGACTACGGCGGAAAAAATAGCTCCTCTGCACTTTGATCAAGAAACATGCAAAACTCTAGAAATTGGCAAAATGCGCATATCTTGACCCGCAGACGAAGAATGAAATGTGTTCGCGTTTCTGGGCTTGCACAGTACTTAAGCGAAAACGACGAAGAAAGCTTGGATTGAGCTGAAATTTTTCATGGTAGGAGCTCTAACAGAGGCTCTACCAAAGGCTGAGCCTTTGCTTAGGTAGAAACCCTCAAACCTCTAAAAAACCTCGTTTAGGCCTCCAAACAGCTCCTCAAAGATTTTGGAAAAGGCGATAACTATCACCAACAACTCCAAATCGCACAAAAACTTCATGGCTAC
The DNA here is from genome assembly GCA_014180765.2 of Marchantia paleacea. Classification (NCBI taxonomy): domain Eukaryota; kingdom Viridiplantae; phylum Streptophyta; class Marchantiopsida; order Marchantiales; family Marchantiaceae; genus Marchantia; species Marchantia paleacea. Next base: position 3,817,110 of record MUAA02000018.1, read on the forward strand.
CAAATTTGACCATTCTGTGCAAGACAACTCCCTTTAGGGCGATCAGAAATAGGTCAAAAACGATCATCTTGACCTCCGAAAATGCGATTGAAGATTCTGAGAAAACACGAAACGGTTCCCCAACAATCTAATCGCTTGGCGGGGCGTCCTCCCCGAGGCACACTCCTCACTGATCTCCATCACTCCTCTATGTCTAATCTACAAATCTAATGCTCCCACCATGCTCTGATACCATGTTGAGAAACTGACTCTTCAGGAATCACTCCAAGAAGAGGAGAGCACACCAAAGGGACAAGAAAGAGTGTACAGGAATGAGATGGGGAAGGCTTTGGCTTCCCCTGTATATATAGGGTGAGTATAGGGAAACCCTTATTTTGGGTTAGCCCTAAACAGATTTGTACCATCAGTACGTAACAACCCTAGATCTACGACCTGTAGTCATCAGGCATGGATCGACCTATATCAACTCTATGAGCTTGGGATATTAACACTAAGGCTTCTACCCAAAGCAGCGCATCCCACAAATCTGGATGCCCTCTCCAGCCTATTGGGTTGGCCGTCTTCTTGGCACGAACTTCTTCGCACAATTCTGGACACACATAGTCCAAACGCCATGCCAAGAACTCACCGCCCAAGTTCTTCAATCGTGCTAACTCTCTGGCTAACCACTCTGGCTTTGGTATCAAAGGTCGATATACTCTTGTCGGCATCTTCTTCACCGGCAATTGAATAGCTTCACGAGCCCCCAATCGAATGACTGATTTCCTTTTCATTTCGTCTACTTGACTAGTCGGCTCGTGCTTCCTCCTCCGCGGCTCGTTGCACTCATCGATGTTGTTACTAACTGCCCTAATCCGTTCGAGCTTCAGACGTTTCTTAACAACTCATTCGTCTTGGCCCTATTCGTACTTATTTCACCTATTCGTATTCGGCGGCCCAGACTTCCTCCGAATATTGTTCGTTTCTTATTCAAAAACAAAAAAACAGTCTCAAAACCTCCAAGTATGGCCCTACAGCCACCCGAACCACGACGAATTGGAGAAGTCAATCCAGTCATATAGGATAAGCCTGACTCGGATTCGGATCTGGAAGTGATTTGCTCGTTGAGGAAGAGTTAGCGAGTAGTAGTAGAAGACAATCCTCCTCGCATTGTGACGGTCAAGAATGGGGAGTTAGAAAAGAATGTAATAGCACGGGTAGGCACTATTCAGTCCGAATTTGTATAGATTGATTCGTTCCCAAGGGAATGAGGGATCAAACCACACTAGCGAAGAAGGGAAATAAGCAGTTAGTCATCTTTCTAACTCGGGACTGCAAAGTCCGAAGAGCATTCACAAAGAAGGCAATCGATTCAATCTCAATTCCTTCACAAACCCATCACATCACCAATTCCATAGACACAGCAAATAGATTTCAGCAGCTTGCTTTACTTCGGGATGGGGATCTCTCTCATTACAAGTTTGCGTCTCAGCAAAAACACCCTCTAGAGTACTTCTGATGCTACAGACAGGCTTAGCTCGTGGACGAATATCCGGGTAACTTCACGGATACACCCTTCAGTCGTCACAATGTCAGCCTGCAGACACCAGTTCCTCGATTGCTCATTCTACCCTGACTACAATTTGCAATCCAACAGAATGGATACTTGCAAAGATAAAAGATCCACCACTTTATTTCCTAAGCCTATTTATAATGAATGTTCTAACTGCTACTCCTAACTGCCAAGCTAACCGTCTCCTACACGGATCGCTCCCTCCTAAGTCTTCTACTCTGATCTAAGCCGCTCGATCGCACCTCTGCTGCTTGCGTGAATGCGTCGATTCCTAACTGCATTTCCTGTACATCTGCTGCGATCTCCTGTCGATGAAGAGCCATGGCTTCCCTGAAATCTCGACCCAACGCTTTGTACATCTCCTTTCTCCGATCCTTTGAGTCACCGGGATTCTCCATCTCTGCCACCAACTGCTCTAATCTTTGCGTCTCAACACAATCACACCGTGTGAACAGATGCTGCACACATCTATTAGCGAGGCTCTCTAACTTCGCAGGTGCCTCCACATCCACCTGAATCAATCTTCGTTTCAGGTCTTGCACCGTCTTCCGAGGATGAGCATTCTCCTTCGCCACAAAATGGATCTCAGCACCCCAAATACGATAGATCTCTTCGTAGGCCTTCTTCGTCTCGTGGACCTTCTTCTCCATCTTAGTCTTCTCCTTGGACAACTTGTCCACATTCTCCGTCAACTCTCTCACTGTGATGGATTGGTCTTCCTTCCCCAACGCCAGACGGTTCATCATCTGAATCAACTCCATATACCCATATCTTTGGAGGGTCCCACCGCATATACATCAGCCCCATCTCATTCAACTCAAAGAATAGGGACCACCACAGACTTCCAACCTGCGGCAATGCGGCAAGACCGATGCCATAGGTTCTGCAATCTCCTTCGAGGCTTTCGGCCCCGGCTTCACCGCCATCATCTTCGGACGAGAAGTCTCTGCCGGTCCTACTTCTTCTACCTTCTTCTTCCCTACATCTCTTCGAACTGCTAGAGTAGCTGGTGGACTGTCCTCCACTACTCTCTTTCTCTTCCTCGAAGTTCCTATTACTTCAAGGTCTGAGTCCGAATCAGGCTTGCTCTGCACCGCCGGTCTCACTTCTCCCGTTCTCTTCGGCTTAGGCGGAGCACTCGTCCCTAGACTCCTCGTCGATCCACTACTAGCACTGTTGAGGTCTGCATTCAAGTCCGACAATCCACTCTCCAACCGATACAGCTACCTCTCCCTAGGCGTCGACCACTCGATTTTGCATGGTGTACTAAGAAAGACGAGAGATAGACTACACTCTTATCATCTTCTCTTAGGTTCGTCATCATGGCCTGTACATTCCTCGCAAAGATCTCTCCCCAGTTCACCCGGATAGTCCCTCCGATGAACCCTTCTATGATCATCACCTTGTGCATGCTCACATAAGTTGTTCTCTGCGGTGAGAAAAGTTGATTCAAGGTGAGTGCCACCTTCCTCATGAATACATCCTTAATCAAATCGAGCTTGTTGCCATTCGTCCCCTTTCTCTCCCTAGGGTTGAACCACTTCCGCTTGTCAAAGGTAAATGCCGTGTGCATCACCGATCCCTCCCAATCGACGTCGCCTTTGTCCTCTTCGTGGTTGCGCCCGAGAGTCTTCGCCCATAACTTCGCATCCCACTTCTCCGGCTGAGCTCGACTTCCAATTTCCGTCAACGCTTTTCCTCTCCGGACTTCATCGCATAGTTCCGGGCACACATAGTCCCATCGCCATGACAGAAACGCTCCACCGAGGTTCTTCAACCTCAGCAACTCCGTTGGAGTCCAATCCGCCATCAGAATAAGCGATCGAATTCTCCCCATTGTCGCACTTCTTCTTGCTTGAACTCCTCTGGTTCAACGCTTCGACATTGCAGCTAGCTTCTCCTGCTCCGGCCGCTCGGCAAGTTCTTGGTATCGACTTTTTCTCGACAATTATTCAATCCGCCGCCCAAACGCGTGCTTAAATTCCCTCGCAATTCACTCAGGTGAACTCCCTAATGGTATTCCTATCTAACAAACGTATATTCGGACGAATACCTTCATGAGAATCTGAATATAACTCTTTATTCACAAAAACAAAACAAAAATCCTACTTATCCTAAGAACTACGCTCCTACAAAGAAGAAAGTGGATGAAGTAGCACTCCATAAGCCGTCTCGTCCTAAGGTGAAAGCGATCAAGGAGATTGCTGAACCCTTGGTCTCTATTTTGTAGCTGTCTCAGAAACTGGAGACGGTGGTGGTCCCAGTGCTGTTGGAGTTGAACGAGATGGGACTAATGTACATACCATGGTGGGACCCTCAAGCAAATAGATACATGGACTTGGTCCATCTGATGAATCGATTGGCTAGTGGGAAAGAAGACATGATTGTCACTATTCGGCAATTGACAAAAAATATGGACAAGTTGTCCAAGCAGAAAGCCGAATTGGAGTAGAAGGTTCAAGAAGTGAAGACGGCGTACGGAGAGATTTGCCGTATTCAAGGAGTAGAAATCAACTTCATGGAGAAGGAAAAATCTCATCTTCAGGGGACAGTGCCAGATCTGAAGAGGCGCTTAAATCAAATGGACGTGGAGGCACCTGCGAGATTGGAGACTCTTGCCAACAGGTGTGCGCAACATTTGTTCGTTTGGTGTGATAGAATAGAGATGCAACGGTTAGAGCAATTGGTGGCCGCGATGGAGAATCCGGGAGATTCAAAGGATAGAAGGAAATAGATGTACAAAACCTTGGGTTCAGATTTCCGAGAAGCCATGGCTCTTCATTGACAGGAGTTCGTAGTGGATAATCAAGAGATTCATTTAGGAATCCACGCCTTCACGCAAAAAACGGAGGTGCGATCGAGCAGCTTAGATAGGCAAAGAAGACTTAAGAGAGAGCGATCTGTGTAGGTAGTAGTTAGGAGTAGAAGTTAGGAATTGTGGAATTATTCGTAGGAATAAGGAGGTGGGATCTTCTTTCATTGCAAGTGTTCAATTGATTGAGCCGCAATTGTAGTCATGATAGAACGAGCTTCAAGAAGCTGGCGTGATTATCGTGTTGTTGGCCTCGATTGGTGTCTGACGCCTGCAAAGATAACCAGACGTTTGCCTAGGAGCCATCATTGTGTAGAATTGCCAAGAAGTACTTCGTTGAGAGCATCGCCTCAACATCAGCTTGTAATGAAGAGATTCCCATCACTCAGTAAACAGTGATTGTACCGATTCAGGAAACGAATGCGCATCGGTGTCCCTTGTGTGTATCTTTGTTTGGATGGGAATGATATTGTTGATGGAATAGGAATTGTGACAGTCCTACCATCTCACTCTTCGGATTGTGAGGTCCAGAGTTCCTAAAGACGTCTAAACTCACATTCACTTCCCTCAAAGCTTATTCCGATCCCTTATTCCCTTGGGAACGAATCAGAAGACTACCATTCTGCTCATATTCAGATTACCGTGTCATTACAAACAGCCTAATCCTTCATATTCAAGGCAACATATTTTCTGAAACTTTTCAAAAACCTCCACAACCTATATCTTTCTTCTTTGTCACTTTAGGACCAATCTCAATATCCCAAATCTCCTCTTCATCTACATTAGAGATAGAAGACATAGTATCTAGTTGCTAAATGACAATCTCTTGAGCTAAAAACCTTTTTCTTCTCTCTCATACAAGATTCTACTAGCTCAATATGAACAACTCTAGCCGCTCTAGCTGTAACCTTTTGATTTGTATCAAAAAATTCTGTAGTGGTAACCATCACTTGCTTCATGTAAAAACCAACCATACTCAAAGAAGACTCTATCCCTCCTTCTCTAACATCCCCATAAGACCAAGGATGAGATCTTTGGCACTTCTCGCCCCTAGCTTTTGTCTCTGCCTTTTTGGTAGGCAAAGAGCTTACCAATGATCTTGCTATCATATACGTGGACCGCATGCATCTCTCCGCATCTCAACCAATCCAAGGCTCACAATTCATGTCAAATATAGCTTATCCAACACTTGACATCGTGATGTCTCTAATAATGTAGTATAAGTACAAAAGCCCATAGTTTGCTCTTCCTTTCTCTCTAGTGTTGGATTCCATCAACCAATGCAAGGAAGAATCCCAAACAAGTCCAAATCTTCCCTCTCTATAGACATGGGAAGCTCTATAATTTAACAATCTGGTAATATATCTATTGGATGATCCACAAGATTCACCATTAATATGGATGACTTATTAGAATAGGCCACTACCCACATTCAAAATACTCTCCACTATGAGATGTGAGGGTCTATGCACTCCATCATATGCTCATAATAAAATCTTTTTTGGAAGACGGCTTGTCCATCATAGACGTGTACAATGAACATGAGATCCTACTCTTGTTGCATCCATTAATACCGTTGGTCCAATCCATGATTGCATCTGAAGTGCATTCGTCATCACTCGTGCATATGCATCACCCAACAAGGAAATATTCTCCAAAATGTATGCCGGTGAATAGATATGGTATGACTGGAGAGATCATAATACACATAATATCTCCCAAAACTACAAGAATCTTGTAACTTATGACTAATACTAGCATGTGTATGTCCCTAATATGACCATCTAGCAATAATCAAATGTATGATGTCGTGTCAAGCAAGGTCTTGAGCACCCAACAATAAAATATCAGATGGCAAGATCTCCTAATATCCTTGAACTCATCATGATGGTAGATTGGACGCCGACAGAGTTGTTGAGGTTAAAGAACTTGGGAGACACATTCTTGTCATGGTGGTAAAATTTTGTCTATTCTTAACTATGCAAGGATGTGTGACGGGGAAAAGCAACACATTTGATGGGTTATCAAGCGCAACCAAAGAAATGAGATGTGGACTAGTGCACTAGGACGCCAATATGAAAAGGAGAAAAATGGTGTCGATTGGTAAGGATCGTCCCTTCATACAACATTCGATCTGTGTAGGCACTGTTTAAGAATATGCATTAAAATTATACATAAATAAGCGTAGGGATAAAGTGATGGGATCTACTTTTTGCAAGTGTTCATTTGATTGAGCCGCAATTGTAGTTAGGGTAGAACAAGAACTCGAAAAGCTGGTGTTTGATCTATGCAAATAGATTCGACTAGAGTCAAATACTTGTGAGATTATAGGTTCATATTCTACAGAGTTCTTAGGTCTATCAATCATAACAATCTTCCAAGCACAATGATAGACATGTGAATCATTCAATACGATTTTACTGATGTGGGAATCTCTCCCTAACAAGCTGAAGTCGAGCCAAGAATCTCGATGAAGTACTCCTGATGGCACAACCACGGCTACATCTCATGGGCAAATAATCAATGATAACGACTTAACACTTTGTTCTTTTGGAATCAAACTTTAATTCCTTACAAATGGATAATCCTTTGTGTAACTTGTGTGTTATATATCCTCATTTCCTCTTCAAAAATCAAAAAACTCTACTAAAAAATACTACCTATGCCGTTACATATAACAATTTATGTATTGTGATGTTTGATATAACATTAATGTATGTTGTAATATGATATGTATGTGCACGATAGTCCAATAACTAAACCCTAAATTCTACTATTACCTTCCAATAAGATCTGTTTGATACCTCATTTACTTAGAAACAAATCTTAAGCACCACAATGTATATGTTTAATGTGTATGTGCATTACATTTTGACAATAGTGTTAAATCCTTGCACATATAAACTATAAAAGTTTGTGAGTCCAAAGCATGCTAGTAGCCTACTCACATCTAAGGATAGAGGAATATGCAAAATTATCTTTACCTTGATCTGTTCAACTCCCTATCCTGTTAGGTATATGATATGATACTCGTACTCCATCTACTTAACTTACACTTTCCAGGGTGCAACTTGAGATCATAAGCTATCAATTGTTCAAATTCCTTATAAAAATGTCTCTCATATTCCACCAATATAACGCTATATATTAGAATATCATCAATGTACGCTTGGCCACAATCAAGTTTGGCTAGAATTTTATTCGTCATTTTTAAAAACTATGCAAATGCATTCTCTGACCCAAAATGTAAGAAATTTCATCAATATCACATAATTTTTTCCATGCAAATCAATTGTCCAATATATCATCTTGTCCTTATCCTCATCTCAAATTTTGCAATTGATGATATCATACTGATAAATCCAATGTATTGAAATCCTTTGCATTTCTAATTGCATAAAAAATCTCCTCATGCATAGACATTGCATGTTGATAAAAAATTTTCCATCGATTAATGGTTTAGTAATCACCACACATGCATCTATTTGTATAATTTCCATGAATATCTTTCTTAAATGACATCACCATAATATATACATACTTTTCATATGATATTTGTAATGTTCTTTGGACTCTACACTCTAGAGTTGTATAAAAAAGACTAAACTCCTCATTTCCCTTCTGATTGGTCTATTCAGATACCTCATTCCTTCATAAACAAATCTAATATATGTAACACTAGGGAAGTGAGGAGAGACCACTCGAATAGCTCAAGGAATTCTGAAGTTGAGAGATACCTCAATGGTTTCTCTTTCTCCATATATAGTCCTCAAAAAGGTACAAACTAGATAAGATTACACAACCATCATCCACTCAATTCCTCGTGAATCGATGATGTGGCGGTCATCCCTTTGAGCACACGGATTGATGACGTGTACTCCAACTAACACACTAACTAACACACAAGAAATACAACCTAAAGAGCACACGGATTGCTGACGTGGCACCTTTAGATACTCCCCTAATAGTCAACTCGAGATTATCTATCTCCTCCTTGCGTAACCTCTACTTTAGTTCTCACTAACTAAAGATGGTTACAAATCTCCCTCCTTTTAAGATGCAACGTCCTCGTTGCTCACACGTTCAAACTCTTGAACGATCAAAGGTGCATTGCCTAAGTTCTTTGCCAGTTCCCAAGTTGATTCATATGATGGATATCCCTTCCATTGTACCAAATACTCCATTTTTGGGTATTTGTAACCCCGAATCCGTTTTTTGAGAATCTTGTCAACCTCGAATTCTGCCTGATCTGCAACCATAGTAGGTAAAGGAGGAGGGATTGATGGATTTATGAACTGCTTGGGACGTGATACATGTTTTTGCAATCATGACACATGAAATACGGGATGTATTTTCATATGCAACGGGAGCTCTAACTTGTAAGACACCTCGCCAACACGTTTCAACACCACAAAAGGACCGATGAATCGAGGATTAAATTTTGGTGTTCCTACAAGTGACAAATTGGTCGTGGATAGCCAAACTTGATCTCCTTCCTAAAAATTCACCTCCCTGCGATGAGCATCTACATATTGCTTTTGTCGATTTTGAGCCATTACCAACTTTTCCTTTGCTTGATGCAGTCCTTTGTGTATGTGCTCCACAAAATCATTGACTGCCGCAACTTTGGTTGAAAACTCCTGCCCCTTAGGAATTCTCAACAAACTGGAAGGTGTCAAAGGATGAGCACCATACATCAGATAAAATGAAGACACTTTTGTGGATGCATTAACAGAATTGTTATATGCAAATTCCACTAGAGGCATAAGAGTATCCCACTCTTGTTGTTCCTCCCAGGTGAATGCTCGCAGCATATCTTCTATTGTTCTATTGGCCCTCTCAGTCTGTCCATCACTTTGCGGATGATACGCTGTGGACATAGCTAGCTTTGTTTTGAATAAAACAAATAAGGTTTTCCAAAACAAACTAGTAAAATGAGTTCCTCTGTCTGTGATTAAGACTTTGCTTAATCCATGATTCACAAAAACTGCATCTAGGTACAGATGAGCGAGTTGTGGTGCCGTCACTGTCTTTGTGGTAGGTCGGATGTGTATTATCTTACTCAATTTATCCACAAAGACCACAACTGAATCATGTCCTAAAGAGGTTTTTGGTAACTCACATACTAGATCCATAGTAACATGTTTCCAACGATGTTCAGGAATGGGAAGGGGTTGTAATAAACCTGCTGGTTTTTTATTCCCCGCCTTATTTTGTTGACATGCGACACAGCTTCGAACATTTGCCTCCACATCTTCCCGCATCCTTGGCCAATAGTACACCCGTTGTATGCTCTCCAAAGTCTTTTCAGCTCCCACGTGCCCCGCAATGGCTGTATCATGGCCTTTTGACAATACCATTGTGCATAAATTTGGATCTTGTGGGATCCATATACGCTGCTCCTGAAATGCTAGACCTCGAACCTTCCTTGCCGTATGTGCCTGAAGTGCTTTCATGATCTCTCCTCATCCTCCTTTGTTGCAGTCATCATTTGAGACCACCAATCAACTTGGATTTTCACCTCTGTGATGTTGTTGAGACACAAGTTGTTTCTTGCCCTCCACATACACTATCTTCATGTTGAACTGTTGACGCCATTCTGCCCATCTAATTTGTCGTTTGGAGAGATCTTTATGAGTTTCCAAATACACCAATGGTTTGTGGTCGGTTTCTACCACAAACTCCTTGTCTCCCAAGTAATGCTTCCAATGTTTCATGGCCAGAACAATGGCTAACTCCTCTCGTTCAGTTGTGTGATAGTTTTGCTCAGCTGCCACCAACTTTCGGGAGAAAAAGGCAACCGGGTGCCAACCATCCTCCCACTCCTGTTGAAGAATTCCACCCACTGTTGTACTTGATGCATCAGTAGCCAACTTGATTGGTTGATTAGGATCATACCACTTGAGAATAGGTGCATGCAAAAGATCATCTTTCAATGCTTGAAAGGCTAACTCTTGTGTTGTTCCCCATCTCCATTTTTGACCTTTTCCTAGCATAGATGTTAAGGCTTGGGCAAGGCGTGCAAAAGCTTTAACAAATCTGCGATAAAATCCTGTAAGACCTAAAAAACTCTTTAGTTGAGTTTGATCCTCTAGTGCTGTCCATTTCTATATGGCTTCTATCTTCTCACTCATCACTTGGATTCCCTCCGCTGTGACTCGATGGCCTAAATAATCTACTTCTGATTTGCCAAATTCACATTTTGAAGCTTTGGCATATAACTCATTCTCTCGCAAAACCTGGAGTACCTCTCGTAAATGTCGCCTATGATCTTCTAAGGTTGTACTATATACCAAAATATCATCCAAAAAGACAATAACAGATTTGTCTAAATAAGGACGAAAAATATCATTCATTAATCCCATGAATGTGGCAGGTGCGTTGGTGAGACCAAAAGGCATCACTAGATACTCAAAGTGACCATACCTAGTACGAAAAGCTGTCTTATGAACATCTTCATCAGCAATTCGAATCTGGTTGTACCCACTCCTCAAATCCAGTTTGGTGAAGTACTTCGCTCCTTGAAGTTGGTCAAACAAATCATCCATTCAAGGTAATGGATACTTGTTTTTCACCGTTTGTTGATTCAACCCACGATAGTCAATGCACAATCTCATGCTTCCATCCTTCTTCTTCACAAATAGCACAAGGGCTCCATAAGGTGAAACGCTTGGTTGTATGAACCCCTTTCTCAACATCTCCTCCACTTGAGTTTTACATTCCTCCAACTCATTTGGAGCCAAACGGTATGGAGCTTTGTATGTTGGAGTGCTTCCGGGTATCACCTCAATCTTGTGATCTACACTCCTCTTAGGTGGCAACCCTGCAGGTAGATCATCTTGGAAGACATCCTGATACTCTGTAATAATATCGCTCAATGATTCCGGAATGTAAAGATTGTCCTTAGAACCAATAACATCTCTTATAAGTCCCAAGAAACATACATCACCTCTAGAAATGGCAGTCTTACCAATCACAAAGAGAGGTAAGCTTCTATTCTGAGATCTACTTCTATCTCCGTAAATCTTCCATCCACTACTTTTTACTACTTTCTTTCTAGGATTGCATTCCTAGGATGACATCATATCGAGCTAATCGGATTACTCTCCATTCAATCTCTTCCTGGTACCCGCCTATGGCTAGTTGTACACTCCGTGCTAATGTCTCAATTGGTTCAGTTTGCCCATTTGGCAACTCCACTTCCTCACTCATATCCTTCATCAAACTCAATCCTAATTTCATTGCAACAGATCGTGCTAGAAAATTTTCTGTTGCTCCAGGATCAATTAGGACTCTCACCTTGTGTCCTTCCATCATCCCATCTGTGACAATCAATCGTGCTTGTTTCTTGCTCCCTCCATGAGCTTTCAATTGTTGTCTTCTTCCAACCCCGCCTTTTCTTCGTTTAGTGGAACCAGTAAGGCCGCGAGGCAAGTTTACTGGTGATCTTCGTTTCCCTGCAAGATCTCGTCTTCTTTGTCGTACTCCCTTCCTTCCATATTGTTGAAAGGCCTTCGCAACATAGGTCTTCCTCCGGGTGGTCCTGATCGAGTTCTACAGAACTTGGCAATGTGACCTATGCTCCCACATGTATAACATTGACGATTGTCACGAACTCCCATTCCTCCTCGATTAACCGTTCCATTATTTGCAGGAAGATCCGGCAAATTTGGAATAAATGATTGACGATTATCACCTCCACACCTAGGCGGTGGTCCTCGTGGTGGTGCATATCCTTCCCTACGTCGAAGGTTTCCCAACTCCATGGGTGTTGGGCCAAGTGGTTCTCAAACATTGCTTGATGGTTCACCGTGTGTGATCCTATAAGCACCCGAAATCCGTTGAGCAATTGCGATTGCTTCACTCACTGTGGATGGATTACTCACCATCACCTCCTTTCGCACTCTCTCCTTCAGACCTCGTTTGAAGACATCTAAGGCTTCTGCTCCACTCATATCCATAATGGATACTTGAAGATCACGAATTTTCTTCAATGTATTCATGTATACCTCCTTTCTGCTTCAAATCCCACAACTTCATTCTCGCGGTTTGAAGGAAATCCACCGCTTGAAAGTTCTGAAGAAGTCCCTCTTGCATCCCACTCCATTAAATAGAAGCACCTCGTTCTGAAAGCATTCGTTCCCATGTAGTGTACCATGTAAGAGCCTTATCCATGAGGTAAGACCGCATGAACATTCCTGCAGTAAAATCAGAAACATGAAAATGTGATAGATGTATATTCATCCTCATGATCCATCCCTCCAAAACTCCCATGGCTCTACTGCCCTTGTAGGCTTCCACCTTACATGACTTTCCCATCTGAAGTAAGAGATTGGCTTGATCTTCCATCTCTTGAAGTCGTCTCTTATTTACCTCTTTGTTGGCAATAGCAGTCGCTTGCGATTGGGATTGAGTCTCTTGTATCGGAGTTTCCACTTCCATCTCACCAACTCTTTCTCTCTCTACCTTCTCACTCTCTAATGCTGAGATCTTGTCCTCCATGGCTTGTTGCTTTGTATGTCCATCTACAATAGCTTTTCTTAACTCTTTCATTTCTATCATGATTGAGTTCAGAACTTCACTCATAGAAACTGACGCTTTCATGCTTCTTCACCACTCAAACTAATACAATGTAAGTATACAATAAAGTCCCTCCATACTCTCTTCTGTCGGTAAATTGTTCTAATTTCTACATATGTGTTGAACGGAACCGGTGCGGGTGGTTCACGATTCAAATCCATCCAACATTCAGTATAGAATGTAAATGGTACAATCCCACGTTTCTCCATAACTGACAATCGGAAGTATCATTGGTATTGGTGATGCCATCACTCGAGCCATAAAATCTGCACCCCAATTCGCCACAAGGTACACTCTGAAAACATCCTTCTCCATGAATCGAATATGGATGTTGAATAGATTGGGAAATGAAAAGTTCGGTATAGGATTTCCCTCAGGCACATCCATACTTGCAGCCCACAGTTTTTCCTTTCCCCCTTACCCTACTTGTAGATCAATGACCTCTGCCAGTCTCTATAAAACTCTCAAGAACTTAAAGTTATCATCATGATCTTGCTATTCCAAGAGGGGTAATCCACACTCAAGGAAAGAGCAAGTTCGCTCTGATACCATTGTAACACTAGGGAAGTGAGGAGAGACCACTCGAATAGCTCAAGGAATTCTGAAGTTGAGAGATACCTCAATGGTTTCTCTTTCTCCATATATAGTCCTCAAAAAGGTACAAACTAGATAAGATTACACAACCACCATCCACTCAATTTCTCATGGATCGATGACGTGGCGGTCATCCCTATGAGCACACGGATTGCTGACGTGTACTCCAACTAACACACTAACTAACACACAAGAAACACAACCTAAAGAGCACACAGATTGCTGACGTGGCACCTTTAGATACTCCCCTAATAGTCAACTCAAGACTATCTATCTCCTCCTTGCGTAACCTCTACTTTAGTTCTCACTAACTAAAGATGGTTACAATATACCAATAACTGTCTTGAAGTATGTACCCTTGTTGTTACATACTCCAAGAAAAAAAGAAAGGAAATTTACATAGTGATGGGTCAAGAGTGTAAGAAGACAATAAGAGCCCATTGATGGAAGATTACAACCGATATTCAAAAGATACAATTAGGAATCAACATATTCACGTGGGAGATAAAGGCACAATTGGACATTACAAAAATTTCCCAAATTCATAGTTGAGTGTGATCGATGTAGATGAAAATTAAAGTAGTAAGGTGTAGAAAAATGTATATAAACAAACTTAGGATAGTTTAGAAGGCTATCGCTTTATAATTATTATACTAAAGACATATTTTTGTAGCCATGATAGAATGAAATCTCTTGAAGCTAGGTGTTGTGCGTGTTGTTGACATCCAAGATTGGTAGAAAAAGGTAGCCATGAATTCAACCAAGTGATGTCACCAATTATTGTCCACCTAGGAAAAGTTTTGGGAGTTTCACTTGACGATCACAACAAATCGTATAAATGACAATCCCTTTTTTTAAGTAAAAAAATTACTTTTGAATAGTTGAACTCCATGTATGGTGATTCTGATTGATGGGATTATGAATGTACATGCACAAGTGCTAGTTTTTTTATCAATCTGCTACCAAAACCAGACATTTGCATACCCTTTTGGACTTTGACATCTAGAGTCATTTAAAGGAGATTAAACTTGACCAACACCTTCCATTCTGATATATTTGGTATCTTATTCCCTTGGGAATGAATCATAAGTACCACAATGTATTCCTTTACGGTGTATCTTATCTGTTACAAGCTTGGCGATTGAGATAGAAAGGTAGACATCTTTTTCACGTGTGGGAACATGAAAATATTTGTGTTGTGTAACTTTCATCTTAGAGGGCGCAGTTGATGAGACATGTTCACGAGGAGTTAGATCATTTTGGAGTGAAATGAGCATAAAACTTACTTCAAAGTCACTGTGGTGGAAGAGATATGCAAATTAAGATCCATTAGTTTATGGCCAAATGTATAATTTTTTATTGTGTCTTAACATCATTTAATGTCCATACACCACAATTACATGCCCTGCCAATTATAAGACTTGGTTATCTTTAGAGCTTAGATTTTGCATGACTTTTGTCATTGAGTGTACAACATCATCCATATATGTTAATCATGATGGAGCATTTTTCCAAGTGGATTGAATTGATGGCATTGCCTTAAAAGTTAAGTAAGAAAACTGCTTATGCGTTCGTAGCTTCTTGCTTAGCCCATTTTGTGCATCAACAGAGGTGATGAATGACCAAGGTATTGAGTTTTTGGACAAGTTTCAAGCTTTGTGTGATCAATCGTTGATTGATTGTTGTACCACCTCAAGACCCCCTTTGAAACACTCCACTATTCTTATCTTGTGCATACTCCATAGGTCATTCTCAATTTTGTATCCATTTGTACCCTTTCTCTCTTGAGGGTGAAACCACTTCTCTATATTGAAGTCAAATCACATGTATTACGATGATCCTTCTAAATCAAGACCGTCTTTCTCCTTGACATAGTCCATGCAAAGCACCTTCGCCCAAACAAAATTGCTACAAACATCTTATTATGCCTCTTCATTCTTCAATTAAATTGCATCCTTCAGTCAAATTACATCCTTTAGTGTCCATTTCAGAGTTATCACTAAAGGTCAAAAGATCTCAAGGCCAATTTCTAGCCTGAAAAAAGCATGATTGCTTCTCAAGTTCCATATCTCTATTGCATCTTTTTCCTCATATCGTTTCTTCTACTCTGCACTTGATTCAAACTAAACATTCCTTGAAATTTTATTACTTTGCTAACTTATCTACTTAGCGTCAGTCTTGAGCTCCCAATCTCTTACCAGAAAATGCTCTCATTGCTCAACCTTTAATCAACTAAATCACAACTCTGTAATTGGCAATACGATCTCTTCCTTTTCAAATTGACACTTCTTCCACTCTTGTGACTTCCAAACCTAGACATTTCAATGACCCTGCTCTTAAATCATGCATGCCGCAACATCATCATTTGTCACCTCAACTCTAATTTGCCTATTCATCTTTGAATTACTCCTTATTCCTACAAATATTATTTAAAACGTCACAATTTTTTTTAAAGAAACTTATTTAAACTCCAACTATGCCCGTCCACAAATTGTTAGAAAGATTAAAGAAGTCTAACTTGTTAACCGACCTACATTCGTTCAAGATCTACGATTGTGGATTTTAAGCTCCTCACATAATTAACACATGGATAAATCATATGATCTTGTATGTGACAATGCTCACATGATTCTGATTCTAGAATATTCATTTTTTGAATTTGAAGTCAAATTCTCTTATAATGTGAACCACCACTTATCCAACATACCATCCCAACAAATGATTGTTGACTAAAAAATAATGAAAGCGGTTTCAATCCAACATCTTCACCATTTGATACTAATGATAGAGAATGTTTCACCATCACATGTATACAATAATTACTTTTGGTTTGTATAGTTGGTTGGTTATGTGAAGTAGTTAATGAAGATGGTGATTGTTTGCTAATCCAACTGTCACAACTTCATTCTCTTACATGTTGAGCTTAACATGTTGAACAAGACAAAACACAATGATCAATAAAAATTATATTTCTTATTGTAAGGTAGATCTCTCACTCTACATCTCACCTTCTTGTCTAGTATTTCATATCAATATTTGATAACATATGCTTTTGTCACCCCATTGGTAAGATTAATCAATCATCGCATCTCAAAATCTCTTCATAGTATTCTTCTATCACTTTTGCAATTGTCTTATCTTGTTAGTTCTCAACTGCCAATAGTCTTTTCTCATCCGGACAAACAATTCCAAAATAAGGTTAAAGGTTGAAATTTCTCCACTCTTTCTCAACTCCAACTTTATCATTAATGACAAGAAGAGAAGATGGATCCACACAATCAAACATTATATTAGAACTAATAGAGTTGTAGTTTGGAGGTCAATTTTATCTTCAAAAATTAATCTTCTCATGATATTCATTTTGAATATCATGATAGTTGTTCATCGAATGTTGGAATATATCAGACTAAACAATGTAGAATTTCTAATGTGTACAACCTCAATATCCACAACATACATGAACACTAACCCTTCAAACATCAAAACATCAACACAAAGCAACGAGATGCACAAATAGGAAGCCAATATTGAGGTGTATTAATCACAAGAAGCAAATATAACAATCGTTCATGTCAAAAATATCATCAACCGATACATCTCTAGTCTCATTTGATGATATTTGTTGTTGAGGTAACAAAAAGATATGATTAAACAGATCTTGATTTTTCAATCTTCAACATCAACCTACTTGATCAATTTTTAGTAGTGTTTCTCCACTTGAAATTCTACATTCAAAAATATGCCACTCAATGCAAAAAATCAAAACTTCAAAACCAATCACAAATTTTTTAAGTTATTTCAAAAATGACTTTAATTTCAAATCACCATCAAATCTTTTACCTTTTTAGCACTCTTCACATTCAACACCAATTCAATTTAAGATATCATTGATCAAAACTTGTTGAAAAAAAACAACATCATCGCTTCAAGATTTCATCATTTACTCCATCAAATTAAATTTCAGTTTTAAAAGTAATATTTTTTACTCTCAAAATATCCACAAATACACTCCAGGTTCTTGCAATTGTTAATGTTCCACCATAGCCACACTTTCCAAAGCTTTAACTTCAAAGTATTGCTCTCCCATGAGCCTTAATTAGAAATCTACCCCTTGAGCCCTAACCCTCTACTAGCGATAACCGCATGTCTTTTGCGTTCAGTTTGAATAGCATTATTGGCTCTAACTATTGTATCTTCTCTCTACACAAGCGCATCTACCTAGGGGTGGCATTCGAGCTAAACCCACTTTGAGCTCCACAAAATCTAAGTTTCTGCATTAGTCAATTTTACATCATAACAACACTCTACAAAGCTTAATTTCAAATATTGAGTTTCCATGAGACTTAATTAGAACTCTACCCCTTGAGCCCTACCTAGATCTACTGCCAATCATAACGGAATGTATTTCATAAAAGACACTAATTCATTATCAACTCAAATTGTTGAATTTGCTCTACATGCACACATCTCCGTAGAGGTGCCACGACATAAATTGTGACAAAAGTCGTAATCTTCCAAATTATTCCATAAGCCTCTCTACACCACATGAATCTAATATTATATGAATTGTGACAGAAATCATAATTGAAACTTTGTAACATTAATTTCATCCAATTTCTTGAAATAACCTTCATTTAGAAATTATTTCAATGACAAATCATGCAAATGTTAGTAATTTGTGAGAGCACAATATTTCATAAATAGTTGACAAACTCATTTTGAGATATTTGATGTTCATTGAAAATATATGTAGTGAACTTTACTGTATTTCCTTTCATAAATACGTGTTGTACTACTTTACACTACAAATCTTTCAACATTATTTGAGTAATGGATGAAGATACATCTTCAAGCCTCCAACATACAAACAATCTAAGATCCTAAAGACATTGGGAATAGCAGAGTTGCATGTTGACATGAAAGATTATATGAAGAAAGCGAATCACATTTAGCTGATCTTGAAATATTGAAAAACTCATACTTGGTTCTTGTGGGAGGTAACCCAGAACAGGGGTCAAATTTACAGGAGTGCTACTAACAATAATTCTCTAAGAAGACTATGAGCGTGGCGCGGTGTAGGTTTGTACAACTTAGTAGATCCAATGTCTTCAGATATACAAACTTTTGAAAAGACTTTGGTAGAGAAGCTATATTGATGCACCCTCTTAGAATCAGAACTTTCAACTTAAAAAACTGAACAAAAGTTTGGGTAAGCTCATCAACTTGGTGGAAGCTTCACTTGCCCAGACATACTCGAGATCACCAATTGCCTAGGGCAGCCTTCTAGCTTGACGCAAACCTTGAAGAGATCAAATCTTTATGACAGAGATCTCTAATTGTCCAACAGCCTCTGCAGGTTGATGCAACCTTCAAGATCCAGTCTCTTTAGATTTGAAAGCTTTCCTTATGACTCTGGTAGAGAATGTATTCCCTACACCCTTTCAACTTCAGATCTTTTAACTTCAAAGCACTTCGTCCGCTTTCGGCAAACTCAACAACTTGGTGCAACCATCACGGTTCAAACTTTTCAGACTCGAGAGATTCACAAATGGAGCTGGTAGACAATTTAGTCTGTCACACCTCTTCAGCATCAAATCCTCCAATGACTTCCTCTGATCATCAGGCAGTTGCGTCGGTGGCATCTGATTTGCTTCAGTTGTGGCTGCTACATTGTGGTCATGATAACCTAAAGTCCAGTATTCTAATTCCAAACTCTTCAAGTCTGACATATGTGTCAATGTGTTTGACGAAATCCGACAGCATCTGCAACAAGCTACTCCAATCGTTTCAACACAACCAGGGTTTTATCATCGTCCTTCGGAGGTTTGAGAGTTTCGGTACATCCTGTCAATTTGAGCATGGAAAGGCTCGTTGGCAGCGTTAAACCTCCTTCCCGTCTACATGACTCGCAAGAGCCGGAGAACTTCACGTTCATCTACAGAAATTTTACTGTACTGAGTCGTTTGAAGACTCTTTTGATTTTGCAGGAACAGCAATCTTCATCAGAAGTGCATGATTGTTCCTGGATAATCTTCACGCGGTGTGCCACAACCTTCATCAGTGGCGTCTCTTCCTGTCGTCAAGTAACCATCGAGTTATACTCAGAACGTGGAGGGGTCTGAAAATGTGAGTTTCAGTTATGCTTCACTTCGACTGGGATAGATCTGTACCTTTGTGATCTCATCATCAGATGGATAGTAGTCTCCAAGCCAAAAATCCGGATCAATTTGTGTGGACTCGCAAATCCTCCCTAATTTTATCGCAATGCTCTTGCCGATTCTCCTCAAGTGCCCATGCATTTCAAATCTCCCACCATGTTCAGTCGGGACGTCGCGAATGAGGGATCTGGCCTGCAGGTTTTGAAGCCGCATATTTGCGCAGTGGTGAAGAGCATTCCATGCTTTGATTGAATCTTGTGCTGTAAAAGGGCAATTGGAAAACGTCATGAATGTTGCAACGTCTAGGAACATCTTCTGCTCCTTTTCTCCTAGATCTTCATAGCTGGATTCCAGCTTCTTCCAAATTTCCTTTTGTAGGCGATCCACATCAACAACGTATTTCAGCGCCTCTGAAACATCCTTCCAGAGCTCCATCTTACTATTTGGATCTTGACCGTGAAGATATTTCCCCACCACTGTCACTGCTAGTGGCAGTCCATCGCATCCTCTCACCAACTCCTCCACGATTTCATTGAACTTGTTTGGAGGTTCTTCCTTTGGGTGAAATGCCAGAGCCGTAAACAACCTCCTTGCTTCTTCATCTGTCAGAAGTGGTACCGAACATATGTGTATTTCACGTCCGATCTGCTTAAGAATCTGAGAATTACGCCCCGTCACAATGAAGCGACTATTGGTCATCATGGTCTGACCATCATTGTCGATCGCACCATTTTACAAAGCTATTTCTTGCAGAAGCTTGACGTGTGTCTCATCTGCAACACCGTCGAAGACCAAAAGCAATGGTTTGTCTTTCACTCGTTCCCAATTATCCCTACCACGAGAGCTTGCATCTAACTCCTTGACGCCAAAATGGTGGATCTCTGCCCAAATTTTCTCCTTGTCAATGTGTTTTTCAATTGGAATGAAACAAGTGTATTCGAATTCGGTAAGGAGTGTGTTGAAGAGTTCCTTTGCTATGGTTGTTTTCCCACTCCCGACCATGCCGGAAAATCCCAAGAACACATGTTGCTTCTCAACAACTTTATTCAAGAAGCTTTGCTGCCCCACTGTCAGTGTAGGGACGCGTAGTCTGAGCCCCTTCATCTGCAAAGCTCCAGAAATATATGTTCAGTCGGTATGATTTGCGCTGTCAACATTAAAGCATTATTCATATTGACTCATAGGTGAGGTTGAAGCTTGTTCTTCTTTATTAAAATCTGCTTTCATTGAGTGAAAGATACTGCTCAGAGTACAATCATTGTAAGTTTAGGGGTGTTTAAACATGGCCTCAGGGCCAAGTAGGAGAAAACTTTATAAGGACTGTTTAGACATGACCCAAACTCACATGACACCACCCATTGATTCACTTTTCGTCTTTTGAATTGCCCGTGGACTAACCAAATATATTTAGGCATAAAAGAAATGGTAGGACTATGTTACTGTGTGACTCCTAGGTGGTTATATCAAGAAACGTGGTTATATCTCCGGCATATTGGTCTTTCTTTTGGGAAGCGAGCACGCATAATTTCTTGATTACAAGACCACCAATGCTGTGACCAACTAGAATTACTGGATGATTAGTGCCCTTTCGGACCAATTGTATGTCCGACATCACACTCTCGGCAATCGCCAAGAGGTCCATCCTACCCGTTGTAGGAGTTTTCTCTACACAGCCGTCGTATGAAACGGAAAAGACTCGCGCATGAGGAACGTCATGGGGGAGCCACTCTTTTGGCCATATCAGCTTCGCATCATTACCACTTGTCCAGGTACTCAGGTGAGGATTCGGCTCAAACTGAAGTCCGTGAAAGAAGAAAATATCTATATGTGCTTGGCCCGGGGGAGACTTTTCGTACAGCTTGAAGAGACAATCGGTCATCTGAGAAACCATAGAGAATTCAAAACGATATATAATCCATGGCAGTTGTTTAAAATCTGAGCTTCAATATGCTTCAATCATCAATCTCAATTGGTCTATTATTATCAGTTAAGTCAGCGGTGCTCAAAAGATGCTACCGTACGGATTCCATTAAAAGTTTGGTTTTAAAAAACTACAGTACCTTAAACTCCTTGTCTTGGAACTCATTTCGACAGGAAAAACTGCTCGATGCACATTGTGCTTCTTCCTCCTTTTGCTTTCCGCACCTGAAAGTATTATTTGCATCGTTTTTTCTTCAGAATACTTATAAACTGTATTAGCACAATGTGCAAGAGTGCACTCTTACATATATATCGTAGATTCCTTATCAAGTCCTGCATATCTAAATGGGTTAAATGATGTCTCTTAAATAGGAGACTTTACTAACGTTAAGTTCAAATTTGAAAATTTTCATTAAATAACATATTTACTTCGATATAATGTTAGAAATGTAGAATTTGGATCAAGTATACACAAATTTCCCATTGGAATAAATGAAGGTGATCATAACAGGGCATAATAGTAATAAACAAAGCAACTATCCACAAATGGAGTAAGACATCATGCCCAAATTCAGAAATGAATAGAAAGACGTTGAGAACCCCACACAATGAACACAATGATTGAAGTTCTGAGAAAAATCTAATCAGAAGTTACTGTTGAAAAGGTTGATAGCTTCCATACCTTTGCTCCTGCGATTGAGTCTTTTGCGGCCTTGCGTGACCCCAGGCACGAACCGTTCGTCTCGACCTTCGGCCGCCCCTGGCAGAGAGAAAAGGTGTAAGTTTTAACATCCTAAACGTGTATCCTTGGTTTCTCATATCTTCCAGTTGATGGTCAGCAGCGAGAAAGAATGGCTAGCCGTTAAATCTTGAACAGTTCTCCTTACACATCTCCTCCGATCTTGGTCAACTCGTTACTTACACTGCAGACTCTAACCTACAAAAGCTCGATCAAACGGATTGTTAAAAAATTTCGCGACTCTTCTCTAAACACTCAATATTCAAAATCTGGTCATCGCATCTCAATTTCCCCGGTATTGAAGATCTGACCAGCCTTGTACAATTCTAATGTAGCCCATTACAATCCCACGTCAAGTTTGAGATCGAATAAATATGAGAACTTGAAGTCCTCTGCCAAGTGAGACACTTTAAGTTTGTGCATTTCGCGTTGTGTGGTCTGACGGTGACTTTGTACAACTGTGATGAGATACTGGTGGACATCAGGTCGTAGGAGTCGCCTGTGATTTTTGTGGCAAAGGCAGAGCTAGATAGGACTCTCCTGAATTTGTGAGCACATTCCTACCTGGACATTCTGGATGTTACAGAGCAACTCCATGCCAACAGCATCACTTGCATTTTCCTGCAGGGAAGCAAACGGGTGCCGAGTTCGTTATCCACGAGGTCTCTTAACCCATAGTGTGCGCAACGTGGTCTCGTACTCAAGCCTGGTTGGAGCGAGGTACGGTCCAATATGATTGTAAAGCCCCATTTTGATGCATATTTCTACATAAATCAGGCGAACCATGCCTGCTGCTTATGAATCAGGCGAACTTCCTGGCCGGCGGTTCTGCAAGTGCAATCAGGTAATTTGGAACATAGAAGAATAAATTGAAGGTTATGGGTTACCTTCATCTCATCCTCTGGCAGACGGTGAAACCCATCGGATGGCATGCTTGATTCTGTTTCCGGCTTTTCTGTTTCCAGTCTGGAGTTGTTGACAAATTGTCAGAGGAAATTTGATCGTTGTGGACAGACTGTCGTGCACATTGGACAAAACATGTAGAGCTAGCATTCCTCTTTCAGCATGAAAAATCGCTGATCGACTATCGGAGGTAGTATCTTGCCTGATTATGTCTGTGCATGACTTTCCCCAGGGCATCAGAATCTGCAGCAGTCAGTCTGGGTTTCTTAGGCTCCGTCCCACCTTGGGGTTCAGATTCGGCCTTCCTCATTGTTTCTTGTTACAGGAGGAGAGAAAAGATCCAACAAACTGGATTCTGAAAGAGCAGAAAATGTGTGTTGGGATGAGACCCAGAGTAGAAGATCAAATGAACAAAATGCGGAGCGGAACGACCTCAGGAACACACAATGTTTGTTGAGAATTCATCATAAGTAGATTGCTGACAATTCAACGCCTCGAGCTCAGCTCAGCAAAGAGGCTCGGATTGGGACTGGATGGAATGTTACGGAGGAGCCTCAATTGGCACATTGGTGGTGCAAAGTCGCGCATTCTCAGATGCTGTCAGGCGTGCAAACTTATTGTCTTGCGTCATGTCTGAGTTATAGCGCTCTTCACTAAAACTGTAGCATCCAACATGGACAGATTCTTCTTCAGCAAATGGTCTGGAGGTAAGGTGACCAAAAAGTCAACGTCGATTTACGCTTACTACGACTCTGAACAAAGCATAACTCATATCTTGTGCACGGGCTTTTGCAATTTACAGTTTTTTCTTCCTGTTTGCCAATTGGCATCGTGACTAAAGTAGTCACCTCTTCCTCTAGAGGTTCGTTGAGGGTATTGAGATCAAGGGGAGAAATAGAGTAGAATATGGTCTATATTTCATATTATGTCCAAACACTAGAATGAATAATGTATTTTCTTACTATTTCAATTTGGGGTGGTACTTAAATTGAATAGTTCATAGAATGAATTTTTTTTTAATTATATATATGGGTTTGGTTTTTTTTTGTAATATTTTTTTTTTTCATTGTTCCTTTTGGTATATTGTTGAAAAATTATGGAGATTAAAATAAAAATTTATGAATATTTTTAGATTTTAAGGTTTTGATAGTTAGCATTTTTTTACATAAAGTGATGTGTTAGGGGGTTGTGGTTCTGCACGTGAGAGTAGATACATGATGGAATACTAGGTGTCTTTATCGTTCTCTTTATGCTACCTATAGTTTCACTTTTCCTCATGGGACCGCCAAAAGCGGTGCGAGATATATCATGTTTGGTGTGTCATCGTCTCTTTATCTCGCAATGGATAAAGACCCATGTGAGACATGAGTGGATCACGTGACACAAAGATTATGATTGGACCATTTGGGATGCACATGTGAGGAGTACGATCACATCAACATCGGTATTTGTCACTTCAAGAAACACGCATACTACATCAATTCCTTCGTTGATCATTCCAAGTATACCGATCTGGTTGTGGGAGTGGTTACCTTCCCATGCAAGTTCGATTCTACGGCTTTTTGAGATTAGATTTCCATGTCCACGTTTATTCCAGAGGCTCCCTCGTGCACTCCATGACGAGGCTAGATGTGTTTTTCGCTTACCTCTTGATCGGTTGGCACGCGATCCCATGGACGAGTTAGCATGATTTTTGTTTCTATTACTTCCGCGATGATGTCTACATTATATTAAAGGGGGACACTCTTGACATAAAGAGGTGGCATCAAGATTTTTGAAATTCCGAGCAGTGGATTGGGCTACATTGCAGGAAAAGTGTGTTAGTGTCACACAGATTAGGAGTCGGGTTCAATCACATGATACTTTTGATTCGGCATGATTGCGACGGTGTATGATCTTGGAAAAGGTCGGGAAGTATAGTAGGGCTGTAAGTGCCATTCATCCTTTGTCCATAGCTAGTGCTACTGAGGAGACAATTTCTTCTTTACGCCTTTTACATCCACCCATGGGCGAGGAGATACCATTAGAGGTCTGGAATATTAGCCAAAGTAACCTTTATGTCTTGATATATCATTATTTGTCCATTCTCTATGCATAGCCCCACGCTTATCCTCCGAAGGTTTGTCAGGTATGGTATATAAGCATCTTCGAAATTGCTTTCAAGCGGATAATCCCTCTAGTGGTTTCACGAAGTTGTTTCAGGTGGCTGCATCAGTTGCGAGAGTGGAGATTTCGTTGTCAATAAGTCAGTTTCTGGATGCTAGTCGGCTTCTCGCGATAGAGAAGTACACTAGGGCATCAGACCGATTGCTATTGGAGAGGTCTTATTGAGGGACATTCAAGTGTGTGACAGGAGATTTGGAAAGGAGATAGACATCTTTGCCAATTTTGTGTGGAGGGGTAGGCTTATTAGAAGATGGCACCTACGACATTCTTGGCTAGTTGGGCGCTTGTTACACCTTTGTTATCTTATCAATTTGTGATCGTAGATAGACATATCTTGGAGATATATGCGAGGGACGGAAACTCATGTTGTGCCTCCAGTGGTAGAGTATCTAGTATGTCGCAATAATACGTGTAAAGGAAATGATAGTCCAATCTCAACCATTTGATATATAATTCTCTAGGAAACAAATTTCATATATCACAATGTATGCTTCTATTGTGTAACCTGTGTGTAGCCTTACTAAGTCTTCCATCCATAGACTTTGGGGGAGATCATCTTGAATCCATTTGTCTCTATCTTTCATTGAGATTGAATCATGTCTCCTTATCAAATTCACAGCTTGCATAGAGTTGATTCCTCCCAATTGATTTTATCTTTCTCCATATGGTAATCTCAACCACATGTTTTGCCTTGATTTTGATTGTTCACAACTCAAGCTTTTTCCTACTCTTCACTCGCCCAATTTGGGAAAGACATAATCCCATTGTCACAACCAAAACACATCACCCATGTCCTTGAATCGCTTAATTTCTTCTAGGATTCACTCTAACGCTTCTACACTCCGGCGCTAGCCCCAATGAGTTGAACAAACCCAACAATAGCTTGTTTGCACCCTGTGGCTTTACTATTATTCTTCGTCATTGCCTTAATTTGACTGTATGCAACATCCAATGACTTTCCTATTTGATAGCCGACCACAAACACTTTGCTCCTTGCTATACTACTCGATTATGAACTCTCAAGATTTGCACTTGAATTGTCGCTCCTATCGTGCCCTAATTCTCCCCATCCTTGTGTGGTACTCAACCTCCTGACACTTGAAAGCACTATTTGACTTTGACAGTAATTCACATATTCTTTCTTGGAACATTCTTTTATTCAAACGAAAACTAAGTACAACTTTTAAAAAATAATAATTTAAATCATACTTAATCCACAAGTAAGCCTCTACGGTGTTCCGCATTAGTAACTTTGGACTCTTTTGTGCAACATTAGTGGCATGTAGGAATTACAAATGAGGGCATGTTTAGACATGCCCCAAACACCCATTGAGTCACTCTTCCTGCGGTTACCATGGACTAACCAAACATGTTTAGACATTAGAAAATCTAGATGTTACTATGTGGATCCGGAGTGGAGACTACATGGCAACAACCAATGTGTAACAATGATCCCATTTGGGTCTCAACTCTTCAGTTGATACTAGATTTTAGATGAGCGTCATCACTATAAAACAAGTACCCTCCCCTAGTACTTGGGCAACCTAGAAGTTTGCTGGTTCTTGTCCTTGAATCATGTGCAAACAACTCCATCCTAAAATGTAGCTCCTTCTTGTTCGTGGATCTTGTCTAAACGCATAAGTAATGAGACGGAACTAGGGAGTCTACCAAGTAGACTTCTGATGCACAATTGGATGGGGTTTCCCTCTCTGTCTGTCCACGTGTCCCACCAGTGCTTCAGGTGGGGAATACAAACTTGACAGACCTTTACAAGTGGCACGTTCCGCCCCGGCAACTCAGGTAGTCCTCCACTCAAATATCAACGATTGCGCTGATGGAGCGAGATGATGGTAGCTCGTCCAATGACTGAGAGGGACAGTCTCACACTGTAACAGGTCAGACAAATGTATCTCGTTCTGGCGTCCTGACCTCCTCGGACTGGCATAATCCATGGAAACAATCCGTTATTGTCCGTATCAAGCTCTGTGCATGGGAAGCATGAGCTTTTGGTGCTTGAGCTCGAATTGCACGTAAGAATTTGTCGACACTGCGAAGGCCTCGTTCCACAGGTAGGACTGTGAGGGACAGAGAAGGGACAATTATGGCTACCTCGGTGATGCATAGTCCTCAGCAATGGCTACAATTGTCTGGTGAGAATTCCGTTAGCAGACCTGCGGGGCTCAGAACTGGACTTCCGGCTCGCTGCTTTGGAAGACTGAGAGATGGAAGTTTGTGCACTAGCGGATCGAGGAGATTGCTTGGGGGAGCAGTGGTAAGTTCTCGTAGAACGAGGTTGGCTTGTAGTCCAGATGACGAAAAGCAGGATGTTGTTAGTTCAGAGAGCCGCGACGTTTTAAAGGAGAAAGTAAAACCGAATGTCCAGGAGAGTAAAGGTATGGTCGAGAAAATCGAAGAAGAGATGGGGCGCCAGTTTGGAGGCGTTCTTTGGTTTACCGTGCTTATTGTTTGCCTCGCTGTCTTCGGCGGAGCTTACGTTTATTACATTTTGACGTTCGCCAATTTCGACGACATTCCCATTCTCAGGGGTCCCGTAAGATGATAGTGAAACCTTACCGGACTGTAGGTTGGCCCATCTTCTTTACGGGACTGCCAGCTTATTCCACAGCTCTTGGGGCGTTCCATGGAGATCTGCAGTCGACTGCCATGTAATCCGTGAGAAGAAAGAGAATGTATTGACACCTCGCAAAAAATGTGCAGATTATGGGCCTAAGGCTGTAGATAGAAGCCTCTTCGGGCGGAATTGAGGGTTCATATCAGCATTTTGAGGTTCTGAACTGCTCCGTGTCCAAACGGATGGGCCATAGCCAAGTATTTAGCTCATTTCGGACTCTGATGACTTGTGAGAATATCTGGTGAATCCAAGTGTGCACGTTCTTCGGCCATAGTCTGGTAGAGTGTAACAGCTGTTACAGGAACGGAATAGTTTCCACCCTGCAATTGCAAGGTTTTGTTGACTGTAATTTATTTGTCTGGCTTGTCTTACATCAGGTCAATGTGTACATCTTCAGTGAAAGATGAACTGGTAAGTAATCATCCAGGTGACCACTTCTCTGAACCCGAGAAATGTCTTGCAATGTCCTAAAACATGTCATGATGGTCTCTGGCTATTTTTTTCCGCAGACAAGTGGGTACTGTTCTGTCTGAACCATTCAGAGGAATTATTGTGGAATGTTCCTTCTTCTACATTGTGTGATTATAATGCGCAGGCAAGTTTCCATCGGCAGGCGAAGGGCATCTATGAGCAGGACAACACACGCACTGAAAGCCCCCAGGATTGACACAAGGGAGTTGTCTTTCCGGTCATTTTGGACCAGAATGTTTTTATCCCCCGGCCTTTCGATTCTAATCGTTTGAAGTACTGTCGGTAGTAGACAAGTGAATTTGGAGTTCGGTATCGAAACTTTGGGAATTTCAGTCAGAACATGCCATGTATCACAAAGGAAATTGCATTCCAAGCTGACCAGTAAGATTCACTTGGTCGAACTACTCTGATAATTGAGCCTCAGCTGAGTGCCAACTCTCACAAATCTTAGCTGACAACGGCCATCCTCTGTTACTGGTGAGATCTGTGCCGATTGGATTCTGTTCATCAGCCTTCACGCATCATTCCGAAACATTCAGCATAGAAGCATCGCTATCCGCGGAACAAACACAGGCAGAACACTCGACATCGTAATCGACCCTTCCACTTTGTATTATTTTGACTGATAGTTAGAAGCACACACACGAGTCAGAATCGATGTCTGGAATGGCAAAGCCCGATCAGAATTGTATCCTTTTGCCTTAATGATGTTGGCTCTCTGTTCGTAAACGCATGCCTCTCGAACTCGGCTGCAATGTTCTAAGTTTCTTACATGTACCGATCCTGACTGTTGCCAGCCAAATGATAACAA
The DNA here is from genome assembly GCA_014180765.2 of Marchantia paleacea. NCBI lineage: Eukaryota > Viridiplantae > Streptophyta > Marchantiopsida > Marchantiales > Marchantiaceae > Marchantia > Marchantia paleacea. Next base: position 3,846,448 of record MUAA02000018.1, read on the forward strand.
ATGTAAGACCCTATCAGCTCTAAGAGCAAGGGAAACACTCATGCCACGAATCATTAGTCAAGTTACTCACTTGGAGCATTGTACTGAAGTTGGACAAAAGACGTTGGAAAATTTTGTGCTGTTCTCTATGACAAAGATGCTGCTTTGCATTTTTGTATCTCAAACAGACAAGATTATATGAATGCATCCAACCCGGACCATTCTCTGACAAAATCTCAACTCCCAATGATTGAGACAAAGAAAACAGTCGAGTACCTGTAGATTCACCAGATCTGACAACAAGTCATACATGGTGATGAGATGACCTACCGCGGTTATAAGGGTCCGCTTTGATTGCTTGCTAAATAGTGACTGGCGACAGTGAGCGCGAAGGTGAGGAAGCGCAAGACAGAACTGGGCATCGTCGTCCCTTAGCCGGAAAGATGATGACATCTCTATCTTTCAGATACGCGCTCAGTAAGAAACCGTGCAGATCGCCCTTGTTTATACCATACCGCGTGAGTCCAGCCTCTCCACCCTCACAGCTCGTTCGGTGCGTGTCTAGCTCAACCACAGGTTAGCATACACCACCCGCAACTTCTCATTCTCTATCGATGCATCACGCGATTTGGAGTTTCTAGGCTGAATTCATTGAAGAGTGGAGAGGAAGTAGGTCCGAAGACATGGAGTTGCTATTATCTCCCTGAGTCGTAGAGGTTACCGGTTGTTCATTGCTAATACGAGGATACAAAGTATCCTTGTATTAGCAAAGTTGCACAGAAACACTGTACAAGGTCTGGCAGCACAATAGCAAAAGTTGTCGAATTGATGAGGCTTTGTGTTCCGGAAGATCATCAAATTAGTACTCCTACTAGTGAGAGCGTATTAAGGTCCTTCGAGTTTTATCAAAAGCTCATGTGAAATCGTGCTCGGTTGAATGGGTCACTGCGGAGGCGCGCTTTACGCATCTTTCCCTGCTTCCGAAGCAAGTGTACGGTCGAAAGGCAGTGTGGAGGATCGAGGCTGTCAGATTCCCAGAGTCTAGAGAAAGTAAAGGATACTTCATAAGCGGAACGATTGCTTCGGTTTTAGAGTGTGGGATTCTTCAACGTCGTAACTCAGGTACTTGTCCATGTTGTTTGAAAAGGGAAGCCTTCCTACGAAGCGTTATTGGTGGACGTCGGAGGAACTTTGCTGGAAACATCTAAACCGGTCGCAAATATATATGCCGACCTTGGAGTAAAGTACGGTATATTTCATACCCTTTGGTCTCTGATTACTGCCGATGCTCTGTGACTGTTGCGTGGAGGCTTAGTCAGTAGAGATATGCTTCCTGACATTGGGAGCAAAGTCTTAATCCCTAGATGAGTAGCTGTGTGGAACAGGCTTGAAGAAATCGCCAGATGAAATCAAGACGGGCTTCAAGAAAGCATTCGCTGCACCGTGGCCCGAGCGACTGCGGTATGAGGTGCGACATCTTTTCGACCAACTGTTATCGATATTCTCAAACTTTAAGAGAGGAGTGAAGTTGATGGCTGCATCTCTTCGTACCCACTTCTGAAAATTATATATTCTGTTCTGATTATTCAATCGTTCATACTTGTTGAATTCAGGGAGATGGAAAGCCCTTCTGGAGATTCGCTGTCGCAACTGCAACTGGTTGCAGTGACGAAACCTACTTTGAAGAGTTGTACCAGGTGAGAATGAGATGGATAGTTGCAGCTTGGAAATAAATTTTACTCTCTGTTTCGACACTAAGCAGTGCATAATTAAATCCACTCGTAATTTTTTACTTACTCAACGCTCGTTCACGTCAATCTAATCTTGACCTGATTCCACTAAAACACTCCTGTACGCTTGTGTCTTACATTGTTCTTCTACTCTCTTGCTTGAGTCAGTAACCCGGCAGAAGTAGCTAGACATAGGCAGCACTCGTAACATAAGTGAGACCATAAATATCAGGTTTCAGAACGTCTAGCCCCAGTGATGAAAATTGGGTTCTCATGGACATAATAGAGTTAGACTATACCTGTTTATCAAGGACAGAAATCATGATCCGAAAAGAGTTCTCAGGGTGTTCGAAATTGGTAATTTCTGTTCAATTTCTCAATGCTTTGACTCGGTATCACGTGATGTCTCACTTATTTTGCGAGAACTACCTATGTCTAGTTCTGCTTGGTTAAGGACCCAAGAACGAGAAGAGCAATCTTAGACAAACCACCTTCGCCTCGCACTCAGGTTTTCATAGTCAAGTACCAAAGTTTTTAGTGTTGGTCGATTTGAAGATCTCATGTATGATTGTTTGAACATGTGGAGTAGGGAGCAATTTTCCTCTAAGTTTAAAGCTTCCAGCTCTGTTCATATATATTCTTCCGTATGTTGACTCGAGGGGAGAACCAGAAATCTAGTCAATTTGTTTAACTTCTGGAGAGTTAAGGACCGCAGCATATGGTACGACCTGCTGATGGTCTTAAACTTTCTGTGGTGATCTCACAATTCCATGGGATTCAGTATTTTGCAAGGGGGGAAGCATGGAAAGTCTCTGCTGGTGCTCAGGAAGCTTTGGCGCAGCTTCGTGATGCCGGAGGTAAGCACTTCCCTATCTGCAGGATTTGACAAAAGCCAGTTACAGATGGATGCGAGGACAGGAAAAGTTTGTGCCACAATGAACCGTGGATGATCTATATATTGCCAGTTCCTATACGGTTGATCTTGATTTGTTTCGTTTTGCTTCGCTTAGTGAAACTTGCAGTTGTCTCGAACTTCGACTCTCGTCTACGGCCAGTCCTACAAGATCTACAAGTTTATAGCTTGTAAGAGCTACTGAAATCATACGCCTTTTTCTTGCTTTGTCTTCTTGGAACTAAAACATATTTTCTTGATTGCTCGTGCTACATATTCCTTGAAGTTCCTACTCTTTATCACGGTATCGAATCAGTCTGAAAAAATTTTCTAGCAGGTTTTACATCGTTTTGTGGAGGTTTGCCTTAATCTGCCTTCCATCAGTCTTGTTTGGTATATTTTCCACAAGTAGCATATTGACGTCTTTCGTTATGTACGTGAACGAAAGGCTGGTAGAGGAATTTCAGATCGGGAATTAGCAGAGGTTTTGTTGGGATCGTATGTTCTCTGATAGTTGTGTTTGTTTGATGATTCAGATTTGATGCTATAATTGTCTCATCGGAGATCGGTTTTGAAAAACCTGCCCGACAAATTTTTGAAGCAGCTCTAAGTAATGTCTCTTGTAACGCTTCTTGAGCCTTGTGTTTCTTTCTAGAATTGTGAGATTGGTTGAGGTCTATTAGCTGTTGTCTCTCGTGTGTGTAAGGTTGTACTGCGTACTTGCCATTATGGGGAGCATAGCAGAGGTTTCCTTACGGAGTAGGATTCCAAAGCCAGTATAGCAAACTTAATGCGAACTTACTCTTTATGAGCTGATTGATCTTCATGTGGTTTTCTTCTTCTCTTCAGATGAGCTGAAAGTTGGTGCCGAACAAGCCGTTCATGTTGGGGACGATGCTACGGCAGATAAGGCTGGTGCCGAAGCCCTCGGGATAAAAGCCTGGTCAGTCCTCTAATTGATTTTTACCCTGCACGAATGTAACGGTGCTGAAGACTTTTGACTTGACTATCTGCAGTTCAGTTTCAGTATCTATGATGTGGTTGTATTATAAGTATGTGGTCAAAAAGCAGTGCATGTAAACTGCATATTTAGTCTCACTGATGATATTGTCAACTAGTAGTCATTTTATGTGGAAATGAGTTTAAACTTAAGGATTAGACTGAACTCGTGTGCAGGCTCTGGAAAAAGGATATAAAGTCTTTCCAGGAGGTAGCTGGACGGATTCTCAATGCAGATGCATATCCTGAAGGAACTTAGAGAATCTGTGCTTCTTGGAACGCGCATGTCTTGGAGTTGTGAAAGTCTTGTGGAAGGGGGAAGGACACAGTTGGAACGAAGTCACGAAAGGTTCAAACTACGGAGTATGGAACGGGGACAAATTACCACACAAACGGAGAAGTGGGTCAGAGACAGTATGATGGATGCTCAGAATAGTGAACATCGTCCTTCAACGTTGGCAATCCATCTCTCCCATAAAATGTGAGGCAGCACAGAGCTTGTAGGACTAAGAACATTGTGAATTGCTAGATGCTTTCTGGTTCTGGACACTCATTACGATCTCCCAGCTGGAGGTAGGATCTCATCTATAGAAAGTATTACCACATAAAGTGCCTGGGAAATTCGTTAACGTTGAGCTCCGAAACCCAGAGTTCCATGTGCAGATGGTGGCATGATGTGGTCTATGTCGGTTGATGTTGAAGATATGGATTGTAGCCAGTATGCGACAGTCTACACTACTTTAGATTCAAAAGACAAATAGTGGAGCTGGTTTTGCACGTACTGTTGCAGTGAGTACAGATTATTCGCTTGAGACTAGTCTTACGTTGTTGCTCTCGTCACATGATGTGGGTCCTCGTGGTATGGGATATTGCGACTTCAGGTTTCTTATACATCTTGCACAACAGTAACATGATATCAAGTTTCTTGACACCTTGTCCTCTTTCATTAAGAGCTAAAGGCGGTGTCCAGCTCGTGTAGTGTTATGTGGTTGTTCTCGATTACCCCTTCAGCCAACTCGGTTGATCCTCACAGATCCATGGCATTAAATTATAACGAATTTGCTTACTGTGACCAAGAATCTTGCATAATTTGACTTTTATATCCAGGAAAATCTTCACAGACACTAAGACACTCCCAGGCTTCTTGTCGCCTTCGAATCATCGGTTTCACAGGGGCATGTTACTTACTAGTGGTGTGAAGGTGCTCCGCTCCAGTGAGTCGACCTGGTGGTACTTTGTCCGAGTCCGAGTCCAAGCTTCTAGGTCCGTTCCACTTTCCACTGGGAGATCAGCCAAGTTGAGTGACGGACTTTCTGCCCGGATGCAGTCAAATGTCTGGTAAATTTTGCCGAATCAAAGGGTGGAAGCCTCTTGAATAACCGTCGCCGGGCATCCATGAAACATCAACCAGGCGTGGGAAACTACCAACCAACGGCCCCAACACACTCCAAAAAGTTGTGGTAAGGTCAGACCCATGACCATGACAAAGGCTGCCATGTCAACTAGTCTCAGTTGATTGTTACCATAAACAGAAATAACATGACGTTAACATAAACATAAAATGACGTTAGGCGTTTATGACACGGGTATGAGTTTTGATTTGCTAGATTTTACAGAGCCCTACCACATATGCCGGTAAAATTCGAGATGTTAAATTGGGAGTGCGTGACGATGTACAAGAAGTTAACGTTGGCAAGAAACTGTGAGTGTTAGAAACATGCCGAGGGGTGAGCTCCCGAGTTAAAGTTGCGGGGCAGAACTGTTACAAGCTTCATATGTTTCAGTAATATGTGTAGTATAAAAAAAAAAACAAAAAACAAAACTAAATTTTTATTATCTAAACTCTTGCATAAAAATTATTCAGAAAGTCATGTCAAAGCTAGGATATGAATCTTCAGAATTTTCTACATATCTCCAATACGTAGAAGGTAAATCTACAATTACATTGTCAAGATACAATATGTATCTTGTATATGCAATATTTGATCCGCTGACTGATGCACCATTATTTTTGTCATGAACCTGTGGACGAATCAAGACTTGACACGAAAGATGATAGGAAAGATCCAATTATGGTAAAAAATATCGCTCATATGCAAAAGCGTAGGTAGATAAGTCAAGTGGTCAAACAGATAGAGTAATACGAGAGAGGAAACTTCGAAACCCGGGGCTTTCGAAACTTCCGAAGATGAAAAGGTGTGGGAAAGATAAATTACTTACCACACACGTACGTGTATTGAAGTCCATTTGCTTACTGGGTTTCACTTAAAACATAGAACGGGTCTCCTTTTGCATGGTGTACCCTTCCTTGTTTCTGGGTCCCGACAGAAACGTTTCCGGTCGGTCATGAGAATACCAGATTTGCTGTGAATAAGTTACAGTACAATTGTATCATCTTCCAGACATGAAAGTAAGTGTCCAGGTTTGAGCTTCATGGATTGAGTCAGTCAGCACAAACGGGTATCTGGCAACCTGCATCGATTGAGCAGATGTTTTCTTTCTCTGAGTTTATTGGAAGTCGAGACTCGAGAGCTTCGGGATGGATCACAGAATGACAACACTCGGGAGACAAATTCATGATGATTGGCGAAAATATCACACGCACTTCCTCCGACACGTGGGGAAAATGCATAGTGACGCATAGTTATTGAAGTCAAACAAGCTTAAACCGGAAAAGCAGCGAAGTCTTTATAACCACAAACATGTGAGGTTTGCAACGGAAACTGGTGGAGAGTCTAACTGTACCTTTGGTAGGTCATTTCTCGAGCGATCTCCACTTAGTTCGTGCTTCCGGTGCTTTGCATCTTGAAAAGGAAGGTCCTCCGTCACGGCCCATAGCCCGTCAAGTCCTTCGTAGTTGCAAAGAAACAAAATCATGTTCCTTCTGCAAATTTTTTTCTGTCCTCAGAGATTCGAAGTGAGGGGAGCATGGTGCACATATCACATGTGAGCAATGAGTTTCTTGTTCGCCCATTTAAACACGGCGTATTTGGGACTATACTGTATCTGGGATGTAAGGATAAGATCTTCCCGGGCGGAGGTAGGGCAAAGACCGTGAATAGACCAGAGCTAGGGCTGGTGCAAGTTCTGTACTTGAAGAAAGAATGAGTAAGAAGTTGCAAGAAGAGTTTTTTTAAGAAGGTCCATGGATCTGGCGTAGAGATGGATGATACACGCCTGCATGCATCTACTCTTGCACTGTAGATTGTCCTCCAAGTGCCGATGTTGATCTTTGTCTGGCTGCCAACTTCAAGTCGTAGATAGTAGACTTAGGTAAGCTTGAAATCGATAGAAAGTGAGCTGAGGATAAGGGTGAGCAATACTGCCATGAATTTGTATTATCCCATGAAGCTTCCTCTGATTGTCAGAGAGGCCAGCCGGCTGCTCTGTCCACGAGGGCTGGTGATAGGTGGTGTTGTATCCAATGGAAATTTTGGAACTGAAGATGAAAAAATGAATGATTTATTCTTCCTGCTCACCAAACAACAACCTTCTTGGTCTCAACGAAATTCTTCTTCATCATGTCCATAGTCTTCTTTTTCTAGTTTTCTCGAATCTAAACCCTCGTTCAGAAAAGTTCCTCACTGTTCAGAAAGTGACGAAGCATTGTACGTCGCCCCGAAGAATAGGCTTATTGAAGAATTTTGTTAAGTCAAAGAATTACTTTCTTTGGTCTGCAGCCTCGTGATGTGAAGCAAACTGCGCTCACTACTGAAAAGACTTGGACTCCGGCCTTCTTGAAGAAAAGGAATGAACTCCTTCGACGAAAAAGGGCGGCCTGTGAAAATGGCGGGGTACATCACGAGGAGGAAAAGGCATACTGTACTGCGACAACTAGGCTTCCTAGATGTACACTTCCACACCGAAGCATCAACCTTTTATACTCGAGCACAAGTTATCTTCACACAGGGTGTCGAAAGTCAAGCAGAGATCAGTCAACAATGAGGGTAGAAAAGCGCACATATCCATGCCTCATTATGGTGGAGTGTTCTCGTCCGCCACTACAGTATGCATCTCCAAACATAGGCTGGAGGTAAGTGCGCTGGGTCCAGTCTATCTTCTCACCAGTCATGCATTTTCCTCCGAAATTGTCGATACCAACCAAGAAGGGGAAGCATATTAGTTTGCTAAGAGTCGCACTTTCAGATACGGAAGACACGTAGAGCTTCCATGGAAGGAGCATCCATCCTCAAACTTTTCAGTTCAATGATTAAAAGAGGTCGACCTCGGGGAATTTATAGGGTGGGTATATCAAAGAATGCTAGGAGACAGACAGACCAGAACGGAGGAAGATCGCCAAGCCAAGGCACCCAACTCCTTCCTTCACTTGGGACATGCAAGCAAGCGGGCGGGCGGGCGGGCGGGCGGGCGGGCAGCAGCCTGGGGCAGGGGGCAGGGGCGGGCGGGCACGGGCAGCTGCAGATGGCTCTCATGGTATTCGTTGTGTTGTTGTTGTTCGCCGGGAGGTTCTGAAACCGAGGACAATACTTGAAGAAAGGAGCGACCGTTGATCGGCTGGATCCGCTGACCGAAGACCGGCTGGGCCGCGCTGCCATTGTCTGGCTCCTCCGTCCCGAGGCGGAGCGGAAGGCAAGGGGGAGCTGTGCCATAGCCGGGGAGGGGAGGGAAGCAAGAGAGAGGAGCTCTCTCCTGCAGCAGCAGCAGCAGTAGCGGCTGTCTTTCATTCACATCACATCACACAGACCGGACCACTGGCGACGTAAGGGAAGGAAGGAAGGAAGGACGGAAAGGAGGGAGTGAGGGAAGGAAGGAAGGAAGGAAGGAGAGCGGAGGGGAGGGAAGCGGGGTCGGGGGGGAGAGGGCAGGGGAAGGGAAGGGAAGCGGAGGGCGAGAGGGAAGGGAACGAAAAAGGTTGGGTCATACGGGACAGCGGTATATCGCGAGCATTGGCCTGCTGGTGCGAAAGATCGATGCATCTCCGTCGGTCGATCGAGCAAGCTAGTAGAGCTAGAGAGGCGTAGCGGTGTGCCTTTGGTTTGGCAAGGATTGATGGATGCATTGTTGTAGTGGTGGTGGTGGTGGTGGCAGAGACGTTGTTCTGCGTTGTTGGTGTTCGTATTGAGTATTACAGTAGGAACGGGAAGATTGATATCTCAGCAGGAGGAGGAGGAGGAGGAGGTTGAAGAGGTCGTCGGGACAGAGAACGAGGAGGAGCTGAGGAGAGAAGGAGGAATGGTCGATGGAGGCCTGGAAGGGAAGGCGAGCGAGGTTGATTAGAGAGAGTGTGTGGGAGAGAAACGAGTGGAGTTTTTTGATTCGAAATGGTGGACGAGTCTGTGAATGGTGAATCGAGGAGAAATTGGCTTAAGGAAGGGGATACAGAAACAGGGATGGAGCGAGAGAGAACGGATAGGACTAGTGGAAGGAGTGCTCGAGGTTATGTGTCCGAGGACGAGTGGCTTTCGGTGGGTGTGGAGTTAGCGAGTCGGAGAGCAGGTGCGTCGGAGCGATTAGAGTGGGGAAGGAGACTTTTATCAGCACTAGAGAAAGCTAGGTAAAACGGATGCGGGAGATTAAACCTGCGCAGCGAATGGCAGATCTGGCCCGAAATGGACCGGTAGAACGCGACATTGAGCAGGTAAACGCGGCTTCTATTCCTCCATGTTTCTTAGGTTAAGACGTACCGACTGTTTACGGGAAATTAAGCTGGAATGAAATTCTATGTTGTCCGAGTCACAGCGACAAATTATCTCCTCTTTTGTGATCTTCTTAAGGAGTCCTCAAATCTAACAATATCTGGCAACCCGTTATTAGGAATAACTTCTAGCAATTGGTCTTCTGGAACCCGTCCCATGCCGCAGTACCTCGGCGATCACTTGTACGCATGTCAGCCACCGTGAATTAGGGTTTGATGCTGATCTTCTCACAGTGTAGGAGCATTCTGGTCGTGATCTTAGTATCTTCGACGTTTTCTGAGCAGCAGACCAGAAAAATGTGCTAACTTGGGCTTGACCATTCCTCTCGGATGTACCTACCCCGTGATTTTTACGTAATTAACCATCGTGGCTAGTATCTTCAAGTAAGTGCAGGATCTCCTTGCTAATCGTTTTCAGTTGCTCTTTATGTCTTGGATTTCGTGTTACCTTTGTGTCCTTAGTGTTATTTTCCTACCTGACCTTTTTTTTTAGCCGAGAATGTTGAGCCTAAAGTCCTCGTCAGTAATGCTTACTTGGAATCCTGTCTCAGACAAAACGGTCAGAGTTCTTTTCTCACTTGTGTTCGTGCCTCTCGCATTTCAGTGTCCTTTTTGAGTATATGAAATCTTTTCGAGGACATCGATCAGCTGCCTTTAATTTAGAGGATGCGGGTGAAACAGGAGATGCTTTAAGTCTGGAACTTCGAAGGACTATATTGCAAGTAGGAGGTGTGTAGTGCTTAGCTATTCTGGTCATGTTGTGTCCCAATGAGATAAGAGCTTGCTACAGGTTTGTTCGTCTAGTATATGAGGCTATGTCCAGGTTGAGTAGTTTGCATCGTAGGCCGTGAAATGGAGCACAGTTGGTCTCACCAAAAATATTCGTTAACTTCATTTTCTCTGTAAAAAGTCCCGGATGCTGTCGAACTTCCTTGTTGTTTCCTAATGTCGTACACTGAAAATTGGTGACGCGATGTTGATCTGTCGAAAGTATGTCGGCTGTTTCTCCATAAGATAAGGCTGCTTAATGTCGAGAAGCTTACTCGAATGTGGAATGATGTTGAAATGCGACTGAGTGCCTCATGAGGAGGGCTTCTTTACTCAAGTCCGTTGTTGCGGACTGGATATATGCGAGTTATAGGTTTCTTTCCACCTGTCTTATCAGCCGTTCACTGCTAGTGCTGCATTGCCGGTTGAGTTTATCTCCTCTATGATTCTGAAAGTCCCAACTACATGAATGCTTGCTTCTGTTTGGCAGAGCTTTAATTTCTGATTTCTATACAACGACTCAAGAGTTGGGGTATCAGTGATGGTGGTCTCCTGACAGTCTACTTTCGTTTGCTAGCTCGGTATTGAATTCTGAGGTATCTGTCTATCCGACATTCTTGGCGATTACTAGGAATTTCCTAGATGATTCCAGCTCTGGAGAGAAGTATACTAGAGTGAGCTATGGGCTCAATATAGGAGGCAATTTTGATTCAGGAGCACGTCTACCTCATCTCTGGACTCTTCTCACGCTCTCTCTGCAGCTTCTAGTGCATCACTTTCAATCAAACCTACTCAGTCTATGTGGAGCTATTTACAATTGTTAAGCAGGTGCTGAATATCTTTTAGCAGGACTTGTGAGAGGACCTTCCTCTCACACGCACGACGGGATGTTTTCGCCTTAGCCTCCTGTAGGTATTGCAGTTGTTCACACCGCCCAACAGTCTAGGTCAAGATTTAGCTAATCCTTGGACCGTTTTTGTCCATCTAGTGACCAGCTTGATGTATGTTGTTGGTTTTGCAGGCAATCACTGCACTTAAAAAGGGTGCTCAGCTGCTGAAGTACGGGCGCAGAGGGAAGCCTAAGTTTTGCCCATTTAGGCTTTCAAACGTAAGTAGGACGTTCTTGTCGTGTTTTCTCTAGGTTTGAAGCTGCATGCATAAGTTACGATGAGTTTACAAACAGGCTGTCTGGGTCTTACATTTCACTCTAGAAGCCGTGACTTCGTTATCAAAGCCTTTGCTTACATTGTTGACATTAAGGATACCTCACTAATTCATGGCCCTCTTATAATTATGTTGTCGGACCTGATGGAGTCGACTACATTGCTTTTGATTAGTTCTCGACTTCGAGTACCCAACGTGCTCTTACACGTTGGGTACCTGCTTAGGATTGTTTCCATGTGTTTTGTCACTCAAACAATTTGTACGTGGCGCTCAGGATGAAGGAGCTCTTATCTGGTACTCTGGGAAGGAAGAGAAACAACTTAGATTGAGCACTGTTGCTCGAATCGTTCCTGGTCAGCGAACTGTAAGTATACGCCTTGAGCTCTGACTATTTCCCGAGTCTAGCCGAGTTCGTGTGAAGCTAGCATGTTAGTTCTCACACAGAACTTCATTCCATCTTCCAACCGGATACATTTTTGTAAGCCTGCAGTGTCAAGGCTTGTATAATAATCTATTTGTTTACAAATTCGTCGGTCCTATGAGTTTGTCTCTTTCAGAAGTGGTTTATCTCTTGTCGCCTGATCTCATTGCGTTGTATCTCTGGTATGTTTATATGCTTACCTTGACTTGTAGTCGTAAGGAGCATAGCTTTGACACCTTTTGTTCATTACGCAACTATGCGAGGCGGTTTACACGTAAACAATTGCCTCAGCAGGTCCTTTCGCCGTTCTTATCCATCCACTAGTTGTTGTGTTGATCTTGTCAAAGATTTGACTACGGCAAACTGCATCTGTTACGTATACTTTTTCCTCTGGGCAAACCTCTCTATCCAAGTCACTGTCATCTGTGAGGCTCATGGATGTTAGATTCGACTATGCTTAATTTGCACTTTCGGCTTTTACCAGGCAATATTTCAGCGGTATCCTCGTCCAGAGAAGGAGTATCAATCTTTTTCCTTGATCTATGGAGAGCGCTCCCTCGATCTGGTACGGTCGGTTGTGCCTTCTTTCCCTTGAAGAATATTGCAGCTTTTTGCAATTTGCTCTGCTTTAACACCGCCCAGTCAGGTGGGGGCGGGGTATATGGTATTCAGCCATGACAGGCAAATAGAGCTTACTTCACACCGGCGATTTATCTGTTTTTTCAATATTTTATTGTTTTATTTGGAAATATTGAATTGTCTACTAGATTTGAACAGCGATGCCACTTGGCACTAGGGGTAATTATAAACGTAAGGATGCGTTGATAATCTCAACCTTGCTTATCCCCACAGATCTGCAAGGACAAAGATGAAGCAGAAGTTTGGATTCTGGGCCTCAAGGCACTTGTTACAGCGGGTGTCCAGCAACGGAGGCCGAGGGCTGACAACAGAACTGACATACCTTCTGACACAACGAGTCCCATATCTCGTACGCGGATAAGCTCGCCCTTAACATCACCTTTCAGCAGTGGGGAGAGCTTGCACCAGGTTTGTTTATCCCCGTCCATGATTAATTTGTTAATCGAGTCACGTGAATGTACTTTGCTTGTTGCTATGAACTGTTTATATGCTGGAGATTGTTAGGCTGTTGTACCTGATTTGACGACATATGTTAGTAGGTTGTGAGAATTTCTTTAACTTGTAAATTTTATTGTCGATATGCTGCCCAGGATTTTTTTGCTCATGGGTTTGTCCTTTTCTGCCTTATTCGCTAACTCTTTGTCACGTCTAACAAAGCTAGTGTGAATGATACAGGATCATAGTGGAGATACTTTCAGAGTACTTAGTCCCTTTGGTAGTCCCCCACGTTATGAAAAATCCCTGGAGAAGTCTTTCTCAGCTGGGGCTTTAGTAGTGGGAGATTCCAAAAATTACTTCGACAGTGGCTCTCTTGGAGGTTCAATGCATTCTGCAGGTTCTGACTTGAGCTCAGATAATCTGATGAATATGAAAGGTGGTGGTCCCCCCATCGATGCATTTAGGGTGAGTATGTCGAGTGCTGTTAGTTCATCAAGTCAAGGATCAGGACAAGAAGAAAATGAGGCATTAGGTGACGTCTTCATGTGGGGAGAGGGCATGGGAGATGGGTTTCTCGGGGGCGGTGTACAAAAACTATCGAGCGCGTCAGGTGGGAAGATGGATGCACTCCTGCCCAAAGCTCTCGAATCAGCAGTTGTGCTGGATGTGCAAAATATTGCCTGCGGAGGAAGACATGCCGCCCTGGTGACCAAACAGGGTGAGGTGTTCAGCTGGGGAGAAGAGTCAGGAGGCAGGCTTGGTCATGGGGTTGACTGTGATGTGCCACACCCTAAGCTTGTCGAAGCCCTTGCCACAATTAACACTGAATTTGTATCCTGTGGAGAGTACCACTCTTGTGCAGTTAGCCTTGCTGGAGACCTGTACACATGGGGCGACGGCACGCACAACTTTGGACTTCTCGGTCACGGGAATGATATCAGTCACTGGATGCCCAAGCGGGTCAACGGCTTGTTAGAAGGAATTCGCGTGTCGTCGATAGCTTGCGGTCCTTGGCACACTGCTCTTGTCACTTCGGCAGGACAGCTTTTCACCTTTGGAGATGGAACATTTGGCGTTCTCGGTCACAACGACACCAAAAGTGCATACTCCCCTCGTGAAGTTGAATCTTTGAAAGGTTTGAAAACTGTTCGAGCTGCTTGTGGGGTGTGGCATACAGCAGCGGTCGTGGAAGTCATGGTGGGCTATTCTAGTGCAAGCAGTTGTTCATCAGGAAAGCTTTTCACTTGGGGGGATGGAGACAAGGGAAGATTGGGGCATGGGGATAAAGAGCAAAGGCTCGTACCCACTTGTGTGGCCGCGTTGGTTGACTACAATTTCAAGCAAGTTGCGTGTGGTCACAGTCTCACTGTCGCATTGACAACAATGGGCCAGGTTTTTACTATGGGAAGCAGAGACTACGGACAACTTGGGGATCCTGAGGCAGATGGGAAGATTCCTGGCATGGTCGAGGGGAAGCTTTATGAGGTTTTTGTTGAAGAGATATCATGCGGCTCCCACCATGTTGCTGTCATGACTCACAAGACTGAAGTTTACACTTGGGGCAAAGGAGCCCATGGTAGATTGGGACATGGGGATGAACGCGATAGACTAGTTCCTACTCTGGTAGAGGCGCTGAAAGATAAGCAGGTGAAGAATATTGCTTGCGGGTCCAGCTTCACCGCTGCCATCTGTTTACACAAATGGGTTTCTGGTGCAGATCAGTCTGTGTGTTCTGGATGTAAGCAGCCCTTTGGGTTTACACGGAAGCGACACAATTGTTACAACTGTGGCCTAGTGTATTGTCATTCATGCAGTTCCAAGAAAGCTCTCAGGGCCTCACTTGCCCCAAGTCATAGCAAACCTTACCGCGTTTGTGATCCATGTCACTCTAAATTGAAGAAGGCAGCTGAGGCTGGACCCAGTACACCTGCAGTGCTAGCGAAACGAGCGACCTTGAAGACTATGAGATCAATCGATAAAGATAAGTCAGAGAAAGCAGAGAAATCTACTAAACCAGGGTTATCGTCCAAACCTCCTGTAGAGCAGCCTAAGGCTATGGAGGGCGGGAAAATGCCCCCCCGACGTCCCAAGAAGTCAGACGTGTCCTCGAGCCGCGTTTCACCTGCACCAAATGGGATGATGCCTTGGGGAAGTGTGAATGTGCCTCCTACTTTCAACTCTGGGTTTTTCCAGCCGAAGATTATTGCACTAGCCACCAGTCTTTCCGTACCGCAATCTAGGAATCTTTCCAGAGCTGTCTCACCTCTTTCAAGGAGGTCTAGTCCTCCGCGCTCAACCACACCAACTCCAACTATAACGGGTCTGACTATCCCAAAAACGGTGGTTGATGACCTCAAGAAGACAAATGAAGCGTTGAGTGAGGAAGTTCTGAAGCTTCGGGCACAGGTAGGCTCCTCATTACAACTTTGCGCGATAGTTGTAGTTAAGGATGACAGTGAAGCATTTATTTAAAAAGATTTAACGGAAGGTTACGCTACACTTACAGCTATTTGAATGCCAATTGCCCACTAAACAGACGATGTGTAAAGCTCCGTGGTTCATAGCAAGGGCTAATGTCACGTGAAGACCAAATGCCTTTCTTGGTTATCAGTTGCTCAAAGCAGTAATATTATTTGTGCTGAAGTACTCCCCCAGTGCCTCACAGCTTGCGCTGAAGTGACCAACTCTGCATGCACATGATCTCAATGTCGTTTACGCAGGTGGAGAATTTCACCCGTCGGTGCCAAAATCAAGAAAAAGAGTTGCAGCGATATATGCAACAGGTTCGAGAGGCCAACGCAATAGCTGGGGAAGAGACAGCAAAGTCCCGAGCAGCCAAAGAAGTTATTAAGTCTCTTACTGCACAGGTTTGTTCATGTTAACACTGCGACTTTTGCATCTGGAGAAACTCAACTGTGAGATCAGATCTGCAAATATGTACTCTTGTTTTATGCCGACGGAAACGAGTCTTTTATAGTTTTGTCTTAAGAAAATTGTGAATGTCGGATTTTACCTTCTTCCATTCTGGATAGATTAATTGGTCATATCCGGCGCTTTTCCTCTGCTCGTAATATATATGTACATTGTCTTAATGTACATATATGTTACTTATATGTCTTAGTGTCTGATCAAGAGTTTTCCTTTGCAGCTTAGAGATCTGGCTGAAAGATTACCTCCTGGATCCATTCGTAGACCTGGAGCCGTAACTGTTCGACATGACATTCCAAATGGGACACATCCCCCAGCTGTACCTGATCAGTTGGTCCAGTCGGAAGTGGAAGGCACTCAGAACCACATAAAAAAGTATCACATCACTCCTACAAGTCCGAGTTTGAGAGATGGAGATATGAATGGTGGGACTAGCCCACATTCCAGTTCAAGCCCGCGCTCAACCGTACAGGCTAGCCCTCGTTCTCTTGATGGATCAGGCTCACAGGGGAGTCGACGCCAAATCGCCCTTAGACCTTCGGAAAGTGATATCAACGGCTTGGACCTTGGACAACGAAATGAAGATTCGGGGAGGGCCATTATCTCTGCACCTACAGAAAATGGAAGAGAAGAAAGAGCGGAGACAGAGTGGGTCGAGCAGGATGAGCCTGGAGTTTACATCACGCTTACAGCCTTGCCCGGGGGTGGCAAAGATCTGAAGCGTGTGAGGTTCAGGTATGGATGCCAGTTATTTCTTTAACATTAGACTTCTCTGTTTATGCCCGTTAAGAGTGTGTGATTGGACATTTCATGCACCTCAATAGAGGCAGAAGCCCTTAGAGCCGGTAATTTCAAGCTTTGTAACAAGTTTGAAGCTCCGAGTTCAGATTTTGAATCTGGAACCAGATTCAAATTTTTTAGTTTTTACTAATATCTCATCTTCTAAGATCTAACGTGATGATCTGTTTTGGATATTTAACTTACACGCTGCATCTGTGGTAAAGCTGTACGGGTTGTCTCATGGCCTCGTTCTAGTTCTTGTGTTGTCTTTGTTCTTTAAAAAGACCTGGTGGTTACACTCCAAGACTAGTGTAGTTGTCTGTCTGCCCTCATGGGCAAAATGATGCCCATGGCAATGTGTGGAGTTGGTTGTTTGGAAGCGTCTGATTGTCGGTGTACTATGTCTCAAGAATTCCTTTGGGTGTTGCAGTCGAAAACGATTCAGTGAACGGCAGGCAGAGCTGTGGTGGGCAGAAAATCGTCAAAGAGTGCACGAGCAATATAACGTACGAGGGATGGACCGACCAAATGCAGGCATGAATCCCCCATCAAGGCCTGAGGAGGAGGAAAGGATAGACCTCACTCACCAGAATCCTCTCCATTAGAGGTTAAAGAGGAGAATGGACTTGGAAATTGGAAACCTCTAGTATCTTGTTAGTTGGAAGGAGATAAGATATTCCTTTTAACCTGTTGTTCATACCCTTTGTAGAATGAGCTCTCCAAAATATCCAAGAAGGGTGAGGTAGTCTCTGCAGTTTTTCCCCAAATATTAGCACATGTTGGGTCCTTAGATGTGGTAACACATTGTTGCCCTTTTATGCCTGTTTAATAGTCATAATGCAGTCTTTTGCGCGCTGCAGAGTATGCTAGATGGACACGGCATCTCTACAGTATTTTGTTCATGCTTGAGGGACTGAGCGAATGATACATTGTACATGTCCGAGGAGACCCAGAGGGTTGGGATTAATGGAAGCATAGGTCTGAGTGAGCAACAGATCTGGCCAATAGGCTGCTGATAGGTCAGGGACTGGCCGCATGAACGGAGGGGTGAGGATGGGACCACTGATGACCAAAAATCCTCCAATCTACACAGGAAGTGATCATGGTGATGACACACCATCTTTGGAGTTGGTTAAAGTCGTCAAGAGAGGACTTGCTGTGTGCTTTGGCCTCTGCATGGGTTGTGCTACGAAGAAAAGAGGATGGTTCGAGGATCTGTGGTCTTCAGCCTTAGGCCCAGAGCTACCCTTATTGCCCCCTTCAAAAAAATTTGTCATATCTGGCTCATAATCGGCGTAAGCAGTTTGACCGTGGTCACCAGCAAAGCCAACAGACTTTAAATCTTTAGTCTGAAACTTAGGTCTGCTATATGCAAGACAGTTGGGACGCATGCCCGAGTCCTCCCATCGTCAGCATGATGTCAGCTCTACAGCTGCTTGCTGGTTATTGCACTTGTTTGGTGCGTTCATTAGAGTCTGTAGCTGTGTAAATTATATTTCAGTCTCAATCAAACATGAAGCTCACCCAGTGAGTCCCGGTGACATTAGTTGGGTTTTTTGATCTTTAATAATTATGAAATCATGTCAGTATGCAGCTCACAGTGAGTTAGCATCGATCTTCCTACGCTTCTATATATTGCTCGGATATGATATAATTGCATCAAACATGTGAATGTCTCTATGATGAAAGTAAAGTTCTCCCAAGAGATTGGTTAATGTTCATTCGGTGGGTAATGTGGATTCTTTTCACTTTCGGCATCAGCTGTCTGCTTAACTGCGTAAGCTCCAGAAAACTCTTGCATCCCTTGTGTTTTTATGTACTTTGTGGTGAAGTTTCTTGTCCACCCACCTAATTCTAGGTGTTATCTGGCAAGCCGTGATCGTGAACATTTTTTTTTAGTTACAGTAAGGTGCCCCTCTGGGCTTAGCTGTTTGTGGGTGTTTTTTTTCTGTCATCCAGGTTAATTATGGTACAACGGAATCTGTGTAGCAGCTTGGCATCATAGCCGAAGGTGTGACGATTTGTCGCTTTCGTCAATATTTCGCAATCTTTGCAACGTGTAAGCTTTCAGCTTAAACGTTTCGGAAGTATTATTACAAAATCTGAACGCATGAACACGGTATTGAAAGTTTAGTTTCGTCTAGAGGCAGTACGAGATGTGCGGGATATATTAGTGAAGACGGGATTGTTGGGTTTCAACAGATATGCGATGGAGAAGCATGAATTTACCCATTGTGGGATTATAGTTGTGCATACGTATATAATGGAACACCAGGTTGTTAGCTTGACATAGCAGTGTGAAGCTGTTGGACTTATTGGGCTTCGAATTTTCGAAATGTCAACATGAAAGTCATGAAGTGGCACCATGTTCGATCTGTCTGCACTGTCTGCGGCCGTGACGTCATAGTTTACCTTCACACTGAGTTATATTCAATGCATCTTGTTCACTTGTCAGACTCCTTGTAGAACACGGAGCTTTTGGACAACAATCAGTTCCGAAACCCACTGGCTCTACACAACTCTTTACATGGTTTCGCTTTATACAGCTGCAGAAGTTGCTGTGGATTCCGGTCTTCGTCTTTGCTAGGTGGCTTTGAGATTGTCACTCTAGATGTCGAATTTGTGTACCTTTCGAGAATGTTGGAACCTTTTGGGACCTGTGTCTCATACCACAGCGTACTTTCATGGAGATGTCCAAGGAGACGGACGGTGGGCGTTACATCTACTTTCATGCCGCTTGGCACAGTTTAGAAAGACGTGAATTTTGCAGTGATATCTGTACAGCACAGTATGTGGTATTGTCTTGTGGTTTCCTCCAGTAAAAGTCAGTACAACATTTTGTTTTGACATTGCCCCTAAGTGGAGACGCATGTCTCTCGTACGGTAGATGAACAGTTGACCATCAATCAACCATGTGATCCGACGATTTGTGAAAACAGGCCATGACTAGACTCTGCTCTAGGTTCTACGCACCAGATGCCTCAAACATAATAAATCAGCGACCAATACAGTATGTCATTGGATTGGATGGCTATGCACGTAATCCATGTTCAAGGCTTGGAGCCTTACGCGCGAACAAATGTTTGAAAAGTCTATTTGGATAGCACGTATCATCTTGAATAATAACCCGGTGTACCCGAAGTAGCACATAGTCTTGCATTTTTCCTACTACTGTGGTGAGTCGTCAGTATCAAATTCCCTGGGTTTATGCTATTATGAAGCAACGATATATTCAAGGAATAAATGTTAAACATGTTTCAAGAACATCCCGTGGTTGTGTAAACAAAAAGGTCACGAACTTACGGACGAGGTTCACTTGGGGCAATGTTTTTAGCCTCTGACATTATTCCTAATAACAGACAACTTTAACTTGTTAAAAAAAAATTTGGCATACACCTTATGGATATTAACATGTGTACGATGCCTGCACTCTGCAATAGGTCAGCCTTCAACACGGCAGGAACTGGGTGTAGCGTTTCTGGTCGGTAATTATCCCCAGTAGTCAGATTAGTGATCTGTGGTGCTCAAAAATCATTTCCTAATCGGTGAGCACGTCAAAATCTGCAAGTTTCTCGGCTGAAATCATCAGGAGTCAGAGTGAATGTTCCCTTCTGCTCTCTGAATCAGTCAATTCCATGCACTTCTGTACTGAATCTTTCCATGCCAGGTACAACCTTGCCACAGCAGCCGAGAGAGAGCAATAGAGAGAGAGAGAGAGAGGTCCCAAATTGTCGAAGCTCCGAGCCTTGAAGTCGGGTCTGAGAAGAGATGTGGTTGCCAGTAAATCTCAGTGTCCCACTATCCGGATTTGGTCCATGCGCCCTCTGGCAGACTTCTGCTGCAAATATTCCTTCTCGCTGTGGAACCCACAGATTTGCGTTGTCCATTAGTGAATCAAGGCTCTTGCCATCCTTTTCTTCAACATACATACAGTGCTCGCCAGAATGTGTCTCACAACTCTTCCTCAGAGCAGCGGGTCTTAATGACGAGCCGCCGCCTTTTTAGCTACAACTGAAATCACTGGACCTACTGTCGCCCTCCGTCCTCGCCTCCCCTCCAAAGTGCTCTGCGTCTGCTCAAATTCTCAATCCTTGTGCCTTGCGCCTTGTGACAGGGCTCCATCACCCCAACGTCTTTTGCTGCATCGAGGAGGAGCGCGAGCGTTTGAGGAATTGATGAATGCAGGGCGCACTTGTCACCATTATTTATCTTTGTTAAGCCTGCACTCGACTCTCTATAATCGATCGAGCAAGTAACAAGCAAGCAAGCAAGCGATGCCTTGCAGTCGGGCCGATGGAGCATTGGTGCTTTACTGTACCCCAACTTTCTCGTCCTGCATGCTCTCATGGTACGTAAGCCTCCGCTTCCTAGGAAACGAAGCCCAGAGGGAGGTACGACCTGCGACAACGAAAAGCTGACGAGTGAGCAGGCATTGCACAGAACACAACAGTAGCACCAGCAGTATCTCAAGCCCAAGCCCAAGCCCGACTGCCAACCCAACCCCTCCCCTTCCCGCACAAACAAGCCCGGAACAGGAGCTTGGGGAACTGGCTGGGCTTGGGTGGCCGGCTGTGACTGGCTGGGCTTACCTCTCCATTAATGCGAGGCTTGTAAGGCTGACTTACGCCCACCAACAGAACAAAACCTTGAATCAGATGACGTGCGTCCATCGCCTCGCGAATGATCTGCCTCTGCCTTCCGTGCCGTGCCTTGCCTGATCTGATCTGATCTGGCCTGGCCTGGCCTGGCCTGGCATGTCTTTTCCTCCGACCGAACATTCCCACCAGCCAGCCAGCCAGCCAGCCAGCCAAACTAGCCAGCCTTGCACCTCGTCGACCTCCGTGTTCGTTGAGAGTCTGGAGACATTCTCCTTGCCCCTTAATTTTGTTGAACTGAACTTCACATTGGCAACTTGTCTTGTTGCAATGTACTCCCGCTGTTGGAGTCTGGACCCGAAGTCCCAGACCCTGAACTTTGTTTGGAGTCAAAAGCACGAGTGTTAGGCACAACAGAAGGGACAGGAGGCCAGTGCAGTATTGTACATGGGTTTTGCAGAAACATGGAAGATTACGCGAGCTTCGGATTAGGCACAACAGAAGGAGAGTACGACGCTGATAGCTATGGGAGCAGATGTGCTGAAACACCAAATCATCAGATC
This sequence comes from Marchantia paleacea, assembly GCA_014180765.2. NCBI lineage: Eukaryota > Viridiplantae > Streptophyta > Marchantiopsida > Marchantiales > Marchantiaceae > Marchantia > Marchantia paleacea. Next base: position 3,868,000 of record MUAA02000018.1, read on the forward strand.
AGCTTCCAGCAGCAAATAGTAGCCCTGTTGGAGTCAAGTTGTTGATCTACAACACGGTTTGGAGCTATGTTTGACTAAAGAGATTATCCCAGGAACGATTGATCAACATAACCGCAAGCCCAATAAGAATCCTCTGTTCCGTAGTGTCTTTGAAGCCTTTTTCAATATCGTAGAAGTAGGGAGTTTCTGACATGAAGAAAAAAAATTGGTCGGGTCTGATGGTCAAAAGTATGTGATGCCTCTAGAATCTCAGAGCTCAGGCTTTCTTCTTCTTCTTTTTTTCTTTCTTTTTGAGAAGTAATGCACATTTTGGTTGGTGCACACCCTTCTCTCCACTACAAAGCTCATGCTCAAGCGAAAATCGAACTTCGCTCGATCACGCATCCTTGTTGGCCTACTTTCGTCTGATTCCACTTTGGCTGTGGTCAGCAAGGGCCTTACTAGGTAGAGGTCAGATGGAGTAGGACAAAAATATAGGCCCTCGGTCCTCGCGGCACAGGGTCAAAGTTTGGAAACAGGCTGATGTTTTCCCTCTCGACTTTGGTTCCTCCAGGACCACTTTTACCTCTCTTGAAGGCTAAAGGGCTACAGTTTTGTTCTCGTTCTCGATTCTGTTGGATTTTATATTCGAGGTTCCACTCCTCTTCATCAGTACAGAATTTTAAACAAATCTTTCGACTGACTGAAAACAATTGAAAACATATATCTATCCATTTATTTAAATAAGCACATTTTTTTGTCGATCTTTCATATAAAAGTGGCAGATTTCAAACTCTTCTGATATATAGTGGCATAGCTCTGACTCTCTGAAACTATCATTCTCTCTACAGACGGCTATCAAAAGGATAATGTTATTCTTCGAACATTTAAGAACATAGTACCCAAAGTCATGTGTTTGCTGGACGATTCCGAGTTTCGAAGTCTGAGGATGAAGTAGTTTGTACAGTAATCTTGAGAGTGATGTTACAACACGGTACTTGATACCTCGATTCTTGGGACAGTTTAAATCCAAGTACTTGTTTTGTATATATGATGAAGCAGTACTTTAAGCATGATTAACTGGTCGCGCAGTTTGTAATAATTGGTTGGTTTATGATCGTCAAACTCAAGTAGGTTCTATTGAGAACAAACCATATATAACGCCTATTCCTTAATCTTGCTGGTATTGGGATTAGAAAACCTTCGTTTTATATCTGTACTAATAAATTTATGACAGTCTTATTTTAAGTGTTTAATGGACTGGTAATTCATTCCAACTACTGTGCTTTAGTCTCGTGTAATCACTACTAACATCATAGTTTAAGAGGGCGTTCATGATCTCACACACATACTGAGAGGATTAATTCAAAGCGTGTACGGTATTCTTGACTTGGAAGGTAGAGCCGACCATGACTTGCTCTAATCCACCTACAGGAGTATAAAATTAAACCGGTAGATAAATATTCTCATAATGGAGAAACGTGTTTACAGTCGGTGCACAATACAGTCAGACAGCTGCCCATTTATGTTATCAAAAGAATGTTGTGTTTAAGTTCCGACGACTGTCAGAGCTTCCTTTACGTGTGTAGTAGTCACGTTTTGAAGAAAGTTGCTAAAAGTATTCTCGAGCCACCGTGGTTACATCCCTTCGGAGATATTTTATGTTTGATGTGTGCTGTTAGTATCCGTAGTACATGCATTCCATCTTAGAAGAGCAACTTTGGCCGTGCTGCTTCACCAACATCGCAAATATTCCCATACAAATACTTCGAATGATCCGAGCATTTTGCTGGATCTGCGGTGAATGAATCGTATCTTGCACTCCTGACCTAACTCTCCAGTACATGCCCAAGCCGTCCAGAATGTACGTTTTGAAGTTTGTGTCAATGATTTTATCCGCCCATTGTAAAGCTTTGCTCGCACTTATGACTTGGCCGATCGAAATAGAAATATGGTCTCAGATTATTTTGTACAAGGACGGCACGCCTTTTCAGCCCATCCTCGAGATGTTCTCTTTTCTGAAGAGTTCAAAGCGTAGACGTATGCTGGCCAGTCTTCGCCCGAGACTTGTGTGATGTATTCATACGTCTGCTTGGGGTCATGATAATATCTTCTGAGATGAAGTCCTGCGAGTGGCTTTTGATGGAAAATCATTTATATTGAAAAAGTGCAACCTGTGGTCGAGTGGTTGCAGAAAACAGAGCTTCAGACTTTGCTTCTCCTTCATGAGGATTTGAATGGGTTTTAATGTTTTTCTTGAAGCAGGTACTCGGAGCCATTACATGCATGACACGATCGAACAGTCAAATGGTCTTTTGTTTTATGTTGGGGGAGCGGGGGTCTGTACGAGTTCGAATTTCGAATTCGAAATCAGTCGTGCTCCGTTTCTTATTCGTTCCAAGCACGTCCCAAAGTCACGCAAAGTCTTAAAAGAATGAATGCCTTTCTTCCAGGGCATGATTCAACTTTCAACTTTAACGGTTTGGAGCACGAATTACTGCTTTTAATAGGTTCCAGAAATGATTGGCTGCTGGGCAAAGTCAAGTGATCACTGATGTAGAGAGATTGAGAAAAAGAGAGAGAGAGAAGTTGTGTTCTCGTCGAAGTCAATGCTTTGTTTTTCCTCGACCGCTGGGATTTCGTTTACTCTGCTTATCAAGATTTTCCGTTTTCAAATATTTTTCCTTTTCTTAATTCCAGTTGAAAATCTGCCTCGTAATTTTTTCCACTGGCTGCCATTTCAATGGCCAGCTTTAGTGTGAGTACAGGACAGTCCAGTCCAGTCCCACCAAGTACCAAAAGTGGCAACTCTGGCCTGGCTTGACATGAACCGCAAGAAGGGAGAAAGTGATGCAACACTTTCTGCTAGATTCACTTATTTGTCTTCGGTACATCCAACTGCAGTTGTTGTGGTTCGTTAGTCTCGTGCTTGGACATGTCCGTCGCCATGCTCTTGTATTGGGCATACAAGAGCATTACCACCCGACAACTTCACATGGAAAAGCCAAGTGTGGATGGATACATATCCACCCTAAACCTCAACACACTCCTCATCATCGTCATCCTTTGTCACAAAACAGCTCCCTCCCCTGTCCTGCTACGGCCTCAAGACGTTCGAGCTTCTCATAGCCTCCCTGCCCAGTTGCAGCCCGCTCGCTCGATCAATCAAATGTTCAACTGTCTAGCTTAGGCTAATGGCTAATGGCCATGGTCGGAAGGAAGAACACGAAGGAATGTCAACAGATCTGCCAATGAAGATAAAGACCGACTTTTTCCAACCCAAAAGTGGCAACCATATCAAACCAGATCGAGTGACAACCATACAGCCCCTCTAACAACGCGGTTCTGAATCTTCTGATCATCAGCCTTATCGCTCTACCACCGTAGTAATGCAGTGCAAGCCGAGAATTGAAGCGAAGCTTGGAGCCCTTTCCCCAACTCTGATTGGCGCGCTCATTGTTGGAAAGTATTGGGGGAGGTGGACCTCCCGAGCACGGAAGATCATTCACAGAAGCGAGGGACGGAGGGAGCTTCGTACAGGGGAAGGTGTAAATGCGGAGAGGGGAGAGGACGGGGATGGAGTTGGAGTTGGTTGCGTGTTGCTGTAGACAAAGATCGAGCTCAGGTCTCAATAATTCCGGCATGGACTGTAGATGTGGATGTATGTTGTCCAGGTCCGGCGTACAGTACTTGTAGGTGTTGTTAGTCTTCTCGTCTCGTCTCGTCTCGTCTCGGTCGAGGGTATAATTACGTGTACTTTAATGGTTTTCTCACTCACGGAGCACTGTGCAGGAGTAGTGGGTAGGCTTGATGGCTTGCACTATTAAGTCACATGGGCTGCTTTCGAAACAGTGTCAAAAACACCTCCTCGTAGCACCACCACGTTCATACACATTTACAATTCTGTCCAAACTCCCCTCCCACCATTTGCACCACCACCCATCGTCAACGTTTACATCCTCGTTAGAACTTCGAACAACACGATCTGTGGATGAGTCTTCCATGTTCCATTCTGAACCCTTCCCGTGCTTGAGAGAATCTTTCGAACCGAGCACAAACTGATCAACCCTCTCTTCTCTTCTCTTCTCTTCTCGTCTCCTATCTTATTCTCTGCTCTGGTCCTTAAGCCTTCAGTCAAGGTTTAAGCATTCATTCGGAAAACGAGAGGGAAAGCAAACATAAATACAATGCAGCACAGGAGCAACTTGGTGTTGTGTTTTCCCCCAAAAAATTGCTGTTGGAGCTGTTGCCGTCACGCTTTTTTTCAAATCCTCGGTCTTGCTACGGTCCTAATGAAATATTGCCGTGGATTCATTCAGTTTAGATAAGACACGTCCCGGCCCCCCAGCTCCCCCACTCTCCACTCCGGACTCTGGAGTGCAAACTGTTTAGGACCAGAGCGAATCTGTCTCATGATATCTCATCGGCTCATGAATGATGGATACTCTACACTCAATCAGGTCTACATACCTTCGGATACGGTGTATGATGATGGCGACTCTCCGGTCCTCTACTCTACTCTCTCATAGAGCTCTGGGACTGCTCTACACTCACTGTATGAAGCCTACCGTACCCCCACTCAATGTATAGTACCGTATGGAGGTATAAAGGCATCTCGTCTCGGCCTTGTTTACGAGACAGCCTACAGCACTGTGTTACAGCAATTACTGTCATGATTTATTAAATGCTAATTTAATCGAGCGCGTTGATAATTAGTCCAAAAATACAGTAGCCCTATCTGCAGAGGTGTCCAGTGTCGGGGCTGCAGGAACAGCCCCTTAAGTTGGGGTCTTCGGGTGGGGCTGGGACCGACTACTTTTCCATTGTTTTGCGGGTGCTAAAGCTTGGAGCAGCTTGGGCCTGCATGTGGGAAGCGTGGAAGCGGAGACAGAAATTCTGAGCAGGGCAGAGGATAAGCACAATATTATTAGAATGCGAAGACTCCTCGTTTCGCGATGGGAGTTCGGCATTTGGGCTCCAGACTTGTCCATCGCTCTATCTATCTATCTATCTGTGGTCAGATAGGGGGGGCGCGACTTTTCCGGCGCCGTCGCCAGATAGAGGAGGTGGATTGATAAGTCGGGCGGAGTCGCGAAGCAGCGAGGAAGATGCTACGAAGTACGGTCCGGCGTTGATTCGCTCGGCAGCCTGCGTTGTCGCGGCGACGGCAGGTCCTATCATTCGCGGTCGCGAATCCCGACCTCCAACCATCCAGGACCCGTTCCCATGCCGCCGTCTCGTCTTCCCTCCACTCACAGCACATGGTGGACGCAACTCGATGAACCGCCCGATTCGATACGGGCGGATGCGGGGCAGTTCATTGTCATCGACAAGGAATCTTTGCGACGAGATTTTAGCGTGACATGAGTACGATCGGACCTGACTAAAGGTTACCCTCATAGGGTCTCTATATGTTACCCTCATCCTCCGTTTTAAAGTACGGTGGCTAAGATAGCCTCATGACATTATATTCCAAAAGTCGATAAAAATATCTATATTTGGAAAAAATCGCTATGAAATTCAATTGCTTGTGATGTGCATTCGCATAGCCCTGTCAGAACAGATGCTGTATTTTTCCAGATATCTGGAAAAAAAAAATCAATCGTCTGGCTCACCACTACGGTATCCTGAAATGCGTTGTGCTGCAGCTCACACGTCATCTATACGATTATGTGCGCCAAAGAACTTGCCGACTCCTTTGACACCAGAAATAATTCTGGGCATGTGCACAGGTCTTTGCCATTCGATCACATGAATAAAGTATTTTCTTCGAATTTCTCTATAAATGAAACTGTTATTTCACTGCCGGGTAACGCCGCCATGATGGAACCGTTAGTCTGAGACTGTACTTTGAAAAGTTTAACTAACCTCTATGACTTTCATTCTTAACTCATAGTACTGAAAGTTGAAACTATATTCCTATGGAGATACTTATTGAATGTTTTAGCATCTGGCTAATTGCACAGATACTTTTTGGGAATAATTAGAAGATATGATCATGAATATAATTTCGTTTTTTACTCGAATTTACGATTTTCACGAAGAACAAACTCAGAGAGGCCAAAAGGAAGAAAGTGGAGAGCTATTACTACTGAATATTAATGTTTCCACCTGTTGGGTAGATATTGACATTACTTTGTATGAATACAAACCATTCATGCGTAGAGATTATACACACCACCTCCTGCATGGACATTCCTCCCTATAATTCTTGTGATTGATTCCGGAGACCAATTGAAATATACCCTCTAAAGCCTTTTCTTGCATTGGACGGCTGTTTAAAGTCATGTGCTCAATCCTATCACTCCAATAATTATCTTCAATATCTTTAATGCACTATAATTGAAATGAATTTTATTGCTTCTGAAAAGTCTCTCATGAGTTAATGAGAGAAAATTTCATATGGCTATCTTTTCCCGGTCTAAGTGCCAAGTAGTTTGTACGAAATTATCTCCATAGCATCTACTTCACAGTTAAAAGTACTAAAGATAAGATACAAAAGTGTCTCTTTCTTCTTTGGGCGGGCATCCTTATTTTTCCCTCCCTCTTTTTCCACTTTTGATGGGCCTCCCATCATTTCCGGTATGCGTCTGTGCGGTTTTGCTGGTTACCTTCTTTATGTTAAAATTCTGGTACCACTCTTTAACAATTATCAGGGTCAATTGTGGAAGCAACGCTTAGTGGAACCAACCACGTATGTGTTGGTTGATCAACCCGCTTGTGTTCGGTCCAGAAAGGAGGTGACCGCAGTCGACCGTGACTGCGGCCGGCTCCCCCAGGATTTCGTACCTTTTCGGCGTAGTAAACCGCGGCCGAGATCTGATCTAATCAGAATTCGATGTCGGCGTCGGCGTCGCAGCTAGCCAGCCAGCGGGGCAGGCAGCCAATCAGCACTAGAGGTCAAAGCTCCCCCACTAGGACAAGGCCAATCCTCCGAGGACAAGCGTGCAGTCTTTCGCAACAAAGAAGCGTCGCTTGATTGATTGGGCGAGGAGAGATAGAGAGAGGGCAACATAGAGCAGGAGCAGCAGAAGAGAGAGCAAAGCAAGCCCAGAAGAACAACAGAACAGGGCAGAACGGAACGAGGGGGGTTTGCCTGCTGCATGTTCTGCTTGCTTGCTCGACTGCTTGCCGGACAAAAGGTCTCGTTGTTGTTGAGCTAAAAGTGTTGCGAGCGGATCTTAATCGATAATCGAGCTAGGCTTTCGGTCCAAGCATAACATACAGTAGGCACTTTGACGAACTGGTTGGCTGTTTCCGTTAGTGGTATGTATGAGTAATAATACTTGGCCAAATAGAATGCAAAGATCAATGCCCGGAAGAGAGCCCAGCCCCCACCGTCCCCCGACCTGACCTCCACCATTTCCTCTCCCCGTTCGTTTGACCTTCAGAACAAAGAATTGCATAATCTGAACCACCCCTATAATTAACTGGAGTCAAAGGGGCACGGTCTGCTCTAGCGGATGAAGGAAGGGAAGGGTAAGCCCCGAGGAAACGGGTGAAGTGAGGAACGGGGGAAAGTACCGGACCAGTACCGGTGGAGAGACAGCGGCACTGGGGCTGGGGCAGGGCCAGCGACAGGGGACAGAGGGGCATGGCGAGCGTGTAGGGCGGGGGTCAGGGGAACGGGGAGGGGCGACGAAGAAAGCGGAGGGGAAAGGGGACGATTTGCTCGTGTAAAATGGAAGGTGGTCTGAACAAGAGTAGGCGGAGAGGATGGCGGGGGTAGAGGATGATTGATTGATGGGCTTGAGCAATTTGATGGAGGGTAGGTGGGTGCTGCACTTGCGCCGAGCGAGCAACGAGTGAGCAAGATGGCGGGAGGACAAAAGTGGTCAGGTCGTTAGCTCTTGAGTTTTTCGATTTTCGGGTCAGGAAGCGAAGCGAAGGGAGCTAGGAAGTTGCAGCTCACAGCAGCACTAGCAGTACCAGCCATTCTTAAGCTTGTCTATTTTGTTTGCTTGTACCAGCCAGATACATGACATGTGAAGGGAAGGGAAGGGAGGGGACGGGAGGAAGGACGCACAGTGTGGGGGTGATTAATATAAACACTTTTCAATTCGTGCGTGGGCTGCGAAAGCTTAGAACGCGAGACCAGAAGCAAAGAGTTGTTGTTAGCACTGTGCAAGAGTTGGTTCGTGAATTGAAGAAGATCTAGAAGTGCCATTACTTCCAGACTCAGAACTTTTTGAGTGCATGCGGGGATTGAAGTGCAAGGCTTTGCAGGCACACCGCCATCAATGGCTTGGCGCCACAATTAGCTTCTCGAACCTGCAGGCTGCGAGCATCAACTTGCGTGTCACATATCACCACCTCCAATTGCTTGGCCCTGCTCTCACAGTGACAGACATAGAGATAGAGAGAGTGAGTGCTCCCAGTGTGCATATGTTAGCAAGTCCCACTCCAGACAACCAATCTGCCGATCGCAGGGCGAAGTTTCTCAGATGGCGAGACTCTGCGGAGCTCACTGTGCCCATAAGTTGCAGGTCAGAGTGGGCAATCAATCCCAAGACGATAGATAGACCGAACAGTAGCTAGAGCTTCCGGTTGTGTCAGGCATCGACTTCACGGCGAATGGTGTACGCTCGCCAATTGCAGGGTCTACATTGCGCAGACCTCTCCTCGTTGCTGCTGGAGCACTGGCACTGCCTTCAGTCGGTGGGGATCGAGGAAATCGATCTGCTCATGCACAGACGTTTTGCTAGGGAGGGAGGGAGGGAGGATTCGGGCAGCGGCAGAAGGGAGCGAGAATTGCAGAATGCGGTCCTCGGGGCACAGTATTAGACGACGAGGACGATGATAGTCGGTCTGTGGGCAGTTAGTGAGGCAAGTGAGTGAAGTGAGAAAGTAAGTAGACAAGTCTGGAGAGGGAAGCGCTTTTGCAGATCTCTTCGAAACGAGGTGCATTAAGTACCAATTGCTCATTAAAGTGGCCGGGATACGTCGGGGCAGTGGTCCAATGCTGGCGTGCCTAGTTTGCACTCGCACTGTCGATGATGTGGGGGGAGGAGATGGTCCGCATGGCAGCGAGACCAAGACTATCACCACCAAGCATGGCATCAGGCTCTTCACTTTTCAGGTTTGTGTCTCCAGCCCTCCCGCCCGCTCACCCACCCACCACCACCAGCCAGCCAGCCAGTCATCCATGCCATCGATGCAAGGCACAAGCAAGTGAGTCAAGTTGCGACATCCGACACTGTGAACGAACAAGTTGTGGGGCTTTCAAGGGCCACAGCCGCTAGGAAAAGAAATCACGCCAAAGGTCGTGTCAGAAATATGGAGGGAAAGCTCGTCGAGAAATGTTCGCTCGGTCGGTCGTCGGTCGTCATTCGGAGAGTGAGACGAGGCCCCAAGCATATGCTTATCTGAGAGCCTTTTGTCTTATTCTAAATTTGGTTTTTTTGGAGGACTCCAAATTTGAATTCTCCTCGCGCACGAGCAGCATCATCGAGATGTTTCCCATTTATAAGGGTCGATGTTTCCCGTTGAGTTTGAACTCTCGCAGTCCCCATTAAGTAGGCACAGAATGTTCTGTTCTCCCTTCATTCATGTGCACTGCCTGCCTGCCTACTTCAGTCCCTCTGAATCCTAGACACAGTCTCATGAATACAGAGCTTGTTCTTACATAGCTCTTCATATTTGCCAACTTCTGGCTTTGACCTGTTGACTCTCTGAAGGTAGAGACGAGACTCAGAGGGGGGATTGAGCTGGTTAGTGAAGAGAGAAAATGGTTCAGGAGATCATAGGCTACCATGACTCCAAGTTCAAGGATATTGAGCCAAGATGGGATACCACTGCCACTTGCATCTCCTTCCATCAGGTGATAGCTGCTGCCTCCGAAGAGCTTCTTGCCCTGTGGAGAACATGATTAGCATGAGCACGGAATGCTCATGCATTACGATGAAGCACTTCCAATTCATGCATCGATTAGTTTAGATGATCAATTGATCCTGACGGGGCTAGTGAATACTTTTCTCCAGTGGAGCAGCATTGACTATAATGTCTTGACTCACGATTAGTCAAGCTTTTTTTACATGGTCTCACTCTTAGCTCTGATTTTTTTGTCATTGCAGCTCAAGCAGATGGCCTCCAGATTCACCGCCGGAGCTCTGTACAAAAACTGCAGGCCAGGTTGTGTTCAAGTGACCAGGCATGATATGCCAAATGGCAACCCGGTCGTTCATCCGTCTTCAGATGAAGCGCATGAGACACACAGTCCTCAGTTCTCATTGAAGAGTTATAAAATAGATGACAGGGCACGCACTCCTGGTCGTCAGGATCCGAGCTCCACGCCAGAGATTACAGACTTCAAAGGCACCCCGCTGAAACCAGTGAGGCCACTTCAGCGGATTCTGTCACAATCAGCCTTGAGCGAGGATGGATCAGTCTATGGAACTCCGAGTCCTGTCACCGTTGTCAAGGGTGTGGACAGTGAGTGGGTTGCTCAAGTGGAACCGGGAGTGTACATCACCTTCTTCTCGTCTCCAGACGGTTTCAACGATCTTAAGCGGATCAAATTCAGGTGATTGATTAATTGTTGCGTTCACAGCGGCATGACTTGGAGCTCAAATGTAGAGAATGACTGTGTTGTCAGGGTACCTAGTGCATGATCCAACTCTCGTACCAGATGATTTGACAGAGCGCAGTTAACTTCGATTCTGTAAGACTTCTCTCATGCAGTTTTCTCATAAGCTCTTTGTTACTCTGCAGCCGTAACATGTACAGCAAGGAGCAAGCGGAAAGTTGGTGGACTCAAAACTGCGCCATGGTTAGGGAGTTGTACAATGTTCGTCCCCCGTCCTCGACAGCGGTGGATGATGATGTAAGCATTGGTTCTGCCGACGACATCCCTTTTTGACATGTGCGTCGTAGTCAGGCACTGAATGTGAATGCAGCTCATTGCCTCAAGCGTTGAGCTGGTCTGAAACTTCAGAAAGGCCAAGTCCGGAGGCATATACTAGTTTGGATAAACATGCTGAGGGTTTTTCCAAATCGCGTTTGCTCTCGACTTTTTTCCTAAACGGGGAGTGCCCGATGGAATTTATGTCTTTCATCGTTGCTTAATTCGAAACTATCCACTTTTCTCACCAACCTTGCATTCTGGTGATACAGCGGTTTTCCTCTGGTTACGCTACTCCAGACGCTTACAGCAACAGCCACAAGAGTCCTTGTCATTCCTACAACGGTGACTATCAACTCACGAAGAGGAAGCTTGCGACGGATACTCGAAGCATCACCTCCGAAAGGAGTGAGACTGGGAACGAGTGGGTCGAGCAAGATGAGCCCGGTGTTTACCTCACCATAATATATGTTCAAGGAGTTGGCAAACAGCTCAAACGAGTGCGGTTTAGGTGAGTCACATTGCTCACCTGGCTGTCTGTTCTTCTCGACGTTATTCGATGTCTTGCTTGATAGACGCCTAAGAGATACTGGTGTTTACCTCAGTCTGGATACTCAGGTTTATGCTGATTCAAATTGCACATTAGATCATATCGTCTGCACTTTATGTGGGGAATTGTCATGGTTGTATCTGTTCCCAAGAAACCATTCGATAATTCTGATTGTCTCTTCCATTGTCTTCCTGCAGCCGGGACAAGTACTCAGAAGCAGAAGCATCTTTGTGGTGGGATCAGAACAAGCAAAGGGTTTACGCAAGGTATATTGGTTCCAAGCCTGGGACAAGTTAAGCAGTACTTCTGCTTACTTCGTCTCACATCTTTTCTGAGCCAGATGATGGCTACCTTAGACTGCTGCTTGGTTCCTAACGACGGAGGAAATGGGCGTGTGAGTTGATAAACTCCACCGGAGAAGCGAGTCCAGGCGGGTTTCATTCTTTCAGAAGTTATCTAGTGCAACACTTGTTGGGCTGATCTACGTCACCCGTAGGAACGTCGCGTGCTGCTACACAGCTGTATCATACTTGTTTGAACCATGTACAAAATTTTCAAGCAAACATCATATTTGCAAGATACTGCAACCGGGGCGGGGAGTTCTGGAGATATTGAAGAAGCGAGGCCATGGTCAGAGGGCATACACACGGAGGATGGAACAAATCAAGCTGTTGACGCTCGTTGCCCATACGAGTCTTACGAAGTTTGTGTTTCAGCAGTGTCTGAAAAACATCGAGATGTCTTTCCTGGAGACATCTGATTATGGTGGAAATCTGAAGTATTCATTTTTGGAGTGGGTTCTTCCAATCTCGGTCACATGTATCCGGTCACAAATGACCTTTCTCAGCACATAATTACTGCAGGGGCGAATGTGGACCTGTACCTAACAGTCCTTTTTCTCGGCAGCAGATCAATGCAATGCCCTCTGGGTGAAGCATCAATTTGCCACTTCAGATTCTCTGCGGTCTCTTACAAGCACAATCGATAGGGACGGCGTCCTTTATAATCGAGTCTGGAGTTGTTTTATTGCTCTGACCCTCTGTTATGGACTTGGCGTGTCCCTGACACCTGATGGGACACCAGCTGGTGTTGTGACTCTGTCCATCTGTGTTTCTGTAATGTCCACACACGGCCTCCTTGGAGAGACATCTCATTCCCTGGTCTGAATGTCGGGCCTAGGGATTCTTCTGGAGGCATTTTGCTGGTCGAATGCAAAGGCTTGCTCGATGCTTGAGGTTAACCGATAATTATCTGACGGCTGTTGTTCCCTTGATGATCATAACCGAGGTCCGAGGGAGTCTCAGTCCCAAATTCTTCCTTGCTTCAAGCTTTTGAAGTGCTACAACCAAATCGAACAGCCGTGTTATTTCCAGACTGTGTTCGGTCTTGTAGACACACAGGAGTAATGCTCAAGAGAATCAGGGCGTGGTGTTGGTGTTGCATGCACAGGCTTGTGTGCTTGTGGATGAACAATTATTCTAGTGATTATCTGCAGTTCTTGTGTCCAGGTTACGTATGTTGCTGCATAGTTAGAGCTGTCTTTGAAATCAGTATATCAACCTTAGCGTGTCGGTTTGCACCCCGGAGACAACCACAACGTTATCCGGTTGTCTGCCTGTGGTTGCAAGAGCACATTTGTTATTTTGAACAGATAGTTGAACTCCAAAATTTCGGATGTCAGGACAGCTCCGAGATGCTATCTCGATGTTTCATCACCATCCATAACAGACTCACGTGAGAGAACTATCGGGCTGTCGATATAACAGTTGACGATGTGTCCTGAATCATTTCAAATCGTGTCAGGTTTAATCTTTTGTAAGAAACTCTCAATCTCCACGTTTCCAGTATTTGCATGGCTTTTTGCACGGAGTGATTGCTATTCGGAGAATGTCAGATGTGGTGGGATGTTGATCAAGAACCCCGCATGATAAAAGATTTGAGTTTTTAAAAACATTTGCTTCTCAGAATCTTCTGTAAGGGGTAAAAGATCGGAATGATAAAATTACATGTGAATATAATTGTCGGTGGTTATATTTAGTGAAAGGTCAGGCAATTCTCCGTCCCTCATATCTGATATTCCGGCAGATCTCGGAGGACTAATATATAATTCTCGACTTATCTGACGTCAGCGGTTTAGTAGAAGCACCGTCTCGAAAAATGCAGGTCTTGCCATATCATCAATGATCGCTCGAAATGCTGATGTACCAGGCCAAAAGTCTACATTCCAATTTGAATGAAACGATATGAAGAAAAATTACTCCGACATAGCTCTTCATCCGCTGCATTACTTGAAGTACCAAAGCTGAAACCTGGGTTAGCACCGAACTTCATGTCAGATTCGTGAAACCATCCTCCAGTTCACTTGTGTACGTCTGAAAATATCCCAGCACAAAGTGGAAAGAGCCTGAGTGAGAATGTTAGAGAGAAAAGAACATGGAGATACAAAAGTGCACAAAATAAAAAAAGTCTGGAGCACTGAAGAAATGGAAGACACCAAGTAACTCCAATGAAATCAAAATACTCATGATGATGTGGAAGAGCCCACTAACATGTTTGTACATGACAAGTCTGGTATATCTAAAGTGGTACTTCTCTATGACCGAATGGAGTATCAATTCGGTCATGGACGATGGATGAGAATGTTGCAAGTTTATTGATATAAGTTGAAAATAATAAGTCCTATATATATATATGCGAGGTAATTAACAATAGTAAGTCGTTCATATAGACATATACGCCCATAATCCTATTTGGGATTTCATTACAAAAGATGGGCCTATCTACTACTCAACATCTCATTAGATGAGTAATTTTCACAATTAAGCGACATATAATAAGTTCTCTATCTACTAATGTGTGTGTGTATATATTTATTTATTTATTTATTTATTTATATATGAAGTACTTGATATCCAGTAGTAAGTCATTAATAAAGGCATATATGCCCATAATCCTATTTGAGATTTGATTTAAAAAATCGTCCTCTCTAATAATCAACATCTCATGATATTATTATTTTTCACAATTGACCGACACAAAGCTCATATAAGCAATGTTCACGAAACTTGCAAAACCTCTTAGGTGTGAGATTCTTTCAATAGCAATTCTGCATACACCAACCATGCCAATACAAAATAAAGAGTATCATTATGATTCATTTTATATGCTCAACTTTGATCCTTCATATCAACTTTATCCCCATTGCATATATATATTAACATAAAGTTGCAGTTGTATGAGTTATCCAACCAATCAATTCATCTGGTTGGGCAATGGACATGAATGAGATTTTTCTTATTGAACCTCTACATTAATTTATTTTAATTTAAAAGATGATGACAAAATTATATTATTCATAAAATTTCAATATTTTATAATTCGATAAAAATCATTGCTTTTAGAAATATAAAAACTACATTGAATGTTTGAAGAATTTTTGTCATATTTCAAGATAATATATATCTTATGAATTTATGATAAATATATCATACTTCACAGGTTTATGAATAAAATGTTCATGACAATTTATAAATAATAAGATATACACACAGAATTTGTCATAAATATAACCTATTTTTACTTATTTTTTTATAACTAAAGAAATTTTTATTTAAATCTGGTTACTTATGTAAAATTTTAAATTTTATTTTCAATATAAATGACTGATATAATCATCGAAGTCATTATTATGTGTTGATATTGTAAAAAATTTTGATAATTTAGAATCACTATTTTGATTACAAAAAATCCCTCACTTTATAACAATTATAACTACCTGATTAACATTTAAAATTTTTGGGAAAAAATTTTACAATATTATGTGGCCGAAAAAATTTAAAATTATTTAGGGTTCAAAAATCAGCAATTTTTTCATATCTCATATGAAAAAGTTGGAATATAAATATTCTCAAGAATCAAATTTTAAATTAGTGCATCCAATCCTACTACAAATCATTATTTAAGCCACATAAGTGCATATTTCAAGAAGTTTATCATAAGTGTAGCACTAATTGTTCTTCAGTTTTGTTAGCAATTACAAAGATCTTTTTCCCTGGTGTTTTGAGGCATGGTTTTGATTTCACATGAACGTAGTCCTTATTACCTCAAAGCTTGGGCATAACACCGCCCTTGCTTCAACACTTCTTCTTTTCTGCACCATCCCTTTTGTTATTATACTTTGTCTCTTTGTGCTCTTTTCTGCACAATTATCATGAGGAGTGGAAGATGTGCATTTCACATTGATTAAAAGTTGACACGACCTTTACTTGGAATACATGCTTAAGCAGCTATATCAACTTTTGCATATCTAAAATGCATGCACATGATTACTCTACCTAGCATTCTTACCGTTGCATTTGTTTTCATTTGATCCATATCTTGTCTTGTGAAGAATAAAACGTCTATGCTCTTGAATATATGACTCTCCCTTTATACTTCATATCATCCACCTTTCAAATATCATATGAAGATTTCATTATGGCTATCCATCTCCTTCTAAAATTCTGTCATCCCATTCTATTAGGACTTCCATTAACATGTGGCTGAAGGTCAACATTTTCGACACATGGATTCATAACCTTAAATGTTCACATGAGAAGAAATGCATCATGGTCTATGATGTTGTTTGGAGTGATATGATGCCAATTCAACATTCGTATTACATGTCGAAATGAGGAGGGCGTTCATTTCTCAATGCCTCAAGTTGAGATACATCAAGCATATATCACCATGTAAACACATGATAACATGCTAGTGGATCTCCTTACGATGATTTCATCCTCTCACACTTAAATTTTTTTATCATGTTTATTGTCAGTTGGATGAGTTCATTCGACGAGTAGCTTGAACCACAATGACTTGACATAGGAAGAAAGTCGAATATATATGTATGTTAATGATTTATTCTCATTTATGGCTATTATTGACAACCTGGCTATGTCTCGGGATTGGATTATTATTCTCAAATACTCCTTAGCTCCACTTCTAGGTATGACACATCCAATAAATCTAACCAGATAATTCTATGTTATGGATAAAATAATTGCCACATCCATTTTTCATGAATGTTTCTCATTTGCATTCGATTGGGATAAGATTGTTAATATTATTTAAGGCATGTAAATTATCTCTATTTTCAATCTGTCATCACCATGTGCCTTTCCATCTTTCATACAACGTTGAAGGGTTTCATAAACTTTGCATGTCATGTAATGACGTAGATGGTTCCCATCGTATTCCATGCGTTCCATTACATTCATAAGGGAATCTCAATTCATGCGGTACTAGTGGATAAGAGTGTAGCAAAACTTTACTAATCTTGACCGGCATGGAAAAAATAACTTATGAAATATTTCACTCCGTCTCGCCTCACCTAAACCCTACAGCTTTGCATATAGTCAACGGGTGATGGGTGCCATCAAACGTTATGTTGTCAAACAATGCGCATTTATACGGAAATTTAGAAAGACGGCTAAATTGAGGATCTTTCGACCATACTCATCCTTTCGTTAGGAGTGGATGGAATGGCGGCTCCTTCGTCTTTGGTAGGTTTGTAGTGGTGGGCAAATTGGCGAGACCAGCGTTGAGTGGATTTCGATTCCAGTGAAGACCGAGTGAACAAGCACGTCGATGGCAAAAGAGCTCATCGAGCACCGTTAGAAACTCAGAAAGCCAAAGGACGCCAGCTTAATATAGACCCGTGGTCAAAGGACCCAGGGGTCAAATCTCGCCTTGCCCGAGACATGTCGCCAATCACATTTGTTCAAGAAAAGTCATACCATTCAGAGTCATCGCCCACGCCTTCATGGCAGCACCAGCTCGTAGCAAGCACATCACTTTCCTCTGACGGTTTCTGTCGATAGTGAAGCGGATCAGAAGATTCGGAACCAGAGGATGGGGCAATTTTGCTGCGCCCCTGTCGTTAACGACGGCATCACGCGGAGCTCCAAAGTAGAAGTGGAGAGAGAGCACTGGGAGAAATTGCGGCATCCTTTCTAATTTTCAGAGGCCGTAAAGCAGGTCACGATCGATGCTTTAGACTCGTGTCAACCTTTTCGATATGCTCAATGTTCCTCTGAGATTCTGCGGCCTGAACGTCACCGAGTACAGCAACGATCCGGCGGGGAGTTGGTGGACTGGGAACTGCGCGATAGTTATGGAGTTGGGCAATGTTGGGCCCATGTCTTCGGCCGAAGAGGATGATTGCGAATGCCATGGATGGGTCGGATACTCGAAGCATCACCTCCGAAGAGAATGGGCCGAGTGGGAAGATTCCGCTGTTTATCTCACCATAATAGAAATTCCATCATTTGGCACAAAGATCAATCGAGTACGGTTCAGGAGAGTCCTCTCTTCATCTGCCTGCTCCCCACCCTCTCGACCCCTTCACGTGATGCTTCGCTCGATGGTTGCCATCGAGGAATGCCATGTTTCTATCCTCGGCTCTATTTGGCTTCTTCAAATCGTCCAGTTGATCAGATTTGTCCTCCTAACAAAATGTCACTCTCCACCAGGGAAGAGAAAGGATAAAAGACAATCAATTTATTTACGGAACGCTATATTCTGTACGCCATGCTCTAGATATAACTTGGTGTGGTTTACTTTTCTCATCATGCAGTAGGAGAAAGTGTATAGTCCCAGAAGCAAAACTTTGGTGGCAGAAGAACTGGGAACGGTTATTCCAGAAGTATAATGTTCCAGACGCCGGACGCGTCCTCTACCCTGAGATAAGGACTTGGCATGCGAATGTTCACCCTTCAGGTGCGAGTTGATTAATTCCACCCGACAGCGAGTCCAGCCGGGTTACCATCCTTTCAGAAGCCAACTGGTGCAAAATTTTTCCCCTCAAATGTATGTCACCAGCAGGACGATCGCGATCCTTCGCACAGTACTATACGTCTCGGATCCATGTACAAAGGTTTCACTCAAAGCAGCGCGTTTGCAAGGTGCTGCAACCGGGGCCAGGGATTTTGGAAACACCGAAGAAGCAGCGATGCTATGGTGTACACACGAACGATGGTGCTAACTGAAGCTCTGGATACTCGTTATCCCATGCGAGTCATCACAGAGTTTGTTCAGTTGGCTGTGACTAGCGCGACCAGGAGATGTTGGTGTTTCCTGGAGACATCTGTAAAATTAAACACCTCAACTGGGTTTAACATTTGGCGTTTATAGCCTCTATAATATAGTAATCGGAAGCTTGAGATAAACTCAGTGAATGTGAACCAATCAATCTAGTACAGAAACAAATCATGTCGGGTATATGTACATAGTCTTCAGGGATATTTTCCACCATTTATATCACTGATTGAGCTAATCTGAAGCTGTAATGAACTGTTCTTTATTTCGTCAACAGATCAATGCAAACCGTCATCGGTGAACCATCAGTACGCCAAATCTATTGGTTCAAAAGTGGTATGTCTCTTACGAGCACAAGGGCATGTTGTGGTCTCCTTTCAAGTTCTGATTTGGAGTTTTAATTGCCACTCTCGACTTTTGTGAAGGACTTCCCGTGCCGATGGATCAGTTGCTGCCACTTCCAGTTGTGGTGACGATTAAGTTGTTCGTTGCCTGTTCAACAATGACCACGTATTATCCTCTACTGGTTTGAATGTTTGGTTAGAACAATATTTTAGAGGCATCTCCCAAGTGTAGAACGAAGGCGTGCTCCATGCAAGAGAACAAGTTGAAAAGAATAAGGTTTCGTGTTGCAGCCATAGTGACCCGCTGTAGCGTTGCCCATCCTGCGTTCGTTCACGTAGGCAACAGAGTGATGCTCACGAGAACAGGGACACGGAATATGAAACACCAACCATTCTGCCAGTCTTCAGGTTGTGTATGTTGCCACCATCCTGAATGTGGGAGAACAACATTATCCAGTTATCTGCCTGAGGTTGCAAGAGCAGTTATGCTACTTTGGAGTAAAGTTCAGATGTAAAATGTGGGAAGTCGGGTAGCACCGAGATGTCATGTGCATGATGTGTTCATCACCATCCCTCCAAATCTAGGAGAAGTAAGAAATATAAAGCCCAACATGGATGAAACCAAAGGAGTTAGACTCGGGTAATACCCAATAACATCACAATGTGAAATATCATACTACAATATAATATCAAAAAGTAGCTAACATGATTGCTCTAGTATGGATTGCAAGAGTTATTGCTCTCTCTAGAACATTAGATACTAAAAAAGTCTATACAATAACATAAAAAAAATATACCTTTGTCATGTAAAGAGAGTGATACCACTGTCTCCTATTATGGTATCCTATTGCGCAATCTCTCACAAACTTGTTGAACTAGTGTTCATAGGTCATATAACTCCAAAGCTACTCGAAACGGTACTTAGCATTTTAGAAATGGTAGGATTCACAGTTTGACGTTTCGTTTTGTCTTGGAACATCCGATTATAAAAACCCGACTGAACCTTTTAGAATTTCCGAGTTCAAAGATGTTTCCTTGTTAGTTATTGTAAGGTTTGAATGGGTTGAAAAGAACTATGATCTAGGACTGAAGAGAAAATTAAAATGGTACGAGTGAGGTAAAAGTGAGCTCAATGCCAAGCTCCATTCTCTTATGGTGAGGACACGTATTTCATCAGAGATTTGCATAAATGAAGCAAAGTTGCGAGGAGCATAATAAATGTACCAATGATAGTCTTGTTCTAGCAAATAAATGTAATCAATTAATGTGATCATAAACAATCACGAACCCCATAGGTGGGATGTAGCACAGATAAAGTACTCCTCCCTCATTTTCGGTCTTGCAGCCATGGGCTGAAATTACACCATTATTGTGGTATTGGGAGTATTAATTATTTAACAGTACCCCTAGTTCGTTGAAGATAGCATGCAGGTGTATGACTTAATGTCGCTACTGCAAATACAACGGGTTGCTAGTTAGTACAACTTTAACTAGATTTTCACCACCTTATCTTCTGAGAGATGTAAGAGTATTGTGACTAAATGTCATCAAAATCAAGAGTTTCGTTGTATTTAAAAGAGCTTTTGATGTTAAAATATCATCAGAATTGGTTTGAATTGAATTTAAAGAATTAATAGGTTAGTATATGGTGTGAATGGATGTATATAATTTTATATGTGGCATAACTGTATATTTAATTTTTTTATGTATATATACAATAATTTTTATAAATATAATTTTTTAATATTCAGATGTTAATTCAATTAAAAATAAATATACACTTGTTGCAGTTCCACCCTATCATATTCATAACATTTAAAAGATTAAATAAATTTATCATGGGTAATATATTTTTTAGTTAGAATATAAAAATTTTTTAATTACATTAGTATGCAATTAACTTGTCAATTTTTTTCAAATTTTTTTTATACTAAAATATTGAATAAATTGGTATAAAAAATTTCAATTTGATTCAACTTTGCAATCAATATTTTCATCATAAATTAAATTCATAGAAATTTTTATTATTATTATTTTAGCCATTGGAGAAAAATAGTGGATGTAAAATTATATTTTTAATTTATTATTTCATTATAATTTAAAATAAATTTTAAGTAAAAAATACTTTTGCACTACACAACAATTTGTTTTATAAGCATATGATTGATGATTGAATACAAATTTAAAATCATTTATTCTTAAATATATGAATTTAAATCAACCATAATTTTTTATGATCATATCAATCTTTTGTGCAAAAAATATTTCATTTTAATTTATTTCATTTCGTTTTCATTATATATAAATAATAATGTGAAGTGATATTGATATTTATGTTCCTTGATACTATTATAAACTATTTATTATATTGATCTAAATAAAATATTTATTTATGATAATAATGAAAATATATAAATATTATTTATGTGAATTAGATTTCAATATATTATACATATATATTATAATATTTAAAATATAAAAAATGGTTATATAAGTTTATGATTGATAATGAATATGATAGAATTATTATTTTAATGATTTATAAATGCTCGGAACTTGGTGTCCCCAGGCGGATGCCTGATAGTAGCTTAACGCGCTAAGTAGTCAAGTATCACTATTCCATCAAGAACACTATGTTCCCTCCCGGAGCATAGTGTCTCTTATAATAGAAATCAAGCCTCCGGATATCTTTAAATATTTTTGTTCCCCTTGCTGCACATGTGCAATGAAATCAATAAAGTAATAACATTATTATTTTCGTGAGTTTTAAGTTATATAAATTTCCATGCGGGTTGTACTTTTGTTTGATTCCACTCCTTGCATGTTGTCAATATCATAGATTAGAGGAATACTTGGAAATTTAACATTAGGGAGATTCAGCCTAGTATATAAGGTGTATTATATGGTTCCATAAAAAAATTATAAGGAAAAGCAAACCTAATTTTTTAGGTAAGCACCATCCGGATTATATTTTCACTATCGATTCTTTGATGAAAATACAATGGGGTACGTGTCAGGGTAAGCACTTGTTAATGTATGGAAATATGTACTTCATTGTATCGAAAACACAATCAGTCCATTAGCTTATCGTGTTTACTAGGTTGAAACGCCCTTTTATATCATTAAAAAAGTTCCAATATAGTATCACCATAGTACTACGCTAACTTTCTTCTTTCTTTCTTGTGCTTGTACAACTTAAGTTCAGGAGGTTCTCTTTATAATCACATAACATCTCTATCATGTTTATCCATCTTGGAGAGTTAGCTTCTAGCAATTCTTGTTAAACTAGAAATGCTAGGTAAAAGAGAAAGTGTAAGAATATATGAACTGGAAGAGTTAAATAAGAGGACGCAGTTGTCCATCCAGATGGGTTCTTTTCTTAAACATGTTCATTATTCCCATAAAAAACAGACAAGTATTGAATCCAATCCCAACTTCCGTTCGGAATCTGCAAGTGTTGTCTACAACCTTCCATATTTGATATCACTAGAAATTTCGACATTGTCCAACTGTTCGCAGGTTTGATGTACTTTATTTGTAAAGAGCAAGCTTCTCTTACTACTCTCTATCGGGCCAAACAACGACGCGTTGCAAATCACCCTGCCAAACGTGTGCAGACTCTTAGCCTAGAAAGTAGAACTCGTGTCGAATTTTAGTCTTGTTCATCTTGCCGACAGCGGATGAATCATCTATCCTCAAAATTCGTGTAAAAGCATCGATAAAATAAGATCTCTCATCAAAAGTTCATGCTACATGATGGAGCGAAATTGTACCTGTAGCTTCAGCAGTAGTTCACAACATCAGCTTTCAGTTGTTCATGGCTGCTGAAGAAACAGGTCTCCAACCTATCTAAAGTAAACATCATATTTTCCGTGGATGAGCTTTGAAATCTTCGTTTCTTGTATCGGCGTATGTTTTCTCAATGCTACTGTAAGATTTCATTATACTGAACATCACTGTCATCAAAAAGCCAAAAACCACGAACAAATTCTTCTGTAATACAAATATCTTATCTTTCATAAACAGATTAAAAAACTAAATTTGATATTTGTGAGAAATTGACCTGTAATTATACAACTTGTAGGCCACGATGACAAGGTGATGACAAATACTTCCTCTTTGATGAGCTGCTGACCCCTCTCAAAGAGAAAAGCAAACGGACTATGTACAAGATATTATGAATGAAATAATGTCCACTCAAAATCTTCATTCAAGGACATACATGACCCTGTTAATTGATTTCTTGACCAAGGCGAGAAAACCACTTCAACAACGAATCTATTCACTAGCTTGATTAAACATAATGCCGGCCTATAAAACCTATCGCTAACTAAAGTCGAATTCGTAGTAATGGCATGAGAAATTTACACTTGAGCAGGAAAGGTGTCGATACAAGCATTTAAAAGCCAGATAAAGTCAATGGAGGAAAGAAGGCAATGTGGAAAGATTACAGTGCAAACAAAAGTAGATAACTAAATGAAGAAACCCAGGGAACTCGCAACTCAAGACGCTGAAGTGATAGACAAAGGAGAAGTACAAGACGACTCCACCACAGTTGCATAAACACTTCAAAAAGATAAAACTTCTTCGATTGGTTTTGGAAGGTGATGCCACTTAAGACACATTGCCTGTAGATTGCATGACTAGGAACAAAGAAGTCATGCCCTAAAAGTCCCGCCTGCAAACTTCTGAGTTTGATTCTCCAGCTACTACATGATGGTATGAAGGCCAAAGAAGTAATGGCTGGATATCCTACCTTCAGATTCTCACAGTCCCTCCACGGACATCGTGAAACCCATTCACTCCCGTCATACACCCGCAACTACAGTGGCAACCACATTAGCGAATCTCCAGCAGGGAATTCTGCAGGGAGCCCCCATTCAGCTCAGAGAGTGCACACTGCGAGTCATGTCATGAGGAGTCATGTCATCTCATGACATGACACAAATATTTAGCATAGTACACTGATTGTCAAAAATCATTACAAATTTTCTTCCCTTATACAGCAATTCAGAATGACATTTCCCAAATATGGAGTGTGGGAATTGTTTCTTGTCTGGACACGGACAGACTTCCAACTGAATAGAAAAGATGAAAGTTCTTCTACCCCAGGCTATCCATACAAAGGAAACCATAAATCGCAGGGTTGCTCTCAATTGATCCAAGCACAAGAATACCACCTCACTCTCGGTGTCAGTAATGGAAGGTCTAGGTAACAATAAACACTGTACACCCCACTATATGCCCAGCCGACAAGACTTGCCGTCTTAGTAGCCACAACCCAATATGCAGCTTTATCTTAGCATACACAGCTCTCATAATGTCGGAGAGCAACAAGCACGCTTCTTCCAAAAGTTCCATTTCTTCTCTGTACTGCAACAGCGAAAGTAGGTCCCTAAAGATGCTGCTCTTCAGACCTACACTAGCCAGAATTGAAGTGCAGATACTAAGTGGACCATTATCAAGTACAGCCAGCCCACACACCATCTCCTAGGTTAGTAAAACCCGAAGTCAGTATGCTAATTCCAGGTCACCATATGTCAAACTGTTTCAAATTAGCCAGGGTTTCTGAGAAGCCTCTCGACAGCTGCATGAACATTTCCTCCGGTAGCAGCCAGCGCTCTGATGTTCTCTTGGGTGTCATAAAATCCCATATCTTGGAGCTGTGATAGCTGAGCTTCATAAAGTTGTTCTGGTGGAATTGCATTAACTGCAGAAATGAATTTGAAACGTTAAAACTGATCAAAGATAGATTATTCTAAAACTCGAAGTCAAAGCTAGAACAATATCCCATCAGAAGCTGATTCACAATCACCAGGCCAACCAAGTGACTCAAAACCTTCAATTTAGGTCCCATTGATCTACACTTCCGCTATAAGCACAATGTGGTACTGACATCAGTACAAAGGGGGATATGACCAATAAGTACCCTCTGTATTGTTTGTTGGAAGCGTACTCCCCAGTCCTCCAAACATACTTAATAAGGAGCTTAGATCGGGTAAACCAGCGTTAGCACCAGGAGTAGCTCCAGGCTGCCCAGGGGTCCTGCACAGAAGACATGACGTAAGAATTTTGTAAGTTTCCTGAACCCCATTGAAATCATAGACACTAGCATGACAAGAACACAAATGTACATTCGGTCTTCAACTCTTAACATAAGGTTAACGTCTAATATTAGGCTTGCTGTGTTCTATGAACGATAAATCCCTATCAATGCTCCCCAAAAATGTACATGTCCAACATTCCTGGACTTCACATTATTAACATTGTCAAAAACATTCCAATTTCCTCACCATACTTGGAATCCCAATATACAGATATATGACTTCGTCATCAATCAAATATAGCGAAAGACGTACCCTCCAGCTTGTTGCCGACCTTGTAGTTGGCTCAGAACGGCTTGTTGAACTTGAAGCATTTGCTGCAGACAAAGTTAAAGTCAGATCTATCTCACTAGATTAATCGACTAAGCTTAAATCAAACTCAAAACAATGGGAGGTACTTGGATGCGAAAGTACCTGCAAACTCTCGGGACTGCTGATTTGACGAATGAAATCGGGGCTCTGCATCATTTCCCGGAACTGGGGGTTACCATTCAACAACGAACGAAGATGTGGTTGCATGTTCATAACCTGCAAATTTATCGAAAGACCTTTGAATGATTCTTGTATAACTCCAATGTAATTTCATCCATTTTCTATCTTGCCTTTTTTGAGCGAGAATGATTTCAAAGGGGTGACGAATCAACACAGCCGAGAGACTGTCAAACAGAACCTTAGTCTTCTGAGTATCATTTCTAAGAAAATGGTGCAGAGTCCAGGAAGGGATGAAACAGACCTGATTAATGTACTGTGGATTTTGCAACAGACCCTGCATCATCTGCACAATTGCTGGATTTTGCAACATCTGTTGCATCATGGCAGGGTCGACTCCAAAGGGTCCCCCACCAGCACCAAATTCAGGCAAGCCCAAACCAGCAAGTCCTCCTAAGCCTGCAGAGCCCCTCAAGCCAGTCAGGCCAGCTCCTGTAAGAGGAGTGGCACCCGGCTGAGTAGGACCCGGGGCTGCCCCTGCACCTGCTCCTGTTACACCTGGGGTGGCTGCAGCCATCAGAGAAACCCATAGTAAGACATACATCCTACTTAGAAAGACTTCGTTATCAAATCTCATTCCATGATAACGTCAGGTATTTCGTGTCGTCTTCGTAAGCAACATGTCCTACTTGGCATTCCCTGGTTTGACGGTGTTACTACTCATATAAAATAAGAAAACCAAGGCAAAATTCTTGCTCTATCACCTGCGTCCTATGGTTGAAAAGAATCTTAATCATTACTGTTGGCTACAGTTAAGAATAATTCAGAACAAGGTGAAGTGAAGAGCACAACACAGAACCAGGTCCCTGAGGGCTACATAAATTTCACGGGGACATAACTTCACATTCGAGCAAAAGAATCATATTTCAATTCCTGAAATATCTACGACGCCCAGTTGTTGACTCAGTTGCATAACAGAAGAGGGGAAACTAACTTACGTGTTGGATTCCAAGGGTTTGGAAGAGGAGCAGTATTTGGTGCTGCAGCCGTTGCTCCTGCATTAGGGGTCCCCGTGGCTGAATTAGTTGAATTGGACAGGTTGATGCTAGGTATTTGTTGTCCAGGAGTCTGTGCAAGATTTTGTCCTCCAAGTAGAGCTGCAAAGGGATTCCCAGCCAGATCTCCACCACCTTCAGTCCCCATGGTGGCTGCATTCAGTAAGGGTTCTTGAACAGTCTCATACATGCGCCTCAACATATTGAAACCTTCTGGTGATGCTTCAATGTTGCTCATGGCCCGGTCTGTATTTCTCATCATCTCTCTCATCAGCTCAGGGTTTCTAGCTGCATCAAGCGTCTGACGTAAAGTTCCTGGGTCGTTCAAAATGTGGGCTAGGTCAGGATTCCTATCTATAATATCCCTCATCTGTGGATTGCTCATTATGATACTCCGCATCAGATCGGGATTGTTCATGAGGTTTTGCACTGCAGGCATATTCATCATCTCCCTCATGAGGTTAGGGTTCTGCATCAACTGCTGTTGCACCTGTTGAATTTCTTGAAGACCCATGCCAAATCCACCTCCTCCACCTCCGGCTCCTGTGCCAAAATTAGGAAAACTGAAAGCACCAAGACCAGTTGGATTTGATCCTGGAGCCGTTTGAGATAAACCAGGAGGCGTTTGTGGAAGGCCACCACCACCACCAGGTGCAGGTGTAGAAGTTGGAGTCGTGGCAGATGAGGCAGGAGTAGTAGCTGAAGCTGGTGCTCCGCGCACGAGATGTACGGTGTGGTCATGTTGCAAACCTGTCATAAGAACGATGTAAAGGATGGATGCTGTAAGTAAATCAGAGGTGGACGAAGAAGTGAAAAATCGACGAACATGTGAACAAACAAAACCAGATCGTAATCTTAACAATTAAGTAACAGCCTACAACAACAGCAATACTCGCATGGTAACTACTAAAATGAATGTGTTGACATATAAAGCCAATAAATTGCAGAAATTGATAAATAGCAAGAAGTTGAGATGCCACAAGGTCCGGCCAGAACAAAACAGAAGTAGCCCTAAAAGTACAAAAAGACAACATTTCAGTAAAAAGGATATACGATTTACAGTAGTAAATGTGTAGTGAAACCTAATGTGGTCTTTGTACGCACCAGTTCTATCAAGCTTTGTTTTCCCTAACAGTAAGCGAGGAAACTAAGGACTGCTTGAGTCCGATCAAAGATTCGTAGACTCCCGAGATTTAATTGGTCTGGATGAAAGCGTAATGTAAGCAGCTACTGTCTAAGAACTCCCACCTTCAATCACTTGTGCAAGGACACAGTGATTGGTCATTGCGTGCTCATGACAAACCGTTAAGGAAAAAAAGTCCAGTAGTTAATACACTGGCATTGAGGCTAAAGAGAAATCGAAGAACTTAAAAGAGTGGACTCTAATCTACTGTAAGTGCACAGTCACAAAGGTTTATTCGGCCAACCTATGACATAACTTCACTGGCGCAATGAGATCCACCTGACCTTGGTTTCGGTATACAATACAGTAATCAATACAGTCCATATACGGGTAAGGAATGAATAGTACTATGCGATGAGTTCAGAAGAAGGTAGTGGACCAATGACCTAAAAGCTTGAATCAAGCAATAAAATGAATCTACATGCAATTATTCAATATCGACAACGCGTTATGCACTGATAGTGGCGAAATACAAGTCCCGGTATAAGCCAAGGTCGACAGACCGGGATGCCACACTTGCTCTACAAATAAGCACGGACGGCATTTGCTCACACAGCGGCATTTGCTTGGTAGATGCTACTTAAAACCCCTAGAGCAAAGGGTTTCTACCAACTACGTTTACATGACTGAACCAACGCAAGAATCATCTTGTTTATAGAAAAGGAACATGAAGAGCCAAATACAAATCATCCTTAGATAAGTTAAAAAACAAAAAAAGAAATCCTTGTTTGAACCAGGAGAGCAGTTGAAGGGTCAAAACACACGGATGCGAGTTTCAATTAGTCCCGCACTTATCGTTTGATAAGGAATTTACTAATACAAGAAAACTATGCACCAACCCTAAGCATCTACCCTGCTTGCTTTCAAGACTACTTCTGGGAAACCGTCGCTTGCACAAGAATGAAAGTGATAGGTCAAAAAACTCAACCTCCATCCTTGAAATGCGAGCAAAAAGAAAAGTAAGACACTTGCTCTAATACGCGGAATGACACAACTAGCCTTGTATATCATACACCTTTGAATCTAATGAGATCACGGAGTATTGACATTCACGGTATTCAATTGAAACCGGAAACTTGTAGATTGTCAACAAACCCAGGTGGTAGGTGATAGATAGAGGACAAGATAGACATAGAACCAAACATAAGGTGATTGCAGAGTTATACTCTGATACAACACTACGTTGCAAAGGAACTTCGAAACATAATCAGATAAAGATAGAGGAGATAAATCACAATTCCCTCCAAGAATAAAACCTGTCCAAGAGTTTGAACAGGTTTAATTCCACGCTAACCTCAATGATTCTGCATGAAAAAACACTGACAGTACCCAGAACCAACAACGCAAGGAACCGAAAATTCTTTTAAGTCCGGTTATTTCCAGCATCCATGCACTCCCACACATGTCGAAATACTTGAACACTGGCCTATTGGAATCGGGTCCAACATGTGGCACCTGATGTGGCCGCTAAGAGAGAACAACACTGGATATTCTCGTGTCAAGCGGAAGTAACAGTTGACACAAAAGCACACAAGGATTGAAGCTCTAGATCTACTCTTCACAAACACCAAAACCCTAGAAGGTCGTCCTAAATTGCGGCAGTACCCCAACTGCTATTACAGTGAGGTAGTTCCAAGAAACTCCCACAACAAATTTCCTATACACTGACGGGGGCTCACAACAGGGCAGACAGATGAGGACTGCATTAATTACAGATCAATTTGTTGCCCCGTATCACCTTGCATCAACGTAGACTTCAAATTCCACAACCGCGCTCAAAATTTCTAATTCTCAGTTCCGGAATATAGCCTCCACAGAAAGGAAGAAGGCGGAGAAGACTTCAAGAGTACACAATTTCGAACGCTTCGACAGAAAAGCAGGCACAGATGCATACCGATCTCTAAGAAGCGACCTCTTTCGGTTCCAATAGCGCCAACATGTGTGTAACATTCCCACAGAACTACAGATTATATTCTTAAACTTGACCTATTTCACTATTCCGATTATGACTGTAAGATTGATATCGCAATTTCCGCACAGATGAGCACGAGAATGCCAAGTATCCACTAAGACCCTAAAGTTCATCGAATTATCACTTGATCTAGATGATCCCTTCTACGTACAAAGGCATTTGATGACAAAATGTCAGAGACAAACAATGAGTATCCTAGAGTACCTGAAAAACCTGTCCAAGGTACTACGGAAGAAAACATCAACGTCCCCATCCCAAACAGTGAGCATATAACTCACCATAACTAGCAAGCGAATTGTCGTCCTTTAGCACTCGGCCTTTGTATATTAACCGCTGCTGATCGGCAGGAATCTCGGACCGTTCGGCCAACATGCCCTTCAAAGCCCTCACGGTGATTGACAAATCCACCTCTAACGAAAACTTATTTCCATTGGAACACCGCACATGCACCGTCTTCGGGCCTTCCGCTGCTCCTCCGACACTAGCCTCGCCTCCTGCTGTTGCACCAGCCCCATCCGGCTCTCCTCCCATACCTCCAACCCCTGCCTCACTCGCCCCCTGTTTTCCTGCCTGCCTTCCTTCCTCTCCCACTTGCCTCCCCTCTGGTGTCTGCTGTTGCCAAAGGCTCTGATTGATAAGTCTTCTCGGCTGCGTTCGCGTTGATGTGGCTCCTCCGCCTGGTCTACAGATCTTCCTGAGCCTTGAAACGAAATCTGTCTAACCTTGAGACAACAGCATCTGCCAGATGCTGGAGTCCGTTCTCACTCGGAACTCGAAGCGATCCTCCTCCTCTTCCTCCTCCCTCTGGTCGTCTACCCTCCCTCCCCCCACCCCCTCCCCTCCTCTCTCGCTTTCCCTTTGTCTCTCGAACACAAGCCAGCGCTTGCCTCCCTGTCTGTCTGTCTCCCGTCTCGCAAGGCGTCCACTTCCCTCAGCGCCCAAGCAAGCGAGCAGCGGTGATGATGGTGGTGATGATGGATCGTAATACACCACACTCCTCCTGCCTCTCTCACTCGCCCTCCCTCTCCCCCTCTCCAACAGCAGCCAAAAAAAAAAGGACAAAAAAGGGGAAAAAGAAGGAGGACAAAAATAACGGAGCAACCGCAACAACTCTTCCTCTCTTTCTCTCTCTCTCTCGGTTCCCTGTGGTAAGCGAGAGATTGTTTTTGTGTCAATAGTGATCTATCTTCTGAGAAAAAGGCAAAACGATCAGCACAGCAGATCAGAGCAGAAGACGCGGCAGTGGTAGCAGCAACAGCGGCAGAAGAGCAAGGTAGAAAATATATAAATGTCTCATCCACTGCACCTCATCACTCTCTCGCTCATCGAGCTCCTCCAACCCAACCAGCGCTTCCTCGCGACCTGCCTGCCTACAATCTGTTCCACAAGGAGGCCCTCCCTCCCCCCGTCCCCCTCGCTATGCGTGGCGCTCAAGGGAGCTAAATTAAACCTGTATCCACCTGCGGAGTCCGGCCTCCTGGTCCGCCCGCAAGGCGCCCGCTCTGAGCGAAAACAAGAACCAATTTCCTCCTCCTCCTTTCCTTCCCTTTCCTTCCCTTCCCTTCCTACCGTAGTCCCTCCCATTCTTGCTCATCGTCCTACGTCTGTCCCGAGACGCGGACAGTAACAAAGACAAGGGACGGGTACTTTGTCTTCGTGCTGCTGCTCTCTCTTCCCCTCCGAGATGCCTTCGATGCCACGGCCGAAGGCCGGTTCTCAAGTCCGCCATCCCGACCTCCGTCCATCGCAGGGAGCTTATTCGACGTGTAGGCACTCCGTCCGTCGACGTAAGTCGGTCGGTCGGCGTCCGGTCGCAGTCGGTATGTGACGACGGAGCTACGGCGCGACCGGCCTCGGCTTCACTGGGAAGGGTACAGTCGCGGGGGACGGGTTAACTGGTATGGTATAGGATAGGATGCGAGCGGAGCGACAACGGAATCCGTTCCCGGTTCCTTTATTGCCTGCTTCGCTTGGCTTGACCGGCACTGAAGGAGAGCAACTCCCTTCCCTTCTCTTTCACACCAGGATCCGATTGATACCACGGGGTTTTCATCAAGGGGCCAAGGGCCTCCAGCACGCCGTACAATGGGCTGGCGACGTCGGGCGAATCAACCATGTACTAGAAGGGTGGAGATTGCATACTCCATACCGTATCTACATTCCCGGTATCACCGCAAGGTAACTCAGCGGCAAATACCACATTCCAGGTAAGTTCCGCATTCGATCCCGACAGACGTCTTAACCAGACGTGCCCCAAGTGTTTTAGATGCACTCACCTCATCCATAGTCGGATCATATTTTTGTCTTCCATTTTTTTGGCTCCAAGACAATTTTGTGTAGAGACCGCCCTGAGTTTATACGCCATACGCCATTTTATAGATAATTCCGAATACAATATTATATATTGATTGCCGTGTTGACCCATTTTCTATGCCTTTTACTCGAGTGTTGAACCTAAGTCGAACTCATTGGCGTATTAAACTTTCACATGACGTTGAGCTTGTAAGATCGACAATTTTCAAACGAAAGCTTCAGTTTGCCTTTTCCCTAAAGCGAAGTATATCTGTGAGTCACCGTCTGCCATGCCAGGACATGTCGGCAGTATCACAGAGTTGCCGACGTATGGTTGCAGGGAGCGTTCATGGCGATACATCTAAACACATGGTTCGTTCTTCTTCCTTCCATAGGGAAAGCTCGGTCATAAAGAAGTGGGCCATTCCAGCAGAGATAAAAAGAAATTAGTCATGCCTGAGTATGTCTGTTCTTTGACATTTTGCGGTGTGGACATTAACTTCCTTCTATGAACTTGCTATATTCACCACATTTTATAATTGCGACTTGTGTGGATACCTTACCTTACCTTACCTTAGCTTATAATAGTTTGTATCGAAGCGGATTTCTGTTTGAAGGGCTCATGCAGATAATGTAAAGATAGAGCAACACATTACAGCAAATTTTGCCTTTTGTTGCGGTGGAAACAAACAACATTTAAGTACGCCATTTATGAAGACGTTGATGTATTAAGTGGATATGTTGATAGTCATAACATGATCAAAGCATGCGTGAAAAATGGCCTCCCCACAACGCAGCGTATAATTTTTTTAAACAACATTCCTAGACTTTCCTCAACGCACAAGATGACATCACCTTCAAAAGATGATATACGAAAAGTGACCTAAAAAATCATCGCCCCATATTCGAAAGTACATGAGTCAAAACATACATCCACTAACCACTGTAGGACTTCCTTTATCATGTTGCTGGATTAAAGAAGAAAGAACGTGAAGACGCAGAAAGTAAAGAAAACAGTTGGTAGGGAAAGTACTAAAAAGTTAAAAAGCAATACCATATAACGAACTGATTTTATATTTACAGAATGTGAATTTCTGTATTATTTATGTATAAGATCTTAGAGTTAGCTTATAGACTTATGACGTTTGTGTGTGTATATGTGAAATTATTCCATATACGTTCATGTAGATTTACTGATTATTATTTATTTGTTAAATCTTGGATCTCTTAGTCACAAGAATTATTACGTCTAAACATCTATCAAATCTATTCAGTTATTCAGCAGACAAATAGCACTTCAAATTTTTGTGCTTGCATTCACAGTAAATTTTTACGCCAATAAATGTCTACAAAAATGTAGCATAATCTCGGAGTATTCTGATAGTTTTAAAAAAAATCCGACTCTATTATTTTAACTGCACTTGGTGGTAGCTCGAAGCTTCTCACTGGCGTGATTGTGGCCTCGATAAAGGCCTAGAGACTTAATTGTTTACAATTATAAGATATACTTTGAAGTGGAAAAATCTTTAAACTAGTAATTCAGAAATCTAGAATCTTAGTAGCGGGAAAAAGTACATGTTCAGAGTAGTTTCAACTGTTAATAACTATTTGATTTTGAAGGGTGGATATCTCTAAGTAATTTGATCAAAACATACAACGATTATTCAACAAACCAACATATATTAAAATCATAATTTGTTTGAATTTAACTAGAAATAGTTGCTCACAGTAAATAACTTTAACGAAATAAAGGAAAGAATATGACAAGTGCTCCCAAGTAAAACAGCTATTGCACACATTAATAATATTTGTGTTATAGATAAGTTAACTTTTAAAGATCTAAACTGAGATATTTATGCACCTAATTAGATTTGAAATCCTAATAGCTATATATATATATGAGGTTACATACCTTGATGAATGAAAGTGCACTCTACACATCTATTACATTCTTTAACTCTCTTCCTTCTTTAATGCTCTGTTTTATAGTATATGCTTATCACATCGGCATTTGCAATTGTTCTAGTGATTGAAAGAAGACATCTTTTCAGATCGTACTTAGAATAACATGCTAACGTTATGCTAGGGAATGGATTCCATTCATTTGTATCATATGGAGACACATTTGCAGACCCGATTCATATAATATAGCATTTGTAATTACAAGCAAAAAGTTATGTTTCAGCCGCCCTATTCTCCTTACATCTTTATAATTCAAGTTTTTCATTCCACTCTTACCATCAGTTCCATCGTCAAACAACCTTTGTGATTAATTGGTACAATTTATGTCGGAACACTTCTGATTAATTCAGTATGGAACTCCAATAGATAAATAATAATGAACGTATATGATTAGAGTGCCTTTAATCAAGCCTGTTGAGGCATCATACTTAAGAGTTTAAAAGTCCTTGCTATGTGATAGTGGAATCCAGAAATCATGAAATTGAGGAACTCCGGTTTAACCTTCACTACATTGTCAATGCGTAGATATCTACAAATTGCATAAGTGACGTGAATTTCCTCGGTGATGAACTTCAAAATCGTGCTGATACACGTCATTTCTATTAATCTTTCAAAGGCCTGCATCTTTCTCGATTGCAGTACTTTTGTGACCAAAAATCACAATTTATGCTTGAGACTTCATACTGCTCTAGTTTTTGTTAATCCACTTAAGACAGCATGTTGTTGACGTTTAGTGTCGACTTCCTTTACATTACAAGCCCTTCCAATCGATAGTCATCAAGCAAGATACTCCTTTTCTGACCAGTAGTGTCCAACGTCAAACTCCGGTATTTGCTCCACAGGAAGCATGGACACAGCGCATAAATGCCCGAGTGCTTCGTCCGTAGCCAACTCTCGATCCCTTTTTAAATAAATGGAATATCCCCGTGACTAATTGATGGCCAAATCTGCAGAAAGCTAACAGAGATACGACTTGCCGTGATGACGGCTTTCAATTCTTGGGATCGTACGGATTTCCACTATCTCAAATTATATTAAGGACTGACAAGGTTTCAGAGTTGGCCTGTACACTAGACAGCTGCTTGGAAGGCTCTGCTAGAAACGGGGTGATTGGTGGGCCCAGGAAATATTTGATGGTTTCTACGCTGCATACGTTTACCTCCTATACGTCAAAGGTTGGGTAAGGAGCAAGCCAACTCGTGTAAATGTGTGATGAACAATCATTTGGAGCCGAAGTCGTTTCGGCTCAATAGGTAGATGTTTGAGAGAGTATGATATGATGACAACGAACGATATAAAATTTCTTGAATGAATAGGAACATGATTTACACCCTCCTTCATGTGCCCTGAAAAAAAATGACAACACCTCAGAATATCTCAGCACATCCTCGCTGGAGATGAAGAAAAATCTGACGGAAGTTGGACATTACTCCTGTAAAAATTAGCTTCAAATCGCACCGTGACAAATAACGGAGCTGGTAAAACGGAGACAAATAAGACGCCTTAACGGAATGCAGCAGCCTCCGCCTTAAACTCTTCCAGCAACTCAGTCACAGGCTTTCTACCGTGTACTTGGTTATCTCTAGTGCGAACATTAACCTGGATCCAGAATCAAAGCTCACATTTAGAAATCAAGAACGCGAAGGATACATTCCAAGAAGGAAAAGTTATGCCAGCCGCGATTGATCATGTTGACATCCTTCACATGCTCCAACGTCGAGAACTGAACCAGAGAGCAAGAATAGACTACAGTGGTGACCCTACACACCCCAGATGAGTTACGAGGAGAGAGCTATTACCGTGTCTGACGTTTCCTCGAGCTCCCCGACTACAAGAATGTAGTTGAACTGAGCCAACTGTGCTTCCCTGACCTGAAGTAATCGAAGAGTACCAATTCGTGGGAAGAATTTTAAAAATATTGGATTACATGCAGTTGGGAAATAAAACATTACATAAAAAAGTACTGTGACGTGATTCCATATATTTCCATGTAGCAGGCTACACTTTGAAGAGAGAAACAAGACAGTTACAAATAGCTAAAAAAGAGAGGAGTCATCATGACAGAAGAAACGAACCTTCTTGTCGATTTTCTTATCCGAGGTATCTGCTTCCACATAAAACCCTGCATTGTGTAGTTGATCTCGGACCTATTCACCAGAAAAAAACCAGTGCCCACTTTACGCGAGTTGATAATAAGCATACAAACTGGGATCATCCACCAAGCACATCGACTACGGATATAATCTTCACTCAGAATCAGCTAAACCCGTACACACCAACAACGACTGAACTTCGTCTTCAACAGATGAATTACCTTCATAGCATAGTCCACGAACTTCTTTGAAACAGGACAAACGATTGCTTGCCGGGGACTCAGCCAGAACGGCCACTTGCCCGCATAATGCTCTAAAAGAATGGCGAACATTCTTTCAACTGAACCTAGGATTGCCCTGTGCACAATCACAGGCCTTCCCATTTCTGCCTCATCCTGGGTCGAGTACTTCAGCTTGAATCGAATTGGAAGCTGGAAATCTAACTGCATCGAGGTAAATAATGATGGATCTTCGTCAGACTGAGATATATAACTAACCATGCCTCATCCTCCAGGTTTCATTACTCCATGTAGATGAAAGACTGTATTCCAAACATGTGGTTCCAGCCTACATTATTCCAAAGGATCCGAACAAAGACGAAACTCCTAAAGCAAGACGTATAAGAAACATTATCTCAAACGTATTTGGCCCTAGTCCGGCTGTCCGACGAGCACGTCAAATATTCTTAAACTTCTTCAAATCACTTCTACACTACACGCCCTCATAAAGAGCAGGCTTATCGACTTTCCAAGGTATAAATTCATTCACCTGGTAAAAAATCTAAAAAATGAAGTGTAATTCTAAACAGCTGAAGACCACCGACCTGAATCGTGGCACACTGAAATTTCCTTTTCAAAGCGTCAAAAACAGTGATGTCGATTTTCGGCCCATAAAATGCACCATCACCTGCATTAATCTGAGACAAGAAGCAGGCACAAAGATCAGAGGCCACGTTCACAGGTCATCGTCATATTGTCCGGACGTTTCTCTTCGAATGAACAAGCGTCACAGTTAAATGGTCACATCCAAAGCATACTACCTGCCATGGCTTGCCAAAACCATTTAGAGCCTCTTCTAGTCCCTTCTCAGCTCGCTCCCATGTCTCCAGCTCTCCCAGATATTTCTCTGGTCTCTGATTATGACGACAAATATCAGTACGTTTCAAGGCATTTGAGCGGAGGATACGGCATGCGCTACTTTCAAACCAAGGACTGCAAAAAATTTCACGATCTCCACACCTTCAAAAGTGTCCGGTTTGTAAGGACTAACCGTAGAAAGCTCGAGCTCATAAGTAAAGCCAAAAATGTTGTATGTATATTCCAGAAACTCCAAACAACCCTGAACTTCATCCTTGATCTGAAGAAAGATTAGTACAACCAAGTTAACTCAGCAGTGTATATTTTATATAGCAAAGACTCTTCGAAAAAATCAAAAAAGCTCTACATGACCTCTTGGAGATGACAAATATATAGAATTTGCCAGGGGAAGACATCCACAATCCATACCTGTGACTCCATGCAGAAAATGTGAGCATCGTCCTGCAAAATTTAACGGCAGAACAGTGATCAACGGTGACTTTACGATCATTTGAGCGCTTCAAACAAACAAATACCAAAGAAACTGAATATATGAAGGTGGCATCTACGAAAGAACCGAATCTTGACGCTATAATTGATCATTTATAATTCCCTACTATTTCTCGAGTTCATCTTCATGACATTGCATGAGGCAGGACTGGGCTGTACTAGAGTAGACAAACCAGAACTGAAGGCATGTTGGACAGCCCTTCTCTTGGGTACTGCGATTGCAAGCATAAAAAAAAACATGTCTATCTGATGTCTTACTTGCTGGAACCGTCTAACACGGGTGAGACCTGAAAGAGCGCCACTGAGTTCATTCCGATGAAGCACTCCAAAGTCAGACATCCGAATAGGTAACTCTGCAAACACAATTTCAAACCGTGAGAAATATTTATCTATAATCCAACCTAGATCAACACAAGGTTTCCAATGTCCGGTGATGCTGAAGTCAGGTAACAAACATAACCCAAGCAGTCGACGATGAGCCAGTGATAATCTGCACAAATGGTTCAAAAGACGGTGTGTACACCGTAAAAGAATTAAAAAGAGTAAAAACAACAGGAATGAGAAGATTAGAATGAGTCCGTGTTCTGTATATTACAGATGTGTATCACCTCATCGACCCAGTAAGAGCAACCCTGTAAGATATTTATATTACAGATACCACAAGCT
This sequence comes from Marchantia paleacea, assembly GCA_014180765.2. Lineage (NCBI taxonomy): Eukaryota > Viridiplantae > Streptophyta > Marchantiopsida > Marchantiales > Marchantiaceae > Marchantia > Marchantia paleacea. The sequence goes on from MUAA02000018.1 coordinate 3,906,132, forward strand.
GCTAAAGCTACAACATAGGATTCGCCTGCCTCGGGAGGTACAGAAGTAGTACCTTTCAGTCAAACTAGAAAAGCTGGATACTTGTCAAGAAAATAAAAAAACTGTGGCCTATTAGTAGTTGGTTCACTGGCATCCACCAAAAAAGACATGACACATACAACAGTGACAGACAAGTAAAAACACTGAAAGCAGATCTTAATCAACGATGAATGTGAAAATCAAGCGAGTAAGACATACATAGGATAAGCTGTCCCTTTGGGACCCATATCTAAATTGGATCCTCTGGGGTTAACGGATAAATCGGGAGCGTCGACGGACCAAATTCTTGGTGGAAATCATCAACTTTAAAATGGTGCGCCCGGATATACATCGTCCGACAAGAAGAGCTATCCACTCTTCTTTGTGCCATCCAGGCTAGCTAACAAGCTAGGGCAAGTATGCAATCCAATCTGTGCAGATTTTCCAACAGCGCCAATAAACACTAAAATACAAAATTAGAACCGTAAGTAAACTATTTCAACTGGGTAACGACGCGCATCAGGGCTCGGTACCTAACGGTCGCCCTAAATTCCACTGCAATAGTACCGCGAATTCGAAAAGTAATAAGGGCTATCCCTTCCATGATAAGGGTAGGGCCGGCCCGCTCTATTCCTAATTCAGCTATTAGATTTTCTGTGGAGAAAGTTTAGCTCGCGATGCGAATAAAGCGGGAGAGAAGAAAGAAGCTTGCTTCTTTCTTCTCTCCAGCTTATACCGTACATAAAAATGTGGAGTGGTCAATAAGATTGCATCCGTAGAAAGTATGTACTACAAATAATGATGGCATTACGAGACGGGAGTATCCACGAAAATAGTAAGTAAATAATCATTTTTCTCTGAGAGTCCAGTCCGTCAGACTAGGTATCACTAAAAGCAGATTGAACATGACTAACAATTGATAGGCACCCGTCACACTTCCATGGAAGAAACAGGAAGACCCAGTCTCACTGCAGTGTGCAATAAAAGGACTTCAAGGGGGACTAGGGAAAGTAACACTAACTGATCAATTCATTATGAGAGACGAGTCCTCCAAATAAGGAATCACTAAAATTAGATAAAACATTATTACTATAGTAATCACTACGTACCGGTCCTACTTCCACAGAATACCCGGTCTCCCTCTAATGTGCAATTGAAGGGTTAGCTAGGGAAAGAACCAGAAAATACTTACGTACATACCGTGAACTCATCAAACAATATAAAAAAGTTGCAAATTCCCACGAACCCTACTTTGAGATAGCCAAATATTTGAACACATTACAGCACCAAATTCTAAAGTGAAGGTAAGGTGACCTGCTTGCTCACCTCTGTATGATCGTACCCGGTGGTCAAAAATTAAGCAATGCCCAGGACAATTCATTGGCTTCAACCCAAATTCCTGTTTCTCAACCTGCAAGCAACACATATCATTGATTGTAATCCAAGTTCAGACTCCAGGCAGCAAAATGACACAAGTACGGCCATGTTGAGTAAACACAGTATCGGCAGCTTTCCGTAAGAAAATTCACTTAGAAAAATAAGTGAGCTAGAAAATGTCGACAATGTGATGATTTTTCAAGATTTTGGCATTTAAAGCGACTAGCATTTGAACGTGTGATCATTTCAAGAAATAGCTACTAACAAAAAGACAGGAAACGAGGCAAGTTCAATATAGCAGAATCATCAAACCGATCTAGTGATGGTGGAATTACATGAATACTCTATACCATGATCTATAAACAAAACCTCAGTTTCAGAAATTTGATAATCCATTGCAAGGAGGAGAAACATTCAACATAATTGATCAAACGAAGATTATTGAGGTGCTGACCCCGACCTCAAAACAAAACATATTCTCTTTGTAATTTGCCGCATGTCCTGAAGTCTCCCAGAGTTGCATATTGTATATGTTTGGTGACACGACCTGTTCCAACATCATAAGACTGCATATGTAAGATAGTTGATCAACAAGTTTCACGACAAGAACCCAATCTCTGGCGTTCATAATCGATGAAAACATCTACGTCTACGTCAAACAACATAGAAAACTGACCATGGGATTGATTTCTCGAGAAGAAAAAACACATACAAACCTCTTCATATCCTCTCTTTCGATATTCAGCACGTATGAACTCCATCAGTTTGTTGTAGATTCTCGTACCATATGGAAGAAAGAAAGAGCTCCCAGGACTGCAATTGAAAAAAAGATATGTGATTGAATGAAGTCCATATTAAGCTTTTGAAACACACATTTTCCAAAAACACAATACCTCACATATTTTTTCACCTCAAGGGATGGAAGAAAAAGAGCTCTTGATGCAGACCAACAACCCTGTGATCACGTTTTTTCGCTTCCTCTTGTACGGTCAACCACTCCTGGAAGAGGTAACATATATTTAAGTAAGTCGATCTACTAGTAGGATTGGAGGCAGCAAGATCGGAAGATACATATCTCATTTATCAATCCCTTCATGAATTCACTTCTACCCTTGACGTAAAGAGTAACAAAAACCCAAGCAGCATGACCATGGTACAAGAGGAACTGAAGTAATTGGAGTAGGTAAAGGCTTTCGCCAATATACTTTCGCCAACTGTCAAGAAGTTGCAGATATCAAAAAACAGATATCTGACAGAATAATCGTAATTGATTCCAATCTATCAGTGTATAAAGTGACATCCTACCTTTAATTTCTTCTTGTCTGGAAATGAGATTCCATAGACTCGCTGCAAACTCTCACGGTCAGCTTGACCTCGCCAGTAAGAAGCTGATGCCTGCTCCCAGAAGGAAGGTGTCATTTTCTAATCAACTGATGAGGAACCAATGCCAGGACAACTTCTCGAAAGTATATACATGGGCTATACTTCTTAAGAGTAATGTGTGGCAAAGGTAACCAGTATCACAGAACATTCTCTTTGCTTGGCCAAAAACAAAATTAAAAACATGCTGCCAAAAGCAAAAATGCATGTACAAGGAGAGCTTCCGCAGACTGCGAGTTCAACCTTCTGTGTCGAGAAAGCTTTGACGTGAGAAGTATTTGGTATGTGTGGTCCACGGCAAAGATCAACCAGTGGTCCACATCTGTACACGGTAATTGTCTTGTCTTCTGGCAACTCTTGGATGATTTCAACCTGGTTGGAGCTAACAACACGAGTTAAAACGATACCAAAACCATTCAACTAATCCGGAGAGTATAAACAACACAGAGTCTCAGATGACCACAGAAATGAACCATTGTAAATGGCAGAGTGTTGAAAGGACTACCACAATAATTTCGAAAAAATGCCAGATTACTGAATGCAGCATGTACCTTGAACTTATTCTCCGAGAAGATTTCAAGAGCCTGCTCTCTCGTCACTTCGATACGTTCGAAGGGTTGCTTTTCCTATTATCTCAACAAGAAACCCCATTCCGGTAGTTGGTTAAAAGTTAACAGAAGTTACAAAGAAAAATCCGTGGGCTTCAAATCATGCAAAACTCTTGATAAAATCTAGACTAGCTATTCCAAAAGAAATCTACTGCTCACTCTTGCTTTCAACCTTCAGTCACACACAGATACACGAGGGAAACTCAGGACTAAGATTCTGTACCTTGACAGCTTTGTCGGCTTGTTTTGAAATCCTGTCGAAGTGTTCTTCGTTCAGAGTAACATCTCCGTAAAACGCATCGTAGTAGAATCCCTGAAATGAAATGAGAATTTCTTTGTTGTCTTGAAAAAACTTGTAATCTCAGGCCTATCAAATACTGGCCAGCGGAAAATTACTGATACAAGGCATTTCTCTATCCCTTAAAAAATGTTCGAAGGAGTTTCCAAAGAGTTTGTTTGCTGCTGCTGCGCAAAAGGCCAGAAGGAAATGATAATCTGCAACTTGAAAGACCTAACTCAACAGCTGACATTATAATTCTTTACATTTATTCCAAACAATCCTGTCTGAAAAGCACTAAGCGACCAACCTCTCCTCTTGTTGTGCAAGGCCCAATGCATAACTTGCATCCATATTCCTGCTCCAACGACTGAAGAGCAAGAACAACAGGGATCAGTGACGCTGCTCTCCAGTATTACTTTTCCTAACACCTCATACAAGAAGTAACAGATTACAAAGCTACAACATAGTACAGCTGCTTCATTAATATGTTATCACCAATTCATATAATTCTCTTTGAAACTGCTAATATCAAACGGTTAATAATAATTATTCACTACTATACACAACCAACAACAAACAGCCGTGAAACCATTCACTATGGTTTTGAATGTCTATGAATGAGGATCTGAATTTCTTACTACCAACTGATGTAAGACCATAAGGTGTGGCCAAAGTAAGCTTCGAGCCTACGAAGTGTGGGATTCTTGATTCAAAAAAGTGTTTGCATTGCTGTCGCTGCTATGACGACTCAAACTACACAGATGAACATCAAACATGATAAGACTATCAAGCCAATAGTACTCAGGTGCTTACATTTAAATTCTATATCATACTACAAGTGCAGTCCTAAGTCTTCTCTAAAACCCAGAATACTACAGTACTAAAACGGAGGCTGTGAAACAGGATTGAACTTAGATTAAGATTGAACCACATTGCTGCAGGAGTCGCTGAAAAAGGGAAGTGCGTGTACCTCGCCGAGTATGTGTGCACTTGAGTGCCAGAAGGTGTCACGGCCTTCGTTAGTGTCAAAGTTGAAAATCTTAAGTGAGCAGTCGCTCTCTAAACCTCTTCCCATATCCCACAGCACTCCATTGACCTGCATTTAAAAGAATTTAAATCATGCGATTTTGTTCTCGAGCACATGTAGTTTACATAAAACTTACTTTCATGAAATTAAACCTAGTCTTCAGCTCAGCTTTTAAACAAATGTTTCTAATGGACATCTGAAGGTTCACAGCTCCTCGATTCAGTCATTCAGTTGATTCACTAGTTGGCCAGCGCCATAATCTCCAATGAGAAATAATATGAACCTTACGATTACATACCTCTGAAATCAAAGCATTATCGGCCAAGGCTTTAGATATCTCCCTCGCAATATCTAGAGGCGTAGTTATCCATTTCTTTCCTTCCTTCACGTTTCCATCGGGTAGGGTGATTTTAATGATTTCTCCCCCAATTTCTTCCCGGTGCTTCTTCTGTTCCGCCTGAAGCTTCTCAAAGATCTTGATTCTCTTCTCCAAGATTCGTTTCTGTTCCTCAGAGTTACCTCCTGAAGGAACCTGCGCCGTTGCATGTACTTTTGGCTTGGCCTTGGCCTTGCTATTAGTCTTCTCCTTATTCTTCCCACTGTCAACTGCAGCAGCTGGAGAGCCCTCAACTGCTTCCACGAGCGCAGGAAGCGCTGTGTCCCCCGCTTCTGCCATAAGTGCAAAAGTTACGTTCACTACGATCTAGGTATTCTGCGTGCGAGCTTTGCCCTTCTGCACAAGAAACGTTGCTATCAGTTATCAGCATTTGCATATCCAGATCCCCGAAATGCAGTAAACTTCAGAACTTGGAGAATCTGACCAGGTTAGTCTCCCATAAAAAACATGAAGAGAACATACAAGAGGCAAAATTTAAATTCCTCTCGAAAATCTGTACGCACATAAGGATGCCGAACAGTTTTCCGATGTTTTCTTCAGAGATGATTCTAGCGCAGTGATGATAATTCGCAGATAAAAAGTTTGACCTTACAAGCAGAGGAGGTGAATGGATCAACCCACCAATGCTGAATCAAGGTTTCCTGCGACGTTCACCCCTCATCAAATCAGCTCTTCAGTCCATAGATCTTCCAATTCGCTCGTACGCAGGCGAGCTTAGCTGGTACAGTCATCCAATCTCTTAAAGGAATACAATTTCCCTGACGATCAGTGATGGTCAGACGACAAGTACTAGGGTTTTAGATCGATCATTTGCCTTCGGCACTACGTCCAACGCGCGGTAGATCTGTGGGGCTTTGCTACCTTCAAACTGTAAGCTCATGTTCCGGGCTTGTAAACTACGTCCTTACCGCAGTGCTTTTCTAACGCTAAAAAGGACAACGATATCCGCTACAGTCAACTGTGTTGCCCAGGAACACTTAACGGGAAAATTATTCGTAGACATATAAAGAGTGAGACAATAGAACATATTGTGAAAGTTTCAATGGAGCTGTTTAAGGCTTTCCTACATTAAATCATAGAGCGTTACGAGAAACAAGTGATTTCGCCTGCAAAAATTCAGTATATATCTCTTTTCTTCTAATGTAATGCCTTTAATAACCTGGTAAAAAAAATATTTTCAATCTTGGAATGTTCATAAAAAAAAAATTGAATTCATTGGGTTAAAAAAATATAGTAAATGAAACCAAGTGATCAGATATATATCATATAAAATATGTAGATGTCACACAATAATTAAAGCTACTCACTTTCAAATTCAACAAACTTGTAAAAATTTTGTATTAAATTTCAAATTTTAAAAAATATCTGAAAATTGCAAATTAGAGTATTATTTTTTGATATTCTCATAAAAATGAACAATTTTTTAAAAAAAAATAAAAATTATGTTCATAATATGATATTATATGTGTAATTATGATTCTTTAATATAATTTTAATTTTAAAAATCATCTTTAATAAGTACATATTTATTTTTAAAAAAAAATTATACCTATTTTTTATAATGTAATTTGTAATCATAATATGAAATATGCCGAGATTGTGAAGCAATTATACAAAATAAAAACATAAAAATAAACGAAATATTAAAAAAATTTATATAAATAATACCTGAATAATTTTTAAAAATATTTAAATCACATTTAAAATATGATATTTTAAATGTGATATTTTTCATCAGTTTTATATTTTTTTAATTAAAAAATTAAACTTATATATTGCAAAATTGTTATACATTTGATACCTTAAAAAATTCAAAATAAATATTTTTTTACTTTATAACTTTCTTTTTTTTTTCCTTTTTTTTATATCAATAAAATTTTGAATTATAAATGAATGATAAAGCAAAATATAAAAGAAACACATGTTAAGCAATGTCAATTTACATAATTCAAGGTTTATTATCATATAATTGTGACATGAAAGTATCTCAAAAATATTTTATTTAATTTTAATTTTAATAAATAAGAATAACAATTATGATGCTCATTACTTTATATCTACACACCTCATGATTACATTAAGAAATAAATAATTATTAAAGAAATTTTTTGTTACAAATTGTGATATTATACATAAGATAAAACATAGTGACAATGATTATTGTTTAGAACTCTAAAATAAATTTTGATATGAGAATGACACCAATTTCATACATAAAAGAAATGAACATGAATACATATATTGTAAAAGATGTTAAAGTATATAAATCACATACATAACATATCAATAAGATAGATTTGATTAATTTTAGCCAAATACAATTGAATCATCAAATATATGAATCTTAATTCAATGACAAGATTTTTAAATGCAGCTTAATAAATTTAGCAGCACTCAATCAATACATAAACATAACTTATAAAGTTTCAGTTACATAACTTAAATTATTTTTATTTCATAAATAAATCATAATTTATCCAAATGGAATGGAATACATCAAATATATTAACACTTTATCAATGACAACATCCTTATATTGCAACTTAATAAATCAAGCAGTACTCAATCAACACATAAGCACATCTTTGAGAAATTTAAATTATAGAATTCAAATTGTTTGGAATTGGGAAATTAAGTAAAATCATCATTAATTAGCTTGATATGATCATAGTTAGTGATTTAAATAGTGATATGAATGCAATATAAATTAAAGTAATTGTTAAGAACAATGACACAGTCAGATTTGATGATAGATGTATAATCAACTTATAATTTTTAAAAATTATATATATAATAATTGAAAGTAATCATATGATATGAGTAATTAAGTTTCAACTATTTATTTTAATTTAGAAAAAAAAATTTGAATATATTTTAAATATTTCAGTTTTTTTATTTTAAAACATACACATATGAGGTTTTAATGGTTGAAATATGAGAGTTAATTCTCTTATAACCAAGAAATAGCTTTGATTTGTAGCAACTCATATATATCTAATTTTAATATAAAAATTAAATTAAATTAATCATAATAAATAAAATTATGCCATATTTACTTTGATAGGGTTGATTTATATGTTGTGATGGGAATGCAATGTATGTCATAATATATATATTATAAAAATGTTCATCCTTCTAAGCTTATAATTTCATCATTCAAATTATTTTAAATAAAAAATATGATTTAACCTCAACACAAAATATTCAAATTTGATACAAATATACATATAAAAATAACTTTGACATGATCAATTTGTAGTATTTATAATTGATTTTTTTAATGATTATTATATTAAAAATTATGATTTATTACCGATATAAAATATTTAAATCTAATACAAATATACATTAAAATATAACTTTGATATTATCAATTGGTAGTAATTTTTTATCAAAATTATTGAAAATTATTATTATATTAAAGAATTAAAATCATTTATAATCTATATTGCCAAATTACTATAAAAAATTTATATCAATTTGATACTTATTGTACTGAAAGATCATATAACTTCAGATTAAAGTGATTTCAAATTTTATAATCCATTTAAAAAAATGTAATAAATGAGATATTTGTTTTTTGATCAATATTTATAATTATAATATATATAAATTTCTTCATATCCAAATCCAAGCTCATATAATGAATGGACATTCATTATATGTTAATATATTGTAATTTTTTATTTAAAAATAATTAAAATATATTCATAAAATTTTTTATATGATTTCATAAAAATAAAATTTTATCCTTAATTTTTATGATAAGAATTTTTTTATAAAAAAAGTAATTTGTAGAGTTAGACTTTTAATACATATAAATCTCACAAAATTTATTTTTGTAAAAAATCTATAACAAAGTTTAACATGTGCAAATGTTTCATCGCATTTAGATGATGACTGTCGTAATATTGAAGCATTTTATACTGAATTTATTGAATATGAAATAAAAAATTCTCATCAAATTTTAAATTAATGATGATTTGATCCTAATATTGAAGCATTTTTCATACTTGAAAAATCAATTATAAAAAATTATGAATTATAAATATTAAAAAATAATTTATTAATATTTTTACTTGATATAATTAATTTTTTTAAGACTGAAATTGAAACATGAAATTTGAAATTTATTTAAATAAAGATCATAATCTCCATCAATTATAATTAAAATATCATATATACATTAATGAAAGATATTAATTATATAAGTATAGAACACATTACAAATATTTATACATGAGTTGTGTCCTCGTGTAATAAGTTTGTTAATTCATAAAAATTCAGATATATTATGTTTCAAATTTAAAATTTTCATCTCATATATTATCAATCAAACATTGAATATTTAATATATCAAGTGATAAAATCCAATCTACAAATCACAAAGAATAGAACTATCATATAGATCATGAATTATTATGATAGTTACTCAAACTTCACTTTCAACCACCTATGCATTTTAAGTTAATAGTGCAACCAATTCTTTGTGATGGTGCAAATTCAGATAATACTAGGTCTAGAATAATTTTACAAAGTAAAATTATTTCAAATCCTATTCATAACACACCATATTTAATAACTTGATACTTAAAACAAAATAGCATATTTTTACAAGCTAATGGACAAAACTTAATTACATGATGTTGAGAATAATGAGATATTTTGAAACCAATAACATATATTTTGAGTTAGTCTTTCTCTTGACCACCTACTCTATTTGAAGTCAGCTAAGTCTAATTACATTTGAAAGAGCCTCAATCAATATGAAAAGAACAAATAAATAGAAGATACAAAAATAATTGATATAGGACTCCTAAGTGAGAAATGAAACGACACAATCATAAATATCCACATCTAACTATCTGTCAACCTAAATCATACCAAAACAGAAAAGTATCAAATGTTTAACATGTTAGTATTATTTTCAACTGAATTGTTATAGACATAATCTATAATCAAAAAATAAAGAATAACAAACACAATAATATCATTCTCCAAATCAAACCTAAAGTATAATTCTTGCTTATGATTTGCAAATTGAAAATTAGTGACATACTTTCAAATTATATGTGTATGTCGTAATATATTAAGCTCTTGAACTCTATCCTAAAAAGTTATATAGTCATTCATAAACCCTCATGGAGCTCCTTGAATTCCATTTTGAAACTTCATGAGTCTTTTACTCCTTACAATAATTTTGAAACTTTTAGACTAATCCTTGATTCTTATAGAGTTTCTTGAGGAGTCCATCTCAATGTGCCATTGAGATGGACTCCTCAAGAAATCTTGCTCTCTTCTTCTCATGTGCAATAATATCTACTCTCGAACTTATAGAGCTCTCTCCCTTCTCAAATGTGCACTGATGAGGAAACACATCAATAGACGCTATTCCCTTATCCTTAAATTGACTTGGAGCAGGAGTAAGATTATTGTGTCTACTCCATCATGCTATCGAGGATTAGGACAATTCCGTTGGAAATGACGGCCTCCACAACTAAAGCATGAAACTGTGAAGTTTCCTTGCGGTGGATTTCCTTTTGGAGGATAATTTCCATATCCTCTAGATCCTCCCCCTACATTCTGATTCCTCCTCTCCCATAGTTGTACTACGTTAATCTTGAGATCAGCGAGTGTTTCAATGATAGATTTCAACTCATGGTGAAAGATCAACCAAGTCGGAGCACTCGATCCAATAGTTTGAGTCAACAGATAACACCGAGGAAAAAGTTGGGAATGAATGATTTCTCCATTTCATCTACCCATCTCAAATACAAAGTGGTGGAGGATGTGGGGAATCAAAAAGTCAATATAACTGTTGACCAATTGATTGCTCTAAATCCTACGATAAGAAAGGAGTTTAGGGGAGGCCTAAGCTCCAAAAGGACCAAGAAGCGACGATCCAAGAGGAAAGTTTCCATGGCGAATGTTGGAGTAGGAGTGGTGGATGCCGCTACCTCTGAGGTATGCACTCAGGAAACTCCAAAATCCTTCAATCTACTCCTTACATTACTTTCAAAACCTATGAATTCACTTATGATCCCTCCTCATGTAGCTCTTTAAGCTCAATAGAAGTCTTTAATCCACTCTATATTGTAATTTCAAAACTTTATGACTAAATCTCCATCCCTTACACAATTTCTTGAACCCAATTTCAAAACCCCAAAAGCCTTCAAGTCCATGTTTATAATACTTTTATAAACATGATGATGAGTCATCATTTGTCTCATAATGAGTCCTTCCAAAGCTCCTTTATCCAATATTAAAACTCAGAAATACTTTTTTCACTTTATACATTATTTTCAAAACTTTGTACAAAGTATTGATTCCTTATGAACTTCATTTCACTCAAATTCAAAATTCTATAAGACTTCAAGAAACTTCATATGGAACTTATAAACTCAATTATAAAACACTTTATATTTTTAATTCAATCCCTAGATTACTTCTAAAACGTCTCAACTTAAGCTTGATATCTTATCAATCCTTAACTCAATTTCAAATTTCTATGATTTTTAAATCCATGCAATATATAAAATGAAAATTTTCAATTTATTATTAATGAAATATTCATATTAATTTATTTTTATATATATAAATTTTTGAAATCAAGTTGTAGCTTATAGAAAATGACAAATGAAAAAATATCTCACAAAAATCTTAAATAACATTTTAAGTCATACATTGTATTTTTCTTAATTTTTTAAATTTGTGGGATGACTTGTGGATAGAGGTGAAAGGTCATGCGACATTAGAGGATGCAAATCCGACCTTCGATCCTTAGAATCAAGAGAGTATTAGATTTTTTCTTCTTGGCGTTCCGCTCTGTGTTTTTCACCTTTGGTCTCACTTTGAGAGAACATATTTCTCCTCTAAGGTCCGATAGACACTCTCTCACATTAAGGAGGAAGGTCTTTTCATTTAGAATCTGGAATTCGCTAAGGGAAGAGGGTATGGACATTACGGGGAAAAAGAAAGCAGAAAAGTATACTATATTTTCTTGCATATTTTGTGGCCATACTTTGCCAAACATGGAGAGTGAATAGTCTTTTCTATCCGTCTTTCAATTTGGGTTCCATTGATACATAAATTAAAGACTATGGAGAATGATATAGTGAGATATGAGTGTTTTTGTTTATTTAGGGTTTTGAGAGATTTTTTTTCAATTAGACATATGGATCAGGTTTTTTTGTTCCTATCTCTTCCTTTGCGTGCATTGGTTCTATTTGAACATAGTTGGAAAATTATGGAGATCTGAATAAAAAGTTATGAGTGTTTGTAGATTTTAGGATTTCCATAGTTAGCATTTTCCAATGTGATATGAGGTGTTAGGGGGTTGTGGTTCTGCAAGTGGGAGGAGATACATTATGGAGTATTGGGTTTCTTTATCGTTCTCTTTGTGCTAGCTATAGCTTCACTTTCCCTCATGGGGCCACAAAAAACGGAGCGTGATACACCATGTCAGGTGTGTCATTGTCTCTTTACCTCGTAAGGGGTAAATATCCATGTGGGAAAGATGCATAAAGATTATGATTGGACTACTTGGGATGCGCATGTGAGGAGGACGGTCACATCGACATCGGTATTTGTCACTTTGAGGAACACGCAGACTACATTGACTCCTTCGTTGAGAATTCAGGGTATACCAATCGGGTTGTGGGAGTGGTTAGTTTCATATGCAGGTTCGATTCTAGGGCTTTTTGAGACTAGGTTTCCATGTCCACGTTTATTCCATAGGCTCCCTCATGCATTCCATGACGAGACTAGACATGCTTTTTGCTTTTTGCTTGATCGGTTGGCTCGTGATCCCATGGACGAGTTAGTATAGTTTTTATTTTTATTACTTCTGTGATGGTGTCTACGTTATACTAGAGGGGGACGTGCTGGACAGAGGGAGGTGGCAGCTAGATTTTGGAGATTCCAAGTAGGGGATTGGGCTACATTGCAAGAGGAGTCTGTTCGGGCCACATAGATTAGGAGTGGGGTTCAGTCACATGATACTTCTGATTCGGTGCGATTGCAACGGTGTAGGATTTTGGGGCAGGCTGTAACACTAGGGAAGTGAGGAGAGACCACTCGAATAGCTCAAGAAATTTTGAAGTTGAGAGATACCTCAATGGTTTCTCTTTCTCCATATATAGTCCTCAAAAAGATACAAATTGGATAAGGTTACACAACCACCATCCACTCAATTCCTCGTGGATCGATTACATGGCAGTTATCCCTATGAGCACACGGATTGCTGACGTGTAGTCCAACTAACACACAAACTAACATACAAGAAACACAATCTAAAGAGCACACGGATTGCTGACGTGACACCTTTAGATACTCCACTAATAGTCAACTCAAGACTATCTATCTCCTCCTTACGTAACCTCTATTTTAGTTCTCACTAACTAAAGATGGTTACAAATCTCCCTCCTTTTAAGATGCAACGTCCTCGTTGCTCACACGTTCAAACTCTTGAATGATCAAAGGTGCATTGGCTAAGTTCTTTGCCGATTCCCAAGTTGATTCATATGATGGATATTCCTTCCATTGAACCAAATACTCAGTTTTTGGGTATTTGTAACCCCGAATCCATTTTTTGAGAATCTTGTCAATCTCAAATTCTGCTTGATCAGCTACCATAGTAGGTAAAGTAGCAAGGGTTGATGGATTTGTGAACTGCTTGGGATGTGGTACGTGTTTTTGAAATCGTGACACATGAAATACGCTCTAGTCATGGGTTTCGTCCAAGCCGGTCTCCTCGTACTACACTGAGAGAAATAAGAACTAATGGAAGAGTGTAAACTAGGCAATCAAAGGAGACATCAAAGGATACTTTTACAATGTATTTTCATATGCAACGGGAGCTCTAACTTGTAAAATATCTCGCCCACACGTTTCAACACCACAAAAGGACCGAAGAATCGAGGATAAAAGTTTGATATTCCTACAAGTGATAATTTGGTCGTGAATGGCCAAACTTGATCTCCTTCCTGAAAATTCACCTCCATGCGATAAGCATATGTATATTGCTTTTGTCGATTTTGAGCAATTACCAACTTCTCCTTTGCTTGATGCAGTCCTTTGTGTATGTGCTCCACAAAATCATTGAAACTTTGGTTGAAAACTCATACCCCTTAGGAATTCTCAACAAACTGGAAGGTGTCAAAGGATGAGCACCATTCATCATATAAAATGGAGACACTTTTGTGGATACATTAACATAATTGTTATATGCAAATTCCATTACAAGCAGAATAGTAGCCCACTCTTGTTGTTCCTTCAAGGTGAATGCTCGCATCATATCCTCTATTGTTCTATTGGCCCTCTCTTTTTGACCATCAGTTTGAGGATGACAAGCTGTAGACATTGCTAGCTTTGTTTTGAATAAACCAAACAAGGTTTTCCAAAACAAACTAGTAAAATGAGTTCCTCTATCTGTGATTAAGACTTTGCTTAATCCGTGATTCACAAAAACTGCATCTAGTATGCATGATGAGCAAGTTGTGGTACCGTCACTGTCTTTGTGGTAGGTCGGATGTGTATCATCTTACTCAATTTATCCACAAAGACCACAACTGAATCATGTCCTAAAGAGGTTTTTCGTAACTCACATACTAGATCCATAGTAACATGTTCCCATCGTTGTTTAAGAATGGGAAGGGGTTGTAATAAACCTGCTGGTTTTGATTTCCCGCGTTATTTTGTTGACATGCAACACAACTTCAAACATATGCCTCCACATCTTCCGCATCCTTGGCCAATAGTACACTTGTTGTATGCTCTCCAAAGTCTTTTTAGCTCCCACGTGCCCCGCAATGGATGTATCGTGACCTTCTGACAATACCATTGTGCGTAAATCTGGATCTTGTGGGATCCATATACGATGTTCTTGAAATACTAGACCTCGAATCTTCCTTGCCGTCTGTGGCTGAAGTGCTTTCATGATCTCCTCATCCTCCTTTGTTGCAACCATCATTTGAGACCACCAATCAACTTGGATTTTCACCTCTGTGATGTTGTTGATACACGGCATCCGCGTGAGAGCATCTGCAAGTTGTTTCTTGTCCTCCACATACAATATCTTCATGTTGAACTGTTGACGCCATTCTGACCATCGAATTTGTCATTTGGAGAGATCTTTCTGAGACTCCAAATACACCAATGGTTTGTGGTAGGTTTCTACCACAAACTCCTTGTCTCCCAAGTAATGCTTCCAATGTTTCGTGACCAGAACAATGGCTAACTCCTCTCTTTCAGTTGTGTGATAGTTTTGCTCAGCTGCCACCAACTTTCGGGAGAAAAAGGCAACCGGATGCCAATCATCCTCCCACTCATGTTGAAGAATTCCACCCACTGTTGTATCTGATGCATCAGTAGCCAATTTGATTGGTCGATTAGTATCATACCACTTGAGAATAGGTGCATGCAAAAGAGCATCTCTCAATGCTTGAAAGTCTAACTCTTGTATCGTTCCCCATCTCCATTTTTGACCCTTTCCTAGCATAGATATTAAGGCTTGGGCAAGGCGTGCAAAACTTTAACAAATATGTGATAAAATCCTATAAGACCAAAAAAACTCTTTAGTTGAGTTTGATTCTCTGGTGTTGTCCATTTCTATATGGCTTCTATCTTCTCACTCAACACTTGGATTCCCTCTGATGTGACTTGATGGCCTAAATAATCTACTTCTGATTTGTCAAATTCACATTTTGAAGCTTTGGCATATGACTCATTCTCTCGCAAAACCTGGAGTATCTCTCGTCAATGTCGCCTATGATCTTCTAAGATTATACTATATACCAAAATATCATCCAAAAAGACAATAACAGATTTGTCTAAATAAGGACAAAAAATATCATTCATTAATCCCATGAATGTGGCAGGTGCGTTAGTGAGATCAAAAGGCATCACTAGATACTCAAAGTGACCATATCTAGTACGAAAAGTTGTCTTATGAACATCTCCTCATCAACAGTTCGAATCTGATTGTACCCACTCCTTAAATCCAGTTTGGTGAAATACTTTGCCCCTTGAAGTTGGTCAAACAAATCATCCATTCGAGGTAATGGATATTTATTTTTCACCGTTTGTTGATTCAACCCACGATAGTCAATGCACAATCTCATACTCCCATCCTTCTTCTTCACAAACATCACATGGGCTCCATAAGGTGAAATGCTTGGTTGTATGAACCCCTTTCTCAACATCTCCTCCACTTGAGCTTTACATTCCTCCAACTCATTTGGAGCCAAATGATATGGAGCTATATAGAGAACTCCCAAGAACTTAAAGTTATCATCATGATCTTGCTATTCCAAGAGGGGTAATCCACACTCAAGGAAAGAGCAAGTTCGCTCTGATACCATTGTAACATTAGGCAAGTGAGGGGAGACCACTCGAATAGCTCAAGAAATTCTGAAGTTGAGAGATACCTCAATGGTTTCTCTTTCTCCATATATAGTCCTCAAAAAGAGACAAACTAGATAAGGTTACACAACCACCATCCATTCAATTTCTCTTGGATCGATGACATGGCGGTCATCCCTATGAACACACAAATTGCTGACGTGTACTCCAACTAACACACAAGAAACACAACCTAAAGAGCACACGGATTGCTGATGTGACATCTTTAGATACTCCACTAATAGTCAACTCAAGACTATCTCCTCTATGCGTAACCTCTATTTTAGTTCTCACTAACTAAAGATGGTTACACAGGTCGGGGAGTATAGCAAGGTTGCACATGCCCTTCATCCTTTGTCCATGACTAGTCATACTGAGGAGACGATTTCCTCTCTACGCCTTCTACATCCACCCATGGGCAAGGAGATACCATTAGAGGTCTTGGAGTATCAGCCAAAGGAGCCATTATGTCTTGATAGATCATTATTTGCCCATTCTCTATGCACAACCCAACGTTTATCCTGAGGGGGATTGTCGGGGATGGTATATAAGCATCTTCAAGATTACTTTCATGCGGATGATCCATCTAGTGGTTTCACGGAGTTTTTCTAGGTAGCTGCATCAGTTTTGAGAGGGGAGATTTTGTTATTAATTAGTCAGGTTCTGGGTGCTAGTCGGCTTCTCGCGATGGAGAAAGACACTGGGGGCATTAGACCGATTGCTATTGGAGAGATCTTATTGCGATAAATCAGTATCGTTGCAGCATCGTTCACACTTCCATGAGCATCTTCCTCCATATTAGTTTGAAGTCGCCACACCATGAGACTGTGAGGGAGTATCGTTGGGCATTAGAGCACTTCTAGATATCCATCCAGATTGGATTGTCTTGCAGGTGGACGTTGAGAACGCTTTTAACAGCGTCTCACGTGCATCCATTTTTAGAGAGCTTAGAGAGGCTGGTGGACCCCTATCAAGCCTCATTCACGCTACCTTGATATTGCACTTACCGAGGATGTTTTGCATGTAGACGATCTTCCTCTACTAGGGGATCCGCAAGTGGCGTTTGATATACTGTTATCTAGTATTGCTCGTCGATCCACCTACCTTCTTCACACGGTTCCTCCATCATCTATATTCATATCACGTTTGGCAACCTTTGATAGGAGGATCATGAGGGTCTTTGGTGACATTATCAGACCAAGGATATTCGAGTGTGTGAAAGGAGATTTGGTAAGGAGATAGACATCTTTGGAGGAGACGGCACCTACGATATTCTTGGTGAGTTGGACGCTCGTTTCACCTTTGTTATCTTCTCAATTTGTGATCGCAGATAGACCTATCTTAGAGATATATGCAAGGGACGTGGATACGAGATCATTTCCCTTATAGGTATTATTACGACATACGAGAGATGCTTTATCACAAGAGGTACGACATGAGTTTCCATCTTTTTCCTTTTTGGCTACCGTTTGGACTAGAGCTCTACAGTCTATCTTGATGGACCGACAGTTTCATGAGGCTCTATATTCACTCTTAGTGGATCCAAACTAAATCTAAACTCTAGAGCTCATCTACGCTCTTGCTTGGACAAGGATGCTCGTGGATCTTGACTCGATCATGCATAAGGGCTTTCTAACTCGCACAAGCTACTTTCTCCACAGTGATGAGGTTCCGTCTTGGCTTGGTCCATCCATCTACATCTTCATTACTCACATGTGAGTGTGAAATCGCTTGAGATGCAGCAAGTGTTCATATGACTCGTTGTCCATTCTGAGGGCAGAGGATAATGATGTCATTACTACCCATGATGCCATTAGAGATGTGGTGTTTGCTATGGCGCGAGAGGGTGGATAACTCACATGGAGAGAGCGTTGGTATGCCTCGTAGTTGTCTAGGATTAAGGTAGAGTTGTACTTGGTTCGGGAGGACCAGGTCACTGTGACAGATATGGTGATTACCGATCCTACTAGACACACAATTTTAGAGGGGATGATCATCCATCCTCCGGGATGGGCGGCGAGAGTAGCGGCAGCAGCCAAGGTCTCTAAGTATAGAGGTATGCAGAGAGGTCAACTCTTTGTTCCTCTAGCTTTGGAGTTATATGGAGCTATGGACACCGACATATTCGTGAGGGAGTGTGCGAGAGCCTACTATACTAGATGACATGGGGTATCACTCTCTTTAGCTTACTATATAGCCTATTTTAGGCAACGTGTTTCCATTGGTCTACAAAGTCCACTAGTTGGTACAATCCATAGGAGAGCAATCACATTAGGTGATGCTTCTTCAGATGTTCATGTTATTTATAGACCGTTTGACCTAGATAGTTCAGATATCTTAGGTGTTGTAGGACATATTTCCGAATATGATACAATCATATCACATCTTCATCAAAAGTTATGATGTTTAGAATCTGCAAGGGTCCTAACATATTTTGAAAAATAGCTATCAAGAAAAAGTGTACAGAGCTCATCATTTTGTGCAAAAATGAAATCAGGATTTGAAATTTGCACAAGTGGTAATCAGAAGCTAATCTACATGTGAGTTGAAATTTTGTTGAGAGATCATTTTTAGGGAAAAAGTTATGATACCTTAAGTGTAAGAGGGTATAAAAGTGAGAAAAACCGCTTTACTTCTCAGATTTGCTTTCTCCTTGTTTATGGTCATTTAGAGAGAGTTATTGCATGAGTGTTTTGCATAATGAGGATGACTTGAAACTCATTGGAAAATGGGAAATCAATCTTTTTGGAAGATCCGGTTGTCTAAGATACCTCAAGGGCTGAACGGTATTGTTTCAGCGGATCCAAACACTAGAGAGTTCAAAATGGAGTTTGAAGAGAGGACACTAAAAATTTCCCCATGAACGAAATGCGAGAGTTACTTCTATTGTGGAGAGGAGGGACATAAGCTTGTGAGTTGTCCTTTGAGGACCAAATATCATAGGTTGAGAGAGAGAGATGAAACGTGGGAAAGCTAAACCTTCATATAGGACCATCGTCTCCCCATGAATCCAAGAGTGGAATCTAATGTGACAATTGTGGAGTGAGAGTTTACTCTCCTTATGACATGAGTTTAGTGGTATGAAAGCTTTGTTGGAGTCACTAGTGGAGTTTTTTGAGGATAAATTGAGTGCAGATACTGAAAAGTTGAAATCTCCATATGTCTCAAGTTCCAACTAAAGATGGAGATCATTTTTAGAATGATTGAAAAGATGTCAATGAGGATAAGACTCATCGTCTGTTTAGGAGAAGAGAGAGCCATGACAATCTTGGACCAACCAATTCCATTCATTTTGCCACTAATGAATTACTCTAGAATGAGATTAATTTTTTTTATGTTATATTAGAGAGTCATATATAAATTTCCAACAACAACAACAAAAGAAGTTGGAAATGGGACAACTTCAAGTGTTTTATGGGAGAAAGAATGAAGATGTAGCAGCTTTTGTGATGGATTTTTAGAGAACATGTATTGGAAACAATCAGAGAAGAAAGCTTGAGTGGGCTATCCTTTTGCTTGACTTCTTGGAAGATTACACATTGAAGTGGTACAATGAATACAAGAGGATACATGTGGAAGAAGACACTTGGGAGAGTTTGATAGAGAATCTTGTTGAAAAATTTCTTCTAGATGAAAGTAATGAGAAGTTGATGTGTGAAGTCACCTTTTTGAAGCAAGGAGAGAGTGAGAAGGTGAGATCATACGTGGAGAGAACGGTGTTGTGTTGTGACGCGGCTACTATGAGAAGATGATGACATGTGTCATCTTCAGAGCTGTTGCAGTGACGGTAATACTTTAGGTTAGGATAATCGACAGCGCATTGTAACGCTATTAAGAGCCCACGGCTGGATCGACTTTGTAGGGCGAGGATATTAAAAAGGCTCCAAGAGATATTATCTTGGACCTTATCAGATATAAATCGCAGTCAAGGTGGCAAGGGTATGGGAGAGATCTAGACACATCACTTTGCTGACTAAGAAGCTTATCTGATCAAAGTGGAGCCGACGTAGGACATGGATAGAGGACAACATGATCCTCCTGATGTACCAATGCTCAAACATGTGGTGTCTTCATCGTGATCACTTTTGAGAGTGGTTAGTATATCACTTTGGAGATAACTTTATGCAACAAGTGATAAACTCTCTAGACTGGATTATTCTTCCAGTTGTTTTTTATGGCGCGATTTGGGACTTAACAGTATATGTTTTGATTTAGTTTGGGCGCTATGGATCTAAACTTACCAGTAGTGGTGGCTTTCAACACGTGGGTTTCAATCCATCATTATTGTTTACCGAAAACAAGCCATAGTGAGTTGATTGTTTGGATTTTTGGCGAGAAGTATTATTCTCAAGTTATAAACTCCCCAGCTCCGTTTGTAGTTCCGTTCATACTTAGCCGGTTTCAAGTTATCATTTTGACTCTTTATTAGTGGCAACTTATATTGTGTATTTGATGGCTAAGTAGTGTGTTTAGGATAGTTGTAAAGCTATAAGTTAATATGGAGCTAATTTGGCCATACTGGAGGTCAAAATGACACTCTTCATTCTCATTGGTCTTGGAGTTTGGGCCAATGAGGGTACTTGGACAACTTCTTCAAGATTTTGAGGAGTTATGGAAGCCCTCTAGGAGGACATTCGGAGATTTGGGGGACAGGGTTGGAGAGATGATAGGAAGAGCTATGAAGTGGGCTCAAGAATGGATGCATTTGAGGGTTTGGCACTCAGATATGGTGATTCAAAGATAGAGAGGGAAATTTAGACCTTTGAGTGTATTTGGGGTGTTTTTGAGAATCCTACAAGGGTTTTGAGAGATCTCATTCAAATGAGATATAGTTCACGACTCAGACTTGTGCTTGGATTGAAATTTTGACTTAATTGGATGAGTTTTGAGTACGGAGTGATAATAAACTCCTACTATTATTGCTTTATCAATAGTAAATACTCTAGTGGTAGATTTGCATCATGAGTTAAAATCTATCACGAAAACACTCGTTGATCTCAAGATTAACGTAGTACCATTATGAGAAAGGAGGAATTAGAATGTAGGGGGAGGATCTAGAGGGTATGGAAATTATCCTCCAAAAGGAAATCCACCGCAAGGGAACTTCATAGTTTCATGCTTTAGTTGTGCAGGCCCTCATTTCCAGCAAAATTGTCCTAAATCCTCGACATCATGATGGAATAAGACACAACAATTCTACTCATGCTCCAAGTCAATCAAAGGATAATGGAGTATCGTCTATTGATGTGTTTCCTCATTTGTGTACGTTTGATAAGGGAGAGAGCTCTATAAGTTCGAGAGTAGATATTCCTGCACATGAGAAGAATAGAGAAAAATTTGCAGAGGAGTCCACCTCAAGGGAAGATCAACCAAGCCGGAGCACTCTATCTAGTGGTGTGAGTCAACCGAGAGGATCGAGGAAGAAGTTGGGAATGTATGATTTCTCCATTTCATCTACCTAACTCCAATACGACATGGTGGAATATGTGAGGAATCAAAAAGTCAATATAACTGTTGGCCAATTGATTGCTCTAAACCCTACGATAAGAAAGAAGTTGAGGGGAGGCCTAAGCTCCAAAAGGATCAAGAAGCGACAATCCAAGGGAAAAGCTTCCATGGCAAATGTTGGAGTAGGAGTGGTGGATGCCGCTGCCTCAGAGGTATGTACTCAAGCTTTAAAGATTGAAGTACATATTAATGTACGTGATGTTTTGGATGTTGTGTGGATAGAGGATCTGCGATGAATGCCATAACGGAACGTTTGTTGAAGAAGTTGGGGATGAAGACTTCAATACCTTTCAACATCATTGTTGGGATGGCCAACAAGCAAAAGGTGCAACCCCTTGGAGTGGTGGACAAGGTGATAGTAAGTGTGATGGGAGTTCAAATCTTGTTGTCCTTTCAAGTCCATCTTCTTGCCTACCTTATGCTTCTTCCTCTTCGACAAAGGTTCTTAGAGGATCTCCACACTACGACTTCGGGTGCGTTTTCATGTAGACCCCATCAACCCATAACCTCCAAAGATCTTCTCTTCACTGTCTTTCATAACACTATTCAACTCTTTCAAAGGCATCTTCTCCTCACAAGCAAGCAGAACAATCTCCTCTTCATGTACAGACTTTGGCAAGCTTTGTGTCAACCCACTACGTGTCTCTTCCATATCCACGTCTGCATCCGATAACCTAGTTTTGAGTTGATACTCCCTCTTCTCCTTTGGAGTCAACCATCCCATCCTTGAATACATATGGATTAGAAATGAAGATAGATAAATTACAAGTCTATCTTCTCCCCTCAAACTCTCAATCATTGCTTTCACATTATGAGAAAAAAATCTTTCCTTAATTCATTTTAATTGAACCGTCCAAGAAACCTTTTACAATTTGCACTTTCACTTTATCCATATTGACATAGATGATTAGTTATGGTGAAAATAAATGATTCAATGTAAAGATAATCTTTCTTTCTAAATCATCCTTAATTAAATTTAAATGATTCAAGGTAAAGATAATCTTACTTTCTAAATCATCCTTAATTAAATTTATCTTGTAGACATTCTTTAGCTCCTTAAGATCAAATCACTTTGTTTTATCAAAATCAAATCATAAGTACAAAGCAGAGCCTTCCCAATCAAATGCATCAAAATCTTCTTTGCTTCATAATCTCGGCCTAACAACTTTTCCCAATCCGATACATTTCATTATTCATGTCATCCTCTTGTCTCGATCTAATGCATTGTCTTCCTTTTGTGAATGTCTGAAAATCATATCTCTAGACACACATAATCCCATCGCAATGACAAGAATGAGCGTGCCAAGTTTTTTAAGTGCAAAACATCATTTAACCTTTACTATTACAAAGATATCAAAGGTCTTACTCGTGCTACTAACAACGTCTTGGCACTCCTAATCCAAATAGTCTCCCTCATATCAATCTAGTATACACTTTCTTCTTCATTATTTCTCTCTGGTTGAGTTACACTCTGGCGATTCAAATTTCTCCCAAAAGCTTGTATTCTTGATTGCTAATAGAAATACCACTTCTACGTCAAAAACACTCATGGCTTCTTCTTCCTTGTTTGCTCATTCAAAATCCTTAACATCACTTTTTGTTTTAACACGCTTCACGCCATCCTTCATATGTTCTTCTTCCATCTTTGGACTTCTTCCCTAGTTATCAAATTCATCTTCGTCATAATCGCAATAGTGTCGAATATTGATATTTTTTTCTAAAATAAAAAAATCTTCCTAAGACTGTGAACCATGTGACTACATGGATTCTTGCTTGCAGTGGTTTGTGGAATCCAATGCTTATGAGAGAGCAAGCTATGGTCTTTTGTATTGATACTACAACAATACCTACATTGTTGAAGTCATCACAGTGTCAAGTGTTGGGTCAGGCTATGGATTTAAACTATTTGACATGGATTGTGATACTTGAATTGGATGAGTAGAGATGCAAGCGATCCACATGTGTGATTGTAATACCATTGTTGAGCTTTGACTACCAAGACAGTGGATGCAAAAGATGGGGCCGAGAAATGTCCAAGGTCTCATCCTTGGTCTTATGGGGATGTTAAAAAAGGAGAGGTGGATTCTTCTTCTAGTATGATTGGAGTTTTTGGCTTGAAGCAAGGGGTGGTTACCACTACATAACTTTATGATACAACTCAAGAGATTACAACAAAATGGCTCGAGTTGTTCATGCCAAGCTAGTGGAGCTTGGTATGAGAGAGCAGAAGAAGTTTTTTACTTAAGAGATTGTCATTTAACAATCAAATATTATATTTTATTCGTCTTATGTTGATGGAGAGGAGATATGGAACATTGAGGATTCAGAGGAGTTTGGCCTTCAATATGAAGGATTTAGGCTATTTGAAGTTACACGCTATATAGAATGACTTGACAACTGATGTCTAACTCTTCCATTGTTCTTATCAATAGAGCAATATGAAAAGAGATTTGATCCAAACTAGGTGTCAAGATCTTCTTGAGGCTAGATTGGTGGAGATATCATATGGAGAGTATGCATATGTTATGGTGATGTCAAACAAGAACTATATACATGATAATTATACAGATAAATACATGTATGATTATTATCAATCTATCAATCGACAAACAAATTTGATTTATATGCTATGCATGCAACTAAGTAGATCTTTGATACGGTTAAATATGAAAAGGTTTTTAGTACATTGAATTTACAAGCAAGATATCATAAGTTAAGGATTCAAGGTACAGATAACGCCAAGATGGTGTTTTGGACAATTGATTTGCATGACAAGGATGTATTGTATCAATAGAAGTTCTTATCATTTGGGTTGAAAATGCATCTGCTCAGTTCCAAAGAGTGATGGATAGGATCCTATTTTGACTTGATTGTGTTCAAGCCTATATCGATGATGTATGATATATAATGTTACAACGATGGAGGATGAAATATATTTTTATGAGATATTTGAGCGTTTGATAACTCATGGCCTCAAGTTACATCTTGAAAAGTGTAAGTTTTTTCAGGAGCACGTGGAGTATTTGGATCATACCATATACAAAGGAGAGTTGGGAGTTTAGTAAACTAAAGTGTATGCAATCTTATATATTCCACAACCCTCAAATGTGAGTAGGATGTAAACATTCCTTGGACTTGCAAACTTTTATCATTGATATATGCAAGGATTTAGCATTATCCTTGACAAAGCTAGATCAAGAGTGGTGTTGGAGAGATGAACACGAGAAAGTATTTGTTAAGCTCAAGGAAAGATTGACATCTACTCTTATTTTGAGGAGACTAGTGAGAGATAGTCCCTTCAAATTCATACTCATTAGAGTATATTGGATTTGAGAATAATACTTATCCAACATGATGATGAGGAGAAGGAGTTTGTAATAGCTTATGCAAGTTGCTCCAACAATGCAATTGAATCAAAGTATAGTTTTTACAGAGTAGAATGTTTGGTAGTTGTTTGGACTGTGGCACATTTCAAATGTTATTTGTTTGGAAACTCCTTCACTCCTTTACTCTCATTACTGATCATCAACCATTGAAATGTTTGATGGAATTAGACCAGCTTATATGAAAGCTTGCATAATGGACTTTTATCTTACAAAAGTATGATTTCAAGGTTGTACATAGACATGGAATAATGAATCATGATTCGGATGGATTAAGTTGAAATCCATGAACCAATCAAGTTGACAAGATCAAAGCTCGATGACACAATCATACATAAAAGAAGATGGTGATAGGTTGGCATGCATATGTTTTTTTCAATATGTTGAATATTTGACTCTTGATAGCTCTTTGATATCCCTCTTGGGTCAAAAAATGGATATGTTATCCTCAAACACTAAGACTAAGGACAGTTTGACATAAAACTGAGACATCCATGATGATATGATAAAGTTAAAATACTTTGTACATGTGCTTTGATGAGCATTTTCAGTGGCAAGATTCGAGATCAAGTTCTACAAAGAGCTCGGTGGTTTAGATGAGAAGGTAGACATCTTCTTTGTTTATGACAACATTTGTGTTATGCTCATTTTATCTAAAAGAGCATAGTTGGTCAAGCATGCTCATGAGGAGTTAGGTCATTTTAGAGTGAAGCTGACACATAACTATAATATAAAAGATATATTACAGTCGAGCCAAATCTTTTTTGAGTTACAAAGTGTAACCAATCTTAGTTAGCTATAGTTAGTCTAGTCCTACTATATATAAAGCAAGGAGAGGTCTTGAGAAGACATCTCATCTTGGAAGTCATTCCGGAGTCATTGCCTTCAGTGTTACAATGGTATTAAAGCAGGCTTATTGTTCCTATGAGTGTGGATCACCCTTATTGGAAGAATAGTCTGGGTTGGTACAATTATTTGAGGAGGGAGTGTTTGTTAGAGGCTTGCAGTGGCCTTGAGCTGCAAGTAGTGGAAGGGGGTTATTTAGGATGTCCGTTGTGGATGGGGGAGATAGAATAGTATGGAGATTCCCATTCCTTAATTCTTTTCATGTCAAACTGTTATACATTGAGAGAGCAAGGTTGACTCAATATTTGGTTTATCATTTTGATGCCAACTTCATGGATCAAGTGATGAGATCTCAAGATCCGATTATCTTACCTATATTCACCTACTACGTTACTTGGGATCTCACAATATATATTTTAATTTAGAGATGGAGCTCAATAGACCACCACCGATGAGATTCAACATACGGTGTGAAATCTATTGTTTATATCATCCTAAAGCTATGTTTCGGAGCCTAATTATTAGAAATTTTGGAGAGGAGTATTACCAAGAGGTGATGGCATCACCTATTCATTTGGTGTTGCCAATCTTGAAAAATTGGAGAGTGTTCATCTATACTGAGAGAGAGTGGACGGAGACAAATCATGGAGGACACTTTGAGAAATGATTCCGGAGTTGAGAGATTTGAGAAATGCATTTGAGCAAAGCCAGACTCAAGTACAAGAGTTAGCTCAAGAATTGACAACAGTCAAAACGAGAGGAATGGAAAATGAGAGAAACTCAAATGGAGATAGAGATATCACCATTAATGGTGGAGAGTGAAGAAATAGTGAGAGCCCGTGCTCTTGAAGCCCAAGTGGCACAACGAGCGAGAGAGCTAGATCTTCAGACATCCATGATTCTGAAGATGACAAAAGCTTGGAAGATAGAACCTAACCGAGGAAGTTGGATCATGGGAGTTTTGGAAGGTTGGATTGAGAGAATGGAGTACCATCTTGCTTTGTTCAATATCAACGATCACATTGCAGGACTTTTTGTTTGTACTTTGTTGTTGGAAAAAGCGTCTACTTGGTTTCAGGGTTGGATGATGGAGCTCAATGACTCAGGCCAACAAGTTACTTGGAGTGCAATGAAACAAGGTCTTCTTCAGAATTTTCAAGGAGTTGATCCCATAACCACGACACGGATGAGGTTGTGAAAACTTGAAGAAGGGAAGTGTGGAGGAGTACATTGAGAAATTTCAAGATCTTCAAATTCAGATATGAGATATGAGTGGAGCTAAAGCCCTTGATTTATTCAAGAGAGGGTTGAAGAAAAAGATTCAATATGAGGTGATTCGAGACAATCCAACAACTTTAACGAGGCTATTGCTTGTGCATAACGAATGACCAACGTCTACCACAACGATGGAGAGGTATCAGTTCCCACGAATCAATACTATGGACCAATGCCTATGAAGTTGGACAACATAAGGAGGAGGGAAGATTTCATTTCAAGGGGAGTAAACGCACAAAGAGGAGATCGTCGCAACTCAAATCCTCATCAAGAAGCAAATTCAAGAGGAGGAGACGAGGTGGAGGGGAGACAAGAAATGAGGCAATACTATAATTGTGAAAGATTTGTTCATATTGCCATGAATTGACAAACTCGAGTTCTAGCAATAGGAGCTAGACCTCCCTATCGACAAGCTCTCAACAATCTTGAAGGTGGAGACAAAGTGACCGATGGAAACCCGGGAAATGACGAGCACCAGTAACCTTACCTTGCACCCTTACTGGTTCGATGAAAAGGAGGAAAGGCGAGTTGCCAAACGGGCAAACAGTTGAGCATTGAGAGCATTCTTAGGAAAGTGGAGTTGAAGATTGGGCAATATAAGGAATCGTTGGAGTGGAGAGTAATTCGATTAGCTCGTTATGATGCTATTTTGGGTATGCCTTGGATGGAAAAATATAATCATGAGGTAGATTGACGAAGGAAGATAGTAAAAACTATAAGTTGGAGGATCTTTGGAGATAGATTTATTTTGAAACAAATTTTTTTACCTCTATACGTGATAGGAAGAACCGCTATCAGTCACAAAGATGTATATTTTTGGACCTAATAAGAGATGTAGGTGCTTCAAAAGAGCAATCTTTTATACATGAGGAGTTAACTTGTATCTTGAACGAGTTTCAAGATGTTTTTCGAGATGATTTGTCTCCAGGTTTACCAGCAAGAAGGAGAGTGGATCACAAGATAGAGATCTTATCAAGAAGTTCTCCTCCTTGTAAAAGTCCATATCGATTTGCACCAAACAAGCTGGAGGAATGCAAGGTATAATTGGAAGAGTTGTTGGAAAAAGGGTTCATCCAATCTAGTGTGTCACCATATGAAGCTCCAGTGTTGTTCGTGAAGAAAAAGGACGGCTCCATGCGGATGTGCATGTACTATCATGCTCTAAATCAACAAATGGTGAAAAACAAGTATCCATTACCGCGAATGGATGACTTGTTTGATCAACTTCATGGAGCTAAGTATTTCAGCAAACTTGATCTTAGAAGCAGATACAATCGATCGAGTGGGTCGATGAAGATATACAAAACACAGCTTTTAGAACTAGATATGGACATTTTGAGTATCTAGTTATGCCATTTGGTTTAACCAATGCCCCTGCCACATTCACAGGACTTATGAATGATATTTTTCGTAAATATCTAGATAAATCAGTGATTGTGTTTTAGATGATATCTTGATATATAGTAAGTCCTTACGAGATCATCAGAAACATCTACGAGAAGTACTCCAAGTGTTGAGAGAAAATGAGCTGTATGCTAAGATGTCAAAATGTGAGTTTGGCAAAAGTGAAGTAGATTACTTAGGCCATAGAATTAGTGCAAAAGTCATCCAAGTCATGAGTGACAAAGTAGAAACCATTCAAAATTGGAGTGCTCCAGAGAATCAGACTCAATTACGTAGTTTCTTGGGTTTAACCGGCTTCTATAAAATGTTTGTGGAAGCTTTTGCTAATATTGTTCAAGCTCTAACAAACCTCTTAGGCCAAGGGCAGAAATGGCAATGGGGTACAACTCAAGAGATTGCATTTCAGGATTTGAAGGATGCGCTCTTACATGCACCAATCCTTAAATGGTATGAACCAAGTAGATCAACGAAACTTGCTACAGATGCATCATGTGTGGCAGTTGGAGGAATGTTACAACAAGAATGGAAAGATGGATGACACTCAATTGCCTTCTTCTCACACAAGCTTTTGCCGGCAAAGCAAAATTATCATACCAGAGAGAGAGAGAGAGGAGTTAGCCATTGTGTTGGCTACTAAACATTGGAAGCACTATCTCGGAGATAAGGAGTTTGTGGTTGAGACATACCACAAGCCTTTGGTTTACTTAGAAACTCAAAAGGATCTCTCAAAGCGGCAAATTCGTTGGGCTGAATGGCAACAACGTTTCAATATGAATATCGTGTATGTGGAGGGGAAGAAGCAACTTGCCGATGCATTGACTCGAATATCATGCATTAATCACATCACAGAGGTGAAGATTCACTCTGAATGGTGGGAGAACCTAAATTGACTTACCAAGGAGGATGAGGAGATTGCACAAGCCCTTCATCAGGGTAGAGCACATTTAGAACGGGGATTGGCATTCTATAAAGGAAAGATTTGGATACCCTCAGATGTTGCTCTCCGTACAATAGTGTTGGAGGAGGCACATGATGGAGCTATTGCTGACCATGTAGGAGTGGAGAAGACAATTAAAGGTGTCCAGAGGGTATACTTTTGTCCACGACTATGAGAGGACATCACCAGTTATGTTCAAAGTTGTGTGGGCATGTCAACAAAATAAGGCTAGCAATTAGAAACCAACAGGTCTTCTACAACCTCTACCGACATCAACTAGAAGATGAGAGCACGTCAATATGGACATTGTATGTGAGTTACTAATGACGTCTATGGGTTATGATTCGATAATCATTTTTCAGGATAAATTGAGCAAGATGATCCATGTTAGGCACACAACAAAGACAATTTCGGCACCTGAACTTGCTCGAATTTATATGGATGCAGTTTTTGCTCAACATGGTTTAGCTACAGTTCTCATCACCGATAGGGGCACTCAATTTACTAGCATGTTTTGGAAACCCCTATTTGGGCTATTCAAAACAAAACTAGCCATGTCCACAGCTTATCATCCTTAAACATATGGACAAACTGAAAGAGCAAATAGAACTATTGAAGACATGCTTAGAGCTTTCACTCTGGAGGAGCAAGAAGGTTGGGATACGCTTTTACCCTTGATTGAGTTTGCTTATAATAACTCAATCAATGCATCCACAAAAGTGAGCCCTTTCTTCTTGATGTATGGAGAACACCCCATCACACCATCTAGCTTGGTGAGTGTAGGTCACATACAGGAATCATCAAGTTGAAGCGGTGAACGAGTTTGTGGCACGAGTCCAAAGAGGAGTGCATCAGGCAAAGCAAAAATTAGCCATTACCCAAAATCGGCAAAAACAGTATGCCGATACTCATCGACGACATGTGGAGTTTCAAAAAGGAGATTAAGTATGGTTGTCTACTGCTAATTTGTCATTAATAGGGGTTCAAAAGTTAAGTCTATGGTTTATTGGACCTTTCTTGATTGTCCAACGGATTGGAAAAGTTGTCTACAAGTTAGAGTTGCCAACACACATGAAAATACATCCTGTTTTTCATGTGTCTCTCTTGAGGAAGTATACTCTACGATCTCCTTCCTTTGGCAACCCACATCAACCTCCTCCTTTACCATCCATGATTGATGGTGTCGAGGAATATGAGGTTGAGAGAATTCTCAAGAAACTGACAAGAGGTCCGCGGAACCCAAAAGTAGAATATCTAGTCCAATGGAAAGGTTATCCACTTTATGAGGCTACTTGGGAACCATTGGCAAATCTTACAAATGCCAAGATACTTGTAGAGACTTTTGAGTCTTCTTGCAACGAGGACGTTGCGTCTTAAATGGGGGAAGGTTTGTAACCAATCTTGGTTAGCTATAGTTAGTTTCGCCAAAGCGTAGATTGGTCACTAGATCACAAAAAGAAAAGATAGTGGTGTGCACTATTCAAAACCAAAAGGTAAATGACGAGGTGGCTACCATGCATTGATGGATCGGATTGTGTGCTAGACGTCTTTTAGGAATTAGGTAGGATAAGATAACGAAACATGCAACCTACGTATGTTAGCCATGTGGCATAGTTTGGATTTCGGATTTTTCTAATCCTACAATATATAAAGCAAGAAGAGGTCTTGAGAAGACATCTCATCTTGGAAATCATTCCAAAATCATTGATTTCAGTGTTACACAAAGACTTTAGGTTCCAGCGTATCCACCATAGATCCACTCTCAAAGGCTCAAGTTCAAAAACTTTACATCAAGGAGTTCTAATTCACACTCTATTCCTTGATCCCTAAGTCTCCTAACGGCATTGTTGGTCCTAACGATAGGTCCAGTGTGAATAGCCCTAACTGCACTATCGGCTTAAACTGCCATATCTGCTCTGCAGGTTCTCATCTATCAATTTAAGGGTGTTGCTACATAAGTCATGACAGCTGTTGTGCACATACATATAGCATCACAACATACATCATTATCACATCAAACATCACAATACATAGATTGTCATATATTAACATATGGTGAGAAGGAAGCTAAAGATGTTTGTTGGCTAAATTGATGGCCCATGGTCAACCACGGTAGCTAGATTTCATAATCTTTTAAATGATCTTTTTCCAAGCCAACCTTAGTCTTCTCTTCACCGTTTGTACAACTTTTTCTACCAAACCATCAGCCTTAGGATGATCTCTTGAGATGATATCATGATAGATCAATGCTCAATTACACGAAGCCTTAATTCATCAAAAAATTTAATATTCTAGTTACTCAACACATGTGTAGGTGCATCAAATCGACAGATTGAAGCTAAGAACGCATAAGTTGTTTCCTCATTTGACTTGTCAGCCAATGCCACCAACTCAATCCACTTGGAAAAATGCTCCACCATGACTAACGCATATTGATGATGTCGTATAATCAATGGTAAATTTCTTGCAAAATCCAAACTCTAAAGATAACCAAGTCTCATAATTGATATGGGATGTAACTATGGTGTAGGGGCATTGAATGATGCCAGAATACGATCACATACCATATATATGGCCACAAACAACATGTCAACTCCACCAAGTTCTAATATTCAAACCAAGTTGCATATCTCTCCACCAATAGAAATTTTGAGAGTAGAAAAGATTTATTGTGATACATTTGCATTGGCATATAATGATCTATGTATTGTGATGTTTGATGTGGCATTGATGTATGTTGTGATGCGATATATATGTGCACCACAATTTATATGCAATAATTTTATATTCTAATGTAGGGTATAAAAAGCAAACTTTCATGAAAAAATATCTTCACATTGCATATCATACAATGTATATCCATCACCTCCCCTTGCAAATATAATTTTATGATACAAGAGTTACAAACACAAGTATGGCCAATTGAGGACCTAGTAGTTGTAACAACTCAATTTACTATTTGTAAAAACACTATTATCTCACATTAAAACACAAACTTGTGCCTCAAAGATCATACATTCTACTCAGTCTACGCAATACGTTTGTTTAGTTGCACATTTTATTACCATCAAAAGATGTTTAGAACCATTCTCACAATGGTAGAACATATTCACCAACTAAAATTTTGGGTTGGGCTCAAGTTTATGAATTGATCTATAAGCAATTATTGCTAGAATGACATAAGAATTGTGGGAGATTGGAGGAGATGAAAATTTTCATTGAGTGGATGATACCTTATCCTAGTGGTTGCTCCAGGTGCTATAGATTGAAAATGTATGTTATGGTTACTAATCCGACTCGACACCCTATTGTCATAACTACTCCAACATGATGTCATTAGACGTCACACTGGAAGAGCTACAAAGATTAGCGTTGCCATTAAGATCTTCAAGTATGGAGGATTTCATGAGAGACATATCTTCATTCCACTTGCTTTGGACATGCAGATTGAACGAGATATGAATAGTTTTGTTAGAGAGTGTGCTCGACTTTACCATGATAGATGGATTGATGCATATTTATCTTTGTCTTATTGCATATAGTATTTTAGACATGGTATATGCATAACATTACTGCTTTCTTTAGACTATGCCATTAAGAAAAAGATAGTTTTGATTGGTGATGCTTATTCTAGACCTCATATTATCACCCGTATGTCGTCTGCATGTAGGAGATATTAGAGATGCCGTTGAAAACGTAGTGATTTATCAAGAGAGAGATTAGCTCTCTCCTTTTATTTTGGACCATGGGTTGGGCTTTTCTTGCATGCTTTGCACTGTATCTTAGTCTATGTGGTTGCATCATGATTTTTATTCCATACTTCCCCCTTTTGAGACTAAATTTTTCATTTGGGGTATTTTTAATCTAATTTGATAGATTGACTAGCCCGTTGCTCTAGTCCAAAAGAACCCACATAATGGGATGCCTTGTGACCCAACCTCGATTTCTACCCTTCTTCTTGCTTATAATTAGTGTATCTTACCTGCATCCACCATGAAGGCAAATTTAACGTCTCTCAAACTTTGGACTAGGTAGTGTTTCTTGGATACATCATGAAACCATGCTACCCCTTACATCTATTCAACCTTGTTATGAAATCTAAACATTTGTTTACTTATATAGTACTGACAAAGTTCATGTATTGGAATTCGCGAAGGGAAGAGGGTATGGACATTACGGGGAGAAAGAGAGTAGAAAAGTGTATTATATTTTCTTGCATATTCTGTGGCCATACTTTTCCAAACATGGAGAGTGAACAGTACATTTTCTTTGTCTTTCAATTTGGGTTCCATTGGTATCTAAATCGAAGACTATGGAGAATGATATAGTGAAATATGAGTGTTTTTGTTTTTTTTTTAGGATTTTGAGTGAATTTTGAAAGATTTTTCTTCAATTAGACATATGGGTCAGGATTTTTTTGTTCCCATCTCTTCCTTTTCATGCATTGGTTCTATTGGAATCTAGTTGGAAAATTATGGAGATTTGAATAAAAAGTTATGAGTGTTTTTAGATTTTAGAGTTTTCATAGTTAGCATTTTCCAATGTGAGGTGGGTTGTTAGGGGGTTGTGGTTCTGCAGGTGGGAGGAGATACATGATGGAGTGCTGGGTTTCTTTATCGTTCTCTTTATGCTAGCTATAGCTTCACTTCCCCTCATGAGGCCGCCAAAAGCGGTGCGTGATACATCATGTCCGGTGTGTCATTGTCTCTTTATCAATTGTGGAGATAATTGCGGAGCCCAGCAGTAAGAAGCGGAAGCTGAAGGAAATTGCTCAACCAGGAAGTCAAGTACTGAAGTCATCAAGGCCTAAGGTAAAAGCAACAAAGGTAACAGTGGAAGAACCGCTTTCTTCGGTGTTACAGTTGGCGCAGAAGCTGGAGAACGTGGTGGTGCCAGTTCTAATGGAGCTGAACGAGATGGGAGGTAGTTACATCCAAGGGTGAAATCCACAAGAAGACAGTTACATGGATCTGATTTAGTTGCTGAACCGCACTCGAGGGAAGAAGGATCAGGCGGACACTATAAAGCAATTGACAGAATTAGTGGAAAGTCTGGAGAAGCAGAAGAAGGAGGCGACTCAGGAAGCTATCACGGTGAAGCATACCTATAGATTGTTGATGTAGATTATGGATGGGGGAGATAGAATAGTACCAAGATTCTCATTTTTTCATCCTCTTCATGTCAAACTATTATATATTGAGAGAACAAGATTGATTCAATATTTAGTTTATCATTTTGCTGCCAACTTTATGGATCAAGTGATGAGATCTCAAGATCCGATTAACTTACCTATAGTCACCTACGATGTTATTTGAGATCTCACAATCTACATTTTAGTTTAGACATGGATCTCAATATACCATCACCGGTGAGATTCAACATATGATGTGGAATCTATTCTGTGTATCATCCTAAAGATATATTTTGGAGTCTCTTCGTCCGAAATTTTAGAGAGAAATATTACCAAGAGATTACATCATCACCTCAAAAATCACTTTCCATGATCACTGAAAGCATTCTCAGAATTCAACTTTTATACATACATCATGCCACTTACTGCTTGACAAAATCCAGACACCAGATGAATGAAGTAGAAACATTTGATAGCTGAAGCTTATAGTCAACGTGGACATGAATTGTTCCTTCAGAAGTCACATGTACGTCGTGCATACTGGTAATATAGACGACTATTACTGGAAGTTCTTCAGACTGAGACACAATCTGGATCTATCGGAGGGGTAAAGACCCACGTGGGAAAGATGCACAAAGATTATGATTGGACTACTTGGGATGCACATGTGAGGAGGACGGTCACATCGTCGTCAGTATTCGTTACTTTGGGGAACACAAATACTACATCGACTCCTTCGTTGAACATTCCGAATATACCGATCAGGTCGTGGAAGTGGTTAGCTTCCCATGTAGGTTCGATTCTAGGGCTTTTTGAGACTAGGTTTCCATGTCCACGTTTATTCCATAGGCTCCCTCATGCACTCCATGAAGAGGCTAGAAGTGCTTTTCTCTTACCATTTGATCGGTTGGTTCACGATCCCATGGACGAGTTAGCATGGTTTTTATTTTTATTACTTCTGTAATGGTATCTACGTTATACTAGAGGGGGACGTGCTGGACATAGGGAGGTAATAGCTAGATTTTGGAGATTCCGAGCAGGGGATTGGGCTACATTGCAGATCTAGTCCTGCTCGGGCCACACTGGGGTTAGGAGTCGGGTTCAGCCACATGATACTTCTGATTCGGCGCGATTGCAACGGTGTAGGATCTTGGGGCAGGCCGAGGAGTATAGCAGGATTGCACGTGCCCTTCATCCTTTGTCCATGGCTAGTCCTACTGAGGAGACGATTTCCTTTTTACGCCTTCTACATCCACCCATGGGCGAGGAGATACCATTAGAGGTCTTGGAGTATCAGCCATAGGAGCCATTATGTCTTGATAGATCATTATTTGCCCATTCTCTATGCACAGCCCCACGTTTATCTAGAGGGGGATTGTCAGGGATGGTATATGAGCATCTTCGAGATTGCTTTCAAGCGGATGATCCCTCTAGTGGTTTCACGGAGTTGTTCCATGTGGCTGCATCAGTTGCGAGAGGGTAGTTATATGTCAATTAGTCATGTTCTAGGTGTTAATCGGCTTCTTGTGATGGAGAAGGACATTGGGGGCATCAGACCAATTACTATTGGAGAGGTCTTATTGCAATTAGTCAGTCGTACCGTTGTCTTGCAGCATCGCTCATACTTCCAAAAGCATCTTTGTCCACATTAGTTTGGAGTTGTCACACCAGGAGGCTGTGAGGCAGTATCGTTGGACATTAGAGCACTTCTAGATATCCATCCGGATTGGATTATCTTGCATGTGGACGTTGAGAACGCTTTTAACAACGTCTCACGTGCATCCATTTTTAGAGAACTTAGAGAGGCTAATGGACCCCTATCAAGCCTCATTCCTTTCGTACGATCTTTCTACGGTTCACATTCTTCTTTATTTTATCAGCATGGCTTTTCCGAGGAGGGAGTGATCGTTCTACAGTCCGCTGCTAGCACTCGACACGGAGATCCTTTGGGAGGATCCCTATTTACCATGGTTCATTATAGAGCTCTGTTGTTTATTGCTTTGGCCATGTCTGGTTGTGTGTTTCCCTCCTTCGCGGATGATACACACATTGTGGACCATGTAGACAACATTAGGCAGTCCTTTGATTACTTGACTACCGAGGTTCATCTTGTAGGCTTGAGAGTCAAGGTATCAAAGTGTAGGGCTTGGTCTCCTTTGGGCATTCCGCCTTATCTTCAGCTTCTAGAGGGATGTATGACATCGATAGACGGTTTACGCATTCTAGGAGTGCTAGTAGGGTCTGAGGATTTTGTTTCACGCTACCTTGACGTTGCACTTGCCGAGGATGTTTTGCATGTAGACGACCTTCCTCTACTAGGGGATCCACAGGTGGCGTTTGGTATACTGTTATCTAGTATTGCTTGTCGACCCACCTATCTTCTTTGCACGGTTCCTCCATCACCTACATTCATATCACGTTTGGCAGCCTTTGATAGTAGGATCATGGACGTCTTTGGTGACATCATCGGACCAGGGACATTCGAGTGTGTGACAGGAGATTTTGCAAGGAGATAGACACCTTTGCCAATTTT
This sequence comes from Marchantia paleacea, assembly GCA_014180765.2. Classification (NCBI taxonomy): domain Eukaryota; kingdom Viridiplantae; phylum Streptophyta; class Marchantiopsida; order Marchantiales; family Marchantiaceae; genus Marchantia; species Marchantia paleacea. Next base: position 3,943,636 of record MUAA02000018.1, read on the forward strand.
GTATGGTGGGGTAGACTTATTATCATGGCTTATCGACTCGCACCATCTACTTTCTCCACATCGATGAGGTTCAGTCTTGGCTTGGTTATCCATTTACATCTTCATTACTCTAATGTGAGTGTGGTATCTCTTTAGATGCAGCATGTGTTCAAATGACTCGTTGTCCATTCGGAGGGCAGAGGATAGCAACCCATGATGTTATTATGGATGTGGTGTTTGCTATGGTGCGAGAGGGTGGATACTTCACATGGAGAGAGCGTTGGTATGCCTTGTAGTCGACTAGGGTTAGGGCATACCTGTACTTGGTTCGGGAGGACAATGTCACTGTGGCAGATGTGGTGGTTACCGATCCTACTAGAGACACAGTTTCAGAGGGGGTGATCACCCATCTTTCAGGATGGGCGGCAAGTGGAGCGGCAGCAACCAAGGTCTCCAAGTATAGAGGTATGCAGAGAGGTCACCTCTTTGTTCCTCTAGCTTTGGAGTTATATGGAACTATGGACACAAACTTCGACATATTCGTGAGGGAGTGTGCGAAAGCCTACCATACTAGGTGACAGAGGGTATCACTCTCTTTAGCTTACTGCATAGCCTATTTTAGACAACGTGTTTCCATTGCTCTACACAAAGCACTAGCCGGTGCAATCCATAGGAGAGCAATCACGTTAGACGATGCTCTGTCGTTTGACCATATAGTTGAGATATCTTAGATGTTTTATGACATATTTCATAGTGTGATACTATTGGAGCCTAGCCCCATGTTACCCGTTTGGTTCCATCCTTTGATGGGGTCTTCCCATGCGTTTTGTTATTATACTTTGTCCCTATACACATTTACTGATATAGTTTAAGATACCAAGCATATGAAATGTATTGCAGAGGTAAGCCTTGAGAACTTGATCGACTTCACATGCCCTGGGAATGTAGGATATAGTACGCTGACTTTCCCTGACAATATATTTAGACAGGCGGTTGAAGAGGATCGCGTTTTATATGATGCATCGTCCTCTGAAAGAACCACGTGGCTCCCACGAGCAGCTTGATCTGCCGCGGCTGTATCCGGACACTGATGTATATAGTGCCATCGAGAGACCCTGAAAGAATACACTCAAAATCAGTTCCACAATAGAAGACGAATCATTCTAGCTGCAGTATTTGCAGACCTTTTCCCGTGGAAATCACCGAGTCGAGAGGCCTTTGTCTGTACTGTCACGGTCCCCATACAGACATCAATATTAACGAATTTTGTTAACAAAATACCCGCTGTGTACATCACCAAAACTGTGTGATGGGGTTCTTAGAACCCTTTCTCCTCAACTCCACTCCTCTCTTCTAAACTTCTACATTGATAGACCGTATCTACAGAGTACTTTGGGATTATATCACTGTTCCCTCGTATAGTATACAGCAAACTTATAATGGTATCCCTCGACAGAATAAGCGTATTATCACAGGGTGATCAGAGGAGGGGGAGACTTGGGCGTATCGGGAAGTTGAGGTTTGGGAAGGTTGATGGGTGGCAGCTTCTCGTCGACAACGAACGTGAATTTTGTTTTGGTCTTGCCATCCAACCCCTGCATTGGGATCTCCGAGGTGGCCTTTACGTCGATCAGCATCCGAACCACTTCCCGCATACAGGGCCTTTCGTCAGCCTGAACCGCGGTGCAGAACAGACCTATCCGGAGAAGCATGATCATCTCTTCTTGAGCGGACATGGAGACCTCACCCAGACGCTTGTCCAGAGCCCCCAACAATCCGTCTTTCTCGCGAATTTTCCACTGCGTCCACATGGTGACGTGTTCCCCTTCGCCATTGTCTCCTTCTATGGCCCTCTTCCCGGTGACCAGCTCCAGCAGAACCACGCCGTAGCTGTACACATCGCTTTTCTCATTGGCCTTCATGGAGAACGCACACTCTGCACAGAAAATTGATACGTAGAGTTAGTCATTACAGTTGAAATGTTGAGATATCAAAGCAAACTTATTCTCGTCTTCCTGATAAGCGGGTCTGGAGGGCTAATAATTGTTCTATGACTTGCTTTGTCGACCGAAGTGGATGAGCACTGACAGATGAGATGTGACATATGTGAATTGTGATGAGGACGTCTAAGAGTCTGAGAGCAAATTCAAGGCATAGATTTTCGCTATTGGTGAAAAAAGAAAAATTTTAGAATATGTAGGACGTGTTGATACTGTGGACGAGCAAAAACGTGGAAATGGCTCCAAAAGGTTAAAGGACTGGACATGTGCGCCACAGGAGGTGAATGTACAGTCGTTTACCTGGCGCAATGTAGCCATGGGATCCCACCACAAAGGACATCGTGTTCATTCGTTGGGTTCCCTCCACGAGCTTAGCGAGCCCGAAATCTGCAAGTCTAGGATTGAAGTCCTCATCTAGCAGAATGTTGGTGCTCTTGACATCTCGGTGCAGGATTGGAGGAACGCAGTCATGATGCAAATACATCAGACCTTGTGCAGCACCCAGAGCAATCTTATATCTCGTATCCCAATCCAGCATATCCCCTTTACTTCCATGCAGCTGATCTGCCAAAGAGCCATTTTCCATTAACTCATAGACAAGCAGTTTCGTGTCATTGTTGTTACAACAAGCGAGCAGCTTGACCACATTGTTGTGCCGGATGTTCCCCAAAGTCTCAACCTCTGCTCTGAACCCGTGGTCGAAGAGGCTCGAACCCCTTTCTACAGGACCTTTGAGCTTCTTGACGACAAACGGCTGCTCCTCTGTTCTGGTTTTGCCTCTGAACGTTTTGCCCACCCTCAATTCTCCTCTGTACACCTTGCCGGACCCACCACTGCCCACAAAGATTTCATTGTCTACTGCGCTCAGCACATCCTCCAAACTGAGGTCAGGAACCTTCTGAAACATGGTCATGCTCCAATTGTTGGCCTCCTTCTTTGCGCGGTAACGCTTGAAGCGGATCGAGCCAATGCAGAGACAGATTGCCAAAGAGCAAAGGAATGGTATCAGAACACCGGCCACAATCAACAATATCAGAGTAGTTCCAACTTTCTTATCATCGTCATCCTTCGACTGGTCCAAAGGACTCGACGGTGACGTGGCACAGGGCGTGAGGATGTCTTGCACGACGTTCGGATCTCCCACACCGCAAAGCCCTGGATTACCCTCAAAATTGCTGGAATTCAGAGTCGCGAAGAAGCCGGTCAGCGACACTGGACCTGCAAGGTTGTTGTAAGAAACGTCCAAGTTTGATAGACTCCTCGAGCTTGACAGCTCCGCCGGTATCGAACCTGTCAACTCATTGTGCGCAAGATTGAGTTGGCCAAGTTGTCCCATAAGAGCGATAGCAGGAGGGATGACGCCAGAAATTTGATTGTGGTCCAGGTACAGCTGATCAAGGTTTGAGCATACATTGATGTCCAGAGGAAGTTGCCCCGACAGATTGTTTTGACTGAGTACCAGTTTAGTCAGCTTCGGGCAAATCTCCAAGGGGATATTTCCTGTCAGATGGTTGCCGGCAGCTTCCAGTTCCACCAGATTGCTGAGATCTGGAGGCAGGGTTCCATTGAGCTGATTCATGGAGACTTTCAAGCTCTCCAGTTTAGAGCAGTTCCCAAGCTCTCCAGGTATGGACCCGCTAAGAAGGTTATAGTTCAAATCAAGGTAATTTAAAACCTGGGACATTCCAAAGCTTCGGGGAATATTACCTGTCAGAAGATTGTTATTCAGCCGTATACGGAAAAGGGTAGGACAGACTGCGTAAGAATCAGGAATTGATCCACTGAACCTATTATTCATGAGAATTAGCCTCTCAATCTGATTACCCCCCTTGCAGAAGTTAGGTGGAATGGGGCCTTCGAATAGGTTGTAAGAGCAATCGAATTTCTTGAACCGTTGTACCTCGCCCAGATCCTGCGGCAATGTGCCTGTGAAATTGTTGTTGTACAAGAAAACATCTTCCAAAACAGTCATTCTGGAAAAAAGTCCGTCAGGAAGGGACCCATTTAGCTGGTTGATTTGCAAATGTAACAGAAGAAGAAGTGTCAGATCTCCTATCTCCTCAGGGATGGGGCCACTCAAGGTGTTGTTTCCCAAATCGAGATTTAGCAAGGTTGCATTTGCTTTCGACAGCTCCTTCGGAAGTGGTCCACTCAGTAGATTAGAGAAAATACGAAGGACCTGTATACTTTTGAGATTTCCCAGCTCCAGCGGTATCGTACCTCTAATTACATTAGTCGACAGGTCAAATAACCAGACGCTGTCGAGGCCCCCAAGGGTAGCAGGTAGGTTAGTGAGTCGATTATGTTGTAGGAGTAATTGCTGCAGCTTCTTCAGATTCCCCAATTCTTCAGGAATTTCTCCAACCAGCGAACACTGACTCAGATCAAGTATCTCGAGACTTGTCAAGCTTGCAATGCCTGGAGGGAACGGTTGGCTGCTATAGTTGTTGCTGGACAGGTTCAACACCCTGATCACAGTTAGATTGCCAATGTCCACGGGAATGGACCCTGACAGAAAGTTTTCACTCAGGTCCAAGTATTCGAGGTTCACCAGTGTGGCGAAGCCCGAAGGTATAAAGCCATCGAGGTCATTGGAATTAAGGTCGAGATATATGAGCGACGAGATGTTGAGAATGGAAGATGGGATAGGACCTGAGAACCTGTTGTTTGAGAGAGACACGTTCACGAGAGTTTTGATCTGTCCAATACTCTCTGGAACAACTCCGCTCAAATTGAACGCATTGAGGTTGATGCCGGTGACCGCGTCGTCACTACTGCAAGTGATTCCTCTCCACTGACAAGGAACGTCGTCCGCCTCATTCCAGTCGCTCAAATACTCAAATGGATCCTCGGTGACAGCCTTCTTGAATTGGAGCAGCGCCAAACCATCGGCCGACAACGAGGACACGGCAGCAGCATTCAGCAATGAAAACAGAAAGAAGCCCTGCAGCTGCGCATGCCCATTCAATCTGTCCTGAGTCCTCCTCGCTCCTTCCACCACCCCTGTCATCTTGTTCTCCTCCTCCGGAACCGAGTTCAAACGCCCATGAGACCCTCTATAGACCACCAAACCACCCTCAGCCGCCATCACGTCCCCATTCAAAATCCTTCAACGAAGACCCACAGCACAGCACGTACCTCCTCACCCACGAAGCACTCACTCTCCCAATTCTGCACAATCCCCTCGGCGTTGAATATGTCGCCCCACTCGCACTCACTCAGAGCTCTATCTGGGAACATCACACTACAAACACGACGACGTGGATCGAAGGCTACTCTTCACGCTCGAGATTCGACGCACAGATTGAAAATCAGCCTAACGCTCCGATGGAGGAATCTCACGCTCTGAAACACGGTAACTCGAGGAGAAGGACACACGGCGTAGTAGGCAGGGCCCGTGAAGTCCCGGGCGGCATTGGATGGAAACGAAGACGGGAGTCAATTGTGAAATTTGGAGGAGCGTCGGAAGACCTTGTACGAGAGAGCAGCGCAGGACCTGTCGAGTCTGTGCCAAGTCAGTTTGAAATTCTCGAAAAGTGACCCACCACTGACCGCGGTCAGTAAATACGAACCTACGGTAAGGACCGCCATCGCGGGAGACTGGTCCGCGGGGTGCAGTGGTTAGTGGGGACTCGAGTCGTTCGTATGTGCACGCTTCTGTTGACTTGGAATGCAAGAATAATGGTGACTGGCCCCTTTCTCGCCTGGCCGCTTTGAGCTGTACAAACGGTACTGCTCTGGGGCCACACAAAGACACGTGTGATCCGGAAACCGGAATATCTTCACCTCAATCCTGCTTTCTTCGCTTTCTGCGGCCTTGGGTCGGCTTTCCCTATCCTCTTTTCTCCTTTGTCCGGGTCCGATCTTGCCTTCATGTAGTTGTTGTCTTTGTACGGCGATTGTTCTGTACGCTCTGGGGTTTTGCTGGTTCCGTATTTTCCTCCTCTCGTTTGACCGGTCGTTTTCTGTTGTCCTTGCGGCATTGACCTCCAAGTTCATGGGCGTCGTCGCTTGATTCTCCTCTTTCGTAGGCATCTTTGCGTTTTCTAATTCGTGAAACGCTTTCCGGTTTTCCTGCCGACAATGTTTTCTGCCGTCAGGCGATCTCGGCAGATTTTACTCTAAACGCCGAAAGCCCCGTGCCTTGACATGAGACAAAATACTTGTGTTCGGATTATAAGCACCGCATCCAAACTTGACGTAGAGTCGCCAGCGGTTTTGGGAAGTTGGGATGAGTTGCCCGTTTGGCGCTTAGCGGTCTGGTTGCCTTATTGCTTAAAGTTGCGTATGGCGTTAGTAATTTGATGTTGCCCGTTTAGACCTCCTGTATAATATATAAAGTATAATAACAAAAGGATGGGAAGATCCCATCAAAGAGCACAAGGATGGAACCAAACTGTAACATGGGGCTAGTCCCCAATAGTATCGCACCCTGAAATATGTATTATAACACATAATATATCGAAACTATCTAGGTCAAACGGTCTACAAATAAACGCTATTGCTCTTCTATGGATTGCACAGCTAGTAATCTCTATAGAGTAATGGAAATACGTTACCTGCAATAGCCTATACAATATACTAAAGAGAGTGATACCCCATGCCACCTAGAATGGTAGGCTCTAGCGCACTCCCTCATGAACATGTGGAAGTCGGTGTCCATAGCTCCATATAACTCCAAAGCAAGATGAACAAAGAGGTGACCTCTTTGCATACCTCTATACTTGGAGACCTTGGCTGCTGCCACTCCACTCGGGTGACGAATGATCACCCCCTTTGAAACTGTGTCTCTAGTAGGATCGGTAACCACCATATCTGCCACAGTGACCCGGTCCTCTCGAACCAGGTCACTGTGGCAGATACAGATGCCCTAACCCTAGTCGACTGCAAAGCATACCAACGCTCTCTCCATGTGAGGTATCCACCACGTCGCGCCATAGCAAACACCACATCCCTAATGGCATCATGGGTAGCTATCCTCTGCCCTCCGAATGGGCAACGAGTCATATGAACATCTGCTGCATCTAAAGTGACACCACATTCACATGTGAGTAATGAAGATATAGATAGATAGACCAAGCCAAGACGGAACCTCATCGTTGTGGAGAAAGTAACTGGTGCGAGTCGGAAAGCCCTGATGCATGATCGAGCCAAGATCCATGAGCATGCACCCTTGCCCGAGCAAGAGCATAGACGAGCTCTAGTAGTACGAGGAATGGCCGGAATAACTAAAAATAAATGTAGAGCCTCATGAAACTATCGGTCCATCAAGATAGATTGTAGATCTTTAGTCCAATCAGTAACCAAAGAGGAAAAAGATGGGAACTCATGTCGTATTTCCCGTGGTAAAGCATCTCTCATATGTCATAATAATACCTGTAAGAGAAATGATCCTATATCCACGTCACTCGCATATATTTCCAAGATAGGTCTATCTACGATCACGAATCGAGAAGATAACAAATGTGCAAGGATCGCCCAACTTGCCAAGAATGTTGTAGGTGCAGTCTCCTCCATCGATAATAAGCCTACCCCTCCACACGACTATGGCAGTTTGCATATGAAGACGAGCCCTGGAAAAAGTTGTAGGTAGGACGTAAGGACTCGCCGCGCTCTATAAACAGAAATGGTGAGCCGCATGAAACACAGAAATTGCTATAACGGTTATTTTCAGGGTATAATTCATAACTTTGCCTATGATTATTTTCTATAGCTTCGTATTCTTCTTATGCTCGTTCTGCTTCTTTGTTCTATGTCGACCTGATGTGAGGCACTAGACTCGTTTTAATAGCCCAAAACATTTCAAAGAGCTCGTGCTGGCAAAGTGGTAAAGACAGTGTTTTCTGCGTAAGGAGGAGGAGACGTCTGAACACCATTGTCCTCTGCTGACCAGACCACCGCAATGCGCTCGTTTCCTTGAAATTCTTCTCTCCAGTTTTCTCACTAAATCAATTGTAGGCTTCTCCAAGTCAAGCATGATTTCAAGTTTGAGAAGGTTCACTGGAAGGTTCCGAAATAATCCGAATCATATGTCCAAATTGAGGTACAAAATCCATAATGAGTCAAGTAATTTTATAGGACTTTCACAATAAATCTTCGTTAAGTGAATATATATTATAGAGTTATGAAAGGAGAGGTATCCAAATTACCAATAAACTCTATAAATATAATGCATCATGAATGTATTTGTTTGATTTATATTTTATACCATCTTACGGTTTATGTAACAAGTGTGTAAATTTATCCATGTAAGATTACACACTCAAAATATATGCTATGTCATCATTTACACAAAAATACTTTCAGTGTTGTTGGTTATGACAACACCTTACACGTTATCACACATGGAAAATGAATGTGAATAGATATAAAATGCACTATGCAAAATTTTGATTTTTATAAAGGTCATGTGTATTATGATAACTATGAAAATTTATTGTACAAAATAATTGAAAATATAAGTCTTAATGAACGAAGGAAAGTTCTTTATTTTAAATTTTTCATGGAAAATAACTTAAAATGATATAAAATTGTTCTTTCAACTGAATAAGTTACATAAATTGTAAAAATGTCATGTACAAGTAATCTGCAATGTTATAGGAAATTTTTTTGTCTAAGTGCAAGAGAAATTTACTCACATCTTTTTTTTTACATGAGCAATATATTTTATCCCATGTATTTGATTTTTCATGAGCTTTTACTTATATACTGTTTCGATGATTACACTCATGAAAAGATACTCTACACTGCGCTCTCAACCGTTAGTTTTATGAGTATGAATCAAATAGCACATCCAACATACACATAGCCAAAAAACTCTATACACTCCATCAAGATATTACACGTCAAGAGTCATGATTTTAATCATATCTGCTAACCACATATTTATTTTTTTATAAAAATTATTATTGATCAGTATAGATAATTCATTATCAAATTTACAAAAAAATTACAATAAATTTGCATCTACATATTTGAACCTTGTATTTAAATGACTGATCATTAAAATCTGAAAATTATAATAAAATCATACCAAATGGTTTTCAAATTCATTCAACAAACTACATATTTCTGGGTTTTTTTTGTGAAATGAATTCTATTGATGTCAAAGACATGTTACATGAATTTGAATCAAACTCTATGTCATATTTTATGCACCAATTCACTAAAAGTATGTGACTTTATACTTGTGCTAACTTACATTGATCATTGGTTATCAAACTCATCATCAAAGTATTTTTAATCCATTTAAAGAAATTATAATAATAAATCATCAGTTTTATGCTTGAAATATTACTTATCATTTTTTTAATTTCCACAAATGATTTCATCAGATATTTAGTAATTTAAATCACGTCATTCAAACATATTATAGATGGATCTTAGCACGTGTATTCTCTTGGAAAAATTCTATTTATCTCACTCATGTTTCACTCCTTGTTGAAACATTGTATATTTTTGTTTCTGCAAAAATATTCCACAAAGAATTTTTTTTAAATATTTGATAGAGTTGTTTCATAAATCTAATTTTACAAAAATTATATTTTATAATCTGATATCAAAGATAAACACTTCACATAATAATACAAAAACACAATTTTTTCTATTTATTTTTTTTAATAAGAATTACATAAATTATCATGTATAAATTTATTCATTAATAATCATATTATTTTGAATCATAAAATCATAATTTTAAAAAATTAATTTTATAATTTTCATGTAATTCAATATGCATTATTATTTGTATCATATTAAATGTTAAATTTTTCGATAATCTCTATCAATAAAAATATTTTATACATAATTTTTTTTAATATTATCTTTTCATGTTATATCAAAATGATTAAAGACGTTATATACATAAATATAAAAATAACAATTTTGATAATATATCTATAAATATGATAATATAAATTGAATTAATTTTAATTAATTAATTAAATTATTATAAATAAAGAAAATATTTAATGATATCAGATGTAGATTTTAGATTTTATTGGAGAATAAAAACTAGTAATATATTTATAGATGATTTAATAATTTTTTTATACAGTGCATTAATATGGATATCTAATGAATGTATATTAATGTAATATACACTAATGGAAAATGAATTTTTTTGGAAAAAAAATAAACTTATTGGGATTGAAATGATGATTTTTGACCATTAATTCATCCTTCATGAAAGGTTTTGTCTCTAAGTTCTTCTTTTCTGTAAAGAATTTACACAATATATGTTTGTATTTAATTTTAAATACAAAAATCTCTAGAAGTATGAAAATCAAGTGATTTTAATACTTCTATGTATGTTTATGTTCTACTTTAATGTATGGGATCATATGTGCAAATTTTGGTTGATATGTAAAGTTGAACAATCCGATGTCTTTCATCCTTGTTTAAATTTTAACCAACAAATTTGACTTGAGCAGAATATTGATTTGAAGTTAAAATGGACATTGCACCTCATTCCAAGAGCTCTTTTTATCACATGTTTTTATATAATATGTAAGTATGTTTGCACATTCATAAAAGATGCCAATAATAGTGTTCATTCAAGTATCTACACTAATCAAACATACATTAATGAGGTAGTGTATACATCAAATATAACTAGTATCTATATTCTAATTAGTTCATATCATTGTAGTATACACTAAATGAAGTGCCAAGAATACAAAGTCCAACCGCAAATAGCGTAATACACACCACTAATTACGAAAGTATATGTGGTAAAGCAACGTGTAGATCTCCAAGGGATCCACTCTTGCCATGGTACTTTCTATCCAGCGCTGGCAAAGCCCCTTCTCGAACAAAGGATAAAGGTGAAAGAAGAAATGGACTCAAGTCATCATCCTGTGCGACTTGATGGGCTCTTCCCATCCTTTTTGCTATATTACTCCGTTGTCTCTTTGTACACATTCTTCTGGTCTAGATCGAGCCTAGTCCCTTGGAAAGTTCTCCTACGACATGCGGTCTGTGCTTCTTTTGGACAACTTCCAATCTCAGTTCTTGACGAGTACAACTGACCGTGAGAGAGAACCAATGAGTTATTTGCTTCAATGGTGAAGAAAGGGGAAAGGGAAGGGGTTTGTAAGTTTCGGTACTATTTTGTTGAGAAGACATTCCAACGCTTGGACGAATCGATACGCTGATCAAACTTTCATAGGCTTTTTCTCCCTTGAGGTACGGATGAAGAAAGCGTGGGCAACCAACTTAGCCACCCAAGGATCGAGAGGAAGGGGTTGCTACAAATATCTACTACCTAATGTGTCAAGGAACCCCATCTTTTGTTATTTGATTTGATTCCGCTCTTGCTGTTTTCAATCTGCATCTTTGCTTTTCCCTGTCTTTCTGCTTGGTGGCCGATTTTGCTTTCGTATGGGATTGCTTCGAAATACGTACGAGAGGAATACGGAGGACACAGTAGCCACAGCCTAATACCGTATGGACAAATCAATTCGTGCATGTAAGGTTTTGGCACTGGAAGATCAAATACTAAAGGACAAAGTAAAATAACAAAAAGGATGGGAATACCCCATCAAATCCCAATCGATGAAACTATATGGGTAACATGGGGCTAGGTTCTAGTAGCATCACAATGGAAAATATGCCATAGTGGTCTATAAACAACATGAGCAAACTAGAAACATCATTTAAATTGATTATTTTTCTATGGACTGCAGCATGTGCTAATTCAGAGGAAACACATTGACTAAAATATGTTATATAATAAACTAAAGAGAGTGATACCACTGCGGCTTAATATGGTAAGCTCTAGCGTATTCTCTCACAAACATGTCGGAATTCGGAGTCCATAGTTCCATATAACTCTAAAGGTAGAAGAACAAATGACCAAATGGGATCCCAAGGTAGACCAAATGTGATCTACACATTTTTTCAGACCCTCTTGAGGAAAGGCGAATGTCTTCCTATTTGATTTGTAGACGGGCATATAATTTGACCATGTAATATTACACCCTTTAGATATGACCTCAAAAAATTACTGTGTGAAATTTTATAGTTTTTTTTTGGCATAGAGAGTGCTAATTGCGAGTTGAATCGGGTTCTATTAGATTTTAAAGTTTGGTTGCAATCAGATTTGGACAGGCATATAAGAGTACGATGTAAGTAAGAATATGCATATCTATGGTGACATTCTACATAGTCAGCATAGCCACAGTACCTATTATGCTGTGGAATTCTATGATTCTGATGTGAGAATACAGTGTGTTATTTTCAAGTAGAATAGATTACTTATTCTGCAAAATAAGAGCGATGCACTTTATTATGTGCTGTGGGAGTCTAGGGTTTGGATGTGACAGTACAGTGCATTATTTGCAAGTAGGATCAGATTACTAGTTCTGCAAGATATGAATGATGAAGTTTTATTATGTACATGATGAGTGTTTTCTCCGTTCATGCACACCTCTGGGCTAGTAGACTGGTTACTGCGGTGGTGTCTTATGACACATCGTAAAGTCTCGTACGATTGAGGAAAGCCATCTTGGATGCCCGTGGGTGAAATTCCTTCGTCATACCCCACCATAGAATTCCCAACAGCCCATACAAGTTGGCAACTATGAATGAGACTCTTGTAACAAGACTTACAAGTTGGGAAAGCTATGAGCAACAATGACAAACCTCTACAGCACCAGGGAGTAGAAAACTACGTTACCGTATTTGTCAGATTGTCAGAGAGATGTGGGTCAGGTTGAGCTCAGAGCAAAATCAGCAAGATTGTCCAGATGCATGGATGACTGTATTTCTGTTGATCCACAAACCAGACATCCGGTCGAAGTTCCTCCCAGCGTCGTCTCTGCAAATTCCTGAGAAGTCCCAAAGGTGAATTTGTCTCCGGTAACTAGAACCCAACCTTTCCCTTTTCCTTTGTCTGGTTGTTTCGTCTTTTCCTTGGAAGTTGACACCGTTCCCTTCGTCAGCATAGTTTGGGATATCCTGAGCACTCATCACAAGAACGATGCGACAACCTTCTAGAAGGTCAATGACATCATGCCAAACAGGAGATTCAACGAGTGCAGCTTTTTGGAATCTGGATAGGGAGCTTCCAGTCCCTGCAGGTTGACTTGCGTTACTGTGTAAGCCATCATAGAACAGTTCCAAGAAGGTTTTGGTCGATGAAATGTACGAACCTATCCACTGAAGAAGTGTGCACTTTGCTCTAATGACATTTGAATATAATGGGCCCCCCTTGGCTCGTACCAACTAAATGCTGAAGGTTCAGGAATGTAATATTATCGAGCCCTTCAAATGACTGACGAAACCTCAGTAATAGGAATGTTCGAACCATGTAGTGAGAAAGGAACACCAGTAAGCATTATAATGTACTAAATGTACATATTACTGAAAAAATCAGTCAGTCGTATCAATTCTTATTGATACGACTGCAAGATAAGAGATCTTAGAGAAGAATGCAAGATAATGCAAAGGAATTTTTTTATTCTATAGTATGACTGCATGTCTTGAAGATTCAAATTCCTCATGGTAAGAGTACAACGATTTTAGGAACCCTTTCTAGAACGTATTTGTTTCAACTTGTGTGTTACGAAGTGGGCTAAGCCCATATTTCGACGTGATGCAATTTAAGGTACTAACTACTATATTGTGCAGATAGAGAATGAAAGGCACGAAGGGGAACACCCACGCTGAGTTTTTCACCCCTCAGTGAAAGTTTTGCTTTCTGCCTGCCGCTTTTAAAGCTTGTGGCTGCTTTCGGCCACACGGCGTGCACGTAAAGTATGCGCAGGTAGGAGAGTATCTCCCAATCCGGATCTCCAGTTTTAAGTATTAACAAACTTTTTTTGGAGAGGCAGAAAGTAAGATAACAAAAGTATTAACAAACCACTTCCATGAGTCCTTCTGCTTCGGTGACTTCTGGGGGTATATGGACATATCCCCAGAATAAGCCCAGTTCTAGAACGTAGTTGCCTCTTAACAGGAGTAAAGAGGCAAACTAGCCTGGTTAGGTTTGAGAGGTGCTGGTTTCAGGTATTAGCCTTCAAGCAGTATCTGAGCATTGAAAGCTTCAGGTAGACAGCAGGATTCACAATAAGCATTTGATGGTGCACCTCGGGCGTTGTTGGGTCTGACTCATAAACGCTGGTGCAGTTGTGCCATTAATCCAGTCATGTTTCTTGCTCCGGTGGTCCGAGCTCATACCATTTCTATGAACATCGAACTACTTTTATTGACTGGCTTGGCGGCTTTGTCAGTTGGGTGGTAGGTCTCTCACGACTTCATGCTACCCAACAACTTGCTTCACTGCAAGCTTCTCATTCCCATACCTTTCGTCCCGTCTATGGATCAGATCAAGGGTGTGCTCAGACACGGTCACCACGGCACCAAAACACATTTTATATCAGATATTCGCGCAGATTATTCTTAACAAGATTGTGGTACTCCATCTACGTTTGTGATTCACGTGTGTGTGGTCATCCAGCAGGGTCTTCAGATGGGACATAGCAGGGGTTCTCCCGAGGGGCGGATAACAACCATAGGGTTCACAGAAGCTTCTCACCGTTCTGTAGCGGGCGAGAAAGCAACAATAATCGTCATCTCCTCCTGCGTACGGACGTTCCAACCCAGGTCCTTATGCATCTGACAGGAACGTGAGAAGAAAAATTCAGCGCAAATTCCAAAGTAGTCAACCCACATAAAAGACAGATGGTCCCTGCAAAGAAGCTCAGACGAACGAAGTTGGATACGAAGGTGCAGCAGCTCTCGGTGACGCTAAGTCAAACACCATCGAAAGTAGTGAACAGAAGGTATGATGGAATAATGAACTTCGTGATCCAACCAGACTTTTACTCCAGTCTGGTGGCCCTTACAATGGATCCCATGGACATCACCAATTTTCGTCTAACCTTTGAACACTGAATGATTTTATTCCAGTTTAATTCTCAAACCTTTCAAACCCTTTAAGAACCTTCCCAGTGTCTCTTAAGTCATGAGCACATGCAGAAATCGATTTGGAATATCGAACTTCGTGATCAATGTCTATTGGCTAAAAATGGATATCAGTCTTCAACAAAGACTGGTATCCAGAACACTAACTTATTTTAGCTTCATGGTCAGAAAATCCTGATGCATCTGATGCTCTGAGTCCACTGGGTGTCTCGCAAGACCTGAGAACATAGAGACAGAACATAACGAATCTACTAAACATAAATCTCGACCCGTTGTTGACTTATTACTTTACATCATGTGCCAGAAGGATGACGCAAGCTTGCCATCACACCCTGCTGTAGGTGGCGGTAGATATATGTTATGTTGATTTGGTACCCCAGCTCCTCTTTTAGGAGGAGCGTAAGGTGACCTCCAACTGCACACACAAGGTGAGGCTGGTGGGTCAAACTAACAGCCATTGGTCCACGAGATCTAACACCGCCACCCACTGGAGATGGTGCAAGTGCTCCTACACTAACTGAGCTGTGCCATTGTACCAATTTCATATACATTCACATGCGACTTGCTATTGCTTCAGGCTGCGCCATTCCGGCAACATGCCTGGAGAGGGTTCATAGGGCTCAAACCGAGTTCAGAACAGCCGATTCGTTGGTGGGAAGGATGGCCTGGCTGTGCTGTATTCAAGGACCAAAGGAAACTTGTCTGATCACATTGCTGTTGAAGATAGCGTAAGCCTGCGCAGAGAATACTTTCAAATTTTGAGCGATCCTCGAGATGTTGATATCTGCCAGCATGTTTCTAAATCTTCTCAGGTGGAACCTCTGTGAAGTGAAACCATGAAGATTGCTGTCGTTCTCACATGTTCAGAGATGGATCTAAAGTCCTGTGGGCAACAGACATGACGAGTACATGTTGAAAAGCGGGTTTTTCCAGGTGATGGTTCCGACTCATACCTGCTTGGCGCTGACACCAATTCTCTCTAAGTCTGTTATCTGCGCGCACGAATAGATCCAACACTCATTAACTTAATAGAATCAGGTCTTGCCGCAGTTATCACTGCATATCAAAGCAAGGAGACATTTGCAGCTATAATCAATCAGTCAAGGAAAATCATACAGGATGATTACTCGCAGATGCAAAATGATTTGTTGTCTTAAATTTGTTTAGAGGACTAGCAGTTCAACTCACATCAAATTTGTTTAGAGGACTAGCAGTTCAACTCACATCTTTCATCGGTTCTGGCGAAGTTTCTCGGAGCTCTAATATGGCGTCCGTTCGTTTTTCTCCGAAGCCCTAATGTTAGTGAAACAAGAAAGTCAGTTCACCTCCCAGCCTAATTTGACTGACTCCAAACAACTGTTTCCTTTTAAAGAAATTTACTCAAAGAGAATCGGGGTAAATCTCAGAATTTTCATTTCTCTTGAAGTCGTCTTCTTGGGCTTCAAATACGACATGTGAAACCACTTCCTCACCTTCAACATAAGGAGTTGATCCCTGCAAGAAATCAAAACCAAGTGGCCGCCGGATATGAGATGTGCCATAGACGGATGTCGCACTTAAGCAAAAAATCTCTATACTGCTTTGCACTTCGCATACCCTCAAATGTTTCCTACTTGCAAGAATGCCAAAACAGAAAACAGAACAGTTGAGAAAGAGAAAAGAGGGTTGCCTTGGTGCTGTGTTCAGAATATCGAGGTACTGCTCCACCAGCATATTCTACAAAATCCAAGGAAGGGATAAGCGAAGTGTTGGAACACTGTCTGATGCAACTCTTGTCAATAACTCTTGCAATTATTGTTGTTGCTATTCTTTATGCTACCAATTGTTAACCAAGTCTGACTAGTATTAACATGAGGCACTTAATATGGTATTAAATAGAGGTACGAGGTTTTATCCTTGTTTGAAACGATGATGGTTTTCCCAGGAAGAAGGAATTGAAGGGAAACGTGTACAGTGGGTCAAACCCGAATTTTCGCGGTAGACTTGCTGAATCTCTCGTACGGTGTCTCGGCCTCAACGAAGTTTGGAGTGCAACAGGTCGAGTCGAGAACTCGAGGTAGGTCATTTGGAGTCTTTTCAGCCAGAGGAGATGGAGAGGGTATATTGGTGTCAACAGGGCTCAAAGGAAGAAGAGCTCTTGCTAGACTTTTCAGTTTGACGCTTAAAGGTGGAGACGCTTCCACAATTTCAGGTGTTCGCTTGAGTGGTGTGTAGGGACAACCAATTTGTTGCAAGAAGTCGTTCTCTTTGTCAGCTTCATCACCTGTAAGGCAGTCAGCAGACAACAGCGTCATTTCCATGTTTATGTGTGCAACGTTTTTCAAGAATAGCAGTATTATAAGCGGCTGAAGAAGCACATATCCCTACCGTAAGTGTCTGATGGAGCATCTCCATCTTGAAAGAGAGGATTAGTGCAGTTGTTGTACAGTTCCTCGCTAAAATTACTTGTTGAGTTGATCCCCTCACATTCCCTTTCGTTGCTTTCTTCTGCACCGTCTATGGTTACTTGCTCATTTATTGGTGATACGATAGTCGCCTGTACAAGGGATACACTAAGCACTGATTAAACTATTATCTAAAGATGAAGCAGTTGTAGTGTTGTAAAAAGGGTTCGCTTATATCACAAAGAAATGTCAAAATTAAAATTCAGCCACACACAAAAAAGAACAAAGAAGGCTAGTCCTGTTGAGGACCGATGATGCTGGGCAGAATTCCAAGTCCTCTGGTCTTCAACAGCTTAGGCTTCGAGAGGGAGCAAACAAAACCGTGATCTTAGAATGTTCAACTTGAAACTGATGAGACATGATATAAAGCTTCCGGCAAGCTGAACATATTTGACAGAACTCCATATCGATGGAAAGATAGATCCAATGAGAGTTGATTCTAACAGTCCAGTAATGATCACGACGACAATGACTAGTAAGGTGCAGCAGGTGACATCCCACCCACAGACCTAGTGAACTGAGCTTTAAGAAAGTATCTACAGAGTTCCTGGCATATGGTCTAAACATAGTCTCACATATTTTATCCTAGAAATTCATTTTATTGAGGAAAAAGCTTACCTTTTTCGATGGAACAGCGTGAGTAACATTCACCTTTGGACTACTTTTTACTCTGCAAGAAACCATCATCTATTAGTGGTGGGTCTCAGAAACGATCTTTCCTACGATGAAGATCTAATATGGTGCAAGCAAACCTCAAACTTTATTTCAGACTTCTAACATACCTCGTCTTGTTGCCAACGCGCTCGAGAGGGTTTTTCTTAAAAATTGGTGTTTTTGGGCTTCGAACTTGAGGCGGAGATCTCATGAGGAAAGGCTTCAGCGGTGAAGGGCTGCAAGATACAGTCGGAGGCTTCACTGGAGTTTTCGTTTTTGATTCCTTCCAAGCCAGAAGTTTTGCTGCCATGTCCGACTTCTCTTTGGTGAGTTCATCTCCTTGTCGGACACCTTCCGTGTGGTTAACGACTTGTCTTGACCTTGCAGCTAGGCTTAGTGTTTTAGCTGCCTCTGAGTACGACCCCGGACTCTGTAGGGTACAAATTTTTTTGTTCATGAGGCAATTTCCGCCGTTTTCCCCCACCAAGATAGGCCAGAGGATCCACAATAGCTGATTACGGCCAGAAATGACAAATCATAGAATGCTTCAAGAAGATGAACTAGAAGCTGAAGTTAGGGAATGAATATGTCTCACCAAGCATGCCACCATCACAGACCGGCTGGTGCCACCCAAAGAATCTCGCAGTATACGAGTCAATTTGCTGTCTCGATAGGGCACCCGAGCATCGTTTGCATTCAGGGCATTAATGACATTAGATAAAGCGAAAAGAGATTGATTTATCTGACTGCTTTCTACAAGTCTTAGACCATCACTCCCTGTTTTCCGATTATCCTCATTTCCTGCACACATCCACTTCTGACTGTGAGATCCCTGAACAACTTCAAAAGACAATGTGAGCAGACTGGAACCAGATTGACGAAGCTGAAGGTTTCCATTTTGCTACGGGGTTTGCAAGCAAAAGTCATATGTCATATTTTACTGAGCTTGTCAGCATGGCTCTGCAATGTCAAGTGAGACGAAACGATGGTTGCATGCACAAATGGAGAAATCAGAAAACTCCAAAAATTTCTTTCTTACTATGCTAGATGCTCAATAGGTGGAACACAAAGAACGAGTATATACAAATTTGCTAACAAAGAAGCCAGAGCTTGAGACAATGCTGAAAAGACTAACAGCAACTTTTGGGTTTGAAATCTTACCAGCCAAGTCAATTAAGTTCAGCTTGGCCTCCCTTCGGACATGGCTTTTTGTATCACTGGAAGTCACTGTTACGGCTAAAACCCCATGGCTACGGCTGGATACATCGTTCAGTACAGTCGAGCCCATTCTACGTCGAGCACATCCCTCAGCCAGCAAAGCTTGAAACTCCTCCACACTTTTGATCTCTATCTGCTCCCAAGCGACAAAGATAACTTGTTCACTCTCCTTTTTTATGACTTCCAACCGTCCTTTCTCCATTACAGCGAAAACTTATTGTCGAAAAATTTGTGGGCACGCTGTGGACACACCCCTAGAAGTACGTGTACACCAGTGAAGTGAGTAGGAGGTAGATGAGTAGACATACCTTGGCCAATCCACGAAACTGAATGTTGCCACTGTGATCTTCCAAGACAGGGACCTCATTTTTCGTTTCCAGAAGATCATAGCAACGATCCATGTACACCTCGTAGTAAGAAATAGCAACGGAGCATCCATGATCCGTTGCAGATTTGAATATACTCTTCACTGCCCGATACATCAAGCCCGGGTCCGTCTCAGTACCCTGCACTCCTTGAAATTAATAATTAGCTCTGTTAATTGAATTGGTGGGGACTTGACAGCATTGAGCTGACAATGTAAAGTATTGTTCTGAACTGCAATGCTCAGAAATAATGGAATATCTTCCACCTTGGCATAAAACGTACTTAAAAAACACAGGGGCACCCCCCTGCTTATTCCGCAACTTGAAGTTATACGAGTTTTCGAATAAGCAGTGTGTGTTAGTAACAGCTTCACCCATAACAGATTAACATAACACAAATAGCAAGAAAGAAATTTCAGGATGTTAGAAAGTTACCTGCATAGTGTGTGTTTTGCCGCTGCCAGTCGCCCCATAAGCGAAGACAGTGGCGTTGCGTCCTTCAAACAGACATTGCAAAATTGGTTGCACCTCATTGGCAAACACTTCAGCATTGTCAGTTGCTTCCCCATAACAAGCGTCCACCTTATACTCCTCACAGCGACTGCAGTAGAACCAACGCGTTCAGATTATTCTGTCTCATAGAATTTTTCTACACGACGGCATCACGTTGCAAGTGAGTGAGCAGACCCTTGACCACAATTGGTTTCTTGAGTATCTTATCTGGTTTCATATGACATATAATTCTGAAAAGCCTCGACAAATGCAGATCGCGGTTCTTCGATAGTGAGTGGTCATATTGTCGATGAACAGCGAGTTAGATAGTGTTGAACTTGATTGATGCATTCATCAGGCATCATCAGAAGATCAATCAAGAATTGTTCTTTACCAAACTTTAGCTCTCACAAGCCAGCTGATTCGTAACTTGATTGCAGGTTTTCTTGAAGAAGATCCTTGTTCCAGTACTGTACTGTTCACAGGGGAAGGAAACGTTCTTATCGGAACTCACATTCCAAGAAGTAGAATTGTTCACAAATGTACTTCCCTACACTGTAAAAGTACCGGCTCCTAAACTTCTCATTCAAAAACTGAGCTCTACACCGTACCAAGAATTAGTGAGCTGATATTCTACGTCACCTTAGCTCCCGCCAACGTAGTCCACAATTACATACTATTTCAAATGACGAAGTCTACTTCCAAGTCAGGTCTTATATCGTTCTCCCAGCTGTAATCGTTACGTTCAGAGCTTCGAGCTGGTATGACAATCTCAAGTCGCGATCTTCTTCCCCGTTCCAACTCTATGGGAGCCTTGGAAGCATTTCATTCAAGTTCTCGAAGAAAGTGTGGTTGAAGACAAACGCTGGGCATGAAAAGGAAGCTCATACCTTGCGTTCTCGGTACTGATCGTCAAGCTGTCCTCTTCAGCGCCTTTCGAGATGGAGGTACAATTGTGCCCGGGAGTTCCAGTGACTGGGATCTCCTCCGCAAGGAAAGGGCGCACTCTCGCCACAACTCGAACCCTGTGTCCATTTCCAGTCTCGTTGCCCCGCTGTGGAGGGCCGAGCCTCGATCGGCCCGGCGTGTACCGCCCAGGAGTTCCCTTGATAGGACTCAGCATCCTGTTGAAGTCCAGCAACTGTCACCCACCAGTGATTCTTGAACCCAATTCTAGCTCAAGCTTTTAAAAAACGCACGATGGAGCTATCCAACCCCCTCCCTCACTCACTGACTTCGTCACTCTGCTGCCTTCAAAGAGCTGACTAACCGATGCTCTATCGATGGAAAACGCGAGCGTGCGAATGATCAATGCCTGTTGCCTTCGTGCGAAAGCAGACTCTGTAAAATCGAGCCGCAAATCTACCGACGCCCGGCTTTGAATCGACTCATGCTGCTGGAAACCGAGCTCGATCGCACTCCAAGTAGTGCGGACGCCCAGAAAATCGAAGCAGAGTCGTGAACCGATCGTCAAGAGAATTGGAGGCTAGCCAGTCGAGTTCAGCATCTGGAAGAAGCGTTGCAACGTTCGTATTCAAAAACGCCATGTTACCGTTGTCCGACGGACGTCCGTATCGATCATCTTCTCGATAGAAAACCGGCCGTCCGGCCATATCCTCTGTCTCATTCAGTTGGAGATTTGGAGTGTGAACAGAATTCAGGCTCCGCCGATTTGGGGTTTCAAAAGGCTACGGTCACAGTACAGTGCAACATCTCTCCAGCTTAGCGTCAGTCCGTGTGCGGGAAATTATGTCGTTTGTTAGGTTCTGTCCGTTTGAAATTTCAACAGTAGAATTGTAGGAATTGGTTAGCAGCCATTCTTGCTTACTTCCAAGCACGGTAGAAATAATAACAACCTTATCAAATGAACTACTTTTCTTCAATTTTAAGATATTTATCTATCTTGGGCATACCATTCAGTTGACGAAGGTATAAGACACATATTCACAGCATATATCATATGTGAGAAATAATATTCACAGCATATATCATATGTGAGAAATAAGACAAGGCCCGAGAAAGTATAATAACAAAAGGGATGGGAAGACCCCATCAAAACGTACAAGGATGGAACCAAACCGGTAACATGGGGCTAGGCCCCAATAGTATCACACTGGGAAAATAAGAGAAAGATGAGATGAGGTTTTGGCAAAATATAGTCAACCTTGTTTACTCTCATAGTTTGATGACTAATATATTATTTGCTAACTAATATAAAATATTCCATACTTCTTCAATATATTCTCTTTGGACTCTAATTTTTACTTAAATAAGCAATATATACGTAAATTGGATGCAATTATTAAACACTTGAAAAAATCAAAATGCGAAAACTGATTCATTCATTCTTTTATCTTAATATAGTAAATATTTATTCACGTTGAGAAAAGTACAAACCTATCATAGAAATTATTGGGAAATATTCATCTCAAAGATAATTTTCGTTTCATGAAACATTAATTTATGGTAATAACATGAGATCTTTATATATATATATATATATATATATATATATATTATAAACTTACATATCAATTATTGAAATTGACAAATTATTAACTATGATAGGAATTATTAATTTAGAAACGAATTATGAGATGGATGGACATGAAAAACTATTAAAGTTATGAATTGGAAGAATAAATTTATCATTCAAAAGATTACGTTCTAACCTTATATATTTATATCTATTTATATTTTAAGTTTATATATTATATTAATAATACATGAAATATATTATTTAAAAATATCTTCTAATTTAAAAAATATATATCTTAATTTATATTCTAGAAATGCATATCCTCAGAATTTTTTATTTTGTTGGAAAAGATCTCATGTTATTACCATCAATTAGTGTTTTATGGAACAAAAAATTATCTTTAAGATGAACATTTTCCAATAATTTTTATGATATATATATATAATCAAATATAGGTTTCAATTATTTAACATAACTTATGAAGAATCTCAAAATAAATATTGTTCTTTCTACAAATTAATACACAAATAATAAGGATAGTTTTGAAACAATCAATGATTTATTGAATTAAGAGTTGTGCAATATGTTAATAGTGGATACACATACACAAATATATAAATTTAAAGTCTATGAGTTCAAGCAATCAAGTGCTAAGATTAGTAAAAGTGTATATAGAAAATAATTTTTGAATGAAAAAAAATTAAAAAAAAATATGTTTAGATGTTTAATTCTGTAATATGCTTTTGATGACCAAGAAATAAAGTTAATTATCTAAATTTTGATAGAAATTTATGTTGGAATATTAATTTTATGCAAAGATAAATTATAATATAATGATTTTAACATATCCAATTTTTATCACCTTCACTTTGATTTTATGTCAAATTATTGAAAGTTTTATAATTCACTTAAAATTTACAATAACTTGTCATATACTATTTTGACTCCATAGAGAGCATGACTTTGATGATTGTTTAATGTTATGCATAACATCATATTCTGCTGCAAATTCAAGTTTTTGGAAATAATTGTCAAATTTAACTACAAATTTTTATATTATAAACTTTTGGTTTGAAATAATTATGATACTGATCAATACAAATCTATTGCATACAAAGTGAGGGGTTATGATCGACATACCCACATGAAATATCAATGCTTTAAAAATATTTTGAAAAATTTAAAATTTATATTTTATAAACTCTAATTTTTCTTAAAATAATAATATCTAAAAAATCATGTTTCTAATTGGAAATTATGAAGATACATGTAAAATCAATCTACTATGTTGAACTCACTAGCTCATTTTTCTCACCTTACACCACCAATTTCACATTTGAATATGAGGAGTTGAAAAAAATCTGTATAGCTTTAAACATGTATACTTCTTTCTTGAGACTTTAATCATGCTATAAGATTAAATAAAACCTTTGAATAAATACAAATGTTCATGTTAGATTTATGTCCAAAAGAATTTAATACTTGCATGATTGAATAGTAAAGAAAAATAATTTCACAACTCATTTTTTGTTACAATTGTTAAGTATATATTAATTTTTATGTGTCACAATACATATATATAATAAACTAAGTACAAGTGTATCCAATCAATATTAAGAGCTATAAACAATTGAAGTCTTGTGGGAAAGGAAGTGGAACCAAAAGATCCCAAGAGAGTACAAATCAATGAACTTACAATATGAATCATGGAATTATGTCAATCTTTGTTCACAATGGGAAAATTTACATAGTTCACCAAAATTATCAAAGAAACTAAGATATCACATAGTATTTGAGAATAAAGAGAAATATTACCGTAAATTTATTGATGCTAAATAAAAAGTAAACTTATACTAAATTTAGAAATATAAATAAAAAATAATTATATATAATATAGTTTATATTTCAAATATAAAAAATTTCAAATTTTGTTAATGATGATATAAAAGTATGTATAATTTTCTAATATTATTATATTAATTACTAAAATGATTTAAATTTACTTTTAAATAAATTTAAATAATTGATAAATTGAATCAGTGTTATATTAGATTTAAATATTTCGAATGACAACTATTTTTTGGTTTCAAATATATCTAAAATTAATTTTTTCATATTTGAAAATAAAAATTCAAAATCAAAATAGTAATTATATTAAATAATAAAAAAATTCACATATTTATTTTTCCAATATGTAAATAACATGATATGAAAAATTTAATTTTTAATTTTTTAGGAAAAAAAATAATTAATGGAGAATATTTGAATATATATTAATGTGTGGCATGCACTTTATGGTTTTCATATAATTTCTATGATGAAATTTTAAAATCAAACATATTTTACAAGCAATTAATTTTGAAATATTGCTATAATAACGATATATTTAAAATTTTAATTTCAATGTATTCAATTTTAATGATAGATTATATAATTTTCATTAAAATAATTATAAAAAGACATATATAATTATCAAAATATGATATCTTAAATATATAATTTTTATTTAAAAATATTCATATGACATAAATTACTTTCAAATTTTTAATATTAAACTTTTTATAATGAAATATTACCTATTCAAATTCTGTTTTAAGATCATTGTATTGAAATATTATATTATTTTGATATATGTTCATTGGTTATTACTCTCTTGATTCTTAACATCTTTAATCATGGTTGGATGAGTTCTTAATTTATACAAATACATCTTAAATTCTTATGTTAAGACATTTATATTGATGATTCATATACATTCAATAATATATTGTATTATTAACTTTGAAATTACAGTCTAATATCATAAAGTAAATTAGCATAATTATAATTTATGATATAGTTTATATATATATATAAATTAAGTAATTAAAATTAAATATTATTATCTGATTAAATATTAAAAATTAGAATTTAAAATAATCATATTTTTAAAATATTCTATTTGAATTATAATTATTTAATTAAAAATTTAAATTTAATTTAATTTAAAATAGAATTTTGATAAAATAAATTGAAAATTTAAATTTTACTTTAACATGTATTGATTAATTTATTAATATATATATAAAAAATATGAACATATAAATTTTAGTACTAACTTAGTCCCTTTATATATATATATATATATATATATATCATATTTTTTAATAATGAATTATAATACTTTAATGATAATATATTGCTCTTTATGCTGTCAATAAATGCTTAGGATATTATTTCATTATTAAAATTATATTATATAATAATATTATTATTGAAAATATCATATTTTTGATTTAAAATTAATTAGTATCTCAAAATTTGAAAATTATATAAATAAAAATTGAGTTGTGTGCTAATATTGTTAATAGTACAATACATCTTTGGTAACAATCTCATGTCTAGTTTGATTGGAAAAAAGCTTGTTATTAAATAAAACTGATGAGAGAATACAAGTATTTATTTGGTGTAAAGTTTAGAGAGAAATGAGTTTTTTGCAAACTAGAAAGTTATGAGTAATAAAACAAAAAATTTATGGAGAATTTACACTGTTTTTTGTAGTGTTTGTAAGACAAAATTGTTGTAGATAGTGCCTTAATAGACAAAGTATAATAACAAAAGGGATGGGAAGACCCCATCAAATCCTACAAGGATGGAACCAAACCGGTTTGTAGATAGTAGACTTTGTATGTTCATGTTTTGTTAGTAGAGTAGTTAGAGATATGTTTTGAAACTCCTAGCTATAATCCACCCATGAACTTGTTGTGAATTTTGGAACTATAGTTTACGAACATTGAATAATTTTGTACAATTTATTAAGGGTGAGTTTTGAAATTCATGTTTATTTCTAAAAAATTATTGTATGTTTTTCTATTAATTTTTTTTTCTCAGGCGGTACATTTAACATCTTTTTATTGGCTCTCCATGTTTCATCCACAGCTTGGATTGTATTCTAATTTTTTTAGATTTCATCACATCAATTTTGTTTTTACATTGGTGTCAAATATGTGTGTGCTTCAAAAAAATTAATTAACCAGGCACAATTACTTTAATGGTTGGATAATTTTAGGACAACAGTCTTGACTCAGATCATCTTTTCAATATGTGGAAAACTTCGAAGAGTTCCACTTGACTATCTATGTGGATGAACTGCAGGTTACTTGGTTACCTTTGGCTAGATCATTAGTCCCTACTACAGTCCTGATGATCATTCCTGGGGGTGTGGTCATAGAGCATGTTTACAGGGCAGGGCACTGGGAAAAAAATTTGAGATTTTGGAATTGAAAAATTGAGATTTGCAAACTAAGTAATTCTTATCATGAAACATGCAATTTTCTTTAACTCAAATCTTCACACAATTATCATGTACTACATGAAAATAAGGGTGAACCTATTGAAGAAATTGAATGGAACTCATGTGTGTCTAGACACATTAGTTACGAATAATTGATCGGCCTTTGTCAACAGACACTAACTTTCTTTCTATTTCTAAGCAACTAACTTTCTTTCTTTCTCTATGATCAGATTTGTTTGACAACATGCTTTTAGCGGGAGGTTTTTTCTCCAAAATCTCTCAATCCATCCTAAACTCAATGTTACTCAACTTGTTGGGTAAGGAAATTTGCTATCCCAAACATATGGTTTATCTTTGTTCATAATTTTTTCCTCATACAGGCTTCAATCCTTCTTACTTACTCCCATTCTACTGCAATGACTTGTACCTTTAATACCCAGCTACTGCTTTCTCCTATACTGTTTGTAAATTTCTTTGACGTCGTTGCCCTAAATTTAACCAGTGAATGACGCACATAGTCACATGTGAATGTCAAGTCTAGCAAGATCTGGAGATTAAACCATAAGCATGTGTAGTTCCTTATATTCGTATAGTTTAAATTAGTAATTTGATATAGAATCTATTGATATCTTGTAAAGATTGATACTTCTATCGGTAATGAAGATCAGTAGATTTTATAGTCTACGGTAGCGAAAGGCACTTTGCTTCTATGGTATTAAGATACTTCTGAGTAATATGGTGGTGTTTGGTTGGGAAAGGAGCCGGATTTGCAGTCTTTTTGTCATGTACTACAGATGCTTCAATGTCATGCGCTTTTTTAATGAATTGGAAAGAGTCAATCCCTTTATACATTCCAAGTTGACTTTGGAACACATGGTGTCGTACCTTTTCACTTTAAAGATGTTTTAAGATATCAAGGACACAATAGTGTGGCCGATGACTTTAAGAAAATATGAGACAACTTCAATGCACAACTACAAGTTTTGGTCAATATTTAAATAAATTCTTAATTATTCTGCAGATTGGATTGGACTCCCACTATGAAAGAAACAAAGTGAGTACCAGGCTAGGAGTGAATCCAAAATCCTATCAGTCAAAATTTCAACAGAAAACGAAACTCAAACCAAAGGGTGGTACTTCGGAGCCTTGGAAAATTTTCTCTAAATTTTAGTTAAGCATGTGCCGCAGTATTTTTTCTCATGTCTAAAGCTTACTGATTTCATTGTTGAAATGTAGTACGAATCCGAGACTCCTCCATTGACACACTCTCGTAGAGTTTAATCTTTCTCCTGTTGTCATTTCCCGATTACATTATTAGTTTGTTAGGTTTACAAGTTTTGATTACAAATAATTTTTTCCAAAAATTCTAAGGAATATATACACACATAATATTATTACTAGTGGGGAAGAAAGTAAAAACCTATATAATATATACGATGTTCATTATCTTGTACAACTATCTAAATTTCCATTTCCGCCTTCCTATGACAACACATAAGTATTTTACTTTCAAAGTAGATAATATATATATATAGTTTATGTTGAATGAAAGTGTTTGAGTTGAAGAGAAAAAAAAAGGTAAGGAATATTTATTTTTGAAAGTGAAAGAACTGGTGACAATGAAGGATTGAAATGAAATGTGAATCTAGAGCACAAGGAAGCATTTTTTTTTATAAATAAAGAAAATTAAGTCATGAATAAGATAGCAAAAATGATGGAAAGATCCCATCAAGTAGTACAGCGAAGAAACCAAGGAGGGAGGATGGGACTAGCCCCAACAACATCACAATGAGAAATATTTTATAATAGAACTATCTAGATCAAACGACATACATACTACTTGAGAATCCAAAGAAGCATCAACTAATATGATTGCTCTCCAGTGTATTGCATCAGCGATTGATGTATATAGAGTAATTGATACATACTGATTAATACAAGCTACATAATACTTTAAAGAAAGTGATACCCCTTGTCGCCGATTATGATAGGCTCTCAAATACTCTCTCACAAACATGTCAAAGTTGTCATCCATAGCTCCATTTAATTCTAGGGCTAGAGGAACAAAGAGGTGAACTCTCTGCATATCCCTATACTTGAAGACATTGTGTCAAAGTTAGCATCCATAGCTCCATACTCCTCACCAATCTATATTCGAGTTTATTGCAACTTGTAAAACTCTAGCATAAGTAGATCATGATATTAAAAAATTGGACCTATGACTCTTGTTCAAACTTCATAAATAATTATTTTATAACCTCGGTGTGTTCTTGGAAATTTTTTCAATGCTTCTCTTCTCTAAATCTCTTGGAATAATACTCTAATCATACATCGTATCAAAAAGTGATATCCATATTCATGTGTACTAAAACCATCACACATCCCAATCACTCACTCCAATTGCTTTAAAATTTCATAATTTTTTTTTATCATCCAAACTTCAACTTTGGAAAGTTTTATTGATGAAAACTTTTGATAGCAAAAATTATGATCAATGTACTAACTTCATGATAATTAATGCAATTCAACTATATGTATAAACTTCAAACTATCACTATGTACTCAAAATTCATTCAATTGAGTTGAGATTTCAATCTAAACACAAGCCTAAGTTATAACTATATCTCAATTGAAACAGATCTATCAAAACTCTTGTAGGATTCTTAGAATTAACTCAAATACACAATAGATCTGAATTTCACTCTCCAAATTCAAATCATCACAATAGAGTGATAACCCACTCAATTGCACTCATTCTTGAGCTCACCTCGTAGCTCTTGTCGTCAGTTTTCAACCCTCTCTCAAAATCTTCAAATGATTCTTGAAAAGGCTTCCAAAACTTCTCAAAACCTCAAGGGACTTCACTTAAGTGCCCTGATTGATTCAAACTTCACTACTAATGAGAATAAAGAGTGGCTTTTTAGACATCAAGTGTGACCAAATTAGCTTCATATTAACTAACAGTTTTATAATTAATCTAAGAATATTACTTAACCATCATATAAATAATATGAGCTGCAATTAATAGAGTCAAAATAACAATGCCAAACACTAAAAGTGAATGTAGAGCTTGTTAAAACTCTCATTCCATCAAGTTAGATTGTGAACTTCTAGTCCAATCGGTGGGCAAAGAGGAAAAAGACGAGAACTTCTGTCATACATTTAGGGATAAAACATCTCTCGTATGTCATAGTAATACCTATAAAGGAAATGATTCCGTATCCACGTCCTTTGCATACACCTCAAGGATGGTCTATATGCAATCACAAATAAAGAAGATAACAAAGCTGTTAAGAATACCCAACTAGTCAAAAATGCTATAGGTGTAGTTTCTTCCATCGATAATAAGCCTACCCCTCCACACAAAATCGGTAAAGATGTTTGTATCAATGCCAAATCTCCTATCACACACTCGAATATCCATGATATGATGATGTAACCAAAGATGTTCATGATACTACTATCAAAGGTTGTCAAGCATGATATGAATGTAGATTATGGAGGAACCGTTTGAATAAGTTAGGTGGGTTGAAAAGAAATACTTAAGAATAGTATATCAAAAGTCACATGGAAATCCCCTAGTATAGGTGGATCATCTACATGCAATACATCCTCGGAAAATGCAGCGTCTAGGTAGCATTAGACA
Organism: Marchantia paleacea; assembly: GCA_014180765.2. Lineage (NCBI taxonomy): Eukaryota > Viridiplantae > Streptophyta > Marchantiopsida > Marchantiales > Marchantiaceae > Marchantia > Marchantia paleacea. The sequence goes on from MUAA02000018.1 coordinate 3,974,113, forward strand.
AAATCTTCAGACCCTATTGACATTCCAAAAATACGTAAGTCATATATCGATATCATACATCTCTCAAGTAGCTAGAGATGAGGAGGAATGCACAAAGGGACCAAACCCTACACTTTGACACCTTGAGTCTCAAGCGTACAAGATGAAGCTCGGTAGTCAAGTAATCAAAGACATGCCTAATGTGGACTAGAGGGGCAACAATGTGTGAATCATCCGCTAAGAAAGAGAACATACAACTTGGCATGACCAAAGCAGTAGACAAAAGAGCTCTATTATGAGCCATGGCAAATAAGGGTCCTCCCAAAGGATCTACTTGTCGGATACCAGAAATGGATTGTAGAACGGTGATTCATTCCTTTAAAAAGTCATGCTGATAGAAGAGAGAAGAATATAAACTGTAGAAAGACCGTAAGAAATGAATGAGGCTCGATAAAGCTCCATCAGCCTCTCTAAGCTTTCTAAAGATGGATGCACGTGAGACACTATTAAAAGTGTTCTCAACGTCCACATGCAAGACAATCCAATATGGATGGATATCTAGAAATGAAAAAAAGCTATCTATCAAGATATAATGGCTACTCTTGCTGATACTTTAAAAACTCTAATGGTATTTCGTCATCCATGGATGGATGTAAAAGGCTTCAAGAGGTCTAGCTATATACAAAGTATTAAGTGTCAATGCAGCTATGGTATACTCCCCGGACTGCCCCAAGATCCTACACCATTGCAATTGAAGTCAAATCACATGTTTCATGTTGATGAACCTGACTCCTAACCTCTGTGGCTTGTACAGACTCATCATACAATATAGCCCAATCCCTTACGCAAAATCTTCCAAATCTACCTCTCATATGTCTACCACGCCCCTAGTATAACGTAGAGACCACCGTGGAAGTAAAAGAAACAAAAATCATGCTAACTCATCCATGGGATCATGTGCCAACCAATCGAATGGTAAGCAAAAAGTATGTCTAACCTTGTCATGGAGTGCATGAAGAAGCCTATAGAATAAACGTGGACATAGGAATCCAATCTCAAAAATCCTTAGAATGAAACTTGACTGGGATGCTAACCACTCTCATGACCTAATCTATATATCCGGAACAATCATCGAAGGAATTGATGTAATTTGCATGTTCCCCGAAGTGACAAATGTCTCTATTGATATGATTGCCGTCCTCAAGTGCTTATCCCAAATGTTCCAATCATAGTCTTTATGCATCTTTCCCACATGAATCTTTACCCCTTGAGAGGTAAAGAAACGATGACATACCAAACATGGTGTATCATGCACCGCTCTAGTCGTACCCATGAGAGGAAATGAAATTATAATTAGCACAAAGAGAACGATAAAGACACATGAAAATCCATCATATATTTCATCCCATATGCAAAACCATAACCCCATGCATCCCACCTCACATGGAAAAATGGTACCATCAAAACCCTAAAAATCTAAAAATACTCATAATTTTTTATTTCGATTTTCATAATTTTCCAACCAGGTTTCAATAAAACCAAGGCATGAAGACTAAAAGATTGAAAAAAAATCCCGACCCACATGTCCGATTTTTAAAAAATCATTCAAACCTCTTGAAATAACAAATTTACTCATATATATCTACACAATTTTCCATAATATTCAATTTAGATACCAATGGAACCAAAATTAAAAAATGACAAAAATTATATATTTAATCTCTATGTTTGACAAATCATAACACTACAATAGATGAAAATATCATCCTCCATGAAATGTAGGCAAGGTCCTTCATGGACATCCGGTGGATGTACTACCAATCGAGAAAAATATAGTATTGGTAAGAACAACGATGGTGATTTATTATAAGGATGTTCAACTTTCAATATTTATGGCGGGAATCGGTGTAAAGAGTGTCACCTAATCGAATCCTACAGTAGCATGCCAAATGAGTATGTCCAAGAAACATCCACTCATGTATTTATATGCAAGAGACGTGGATACGAGATCATTTCGCTTACAACTATTATTGCGACATACGAGAGATGCTTTTTCACGGTGTCGCATGAACATTTCTTTGCTCTGAGAACGCCCGAGCGCCTGGCTGTAGAAGAACCTTCTAAAACCTCGTGTGAGTTGACAATCTCTTCTTCTTCTCCTCAGCACTCCACATTATAGCCGGTAAAACTTCAGCGGAAGAAGACTATGATATCTAATGATTCGACCAAAAAATTTCGCTCAAACTTTACAGAAAATTGCTCTACGACCCTTACTATCACTCAAAAAAGTTTTAGATGTTTTTCGTTTCTAGATCTCTCAAAACAATTGGTGATTTACCCACTGTAACACAAGGCGATATGCAGACCCCTGTGTACAAAACCCATCACAAATCCCAATCCTTGACTTCAATTGCTCCCAGATTTTATGAGAAGGTCACTCATCATCAGAACTTGAACTGTGCAAAGTTTTATTGACAGAAATTTCTGATATCAAAAGATATGATCTCTGTACTAACTTCATGACAGTCAGTGTAGTCCTGCAATTCTGAATGTATACACAAACTTCAAGCTATCACTCCGTACTCAAAACTCGTCCAATCGAGTCAAAACTTCAATCAAAACACAAGCCTGAGTCAAAAACTATATCTCTGTCGACTCAAATCTCCCAAAACTCTTGTAAGGTTCTCAGAAACTCCCCAAATACACTCAAAGGTCTAAATTTCTCACTCTAACTTTGAATCATCACTTCAGAGTGACAAATCCTTCAAATCCATCCATTCTTGAGCCCACGTCGTAGCTCGTCCCGTCAGCTCTCCAAAACTCCTCAAAACCTCGAAGAAGTTACCCAAGAGCCCTCATTGGTCCAAACTCCAAGACCAATGAGAATGAAGAGTGTTATTTTGACCTCTAGTGTGGCCAAATTAGCTTCATTTTAACTTAGAGCTTTACAACTATCCTAAACACACTACTTAGCCATCCTATACACAATACGAGTTGTCACTAATAAAGAGTCAAAATGACAACTCGAAACCGGCTAAGTATGAACGGAACTACAAACGGAACCGGGGAGTTTATAACTTGAGAATAATACTCCTCGCCAAAGTTCCTAACAATCAACTCCATATGGCTTGTTTTTCGGAAAGCAATAGTGATGGATTGGAACCCATGTGTTGAAAGCCACCACTCTTTGGTAAGTTCAAATCCATAGCGCCCAAACTAAATCAAAAGCATTACCTTTCGTTACGTCCCCAAATCGCGCCGTAGGAAACAAGCGGAAGAATAATCGTGCGGAGAGTTTATCACTTGTTGCGAAAGTTATCTCCAAAATGATACACTAACCACGCCCGAAAATGATCACGATGAAGACACCGGATGGTGATCACAAATGGATTAGGCATCGGTACATATGGAGGATCATTTTGTCCTCTATCCATGTCCTCGTCGGCTCCACTTCGATCAGATATGCTCCTTAGTCAGCAAAGTGATGTGTCTAGTACTCTCCCATACCTTTTCCATCCTGACTGCGCTTTATATCTGATAAGGTCCAAGATAATATCTCTTGGAGCCTTTTCAACATCCTGACCCTACAAAGTAGATCCAACGATTGGGCTCTTAACGGTTTTCTACGGCGCCGTCGGTTATCCTAACCTAAACTATCGCCGTCATGACAACAGCTCTGAAGATGACACATGTCATCATCTTCTCATAGTAGCCGCGTCACAACACGACAACGGGAGGTACAACATGAGTTCCCGTCTTTTTCCTCTTTGACTACCGATTGGACTAGGGATCTACAGTCTATCTTGATGGACCGACAGTTTTAGGAGGCTGTACATTCACTCTTAGTGGATCCGGCCATTCCTCGTACTGCTAGAGCTCGTCTACGCTCTTGCTCGGGCAAGGGTGCAGGCTGGTGGATCTTGGTTCGACCATGCATCAGGATTTTCCGACTCGCACCAACTACTTTCTCCACATCGATGGGGTTCCATCTTGGCTTGATCCATCCATCCATCTACATCTTCATTACTCACATGTGAGTGTGGTATCGCTTTAGATGCACTAGGTGTTCATATGACTCATTATCCATTCGGAGTGCAAAGGATAGCTACCCATGATGACATTAGGGATGTGGTGTTTGCTATGGCGCGAGAGGGTGGATACCTCACATAGAGATAGCGTTGGTATGCCTTGCAGTCGACTAGGGTTAGGGCATACCTGTACTTGGTTCGGGAGGACCAGGTCACTATGGCGATTGTGGTGGTTACCGATCATACTAGAGACACAGTTTTAGAGAGGGTAATCACCCATCCTCGAGGATGGACGGCGAGTGGAGCGGCAGCAGCCAAGGTATATGGGTATGCAGAGAGGTCACCTCTTTGTTCCTCTAGCTTTGGAGTTATATGGAACTATTGACACCGACTTTGACATGTTCGTGAGGGAGTGCGCGAGAACCTACCATACTATGTGGCAAGGGGTATCACTCTCTTTAGCTTGATATATAGCCTATTTTAGGCAACATGTTTCCATTCATTACTCTACATAGAGCACTAGTTGGTGATGATTATTCGGATGCTCTGTTATTTATAGACTGTTTGACTTTAATAGTTCATATATATTAGGTGTTGTAGTATATATTTCCAGTGTGATGCTATTGGGGCCTATTTGGTTACATTCTTGTAAGATTTGATGGGGTCTTCCCGTCCCTTTTGTTATGTTACTTTATCCTTTGTACCGTAATTGAAGTTGACATAGAAATGGAGCATATCCACATCTTTTAGACACCAACTTTTCCCAACATGACGAAAAGTGCAGACACAAAGCTGACAAGGTTGTGTATCTGAAGGGATTGCTCACGTGAATCCGCCCCTTCCCTCACCTAGAGCCCACTTGACACATAAACAAACATACAAGTGTTACTGGACAGTGGACACTGCAGACCCTGAATCTGAATCCATAAAAGGACACGTGCTTGCTGTACAGTATGTCCGAGGTTGACCTTGGGTAGCATAATTCTTACAGTAAGGGGAACGTTCGAAACAAGGTTTATCTCCATCTTAAGCTTGAACATTTCAGTACATGCAAGTGGCTCTGACGATCCCACTGTACATATATCAGGGTCAACGTTTCATGCGTATTGCTAAACTGCAGAAGAGAAGTTCTGGGAGAGCGGCCCTCACTTTTCTGTCAGAGATTGTTGTCCCGAGTCTGTCGTTCCGAAAACGTTCGAGTATCTTCTTACCAACCCAAAAAGCTAACTTATGTGGTTATGCTTTGATGGGGTCTTCCCATCCCTTTTGTTATTATAATTTGTCCCGGATACTTATGTGGTTTTCAACGTCTGTTCTTTGAAACATTCAATTTACTTATCGTTTTCTAATTCATTTGTCTTCTAACCAGCCTTAGAGTACCTGTGTAATCTGCGTGCAATCTTACCCGCTTCATTACTGAGGAGTCAAAACTTGATGTGCTTCAGATTTGCTACTTTTGTCCTTCTCTAATCATATTTGTGGAAAGGAACTTTGCACTTTATCCTTTTGTCGGGATAAGCACGTAAATGGTAATCTGCCAACAATATTTACATATGAAAGGCACAATGATTGTTTAATCGTGAAACAATTAACAAGCTATCCATGTGATGATTGTGTATGTTGGTTACGACAGTAAATGATAATTATGGAGTAGAAACCTTCATAAGACTTTTTGAAAAGTCCTGTAACTTTAGCGGCACCAAATGTATACAAAAACGAACATGGAAGAGTGTTTTCCTTGTTGTCGTCGTTGGAATATCTCAACCATTCCTCGTCCTAAGACTGCTAAAGTAGGCCCGAAGATTTCAGAGAAAGAAAGCTATCAATATTCTTAAAATGGTAGAAATCATTCATTTATTCCGTAAGGAAACAACAGTCGAATTAGAGTATAAAATGTGGACATACGAACATCAGAATGTTTAGCTTTCTGTTAAAATTAGAAATCCATATTCAAGAATGAGAATTACTCGAAGGACTCCAACCATATTTAACGAATTACATAGGAAAGAGAAAGAAAATGATGTCGGAAAATGCATGGACTATACAAAGAAACATATTTTAAGTCCACCTAAAATACCATGCACCACATCCCCCAATATCAACAACGTTGATCTGAAAGCTTGGTACATTCTTATTAAAGTTCCCAGTTTTCCAGACCAGCCACAATTGTGATCGACGAAACGCGAGATCTCAAAGGATATGTATATTCCTCAAAGGATTCAAACATAGCATATGCATAACTAACCCTGTACTGGTATGTGAAAGCGTGATTGACTTTACAAAAGAGTTCTCATTATTGCAAAGCTGATATTGTGATTGCGCGAGTATGGAGGTCAAAAAGGTCGGTACACTCGAAGCACTTTCTTTTTATGTGGCACGGAAACCATCTCGGCTATAGTGCAGCAATGGGTCTCAACAGCGTTCATTAGACTCGAAACATACTGAATGACTTCACCAACACTGTAGGTTTGCATTGCTGCTTGATGTTTCCGCTGGACAAAGACCACAAAAGTAACTGCAGTTGTGATTTGCAGGACGGAGGATCTGTTCGTGATGTTACAATGAGGTGAAGATGAGATCATTATGCAGAGCATGAACTCATGTTCTGGTTATTAGATTCCCTGCTTTTTGTTGTGGAGAGGAGAATCTCGGAAGCTTTTTAACCCCCAGCGTTGTTAATGGTTCAGCTCATTTTTCAGTGTTTCACAAGTGTCATCGATTATATATCTCCCGTATACTTCTGGGCGGAAGGTACTGTATCACATTTGTCATCCACGAGTGTGCGCATGCTCGAAGGCTACCAAGGTTTTTCCACATAGCCTTTGCCCCTATGCCTCTTTTTGACCCCATCAACCGCAGGTACATACTCCTGTCGGCCAACGCATCAGAGAGCATTAGGAGTGTTTTGGATGTGAACTAAGTGAATCATGGCTCTTATTTCTCGTCAACAGCTGCAGTGATTTGCTGTCTTTCTTGAGGAGCTTCCAACACAGTGAAATCGAAGCTTCCTGGTAGGGTCGAGAAGTACAGTAGACTAATGACGTGGGCTTTAGGGCAGACACTAATATCGCCTTCATTTTAGAGATGCTGTCTTGCAGCTTTCCGCAATCAGATCTGTTTCCATCCACGGCGATTCCTCTGGACCAGCTCGATTTGGTCGGCGCTCCCACGGCTCTCCTATCTTTTTGGGATTCCTCGGAGTTCGTTGACTGAAGCCATCTTCATCTTACTACTTAAAGTGGTCTACATTTGACGAGCTGCTGAATCTCTGTTTTATTCTAGTGCTCTCAATCATCAAATGTGGCCAAGGTATCAATCCAGACTAGAAACAAGGCCCCAGTCGGAACTCTATACTTAACCCAAAAAAATTGTTTAATACGTAATCAAGGGACACCGTTAAAATTGAGCTGGATCTTGTTCTCAATCAAACCTGATGTGTGATATCGCTGAAGCTTTTCGAATGAGGGACCGTTAATCTCACACTAGTTACAGCCACGACTAGAAACAAGGAACCAAACTCGATTGCGTAAGAAATCTCTGCTTGTGAAAAAATTGGTTTTAGATGTATATCAAAGGGCACCATTTAGAACTACCTTCGATCTTGTTCCGAATCAAACCTGATGTTTGATACAGCTGAAGCTGTTCATACAGAGACCTTTAATTTCAAACTGTTTGCCTCGTTTCGCACTGAAGTGAACAAAGTGTTCACCTTCGAGAAGCCGACAGAGAGACTTCAGCATCATGTTTAAAGAGGTTGGGCATGCCAGGCCGAATCGTAACCAGTAAAATGGCCACATCCATCCATTCTGGTACTCCTTGATCATGTGGGCGGACACGTACACTAAGTACGAATCTTTCAGATTCAAATTGTTCAGGGCAGATTGGCAATAGTAAAACTACACCCTGGATCCGTGTACAGCAGCTGATAGAACTATTTCATGTCCATGGTTCTGTCACTATGTTGGGTAAAATCTGTCCATGTGGATAAAGCCGTCGACTTAGATTCAACTCAGTTGACAGTTCGGACAATTTCATAGCGTGGGAATACGCGTCGGGATTCTCGATACCTGGATCCCAGCAGATTTCATGCTCGTATAACAGGACAACATTGCGACTTACGAGGGAAATCGGTGACCAACACAAAAGCGTCATATGGCTTTGCGAAACCCATCAACGACCTCAGCTAGCTGCTGTGCTGTAAGAGTTACAAGAATGTTGTAGAATCTGATATATTGCTTGCTGGCATGTGGGTTCCAAACGGTTAAAAGAGCACAATATCCTCGATGTAGTTGAGCAATCTGCAGCTTTAGAGCCTACGTTGAACTCCATTTGCAAGGTGCTGATTTCGAAGAGGAAGGTGCGGATGTAGACCACCGCTGAAACTTAGTGGACTCCTCTAAGCCCATGTTTTCTTCCCTGACGTTCGAAATTGTACATCTGGGCGCAGCATTCAACGCACGTTTTTTCCCAGCTAGCTTACACCGTATACGATGAAGGAAATGACAAAATGCCAATGCAACAACGTTATCCTGGAAATTTCACTTTCACGAGGAGTTGTACTTATTTGTATTGGACTAAACCTTTGCACGACATTCAACAAGCTGAGTCACCACTGTGCATCGACTGGCTAGATGTGAAGATGCCACTTTTGAGTCATGATAATCCGTACCTTTCGGAAGCTTGTACTTCGAAGTGTCTTAATTCTAGTGTTACATAAACATAATTGTATTATGATTAAGTTGTACCGACCTCGCTTTTTAAGCCCATAACAGAATATTTCTCGGTTTGTTAGATCCACATCATGGAAACATATTTTGGGCTCCAGACTTGTTTGTTGGTTCAAACATGAGCTGTTGACAAGAAAATTTTGCCTGAGCTACTCGAGTCCACTTGAATCTAGTGTCAAGACAGAGGGAGAAGAGGATTCCTGGCATGGATTAGGTAGATCTCGTTTCGACAAGATCTTCGAGTACATGCACGACTAACAAACAAATGAGGTATGAACAGCATGCGTACATGTAGCTAGTATATCTCCTGCTGTCACTCGATACCTGCTACACTCTCGGTTCTTCTGACCACAAATCCAGCAGTGAGATCTGCAGTGCAGGGTCACCCCAACCACAATAAGTAAAAAGTTAGGCCGAGGCGCCATCGTTTATTTCCTCCTATCAGTCAGTGGCATGTAAGTGGTGCTTAGAGAATTCTTAGCTTACATTCTTGAGAATGTGGTACTTGCGTATTGGATCAAGGACGGGGAGACGGAGTTGCAGAGCGTACAAAACTACCATGGAAGTGGACCGTTCGGTAGAGAACCGGTCCGAGAGTCCGTAAGACTAAGAGCGATAGAGGAAGATCTCACCATCTTGCCATTGGGCCAGACTGTAAGAGCTAGTGGAGTGATGAGAGAGTGAGTTCACAAGTGTGGGGGATTCGTGAAGGAGATTTGTAATTCCAAATGTCCCACTGCTGTAGCCGCCCGAATCTCCATGCGTGCTATGGACGAACACGTACAGTACTCGTCCAGCGGTGACAAGAAAGACCGGCATACAGAGAGACCTGGAGTCAGACTCCGGAGTCCAGATATGGTGCCCTGAAATTCCCGAGTGTGGTCAAGCGCAATTCACGTGACCTCGCCATTTGCTTATGCCAAAAAAATCTGTCCCCCAACATGTGATCCATATATGCGACGCCCTTAGCCTGCCATGTGTCCCGTAGGACTTTCCATGGATCCTGCCCATGTAATTGCCATGTGACTAATATTTGGACTAGAATACTCCCACCTCTGCTGCTGCTGCTGCTGTTCTCCGAGTCCACCGCCCGCACTACGATGGTAGATTAGACCGATGGGCTTCCAAACGATCCGAACCAACATGCCACCCATCTACTCCACACGACTCCTCTCTCGATCGGCATCCACTAACTCGTGTTGTGCCTTGCGGACCTTCCAGCCCACACATCGTTCGTTGGCCTCATTATTCCTCATCATACAACGGTTCCTGAAAATCTTCGACGATCGCAGCAAACAGTCGTTCAGCTTCGGCATTATATCTACCTGCCTGCCTATTAGCTCTGGGTGAGTGAACGAACAGGAACGCAACACTCCTTTTAGCAGTTCCTTGCATGCCTGCTGGGGAGTGATTGGGCTCAGCTTGTAAGTTTCTGGCTTGCTAAACTTCCTAGAACTCTGAGCTGTAGCAAATGGGAGAGACTGATCTCTATGTTTTTGACCATGAATGAAATTGTTTCGGAGTCCCACCTAAACCAACGGACAACATCTGGAAACAACCTTTCTGATTCGCTCCGAAGAATAGAGAGTTCAAACTGAAATTTACTTCTCTTATATGATTGATATTGAATGTTCAAATAGACTGAAAATAGAATGACTCCTCTTCCAGAAACGTTTCTGAACATTTGAAGGATTATTTGAGGTCATGCAAAAGTCGAGTGAACTTGAATGTTGCCTTGTGTACTAAGGCAATGCTTAAGGCACTAATAAGTAGTTACACCCAAGACAACACTCCACCTCTGTACGGAAAGCTACGAAGACCTTCTGGTGTTCTTAGTACACAAGGCAACATTATACATGTACGTGTACATTGAGGTAAAATCATGAACTTTACAGAGTTAATTATTTATCATTTTTTTTCCCCAATATGTAGATAAGAGAGACATAACCTACTGTATCAGATCTGGCGATTTATTGAACGAAAACATAAGTCACTAGATATAAATATCATTAACATGAGGACACAAGATGTGACCTACAAGCTTGAAACATCGAGGGAGTTGACTACTTGAAATGATGGGTGTCTTTATGCTCTTTTTCTCCATGTAGTAGTTAGCAGGAAATAAACTCTGCGTAGTTGTTTGTGCTTAGAAAATTCCTTCCTTGGATGTTTAAAGCTGCAGATATGCTAGCTACCCTATATAAACGATAATACGGTATTGTCAAATTGATGTGGATGAGAATTGATTAAGTTATCTTGTCAAATTGTTAACTAGTGTTCATCATTCATATACTCTTCATCTTTAGCTATTACTTGAGAGCACTAGTCACTTAAGATAGTCATATCTATACTTGGTTACTCTAACTGAAGTTGTGATTACATAACTGAAGTTATGATATAGTAGGGGGGGCAACCAATGTATCGAAGTATATGGGTATGCAAAGAGTTCATCTCTTTGTTCTTCTAGGTCACATTAGGGTAAGGAAGATTCTTTTACAGCTTATTCTTTTTCCAGGGTTAAGAGAGTGAAGTAATGTATGTGAAACATCCTTTTACCTAGATAGTTATGATATTTCAGGTGTAATAGGATAAATTTTCCATTGCGATGCTATTGGCGCCTAGCCCCTTGTTACCCTTTTGGTTTCATCCATGCAGACTTGATGAAATCTGACCATCCTTTTTGTTATTTTACTTGGCCCTTATTCTAGATACATCCGCAATTCTTCGTTAGCTTTCTATGTGCTTTCCAGTTGGCCACTTCCTTGTAAAACCTATCTAGCAATATGCCGTTGATTTGGATAAATGAAACATAAGCTTTCGATCATTCTCTACTGATTTTTGCATTTCCTATAGCCAATTTTGACCCATGATGGCAACCTGAATACATTTTGCATTTAAAAATTCTTAATACGCACGAGATTGAAAACTATCAAATCCATATACATTCATATATGAGAAAAACACTTCCACTCAGTCAGATAGCAGATTTAGAGTAAACTGCATTGATGAGTCCATGAACTAAAACTCATATAGCAATTATGCCCTCAAATCAATAGCTGTCTGGTTCACAATGTCAATACCTGGCATTGCCATCAGCATAGACTAGATTGAGCCCTATAATTGTGCTTCTCAACTCAATAATACCCACCATTTAAAATATGTCTCACTCAACTTATCCCAGGTGCAGTAGGCCAATTTTTCTTCTGATCTATGCCATTTCTCTTTTGCAAACTTTAAAGCTTTTTTTAAGCTCGATAATTTTTTTCTGCTACATTTTTGTGGTTTCCACCAAACGCCAGTCGCATTCACTCCTCTTTTCTTTCATTAAATTGTGTAGGACTGGATTGCAGTGGATTCGTTTCCTTCCAACTTCATTCAACTGCATGGAATATACTACCTTCAAGCTTCCGACGATCGGAACGTGTTACCGCTCGTTCAACTGCATTCTCTGCAAATGAATCCTGTCACAAACTGCCTTCATCTCCTTCTCTTTTGTGTAGACGAAAAGCCTCACTACCTTCTTGATCCCCTTCACCCTTTTTTCTTATCAAGTGTGCCTGACCTCGTATCGTTCCAACAACTTGGAATTGCCATTCTGTATCGCATTATTCAACACCCATCCCCAGCTCTTTTCAAAACTTGCTGAACTCTTCCCTTCTACTGTGTCGTCGTATTCCGGTACAACCCCTCTTCTTTTCTCAGTTCTTCGTATTAGACGAAGAAATTAGAGTCTGAGTTTTCTTTGCCATCGGCTCTTTCACTTCTTCCACTTCAACATCTTTCAACTCAATAAAGTTCTGAAGTATATTATATATTTAATATTGTACAACGTTTAAATGCAAAAATATATAATAATATACATATGTACATGCATAGTTTGAGGAAAAAAATAAGACAGTCAAAAGAAAAATATATAGCATATAGAACTCATAATTTGATACTTGAAATGTGATCACACACATTTTTCTTACAAATTTATCCAACAGAAGATTTTTTTTCATGCAAAATTTCAAACAATTGCTCACCCATAAAGTACCAACACTTCACTGTCAGACTCTGAACTACTATTCGAAATTGCAACTTTATCACATGCAAGTAAACGACATATTTGATTAATTCTCATATAGATGTTCATATGTACAAACTCATGCAAATTCTTGCAAAGTAATGCTTATTTACAAGTTATAATAATGAGAAAAATAATCTTGAAATTTGTAGGAACCATAGATCGAAAGTACGCAGAACGTGATGAAAATTTCAGTTTCCAAAATTTTCATACTTTCCTAAAATTTAAAGAATGCTTTTCTCGGGATGGAGGTTTTCCTCTCGTAATGAAATGGCAGACATGTAACAGACCGACGATGGAATGTACAAATCCTGGATGGAGTTTTCCTCTCTTCCATTGGCCTTATGATCCTCACGGTGATGTTTGTAATCGTTGCCTGTTTTCTCCATTTTAATAGTGGCAGAGATGACAGTACAACTATGTCCTAAGATGCCTGGATTGTTAGCAATAAAAATTAGGAGAAAAGAATCAGGATATACTTGAGGTTATGAGGTGATCAGAACTAGTAAATGAAAGCAAGACGAGAAAAAATTGGAAGAAAGGAGGAGGATGAGCAGCTTCTCGTTACGCTTTTGAAGATGAGGAAAAAGCAATCGAGTTGAACAAGATACGTGCCATAACATCTGCGAGGTCTTCAATTCTTGAAATATATTAAAATAATCGAAGAGAAAAAAATCTGGTGTTAAATGTTTACCTCGTGTTAAAAGCTATTTCTTCCAACTTATTCTCCATCTCCCAAATATTTTGCTGCTTCATTTCATTTCCACTTTTACTTGTACAATGACAGCACAAACTTCCAGGCAGCAGCATTTTGAGGAGGCTAATCTAGAGAAGAATCCGGGCACTTTCGCACAAGTGTCTACCTAAAGATAGTATCTTCATATCAGTCGATTTGATGTCAGCCGACATCGGTTGCTACCTGAGAAGGCGAGAAGGCCGACCGCCATACAAGGCTTTCCCTATGACATATCATATCAACATTTCAGGCAGGTAACTCTAGATATATTCGACACTGATTATCATTGGTCATTAGCCTAATCAGGAGAATTCTGGCCGGTTCAATGCTAAATTATGGGTACTTGTCTTCATCAAGGGACTTGATAGGTGGGGCCACATGTGAGAGAGTGATGGGCACGGACTCAAACCAGAACCAACTGATTCCCTTGTTCATTTGTAGATACAATTCTAGACCACTGGTCATGATATCGACTGCACTAAAGAGCTCGAGCTGCTATGTTCTCCAATGTGTCGTTTTATTACACAGCCGCACGACCGACCTCCTGAGACGAGAGAAATCGTGTTCGAGCCAGATCTCCATTCTCAGACAGTGGATGATGTCATGGCTGTGACGTTTAAGATGATGACGTTCGGGTTACTTCTCCATCCAGCATGAACTGACTTCTCTCATCATACCAGCTCCAGGTCTGACGAGAGGCTCTAGTGAGGCCCAAGTTGACCTCCGGCGCTTCATGCGGCCTCCAGCCTGAAAAGGACTCCTTGCGTATATAAGATGCTGGTCGCGTCTTGAGTCCTCAGTCCTCTCCATCTGCTCAAGAGGTTTTGAACTCCGGGAGGGAGTTCAAAGACTGCTAAACTATCTCGTTTCCTCTCTTGTCAGTGACCTGATGACGAATTTTGCAGATATGGAATCCAGCTGGTAGCAGAACTTCGATGAGCTATGCTACACACAGGATTCAGACTTTTTTTCCAGTTTGGAGCTTGGTGTGAAATGAGAGATAGTTCGTATCCGTGCCTGCAAAGTTGAAGGGCAACTTGACGAGATTCTCAGCGTCACAAATCTCTATACCAGGGGTCAAAATGTTGGAGGATGAGATTGAAGCTCAGGAAGCTGATAAGCGGAATGAGATGCTCCGAAAGAGAGAGAGTCTCCTGGAAGGAGAGGAGAAGGCTGTAGGCAAAGAGAAGGCCCTAGTGATGTCAGGGAAGGCAAAAGATGGGAAGGCAGAAGAGCGAGGGCAGGAGCTTGAGTCTATGGGAAAGAAGAAGAAGCTCCCAGCACCAACCAAAACAGTTTCTTTCATTGAGATGTTCAAGTACGCCGACCCACAGGACTACCTTCTGATGGTCGGAGGAACCATTGGTGCCATCGGGGATGGACTGACTCTACCAGCAGCGCTTTTCATAACGAGTGGCATGATCAATGCTTTTGGAACATCTGGACCAACTACTATCACTCCTGCTGAATTTGAAAAGCTCATCAATAAGGTCTGTGGGCAATTCAGTGCCTATATCCTGCTTGTCCTTTCGAATTGGCGTACTAGAATCCAGCATCGACTTCAAGAGATTGATTTTAGAAACCAGTGTATGTAGCTTGTACAGGTGCTAGACTGCTGAGTTTGGCATCATTTTGGCACCTTCATCTACTTCACTTGCGGGATCGGTACGTATTTTAGGACTGTCAACTGATCAATATGGCATGGGTGCAGTATGTTCTACGGTTCTTCTACTTGGCCTTCGTCTGCTTTGCTGTTTGCTTTCTAGGTGAGCGCTACTCTCGTTAAAATCGACAAGTTCTCACATGTCATTCGAAATTTATTCTGTTTTATGTAGTTCTTGTATTTGCTGGATTTGAAGTTCGGATTCAATCTTCTGACTGCTGTGCACCCCTCCCGTTGCGCTTGCTTTTCATTGCCACTAATCCAAAATGAATGTCTTTCGTTTCTCGAAACGGAAAATCTGCATGTAGTAGTCTTCTATGGACTGGCATGATGATCGTTTCTGTATGCGCAGAGGCGACGTGCTGGATGCGAACGGGCGAACGGCAAGCAAGTCGGCTCCGGTCGAGGTACCTGAGAGCAATTCTAAGGCAGAATCAAGGCTTCTTCGACACAGCTGGAGCGGACACGGCCGAGGTGGTGAACAGCGTCACAACTGATACTCTCACAATCCAAGATGCTATCAGTGAGAAGGTACCTCCCGGCGTCAGAGTAGGCGAATCTGAGTTTTTTGGATCCCGCCACTCGCACAATCAGGAGCGTCGTGAAGTGAATGGGAATTCCATGCATCCATGCAAGTCATCGAATGTATATTCTCTAGCTGGACAGGTGAACCTTATATGAGTGAATCTTAACATATGAGTGACAGTAACTGAATGGTTTCTGGTTGCAGGTGGGCCACTTTATGGCCAACATCTCCACGTTCATAGGAGGCTATATTGTGGGATTTTACCTGGTGTGGAAGATGTCCCTAATTCTGCTGGCGTTTTCGCCATTGCTGATCGTACCTGGAATAGTCTATGGAAGGACCCTTACCACTCTGGCACGAAAGATGCAATCGACGTATCTGGATGCTGGTACAATTGCAGAACAAGCAATTTCGTCTATCAGAACCGTTTACTCCTTTGTTGGAGAAGAGAAGACCAAGACTCGATTTGCTGAGAGCTTGGATAGAACTGTGGAGATTGGGAAAAAAATGGGACTGGCCAAAGGATTTGCCGTCGGTTTAAATGGTATCAACTTTGGATTGTGGGGTTTTATGTCGTGGTATGGAAGCAAACTTGTTATGGACGAAGGCGAGAGCGGTGGAAAGATTATTACCGCTGGTCTCGCAATGTTGACGGGAGGATTGTGAGTGATTCTCCAGCTTACTTTCTGCTCTCCATGTATCTGTGCAGAAAGAAATCAGTTCAACTCCTTGTCAATCACTGTGTCCAACTTCCATGCAAGAAATCATTTTTTCTTTCCATGCATTTGAGAAGAAATACTCCTGGACCAGTTCACTGACAGGATACTCGTATTTAATCGATGGCTGCAGGGCCCTCGGAACAGCTCTTCCCAACTTGAAGTATTTTTCGGAGGGTCAGTCGGCTGCAACTCGCATATTCGACATGATTGATAGAGTGCCGCCGATTGATTCCGATAATATGACCGGTCGAGTTCTGTCGAAGCTAGAGGGGAGGATGGAGCTTCGCAATGTGGACTTTGCCTATCCATCACGAATGGATTCTCAGATTTTCAAGAACTTCTGCCTCACGATTCCATCAGGTACGTGTACATGGAGTAAAGGGCCTGGCGGCCCTGGCCTACAAGCTGAAAGCAGCTGCATCTGTTTGACTTCTTTTCTCCTGCTATATATGCATATGCTGCCGTATGCCTGACTGAATGTCAGTGGAGGAGTCAACTGACTCAACTCTCAAGGGACGACATCCTTCTGACACGCAGGGCTGACCGTGGCGCTGGTGGGAGGCAGTGGCTCTGGAAAATCCACTGTAATAGCTTTGCTGGAGCGCTTCTATGATCCTCTAGCAGGTGAAGTTCTGATCGATGGAATCAACATCAAAGAATTCCAGCTGAAATGGCTTCGTACTCAGATTGGCCTGGTCAGTCAGGAGCCTGCCCTCTTTGCTACCACCATCAAGGAGAACATCATGTTCGGCAAGGAAGGTTCTTCTGTGGACGAGGTCATCAAAGCATCCAAGGCCGCCAATGCCCACCATTTCATTTCATCCCTCCCGGAAGGCTACGATACCCAGGTACAGGAGAATATCAAAAGCCATCCTCTGAATTGACTGCAAATTGATGTTTCTTCGGTTCGGATGCTTTGTTGTTTGTAGTAGACCGTTTGAAATAGATAGTTAGGATATTTTAGGTGCAATAGGACATATTTCCATCGTGATACTATTGGGCCTAGCGCCATGTTACCCGTTTGGTTTCATCCATATACTACTGGATGGGGTCTTCCGATCCTTTTTGTTATTCTACTGTGTCATTTTCAATTGCCTGCAACTCGTCCTTGGTAATCTAATCATGCAAAATCGTTGTGCATGGACCTAGCTAGCTTGGGGGCAGGATAATAGCAGGAATATTCATCAGTATGAATGAATTCGAAGTTAACCAGTCGTGATGGGATTCATGATTTCAGCTCGTAACTAGGCAGGCTGTAGTATTGGAACTCATGATTCTGTGGTGGAGTGTAGGTCGGCGAGCGAGGAGTGCAAATGTCCGGAGGCCAGAAGCAAAGAATTGCCATCGCTCGAGCCCTCCTGAAGAACCCTCCTATTCTACTGCTGGATGAAGCTACCAGCGCCTTGGACTCTGAGTCGGAAAAAATCGTGCAAGAAGCTCTGGACGCGGCCTCAGTGGGAAGGACAACTATTGTTGTGGCCCATCGCCTGTCAACCATTCAGAACTCGGACTTGATCGCCGTTGTCTCAGGTGAGCTAATCCAGTGGGTTGGAATCAGGAGACGGTCAGACACTCCGATTGTGAGAATCAATTAGAAGAGTTCCAAGTTGTCGTAAATGCCATAGATTCATAAGTGGAACTACGTGCACTAATCCGACCGGCAATGGCTTGGCAATGCATGATCCGTGAAGGTGGTCAAGTCGTAGAACAAGGAACGCACGAGAGCCTCCTGTGGATAGAAGGGGGAGCATATGCATCGCTGGTCAATCTACAGCAGGCCAGAAACAAGCAAGCCGATGGAGTCCAGCCGGAAGATAAACTCTCGCTGTCGAGATCGAGCGACAGAGGGGAGAAAAGCGGTGCAGCTGCAAGCTGGCGGCGCTCGAGCTCAGTAGGTCTGAGCATGTCCCAGAGGCTGCATCTGCGCTCGGGTTCCAGCGGGCGAGTCTCCTTCTCGTCCCCGCGTCCATCCGGAGCAGCAGGAGCTCCGGACGCGGACCCGGAAGAGAAGCAAGCCAAACCTCCATCCTTCTCCAGGCTGCTGGCCATGAACAAACCGGAATGGAGAGAAGGAATCCTGGGAACCATAGGAGCTGTTGGGTTTGGTGTGGTGCAGCCCATGTACGCCTTCGTGCTGGGAAGCATGATCTCCACCTTGTACTTGACGGACTACGATAAATTGCGCCGAGAGGTCACCATCTACGCAGCCGTGTTCGGTGGCCTTGCCGTGGCATGCTTCATCGTCAACTTCCTCCAGCACTACTACTTTGCAGCCATGGGAGAGCTTCTGACCAAACGGATCAGGCTCCGCATGCTCTCCAAAGTCCTCACCTTTGAAGTCGGCTGGTTCGATCGAGACGAAAACTCCAGCGGTGCCATTTGTGGAAGGCTTGCCTCCGAAGCCAATGTGGTAAGTATCCCGGCTCCCAATCACTTCCTCCATTCCCCCTTCCAACTTACCTCAGCTATATTTTCCTCCATGGCACACTCTTGCAGTCTCCCGAGTGCCAAGTGTTTGATTCAGACTCTACATACACTGGCCAGCTCAGTAAATAGCACCTGCCTGTAATTGCTATCTAAGGACTTACGTATCCGATCGATAGACTGCCACCCCACCATGGTAGTGGGCACACAGCACAAGGTGAATGTCGGTGTATCTGATTCGGCTTATTAAGTAAGAAAAAATATGTTTTTGGTTCAGGTTCGTGCGCTGGTCGGGGACCGGATATCTCTGGTGATTCAGACGATTGCAGCAATTATGCTGGGGAGTATCGGGGGGCTGATCATCTCGTGGAAGCTGTCAGTGGTGATGATCGCCGTGCAGCCGCTGGTCATCGTGTGCTATTATTCGAAGAAAGTGCTGCTGAAGAGCATGTATAATCTGACACAAGAGGCTCAAGAGGAGGCGAGTCAAGTGGCGAGTGAGGCCGTGATTCATCACCGGACCATCACAGCTTACTCTGCGCAGGAGAAGATCATGGCTCTGTTCGAGGACATGCAACTGAAGCCCCGCAAGGAGTCGAAGAAGAGGGCCTACATCGCTGGATTGGGTCTGGGCGCTGCTCTCTTCGCCACCTACTGCACGTGGGCTCTGGACTTTTGGTGGGGAGGACAGCTCGTCAAGAACGAGGAGCTCAGCTTCGGAGACCTGTTCAAGTGCTTCTTCATCCTCGTGGCCTCGGGAAGAATGATCGCCGAGGCAGGCAGCATGACTTCTGACCTGGCCAAAGGAGCTAACTCCATCGTCACAGTGTTCAACATTCTAGACAGGAAAACCAAAATCGACCCCGACGACAGCTCGGGCGTCAAACTGGAGAAGATCGACGGCAATGTCGAGCTGAAAGGCGTCGACTTCGCTTACCCAGCCCGTCCAGACGTCTTGGTCTTCCGCGGTTTCGACCTCAAAGTACGCGCTGGCAAGAACGTTGCCCTCGTTGGCCAGAGTGGTTCTGGGAAGTCCACCATCATCGGCTTGATCGAGAGGTAAACACTGACGGCACGACATCCAAATCCAACTATCGGGAACTAAAATCTTGCCAGCTGCTGAGGTTTCTTCTGGTTTCATGTTCATTGTCACACCCATCGATGAATCTGACGTGTGGCTATGTTTTACTGCCTGGCGATGGACAGGTTTTACGATCCTCTCAAGGGCAAGATAATGATCGACAGCTACAACATCAAAGAGATTCACCTGCGCACCCTGCGGTCGCATATAGCTCTCGTAGGCCAAGAGCCGACTTTGTTCGCTGGCACGATTCGTGAAAACATTCTCTACGGACGAGACAACGCCACCGAAGCTGAGATTATAGAGGCCGCCAAAGCAGCCAACGCCTTCTCCTTCATCAGGTACGAACAACAGTCCTGTGACGTTAACATAACACTTGATTAATCCCAAAACTCACCCGTGACGACATCCGAAACGTCCAGTCTGTATCGCCTGTGCGATGAAGCCTATGTCCCCACGCTCACCTTTCGATGGTTCAGAGCACATTTCAACCTGGACACTTTACGGTCATCTGTTACGGTCATCCCATCCCCCTGCGCCTTGTCCACATGGTCATCGAGTAATGCCCTTGAATCGTATACACTGAACATTGGGGCCTGACGATAGGACTATGTCGAAACACCTTAGTCCATGGTGATGGTCATGTACAGCTCCCTTCATGTAGTGCAGCATTGGGACTGGCGCAGTGTCTCCATAGCAACGTGGAACTGCAAATTAATATCGAGTCTGGATGTAATGATGATATTCTCCATTACAGTTTTTAAGAGTTGTCGGGAGCGAAGTTTGGAATGATATGTTGCTAGAAACTGGAGGAGGAATGCAGTTATTATGCAGTAGGTGCTAATGTGACGGCTCGATTGCGATCGCGGGGGGGAAGAGTAAACGGTTTCGTGGTCTGATGACAGCACTTTGAAAGAAGGGTTCGACACCAACACAGGCGAGCGTGGTGTTCAGCTGTCGGGGGGACAGAAGCAGAGAATCGCCATCGCGCGGGCGATCCTGAAGAATCCGGGCATTCTGCTGCTGGATGAGGCCACCAGCGCGTTGGACGCCCACTCGGAGAAGACCGTCCAAGACGCGCTGGACAGGATCATGGTGGGTCGGACCACCATCGTGGTGGCCCACCGACTTTCCACCATCCAGAACTGTGACACGATCGCAGTCATCCAAAGTGGAGCCATCCTTGAGAAAGGAACCCACGGCGAGCTGCTGGCCAAAGGCGACGGAGGGGCGTACTTCAACCTGGTCAAGCTTCAACGCAAGGAACCGCAACACTGACACTCAAACTCCGTCGACCGCTCACGCATTCCCGCCGCTGACGTGAACGTGGCCGATCTCGATTCGGGGAAAAGTATCGGGATCCGGGAACGTGGTGGCCGCTCTCGTGCGTGAGAGGCTGTTTCCGGATTCGGAGAGTTCGGAGTAAGGGTCTGGGGGCGGACGGCGGAGATGGAGGAGCGTTAACTATGTACAAGGGGAAGTGGGGAGGGAACGGGGTCTAGTATTACGAGCTGAACCGTATCTACACATTGAACGTGATTCGAAGTTATGGGGAAGATTTAGTAAGGTTCTACAGCCCGAATTCGTGGAGAAGAGGTTGTGGCTAAACTCGAATGTCTTGTAGAAAGTCGCTAGCTGCAATCGAATTAGTGTCGATGAGGATGCCACGCATAATCTTGGCATGGAGACAGATCATCTTCAGTGATACCGAATCGCCAGCCGGGTTTATCTAGATATACTTTGTCGAACATCTTCCTTGGATTTTTGAATATATTATTAGGAGAACAATGTAACCTTTTCCAACTATTTACATGTTCTCCAGAGTCTTTGACTGTCTGCGAATCGGCTGTTGTCTCTCGTCTGTCTGTTTCCGAGATATGCCAAAATAACTCGAGGATTTTGGCACATGGGTCATGGACTCCTGTACATAGTCGTGAGCGAATGAACGGTAGTGACGTCGGCCGTGTAAGACACCAGATTGATGTCACGAAGATCGTTGTGGCGGACTTTGAAATCCTAGGGATTTTCCTGCACTCTGCACACGAACTCGGGAATCTCCGGGGCCACGACTGTTTCCAATTCGCTGCACTTTGTGGAGTCGTAGGTGATTCGGACGAGACTAACCATTTCGACTCTACGGACCTACCTTCACCCTCGACTGGCATTTGAGTATCCGGCCACATCGGTTCTTGTATTTTGTTTGCCAAGGATTTTAGTTCTCCGAAATTGCAACAAAGGAGCTCTTTCTGAGATATCGACAAGATATAATATAGGATACGACATTTGCAAGAATACTGAAAACCACAGAACTGATGTTGCACAGTCGCAAACAATTACTCAAACTTGACTGAATCTTCAATTGAGAAACTTAGTACATATAAATTTCGATTGATCGTCTAAATTCACTTCGCTTCCTTTTCGAGTGTTCACTCGGTAGTGCACTTACGTCAGAGTTGACTAATCTGCGGTACTTCGTATTTGAGACTTCGGTTATCACAACCACAGGGAAGTCTTTTTTAAGTCACCTTCACTAGAAAAAATCAATAAATCTGTTCTGTCACTTGTACGCTCCGTAATTTCCTGTTTACTGACATGCTTTGGTCTCAGATTGAAAACGTCCAATACCTGTCTCTCGCTGAAGGTCGTTTCTTTTCGTTACCAATCTTTTGTTTATCCGATTCTTAGGTACATAAACAACGTCCCTTTCTCTAGAACATGCTTTCAGGGTGGCTAGATTATGGATTTTCCTGAACAAGTTTACAGCGGCACTTACAAAGAACAATCCGAATTCATGCATTCTGGAATACTATTAGTATGAGTTCTTGCCTCTCAATGGTGTGCCAGCGCACTGAAAATTCTATTGATCGATGTGCTCGTTTCACGTTTCAATTCTCCTATTTACAGCCCTGTGCCCTACCTCTTGAACGGATCCTCGCACGAGGTCAATTATTTCCTCTATCTCCTCTCCCGTGAGTTTCTTGTGAGTACTCTTTGTCTCACACAATCCACTCTCTATACTATCTGCCTTCTTATTGAACGATTGCTCTACATGTCTGAGCGATTACTCAAAATGGTCACTGCATGACTATCTCCCAAAGGATAACTTGTCCTCAAAAAAAATACAGCGCTTGCCGTGCGGACAGGTACATGATGAAATTCTTTGACCACACCTATCATATAGGACCCTGCGCAATAGGGGTGGTCAAAGACGTTTCACTTGACTACAGCACCGAAAGACGCAATGCAACGTTCACCGATAGACGATAAATATAAACAGCTCCCAACATCCCAAAACTTTGTGTAGCGTTGTTCGTCCCTCTTCCGTCTACTTTAGATAGACATACAGTGACCGGTCAAACCCGGCAGTGCTCCCCGGCACTGCAGTACTGACTTCTTTGTAAGACTTGAATCCAATCTGTAGAGATTGAAAGAGTTATCAGAACCAGCTGATAACCAGCGAAGTAATCAGCGGATGAAATGTTCGACACATAGGTCGTGTACATGAGCATTCCTCATGTTCACGACCTATGCTTACCAGTAAATTCCAATGCAAAGTTCTTTCACTCCAGCTCTTGTATTTGGCAGCTTTCCTTAGAAACTCCCAACGCCTCTAGCAATAGACCTCATTCAAAAGAACACTAAGCCCAGTTCGTTTAGCTCGTTTGTAATCGTTTGTCATATTTAGTCACATTTTTAGTCTCATGAATCAAACAGTCCGATGCTTTGGGCTTCGTTGAGCATCTGCGCAGGTTGGCAGATTTAGTTTATTCATTCTTAGGTCCACAACCGGACATCAGAGCCTTCAATTTATTTTCACTTTCTTTCATGTTGACTTTATACATGTAGCAATCAACCAGGTACTTCAAATGATTCAGTCTTATAGGTAAGACATCATTGATAAGGAAATATGGGTCTTGCGAGGAATACCTTGTCAAGAAGAATCTCGGTAAAATGATTGGGCCTTAATTTGATCTCACTGAAGTTCTGTCTCGTCACCTGCATCAGACGACAGCAATTAACAGCGAGGTTCTCAACTCCAAAACTTTCCAGCTTCTGTCGAACCCTTTTAGGACCCTCGGTTAGGTTTTGAAGGTCCGCGAAGCAACAATAGTACGTGAGTCCAAATCTATGTACGGAGCTCTTTACAGTGACATCGACGCAGGGGCTGTAATTCAGAGTGATCAACAGCCTCTTATGGGCAAGAGGCAATTCAGCATGGGAAAGCCATGAAATAAATGGCTCTACAGCGGGGAACAACATCCTGCTCTATTGAGGAACCTGTGATGGAAGAGAAAATCACCTCGCACACTTTTGCCTTTCTCCTGTAAGAATTCCAAGGTTGTGGCTCGAGAATCAATATGCCACCCTACGCAAGCAAGCAAAATTCATCAGGATGACGATGAGGTGATCTTGCTATATTTTTCTGACATATTGTCCAGATATAGGATTGATGTTCACTGCAAAGGCGACGTAGTTTTGTGATTAATTTCTGCGCAGCCTACATAAAAATAGGCTGCATAAATAGTTTTATAAACTATTTACCTTGAGTCTGCAGGGAGTGCAAATTTGAGAAACTAGACAAAGGAAACCCGTTACTCTTACATACATGGATAAACTGTAACCTATGCATAAAAATTGCGAGAAATAAGGATGCAAACCTGATGTCCAATTCATTCATCTAAACGATCGACAGCATAAAATTTTGCAGCAAAGCTAATCTACTGTGAGTTGAAATGTAGGAATCTAACGAACTTAAGAGTTGTAAGCATGCTACTGAAGGACGTGCGTGTTAGCTGAAAGCGGAAAGGGACAATCTGAACCATGGACAACATACTTCAGAAGATCATATAAGGCCTTGGTGGTTTGAGATAAACGTGGAAAGTGCAAAGCGCCTTAAGAGCACAGAGACTTGAAGACAAAATGAAAAGGAAAGTAGAAGACGCGAGAGTATTGGTGTAGCCAAAAAATGTTCGGAAGAGAGAACGGGCATATACTGCAAGCGTAGAGTCGTTGAGACGATCCACAACAGTCAGGTCATTAAAGAGAATGGGTATGATGTCCTATTTGAGAATTTTCAACAAATTATCCGAGAAATAAATTGTACTCACTAGTATTTGCCCGCCAAAGTCTGAATGAAAAGCACAAACCCCGCACCCTGGCTGGGTGGTGCTAGTAGTGACAGAGAACGAAGAAGAAAAAAATGAGGAAGGATGAAGATTGAGTAAAAAGAAACAGGAGAAGAACAAAGAAACAAAGAAGAGTGTCTCTGTTAAGGCGGAATGTGTCCCCATGTACGCTTTAGTTCGAAGTTTTCAATTGTCAGCTAGAGCCTTCTGCATCCTCACTACGTCGCCCACCTTTTGGTTTTCCAGCCCCAGATTACTGCACCAAAGAGCGGCAGCTTCGGGCTTTCAAGGCTAGAAACTGTTGACAGCCCAACCCGCTGAGAGGTATGGTATAGCGTCGCTCTCGTTCTGGCAAAGGTGGTGAAGACATAAATCCCTCAACCAAGTTATCACTACGACGGGCAAAACCATTCATCCTTCGTAATAGATCCGTAGGCGTACTAGAAGAATGACTACGCGAGTGGGTATATTACTCACCGGTCGAAGAATATGATAGATTTTGGCGAAAAGTCGCACCAGTCCGTCATCACCCCAGTTTAAATGCACCCACTTCGTCATACTCAAGCTGCAACAATGACATTAAACTTTTATAATAAACTATTTGCATAGCTAGATTCCGGGGGATATACTTGACAAGCAAATCGCAGTACTTAGTGAAAGTGCTGAGTATACATTGATAACCTCTTGTACCACAGTGAAGCAAATTAAACGTTGGAGTTTGAAAATGCGCAACAAAGGACTGTCAATTACCAGAGTACAGTATCGAAAGTACCATCCTTCATGTAGTCACCATGAGGAAAATCTTTGATAACATTCTCCTTTCTGAACGTTACTCTTCGCAGCAAGTTGTCCGAATTTGGTGACGTACTCGGTTCGGCCGATTCTGTTGCACACCGACTGCCTTCAACCTTGTCACTACAATGCTGTGAACCATGTAACTCTCTCCAGGCGATGGTTTCTTTCCACCATCCGTTTTCGACGGTATTTTCACTGTCTGACAAACTGTTCTCTCCTGACTCACATGGCTCAATATCTCCTCCACTGTTAAACCTTTGTAAGGCGGCGGCTTCATCAATTAAGTTCGACTGGGCTTTCCTTATCAGAACTGATCATGACAAATTCAAAAAAAAAAATGAATCCCCCTCATCTTAAACCCTTGGCAACCAACAGTGACCGAGATGATCATAAGAGGCCAAAGTAAAACTACAAAATTATCATGAGATCGTTAAACTTCCACTTCGAGTCCCACATTGTGTGCGTAAAGTGTCGATATAAAAGGACCAGAAAGATCCGACGTAATTAGAAGATTTCCGTGCTGCGAGCACGGAAATCTACAAATTACGTCGGCAGATGGACGTACCTTCGTCAATGTCCAGGCCCAGAATACTCCGGCAATTGTACTTCTGTGCTGAACACAACGACATTTATTCGATTAATGAGGCTCCGCACAGAAAAGGCAAGCCATAAAACCTCGTTTTCTTCTTGAGTGAAATTCTTAAATGCACAACTGCTGAGCCAAGTCCTCAAGTTTGCCACAAGCATGCGGAAATCCACTAGGTTATCTGCCGAAAAGAAGAATACATCGAGGAATACCTATTGAGATTGTTACAATGCCTTCGTTACAGCCGATATCCAGGCAATCCATTCCCTCGAACCATTCCGGTTCAAAAACCTTGAGCCTCGGATCCACGTCGAGACTCTTCCCGAGCTACATGATACCACAACCAAACACAATTAATTCCGGACCGCTCCCCGGCAGTTGGAATCAAATTGCGATCCAAAATTAACATGATAGCAGCTTACACGATAACCATAGTAATGATGATAATTCCCGAATCTATGAACTTCTTTCTTGGCAGGCTTCTTCCGTTTGCGCTTCCTACTGATGTCACCATCACAAAACCCCACGCTTGTAGATTGCACGAGCTGCTCCTCCTCGTCCTCCGCCTCGACTTGCACCTTCCGTCCCATCGAGGAATCGTTCATTCTCCTTCCAGCCCAACAAGCGTAGCATTCAAACTCTGACCCATTCAAAGTGCACAAGCAACATCGACATTACGCGCCGCCGTAGGATAAACTTGACGCGTCCCACGCGCGCTACGGGACTCGAAAAACCCTCAAGGAGTCTGCGGGAGGGAGCCCCAAGGCCACAAAATCCCCAAACCCTCCTCGCTAGGCTTTGCTCTCCTTAGAAACTACCACGCAGGATTGTTCTTGTCTACATCACATGACACAAAAATGTCCACGCTAAATTTTCTCTCCTGATTTTCTTTCATATTGTACATTTGATGTGGTACATTTTATTTTAATTTAGATTCATTTGAATGTATTGATGGCCATTTTGTTCAATCTTCTTAAAGAAATTAGACATTTTCTCTATAGGCAGTTCTTATGGACTGATTTCAATATATATATATAATTTTCAAAAAAGTGGAGGATATAAAAATCATTTTTATGTATATATTTCTAATTTTGTAACAATGATAATAATCAGTGACAATATTATGCATCAACTATTTAAATATGTATTGATCTGCACAATGTTATATTAACGTTTACATGTCTCAATTAGTTCATAAGTGTATATTCAAAAATACATCTATCAAATGGTAACATGTGCTATTAAAAAAAATTTCATTCAAAGATTAAAATTAATACAAGAAATTCATATTAAAAATAAAATTTTTTTTAAATAAAATGAATAATATCAACCATTTAAAAAAATTTAGTTATTATTATTATTAAAATATAATTACACCAACAATTTGAAATTAATCATATATTATTTAAAAAATCATTTCAAATGGATAAATATTTTTCAAAAATAAAAATAAAATGAATTGTATATGAATATTTTTAAAATTATAAATCAATATTTTTAAAATTTAAAATAAATTTCATGTTCATGAATTATTATTTTCAAAAATATTATCATATAAAATTACAATGAATTCAACATGGAATGCAATTAGATTTCAAATATATGTCACAACTTATGTAACAACAACTTTAGTTGGATAAGAAGAAATGCATGTACTCAATATTTCTATTTGCTCCTTTGGTTTGTTCTTCTGTTTGAGGATGATAAGACCGGATGATAAGACCTCGACATGATAAGGTTTGTTTTGAATAGCCCAAATAAGGTTTCCAAAACATGCTAGTAAACTAAGTGCCCCTTATCACTGATGAGAATTGTAGTTAAATCATGTTCAGCAAAAATTGCATTCATATAAATACGAGCAAGTTGTTGTTCAATAATTATGATTACAAGTCTAGTTTCTGTTGACATGCCATGTAGCTTCGTACATAGCTTGATTGAAGCATAAGTTAAAAAGTTCATGTAAGACATACAAGGTGGACTCAAAAGTGGAGCATAAGTTAAAAAGTTCATGTAAGACATACAAGGTGGACTCAAAAAAGGATGTAAATGAAGGTTTTATTGATATATTATGATGATTTAAAATTAAAAAATGAAATTCAAATCCTAAAATATGTTGCGAAGTATTTCTAGACTATTATGAGTGTTTTAAGTTATCAATTAAGCATCTATATAGAAAAAACTCAAGCTTGTGTTTAAATGTAAATTTTTTGACTCAATTGAATGAATTTTGAATATAGAATGATAGCTTGAAATTTGTGTGCATAGTTAGAGTTTTCTTAATCACATTTCATTTCACAAGGTTAGTGATTACAACTATTGTTATTGAAAGTTTTGATAAATAAAACTTTTCATAGTTTTAATTTGGATTGTGAAAGATTTTTTCTGAAATTTGAGTGCACTATAAATAAATATTGGAATGTATGACATTATTTGTACACCAAGATCTACATATTCTCTTGTATTATAATGCATATTTGGAGCATTGTTACAAAAAATCTAAAATGGAACCTCATTTGAAATTTTACAAAAAACACAAAGAAATCCAAACATAATTAATTTTGAAGTTTGGGCACAGGTTGATGATCATGTTGTGAGATCTAACAAACTTTGCATGGAGATTTTTGACTACATGCAATGGTTCTTTTGCTTCCTCATTTAGTTGATTTGGTGCACCATCACATGTGTTGAATTATCATGATATAGTTTTTGAGCATGTTCAAATTTTGTATAATTGAGTATTGATATATTATAGTTATAACTTTAAAAATCATTATAAAAAGACAATGAAGAGAGAGGTAAGGAAGTTTGGTTTGGAGAAAAGTCATCACGCTACCATCTAAGGATATAACAATTGTCTTCTCTATTGATTTTTTGTTCGATAAGGATGTTCTTTATTTTTCATTGCAATCTCATCAAATTTAGTTATCTAGTCATTAGTAAATCGAAGCAACCAATGAAAATCAAAGATTGGATATGATTTACATTTCATACAAATAAAAAGTCTTGATAAACCAAAAATTGCTTGAGGGTTGATTTAATATTATATCTACTTGTGTGACTAAAGAAAATAAAAATTTTATTGTTGGGATGTTATGATCATTCATATTATTTTGTATGTCAAGTAATAATGCAAGAAACAAGGGATTTCAATGTGTCAACTCATGAGTTGACATATTGAAATTCAACTTGTTGTTGGGAAAAGGTGAAATCAGTATTTGAAAATTCATAACAAACTAGGTTTGAAATCATCGTTGATAAAGTAAAAAATGCTTGAATATACACATTTGAATATGTGATAAACATATTGATCAATGTAGAAAGATTTGTAAATCAATATGAAGAATGACATATGAAGAAGCACACGGTGCCCCTGAAAGATTCATTGTATTATACGATGAACGGTCCAACCGTGTGCCAGCCGGTGTTACGGTCTTCTCAATTACTTTACTAAATCATCTATTTATGTTGGTAGTGGGACATAGTGAGAAGATTCCAGCAAATATGAAGGAGGATTTATATCAAATTTAGATATGTAAATTTCAATTCATCTTATAACTATGGAGTTGTTTGACTTTTTAATCATCCGTTGGATGAATATATCATTTTCAAATGAGAAAGATAATGTTTGAACATCCAAATTCAATGTGGAGCGTTGAAATCTTCAAGGTATGTGAATACACCACATATTTACAATAGATCTCCATGATGTCATAAATCATTCAGTCTCCAATCAATGCATGTAAATAGGAGGTCATAGAAGTACTTGCCACATGACAACAATGCAAGAGGATGGTTTCTAGAAAGAACATATACAACTCTAAGCCAAAAATATGACTCAAGTCATAAAAAGAATGGAAAAAAAACCTTCTACGCCACAAACTCATGTACTTTCGGCAGATCTAGACATGGATTATAGAGCATAATTGTTACACACTTACTCCTCTCCAAGTATATGTCACAACATAGACAAACAAATTGCCTCTCTTACAAACAAAGTCTCACTCCAAAAACACATACCCACATCAGATCTCAACTTAGACGGCTTTCTGAAGGTTCAAAATACCTGCAATTGCAAGAGGATCGTGATCCTTCCATTGGGTTGTCACACTCTTCCACTGCCACAATGGCTCCCCTCACATGGTCCAAGGGCTTCCCAAATCTTTGATCCAACTGACTGTTAGTCAAAAGATCTAGTGTTATCCTCTCTCTTTTTTCCTTCCTCCATTCTCTTCTCTCCCTTCCTTATGTAATTTGCTCTCTGTTTGTGTAAACTTGTGAAAAATCTTAATCATCCACTTTTGTGCCATGTGCCAAAATTTTGAATATGTGGGAGGCGAAAAACGTCGCACAATCTAGGTGTAGGGCCCATACACAAACAATATGAGCGGTCCAAACTTGAGTAATGGATTTGCTCCGGTGGGATAGGTTTGTATGTGTCAAGGCTTACGTAGGTGGACTTGTGACATCCTCCCCAATAGCAAAAGATCATGTCATCATGATTGGCAAATCAAGAACGGTTTTGTATAATCATCGCCAAGAATATTATAAAAAAATGACATATAAATAACAATCAAACTTTATTTCAAACAACAAACTATACAAAGTTTGTTTTTGCGCCATTTCTTGGAATCAAAACCACAAACGCTTATCAACAACAATCATAGTTTGACTTAAGTTTATATAATTTTGACTTATGGCCACAACCAATACTTTTTGCACCTACTAACATCGGTGCCATTATCCATAAATCTCATCGAAGAGTAGTCAATAAGAACTAACGTTTTCTAGGTCTACTAACATCGGTGCAATGATTCAGAGATCTGATCAAATAATATCTAGCTTCAATCTACGGTCAGACGACCCTTCCCTTCTTAGACTGAGCATAGTCCCCCCTTGGAGCATCCTCCACAACCAAGAACACGCTTTAACAATAATTACAAGCATGTTTATTGAAACTTTGATAACACAACAAACAAATCAATTTTTTTTCAATCGCTCAAGTTCTTCCTCTCTTGCTTTTAAGACCAAAGTCTACGCCAACGTCTCAAAGCAGTCAGATTGCTTTTGAGTGGCAAGGAAGTCAAAGGTTCCCAAGTAGCCAAAGCATATTCTTGATGTTTCCACTTCACCAGATATTCTTTTCAACATGTACCTTTTGCAATTTTAACCAACCTTTCATCTAGGATTTCTTCTATATCAATTCATATGGGTCTGGTAAAGCACGAGTAGCAGGTTCCCACTTAGCTATCATAGATGGATCGTCATTGACCACATAACGCTTGAGATTAGATACATGGAAAACATGATGATAGTTTCACATGCTATTTGATAGCTCTAGTCCATACATAGTCTTCCTTATTCTAGCCTAAATTCCGACCCAATGTGCAAATAGCTTCTTGGTGAGCTACTTGGGGATAATAAGGTTTTTAGTCCTCAGCCAGACGAAATCCCTATCCTCAAACTCCACATCTCTCCTCTATTGATTGGCATATTTCTTACATCAAGCTTGAGCCTTGTGCACACTCTCCTTAGCTAAGTCTATCATCAATCCTTCTATGTCTAAAAAGTCATTTACAGCTGGAACTAGAGTATCACGTGAAGAGTTAAGTTCCAAACTCCAAAGACAAAGTCTAGTGGTAGAGTTTAGAATACCTCTATAAACACATTGAAATGGAGACAAACCAGTAGTAGAGTGTTTGGTGATGTTATAGTTAAACTCCACCATGGATAATTGATTGACTCAATCACTCTAGTCCACCATGCAATAATTCCGTAGCCTTTCTTCCATGATATGATTTATACTTTTCAGTTTGCCTATCATTTTGAGGGTGATAAGCAGTAGAAAAGAATAGCTCTGTGCCTAACCATAAAAATAAATGGGTCCCAAATTCATATAAAACCTAGAATCTCAATCTTAAACTATCTCCATAGGTATGACATGATGTCGATGAATCTCCTTGAAGAACAAGTCTGCACTATGAATATCAATGATTGTGTTATATTAGGGTA
The DNA here is from genome assembly GCA_014180765.2 of Marchantia paleacea. Classification (NCBI taxonomy): domain Eukaryota; kingdom Viridiplantae; phylum Streptophyta; class Marchantiopsida; order Marchantiales; family Marchantiaceae; genus Marchantia; species Marchantia paleacea. The sequence continues at coordinate 4,006,578 of MUAA02000018.1, forward strand.
TAAAATGAGCTTGTTTCGACAATCGATCACATACCACATAGATAACATTGCATCCCTAAACTTCATGTAAGCCTATCACGAAATCCATGACCAAAGATTACCAAGAGCCATTAAGTATAGTCAATGGTTGTAGTAATCCACCCTCATGATAGGGGAGAGTTTGATAGTTTGTATGTGGAAGTAAGTAACTAAAATATTATAAGTGTACATGTCACATGACCTAGTAGTAGATAAGATTGCCATTTCTTTAAGCACTAGACAATGACAAACAACTGTTGTTCATGGGCAAGCTAACTCTTTTTGATGTGAGAAAGCTTTTTGGATTCATAAGCTACCGCCCTGTCATGTTAGATCAATACTCCTCCTATAATAATCTTGAATGCGTCAGAGTGAACCTCAAAAGACTCTCCTAACAATGATTGTGTTAACATCGGATATGCAGACAGAATACGCTTGAGGTCATCTTACGCTTGCTGATGAACTTCTTTCAATATCTAAGGTGATTTAGCCTTCAACAGGTCATACAAAACGGATGTGATTTTCGCATAGCTTGGTATATGAACTCCAAGTCCAAGAAATGTTCGTAGTAAAGGAACTGAATCTTGAATTTCCCACTCTTATAAAGCTTTTGTCTTGGTCACATTAACATGAACATGTTTGCCCATCAATCATGCAGTCTAGGAACTCAACATACCGCTTTGCAGATGAACATTTTTTTCTCTTGAGTTATAGTTGGTGAGTACGTAATTTCTCTAAAATCCGTCTCACAACTTAGATGTTGTTCAAATGTATGAGAGTAGATAATATTGTCATCCAAGTACACTAATACTTTCATCAAACATATCTGGAAATATGTCATTCATGAAGGTACAGAAGGTAGCTGGAACATTGTTCAATCCAAACGGTAGCACATTATATTCATACAATCCATATCTTGTACAAATAACAGTCTTATGCTTATCACCTTAAGCTATTCTTATTTGCTGATATCCAAAGACCAAATCCAACTTGATGAAGTTCCTTGCACCTACCAATCTATCCATGACTTCATACATAAAGGCGCATAGTACCATCCTTTTTGCTCTTAAATAAAGCTTAAGTTGCATGAGGAGATACACTAGGTCATAGATGACCCTTGTCAAGTAGCTCCTTGAGTTTTGATGTTAAATAAAGCTTAAGCTACATAAGGAGATACACTAGGCCGTAGATGACTCTTGTCAAGTAGTTCCTTGAGCATAGGGCTCCAATTCTTAGCCAACCCTTTTCGTTCAATGGTGACGTACTATACCAATGCATCGCCACTAAGTTTGCTCATTGTAAAGTACACCTTGACTTCTTCTTCCTTACCCATAAAGGCGAAACAATTCTCCATTTCAATCACCCACATCTCAAAAGCAGCTAGGTCTCTCTTCCTAGGGAACTTGTCCGATTGATCCAAAATAATCCTCTGCCCGGTCTTCACTCGTAGAGCAATATAATCAACATCAATAGGTACTCTAAAAGGCGGGATGTTAATCGTACATCTATTACGTACCCTCTCAACCCGACTTCAAGGATCATTGCTCTATTGCAATCGATGCCACCTTCTCTAGCATAATCTTCAATTGTGCATGCAAGGATGTCAACTCAATGTCTCGAGCTGAGTGATCAGTGTCAAACCTATTTGAGGCTTTGCACTTGCGTGTGTGCTCCAGAGCTTGAGAGTCTGGTACATTAGTCATTGGAACAAAAGGATGCCTCCAAAGACCTCATTGGCCAAAAACCCATTCCTAGAGTTCCCAAACGAGATGTGATAGCGAATGTAACGCACTTCTTCCTCTCCAAGTACTTGTCACAACACAAACAAACTAACCGACTCTCCTACAAACAAAATCTCACTCCAAAAACACATCCTCACAGCAGATCTCACCTCATACTACTTTTCGAAGGCTTATAAGGTAATTGCCAGAGGACCGTGATCTTTCCGTTGGGTTGTCACACTCTTTTACTGCCACACTGCCTCCCCTCACATGGTCCAAGGTCTTCCCAAATCTATGATATGATCGACTGTCAGGTCAAAAAGATTCTTGGTGCTATTCCCCTCTCCATTCTACTTCCTCCCTTCTCTCCTTTCCCTATGAAATTTACTCTCTGTCTCTATAAACATGTGAAAAATCCTAACCATCCCCTTTTGTGCAATGTGCCAAGGGTTTAAATACGTGAAAGAGGAAAGACGTAGCACGATCTAGGTTAGGGGGCATACACAACCAATATGAGAGGTCCAATCTCGGATAGTGGATTTGCTGAGGTGGGATAGGTGGTTGTGTGAGAGGTCTTGCGCAAGTGGGCATGTGACAATAATCGTACTTAATTTATTTTGCGCTTTTGAACACTTTGTTTTTTGGTCTTTTTTATTGATTGGTGGCTTGGTTTTTTAGTCCGCTCCTCCCTTTTAGCTAGTCACACTCTATCTTGGCCAATGAAGTATATTTCGTCCTAGAAATGGATGGTTAAACTTAAGCCTTGGAAAGGTACCTAACTTCACTATTGTTTTCTTAACCTGACAAGTGCCTTCCCATACGTGTATAATCTCTTTTTAGACAATTATATAATTTGTACTTTGGATCTCACTTTGGAACATAATTAGAACAGGTGCCGCTCTCGCTTTACCTTTCGGAAAGGGCCTCTCTCCAGGTGGACCTGGTTTATCGTGGGGCGAGATTCAATCCAAAATAGCCCTTTCGTTAGCACGAAAGCGACATTGGTAGTATAAGTAATATTTATATCATATTTTATGGGATGGCTCCTAACACCGGATTGATACATGCATGACACATCATCTCAGCGACACTATGCTAGTAGTGTATTTGAACTGTCTGTGATCTAAAACCTTCAAATAATGTAAAGATAAAGACCTGCCAGCGAAACCAGTCAATCAGTACTCAAGCCCTGAGCCGGAGCCCAGAGGACCAACCCCACCGTGCCGTAGAAGGCATGGTGTACGAGCATCAGAGCAGAACAGAGACGGGAAAGATCACGAGATATTGGCTGAATGATGACCTTGATCAAGTGAAAGTAATTGCAGTAGTGTCAGCGGCCCATAGCAGATCAATGTAGGCCGGTGATGGACCCTGTCATCCCTCGGAAATGTGTGGGTCAAGAACCGGTCGTCCATCAACCGGCCACCGGATGGTTCAGTCTAGAGGGCCGCATAGTTGTCTCCGGTGAATTTCAGACCGATGTCGGGTGAGACTAAGTAGAGTCTTCTGGCCTTCCGCTACGTGATGATCCGATTGGCGCATTTGGCTTGGAGTCGTTGTCACGGATAAACGTTGGTAGGTGCGAAGACTGCACAGTCGGGGGCTAGAAATGCCTGAAAAGGAGCTCTATGTGTGACAAAGCCGAGAGTGTTGTGGAGTAAATTGTCCCGGAAACGTTATCAGTCCATTGTAGAGTATCCATTGCTCGACAAAATGCAATAGCTCTCCCAATGCATAAGAGAGCAATTATATTAGGTGATGATTATTATATGCTCTCGTAGACCATTTGATCCATATATTGTTCAAATATTTTAGGTGAAGTAATACATATTTTTTGAAAAAATAAAAACCAAGAAGAATTATCAAAGAAAAGACCCCATAAGATACTACGACATGACATCAACTCCTGTCTTTTTCCTCTTTATCCAAGATTGGACTACATACATACACCTTTATGGACCAATAGTTTCAGCATGTTCTACACTCTCTCTTAGTGGATCTGGCCATTCATCGTTCTAATAAGACTCGTCTACACTCTTGCTTTACAAGGGTGCAAGCTCATGGATCTTGGCTCGACCATGCATTAGGATTTTTCAACTCACACCAACTACCTTTTTTATATCACCTTGGCTTGGTCCACCCATCTACATCTTCATTACTCACATGTGAGTGTGGTACTACCTCATCTGTAGTAGGGGTTCATATAACTCATTGTTCATATAACTCATTGCCCATATAGAGGGTAGAGTATAGGTACCCATAATGTCATTACAGATGTGGTGTTTGATATGACAAGAGAGGATGGATAACTCACATGGATGGAGCATTGGTATGCCTTATAGTTGACTTAGATTAGGGCAAATCTATACTTAGTTCGAGAGGATCAAGTTACTGTTATAGACGTTTTGGTTATAGATCCTACATATGATATTGCTTCGGAGGGGGTGATAAGATGAGTGACGAGTGGTGTGACAATATCCAAGGTCTCCATGTATAAGGGTATGTAGAGAGGTCACCTCTCTAGTTTTGGGGTTATATGGATTTATGGGTACCGACTTTGACATGTTTGTGATAGAATGCGCGAGAGTCTAGCATACTAGACGACATGGGGTATCACTCTCTTTAGCTCATTGTAGGGCTTATTTTAGTCAACGTGTATCCAGTGCTCTACATAGAGCTAGTGCTCTCTTTAGAGTGCTCTACATAAAGCACTAGCTAGGACACTCCATAGGAGAACAATCACTTTAGATGATGCTTCTTCATATGCTCATGTAATATGTACATCGTTTGACATATTTCCCATAGCGATGCTATTGGGGCCTAGTCCCATCTTATCCCTCTGGTTTCATCCATGTAGAACTTGGAATCTTCCCATTTTTATGCTATATTTACTAGGTTCCTCTTAAATTGCAGAGTGCCAAGGTCTCGTGTGACGATTCTACACGATGTGGAGAGCATCAATTCTTGAGGTCCCGCTTTAAGGCCATTGATGTGACACACTTACTCCTCTCCAAGTAGCCATCACAACACAATCAAACAAACTGCCTTCACTACAAACAAAATCACTCTCAATAAACATATCCCCACAACATATCTCATCTCATATTGCTATCCTAAGGCTCAAAATACCCACAGTTGCCAAAGATGTGACCCTTTTATTGGGCTGTCACACTCTTCCACCGCCACACTACCTTCTCTCACATGGTTCAAGGGCTTCCCAAATCTTTGATCCGATCTACTGTAAGGTCAAAAAGATTCATGATGCTCTCTTCTTCTCCTTTCTACTTTTTTGATGTGTATGTAAATCTCTGTTTGTGAAAACCTATGGAAAAATTCTTAAAAGTATACTCTTCGTCATGTACCAAGGGTTTAAATACATGGGAGGGGAAAAAGGTCGGACGATATATGTTGTGGCCCATACATGATCAATATGAGTGGCCAATCAATAAGGATAGTCCAAACTTTAGTGTTGGATTTGCGTAGAAGAGGTGGGCGTATGATAGTGCCCATGAATCTATGACATCTTCCCCCAACCGCAAAAGATCACGTCCTCGTGACTGATAAACCAATAACAATTTTGTATTATCGGAACACCATGATGCCCCAATTGCATGACATAGGGGAAGAGAGGCTACTCTACATAAGCTGAAGCAAACTCATCTGTATTGGCCAAGGATGAAGCGGTCAGTATATGATTATGTAGATAGTTGTTTAGTTTGCCAGCAAAATCGAACTCTCCGCTCTTATGAGGCTAGATTACTGCAACCATTGACTATACCTGATGGCCCTTGGCAATCTTTGGCCATGGATTTTGGTGATAGGCTTGCTTGAAGTTTAAGGATACAATGCTATCTATGTAGTTTGTGATCGATTGTCAAAACATGCTCATTTTGTACCCTATCAAACTACAATCACTGCTATTCAGACTGCAGACTTGTTCTTCAAGGAGATTCACCGACATCATGGCATATCTAGGGAGATAGTCTCAGATAGAGATTTTAAGGTTTCTATCTGAATTTTGGACCCATTTATTTTTACTGTTAGACACAGAGCTATCCTTTTCTACTGCATATCACCCTCAAAGCAATGGGAAAACTAAAAGGATTAATCAGATCATGGAAGAAGGGCTATGGAATTATTGCATGGTGGACCAGAGTTATTGGGTCAATCAGTTATCCATGGTGGAGTTTAGCTATAACAGTACCAAACACTCTACTACTGGTTTATCTCCATTTCAATGTTTTTACAGAGGTAGTCGGAACCCTTGGACTACCACTGGACTTAGTCTTTGGAGTTTGGAACCTAATCCTCCACGAGATACTCTGTTCCAGTTGTAAATGACTTCTTAGACAAAGAAGGATTGGTGTTAGACTTAGCTAAGGAGAGGATGCACAAGGCTCAAGCTGGGTATAAGAAATATGCCAACCAACATAGGAGAGATGTGGAGTTCGAGGATAGGGATTTAGTCTGGTTAAAAACTAAAAACCCAAGGAGCTCACTAGTAAGCTGTTTGCACGTTGGGTCGGACCATTTAGAATTCAGGCTAGAATAGGAGAGACTGCATATAAAGTAGAGCTACCAAATAGTATGCGAAACTATCATCCTGTTTTCCATGTATCCAATCTCAAGCGTTATGTTGTCAATGACGTCCCAGCTAGAATAGCTAAGTGGGCACCTGCTACTAGTGCTTTACCTGACCTAGATGAATTTCGTATAGAGGAAATCCTAGACAAAAAGGTTAGTTAGAACAGCATAAGGTACCTATCAAAAAGAATATCTTGTGAAGTGGAAACATCAAGAGTATGCGTCTGCTACTTGGGAGCCTTTGGCTTCCTTGCCACTCAAAAGCAATCTGACTACTTTGAGACTTTGGCGGCAAACTTTGGTCAGAAAAGCAAGAGAGGAAGAACTGGAGCGAATGAAATACCACTGAGTTGTTTGTTGTGTTGTTAAAGTTTTAATAAACATGCTTGTTAATATTGTTAAAGCGCTGCCATGGCTGTGGAGGATGCTCCAACGGGGGCTATACTCAGTCTGAGAAGGGAAGGGACGCCTAACCGTAGACTGGAGCTGACTACTATTCAATCAGATCTTTGGATCATTGCACCGATGTTAGTAGGCCTAGAAAGCGCTAGTTCTTGTTGGCTACTCTTCGATGAGATCTGTAGATCATTGCATTGATGATAGTAGGCCCAAGAAGCATTGGTTGTGGCTATATGTCACAATTATATTAACTTAAGACAAACTATGATTGTTGCTGATAAGCGCTTGTGGTTCTGATGCTAGGAAATAGCGTAGAAACAGACTTTGTATAGTTTGTTATTTGAAATAAAGTTTGGTTGTTCTTTATATGTCATTTAATACAAAACTGCTCTTGATTTGCAATCATAAGGACGTGATCTTTTGCGGCTGGGGAGGATGTAACAAGTCCACCGACGCCAGTGTGTGACCCAAGTTGCACCGCTAATATAAGCGGTGCAAGAGCCTTAATTAGGGGTGCAGGTTTTCCCCTCCCACAGATTTAAAAAGCCGTCGGCACACAACACAGGGGCATTACTATTCAGGGTTTTCAGAAACAGAGAGATTGTCTTCACACCTGGAGATCAGTTTTCACCTACGTAGAGAGAGCTTTTACAAATAGAGAGAGAGAGAGAGAGGAGATAACAGAGGAGAGGCTGGGTGGCGGTGGCAGTTATTTAGAAAAATGTGTTATTATCTTTTTGGATGATATTTTGGTATATAATGTAACCTTAGAAGATCATAGGTGACATTTACGAGAGGTACTTCAGGTTTTGCAAGAGAATGAATTATATACCAAAGCTTCAAAATGTGAATTTGGCAAATCAGAAGAAGATTATTTAGGCAATGGAGTCACAATGGAGGTTACATTCTGGACGGAAGAATCACGTCCATTTTGCACTTAAAGGTATTCTGAGCCGTCACAAAGCACTCTATGAGTTTTGCTGTGGGGAGGAGTTTCCTTGGGAGTGAGATTTCGTTGGTGGTGTGATAGGTATTTGGAGTGGAGCAAGCGTTTGACACTTGGTTTGATGGGGTCTTCCCATCCCCTTAGGTGTTTTACTATGTCTCCTTAAAGAAAAAGACATTACATCTATCTTATGGCCCATAGAGGACCAATATGAGTGCCCGAATAAGAGTGGCCCAAAACTCAGGGGTGGATTTGGAAACGACAGGTGGGTATGTGAGAGGGCTTGCGCATGTGGGTCCGTGACAATTGACCGCAGCAAATGTGGAGGCGACCGTAGTCCGAAAGAAGAAAGAAGTTGGAGTCCGTTGGACAGGAGAAGATGGCGGTTTCTGATAAGCGCCATGAACATTACGTGACGACGTCCTTCGACCCCCAGATTTGGAGGCGGCCGGAGCGCCGCCTGAGCAGCAGATCCCGCCGGTGAAGAAATGGGCGAAGGAAGAACGAAGGAAGGTCCCGACGAGGAGGAGGAGGAGAGACAGAGAGAGAGAGAGATGGAAGAAAAGGCCGGAGACAGTCTTCGTGTTGTAAGCATCGAGGGCTGTCATCGGAAGGGTAAAGGAGGGATCCATCCGCAGCAGATCCCAGCAGCAGGAGGAGGAGCAGCAGCAACAAAGGCTGTCGTTGTTGGTGCACTTTCCGAGACCTGCTGGGCTGGGCGGATAGATGATCATCCATCATCCTGTAATCTTCTTTTCCCCTTCCTTCCACGATCGCCCGCATGTTCTCCTTTCCCATTATTGCTCGATCGGCTTGTGTTGGACAGGCGTGGGTGCATCTACCCTGAGATCCAAGATCTGACGTCGTCGCAAAGGAATTACCCGAAAAGAAATTTGTTGAGCTGATCTGCGGACAGAGCGCAGGGCCTCTGTCGCATGATGCAGTCGGTCTCGGTACGAGGCCCACATTGGGGGCAGTGGAGCGGGGTGAAAACCTGGGCTTGGACATAGAGTAGGGGAGGAAAGGTAAAAGGCAAATGTTTGTTTGTTTGCAGCGAGGACTGCTGAGATCTGGAAGTTACAGCATCGAGGCTGGGGCATAAAGCAATCTCGAGGATAAAAGAGAAGGAGACACGCTGGAGGTGTCGGAGGGATCGTTTGGCCAAGTGCGGAACCGATCGACATCGAGTGCCCAGCTCGACCAGTCGGGAGAACAACAGCAACAGCAGCATAACGAGGTGCAGGCAAAGATGAGGGGGGCACGCCAGGAAACCCTGGCGGAGAAAATGTACCGATACAGGGGTGTGTTGTTTGTGGTGTCGATACCTATTGCCCTCATCTCTTTTGTTCTGCTCTTGATGCCGCGTTCTCTGGACGATGCCTCGATTGCTGGGCTCGATAATTTTGAGCCTGGACCCGGGAAAATATTGATGGAGCCTGCTTCAACCAAGCGATGGTCGATCGTATTTGATGCTGGAAGCTCAGGAAGTAGGGTGCATGTTTTTTCCTTCGACAATAGCATGGATCTGATTCCTTTCGAGGATGGAAGTCTGGAGATTTTCTTGCAGGTAATCATAGCGAAAGTACCTTACCGCTGCTCCCTTCTTGGCTTGTGATAAGAACTCAGTGCTTAATCGGTGGTCGTTAATCTGTACACTCGTGGATGGATAATCTCTTCATGGTTTGTAGCTAACTATTTCGCGGATACAAAGTTTTCTTTTCAGTGATCCGCTTAGTTTTTTCACGAGTGTTCTTCCACTAGCAATGATCAGAATGATTTGTCGGCTGCTTATCATGTAGATGCATCAACTTTCGGATCTGAACACTCGAGCCATTGATACGCTCATTGCAGTCCTTACGATTCCTCATCGTTTAGATTGAAGTTGGAAACTCCAGAACAATCTCCAGATTTGCTCGGTTCTACTGGGGAACTAAATTATAATTGAATAATTAAATAATAACGGTTTTAACTGAATTAAATATTCAATCTAAATATACTGCTACAATGTTTGGTTCAAAACCGGAAGGTGGAAAGAGATGTTAAGTCTGGTTACTGCTTTCTCATTATGATCTTTTTTCACCGGGACTCCGCTGAGTTATCTATTTTTAATGCTTAACAGGTGCAGCCCGGACTGAGCAACTACAGCGGGAAACCCGAGCAAGCTGCAAAGTCTTTGACGACGTTACTTGATCCAGCTTTGGAATCTGTGCCTCGTAGCTCGTGGGCGGAAACTCCTGTTCTCCTTGGGGTAATATTACTTGTTTCGTCTTATTGATATTTTTCCGTCATACATTTTTATTCACGGAATGAACTTAGTCGTTTTTAGAGAAGTGAGTGATGTGATGAAGGTATTGTTATGCGTAGCCTCGGGTTCTACTTTTTCTTCAAGTGTGTTACTACGTTTGGACGTATTATCAACTTCATCGTTTGTGCCATTCTTATCCAGGCTACTGCTGGACTGAGGCTTCTCCCAGGTGAAAATGCAAACGATATTCTCGAGCAGGTGCGTATTTAAGTAGGCGAACTTTTTGCCCTTCTTTTCTGCTTCAATTCCTAACGGAGAATTACAGCTTATCGGAATGATGTGTACTGGAGCGAAATTACTCCTCGCTTGCAAGCTCGTCTCCTCTTTTCACTTGAGCATTTGCCTATTGAATCTCACTAGCATGTGTTTTTTGATGGGAATTGGGGGCGTGAACTTGAATTTAGTCTGTGTCTTATGAAGCTTTCAGCTAGAACTTCAAATTGGCACCCAGGGTTTAACATCTATCTGGTCATGCAGGTTCGAACATTACTGGGTAGTAGTGGTTTGAAGTTTAAGGACGAATGGGTTTCTATCTTGGACGGAGCAAAGGAGGGCACATACCAATGGGTAAGGGTCTACCTTTCTTAATGGCTTCTTTTCAGTTGAGACACTGAGCGCTTGCTTTAGTTTCTTCTGGCATTCTGGCTTCTTACATTAGGTATGTTTTGTGCCGTAGAGACTTCCTTATGTGATAGATCCTACCCTTTGGAGTCACTTGTCATCACTTGTCATTTTTGAGTATCAGAGCATGTAAGTGCCAGCTTATGCTCATGCAAGGGTTTTGAGTGCGCAGGTAACCATAAACTATCTTCTTGGAAACCTGGGAAAGCCCTTCGACCAGACAGTTGGTGTTGTCGACCTTGGTGGTGGCTCAGTACAAATGTCGTATGCTATCTCAGAAGAGACAGCTAAGACAGCGCCTAAGCCTCAGGAAGGCGTCGACTCTTACGTCGTCAAATTGAATTTGCTCGGCCAGACTTATCACTTATACGTATACAGGTAAGCATCAGAGGGTTTCACTTGTCGAACCTTTAATTTTTACTGCACTGGATAACAGACAGTGGCTCTAAACTTCGAATCTTGGCGATATGTGTAGTTACTTGCGCTATGGACTGCAAGCTGTTAGAGGAGAGATTCTCAAGCTTGTGAAGAAGACGGACACTTGTCCCTGTATACCCGAAGGATTTGACGGTATTTGTTCGGGCCTCAATTGTTTCTATGCGTCTCAGTAGATTTCATCACGGCTGGCTGTGTTCTTTCCGTTCTGTACAGCAAAGCTCAACTCGGTTTCAGAAAACTCTGGTAGTAGAATTGTAGCTCATTAGGAATGGTTTATGCAGAATACCGACCGATGCGATGTCGAGAAAGCTAGCACTTCTCTCTCGTTAGTGATGGTAGCCTGCTTTGAGTAGATCACAATGTAATGTATTTCGTCTGAGCATAATTTTCCTTCATTGGCTTTCAGGCACTTACAAATACGGCAGTGAGAGCTGGAGGGCAGTTGCTGGTCCAGATGGTGCGGACGTTGCGAAGTGTAAAGAGCTGACACTAGAAGCACTTAGGAAGGATGATGCTTGCACGAGCATGCAGTGTACGTTTGGAGGAGTTTGGAGTGGAGGGGGAGGAGCCGGAAGAAAGAAACTTCTTGTAGCTTCTTATTTCTTTGACAAGGCCTTGGAGGTGAGATCTTGACGCAAGGAATTCACTTTTATCCTGACTTCCTCGTACGTCAGTGCAACACGATTATGGATTGTGTTCAACCATGAATAATGACATATAGTCCGTTAGCCCTCAATCAATACGTCGTGCCAAAGACATTTTTCTTATATACATCCCAGTGTTCTTCCTCATACCTGGTGGTTTCTTTCAAGACTTGGTGTCAGAAATGGAAGGAAGACGGCGCAAGATGTATATCGCTGTGTTCTTTTGCCTGGAATATAAACCATCAGTGGCCTGACACATGGATTGTATTGCAGGCCGGCATCATAACAGATCCCAAAGCCTCAGAGGCAACCATTAAACCTTCAAGCTTTCAAAAGGCTGCAACGAAGGCTTGCAAGAAAAACGTTGACGAGCTTGAATCAACGTTTGGTTTGTCGGCAGCAGACGCCCCGTACTTCTGCATGGATCTTTTGTACGAATACCTCCTTCTCGTGGAAGGATTCGGTAAGATCTAAACTCCCTGAGTGGATTTTTTTGAAAAATTGGCTCATCTTTGGGCACAAAGTTTTAAATTACATGTTACCGTGCATGCGCACGTTTTATGTGACGAATCAGAAGTATCTGAATAAATATTCGCAGTATTGTCTGCAAGCTTCTGACCGCGTAGTTGAGTTCATTTGCTCGCAGGAATTGATGCAAACGAAGAAATTACTTTGGTCAAGAAAGTGATGTATCATGGCTCGCTTGTGGAAGCCGCCTGGCCCCTTGGAATGGCTATCGAGAGTCAGTCGTCATGATCCACTGTTTGACATAATTTTTTGGTTTTCTATCATTCCCCTCATAGTTAGTCTCATTCTTTCGAAAGCGAATTCTAGGATCTGGTTACCTGCGGTAGTGTCCAATCACAATACACATGCGGCCGAAGCCGAAGTTCTGCAATGCGTGTATCCGTAAAGTCTTCGTGAAAATGATGCAGTGGCTTTCATCATTAGCACCGTAATCAGAGGGGCTAAAGACCTCTCGACACCAATACTACCGCGTGCGACTGAAAACATTATGTGCGAAACTTGCACCACTGGATTGACATGTGGTTCTCTCCTACGCAGAAGTAAAAGGTACTATTTGTTGTTACGTGCTCCTAGAACTAATTTGATGTTACATGCTGGTTATTTATGTATGGTTATGCTGCTTATGTATTTATATCACACTCAGCAAGGCTGTATTGTCATATTACTGGTGCGTGCGCCGCTCCCTGATTTTATCTCATACCATTCGTGAGGTATCACTTTCTGTTTTAGTTCTAGACACGACGTTCTTTCACGATCTTGGGCATCTATCACCTTATGCGTCTATCGTGAGTATGTGAAAACTTCGAACGTGTAATAATTCCTCTCTTACAATATAAGTTGGCTATTTTCGATTGGCAGTAACGAAATTAATATGTATATACGTTTGGAATCAAATGATCGGCCAACTGATCATTATCAATTTCAGGCAAATAATGTCAGAGTTGTCACAGCAATGAACTCTGACTTGCTGTGAGGAAGAAATTGTTTGGTAAGGCCACACTTGAAGCTACAGATCCGTACCTTACAAATTTACCAATAGTTTAGATTAGATACAGAACTTTACCTCTACATTGCGAACTTTCTCGCTTCCATCAGGTTCGAGGAGACGAATTGTTCTTCACATTACAACGTATCCAAAGCAATACTTTATTTGGCTATTTTTTACATCTATTATAAGCTACGTAAATAATGTCCTGTCTGAAATCCAATTCCTGTGTCACGTGTATCTCGATGGTTCGACTATACAGCCTGACACCCAACGAGTATTCAAAAGAGTATAACTCAAGCTGAACTCAGAGCGTGTTTTTAAACATGTTCATAAGAAAGTCATAACATCTATCTCTTCACACTTCCCCGAACTTTGGCAGAAACTGTAGATGCTCGGACTCCGATCTGAAATATGCCCTATCATCTATTTTCTGAGCTCGGATCACTAAACTTTTGAAAGTAAAGAGCTATTTTTAACAAGTATTCAGAAACACCCCCGAGGGTGGCAAATCGCAGCCTCATAGGTCCTTCCACATTATCGATTGCGTCGTCCCTGACGTTGTTAAAACCTCCCCTAACCCAGGCAAGCTGTTCGTATCCGCCGTCTGAGAGCTCTTCAATGGCAAGCAAGGATCTGCAGTGGTATAACAGTACATATTAGTATGTGCTTGTCATAGCCTGAAGACTACAAAACCCCGCGCTGAGCGGTGCTACTGTGAAGAGAATAAGTACGAGAAGACTGGATACAAGTGCCAGGAAAAGGAGAAAAGACTACATGAGAGGGAAGAGTGGCATTTTGCCCAATGATGAGATAGGCTCGGAATTCTCAGGTATCAAACCATAAACCCTTTACTATCTTATCCAAAGTGCGGCTGCTTTGGATCAAGGCTAGTGATTCCGAGTTAAGAACATGGCATGATAGAAAACAGAAAAGTGATCAGAATGACTTATTGCAGAGTAAGCAAATTCCAAATCTGGCAAATACAAAATCACAGCAATCATGATTCCAGAACAAGATAATTTACAAATCTTCCCCGACTGCTTGACAAAATGAAAACATTTCACAGGAGTCCGTAAGCTCTACCTCAAGCCTTCTCCGCAAACAACGAGTAGCTTCTCTCCATTAGGAACTGTGGCCTGCACTTGCTCCAAAAAGTTCTCGTTCCTTATGGTGAGTTTCAGTCCAACCCACCATCCGCCCTGGCCCAGCTGTATTGCCTTCTTGAGCGCAGTTACGGGCCCCGTGCTCTCGTCTGCAATGAAGAGAGGAACATGATACGAACCGGCCACATAAGCCTTCTCTCGCTCCCAGATAGGCCGGACGTCCAACATCTTATATCCTCCCTGAGACAGAAGGGCTGACACTTCCTCTGGGCCAACGTTGCGGACAACTCCTGATTGGACCAGTTGTTCCGCATCCTGATCAAGAGGACAATTTCTGAGGTTCGTTTAATTCGTAGAGGCGATAACAGCCAGCCACCACACACTCCTCTAGGTCCATCTGAATGGTTCATCACGCACACCGCATGCTTTAAGGATTGCCATCTCCAGGCACATTAGATCTTCAAGTCTTGGACACTAGTCTTTAACTTTAGACCTGAGAGACCTGGAACCTGCTTCCATTGTAATATGTTGTGAGTTGTTTCTGTACGCACTATATGTCAACGATTCTGCATTGTGTGTGACAGACTTGAACATGTTCAGAGCTACACGGGCTGAACCAAGTGCTTTTAGCTACAAGTCTGAGGATTGTCCCTCAAACACTCAACCTCGGTGCTAGAATTTTCACGTAAAATGAAGTGAACAGATTTTTCTCCACGCTTTCAAGAGCCAAGTACTGGTGCAAGCCAGCCATTGAAGACAAGTGCTAAATTCGCTGTATTTACGGATATAATTATGATAAACTCTGAAGGAAACTGAATCCCGGATGAAATAACGAGACTCTGACTTCAAGTGCGGAGAATTTGTGGATATCTTCAAGATAAAACAGAGAAGATAAAGATTGAGAGGATTACTCTCATAGATGCAACTGCCAAGCCGCACGGGTACTCAGTCGTAGCCTTTCTTGATGTCAAAGGAATACGCTCAAGTTTCACTGCGCCCCAACTCGGAGACCTTCCAAAGCCCACATTGCGCGCACATGCTGGAACGGACGAAGAATTCGACGACGAGGAGCAGCGAGTTGCGACAGCGCACGTTACGCTAGCTCCCAATAATGCTGCAGCCATCGCTCTCGCTCCCAGCACGCCCCGCCAATCTTCAAATCGCCCAGCCCCGCTCCGCCCCGCCCCGCCCCACACCAGCTCCCTTCAGTCGACTTGAATCGAAGTTCGAACACTCCGGGGCCCCTGACGCTTACAACATAATTACGAATGGAAACGGAAGAAAGCTCGAGGAATCGTCGGGCGATCTTCTTATCTGCAGCTGCAGCTTCTTTCTGATCCAGCGCGAGTAATCCCGGGGCGTGAGATTTGCCCGTCGAGCGCACTGCAGATTGACGGGCGACGGGTGGGGGAGGGCGTCGCTGCCTTTCGTTATGCGCTGGGCCCTGGCTTACCAGCGGCCAGTGAGAATGTGCTCTAAGCTTCTTGGAAGAAAAAGTCCTAGGGAAGGACAGGAGATTACCCTTATACTAAGGGCCGAGCCCTTTTGTCCTGAGTGGCGCGGCACTGGGGCCCAGGCAAATATGAACGTGGAGCGACGAGAGCATTTGAGTGAGAAGAAGCTATGCACGAGAGGACAGGCACTTGTTGGCAGAGAACGTGTCCAAAACTCTTGGTCGTATGGGCCCTGGCTTCCCAGCAGTCCGAGTTTCATTACGGGAAAAGGGAATTTCCTAGGGGACGACAGGAAACTACCCTATACCAAGGACAAAGTCCTTTTGTCCTGCCCTTAGAAGGGAGTGGCGCGGGCACTGGCGCCGAGGTAAATATGAACCTGGAGCGAGGAGTGCGGAGCGTCAGAGCATTTGAGTGAGAACAAGGTTTGCACGAGAAGAGAGGCAATTGTTGGCAGATAACGTGTCAAACAATTCTGTGTCGGCGTTGTTTGAATCGCTTGCTATGCCTCCCCGGAGTAAAGGTCGTTCCCGCGAAGGTGCGTGAGTGTTTATCGGTTTTCTTTATTCGTCCGCTACCTCTCTCCTCTTTTCTCGCTCTTCTGAAGTTGAGTAATGAAGCGCTCTCTGAGTAATTTGCAGGCGATTTCCACTTGGATGGTGTAGATTTCTTTTCGTTTATAGCGGAATATATTGGAGCTCTTCTCAAAGTTTTCCTCTTTGTTAAATATTTTCAGCGCATAAGGGCATTACTTTAGTGCGGATAGAGGAAGTTAGTCGTTAATAGCAGATGTTCTTGTCCCCAGGGTTGAGAGGAAGAGATGAAAAGAACTGAGGTTTTCTGGATTAACCTCAATGGGTTCAATATATTCATACGTTGATTATGGAAGGCAGAGATCGTAGTGACAATTCGTGCAGAGTGTTTATGGCCTCCGTCGGGAGCTCCGAACGCAATATAACGCTGAGAGCTGCACGCTTTGATTGACCAAATGTTGAACCTAATGCTAATTGATCAGTTTTAGGTGATTGATATGCAAATAGGCTTTTATTCTGCAGACGTTCTCAATTCAAGACTAAGAATTTTGAGCCGCTGTAAGCTTGTGTATAATCAGTTTTGACTCGAGTGTTGTCAAAACATTTTGTCATCTGCGCATCTATGATCGCAGTTCTCATTAGTTTGGAAGGCCTTGATATGAAAGGTCCTTCGTCCAGGGAATCAAGACTTCTAAAGGGTTTGGGCGTCTTTCATGACCTCAATGCCAGTGAGATTTTAAAATTTCAGCCGCTGAAGTTATTTATCCGCTACAGGGGTCAAAGAACATTATGAGTATCTACCGTTGCGAGAGGCAATACTGCGGAAAGGAGACAAAGTAAATTTTTATGGTGCAATAAGCGAGTACGACCATCCGAAACCAACTCGTGGATCTGGTAAGTTATTGCTCACCGTGAATGCTAATTCTAAAGCTCAGTTGAACTCTATTTTCGGGTTGATTGAAATTCATGACCCAGCTTGAGTCTGAGCTTCTGAAAGTATAATATAGCTGTGGGACGGTATAGAATCTGATTTGTGAAGTCAGTTTTCAACAGACGTCCTCTGTACGATGACTGTTGTCGACATGTCCTACGACAATCCTGGCTTGCGCTTGCTCATATTTGCCTCAGCTACAAACTGTCCTATCGTCAAAACTCTTGGCGATATTATTCGTGTTCATCGAGTGGAGGTGAGAGATACAATAATACCAATCCTGTTAGTGCCTTGAAGAGATGCAGTGTAATCGTACACAAAGCGTAATCTAAATCAGCACAACTCGTATAATGTTCAATGCATTGGAGGAGCTTTTGTCTGTTCTTCCATCACAAGTCATTTGCTTCATTCCTGGCCCTGACATGATGACTTTACGACATCAGATCGGCGACTACAAGGACTCGCCTCAAGCAATTGCGAATATCAATCGAAAGTCGTCAGCCTTTATTCTCCTTGATGGCAAAGTTGGTAGTTCCAATGAACCCTATCAGAACTCGCATACGACGTACACTTTTGCACGCCATGATGAATTGACCGTCGAATATATGCGCAAATGGATTGGGGCCCATCCTCTAGGAACTCGTGAGTTCTCTTTCCGAAGACACATTATAGCAAATGAGAAGAAAAATAAATTATATAAATTACATCCAACCTTGTGGCTTTGAAGAATCTGTTGTAGATTAGACCATAAATCCGCAATATCCATTTTGTAACATAACTTATCCCAAATTACAGTGCAAACTTAAGCCTAGGTAAGGAACTAGCATCATGTTGCGTAGAAGATGGTCACTCGAGCCTCAAGGCGAGGACATAAGCTTGAGAAGTCCTGGAATTATTGCACTGCAGCCATGTAAAAATTCTGAATTACTGGAAGATCTCTGAGTCCCTGCGTGGAAGGAGCCATCAACCCTTGGATTCCTGCAACTTTTCGGGATTGGAGTGAAAAATAGAGATTACTTTGTGTCTCAGGTATTAGTCCTGCATTGCACCGAAACATGCTGGTCTCTCTTGGTTTGTTCAGGAATAAGTGACTATCTTGTTCAAATATGTGGCATCAAGGATAACACCTACTTCGACCTGTGCTGCAAGGTAAACTTCTCATTTCTCGCATACCTTCTCACGTATTATGACAACCAGCTCCTGTGAAAGCCTCTTGTTCATGTGACAAATGTTCTGATGTTCAGTGTGCAGGCGGTCATTGTAGGAGATTACATCATTAGCTAATTCTAATGACAAGAGGGGTTCGAGTTTTTGTTGTCTTCTTTGTATTGTTGGACAGATTCTGTACGTTGATGATAGATACCTACCTCAGCGTGTCACGATAATCTACGTTTGGGATGGCACGGATGCAACGCCGAGGACAATTCCGATTTTGTATGTTCGGCTGACTTTAGTAGAGGACTGGAGGAGTATATAAGGATGTTCTATTCTAAACATTTCCTGAATTTGTTAGACATAAAGCATTTTCATGCATCTGCTGTACGAACGAGATACTTAATCATCGGAGAAACTGATTGAATACAGTGTTCGAGCTTGACCTCGTTGTTTTGGCTTCATGTGTCCTCCTCGACATATATCGTCCTTCAGATGAATCTTCTCAATCTTTTAGCTAACAGTTGAAAGTTCGTGGTTTGACGTTTGCTTTATTTTGGCTCTCGTTGCGGATGAAACTTATTCTACAGGCAAGAAAAGGATTTTGAGACAACGCCTTTAGACACGATGGAATCCAAACAGATTCCACTACCTCTTCCGCCCAGAGATGTGCTTTGCGACTGCCCTTCAATTGGTACAATGCTTCCAATTGTGCCAGAGGTTCAGTTTGAAATTTTGCCTGGACAAATACCTCAACGAGGTGATTGGGTCAAATTTCGAAATTTGGCTTGTCGAACTCATGCAGGCATGGTTGAGGGTATCTTCACTCGAGAAAGCAAGCTTAGTCTTCTTTCAACAGACACTCAACTAGTGAAAGACTGTGAAACGTAAGCTTCCTGCCTGAACGTCTAATTTCAATAGTTCATGACCTTCCTCTATTCGAGGCTAATTTTCAGAAACTCAGATTGAGCAAATCTTACAGTACATTGTTTTGTTGCAGTATTTACGAGGATAGGATTCTGACTGAATATGGACGCCTGCCAGAATCCTTACCAAAACCTCCACAATCATTGACTGGTAGGTCTATGTGAAATTTGGATTAACATGTCTAATCTCCTCAGAGGCCGAGCAAGCAGCATCTAATCAATGCAGTGATTGGAACGTTTGTTTGATACTTCAGTGACAGATTTTGAACACGTTGAGTTTTCGACTTTGAGAGAGGTCCTGACGCATTCTAAGGTAAAGAGACAGGATGAAAACCTGATAGCATGTATCAAATTGGTGTATACAATGCAGATAATGAATTCCTGCAGTTATTTCGTCTCGGATATATCTTGACACTTGGTAGTCACATCTGATTACATTTTTCAGGTCACGTACAAGTTTCGATGTCTAGTCCGAGTAACATCGACCTTTCCCACACAAGTTTGCAACTTCTGTGTTCGTCTACCAACAGATGCACACGAAGGTGATGCAGATTCAAGTCCTGTTTTCGCCTACGGAGTGAGGTTCACACTGGAAGATCCGACAGGCAGGCTCTATGCCTTTTGCTTTGGACAAGATGGGGTATATTCTCCAACTCAGTTGTTTCCACTGTTTGTTGTACAACATATGTTTTCGCTAATGTGTTCCTCAGCTGGTATGATACTATCAAGTGCCTTACCGATTTATCTTGTCAAAAGGAGAACAAATCGTGAAGTATCATGGTTTGTTTTCCTCTGCAACACGACAAGTAGGGAGCGATTACATAATGCACAGCTGCTGGGAAAGCATAGTCATTCCGAATTTCCAAGACTAGACATCAGTGACAAGAGATGTAAGAACCAAGAGTAGCTTGAAGAATACAAGTAGAGGGCAGGAAATGATAAGGACTAAAAAGACTGTTAGGTTTTACAGTGTTACGATTACTACTTCCATGACAATGCAGCGTTGTGTTTCTCTCTCGCACAGGCTAAATTTTTCAACGGTCATCCACCAGCAGACCTGTGCAGTGACAGTGCCTTGGTAGGTGCTCTTGAACGAAAAGTGCAGAAGCTGCTAGGATGCAAAGTGATGGAGGACGGCAGGCTTGCTCCAGAACGTGATCCTCCATGGATTAAAATATGTCTGATGTCCTACTATACAGATAAGTCGAAACCTTGGGACAGTAGATGTTACCGCATTTTTGGGACCACCTTCCCCGGATAAATGTGATGAGCAGAGTGCGAAGCTCTCGGTCGCTTTCAGTGTAACTTCTTCTTGGAGCTCTGGGCTAGGTTGTAGTAGACCTGTACATATTATATATCCACAACGAAATTGTTTTAAAGAAGCGTGCCGGAAAAGGTAAACTTGAAGCATGCGAATTCTTGCAGTGGTACAGTTTAAGATTAGAGCTCTCGGTCCAATGTCATCCCTGTCCAGCTTCTTCTATCAAAAGATGAGGCCAGCCTGCAGGGTTGAGTACTGCTATTATGCTGATGGAACAACCGTACAGCAAATTTTGTCAAATAAAGATTTCTAGTGAGTTTTCGGGATTCGACCCACTATCAACTCCTCAATCAAGGCCTTGATGGGATTGTTTTCCGATTTGGCCACTTTCGACATAATTACTTCACCAATTTGGTCTTTTTAAGTAACTGAACATAGGATATGTCTATTCCTGGTTTGAAGAAATCTTCTGTATCTGTTTCACCAAAAAAGGAATGATATCAGTAGACGATATTACTGTAGAAGGAACTGGATTAGCTTCGATGGTCAATGAATCAGAGTGTAAAAATGTCCAGAAGTATTGTGAAAATTGGAGTCTATAATCGTATGTCTTCTTGTTTTATTTTGGACCAATCAGATTTGTGACCTCACAACTTCGGAGAGATGTTGTTGGTCTTGTCTCTCTACCTGGAATTGTTTCTTCGGCTGTGGCGATTGATACAACTTCGAGTGAGCTCAAACTGTATGAGCGAAAGTTTGTGGCGGATCCATCTCCAGATCAAACTTCTCCAAATTGTTCATGCCCCAAGATCCAAAAATTCTTGTTTGCAGAAACCCAAGCCTCCTAAGGAACCATCGCACATAACAGAAGGTGTTGTACCAAAAGAGCCACTACTGAGGCTCACAAACGCTAATAAAAACGCAGAAGCATACAAATCTGCACCTTCAAAATCAACACTTTTAAGTGTTGACAAGGAGCAGTTTGGGCGACCAGAAGAAAATATTGTCACGTGGTGAATTGAAGCACTAAAATTTTGGAAGTGGATTCCAAATCGCTAGTACAAGAAAACTGCGATGCGAAGGTTCCTCACACTGTTGCAGCTATTAATGAATCCCGCAAAATTTTGTCAGTAGTTGTCCCGCAGACAACCACGTCTTGCAAAGTTCGACCTACAAAGCAACTTGAAGACCGCAAGGAAATAAGATAAAGTTGTAGAAAGTGTTCAAACAAGGTGTTCAAACAAGGAGTCAGATTTATTTGGAAGTTCGTGGAAGTTGCTCGGAATACTCAAACCTAGATCTCGGAAAAGCCTAAAATACCCGCAAAAATGAGTTTCATTAAAAAAACATTTTGCATCACTCGGAGCACCTCCACGCCACCCTCTATATGCACACGTTACCTTCAAACTACCCTGGAAAACACAGTCCACCTTACGCCTTCCGCCAAACTAGAGGAAAGTAAAATTGCTGCGAATTTTTCGAAAAATGTAAAATCTTTATTATGTGGGGCATTATAGGCTAGAACAAAGAACGCGAAGGGAAAAAATTGCACATCTGGTGAAGAAGCACAAATTTGACGAGCAGCAAAATAGGAACAGATGACAAAATCTAAGTCGATTTTAATTCAAAGATATTTTGCTAGTTAGATTGCAACAATTAAATTTGTATCATGTAAGATTGTGAATCAAAAGCAATTGAAGTCTTTTTTCTAATTTTTGCAAAATTTTTTGGACGGAAAACACTTTCACTGCCTTGGAATTTAGAAGATATGTTGAATGATAATATTTTTATCCTTATGTCTCACAAACATATTGTACAATAAAATCATTTTGATTAAAATTGTATAATATCACATACTCATGATTGCAATTTTATAAATAAAATTTTGTTATCATAATGTAAAAGAAGAATAAAAAAAATTCTTACATAAACAAAGATATTTTATGATTGTATTGTTTATATACTAACAAAATTATCAAATAATAGATATTTTGGGTCTCTTAATAACTTTAGAATAATTTTATCTGTAAGCACATAATAACTATTTCTAGTTCAACTCATATTATAATTAAAACACTCACATGACAATAAGAACAAAAAAATATTTTTTCTTCATATAAAAACCAAAATGATAATTTTTTTAATATCTTTATGAAATAATTTTTGGATCAAAATTAAACTAATAAAAAATTTTTCAATTGAATTTCACATCATTTTTAATTTTTATAAAGTTGTTTAAAATTTCATCATTTGATTTTAAATAAAAAGATGTGAAATTTTTTTCATTAAAATATTATTAACTGCCACAAATTAAATGAGTTGAAATCATGGATACGACACAAAAAAATAAAATCATGTTTTGACATGTGTGTAAATTTTTATAATGAAATATAGTATTTTAATATATATTCTCTATCATGTGTGAAGATAAACATTTGTTATTTATAAGAAAAATTGAACCATGGAAAAATTTAAATGAGTTCCAATACAATATTAATTAATTGTTATCATATCTTCTATAAAATATTTTTTTCTAAAACATAATAGTAAATGTGGTATATTTCTTAACTGCAAGACATTGTTTCAGGTATTCAATAAAGTTTGTAAATCACAGTAAATAAATCAAGAGATTATCATTTGATTTACTCGAGTAGGATTATTGACTGTGTTCAATTCCATCTCACATCAGATATATTTTAAATTCATATCGAGTATGTAATGTACTTCTTGAATTACATTTGCATCTTGTAGCGTGCTGCATACAAATTATTAATCCTTGTATAGCAAATTTTAACCTCCATCCGCATACTTGCAGGAAATCAAATACATCCAATTCTCCAAAAGCTAAATGTTTACACTTGAAAAAGTAGAAAATGCTAGCGAAGAGAACAAAGCAAACATTAACAACAACAACAACAACATAAAACATGTCAAGCCATCTCGGGAGAAATTAACGGTTTCCAGATGATTACACCGAACACCTCCCTCTGTTTCAAGCCTTTGTGGGCCTTTGGTTCCGGTGTTTGTGGACTCGGCTTACAATCACAGAAAGCCTTGCCCACAGCTTACAAGAAGGAGAAGAAGGATGCTGCCATCAGCTCCAGTCGAGCTACTTTGAGGACAGATATAGCACATACCGGAATCTTGAAGGCCAATGCCAAGTGCACAACAAATCACGTCGGTCAGAAGCAATGCCGCAGACCATCAAGCATTCCGGAACGAGCCTCACAATTCCAGCAACGTCCGAGCCAGCAAGCCATCGATCGATGGATGGCGGATACAGTCCCAGCGACGTTTGGACTGTCTGTTCCGGGCCGACTATAATCATCCGGAATGGATGGTCTTCGCGCACTCGTGGTGATCAGAAGGCGCAAATTATGTCTAGACTAGAGCAACATGAATCCGAGCTCCGGGTCAACGAACCACGTGTGGCGTCAACGGGACTCGCTTCCAGGAACAATGTGCTCCGGACGTTGGTGCCAGAATCATTGGCCTTCGTCTTGTCAAAAGTCTTCGGAAGAACTTGTTGCCTATATCCGGTTCAGTCAGCGAATTATTACTGTCACCATCCATCTTCCCTCAAGAATCGGATGGAGTATTCCCTCATTCATCATGTAGTACCCCCATCTCATCTCATCTCCTTGTCGGTGATGATGAAGGCCGACATTCTTCTCTCCATTCTTCCGCAGCTCCCCATCGCCACTGGCCACTGCAATTTACTGTAAATATATTACTCTCCTTCTCACCTCGACAGTCGGTGTCATGGTGAGTAACACGCAAAGCTCAAGCTTCTTCTCACTAAGTGACACTCTCTCATTTCATTGCTCTCGACGGGAGGAGTATATTGACAAACGCAGTGTGTGGTGGTTGTGGTATATTGTGGAGAGGTTCAACGCGGTCGGTGTGCTGATTACATTGTGGCCGGGTTAGCATGCGTTGGGATGGGATGGCTTGGCTGGGCTGACGTGCATCAGGCAGAGCATGCACAGCCTCCTTGACACGTTGAATTGGATCGTTAACAGCGGGGGAATGCGGCTCGGATTCAGAGTCTGGACACGACCAGACATGATGGCTTCAGAGTCCTGCAAGGGCGCTTATAAACGCTCTGGCGTGCAGACTTTGTTGACAGAGTGCAAAATGTTGGAGGCCTTCAAAGCTTGACTGTTTTGTCCATCTGGAGTGAGCAAGCGGTGAATGCCAGACGTATAGACATTCGGTCTTTCATTCAACAGGAAGACAGATCGGCAGAGGGACAGAGGGATAGAGAGAGAAGCAGGGAGGCGGACATAAGCCCGCAGGTGCATTTGGGGGCCAGCACAATACGTGCGCTGTAGGCATGACCTTCTCGCCTGCAATTCTCGTGTCTGCCATCGTTTTCATCCTGGTGGTTCTGTTTATATGGATCTGTCACTTGAGTTACTCCAGCGGTTCGGAATCTATGGATTTTCAAATTGACGACCATGGAGCTGCCAACTCCAGCGATCCCGAGAGAGGATGTGAGTATTCGAATCGACAGGAATCGTCCCCATAAAGTCCAGGTCCAAATCCACACCAGACAGACAGTCGATGTGTCGTCCAAGATTTGTGCAGACATTTGGCATTGTCCCATGATCGCTGAGAGGTATGTAACTGTTTCTCATCCAAGATCGTCTGTACATATGTGTCAATGATTTTCAGAACGGATGCGAGTGCAATTTTTTCATAGCGAGGGAGGAGAAGGATAAGTCTTCATAGAAAAGTCTAATATTGAACAAACATCTCTGAATCATCGAATCTCTGAACAATTACACGTCTGAATCTGCAACTCAATTTCACCGGCGAGACGAATTTTGTTTTGTTTGTATTTCCAGGAAAGAAACTATATTCTAGAACGTTGAAAGATGTCCGGGCAGGTGTTTTTTTTATCGCTCAGTAAGGATCCACATCGAATACTGTCTCCCGCCTCGGCTAACGGACAAAGAAGTTCTAAATTTTAGCACAAACACGACATGAACAGATAAGGATGTTCAGTTCAGTTCAGATTTACACTCTTTATTCGAACTGAATTCGCTGCTTGCTGTCTCCTGACAAAGCTGGAAAAGTAAAATAGGATTACAAATGGCTCGCATCTTGTGATTCCGGGCAATCGCTAACATTTCCACTGTCATATAACTCTTGCATTTCACCTTGAGCAGCTTCACAATGTGCTGTTACTGCTATGGAGAAGTCGGAGAATGTACATAGGCTGTCATGAGAATACTAAGTCACACTCACCACCCACCATTGCTCGAGCAATGATCATGGTCACAAACTTGAAGGCCGTCGCTTGAAGTATAAAAATACTCCAGAGTATGAATTTCTAGCCAGAAGGTCCATGACGGTAAATTTGTAGAAACATGGATTGCTAAATGACATGCAGTCTTCCTTAGAGTAGCGTTAATATGATGAATGAGAAATTGTTCCATGACTGTCAAGGAGGGAAGCCATTTATCTCTTCAGTGTCTCTTCAGTAGAAGCGTTTGATCAATTCTCAAAGTTTTTTTCCAAATTGCAGGAGAAAGATATAACTGCCGAAGGTGCACTCACCAACAGACAAGCCTACCTCCCGAACTCCACGATGACATATCAACTTTCTAGAGTGTCACTTGTTGAAAATGCTGAATGTGTACATACATAGTATTCAACTCTTGAGGTAGGGCTCCCCACAGCAGATACAAAAGTGTTTATTCCAAGCCACTTAAGGTAGAAAAAAACCTCGGTCGTAGCATTGCTACCGCCTCTTCAGTCTATAAAGTTGGTCTCATTTTACCACAATGTCTTTGTCATCGTGTTCTGGCTGCCATTTACTTGTTTACTTAAGCTGCGCTACTGAGAACTATCATAGAACAGCTTGTCAAAGTTATCGATGTAAGAAAACGACTTAATGCACGAGAAGAGACCTTGTATGGTGTACAAATTACGTGACTAACATATGCATTTCTTCTATGATCTTCTCATCGTAGAAGAAATGACAGAGACTATTAGCTTGGGGAATGAGAGTATGCAGATCTTCAATGCCTACATGCATCAGATACTGCTCGTTCCTGGCCTTCAAAACTTCACATTGACTTAGAAAGAATGGCGACAGCAGACACCGGATTCACCACATCCTTCCTCCAAAAGTAGGAGCTGTCAAGTGCGTCTGGTTCGAATGTATGATCTTCAGATACGATGCACATATGTTCCAATCCATTGCCTCCCTCTGATTGGTCCTTCCATTCCACGTGCCCTCAACTCAGAGAGTCAAGTAGTGACCATTCATGGCATCAGAGAAATGGCGCAATATTGGACTGAAATGATTCACCTCATTGGCGATTGTCAGCTTCTCGGAGACGGTAAAAGAAAAAGATGAATGGCAATCGCGGTCACGGAACTGAAGACCTAGTCGTTCTGAACTCACTCGATTGGATATCGGCTGGTCCATGATGTCCTTCGATACTCTTTACACATGCATGGAACGCAAAAGGGCATGTCTACTATCCTCTACTACCCAAGTCGCAAACATAGGCAAATGAATTTCAGAAACAGAGCCACTCTAACCACAATGAGGAGGAACGTCTGCATGTGTTCATCTACACACTACAGTCACATGTCAAGGGGACCCACTGGCATAAGATTTGACCTCTATCTACGGCATGAAGAATGAATGCGCAGAGACTTATAATACCAGCTGAGTGACTAGTCTCGGAGGTGCAGAGTATCTGAGATGCTCCATAAATGAATCAATTGGAATTAATGTACAAAATGTCATGACGGGCGCCCCTTGAGAGGCAGGCTAAGGGAGATCTAAATCATCGGTGAGATCATTCCTTTCAGTGTTGGAGAATTTGACAGTCTGCATCAATCGCTCACGAAGCAGTTCCAGGTTCTCGTCGGATATGGCCTTATGCAATTGAGCATGATTATACTTCTTGACCCACTTATTAAATAAATGCAATCTGGTGACCATAACCCTCTCGGCGAGCTCCTGTTTCTCCTTGACCAGCCTCTGCAGGAACACCTTACTATCCTGCGGCTTGGCATTCACCACGTAGTTGTAGAACCAGGCATACTGGTGGGGATTCATCTCCGACAGCTGCGCAAGCACCGTCCTCACCGCTTTGAATGTGAAGTAATCCAGCAGATGCTTGTCCACATCGTCGAACGAGTCCTCATACTGCCCCCCCAAGTCATCCTTCACGATGAACGGCCTTCGCTGTCGCCCTCCACTGCTTCTCACTCCTGCTGCGGGAACCAGCTGGGCCAGCACCTTGGCACCACTTCTCCAGTCCTGCCATGCGCATGCCCATGAATTCTCTAGCACCAAGCAACCCACTCCTCCTCGCCTACCCGCAGCTCCTACGGACCGCCTCGTCCTCCTGGACCTCCCATTCGAGCATTCCACTGTCGCGCTTGCGCTTGCACTCGCGCTCGACCCACTCCCTCTGCACCTCCCCACCACCATGGGCGTCGTGAGAACTCCTCCCGTCATCGCTCGATCTTTCGTTCCTGCCTGCTGCTGGATTGGATTGTCTGTTGCTCCGGGACTGGGATGAAGCTCCAGGTCGAGCCAGCAGCCGCAGCCGCAGCTGGACAAGAGGGAGAGAGCTGTGGAGAGGAGCGATGCTGTTGCCGGGCGTTGCTCTGTTGAGGGCCGCTACATTGTTCGTTGCAGTGAATCGAGCTGGAGCCGGAGAAGGAATGAATCTGAATCTAACGTGGTGGGCGGCAGGCGCCATGGATGACTGAGCGCGTTCGTTCGTTCGGACTGCGTAGGAGACGACGGGCCGCCCCTTCGCATGATCTGCAGCGAGTGGTGTCGTGAATCTAGTCCATGTCCATGTCGCTGTCGCGGGGCCGGACTCCGGTCACCGGTCCAGTCCTCAGAAGACCACACATTCCGTACCAGCTCCTTTCCGAGTCACCCCTCCGAACCGAACCACACGGGCCCTGAACCTGCACCTGCCTTCGCTCTGCGAGCCTCCCACTCTGGCTTGGGTTGGAGTAGCTGCTTTGGACCGTTGTGCTCGTCTGCCGTCGTCACCTCATCGCCCCTCGGATTATTTTTCCTGCAGACAGAGCCCTCTACTCGTCAAAGTGGCACAATTAATACTTTATTGTCTCCGTCGTCCTCAAGATTTTGGGTGCTCGCACTTTCCGATAAGATCATCTTTTTTTTTCCCAGTCTTCGGTACTTCACGAACCTTCCAACAAAAATTTTATCCAATAGATTTATTCGACTTAATCCACATTGAAATTATGTTATTTCTGAATTGAGTTAAGTAGACATCAGGTAGCTTAAAGTAAAAAGATGAATTGTAGGTCATCTTATGGACGTATTTTATCTACTACAGTCCAGTTTAACTTCACTGCGGTATCTAAGCTGTCTCAGTTTAGTAAAACTGTGTTTGGATTCATTTACAAGCGGGAAGAATAGCTACAATGCTACTGAAATCTAAACCAATCGTAGACGGACAGCACTTCATTAAGTTTTTGTTTGGCATAACTTGAACAGAAATTGTAAGATTTCCCTTACACACACAATGGGCACCTACAAGAAACGAGCCAAGTATATTTTTTCCCACAATTTCAAGTTAGTGAGGCAAGAAAACATCTTATTGATAATCTGAAGTTTAGCACCAACGTATGATAATCATCAGGAATTTTTGAATAATCGGAAATTAGAAAGAATATACTACGGATCATGATATGTTTATTTTTAAACTACTGATAAATTTGCATCTAAATACAACTTTGACAGCACATTTATGAAAAAAAATGAAAAACATATATACTTACAAAGTCAGAGATTTTTCATTTAATCAAGTAATTTTTGTTTATTAAATCTTCAAGCATGTGTCACAAATATGTAAACCCTAACATTTATTGGTATGATGGGTTGAATTTTCCGAAATATGTAAATGATGAAATAAATTTACATATTTCGTACTTTTATTTATATTTCAAATTTTTTTCTCATAAAAAATATTTGAAATATGGATAAATTTTATTTTATTTTTCTTGATTTCTTCTAAATAATTGAGTTTGTCATACATTTTATATCAAGTATTGATGAAATTGAGAAAACTTTTATTTGCAATTAATTTTTTAAACAGTGTAAAATTGTATAAAATAAATTTTATGAGATGAGGATATTGATGTTTTTGAAACTTCAGAAAATTATATAGATTATAAATCTATCTTAATCAAAATCTAATAATATTTTAATAATATTTTTATTAACTCTTATGATTTAGATAATCTAATTACATTTAATATTTTTTATAATTTATAATCAATAAAATTATTATTATATTTATCATTTATATGCATAAATTTTTTTTATGACTTTTTGTAAATTTTAGACTAGTTGTGATTTAATTATTTCAAATGGGTGGGTAGGATGTTGTAAATAAAAATAATTATATTTTTTTGAGTACATGTGTAAAATTTTCGTGAATCTCTACTATCTTATAGTCCATATGGTCAGCTCTATTGTTTTAATCTTTTGGGTTACATAGACAGTGGAATTTTATATAGTTTTACTTGAAGTCACAATATATGAGTTGCAGGTTAAATACGAGTTTGTCGGTGTCTTGGACAACAACGCTAATATTTATTGCATAAGTACTTTATTTAAAACTTATGGTTATTTATTGTCCAAATTTATTGCCCCTAGGTTTTGGTTTATTATCTACACGTGCAGATTTATAGTTTTTGGAAAAATAGATAAAAAGATTGTATTTTGATCTTAAAACTCACTATTATTACTCTTCCACAATGCTACAAAGTAAATTGTATTTTTTTAATCAGAACAAGTGTATGAAGATACATTTTACAAAAGAAGGTAGTGTAAAACATTGGAAGTCATTGTTTTGTCTCTAGTGACTGCAAAGGTGAGTGATAAAATCGATCACCATCTTCATGTCTTGGGATTTACCCCTAGACTTGGATCTACCTCTAGATCCAAACTTCTTCCCATCCTTATCATTCCGTGATTGTGACTGTCCACGAATCATATTTAATGCTCTACTAGATGAAGAGGATGGTGTAGAAGACGTCATCATCTTTTGATATAGGTCATTAGTCAATAAAGCACTTACCACCTCATTGTAAGTGATTGTTTGACTATCACGATGGAGCAACACTCGTGACAATGATTGATACGAAGCAAATAATGAATTTAACAGATGGAGGGCCTTCCTCTCATTGCTTATCTCCTCTCCAAGATTCTAAAGATCAATGATCAGATCACTAAAGGTATCAATGTGATCTTGTATCTTCGTACCTGAATCTTTTATCTTGAAGATCATCAGCTTCAAGGAGTTATACACCCTGTCTGACAACTCTTTGCGATGAAATCATTGCTGAAGAGCCTCAAACAGACAAGTACAATTGTCATACTCATTAACTTGCTTCAGAATTGAAGGTTGTAAATGGAGTATAACAATACTCACTTCTTGTTCTTAAAGGTCCTTCCAGTCCTCATCATTGAATGAAGAGGGTTTAGGCCTTAATGTCTTGTCCAAACCGGAAGCCTTCAACTTGCCTTGACTTGCCTCTCCCACAGAAGATAGTCATCATGCCCATCATATTTGACAATGTCAAATCCGACTCCTATTGTCTTCATGATTGCCATCTTGGTCAGTCTAGCCTCTAAACTCGTTCCTTGTGACGTTCGGTCAAATGAAACCTTCAAGCTTGCTTCTTTCCCACTCATATGAGAAAAAATAGAAATTTATCTTGGGTAAAAATCCCTAAACCACAAGAGATACCGTTGCTTTGCTTGCTACTTCTACTACTCGATCCACATATCCTATTTTCTTCGAAACATCAAGGCAAAGATGTCATTATTGAGATGTCCTTCCAACAACATCCAACATGACCGCCCAAGGTCATAAGTTGGCTAGTTGCCTTCAAATTCAGTTCACCAAAGAGCTTTTTCTAACCGTTTCTCTTACAACTCAACAAAATGTTAGTGATTACATTAAGACTAGAAAACTTGCTATCATAATAGCAGAATAGAAAATTGTAAAATTTCTAGATTTTTGCATTTTCTCATTGTGAGCAGATTGTACAATATTTGAATAAATTTTCTGTTTATAGTGGACTCTTATAAGTGGTGGTCTGACTTGTCAATCTTAACGAGATTTCAACTAAACGTTTGTCCAATGCTCTTGGAATCACATTGCAGTTCATATCATCTTCGATCGATAGTCATCAATCTTGAACGATAGCGCCATGTCCCCAAGAAAACTCATCAAAAGAATTGGACGACAAACCCTCTTTTGAGTAGGGCTTTGTATCCACGAAAGATAATTCCGTCACCGAGTTACCAATTCCTTGGAGGACTAGTCGGCGCTTGCAAGAAGCAACTTATATGTTGATTCAAGAGAGGGTTGGAGGACACGCTATCCACTCGATAGCTACATTTCATAAAAATTTATCCTTCCATCTGCACGTTGATGCTCTCAACTCGATTCATATCAAACCCGGTCAAGCCAATTCAATCTATCCCAATCCTGTCCGACCTAATCAAATGCTGAATGTTCAATGGAACATGTGCTTCTCCTCAATTGATAACATTCTCTTGCTACTGCCACGTAGAAATAAATTGTTCAAATTTTTGGCCTCAATTCTCCTCAATTGACAACTTGTTTTTGCCTACTGCTGCGTAGAAATAATTTCTTCAAATTTTTGGCCTCCATAATGATGAAATCGGGCGATTGTTTCTTCCTGAAAGAAAATACTTGGTCCTCACGTCCACTCGATTTCACAAAGATCAAACTCACGGGGAGAGAATTCAGCTTGCACTTCCGACAGTTAGAATCAAAGTAACTCAAAGAAAATACGTGATTCATCTCGTTGAGACTACGTCCACGGAACACAGATACAGTTTACTAAATAACTCTAATTGTATCAAAAAGAGCTTCTACCATCCCTCTTATATAGTAGTTCTAGCCCTAGTCTAACTAATTATAGTCAAACTAACTAGAGTTAGTCAACACTTGCGTTAACTTTTAACACAAATCACCAAAATATATCAACAAAGTTTACACTTGCATTTAATCTAAGATTCACAATGTAATTTTTGTAATGAGTTTTTTTAACTCTACCGCTTAGTATTCAATTGATGTCTAAATTACTTGAAAAATTTATCAAAAACTCAATGCAATTATTTAAACTATAACTATCGGTCAATACATTATGGACAATAAATAGTGGTTTTTTGTACCTAGTAAGGTTTAAGTAACTCCATTCTAACTAAGAATTTTAAATCAAACATAAATAAAAAAACTAAGATAGTATATAAAGTAAAAAAATAATTTCTAAATGATTAAATATAAATAAAATTATAAAAAAATACAAAAAATTTAGTACTAAACTTTGACAAACTTCATAGATATTAATTTATTATTGCTTACTTTCGGTAGACATAAGTGATGAAAACAAACTCATGTGTTTAAAATGAGCACTCCATGAAAATGCATGGATACTAAAGAAAATCAAATTGTGTGGTAGGAGACAATTTGAAGAATAAACAAGTCCAGTAAATACATCATTTGCAACATAAAATTACCCCCAAAATAATGTACTAACATGCTCAAATCTTCAATGATGAATCCAAATAAATTAGGCATTGATACATTAAAGGATCATATTATCCTCTATCAACAATCTCTCACGAAGTGTCCACTCCAATCAAAAAAAGGTCCCTAGTCAACAAATAAATATTTCATACTTTTTTTTTCTTTTGCAACTTCATCACTCTCTATATATAATAAGGTCCAACATCATATCTCTTCAAGATTTATTAATATCCTCACCCTATAGAGTGAAATTAATTGGGAGCTATTAACAATCATACAATGAGCAACAAACTATCTTGATCTAAAATATCATCATCATGAGCAACAATTTTGAAGATAACACATGTCATTATATTTTTATAGTAACCACATCACAACTCAATAGTATATTATTGAAAAAAAATACCATATGGTTTATTTTTCTTATTTTTTGAATCAATGTCCATAATTTTGAGAATCTAAAAGGTCATTACTTTGTCAAAACCTCAATAAACATATTCTTAGCAATTTTCTCTACATAATCTTTGTAATTTTTTCCATCCTTTTATTTGAATATGATTTTGGTCTTTAATAAAAAAATATTTTAATATTAAATATTTTTTTTGCATGATATTTATGTATGTTGATAGTGTAAATATTTTGCGTGATATTCATCTATATTGATGGTCTGAATTATGACATCCGGGCTAATTCTCACTTGAGGTTTCCTTACATGGTTTTTATACAAACTCTCAACATCCAAACTCCATAGCAAACTCTTGTGACAACTCTCCTACTTAAGAAATCTCATCATTACTCAAATATCACTCACAAGGTGAAGGTATTTTATTGATGTTCAATTTATTTTTCAAAATAAGACTTGAGAAATGTTTGTCAATCTCTATATTAAAACTACTTAGAATTTTTTTCAAATAACTACCATATAATTTTCTTATACCAAGTTTAATCATTGTATAGATCACAACTCTCAGTGAGAATGGTTATATGTTAACATGCAATTGGTCCACTTGGACCCTTTAAATATCCAAATACCCTCCAATTGACTTTGGTGTATGAAGTCAATCTTGCCCCTAGATTTAAAGGTCCTTACCAAGATAAATCAATCAAATCTATGAAAATAAAAATAGTTATATGATGAAATATGAGACTTGATTCTCATTTAACAACAAAATAGTTATTTTCATCATCCACTATTTTACATCAAAAATTACGATATATATTACTTCAAATCATAATAAGCTAAACATAGACATGAATGAGTTAAACTTGTTATTTAAACTTAGTCATAGATAAAAATCATACTAAATATATAATCATATTTAATTCTATATGTTTAACTATGGATTTTTTAGAACATCAACAAGCTTGTGCAATGATTTTATTTGACATTATATTATTCACGACAAACTCAATTTAAAAGATGATATTATAGCAATAAATCATTGAGATTGAAATGAACTTTCCCATTCAAGTTTATTCAAATTCTAAAAGATTGAATAACAAAGGTTCATATCTCCGATTTGAGATAATTGAAGCTAGCTTGTGCATTTTGACCTTATTGAGAAATCTTGTTTTGTTGAATCTCACAATGTAATAATTTACAATCCTTCAAGATTTGAGTAAAAATTTCAGTAAAATTAATTAAAAAAGGTCAATCAAACTTCCATCCGATAATATTTTGATATGATGTTGCACCCGATGTCATGGCTCTCAAATATTATCAATGAAAAAATATTTACATCAACTCGAAATTAAAATATTACATTATTCAAACTTGAATTATTGATTGAAAGTTATATTTTGGAGCTGTATTATGGATTTTATAACATAATCAATAGATATATTTAAATCCCAGGTTTTCTTTAAAAGGAAAAATTTTGACTTTGGCACCTAGGAATTTTGAAGTATATTAACAAATTGAGTCAATGTATAAAAACATGACTTACTGATTTTAACTAAGAATTTGTCAAAATTTTGATTCATTGATGATCATGAGTATGATCAATCACAAGGAATTCAAGTTTCAATCTTTTTCAACATGAATAAGAATGCAAATAGAAGGAAGTTTATGTTTTCTTATGTAGTGATATCAAACTATAAGTATGGACATTTAAGGAACATTTGAGATAACTGTAAGAAAATTTGATTGAGATTAAAGTTGGTGATATTGAAATTAGCTTTCATATTATTATACATGAAATTATTCAAGGCATTAAGATACTACAAAATATAAGAGTATGAATACCATATAAAGTTCAATTAATGTTTTTTAGTGTTATTCAAGGTGTTAA
This sequence comes from Marchantia paleacea, assembly GCA_014180765.2. NCBI lineage: Eukaryota > Viridiplantae > Streptophyta > Marchantiopsida > Marchantiales > Marchantiaceae > Marchantia > Marchantia paleacea. The sequence goes on from MUAA02000018.1 coordinate 4,042,008, forward strand.
GGCATCATAAATATAAGAGCATGAATATCACAAAATAACTAATTAATATTTTAAATATTTATAAAAAGATAAAAGAATATAAACCTGTATCGTTTCTTACATATTATTACATCATTTTATATATTAAATACTTTATTTTTTTCTGCTCTTCAATCTGAATTTTCTTGTATGTAACTAAATAAATAAATACATATTTTGGTAAAGATAATATTATAAGATTATATCCTAGAAGTAAAAAAAGTTTGAAGTTTGCTACAAATATATACAACTCTTATAACAACAAAAATATATGGACATACATTGCTAAATTGAAAAAAAAAATCTTAATCTTGAGGACAAAAGTTTTTCACTCTTTTAAATTGAGGATCACATCTTGACTTGTACAACATGTACTTAATAATCCTTACGACATTCTTCTCTGTTAATTGGAAGTATTCTATACTCTTCAAAATTTTGTTCATGAAAGTTTTCCTACATTCTTATCTGATAGAGGTTTTCAATTTTTCATTTTTTCAACTTCTAAAAATCATGATACTTATGTTCCTTGAATGAATTTATTTGGAGAGTCTATAATTTTCATATTTTAATTATCCAAAACCTTGCTCCATAAATATTTATGTCTATGTATTGATGTATCAATATTTGAATACAGTTTCTCGTATGAATAAGAACATGTACTATGCTGAGTCTGAGAGCATCTTTTTGCTGATCAAAAATATAGAAATTGAAAGCCAAATTTTACAAAGATTGAATTTCACAACTTGAGTCTGTATTTTAAACAACTTACTTGTCTTTCAAAAAAGTTGATCTAGTCTATTTTTTGTCCTTACTATACAAATATTTATTTATTATTGATCAATGCCCTCATGAAACTCATCAATAGAAAGCTGATCTACTTTGAACTAAGGGATGAAAGATGTCTAATTGATAGATTGTTTCCAAAGTGAAAGATCAAAGCAAAGAAAAAACTCTACATATGTGTAGTAAAATTCAAAACCTTTATGTTTTAAGAGCTTGAAAGTATTTTGACTTTTCAAGGATGAGGAAATACATGTTGTCATGGACATCTCCACCTTTTCATGATCATAGAGTCATTCGTTCATGAAATTGGATAAACCTCGAGGGCACTTCCCTTGCACATGTGAGCTGGATAAACCTCAAAGAGACCTTCTTTACGGGCTCGCCTCAAGGAGATCTTGCTTAACATAACATTAGATAATCTTAATGCAAGAAACATATTTTTTCCATGATATTTTTGGTTAAGAAGTTTTTTTTACTTTTGTTTTTTGGATATAATAACTTCATTCTTATGTTTGACATTTGATCTTTTCAATGTTATTTTATACATTCATCGCCGTCTGTTTTAATAACCAACATGATCTCAAGTGAATGGAACAAGGGTTAGATTAGATTCTAGTGAAAAAAAAAAGCTTTTGATGTTAAAAAACTAGATTTAAATCGTCATCCGGCTCATCAGAATATTGCACAAAGCTTGATATTGCAGATCCAAAGGGAGCGATTATGAATGTTTTATATGTGTTGTAAGATCCAAGAATATACATAAAGTTGGTTAGTATGATTATTCATACACAGTGATTTTTAATTGTAACAAAGTTAGATTTAATAATGATTATGTTTAACTAGATTTCATTAAGTTGAAAACATGGATACATCAATTCTTGATAAAGTAAAATGGAGGATGAGAACTACTATTTTATGATTTTTTGGAAATCAAAATTCTATGACATGGATATTTTGATTTTACTTGACTACTTTTGGATTACTTTCACTTGATAAATATACTTAAATTCGAAATTTAATATAAAAATCAATTATATGATAATTGAATATTTAAAACATCAAAGTAAATCATGTAAACATTATTGTATTGTGATGTAATTATTATAAGAAATAATTATATGTCTTATCTTCAAATTTATTTTTCATGAGAAAGATATTTTAGATCAAGATAATTGAAGATTCTTCATAAGGTTATTTAGAGCTCATGATTTAATATATTTTATAAGATGAGGATATAAATAAGGCTTCAATAGATATTATCTTGGACTTTATCAAATATAAAGAGTGGTCATGGTACAAAGTGCAAAAGGTACGTTTAACAATGATATTTTGGATCACGATAATTGATTGTTCATCAGAAGTGTTATTTTGAACTCATGATTTGGTAGACTCTATAAGATGCGGTTATTGATAAGGCTACAAGATATATAATCTTGGACATTATCTAATATAAAGAGTGATTAGTGTACAAAAAATAATGGGTATATATGAAAGAGCATTTTGATGATTAGAGAGTTTTATTTGATACAAATAAACCAATATGAGATATGGATAGATGATAACATAACCCTCTAGATGTATCGATGTCTAATCCATTAGTGATCAACATATGAAATATCATATTTGAAAATTTTGAGTATATTTTTTTAAATAAAGAATGTCATAGTCATATGACATTCTTTATTTTAAAGTTCTTTATTTTTTATTTTAGGGTGATAGATTTTATGAGTTGCAGTCAAGGGAAGAAGAAACAAAAATGTAAAGAATTCCAATCTCTACAATGTAGAAGAAGGGGCCGACTCCACCAAGAGCAAGTAAGGTAATTCAATTTCCTCCAACCTAAAAATTATCATTGGTATTAATATGACCTTAGGTACCAAAGTGTAAGAGTTGGAGTGTTTGGAAAAAAATCGACGGCGCATTCCTTGCATGACTATGTGTGTCCAGAGCTGTGTGGAGAAGTTTGAGTAGAGAAAGTGGTGAATCCAATAGGATATTGAGAAGACATCCTAGCACTTGGAATATTATGGACGGAAGCGATGCAATAAGATTATGGTATGGAGAAAGATGGCATTGATTGGTAGGGGTGGGTCTTACACACATGGTTTGATTTTAGTGAAGCTAAGTGGTTGAATCCTCGGAAGCACAAGAGAACCAACAAATTAAAGATTGATTTAATTAAAGATGATTTTAGGAGAAAGTTATGTACACCATGAATCAACTATTCTCATTGCAGCAAACTACTTATGTGAGTATGCATAAGGTGAGAATTGTGCTAGTCTTTGTGGGTGGATCAATCAAATTCAATTGGGAAGAAATCTTTCTCAGGAATGAGCATGCCATGGGTGAGAAATTTTGGTTAGGAGAGAAGAGAGTAGTTTACTTGTCTTCATTTTTGATACACATGTATTGCAGTATAAGTTGGTTGAGTCCAAAGGAGAGGAAGAAGTATCAACTTGAGTTGGTAGCGGCACTTGAACAACCAAATATAGAAGTGGCTAGGTGTGGATCCATGTATAGTTTGGATAATAGTCTAAAGAAGATCCTCCGTCACCTACTATGGAGATTAACAAAGATAGGTTGGTTCACTCCAAAGAAGAGGAAGAAGTATCAACTCGAGTGGGTAGCACATATGAAGATAAGATGTCTTCTAAAGAGCTTAACGAAATGATGCGAGAGATTGAAGAGACTATATTCGGTAGGGAGTATTCAATGTGATATTTGGGGAAGAAAGACTGAATTTCTAGTGTGAAAATTGTCCATAAACCTGTGCCATAGAAATAAAATCTTAAGTAGATAGCCAAACCAAGGAGTTCCTTGCCAAAGGCATCACATCCTAAGCTAAAAGCTTTGAAAGTTGAATGTGACGAACCACTCTCCTCTCTATTATAATTGGCACGGAATTTAGAGAATGTGGTTGTCCTAGTGCTCATGAAGTTGAACTAGATGGCTCCTAAGTACACTTTAGGTTGGGATCCTCAAGAAAATGGCTACATGGAGTTAGTGCAAGTTATGAATCGAATAGTGAAATAAGGATTAGATTCAGGCCATTCAAAAATTGACAGGAAATGTGGAGCAGTTAGAGAAGCAAAAGGTAGAAACAAAGAGGTTTCAAAGATCACGAAGAAGTCCTATTCTAAGATTTGTAGAATCAGGGAACGGAGGTGAGATATGGAGAATTGGATAATGCACGATCAGACATTCTCAAAGTGAAGCAAAGTTTTAGTGAAACCCATAATCATGATTTGCATGCATGAAGCATTTGAGTCGTGTTGGAGAGAATGGGTACTTACCACAAGAGAGATTAGGTCTCTCTTGTAGCCGGTTTTTCACTGAGTTTGTTGTTCCAGATTTCAGTTAAAATTTTATGCTTGTAGCCGTGTGCAAAATTTTCTGCCTCTTGAATTATTGAGAGTGTTGTAAAGAGCATGTTACTACAGCAACCAGTTGGAGACTGGAACCTTCTGGAATGTCTAAATTCGGATGTTCTATGAATTACATGATTACATTCTATAGATAGGACAAAGAAATGAAGCTTACAGTTCAGCTTCGTGCTGTGCGGCTTGATCATGAAAATTAGTAAGAAGTTTTCTCATGGAGAAGGCTAGTTAGGATTTGCAGTGTTAGAACTAGACTATATAGCTCCACATGCAGCTTGTGACCTTATCACTTTAGTTGGGTTTTATGAGACTAAGTAAAGTCATCGGAGTTTTCCCAATCAACATTCTGTGTCTCTCATTTGACACTGTTTTTTGGCTTCTATACAATTCGTACATGTTTTATGTGGATCTAGACAATTACTCAGACTTTTGGTGTCACTGATGAGAATTCTGCAGGTGTTAGTGGTAGTAATCAGTCAGTGTAAACTCCTATTTTACATGTTATGGGCCCACCGAGCCCGTTGACGATGGATTTAGGCATTGTCAAGAAGTTTGATCGGAAGAATTACCAACATTGGAGGCTTTTGAACAAGGTTTACTTGGTCCAACAAGCCCTATGGTCAACAATCGTGTCTCCACCTTCGGTAGATACTGCAAGAAGAAGGGAAACTTACTTCCTGATTGCTTGAAACTTGCTGCGAAGAATTCCAAGTGTGCAAGCAACAATGGTTCGTTGGCTCAAGGTGGTGATTTCAAGAAGCATTCTGCATCAACACTTCGCAACCAAGAGCTTCTTATAGCCACTGTGGATGATAAAAAATCTGTGGATTCTTCTTGGTACGTTGATTCTCACACGACAGGGCAAAAGCATTTGCTATTAAAGTTTACTTTGATTGTTGATGCTCCAAGGTTTGTTTGTCTTGGGAATAATGCGACATTGAAGGCAATGGGAATTGGTTAAAGTATCACTTCAATTACATATATTATCTGATTTTCCATTAGTTGGGACACTTACAGAAACCTTGTTTGTGCCAAAGCTTGCAAGGAATCTAATCTCTAGATGTCAGTTACTGAAGCAAGATTGCACCGTTACGTTTTTGCAAAACCATTGTGAAATTTGTAAACGTGACACTTTGATTGCTATTGCTCATAGATCAGGAGATCTATTTAAACTAGAATGTGAATTTTCAGAGATGAAACTTGAATCTGCTAATCTAGTTTCAGAGTCTGATGCCAACTTGCCCGAATCGTTGAATTGTGGCATCAACGATTCGGCCATCTGGGGGCGCAGGGAATCTGAATTTGTTGCAGTCAGGAGGAATGATGAAAGGTTTCACATTTGATCCAAAAGCCAACATTCGTAGTTTATGTGAAACCAACATCATGTCGAAGTAGACACAGTGCAATCTTGCTTCAATAACTGACTTACAGTAGACACAAGATCCTTATGCTGGTTCTGTACCTTCTTACAAATCCATAGATTTCACAAGTAAAGTCTTCGTGTACTTCTTGAAGGGCAAGTCTGATACATTCACAATCTTTTGTGAGATTAAAGCTTTCGTGGAGAACGAATGTGATGTAAAGCTGAAGTGTCTTTGATCTGATGGTGGTGGCGAATATAACTCAAAAGAGTTCAAGGCTTTCATGAAAGCTCATGGTGTTTGCCAACAACTCACTGCTCGTGATTCACTTGGGTAGAATGGGGTGGCAGAGAATCGAACTCAATCGAACTCTACTTGAGAAGACAAGAACCATGCTACATGATGCAAATCTCGACAAAACACAATGAGTGATTAAAAGTAGAAAAAAATTTCATACAATTTAACACAAAGATAATTTTTTTTTAAATGTCTCTTACATATCACTGTCTTTGGTTCGCAATTGTCGCAATTTTATAAAACTATCTAAAATTAGTTTTTTTTAAAAATGATGTCAAATGTGAGATTACTCTTAAATGTTGAAAAAATTTAAAATTTTGTTTAAAAAAAATCTAAAGATGGAAATCTTTGTTCTTGATGTAGAAGCAATTGATCTTCAATAGTCAACAATCCCTAAAGTAAATTTTGTGATACATGTATCACTTCTCAAATCAAATGAAACATTTGAAATTTTTTTAAAGAAAACCTGATACATGTTTCACTGTTCAATGTCAATGAAAGCTCCCATTTTTTTACACCAACCGTCTATGGTTAGATGTTGTCAGAATCAACAAATTATATTTATTCAAACAAAAAATGAAATTCCAAAGATTGAATACAATACATTGATGATCTCTAGACCTAAACCAAAGAGTACAATCTAGACTTAAAGGTGTTGGGCGTAACTTCAACCCTAAGTGCAAACCCTAATCTCTACTTCCCTCCTCAATGTAACGTGATATACAACTTAAACTATGGGAATAGAGGCTTAACTAGAAGCTAAAATGAATCTTGCTAAATGGGCTTCACTTATGGGGTTAAGTCACCTCTCCTCGGGGGTCTATTCAACACTCCTCCTCCATGAACAGAACTACACTGGTATAAACTTTGGAACTAGTCCCATCATATCTATGGAAGGAATGAACTTAGCTTTCGGGAGTACTATTGTGAACATTCTTCAGCCATTTGTTCACTTGGACAATACTTGAGTTGCAATTGTACTCTCTCCACATTTTGTCTAATGAAGTGATGATGAATATCAAAATGTTTGGTATGTTCATGGTGCGTTAGATTCTTAGCAATCTCTATGCAAGATCATAATATAAGATGGTTGGTCTATCTGATAATCACCTAGAGCCTTAAAAAACCAAAGATCTTCCCTTGCAGCACTAACAACAACTACATACTCTGTTTCACATGATGAGATGATGATTGTAATTTGTTTCTTTCTAGACCAAGATACTACATCACCTCCCAACATGAAAGCAAAATCATTATCTGAACATCGTGTAGTTGTGCAACCTCCTCAATCTGCATCATTAAAACCTACCAATTGTAGTATAGCATACTTACCACCGTACTTGAGCACCATATCTTTCATAAAAAGTTGATCCCTAGAAAGTAACTCAACTCACCCAAGTCCTTCATCTAATAACACTATTGCAGCTCCTCCTTACAAGTTACTACAAACTTGAAGTCATGACCACCAATTAGCAAATCATGCACATAAACGATTAGTGTTAACATAAAATCCTCATAATTTATCAAGTATAAACATGGATGTGAATCTAAATGCTTCTAACCAAGATCATGCATAGAACTATCCAAGTTCTCATTGCTTCCACAACTTGTTTGCTTCAAACCATACAAAATCTTCAACAATCTTAAGACCTTGCCATGGTGTTTTTCTGAAACTTGTATACCCTTTGGAATGGTCATGTAGATGTTCTCCTCCTTCATCTCACCATATAGGTAGGCTCACATAACATCTAATTGAATGCACAGTCCAATCTAGCGTAGCGAGTATAGCAATAAATATGCAAATTATGGCCAAACGTGTGCAACAGATGCAAAGGTTTCATGATAGTCTACTCCCTAAACTTGCTTTGAAACATTTCATTATCCCATCATTGGTTAATTTTCTTCACAAAATCCACTTTAAATCAATAGCTCTCTTGTCTCTTCCCAGTTTAGCAATCTCCCATATGGCATGCTCCTTCATAAAATATAATTTTTCTTCCATTTTTGTCTTCCACTTCTTACTCTAAGGTGAACTTAACACCTACTCCAAAGTCTTAGAGCTTTTAATAATACCAAAAACATCAAAGATCTCAATAGCTAAATCCAAGACATCAATGTCTTTCACAAACTCATCATCTTCTCTCCAAAGTGTGAGTCTTCTCCTTGAACCTTGAACAATGTTTGGGATAATGCCTTGGTTCTTGTCTTACTTTACTTGGTTCCTCTATAATTGTAGATTTTAGAACTAGTTCTACATCATGATCAAAACTTGTCAGAGATCCTTCAAAATGTAGGTCCAAAATTTGTTCTTAAGTAGTCCAAATTTTGACATGATAATCCCACTATCATCTACTTAAAGTTCTCTTTCTCACATAGAAATGAATCAGGATAATTTGTTATTACCTCTATATCAATAAATACTACATCCCGACTTATGATGAATTTTATGAAAGTAGGTAGAAGATGTGATACCTTTCATTGTCTCAAAGTAGCCCATAAACACTCCAATCTTGGCCTTGTCATCAAGCTTCCTTCATTTCTCCTTAAGAACATGATATCATGTTGTACATCAAAAGGATGAATATAAATAACTAAAAAATTTTCTCCAAAAAATGCTTCATAAGGAGTTTTACCTCCAAGATTTGCATGTGGAAGCTTATTTCTAGTCCAAATAATAAACTTGGTTTCATTAGCCCAATAGTGACTATCAAGACCTGCATTCTTAAGGAGTGTGCATACTCCTTCAAACACATGTGTATATGTCAGAGTAATTGCATGCTTGATTCCTTCACCCTTGAAATGTGGACCAAACATCTGGTTCAACAAATCTGTCCCTTGATCAGTCAAGAAGTTGTTCATCTTCCTATCAGTTTTCCATTACACTTCCTACTCCAAGATCTTATAAGCAGTGGTAGCTTGATTTTTGGATTTGAGGAAAGCTACTCTACTGTTGAGTGAGAATTCATCAATCCAAATAGTCATGTATTTTGCACCACCAAACCTAATTGTATCTGAGTAACCAAGATATGAGATCATAACATCAAAAATGCCACTTGCATATTTGTGTGTATCACGAAATGACTATCGGTGAGCCTTGCCTACAATTCAAGCTTCATAAGCTTCACATGCTAACATGTTTTCTTTGTCATTAGTGATCCTCAACGTTGATTGGCACATATCTCTTGCACATGCTTCAACACACATCATTTATGAGTCACTTTCTCTAAAACAAAAAAAGTTGCAACTAAAGTAATATCTTTTATCTTGCAAGGCATATGGTAAGCTTTATCATTCAACTTTTCTCATACAAGAAGACTTTCTGATGGTAGAATCCAATCAATACTATTCTCATCTAAGATGAATCTACAACCTTTCTTGCACAAAGTACTAGCAGAAAGTAATGTATCCTTAGCTCCGTAAACCCAATACACATCTTGGTGGATCATTGCATTTTGTTTTCCATGGAACCAAGAACCATAAAATGCATCTCATCTCAACCACTCAATTTGCCTAAGGCTCCATCATATCCTTTGCAGTTCGATAGACTTACTCTTATCAAGAATGATATTCTTGTTTTTATCTCCTTGGATATGAACATCTACTGCATAGTCAATACAAATGTAATAAACCTCTCACTTAGAAATGGCTTCTTTCACTTCATCATCTACATCTTTGGCAAAAAGGACCACAATAACACATGCATTTGTTGTAGCTCCATCAATTTTTCTTTTGACATTTAGGGTCACCTTTTCAATGTCCCTTCAGTCCATAAGCCATATATTTACTCTTGGATTTGTCTATCTTAGGCTTCTACTTATCTAAAACAAATTGCTTTCCAAGAGACTATTTCATGGACTATTTCATAAAAGATCTCATTATCAAAGTTGAGTTAGGAGCAACAACTTTCTCCTTGCACCTAATTTTTTCCTCGAGGAGTATGGATATGACGACACCCTCTATGATCTCCTCATTCCTCCAGATCCTATTGAACAATTAGATCCCAAAATTTTGCTAATGAATTCAAAACCAAAAATGACATATTCCTCTAGCTCATCTCATCTCAAGTTTCAATATATTGATCATGAACATCAAACATCTCCCTAAGAAAGCTTTTCATGGATTCAACCTCACTATAACAAAGATTATAGAGTTTCTTTTGCAAGAATAACTTTGTAATAACTCATTAGGGCCTACCAACCTCAAGGAGATTCAGCCACATGTGCTCATTTATTTCACATTTCTATGTGTGAATGTGATGAGAAGTCTTTATGTTTAGAACAAAGTGAGTTTTTGCCGCCATCTCTTCTAAATCCCATTTTGTCCTACCATCGAGACTATCAAGATCAGGTCTGACTAATGTGCCATCTACTTGACTAATCTCAAGTGTAAGCATTGAAACGATAACTACATAAAGTGGATGTGGAGAGACATGCTCAATTGGAAGCTCATGCAAGTAAGTGTACCTTTTGACTCAATATGACAAAGCATACAAACGTTATGTTTACAAAAAATGTTCCAATGTATATTCATTGCACTCACTTTCGAGCATGATTAGTTTATCACTTTTGGTATAAATTTAAGTTAGAACGGAATCACTTCAATCACACTATGGACAAAAAAGTCATTCCTTATTGTTATTTGGGCCCATGTTAGCAATTTGATTTCATCCTTGTACGATTTGATGGGATCTTCCCATACTTAATGTTATTATACTATGTGTGGTTGCTACTTTGTCATTGTTTATTAACTTTGCATCAATGATATCAATTTAGTCAACTCCTTCATTTTGACAAGTTTTAGAATCTTTTTTTCATCATTCACATCTGTAATAGCATGGTAAGAGCTAAAAGGTGGACTAATAAATGGATATAATCGAGGATCTTTTTGATCTATTATGATAATTTAAAAGTGAAGAATAAAATTTAGACTCTAGAGTGTATTTGGAATTATTCTTAAAAACATGAGTGTTTCAAATAATCCAATGAAACATCCATAGAATTTACATCTCAAACTTGTGTTTAAACTTAAATCTCAATTAAATTGGATGAGTTTTAAATCTTTTATGATTACTTGAACTTTGTGTATACAATCAATTTTCATATATTCACAAGGTTAGAATAGTGGCTATAACTTTTGTTATTTGAAGTTTTAATGAATTTGCCTTACAAGTTGTAGATTGAATACTAAGAGATTTTTTCGTGAAATTTAAAATCATTATAAATAAATAATTGAATTTTTGATCATTTTTGTACATGGTGATCTGCATATGACTTGTGATATAATGGATGTTTCAATCATTGTTCCAAAAGATTTAAAAGTGAACAACATTTTAAACTTTATAGAGATCATAAAAAGGTTCAAATGCAATTATTTATGAAGTTTGAGCAAAAATTAACTATATAGTTGTGAAATCCAATGAGTTTTTCATGACTATTTCAATGAATTGTATTTAAATTACATATAAATAGATGAAACGAAAAGGGAAAGTGTAACTCATAGGAAGAAACAAAAAGAATTTTTTTTAAATCAAACGTTCAAACGTTCACAAAATAAAGCAAAATTCATGCGACAATTATCTCATTGAGAGTTATAATCTCTATCTTGATAAGAAAAAGTTACATGGTAGTTACTTTTGATACAAGAATACAAATCTAAGTATTAAATATAAATAAGTTGAGAAACACCCCTCAAGATTTGTTTTGAAATATCTTGAACATCAATCAAAATTCTGAAATGTTATTTTTGCTCCTGATGAGCGTTCTTAGATGGGAAGTCAAGAGATTTTAATGTGAACAAGATTGAATTGGAGAAGATAAATCTCATTCATAGTTTGTGATAGATAGTGTAGATGGATCATCTTTATTCTAATTCCCTCCTATATCTATGATGAACTTCCAAAATTTGAGAGAGAGTCAACTATAAAGTCATAATGCAAGCGGAGCTTGTTTTAACAAAGAATCGGAATTCAAGAGAAAGGAGAAAGCAAAATTGCAATATGTAGTAAGATGCAATTAGAGACTCTAGCTAAATAACTCACAATTATTGAAGTTCTTCAAGTTTGAAAAATGCAGCAAGTTAGACAAGAGTCCCTCCAAATGTAACAAGATTATGAGAAAAAAGGAATTGAGTGTTTAATATCTTTTCAGTCTTTTGATAAAAGGAGGTTTTTCACCTTAGACCCACGATCAAGAGGATGCTTCTTTAATCACACTAAAAAAGTTGACAACAAAATTGACAATTTATGCTAAAAAAAAGATGGGAGATCATTGTAATATGATGATGTGAAGGTACATGATACACATCTATAATGCCAAAAAGTGAAGGTCCAAAAAATTAGAGCCCTTTTTAGATTTGTGACATTAGTGAGGCGTTTTTCAACAACATGATGGATGATATGTGTGTCAACAAGTATCACATCTACAACAACTTTCTGATCGTGGTTGACGCTATAGATTAAATGTTCCTCATTCACTTGCAATAGAATATACATTACATTGGGAAAAATAGTATTATAGCCAAGTTGAGGCTTTGTGAGAATTCTTTGAACTCATTTAATAACCTTGCACTATGTCAATGCATTGTGTTTGCCAGATTGACAAAGTTAAGGTATATATTTTCACACATGACAAAAATGTTGATCAAGAATGAAGTAATTTTATTATTATTAGTAGTTTGTAAAGAATAGGTAGAAGTCAACTCTAGAGTTGAAGCAATGTTTATTGAAAAAGGAGACTATTAATTTCTCTTGAAAAACAAGACAATCAATTTCTCTTCCAAACAAAACATGACCAAAATTTCCTCCACCAATAATAGAGTAGATGAATTTGGGAGGTACGAAATTCCATATCTGACAAGTGACAAAGTCACAAGTTGAAGGTTAGAACAACTCCAAGAGTAAATATACAAAGAAAGAGGAGTTGACCTTGAAGTACAAGGAGGAGGGTGAAGGTGACATGGTGGAAGACATTATAGGTGTCAACAAGCAAGAAAGTTTGCTCTTCTCAAGAGAAATATGGAGAACTTTCATGGATGAATTAGCAAAATGGGGTGAGAATGTCAATACAGTAGATCTCATACATGCTGACTTTGTTACTATGATAAAGTTTAAGGAGTAGGAGGAGGCAAAGAAAAAACTTCTGCTATACACAACGGAGGAACGACTTTTGAAGTTTATACCAATGTTTACCATTGGGAAGATAAATACCACTTTTTATATTTTCTTCAGTTTTAATAATGTGATTATTTATGTGTTGAAATTTGTTTCAGTTTTCTTGCTTTTGCAAAAAAAATCAACATTAAAGACAAAACACAGTTTTATGTGCTTGATGTCTACTACAAATAGCAAGAACAACATTGTGAAGGGGAGGAAATTAAAAAGCCCCCAAGGATTCTTGGACATATGATCTCCACCATTTGCCAATTTCATTTATAGGGCTCATTGATTTTTTGAAGGTGATGAGAATGGACATGTTGAAGATTTATATAGAATCTTTGAGAAGGAGTTCGACCCAGACAAGTAGCAAGTTTACCAAAAGGACGTGTGATCATTTGTGAAACCGGAACATTTCATCCTCGCCATTGTCGATATTGCTCACAGCTTTGGGATCAAAGAATGTATGCATGAAGATTCCAAGAAAATGGTTTTCTCATTTGCCGTTGTCACAATGTCAAATTAAAAGATAAGAAGTTTTCTTTAGATTTGATTCAAAGTCAAAATATTAATGAGAAACCCACCAAAAAAAAAACACAAGGAGCAAAGAGCCCAAGTTGATGCAAATGAGGATCATTTAAATGCAAATCATGGAAATCAAAATCTGCTATCTTGCAAAGATGTAAATTAATTCCGCCCTTTCTAACTCCATATCATTCATATATATTATGTTGTGTTTATATCTGAACCCTAAAAGAGAGTTATCCGTCATGAACTAGGTTGCATATCTTTGTATCTTTGCAACATGTGAGAGTTTAATATTTTTTCAATTATGGAAATTGTTAATTGGATGTGCGGTGGAACGATCTAAAGTTGTCACTTCTTGAAATAGTTCATGGGTCTTTGTTTTTTTGTGTTACATAAACATCTACGTGTAATAGTGGTAATTAAACTAATAAAAAATCTCTAGTATGTTATAGATATGAGAAAAACATGTTCATGTATCGAATTTTATAAGTTACTCCAGATGACTCACATGCAACTTAAGCTACGCATGGTACATGATAAAACCAAATTCATTCACACATACTTTTTAATTTTTCTCTTCTCAACTGGTTTTTACTTCTGTACGGTTATCAATAACTTATAGTATCTACCAAGTGAGTACTCATTTTTCTTCTTTATTACCTTCTTCTTTTGTTATATTCTGACACTTCTTTTCCTATACGGTGACACTTGAGGCTTTGTTTTCAACCCTCCTTCAGATCGGTCTAGCTAATTTTCAACCCTCCCGCGAGTCTTCTTGTATACCTCAACATTGTGATCAGATGCTGATTCTGTAGCAACCTTTGATCAATTACTGGTTAGTGTTAAGATCAAATATCACCTGCAGGATGATCTCAAACCTTATTGTTACGATTAGTTCACTATCAACGATTATGCTTTCCAGGAAGAGACCAGAGGTTGGTCATGTAATGAGCATGGAAGGTGATAATACTGTTTCAGTATTAGATGAATGTGGATGAGTGTTCCACTCACGATGTATAAGACGCCCTGCCCACGAAACGTCCAAAACTATTAGTCAAAACTTATTATGACGATTCACAAGTTTGGCCCGTTTTACTGTCCCTCGATTTTTCGGCCTCATCACATTCTCAATTTGAAACAGTGTACTCAATTCTCAATGCATCGGCCCCTCTTGTATTGCAACCAAATTCTCAAGGTGAGATAAAGCTGAGGTGTCCCAGCTTGAGAAGACGATATAGTCGCTCTTGGAAACAGGACCGAAGGACCAGATAGATCATGCGGTGAAACAGCGAGAAAGTGCTCAGTGCAGAAGTCCTGAATTAACAGTTTTGTGGCCTTTGGTGAATGGTGAGGAATCGGTCAACATGTCTTTCGATGAATCCCAAGCCTGCCTTTGGTACACAGATGGAAGATGAAACGCATGATACGTCGCGTTACAGCCATTTCCGATATCATGAAAGAGACTCGGTGTCCAGATTCATGATAAAGAAGAATGTAGGAGACAACAAATAGCGTGATGTACAGAAGAAATAACGAGGGCACGACTGCACAAATTGCAATGTATACAGAAGGTGAGATTCAAATGTACATTAGATTTCTATAATACCCACTGTCACTCGAATAAGCTGGTTCCACATATTTTGGAAGATCGGTGACGAACAGCTGTGTACATACAACTAAAATTAAGAATGTGGGTGATTACTGGACAGCCATGAGATTGCTTTCTCATAAATCAGCCGCCAAATTTTTCCAAATCCCAAGTGAGGGTCCTCGAGCAACTGCACCGCAACCAAACCTCAGCAAATTAGTGACAACAAGGTAAATTGTGCCGATAACGTTTGCAAAACACTCCAAAAAGCTACAATAAACTGAAAGTAAACATTAACGAATGCAACTCGTAAGAACGAACCTGCGATCCGAGTCTCGATATACTCCAACTAAGGCATCGGCTTTGTCATAGAACGTATCCTTCAGGGATATCACAACGCTCTGAAATCCCATGCCTTTCCCCGAACTGTCACTTCCTTTTACGTCGTCTCTAGATTTAGACCGAATGTAGGCGGCAACTTTTGCTACATTCAGATTGTCCAGAGCTGCATCGACTTCGTCCAGCACGAAGAAGGGCGATGGACGGTAGCTGCACGAAAGCCGATGAAAGAGTTCAGGTGCAGTGTCAGGTTGTTCATGGAACTTCGATGGATATTCTTCTGATTTCACAGCTGGCCGCTTGACAGCATATGGAATTGTGGTTAAAAGTACATATGAAAAAGCCAGGATACATATTTGCGAGATCATATCTAATATCATGTAGTTGATTTCAAGAATGAAGCATCGTTTTTGCACCTGTGAATGGCGAAGAGGAGCGCTAGAGCCGCCACTGTTTTTTCACCTCCAGAAAGTTGCTCCATGTCACGAAACCTTTTTGTGGGTGGCATGGCGGTATACTTGATGCCATGCAAGAAGGGTTCATCTTCATTCTCTAAACTCAAATATGCTGTTCCTCCAAGCGGATGGGTGTTGCTCTGTGTCAGTTGTTTGTAAATCTTGTTTATATTTGTTGATATGTAGTTAAAAGCATCCATAAATTTCTCATGCCTGCAGTCCCAAAGTCACAACAGTAAGTTTTCTGCTCCTCCAGCTAAAACTTTGTTCCATACAACCAATTAGATTCGTCCTGACACCAATACGAGCATTCTAAATCAATATCGAAACAAGACATCTATATTTCCATCGATCAAAACTGAGATACGTACGATGCTCAGCCCTGTTAAGGATTATAAGTTCAACTCGAACTACTGTAAATGCTCCTGCTAGTGAAAGGCAATTAACGATCCGACCTATGAACTTCGTTGGCTGACTGAAGGTCTATCTATGTCCAGAGAGCTTGATCTCTACCACGTTACATTCTTTAAAGAAACAGAAATTAGTCTAGAACTAGAAAATAGAGTGAACCCGAGTACTTCCAATCAAATCAATTCTACTTCTATGACTCTCCCTTTGCTATTCAGTATTGAGAAGGATCACGGAATCACCTTTTATGCTTCACCGCGTTATACTTGTCCGTAATTTCTTTTGCCTCACGCCTTGCCGCTTCAAACTCCTCAATTGATTCTCTCTCTCTTTCCCGTAGACTTTCATACTGATCCAAAGCCTTGAGGTTTGGGGCTGTCCTCTCGATTTCAGCTGAAATGGACTCTAGCTTGCTCTTGAACTCTTGCTCCAATTTCTCTTTTTCAGCCGGTCTCAATTCCTAAAACAGACCGATATTCAGTTCCCTCTTTAGTGCTTCGAATTGGTGTTCTGTTTCTAGTTCTGAGAACGCACAACGTAAGTGGACAAGCTCGACTTTGAAGAAAAATAGTGATTGAAGAGGATACTACGATCAAATTTTCTCCGAGCCACTAGTCTGACAAATTTCCAGTTATAAACTTCTGGTATTCGGAGTTTATCAGAGTGCTCGGAAGAAAAGGATACATGTGGAAACCCTTGAGTGGTGTTGCATGTTAAACATGGACATACCTGTTGATGTGAGCGACTCAGCTGCGAGTAGTCGAAGGAGAGAATGGGCTGAGCAGAGTCGATATCCATGGGATCTAAATCTTGGGCGATTGGAAGTCTAATTTGATCAAGCTCACAATTCTCCAGTATTTCTTGCTTCCTGGAATTAAACTGCTCTATTTGAGTTTCCTGAATGCCAACAACGTCCGGGATCGCCCACGGACATATCAGAATCAGGATAACCGCATTACAATGAGGCAGAGGTTGAGAATGCTGTTGTCAACGATAGAAAAGACAACCCGTGAACCTCTCTGATGGGAAGATGGCTGATTACAATATTGCAATATACGCGTGATGAAACCATTCCCAGTAATGAAGAGGGAAATACCGTCAAAACTACGAGGAAATGATATGGAAAAGTACATTGACTTCATGTCCACAGCGGACCGCTTTGAGGGATTGAGCAGTTTGAAACGTACCCTTATGAGAAAGTAGTAATTGTTCCGAAAACCTATATCTTAGGGTTCTATACACAGGAGTTTATTTACCTTTGCCGTCATTTGGCGTTTCACTTTCCCCAAATTGGTTGTGTCGTTGCTACCTTGTTTTTTGAGCTCCTGTATTTGCTCTTCTATTTCATCTGCTTTAACCTTGTACTCTGCAACATTTAAGACAGCTACGTAAGCATAGGAAATAAATTCAAGTGCTTACGAAATAAATGCAAGTGATTGACGTAACGCACTGTAGGAGATCGAAAGATGAAAACATGGAGTGCAAATGAGGATAGCATACGACGTTATTAAAAAAAAAATTCTCAGGGCCAAGGGTATGGGTGCATTAGAATACTACAAGACGCTCACGCAAGCCATGCCACCTTGTAGTTCTATTTATTTTGACCTATAGCTTGACATAACGGAAAAAGCATCCCATAACTGACAAAGCACCTTGTTGCTCTTTTTTGAGCTCTTCGAGTTGTGCAGCAGTCTCATCAGTTGCTGCTTTGAGTTCTGATTCCGCAGTTTCGACTCTCACGAGTTCGTTGCGTAGTACCACCAGCGTGTCTGACAACTTTCTCAACGGTGCCTCCGTATCACGTCTGTGCTCGTATTGCAATCTGCAGAAACATAGCTTGCTTTAATTCCATTATCAAAACTACATCATTTCACCTGTGGATTGCACTTGCGCTAGACATAGTCAAGGCATACATTTTGAGGAAACAGCTTAAATAGCAGCGACTAATAGGGTCATAAGAACAGAAGGGAGGCACAGGAAGAGGATCGATGCGTAACTGATTGCGTATCTTGGCTATTTGACTGTTGAGGCTCATGCGTCGTTCAGCTAGCTCCTGTGCAGCTCGCAGCTGATTCTCTTCGTACTCGCGTATATTTGCAACTCCGACAGATTCACTGAAGTCTTTGTATATACGGTCGACAATCTCGTTCATCCGAGTCTCTAACTTCGCTATCGTCTTCCTTCTATCAGCGATGACCATCCGCAGCTGCAGAGGTTGGGATACACCAAAGTCTTACATTATAGTGTAAACGATTCTAAAATGTGTACTACACAGACCACTAAAAAATTTAGATAGCGGCGTCAGAGATCCCTGTTCACTCAGCTAATCGTCACTATAAAGTCGAGTTATTCAGTCATAAAGCTCGATGATCATCATTCTCTTTTTATTTCTTTCAATCGAACGCCCTCCAATGACTTGCAGCTAGTGCGTATAGAACTGTGCTTCTGCATATCAATGTGTTCTAGCAAACTTGGCTCACGAATCCCTTCCAATTCTATCACTCTTACGTTCTGTTAACTTCATCTGTCATACGTGCAGCGAAGTGAAGCATCAAGAGACTAGTTTTTACATGATAACTTAGTCTTAATGTCAGACATGGAAAATTATGGGAACATGTTATGCTACATGACATACGTCAGGGATCTGATGATTGACCGAGTGAATGTAGACCGAAAGCAAGCACTGCTCCACGAACGCTACTGATGCGTTACAGTCGTTTGAAACCCAAGACTCCCGGTCGTTTGAGAATCTAGGTGCTCTTTTACTTACAGACACGTACTTGTAGGAGATGAAGGCCAGGAGTTGGGTGCGTGTGGTTTCTGGCAAATCAAGAAGAGAGATCATTGAGTGCACCCAGGCAGAAACCAGGGACTCGGCAGTTCCTACCTGAAGACAATAAATACCTTGGAAAGGGACGCTCTCTATGTGGGGAAGTTCTTGGTCCCAGTCGGTCGACGTCTCGTGCATGTGATTCTGCTGTTTTGTGAGAGGGTTCTTGGCGTATGAGAGACTTCTGCTGCTACCTTTTTTCAGGGCAGTTTCAGAGCAGGTCCGACTACAAGACACCACGTACTGTTGATCTTTCTTTGAACCCCATACTTGGATACTTTGCCCCTGAAAACTGGACGTGACGACATCAACCATGGCTTCACAGGTTAACGTTGGTAAACTGTCAGGCTCCTACAATTATAGCTTGTGGAGGGCCAAAACGATGAATCGTTTACTGAAAGAAGATCTGTGGTACGTCGTCTGTGGAGACGATGAACGACCCACAGAAGATGCAGCAGCACAGAAAGAACACGACGAGAAGCAAACCAGGGCCTTGTCTCTCATCGCGGCATCTGTCAATGACAAATTGGTTTGCGAAATTTCCCAATGTAGGAGTGGTACTGAGGCTTGGACTAAGCTGGAAGACAAATTTCATACTTCATCTGAATTGACGAAGATCAAACTGAAGGAAGAACTCTATAAAGTCAAGTTGCGGGAGGGTGGTGATTTAGGTGACCATCTGAACAAAATTGAAGACCTATTTTTGAAGCTGGCTCGAATGAATGTTGATCACAGTGAAAGAGAAGTTGTGTTGACAACTATGAATAGTCTCAACAACAGTTATCGACCTTTAATTTCCAGTGTACTTGCTAAAGACAAGGACAATCTTCCAGAATTCAAAGAACTTTGTGATATGTTGCTTTCTGAAGAGGAGTATAAGAAGAATTCAGGTCATGGAGGAACTTCTTCTGCCTATCCAGTCAAGACGCAGTCAAACGTCAAAGCAGGCAAGAATCCTGCTTTGCCGGAGGCGGACTTCTGTTTATACTGCAATAAGCGTGGCCACAAGATTGAACTCTGCAGGAAGAGGATTGGAGCCTGCTTCCATTGTGGAAAGAGAGGCCACAAGATTGAACACTGCTCTGCCAGAAAATAAGAAGGAAAAGAAGCATATAACTTGAAGGCAAGGTCAGGAAATTGTGTTATGCCCCCGACTCTAATACAAGCAGAGTGGCAACTGGTACGTGATTCAGGTGCTTTGAAGCATATGACTTTGCAAAGTCACGAAGTAATTAAGTCCATGGATCCAGATAACAAGGTAACTCGATCTTGGGAAACGACTTTACTGAGAAACAAGAGTATCACTTGTGTGGACACGAACGATGGTAGCATCAAGCAGTCCCCTCCCTTTATAATACTCAATGACCTGTTCTATTTGTATGCGCATGCAGTAGAAGGATTGAGTGAGCAGTTTCAGAAGAGCAGACATGTCCTGATTCTTGGCATGTCAATCCCACTTGGAAATAATTATCTGTAAGAAGGTTGGTTCTGCCATCTTCGACAATATCTCCAATAAAGCACTTCCATAATCCAGATGACTTCAAATCGTAAGAAAGACAACCTAGGTGTATTCGACTACGTCGAGACAGCATGTATTGATCAGAGCAAGGTTGAGAATTAAAATTGTCAAACGTAACAACTTGTGAAGCATACCTGCTCAATATCGGGAGTAAGTTGGTTTATCTGTCTTTCCATTGTAACGCGCTCCTCTGCTAGCATTTTAAGTTTCCGGTCAAGCCCTTTCTGCGAGCAGTAACGAAATAAAAACTTGTCAACGTATGCGATATATAGGTTGTTTCCACTTGTAAATAATATGCCAAACACGTCTAACACAAGAGATTTTCTGTAGTTGTGAGGAACCTGAAAAAGCGAAGGTCAACTGCCTATTAAGACTGATGTTTGAGAGCTCCACGGGCGAGCTTATCGTCGCACTCAGCGACAGATGACGATTCACATGATTGTGAAAGGAAATATGTAAGAAAAAGGAGGCATAACTCCAGACCAGTATTGAGCTCTCTTTACCTTCTCAATATCACTGTAGTGCATTTTCCTCTCACAACCGGAAATCCGCCCTGCAATATCTGCCTCTTTGCTTTGCATTTCTCTGATAGAACCCAGCTCTGCCATCTCTGCCTCGTACGTTTCTTTCTTCTTCTTGAGACCTGAACACAGTAAATTTCAGTTCATGAGATCAAACAACCCGAATAAACTTCAAACTTTGATCATAGAGAAGCTTGGGAGATTTTTCAGATAAACAATCTGTATCCACGTCCAATTTTGATCACAGAAAATTGTGAGTGCGTTTCCTACATTCCCAGCTATTTCAAAAAAATAGTGGAGCAAAAATTACAACAAAGTAAAGTCCAAGAACTGCCAGGGAATTACGCACACACTGAAATCTGCAGCTAATGTATGACAACCTTTATTTGAGTATAGAGTAAGAAGGTAGCTCACTTTCGACAGCTCGAGCATCCCACTTCTGTGATCGAGCTTCCATTCCTCCACTTACACCACCAGTCATTGTACCCGATTTAGCCAGAAGAATACCATCGAGAGTGACCACTGTACAATATATACATATTAAGCTGGGTCAGTCAAACCTAGGTAAGGCCTTACTTTAGCATGATTTGCCCAAAGATTTAGAGAAATGTGGATACAACACAGGGGTAAGTGGTAGCAATGCAATGAAAGATAGGCACTCTACGATGGGCGAGTAATGTCTAAAGGTCACTACGTAGCTTAAAACAAGTAAAACACTTACTTTTATGTCTCTCGTGACCCCAACTTAATGCTTTCGCCTCGTCGAGCCCATCACACACCAATGTGTTACCGACGGCATAAACCAGTGCCTTTTCCAAGGCTGGGTCAATAGTAAGATAGTCAAGGAAGATACGATACAAAGATACCCGGATACACAAGAAGCTATAGTCGAGGATACCTAAACAAGAAAAGCTTCAGAACAGTGCCAGGAACAAAATATCCCTAACAACTGTCAGCTTAATGAATGGATATGTGATGACGTCAAAGACCAACTTTGCCGTTCCCCCAAGCGTCCGTAGCTTCTCTTGAACGGGCTTCACTCGAACAGACTGCAACGGTATGAAGGTTTGTGGTGGCAATCGCTGCTCCTTCAGATACTGTCAAGGCACGGTGAAATCGAAAGTGAGCCTTGAATGTCGAATGCCTTGAGACCTATCTCCATACGGATCAATTTCATGGAACATAATGAGCATTACCCGACACTAAATCGGATAATGCTAATTATGCCATCACATGCCTAAGAGAAGGCGTGTTTACAACGATAAACATTAAACATGACGTATTTAGACGCAGGCAGCCTAAGGCATTATCTCCCTGCTATATTGCTATCGTCTGGGAAAGACTTCGGTTTTCTATAAATGAGCTTACATGCAGCCATACCAGGGTTAGTTGAATAAAAAAACTCAACTTAGCCCTTACCATTGGAGATTGTGTAAAGTGTGTGCATATTATGCGTGGGCAAATTAACGACATGACCCCTGTATCGGCATACTTGGGTTAAGTAGGAGTAGAGATCGGTGCAATATATGAAAGTAACCGAAGTACTTTGCGAGTCAGAAGTGTTTATAATGAACATGGTCGTGCTAAAGTGGAAAAACTTGGTACAGATACCAACATTGTTTCAATAGAAACAATGTTGGTATCTGTACCACAAATCAAAAGGAGAGCCTAAATCAAGTTATAAATGGAAAAATAAATCCAGTCAACATAAATGTTTGAAACTCTTCACCGAGCAGCAGGTGTATATAGTAACTGTAGGACGGACATCCTCTCTGATCCTTCCCGCTCCAAACAATCAGCATATGCCTGACGGTTCACACCGTGACATAATCATAAAGGGACGACTTTTCGGTGTTCCATGTAACAACTTAGAAAGGAATACTGTCGTAACGTCCAATGTTTCATCCGAACGTCCCAATGCACTAAGCACAACTTGGTCACGTCGTTGCGTAGCTCTTGATGGAATAGGAAGAAATTTTGAAGCAGTGTCGGGCAGTATAGCAAGATTTTGCGATGGTAGCTTCCATTCAGAAAAGATGCTCGTTTCATTTAGATCGCTCATGCATGCCAACAAGAGTAACGAAGAATCGATGAAATTTTACAAATGAATGACTCTATGAAGAAACATACTATACAGTCAGCTTCAGGTTTCAGCTTAGATAGTGAATACCTTGATGCACTCTTTACCAGTGTTGTCATCCTCCACAATCACAGCATCCATGAATTTTCCCATGGCTACGGTAACCGCAAGATTATACTTCTTTTGGGTAGGTCTGCACAGATCGGTCATTCGCCCATGAACACCAGGAAACAGGCGCTTGAGACTTTCAACGGCTTCGGATACTTTGGCATCCCGTTCGCTTTCGCGTTTGTCTGCTTTCAGCTCACGCAGCTGAACTTCCAGCTCATCAACTTTAGCCTTCAAGCTCTCATATCGTGTCCTGCTCAGGTGCACGACAAAGGTATCAGATGCTGTGTAGCCTGATGAAAATCAGGAACGAAAATACTGTGTATCGCTACTAGTCAATAGTCTTTGATCTCACTTTGATTTGCGATGCTTGTCTTGCATTTGACTGAGTTCGGCTTGTGATTGCACAAGGTCTGCATTGTTTTTTGAAATAGACTCCAAAAGCCTTCGCATACGACCATGAGCCTCAGTTTCCTCGTTCACAAGCTGCTGTTGTCTGTTTGTTAGTTGTTGCAAATTCGCTTCAAGATTCTTCTGAGCTTCTTCGTCAGCTTGTTGTTGACGATCATGAACTTCCAAGTCCTGTTTGAGCTTCACAGTTCTGGCACCTGCTTCTTCCTTTCTGCGGGCCCATCAACGATACAAATTATAAGCTATGGATGAAACTTACAAAGTCTAAGACCTAATATCAAACCAAATTTCAGGACATAACTCTGAGGTACGCCTCGAGCAGTGTTCTTGTACATATAGACATTTATGGTATGGGTACAAAAAGAAATAACTGCTCATAGACTTACATTCTGTTATACTCATGCAGTTGGCTTTCAGCCAGATGCAAACGGTTTCCTCCTTCCTTGTCTTGTTGTTCGTTGAGCTCATCCAGGGATGCAGTCACATCCTGCAAATCTCTCTGCAACTTAGCAATCTCCTTGCCTTGCTTTTTCTGCTCTTCCTTCTTCTTCTCAAGGTCTTTCTCACAGGCCTTAATTTTCTGCTTGATCCTCGTTATTTCTTCCTTCAGCTTCAAAATCTCTGGGTGCTGCAAACAGCGAAGGCTTCCGTTTAGTTTGGAAACAACTAGACGTCCTCGTAAGGGAACACAAAATCTCCGCATGTTGGAAAGCTCCAGAGCTACTTTGATTACCAACATGTATACTTACATCGTAAAAATGAATCATGGAAAGGTACCTTCTTGTCTAGCTCGAATTTCTTTTTAGTCATTTTCTTTTCACACAGAAGAGATTCTTTGGTGTATACAGCTTGCTCCTTCTTCTTCTCCCTGATCTCACCTTCCAGCTTATCTTGCGCTCTGGTCAGCTCCATCAAATGTTCATTGTCGACTTCAAGTTCTGCTTTGGTTGTCTCGATAGACTTCTCAATACTGTAGAGTTGCCACAAGAAGTACTCGGTCTTAAGAGCTTTCTGAACGTAGGGAAAGAAACGGTTCGATGTCAGACTGGAACTGAATTACTTAAACACAACTCCGTGAAAACTTCCCCGGCCTCTTAAACGAGGAAAAGCTTTTCAAATTGTCAACATAAACCAGGAAGCACTGACAATCTCCTTGAGTTTGAAGCTCGAGTCGAACTTGGATCGTCATTTTTGCACCAGAATTGATCTTGATTGTAAACCCGAGACTTCCTTGAACGTCTGTTCTCGAACTTGCGTAACCCTAGCCAAGAAAGTTTTCATCTACTGTCCATGTGCATGCGTGACAACAGATTCTCGAAGACGAAAGACGGCTTACCAATTCGCCCTGTAATCTCAAATGCTTCTCGGCCTCTTCTTTTTGTTCCTTCTTCTGTTTCCTTTCTGCACCCATAGTTCGCTTCTTTTGGTACTTCCCGACCTGATTTTCTTCAGCTCGAGCTTTCTGTTCTTCCAATTCTTCATAAGATTTTTTGTAATCTTCGGAACCTGATATCTGCTCAAAAAGAGCAGTGAGTTCCTTCGGGTTTTTTGATGCGATAGATTCCACGTCCCCCTGATCAGGACGAAAAAACCATCTTCAGTAGTCCTCAAACTTCTTTGGCAAGTGAGAGTTTCCTGGCCAAAGTCGATGACGAATTGGCACCCTCCAGATATCGATGTTCTACGATTTTTAAAGTCTAACTTACCTCGGTAAATGTCGTGATAGACATATCCTTTAAACGAATAGAAAGCAAGCTAGAAAGGTAAGTAGAATATAATCCTGGAACCATCAAGAATGCACTCACCTGGAAGACAAGAAAATTCCGTGCCTTCACTAAAATGCCAAGAGATTTCATTTTCGCATTGTAATCATCCCATGATACCGTTCTGTTGTCAATTCTGTACTCGCTTGTGCCTGCGCTTGTTATCGTCCTGGTGAAGTGGAGCTCTTCCTTCGCACCGGTCAGGTACACAAGCTTGACGAAGGCCTTCCTCCCCTTCTGTTCTCTTTCACGGTCATCAAACGCGTAGATGAGATCCTTCAGTTGAGCTCCTCGCAGCTGCATTGATCGGACTCCGAGAACGAAGCTAATGGCATCCATAAGGTTCGACTTACCAGCTCCATTGGGTCCGATAATTGCTGTGAAGTTTCTGAAAGGCCCGATTACTTGGTGACCTTTGTACGACTTAAAATTCTCAACTTCAAGCCTATCGATACTTCCGCAAGAAATAACGCGCGACATATTTCCCACTTCTCACAAGTCCCTTCAATAGGGGTGTTATTGGACTTTACAGCAGTATGATTCCCGTCGCAGTACTTCAACTTGCGAGCTCACAAATTTTCGGAGTTCTGATCGACAAAAATGTCCGTCAATTAAAAAAGGTTCTCCGAAACTACGGAAAGTTCCTCGTAATTGCTCAAAGAAGTCATCTTTCCTAAAGCCACGCTTGCGCAAGCAATGTCAAACTCAACTTCTATCAATCCTTTCTTGCACCTTCTTAGATGCAATTCCAGAACTGGCGGCAGCTGCGAGGTGAATATCACCATAAGCTAGAGGTCTTACGGCTGTATCAGATAATATTAAATTAAAGCTTGGAAAATATATTCCCCACGCAAGACAGGAATCGAACTAAAGTAGCAGAGAGGGCAAGAAGAAACTCCCTTACCTTTCATCCTCTGCAACTATCTTCTCTCCGAACTAACACACTTCACCAGTAAGAGCTTCCAGCTGAAAATCACGTCCCAACAATCCCTAGAGCCGATTTTGATGCACAACGGCCATGCTACAATTCAGAAAACGCAACTGCCCACTTCTAGAGGAACAGCAAGCCCTCGTCGTCCTTCCAGTTTACTGAAACACATATACCAGGAAAAACTGCTGTATAAACGAGGGACTCCACTGTGCCTTAAATTCAAGTTTGTACCCTGCATGAAAGGTAAAACTCGTGGCACAAACTTCTACTTTACTGCAAACTTCAATAGATTCAGAATGGGAAAAGTAAGAAAAAACATAAATATTTGACGAACAGCAGAACTTCTGCTGCTCCACAGAAAGTAAATAATTAAATAACGAAAAATTTGAAGGTGAAAACAGAAGTTGCGGAGCAGAGGGCCCGAGGATGAGGTGGTTCTGCAAGCAACAATCTACGGCCCTCGTTCATCGAGTTCTAATATCTCAAATCGAATTTCAGTAACCACACAGACAGAAAAAACTAAACCCATAAAACTTCACGCCTGCACACATTGCGCCCAGGAAAGCGAAAGGATGAACATCTGGAGAGCAACCTCTGAAACTCACCTGGCACTCTCCACCCCTCTCACGGTGAAACGCAGACTCACAAGAGCGGCACTCGTCCTTCTCCCCGCTGCTGCTGCTAATCCCACAAGGCCAGACCTGGCCTGATGTGCTGCAAGCCGAGTGACAGAAACGTCAAATTGCATATGCGCGGGACAAGAGACGGAGACCAGACGACGACGACGACGACGATGAACTCGGAAAGCGGGGGAGGTTCTTTGATTCTTTCTCTCTGCCTCTCTCTTTCTTTCCCTGTGCGCTAATTTGTGGACTGGTCCTGAACAGTACGTACATGTTGGAGCAATTCAACGAGGCAGAGGCGGGAGAAGATTTATCCCGCGGCCCCGCCTTTAGCCGCTCGCATACTTTCCGCTACTCTCGCCGCCTCGCTCGCTGTGCTTTTCGCTTTGCCCGTCATGTACATTTCGGGACAGCCGTCGGGCATCTGTCGACGCTGCTACAAAGGACCCGCGGATTTTCATTCCATATCTTTTCCTTGTTGGATCTTCTCCGTTCTCCTCTTCTCCACCCTCGCAATTGAGTGCGATTAATCGCCTCGATCAGAACTCTGTTTGACCCGTTTGAGAACACCTTGCGCAGTTTGCGAAACCTGGTTGAGTCCCAACCCTCCGATTGTTACAATTTTTTTCTCATTCCTTCTTTTTTTGCATGATGATTCTAGTCGAGTGCTGTAGCCATGAGGATCATAAATATCGGAGAGAAACATTAGTTTCATGAAGCCAAACATATTTTGAAATATATCACCGAAAAAAATCTCCGTTACTAAACTTAGTGCTCTTATGCTAAATAGTTCTTTGATGCTACAGACAAATTTGTAACTTGGAAAAAAAAATTATTCAGAAGATAACTTTTGCTAGCTCCTGAATCCATATTATTTAAAATCTATGATTATTGTATGAAGCGTAAATATTCTTGCAGCTGACATAGATATCGTGGAATAGCAATATCGTAAAATTTCAAAGTTGGTTTGAAAAATAAAAATTTTATGTACTCATTTGATTGAAGGATACAAATTTTTTTAAATAAAAGTTAAAATATTTGTAAGCAGTATCTTGTCTTCACGACAAAATAACAGCAATTTTCATGCAAAAATTAAATTAATAATAACACAATAAAGTACATCACATCATTTCTTCTCTTTTATTCGGCGTTTTTATAGGATAATTGGTATAAATATACTTATTTTATTGTGATAAATATTATATATTCTAAATTTTTTTAAATGAATCAATTCGATATATTTGAGTATAAAATTATATTTTATTGCATATTTAAAATTCTATGAATAAATTCATAAAATTTTATAATCAATAAAATATAATTTTCTAATTTTTACAATTTAACAATTTTTACATCCGAAAAAATTATAATCAAATTTTATAATACTTTGAAAAGAAATAAATATTATTTTCAAATATTTAAATAATATAAATTTAAAATATTATCAAAATCATGGAAAATTATTAGTTTAACTTGTGAATAAAACTCAGATTACATTATGCAAATAATATATTTTTAGATTATAGGATAAAAAATTATTGCAAAATAGAATCATTAGTCTTTTGTATGTTTTAATCATCAAACAAAACATACAAGAATTATAAATATTGATAACAAAAAAAAATTTAAGATATAATTTCAAATTATGTTTTAAGAATAAAATCTATACCTCTTTTACTTATATTTAGATTAATGAGATCTCATATTATATATCATATATAGAATAAAGTGTACAATTATAACTTAATCAAACTAAATAATTTCATATCATAAAATATGCAACTTTTTCCTTTCATTTTAAAGTTCGAGGTAGACTTATATCATTTGCAAATCATGTACAACCTGTACAAATATGTGGTAGAAGATTTGATTATTTTATTTTATTTATTCACTTTACACTCGTGAGTCAATATTTTTAAAATGTTCAAGGAAAATTTGTTGAATGCAAGATCTAGTAAAGTTTTGTGCATATATCCATATCATATTCACATGTGTAAGAGTGTAACAAGGTGTGAGAACTTATTGAAAAAAACATAAATATATGTAATAGTTATATGACATGCACTTCAAGTTTGTGATCATAGATAGATTACTTTACACACTTGTTTGATAAGCAATCAACATTATATGAAATATAATCCAAAGAATACATCATGTTGCTTCATACTTCCAATTTGATTTTTTAGATGCAAAATATTGTAGAAAAACAATTGGAATTATGTGTTGACTCAAATCACAATGTAATTGTTACTTATTTTCATAGATTGCTTGTATTCATTTGTATTTGGACTATGCTCTAGGTTTAGTTATATTCATCCATTTTTATCTCATAATGAAAAAACTAATATTACCTTTTTTTTGTTGTGCATATACATATTGTATCACAACATACATTGCTGTCACATCAAACATCACAAAACATAGATCGTCATACACTAACACAAATGTAATACAATAATATTTTCTACTCTCACAACGTCCACATGAATAGTTTGCTCATAACCAAAGCATAAAGAGAGATTACACTTGAATCAAATCCAATTTGCGACTCAAAGACTCAAAGTTCATGCAATAGCTAATATACACCAAAGCCACATTCTCAATGCTCAACTTAAAAAACTCCCCTCCAATGAGCCCTAATTTGAACTCAACCCCTTGAGCTCTATGTATTCTAAGGGCGCTATTGGTCATAAGAACACATTCAATGTGAACGATGCTGACTACATTACTGGTCCTAATTGCAATATTTGCTCTTGTATGCTCACATTTACCTAACTAGGAATGGCAGAACAGAAGTCGTGATACTATTATGCTCATACAAATTATATCACAACATACATCGTGATCAGATCAAACATCACACCACATATATTGTCATACACTAAAAAAAGTATATCACAATCGTTCTATAAATTGGCAGTTAGGTACCTCCATCATCAGGTAGTTATCTAGTCCATTAACATGATATGTCCTTTGTGGGGCTAAGATTAGAAGTCCGCATGCTATAAGTCTCCATCGTTAGTTGCATTTATATAATCTATACCATGTAACGGTCAAACCAGATTGCATGCAAATCACATCAAGTACATCTTCACCACCCTCTTGGCACCACATTCACACATGTATCAAACATAACATATGACATTCATCTGAACAAGAATCACATATCAACAAACTTGTCACTCCACCAACTAAACTACACAACATACATCTCAAACTTGTCACGCTTGCATCTACAATATCATCTATCAAAATTCCAATAATTACGTATATGATCCTTCCAAACCATGCCATCATGACACTTTAATCAAACAATACATAAGCTAAAACGTCACATACTCACAGAATCGTATGATCAACAGTAACATCTAATATGATTGATGCATTTGATTGCAAATAAAAGTAATCATCAACATGAAATCTATGAATTGAAGATTGATATCCACCTCCTTAGATGATAGCATAACCTTTCTCAAAGCCTAAGTTTTAGTCCTCTATTCATATTTGAATAACAATTCTCTCTACTAAATCATCAATCATGATGATGTCTTCAGGTGGTATGATGATCGATCAATGCTGAATCACATAAAGTCTTAGACTCATCCAAAAACTCAATACCCTTGTTAGTAAACACCTCAGCTAGTGCACCAATTGGATAAACAAGAAAACTAAGAAACATAAGTTGTAAAATCACTTGATTTGTGACACAATACCATCAATTCAATCGACTTGGAAAAATGATCCATCATGATAAATACATATCAATGATGTCATATAGTTAATGACAAAAATCCTATAAAATCCAAGCTCCAACCATAACCAAGTCTCATAATTAGTAGGAGATTTAATTGTGGCATATGAGCATTGAATGATGCATAATCATGATCACATATCATACATATGGCCACAAATTGTTACAATTCTATTTGCATAAATCTCCAACAATAGTGATTTTGAAGTAAGTTATAAGTCAACTTCTCTCCAAAATGGCATAACTCCTCATGAGCATGTCTGATCAACTATACTCTTTAAAATGGAAATGACATGACATTAATGTTGTCATCTCTCCATCCACAAAGAATATGTTTATCTTTCCATCTGAATTGGGGAGCCCTTTGTAGAACTCCCGCTCCTTGTACTCAAAATACCCATCAAAACACATGTACACAAACAATTCAATATCATCATGTCATCATC
This sequence comes from Marchantia paleacea, assembly GCA_014180765.2. Lineage (NCBI taxonomy): Eukaryota > Viridiplantae > Streptophyta > Marchantiopsida > Marchantiales > Marchantiaceae > Marchantia > Marchantia paleacea. Next base: position 4,073,298 of record MUAA02000018.1, read on the forward strand.
GATGTCTCAGCTTACTGTCAAACTATCCTCAATCTCAATGTCTTAGGATAACATAATCACTATTTGATCCAAGAAGGATATCACATAGCTCTCAATAGCCATCATACTCAAAAGGCATATGAATGCCTACCTGACACCATTTTCTCATCCATGTCACCATCCAATCAAGTGCAGTTCTCTCGATTGGATTGGACATAGATTTTGACTTAATCCATATGCATCACGATTCACCAATCTAGTTCTATGTACAACTATGAAATCATACTCTTGCAAAATAAAATACCATCATGCAAGCTTCCTTGTAAGTTTATGTGAATCCATCAATCACTTCAATGATTGATGATCAATTATGATAGTGAAGGAGTTTTCAAACAAATAATATTGAAATATGCCACAGCCCAAACGATTTTTGTAAACATTCTCCTTCGTAAGAACTATATTTTGACTTTGATTATATTTAGTTTATTATGATTAAGTTGAAGGAAAAGATAGGGTAGCTCTTGATGTAGTTGTGGATGATGAGAATAATTATTTTGTTGTTAAGTGGGAATCCATGCTCATATTTCATCACATGAATATCTTGATTTTCCTTGATATGAACTAGTATTTCATTGGTTTGACTTGGTGAGTAACCTTAAATCTAGTGGAGAGCTTGACTTGATTCTCCTTAGTCAATTGGAGTTGGGATTCTAGAAGGTCCATTAGATCAAGTACATGTTGCAATGTAATCATTTTCATTGAAAGTTGTGATCTCTACCTTGATTAAACTTGGTAAAAGAAAGTTATATGATAATTATTTTTAGTTATTAGAATAAAATTCTAAATATAAATAAAATATAAATAGAAAAGTTTAGAAAAACATCTCAAGATTTATTTTGGAGAAATATTTTGAGCATCAATGAAGGATTCCTACCTTTTTGGATGATATTTGAGTCATTGTGAGATTACTTTTTTGGGGTGTTGTCATGAGAATATGAGGTGTGGAATTTGAGAGTTTTTGTAAGAGTGTGTATTATGGCTATGATTACCAGGGTGGAAAGTACCGAGCTTCCAAAGAACCATCGAAGGTAAACTTGAGTGAGAGTTAGCCTAGAGGTCATAGCTCCCAAACCTTACAAACTTTAATCAATATGTACTTGAAAGGGACGACCTCTCACTGGTCTCGTCAAAATAGATATCAATCTTTTCTTGAGTTCAAGAAAAACTATCTCAAATTTATCTCCCCAATGCCACTCTTAATCTAGCTTTGTTAGTTTTGTTAAGGCTTTGGTATTCGTGTTAAATGCTTACACATATTGATGATACAAGTTTGCAAGTCCAAGAAATGCTCATACCCAACTCACATTTGAGGGTTGCAAAATATGCAACATTGCCTCCACCTTGGTTTGTTGAACTACCAACCCTCTTAGATATATTGTCAAGACCCTCATACATGACAAAATCTAAAATACTTGGACAATACCTAAGGATTCTAGCTACTTATGCTAGATGGTGAGTCAAATGGCTTAATCTTGAAACAATTGAAAATTTGTAGAAATGGTTAAGTGTAAAAAAAAGTATACACATTTTATGTAATAACAAGAGCAATCAATGTGCATTTGGAATGATTAATTTTTTGTTAAATTGTTTTTTGACGAAATGCTTTCAATGAGACAAAGAGCGTAAAGAACTCTCACAAATTGAACCTGGAGCTTGAGTTGACATTGGTCATACCTTAGGGGCATTCTCAGATTTAAGCCTAAATCTTCATTTGAGCTCATGTTTGGATGGACTCTTGTTACTCTGAAACTCTATTTTCTATGTTTAAAGACTCATTGAAAAGCTCTCAACAAGATGTTTCTAATGAGATTTTAAACCTAGGAATGTAGCCATAAGTGAGATGCTATACTTGATGGCACCTCCTCGACTTAAGATAAGAGAACAAAAAGTTTCTAAGTGTTGGGTCTAAAAGTAACGTTTGAACTCACCTTGGTTGCAGCCAAGTTATGTTCATAGCACTGAAAATAGTTTTGGAAAGCGTTTAAGAGATGTTTCCAACACCACCAATATTGTGGCAAATGCCTTCGTGACCTATAAGTTATACCAATCTAGTGGCAAAATTAACTAGTCACAAAACTCGTTGGGGTATAATTTTCAGGGACTAAGGAGGAGGTCAGATCAAGTGAACCTTAGAAGTATACATGAAGGGAGTGATCTCTATGAGCAAACCAAGGAGCCATAACGCCCCCTCACACCCAAGGTTGGGGCATGAAACTATGGCTAGGTTGGTGTTTGGTCCGTTTGAACCCAATAGACTTAGGGGTTCCTTGACTTAAGACTGATGTTTGGATCCAAGGACCAGACCTTGGACCTAATATCCATGGCTAGACCTAAGGACAAGATGATGGACCTAAGATCCATGGTTGGACCTAAGACCTAATTAACAAACCTAAGGATCAAACTGGAGCCTAGGAGTTCAGCTTAGATCCAAGAGATAGAGTACTCCCTAAAGGGTTCCAAGACCTAATGAATGAACCAAAGATCTAACTGGACCTAAGAGCTAGATCCAAATCTAAAATCACATTGTTGGCGGTTAGATTGCTAAGGGGCAAACCACTATCAAGGACTATGGAAAGTATGAAAAGTGTGCCCCAAGTCACCATATGACTAGCTCATGTTCAGGTTATGAGAAAACTACTTGAGTGTAGATGGAGAGCTAGACTTAAGTGGTGCTAAGCATAATTGAACGAGACCTAGACCATGGCATTAACCTTCAAGTGGATGTTCTTGCAGGTTGATGTTGACTCGTCACTTACACAAGTATGAATTTCAGTTGACTCTAGAGGTGTACGTTCGTAACATATATGATATGACCCAAATACTTCATCTACTACTGAAAGAACTTAGAATTTCTAGGATGCAACTTGAGGCCATGAGCTATCAATCTCTCAAATACCTCCTACAAAATACCTCTCATGCTACATCATTATAATACTATATATTAGAATATCATTGATGTAGGCTTGGACATAATCAAGCGAGGCTAGGATAGTATCTATCATTCTCTAGAATTTAGTAGATGCATTTTCAATCCTTACCGTTAGGATTGAAAATTAACTACAACTGTGATTGATTCAATACATTGTATCAAAAAACTTATATATGAATACAAGAAATCTATATATAAAAATAAACAAACATATTTGCCATTAGGATTATCATATAGAACTTGTTTACTTTCTTCAATTATAATTAGATTTTATTGGAGTAAAATTTTTGGGGTAATCAATGAATAAATATATATTTATCGGAGACGTAGGGAATAAAGGTCATAATGCAACCACATTGAATAAGGTAAAAAGTAAAAATCAGGTAAGAAAAATCCAACCCGGGTTCAAAAGAAAAGGAGAGAGCTAATCTCTCTCTCTCTCTCTCTTCATAAATCACTATGTCTCCAATGGTGACTATAATGTTTACTACATGTAGATTAACCTTATAGTGTAAGGACAAAGTATAATGTTTACTACATGTAGATAGTACTTACTGATAATAACATGAAGTCTAGAACAAAAGACACCAATGGAAGATATCTTGCTCTCAATGGCAGATTCTAAAGCTCGGTGCAATGTTATGCATATACACTGCTGTCTAAAATACTGGAAGCAATAAGAAAAAGATAAATGTACCAATGCACCAATAATGCAATCATGATAAATCCCATATATATATATATATATATATATATAGATAGATAGAGAGAGAGAGAGGTTTGGATAGAAAGGGCCACAGTAAAATAACAAAAGAGTACAGATCATCAAAGTATCATTCTCAGATGGATATAATCAAACGAAATACTAAGGGGACGGTATGTTGCGAGTATTTAAGGGCTGTTTCTAGTTGGAAGAGTTGCTTGTGTCATAAGAATTATTAACTCCTCTTTTGAGCTAGTTTAGGTGGTGGTTTGATTGTAGCTCTCAGAGCAGATGGCTTGCTTTTGCAGCTGTTTGTGACTACCATTGGACAGTGCTTGCTATGCTAGCCATTTAACGGCTACCAAGAAGAGAAGCTCTGCGTATCCCGAGTTCGAAGGCCATCAATGTAATGTTTGATTGTGGTAGCGAGGGTTGTATATAATTTTTATATATTCTCCAGTGGATGGTGTGTGACGACATTTCCTGCTGACACTTAGCTGCAAAGCTACACCTGTTTGGCATGTACGAGGTATTTTCTAATATTATTTCTTTCAAGTCATGTTTACTTCCCCATACTTAGTATATTCCTTCAGCCTGAATTGGAACTATTTGTACCTTTGAAACTTTTTGGATCTTTCTGCTTGAGTTAGAGAAGGATGATCAGGTACTGACAGTGGGGATTATTAGGAACTACTTTATAACTTGCAGTTCCTGTGTTTGGTGGGCTATGCGACACTGGAGACAGTGGTGAACCTACAAATCTTAAAAGAACTCATCCTTTGCTGTGCTTCGAACTTATCCACGGGTGCATATTCAAATCTGGTTGTAGCTTTGATGATTGGACAGGCTGCAGATAAAGATTCTGGAGAAAATTTGTTCACCTCTTGGGACGTTTAGAACTGTGTCTAGCCTCGAGCTCTTTAATGTAATGGACTGAAAAGTATTACCTTATAAGAATATATCTTACGATATTTGGTTCATGATAAGGATAAGTGAATTTCTGATGAAACCATGGTCGATCATCCGGCGAACATGGACTCAGATGTCCCTGGTCATTGTCCAAGGACTGTCGTATCTTTGGGTTTCTTGAGCTCTTTGCTCAAAATGACGAGGTGTCGAGGGGATGCTCAGGTGGACATAGGCCCAGGCAAGATAACTCGCATCCTGTACTTTCGAGTATCCATTCTCCGGAGCTCCCAACACCGCGGACGTCTGAGCAAGAACAGAACCTGAATGCTGATCTAATCTGATTTGCCCCCGGACATCGACTCATTTTCCTCCGGTGTTTTCTAAAGAACCAGCAGCACCTTTCCAGAAGTCGTCCCGTGCTCTTTACTCATGGTCAAGATTTTACTGTTCTGGGCTGACAGCAGCTGCAAACGTGTCCGAACCAAAGGTGGTCCGAACCTTTGGTGGTCGACTTTCTGAAGATGTGCACCGGGCAAGTTCACTTACTGATGAACAACGAGCCATCTCCCCAGTGCAGCATTCAAGTCCTGGAGTTCAGTCTGATGTTGTATCGATATTCACAACGGCACCTGTCGCAGTCCTTAGGGACTCTGGACAAGAATTTGCTGTATCTTGTGAAGGAAAAGCGATTCATGGAAAATAAGTCAGGGCAAGAGTCACAGAGCTCAAAGTTTGAGTATCAGAGTCAGGGTTTCTGTATTTCACTGCCTGCTCTTGTCGTGAACCATATGACCTTCTTCGGACCGAAGAAACAGTCGCGGTGTTCAAGAGTGATTGGGCCGATAATTTACCTCATCCAGAGCAACAATTGTTGTCGCTACCTAGATCGACCCCAGCTGGTCGTCCTTGATGAGGACACGAAGTGCTCTTAGCGAAGCACGCAGGGGTTAGTGCTTAACTGCAAATCTCTGCTTATGATTAAAATTTGGCATTGAATCTAGAAGACATCAGACTTATTGTTAATTATTTGCAATCCACGTGGTGAATCATTTCATACCGAAATCGAAGGATATGACTCTACTTGTCTTTCTCAGCTAAGGTTTTGCCTATCTCTGCCTCAACTTAAAAATATATTAGAGGGTGGATTGACGTTGAACAGGAGGCTATCTACGTCCTGTTGGGTAAGTTGGGAGTAACGGTGATCAGCGTGCCCCATCGATACAGGCTCAGATGCTGTCATTCGAAGCTGCTTGAACTCGTTGGTGATGGGAAAGGACGCTGGTTGCTAAGCCAGCCAGACGGGAATTGCATGATTCGTCAAAGAACCGGCTGAGCGTGTTGCAACCTTGGGGGTGTTTTGTCTTTCTAAGGAAATGAATGGTGACCTGATTCTCCTCAAAGCTAGGTATAATGTTTGGCCATATGCAGAATATGTAGAATTACGTAAGCCAAAGGTTGTGCAATGCAGGAGGACGCATAATGCAAGTGTTTCCTGCAGAAAGATTCCCTCATTCTTTGATCGCCATAGTTTGTGGTTAAGGCTCACCAGTGTTATCTTAGAGCTGTTATCACACAAGATCGTGAGCCATGCTTGGACTTGTTAGAAAGCCTATACGGAGCATCTTCAAATTGTACAGAAACGATTATCTTTTAAATATTCATGCTGTGATTCCAGCATGCAAATTTCTTTCTATGTTTAGAAACTCTTCATTCTTGCTGCTGAGATAAGTACACGTAGTTGTTTTACGCTGTTCCTGGCTCAAGAGAATAAAACGTAGTATTACTTCTTTATTTGCTGTGAGTCTAATAATATTTGTTTCTATCTAGCAAGCCACACCTTTGAAGTTTTCCTCACACAATGCTTTAGTGAGATGGGTTGAAGCGTTGTCAAATTGCATTAGTTTGTAAGTATGTTTGTTATAACTCTCGTTTACATTGGTTACACGATTCGTAAGAGCCTGGGCAGTTTGTAGAAGCTTGCCACATATAGATCTTTCTCATGTCCACTGCCTTGAAGTATGGATGTTCAATACAAACTTGGTTATGCTTTTTCTAAACGAAAAAGTACTGCTCTTAGTATTTTGTCATTTAGCAGGAATGACAATGTGATTAATCCATGTGATACGATTCAAATTATAACATTATAATTTGAATCGTATACAGTAAGGCGAATGAATTGTATTGTATACGAACACAAGGAAACCGTGTGATGAAATTTTTCAGTATGTAACACTGGAAATTTTTGTTAATAATTTGAAAATCAGCGTTTCTACTCAATGGGTAACGTAGAAGGTTAGCAAAAGCATGAAATACGAGAGGAACTTCCGAAAATTTACTTACTTAAATATCCTTCCACTGCCAATCTCTTAAATGCAGAACTTCGTTCAAACTTAGCTCCATGTAAAGTATCACAAAAATAACAGTAATTCGCGTGCTTATAGATCTAAAGCATATGAAATAAGAAACCTTGTTTACTAAAGTGGTGATATACTTTCATGAACCAATGTTTATACATACCAAAGAAATAGTAGAATAATCGAACTAAAAGGAGGTTTAGAGTGTTTTATGCCAATCCAGATACGTACGTCTTAAGTGGCAAGGGTGTTCGCCGACGTAGAAACGTACTATCCTTAGAGGACGGAAGCTACTGTAAAGTATGAACCAATAAGGAAGGCCGGTTCTTGCTTCGTGTTCATGAGACTGCAGTAGAGTTCCGCTGCAAACGAGGTTGAGGCACGGCGTGGACGACGGAGTAGCACGCACGCGCGAATGGGAAACCCGCTGGAGCTTAGTGAACCGGAGCCACTCAGTGAGTCTGGGGCTTGTCTGGCCCCAATTTGGAGGCCCGGTAAAATTTGCAAGAGGCTCGAGGCAAAGCAACGGACCAGATGATGAAGGAGAGAATATTACTAACTCACACTGGTCAGCAGCTCCAGTGTCATGGTAAAGAAAAGGCGTTGTGGATGGATCGTCATCTGCCTTGATTCTCCTCCCTATATCTCATCTCGTTCCATGATTCCCCCCGTCCCTCGTCGCCCACACTCTCCCCACACTTCCTGCTCTGCTCAGCCGAGCTCTCCCCCATCTCCTCTCCTCTAGTACTGGCGACCAGAGCGAGAAAGGATCTCTCGATTCTGTCACGAGAAGCGCAAATCTGATCGAATTGTGCAATTCTGTGTCCTCTTTGGACGCTGCTTGTTCGGTTCCAGCGAAGGATGAAGCTGGAGTGGATGAATGAGCGAGTGAGCGAGCCGGGAATGGAGTGGCAGTAAGTCCAACCCCCGAGAGGTAGTCGGTCGAAACGAGGCGGGGGGTCGCGAGGGGTAGCGAGGAGGTGGAGAAGAATGCGGGGATAGGAAGGGATGGCGGATGTCTGAGATGCAGGAGGAAGGGTTGGAAGGAGGGAGCTGGAAACATGCTGAAGCTTCCTCCTCTGCAGTGTGAGCTCCACCACAGCAGCAGAAGCTTACATGCTGTCCCCACAGGCACCACCACTGCCACTGCTGCTGCGTGTTCGTCCTCTTCCACCCCAGCCCCCGCTTGCGCTTCGATTTCTTCCTGGCAGGTGAGTGAAGTGGAAATTCTGCTCTGCCATCGGGGCTACCACAGGTATGGAGGAGGGGGAGGAGTGCAGCTGCTGACGAGAAGGGTGAACGTTGGCTGCTTACTGGGGGACAAGGACCATCAGCAGCGCTTGGTGGACGCCAAGGCTAACTGGGCCAAGAACCACCACACCTGGAGACTGAAGCGCTCATGCTCGTTCCGTAGGTACACAATCCTGCTGAGCCAGAAGATTCGGGGCACGGCCAGAGATGTGGGCTACTCGGGGCTGCTCCTGGAGCCCCTCTCTTACGTGGGTGCCACTTCCACCCCCGCCGTGGAACGAAACAACAGAGCCTTAAGCCCCGCGGGTGTAGACGACGAGGAGAGGTTTTTGAACGCTTTGGTTGCCAGTGCTCGGATCAGAGAATCGTCCCACCGAAATGGTTATACAGTTCATGATGTGGAAGCCGACGAACGTCGTCATGAAGCAGCAGCAGCACAAGAAGAAGCACATAAAGATGGAGAGTCGAAGGAGGACAAGAGAGGAAGCAGCCGCCGGAGGCATTTGGAGCGAATGGAGACCAAGAAGCTGAGCAATGGGAAGCAGGCATGGAGGCTGTATGTAGAGGGATTGCGGAGCGCAGATGAGCAGCAGGTCCCGTCTCTCGAGGCCAGTTCTGATCATCTCCGAGGGCTGGAGGAGACGATTCTCTTTCTGGATAGTATGGGTGTCGATGCTACGAAGGTTTTAGGTGTATATCCATTCATTATTAACTGCTCTTTGGAGAAATCCAAGTCAATTATCAATACTTTACAGGCTGCGGGGTTGAAGGGGGCGGATTTGGGCCGGATTTTGACTATGTCGCCTCAGATTTTTGGCCTCAGTGTGGAGAAAGACTTGAGGCCCAAAATTGATTTTCTTTTGAAGGAAGTGGGCCTGAACAGGCAGGACCTGCGCAAAGTGATCAGGCGATGCCCTCGCCTGCTCGTCGTCAGCATCGACGATCAGTTGCGACCCACAATGCAGTTTCTGCGGAACATAGGGTTCACGCACATGGCGTCCGTGGTCTCGAATAACGCCACTCTGCTCACCTTCAGCGTCCAGAACAAGCTGAGCCCGAAGCTGAGGTTTCTGCAGAGCTTGGGGATGTCGTTCGAGGACGCCGCCACCATGGTGGTGCGCTTCCCGGCCATTTTCAACTATGGCGTGGAGCAGAATCTCCGGCCCAAGTACGAATATTTAGTGAAAGTCATGGAGCGAGATCTGGATGACCTGAAAGCATTCCCGCAGTATTTCGGTTACAGTCTCGATTACAGGATCCGCCGCAGACACGAGCTTTTAGCCACAAGGAACATCAGGATTAGCCTGCCCACTCTTTTGAAAATCTCAGATGAACAATTTGCGCTCCGATTCAAGGATGTGCGGGTGAAAGCTGGGAAGAAACCAAAGCTTGTGACGGTTGCAGATTCTCAGGCGGCCGCACACAGGAATGTTCCTGTCCCGAGCTGTCTCTGATTTTCTTCGTGCCCTGCATGGACCACTTTCGTGGTCGAGGACGCTTGCCCGCCGCCATGGTTTGTAGCACTGGACCTTTTGGCTGGGTCAGGTACAGTTGTGTGTACCGGCACTTTTGAAGGTCCATCAGAGCACGAGTGTACCATGTTTGCAATTCATACACTTTGTAAATACCGACCGGGTTCACCTTCCAATTTGTCATCATCTTGAGGTGGACTGGAAGTTTGTGAGGCTGAATCTCACTGTTACCGTTGTATAGATGTCTGTCATGAGCATGTTGTTCTCTGGGGTCCCGACTTTCGGGCATTCTTTCACTTCAAGTTATGTTCCAATCTGAGGGTGTTTTTCAGTTTCTGTTGAAAGCTTGACAGTCGGTGGTCTTGTCCAAATTTGTGAGCAGAAAATGACGGTCTTAGTCTTTTTCCAGCACCAATTATAATGTTACATTTGCATAGTTTTAGAAGTTATTGTGAACTATTTTAGTATTTAGATTCTCCTTCCGCTCTGAAGCAGTATATGCGATTAGGGGGTTGTGTGCCAGTGACATGTCTTGGCGTTTTTGAACTGTGTGGAGATTCAAGCAGTTTGCACAAAACTCCCCTCGAGCAGATCCTTCAGCAAGAAAAGTTCCATTGCTGGCTCCAAAGCTGAGAATGAGTTAAAGTTCACTGAAATAGAATGTGGATCAATATCATGTGACGAGGATAGGCCATGGCATTAATCGCCATGGCTGAATAAAACCAAATATTCCACCTGCCATTCCGCCTGCATGGTTGCAGCTTGTTTCAGGCCAGACACGGCCTGTAGTCTCGGGTTTAGATAGCGAAACCAACATCGAACTTAGATGAGCAGCTTTTTCCTGAATAATCTGAGCATCTTATAGTTCTTGTCATCAGTGGTTTCGAGTTGTGTATGAACTAATGACGTGTTTGTAGATCATGCGTGGCCACTGTTATGTTGTGCCCTTAATCTGCTCTTGCTCTGCCGGGCAAGGAATGTCGCGACTACTTCGTAACCTTACAGCGATTTCAGGTCTGCCCACGAAGATGGTATACGCATCAATGAATCTCCAGAAGATAGCTTCACGAAATCTAGGCCATGAAAAAGATCATGAAAGGACCTTGAAACTCTGGCTTACAACTTTTCATTTGGCGAGAAATAGGTTTAACGGATGACATAAGCTGGGATACCACCATAGAAATACAAGAATACTTACCTACTTGCTAAGCTTTCATGTCTGATAATGCAAAATCTATTCCACTGAGTACCTATCAAACTGCCGAGATACACGCTTTTGTTTCACAGATGAAATCTGCACACTATCTGCACATGTGCTGCAGTGCAAATTCTCCTCAAGTATTGTCCAATGACTTGAAATTGAGAACTTGATAAGCTGCTGATAATGTCTACACGTAGAGCGACTCTTGCGTGACGTAGCCCAGGAAATTCGTTTTCAGCCTATCCATCAGACTGCGATGGAAGTCACTCTGGGTTCTCAATTTACTTCCCTTCGAGCAAAAGTCATGAACGTCTGCGAGTAGGTGATAGAACACACCAATGAGGGTATGTTGCCCAAATTCCTTCAAGAGCGTAAGAAGCCTGAGTTTCTTCTAAGCACCTCCAAAAACCCACGTTTTCTAGTGATATTATGGAATTGTAACCACTCCGTTCTTCCTGTTCATGAAGAACGAGCGACAGATGTATATTTTCTGCTTACAAAGCCACCTCAATTCGCTCTCTGCTGCAAAACCAAGTTAAAACTAATTTGGGATTTTTATGCCCCAAATAGACCAAGGTTCGATTTTCAATCCTTTGGTCAATGATGGTCAACTTTCTTTGCATATTAGACACACACAACTTATTAGAGCCGATAAATATAAAGCTCAACTAGACACATCCGTATCAAACACTACCACCACTTGACTAGGAGACCTGATTGGAAACAAGGTTGAGAAGTCTAGGAAAGAAATTGCCTCTCTTGTATAAAGCACACAACGAACATACGCAAGAAGACAAGCAGAATCTAGTCCAGACAGATATCAACACTTTGAAAAACAGAAAGCTATGTGAAACCTGAGAAATTGACCCGAAGTCGAAAAATTCTTGATGGCCCTCAGCACCGGAGCCGATCTGAGCAACAGCAACGGCGTGTACTGACTATACAGACTAATTGACTTTCACATCTCGTTGGGCTGTCGTCCAGATTCCTAGATAAGGGCCTTCAATAACATGGTGATGCAGGAACCGGGCTCGATATCAGTACTCGTAGTACTTCCTTCATTACCACTGGTTGGGGAAAGATTCGCGATAGGCTGCTTCCTGATCTATTGCAAGCTGACTCACTGTTGCATCCCTCACCCGACCATTGAGAAGCCTCCGAGACAGTCTATCTTTCACTGTGGGTTTTTTCCTCAATAGTGCTGTCAACCCTCCTCTCGACTTCTTCCGCTGAGAGTCTGGCATTCCATCTTCGCCAAAAGCTTCTGCAAAACCTTGGCTTGTTGTGGCGATTGCGGCAGCTCTTAAACACGAGTCATTGTGTTGTCTGGCTCTTTTCGCTCGCTCCCTCCTCACGCTTGCCTTCTCCTCAACGATCTTCTTTCTGGATTCTTCATCTTTCTGTCTAACATTTGCGACTGCTTGTTTAGCAAGGTCTTCTTGAGCAATTCCATCCTTGAGATCTGCTGATACAGAAAGGAGTCCGTTCTCGATGGCAACTACAACATCATCTGTGTTCTCGTCCTTCCTGGGACTGGATTTGCCCTCAGAACTCTGCTCCTTCTCATGGAGCGGATTCCCAGCTGAGTCACGAGGAATTATAGGTCCATGAAATGGACACCTCTTCAGATCCCGTCTCTGACATAAGCCACCTTTTCTAAGAGGAGCTAGACATGGCTGTATTTCAGAAACCTCAGCTGAGTAGTAGACAGATCTAAGGTTACTTTCAGCTAATTTCTCAGCAGGAATCATCACATCATAGTCAACCTTACCCCAGTGACTTTCAAACTCAAGGCCTCGATTGTTCACAGGTACAGCACTGTCACTGCCCCAACGTTCGAGAAATGCGCCCCACTTTAACACTGGAGCTTGCTTTAAAAGTTGACCCTTCAAGCTCGTTTCTTCAACTTCTTTACTTTCGGCAACTTTCTCCTCTAACAGCTGAATGCTACCAATTCTAGGACTCGCTTCGACGTTTCTACCAGTATCAGGACCAGCAGCTGCAGCAATGGCATCACTAACAGCAGAATTACTGATAAGAACATCTCCCTCTTCCCAGATAATGTCATCCATGTCTTCAGCAGCCCCAGACTTGCTACCGCTCTCGGTTCTCTCCATACCGGCTGCCTCACAAATTTCTCGAGCTTTCAGCAACTTGTTACGCAAATCAATGATATCTCGCAAAAGCGTGTCCCTACGTTGTCTCTCGTCTTCGGGATCTACTCTGATCAATGTAGATAACCATTCTTGTGTATTCACAAGGTGCCGAGTGGTCAAAAGCCTGTACAGATCCCGGAGAGTATCAAAGAGTGCTGTATTTTCTCCTGTTTCGTGAGGTACCGTGTCCTGCGCTTCGGCTTCGTCCCTTGCATCTCGTAAGCTTCGAGCACCATACTCTTCAAACTCATCCTCATCATTGTCGAAATGGAACTCCGCTTGCTCGCCCTCACCTTCGTTATCATGGAGAATGGCAAGGCACTCGGTAACTTGGTCCAAAGTGGAGTGAATTTCAGCACGTAAATCAGGATACTCATCTTTCAAAGTCGTCAGCTTCTTCTTCAGGAGCTCCTGTGTACGTTGCTCCCTCTCCTTCCGCTGTTGCTGCGCGAAAGTCGCAACCTCCCTCGCATTTGGGAACTCGAAGCGAAGAGTTTTCCTCAAGTAGTCATAGGCCAAGCGAATAGGTTTGTAATGCGGCCCAAACATATCATTCCACTTTTCGACTACTTCAATGCTCTTCTTCCGCAACAAAGTTGCCCTGTCCTGTGGTGGAGGTAAAGGGCAATCTGACCGAAACCCCACACTCAGAAGTAAGAAACTCTCGAACATTGGCACCAGCAGAGATCGAAAAACCTTCGACCGAGTAAACAACTCGTCCATCAGAAGCAACCCCAAGTACCGCACCTGTGCAACAATCGGACAGACGTGTGAGATGAATTTATCGCATCAACAGCCAACAAAATGCGTTCATAAATCTTCGCGTAAAAAATCTACCGAGCTCCTTGTAGAATTGTCTGGTGCAAGCTTAATTACGTATTTATTGTGAGGGAAAATGGACCGAGCTTCGAGGATCGCTGACAGGGAGAAGACCCTGGCGGTAAGTAGAATTCGCAGGTTGGACAAATTTGAAAAGATTGTTAGAGATTCAAGACATCTCACGGACCTGGGAATGGTTCTTCTTAAGCTTGTCATACAAAAGATCAAAAGCCGCATGGACGTTGGCATCCGAGCGACGGACGATGGCTTTGATCGAAGTCAAAGAACGATCATCAAGCTGAAGACGAGGAGAGTTGGTGGCGACATCAATCAGATCCGACAACCTTCGGCGATCATCGTGATCGGCCGCTCCCTCGACTACATCGATTCCCCGCTTCTTACCATCCCCATCTTTTCTACGCATCTTCGCTCTCTACGCCGCGCCACAACTCTCCCAAATCTCCCACATTAGCACACCCTTCTCTCCCTGAGCACACATCCGTCAACTGCTTGCCTCAAAATCCAAAATCCTCATCGCGCGCTCGACGCCATTCTATTTCCACTCCCTCCTCGTCGAGCACGATTTCGGATTTTATTCCACACGGACAGAAGATGTCGGCGTTTATGGGACCGCGTAATTGGCTTGGAATTGGAGCTGTGCTTGAAGCGGTCAAAACAGTCGGCACTCGCAGACCGCATTCGATTGGTCAGGAAGCGTAAGATTGAAGGCAAGGAAACGCTCGCAGCTTCTGAACTGGAGAAAGTTTGAGTCTTGTGTAAAACCGTTTTACCGGTTTAAGTGTCCTGGGTTTTATTAAATAATATTATTTGATATAACATTAACGGGTTTAATGACAGCCCGTGACGGTGATAAGACCTGACGAGGGATGATGGCTTATCAAGGATCTGAGTTGGGACAAGTAGAGTACACAAACGCGAGTCGCCACTCATTGAATAAAACGACCGATGGCACAAAATCATCGGGTAAGAATTACAGCCCAAGAGGTCATAAGAGTCAAAAGTTTTCTATATAGTCTTCTCTATTACATTTCATCTACATGCAAGAGAGAGAGAGACATCTAACTGGTTGCTCTTACACCTATCTCTAGTTAGATGCATCGTCGCTACATCGATTCTTACCATCCCCATCTTTTCTACGCATCTTCGCTCTCTACGCCGCGCCACAACTCTCCCAAATCTCCCACATTAGCGCACCCTTCTCTCCCTCATCACACATCCATCAACTGCTTGCCTAAAGCAACCAGGTAGATGTTAGATTCATACTATGACAAAGTTTTAGAGGGAATGATCACCCACTCAAGTGACAGCAAGTGGAGCTTCATATGGGAAACCAGATTGGCTCAACATACTACGCACCTTCTCCAATACTGTTTAGTTGAGCCTCTCATAAACAACCAAGGTCTACACTAGTATACATACATATCACCTCTTTGTTCTTCTAGCTTTAGAGTTATATAGAGCTATGAACACTGCGGCTATGATGTGTAATGTTTTCTTATGTTCTGAAATTTGAAGACATTTGAATGATGGGTGATTGCATAGACATAAAAGGTGAAGCCACATGTCTTGATGATTGATGGACTGGACTCAAGTCACCAAAATGATTTGGTGACTTGAGTATTGATTAGTTTTCCAATAGTGGTTTGACAATCGCCTGCCTAGATCTAGAATTGGTGGAATTACTCAAAAATCAGCACCTATCATATCAATCTTAGTACTTATTGCTCCAACTAAAGCAAGTTAGGATGCCATACTAACAATTTTGTTAGTATGTCGTCAAGGAAGAGAAATATGTGTTTGTCCTTTTCATTTGTTCATTTGATTATAAACATATTTAAACTTTTGTAGAAACATCATAGATCGCAAGTTTTAGTAACGAATTATAAATATCAGAAATTGAGAAAAAATTAAAAATGAAGGATAAATATATTAGAGAAATGTTAGATTTCAATTGATTTTAATAAACCTCGAATATTGGGTTTAATAATCTGCTAGTTGCAAGCTTCATACTCAGAATTATTGTTGAACTTCATATAAAAACTTCTTCTAAGCCTCAATTAATCATTAGAAACTTCATTGTCTCGTTACATTGCTAGTTTCGAAAACCCTCCTAGATAGCTTTTGGAATAGTTTTAAAGATAATGTTAACATGTTATTGTATAATTTGATTATCAAATATTTTAGACGTTTAGCAAATATATAAAAATATTAAATATGAATATTTCAATAATACTACTAGAATATTTCGATAACTTTTTCAAGAAAAAGTTCAAAAAAAATCCTTCCATATTTTCTAAGATATACTATACTATTGTAACAGGAATAAGATTTGATATAAAAATAAAGAATTGAATTGAACTTACTCTAATAAAAAAAAAATCTAAAAATTCATACCTGCTAACCTTGAATTCAGATGATTCCTAGATATTTCACATGTTTCATTTGCATGTTATAGAATGACAACAGATTAATACAGATGAGTTTCAAATTTAGGTTTGTACTTCATCATTGTATTGAAATACCAAAACAAAGAATCAATTTTTCAATTTTTTTATAATCAAATCGGATGTTATTCATAACAACTGCAAAAAAACTCATCGTATTGAGATGATATATATTTGTCTTTCAAAATCGATGACAATGCAACATTTCAGAAAAAATCGAATCTAAACTCTATTTCTAAGAATTGTTTCCTCATTTACAAAAATTAAAATGTCATCTGAACATACATAAATGAAATAAATTGATATTGCAATCATCTTTTTGTCAAATTCTCGTTTGACAGGTTTAAATTTGTCGTCGTTACAATTTCATGATTTTTATATAAAGGCAAAGTACGTTGTGCATAGCTTGTTATCAAGCTGAACCACCGTGTTGATTATTCTTTGCATCTATGATGCATGCTCATGTGACTTTGAATAAGGACACGCAGTTAAAAACACATATTACATCATTTGATTTGGTAAGATATACTTAGAACCCTCAGGTTTTCAATTTTGCAACTTTTTGTTTAAACTGGAACAGGTAGAATGTGTTGTGCCGAGACTGCCCTCTTTGACGATCCGACTTGTCACAACAAACATGCTATTGGAGAGTAAATTCAGAGGTTGACACCTCCACAATCTCACCTTCGGAGCTGCAATGTGAGGAGACCAGTTGAAATCGTCCTTCACAAGGTCTTACACTCCTGACTATTTGCAGAATTTTTATTGTGCACAATCACGAGACTACGTATTACTTCAAATCTTTCAACTCAGGCTTATACCTTCGGTGAAAAAGGGAAAGAAAAATAAAAGAGGAGTGCACCATGCACTAGGAGCCGACTTGATTTTAAGAACAGGCGCACGATTGAGTGTTATATACTCGTATCTACTAAACTATTTGTTTGTCCACACGTAAGAATCTTGACTATTAATCTTAGGCTACGGTAGAATACCCGAGTGTCTACAGTTAGCTCATATGGCAAGTTTCACCTCTACTAAGCAATTTTAACTTGGCCTTTAATTTATACAAGGTTTCCACATTGGCAATATGTCTTAGGTGTGACAATATAAATATTAACGTAAGCAGGGTGGGAAATGAACAGGGTCCGATTCATGTATGTGAACAATCGAGACCCCCTGAGTTTGACCGACTTATTTTCTCTCTAGAATGAATCTGCTGCAGTTGTAGAATGTTGACCAGGGTAGGGTCATGTATCCGCAGAAGCTTGAATATTGCACCCTCTGGCATAAGGGTTATCAAGCAGAACTGTGTCTACTGGATGCTGGATGCTTTTCAACACGAGATTTGAGAAAAATTGCAAGAATCGACAAAGAAGATGTAAATTCCAGCTCTGCGACAATAATGAATTTCAAAGAATGGGTAGTTACAAAGAAAGAGCGAAGTCTAGCATATGCTGACAGCCTCAACAAAAGCTTTGGTATTGAGTTGCTCGTCTACGAAGAGTGCTCTATGAAAACTCTTTCGATGCTAATGTGGCACAAGGCCAAACCCTCGGAAAGCACATCTACTGCTTTCAATCTCGGTAGGCAGAACTCGTGTAAGAAGCCTACCGTTTTGATTTAGACTTACATTAAAAGCTAACAGCTTCATCAAAAACTATACCATAAATAGTTGAACCACCCTGAAAGTTTACAACAAATGGTATATCGAAGCTGCCTGACCTTTATGACTAATTATATCGAAGTTTAAAAGTAGAATGAGGTAGAATGCACAAATTTAACAACTACTTTAACATTTAAAGGAATCGAGGATGGTCTTAAGTTCTTGGATAGCTTGATTTCTACTTCCTTCATCAACCTGCAAGATAATATCAATCGTATCAGTGTCACAGTGAATTAGATGGGCGATCTACACAACACAGCACATGATAGACGAAAGCATTTTCAGTAACTTGGTGAATTGATATATACAAACACAAGTATTACAAAAGATTTTAGAAGGTTCAAATCCTGGATTCAACTTACCCGTTGGAGCATAGCTCGTAGGGCTTCGGGTAATGCCTTGAGATTGCCAGAAGATGTCCCTGCCATGGCGTAGAGCTCTTTGGAGACGCGCTCTTTCCTCATTCCTTGCAAATGCTCTTCCATCACACATGGTTGGTTTCCCCAAGCCACAAAAGCTCGGTTGTCATCCCAAGCATCACTAACAGCACCATTAGCCACGTAGTCAAACTTGGGTTCCTGAGCTTCCAAATACCATTTCTTGATCAGTGCCATAGCATCTGCGTGAGACAACGTGTCTCCAGCAGCATCCTGCACCTGTCGAACCAAGGCCTCTTCAACTAGTCTGCGCTTCAGCCTTCTGTGGAAGAAGTAACGAGATTGGGCCCAATCTACAGGTTTCTTAATGACTCCTTTTGCCGCCATCCTGTTGGCAGTATCATGGAGCTCAGCAAATCTAATTGCTATCTGCTTGTACACTGGGAGAAGTTGCCTCTCCCGAGTTGTTATTTGCTTCTGGATGGTGAGTGCGGTTTGTGCATCTGCAGCCTGAAGTTTTTGTTTCAGCCCTATAACCTGGGTGTCTAATCTATGAATACACTCGTTAATCTCCCTGGTACGGAACTTGATCTCAATGAGACCCTCCGGTTCCAAGACACCACCTCTCGCGGTTCTCTCAGCATACATTTCCACTTGATCAATGTTGATTTTACTATCCACGACAACCCAAGCCCCTCCTCTGAGTTCTCCGGTCTTTGGAATGAAGACGAATACGGGCTGCTTGTATGTACGAAGGTGCTCGACTATCATCGAACCAGCCTGCAAAATACCCTCAAACAGATCCCTTTGTCCCCCCGAGAAACCTCTCCAGTTGGCCAGGATGAACAAAGGAAGTCCCTCCTTGTTGAAGTCCAAGAGCGCTTGAGCCGTTTTTGCAGCTGAATCGGGGAACCACACTTGACCTGCTTGAGGCACCACTCTTTCATGGGAATCAGGCTGACCTGGATCAGCTGGAATGGTTTGCATCACTGTCTGAGTCTCAACTGCGACAATTCCAACAGGAATCCCGCCAAGTCTGGCTCGTCCAGTTACAACTGTTTGCGCCCATCCCTCGAGTGTTTCCACGAAGCTTCCCTTGTCAAAAATTCCTCCCAGCCACTTTCCATTAACTTCGATACCCCTGATCGCGGCTCTGGGGTCACAGGACGTTTCTGGAGTGTACTCGACAAGTCTTTGTGGAGGATCAGTGGCGTGCAAGAAAGGAAGAGGGCCTCCCCTGACTGCTGGTATATAGCTCAACCAGTTCAAAATTGACGACACACCCTCCAAATCATCAGCGACCGTAAGATGGGTGACTCCATTCACGGCCATAACCTTTGGACCACCAAGTTGCATGTGAGAACTGTAAACCTCGCGGCCCAACAGCTTGTTCAAAGCAGGAAATCCAGTCAGAATAATTGGCTGATCGGATCGTTGAATGCACCGCATACCAAGCCTAGCCAAGTACGCACCAATACCGACAGTTCGTCCAGAAACGTAGGTCAGGGTGAACGTTTCCTGGTAAGCTCGGGAATAAGCACCCGCGATGGCTCCACTTCCTGATAGATTTTCCACTCCAAGCCCATCTTCCTTTCCGATGATGTCATCAATCACCCACCTGGTCTCTCCAGAAGGTAACTGTACCTCGTGAGAGACGATAGATGTACTAATGAGTTGGTGATCTTCGGGAGTCAAGTAGAGATATTGGAAGCCGCGATCTGGAGATGACTCGTCCGACCAACCAACTTTGAATGACGACCGAACCTCATCAGACACACCAATTCTGGCACCTGAATTTGCAGCCAAGTAGATGAGAGGCAACTTGGTTTGAACTGCTAAATCTGTGACCGCCTTAAAAAAAGCATCTTCTTTTTGCCCAAAGGAACCCACATTGTATGTCACATCATTTGAAACCAAGAACACGGTTCTCCCCTCAGGAAACTCTGGTGTGCGCATACGCATCGACCAAGCCACCATCCCGACATCGTTGCTCGCCACAGGTCTTTCCACCTCAACGAGGGAGGAATTCCAATAGTTTTTGTTGTCCACAAAAATTAATTCCGTGGCCTTAAATATTGGAGATCCTACCATCTTCGTTGAGTTGGAACCCGACCATACTAGTTCTAAGGCCTTCTCAAAAATCTGATAAGCCACGAACACGGAAGACAGACGTTAGAAAATTACAGCTCTGCACAACAAAAGCTCAACAAAGTTCCCATTATACGTTCAAACAGGTAGTCGGGGGCGACACGGAAAGAACAAAAATTGAAACAGGGCTATGTCCGCGGAAATGTTATGGTAGTCATTTTATAATTACCCTAGGTCTTTCATTCTCTCTTTTTATTGGAATAACGATAGTTGGATTTCAAACACATAGTCTATCGCAGGGAAGCATGACCTTCATTCACCGTAGAATCAATATTTTCTAGAGGGCACTTACACGATTTCAAAGCATGCATTTTCTGTAGTACTTATATGAATCGTTTACAGGCCACAAAAAACCTCAACTTCGAATCAGTACCAGGGGGAAGTCGTAGCAGTATGTTGTGTTGTTTCTTCTCGCGGTTAGTCTTCTCCGTTCCACGGCATCCAACGGCTTATGTTGTGTTGCTATTGGCTTTCCATGAAGAGGACCATACGACGCTGGCAGGGGTGAGTGATAGACCACCACACCAAGAACAGCATTCTTCACCTCTTTGTAGACCTGAAAGACACGTGTAAGCTGGTAAGAGGCTAACAGATATATAGATAGGCATAGATGCAACTCCTATCAGATAGTTCTTTATTGGCAGTCAAAGATTTATGGTTAAATCTGTACTTAGATTTGAACAATAATGGTGTTCATAAGTTCGTTTAAGACTTTGCGTTTTATCTACCTCCAAAGACCAGATAGTACAAGAAAAAAAGGGCATGGAATTCAAGAAAATGAAAGAATGTAAAAACGCAACCAAGGACCTCAGAGAAGTTTCAAACTAGTGAGAAAGGTGAGAGACACTAGTTCATGAAATCTGGATCACAACGAATGGATTTCACAATTCTCCATGGTAGTATACCTGGACCGTGCAGGTATGGCCAGTTGGATTCTGAGCGACAATACGCCATGCTCCAATTGCACATCCTGCATGCGTAAGGCGAAGGCGGACCTCCCACTGCCAAACTGCCAGACGATGCATCCGAGCACCCAACTTCTTGTAAATGTCGTGTACAATCCCTTTCAACTTTTCCACTACGTCAACCTGTTCTGTATCCTCGTCATCACTGCAGACAAATTTTCAGAGGCATTAGCGACATCCGTAACAATCTAAGATCAAAAGTTTGAATTACATAACACCTAAATATAAGCTTCAATGGAAAACACTCACCAGAAGGTGTCAGCTCCACCTATTTCGACAGGTCGTAGGAGGCTCAGATACATGTGGAGATGATCAGCTTTGTTGTTTGAATCATGAACAATGAGTTCCAGCTCCTCCAAAATCCTCTGGATCGATCCCTCGACGTTTATTGTAGCATGAGCGACATCCACAACCCCAGCATTGTCAGACGGTTTCACCTGTCTGACCAGAGTTCGCAAGAAGATGCGTTTCACATTGCTCGGCCGGTCTGTGACGTAGTAGATGTGCCATTGTCGATCCCGAGAAGGCGCGTACCGCATCGATGTAAATCCTTTGAGCTTATTCTGGAAATGCACAAATAAATGTCTGAGAGAAGGAAATTCGTATTCAGTCCACATTCCAACATAGAATATACGAGAAATATATATGAATCTAACACAAGGGGTTGAACGAATAATCGAACCAGTTCCAGGAGGTTCGACAACGGTGGCTCTACATGCCGCGAAAGAGGCTCTTCCTCATAAAATCGTTGCTCCGGGGCCCAATGGAAGCAATGACGAGTTGGAGAACGACCTTCGTCTCTCTGGATGATGCAGCTAACTATTCCAACACCTGCTGCTGTGAGCATCGACCCCAAACTCTCACTTTTCAGGCTCTTCGCTATTTTATCAATACGTTCCTGAGCTTGGTCTTCATCACCACTGCAACGCATAATATTTCCGTTAGAACCCTTCCTTCCTTCCTTGAATGAGAAAATAGTAGGAAGTCTCGATGTTATCACTTCATAATTGACTTTCACAAATTTTAGTATCAGGAAACCTACAGACTACTGAAAGACTTGAAGTTTGTACCTGTCTTGAAGATTACTCATCTGATTCTTGATACCCACGAGTGCCACGTGGATAATGTTCCCAAACTCTCTGGAAGACCCATTAACTGCATCCTTTGGAGCTTCCCCAGTTTCCTTCAACGCTGCCCCAACGGCATTCGCCAGGTAGTGAAGGGAGGTAAGAATAGCCATGGTTCCCCATCGCTTGATACCTTGCCTTTCTTCCTCTAACGGAGCTAATGTACTCATCTTTTCATTCGCTTGTTGAGGATTCTCTTCCATGAATTGCCACGAAGCGATGAGTCCAGAACGGTGCCATTGCATTCGAATAGACCCCTTGACTAGGTAAGGCTGTAAAACCAAACGACAATCCTGGATGGTTAGCTTAGATCCCGTATGTTATACCGTGTGACATACTGCACATAATTTTTAGTGGTCAACCGATTGAGAACGGACCTGGTACAATCGTCGAATGTAAGTCTCAACTACACGACGCTGCAAGGTGTGATCACTGTGGTCAAACAAGGCCACAAGCGCATCTTCCACTGCCAAAGGGGCATCTACAAGGTCCTCCATCCTTTCTTCAACGGCACTTCGGCGACGACCAGGAACTTGGGTACCGTCTCCACCTTCTTCTGTAAACATTTCCAGCTCGGACAAGCTTCTTGCGATATTTGCTCTCAAGTCACTCAATTTGGTTTGTTCCAGCAATTGACTTGATCTCAAGGCCAGCTGCGTTCCAGTACAGAATGGGTCCATCCATGGTTTAAAGAAAGGAAAAATTCAACTAAACTATGCCCCGAAAAATATCCATGCATTCATATTGCTTCCACAACGCCTCCTTATCACCCTGTAACTATCCTCATCGTTAAGGAAGTAGTTCAAAACTCGAAAGGACCATGTCATTTCAGACTCACCTCAGATTGAGAAGGGTGGCTCAGTTCTGCGAAGCATATTAATTGCTCTCTATAGGCAGCTGGATTAGGATACACAAGCGCGCCAATCAATCTGGAGATCAGGACATTCTTCCTGCTCACGCCCTGAATCAAGAAGGAAAGTCATCTTGATGTTAATACTGGCACTGGCCATTTGTATACTATAACATGCGAGTTTTATATTATGGCAACTTCACTCAAAGAAGGAAAACTCAGGTGCACATACCCGTAACTGATCAGTATGAACATTACGAACTAATATAAATGAAGACGTTAAACCTGCTACTGGAAAGACCAGCCGAACGAGAAGACCAAATACCTGATGAGAGAGAACAATATCCACAACTTTCGGCAGATCTTTCTTGTAAGTTTGTCTGAGTCCTTCAATCACATCTGCCTGCGGAAACTCAACAGTAGCCTGTGTCAGCGTACAGAATAATAGAACGTGGAGAGAAATGATCAACAAAAGGAAGACCTTCTCTGGGACTGCTGAAATCTTCTTCATGTGTATCGAGTTTAAATCTTGTCTGGCAACATTCAGCATGAAGAGTCTTCAGAGTTGAGATTTGATATTATACCTGCATGTCGGTGCTGAATAATTTCTCCACTCTTAAATACTCGTCGAAAAGTGACTTGACGATACTACGAGCATGACTCTCGCGTCCTCCCTCGTAAGACTTAGCGAGAGTCAAAAGAGGCTCCACAAGCCGTACAATAGACGATCTATCACTCTCTGGTACCTCAGCTATAGCAGCCTGGAGAAAACAAATATGTATAAGTTGCATTTACATTTCATTATGTATGCAAAACAAGAAGCACAGCATTTTCGTCCACCTTGGTGTCACTTTTCAGTAATCCCCAGGACTAGACACTCAAATGACTACGACTCTCGAACTACAAGGAAATAAAACTTCGTACTTATGCAGATACATTTAGAAGGGATCGTATCAACACCAATCATATACTTGACTTTTGATGTCATGTTTGGGACCTACGATGACTCTACTTTTAGTGCTTTTGGACTTCAGGCTATGACGGACAGATCCTATTCTAATCCTATGACAGTTTTCGCCTCTCGACGTTAAGAAGGAGAGAGACACAAAGGCGATTCTATAATTACAAAGGCAAAAATATACTCACTTCTATAGCTGCTTTTAAAGATTTCGCTGGGAATTCAACAACTTTGTTGTCGATGAAAGATGTCTCATACTCACGGAACTCCATATCCAACTGCAAGACATGTCAAAAAAGAATGGGATCAGACGGATGGGCATCGTTGATAGGAATCAAAGAGCAATATAAGTATCAAACAGATCTGTTGGACCTACTGGGCAGCACATGGTGCATTGTCTTCAAAGCATAATATAATTAACTCAGACAGCAGTGAAATTACTGGTTTATGACTAGAAAACGTTGCGTCCCTTTATCAAATACAATCCTCATATGATACAAACGTCATGCTCTATATTCAGTTACCTTGTTCTTCAAATTCTTCGGCAATCTTGTGCCCAGAATGGAGATCCATTCCTGCCACTGATAAAGCGGAAGCACTGGATCATCCAGGCAAGTGAGAAGAGTCTGCACAACCTGTTTAATAGTACCAACAGTTAGATCACTAGCATTAGACGGAGAAAAGAAGAGTAGGTGTTTCAAACCAGACAGCGTGTAGCTATTCTAGGTCCTCTCAACGTTAAGTACTTTCGTGCTCCCACGACAAGAGGACATGAAACTTCCAGTCCTCTTATGTTGACAGAAGACAAAACACCGGAAACCAACTGCGACCAAAACAGCTGGACTTGCTACTCTGAAATTTTTCTAAGTGCATTTCAGTCCTTAAATCCTCTTTCTATGGGACATCCACGGTCAATATGTGGCTGACCGTAGAAAAATGTGTTGTTCAAGAAATCAATTAAGAAAAATGATGTCCCCCGAGGGGTGCTAACTTTATACTACGGATCATGTACATTTTCATGCTTACCAGTTCCTTCCAAAATGTATCACGAAACACTGCACATAAGGGCAACGAACCTTTTCAATCGGATGCTCGTATCCTGCAAGAACATTTCTTGCAGCATTCACGGTAACTGCACAGCGTTGATGAACCTTAGCAGCAACTGCTGTTGGTGGACCAAGAGGAGGGAAACTGCCTTCGAAAGGCACAGCTTTCTTCACGGCAGATGGATCGTCCAGATCAAGCCCTGCTATCAGATCTCCGGGCTGCGGAGAATTACACAACAACGACATATTTTAAGTATCGCGACAAAGCGCATTCGATACAAGCGAGACATAAAAGGCAGAGACATACTTCTTTATGAGTCGTCCCCAGATCTATTGGAAGGCCCGGGAAGACGATCGATGAGAAACTGAACTAGAAGCTAAGAGCGAACTTGGAAAACTACAAAATCTCACCGTCATCGTAGAACCCTCTGACATCTTGCAGTGGATTGTTCCGGAAGCAGGGGTCACTAATGGCATGCACATTTTCATAACTTCCACTTCAGCATAGGGAACGTCGGCATCCACATGGCTACCATCAGCAACTAGAAATCGAAGAAGTTTGCAGGAGGTTTCAGCTATCAAGCGGGAGGGATCGTGATCATTCTGCCAAGGTTGTATCGACAAAAAATATGTGAGTCCTCTATAGATTACTTAGGTATCAATGAAGAAACTCTGAAAATAATAAAGATACTACATTCTGATTGATCGAAAGGTTTACCTGTAACAGGCAAGTTCGGCCGTCAATGAGAAGACGGGTACCTGCTGCCTCTTCTTCAGCATAAACGACGTGACTATTTCCATCCAGCTGGGAAAACATACCAAAAGATATAAGTACAAATGGTACCAGGTCACATACCAACAAATCCATTCTTCTACTGATGAATAGGCTCTACCTCGTTCAAAGCGTTGTTGAGTGCCTAGATTAGCTAGCAAATGAATCGCGAGAAACTACATACTGAACAATATGTTTGCGCATAATGTTCCGTATGTGCTACTCGAAAGTCTATATATTATTCAAAAATCAGAAGTAGTCAGCGGAAGTAACAGATGAATGAATGAAAGTTCACAATCCCATAAAGCGAGCGACCAGTGAAAGACGATTGACAGTACTTGCACTAGGAGACCCCCATCACGTAATGTGTGCACTTCAGCTTCGACTTCGGACTGATTGAGTACAAGGCGATAGCTACCAGGCCCTCCCTTCGTCATATCAACCTGCTCAGGCCAGTCAAAGTCAGTAGAGGAAATATACCAATTAATAGAAAACTGGACAACTGTTTAAAGACAAAGCTCAGAAGTTCAGAATGTCAAAGCTTACCGTGTATTTGTAGCCTTCAATGTTGAGAGTTACTTGAAAGCTCACGAGAGAGATATGCTGGAACACGAGTTCAGTCCACATGAGTTTTAACCAGGTAAAACCAAATGAACTAAACGCGTAAGTTTGTCAAAAACAATCACAACACCTATTTAACAATGGAGGAGACTACTGAAAGCCAGGTGTTTGTAAGGGTTCGCAAGCGTTTTAAGGTACGATAACATCGAGCGACATCCAGATTCAACAATTTCCTGAGAGAAAAGGGGGAAACAGCCACGTAAACTGTAGGGACTGATGTGGAGGAACGCATACCTTGGGTGGGACCTGGCCTTTCTCAAGGTAGCCAATGTATTCTAAGACTCGAGATGCAGTCAGCATAGTTCCCCTCTGCAGCATTGGAAACCTTAATCAGCTTAAAGAATATGATGGTGTATCCAATCTTTCAAGGAAAAACTGTTTCCACTGAGTATGATGTATCATATTCTCGACAGCGGTTACTATTACCGATGCTTTATTAAAACTAATGAACAGACTTCCTCATGGCTGTAGGAAATAGAACCCAAGTCTGTTGTCTTACATATAAAGCACCTCCAACCACAGATAGACTCCAAGGTGGTCTCTCAACTCGGACACGCATGGCTATGCGACTATCCAACCATCCGGTATGAAAGTTGTTTTCTCTGTACTCTTTATCCTGTCACAGACAAGGACTAAGTTAGGCGTGGCTAGTCGTCATTGAAACTTTGGGTGCGACGTCAACTCCAAGTTACGAGCACGAATATTGTGTTCAGGCTTTCATAAATAGAAGCAAGAAAAAACAATTAAGGTTTATGCTTATTTCGAACGTATGCGCACACTTGATAAACTTGGAAGTCTGAAAGACGTACATGTAGGAGATCCACAGTGTAATCGACATTAGTGCGTATTTCTCCTCTGATGTGAAGTTCCTTCAGACCGAGAACCATATTTGCTATGGCGATAGGTCTAGTCTCACCATACGCAAACACATGACCTGAATCAAACCGATCGTTAGTCTAGCGAGTAGATTTCACTTTTATGGCTGAGCCTTACATCGTCAAATTGTGAATGATTATGAGACTCTGATAAAACCAAGCATAAGCAAGGCTATTTTTACAAGCAGAGTCAAAATTCTTTAAGGCAATCCTCAGAGACACAAAACTTACCGAATTGTGAGTCGGAGAATTCATGAATACCTCCGCCAGACTGCAATAGGACACGGCAACACAATACGTCATGTAAATACTGGAGGGAGCGTGTGAGTCAAAGTAGAATAACGAAATGTATACTCACTCAACCATGTGACAATGGTATACCTGTAGGCTCCACCGAAAGCATGACAATCCAGATTTATGAGCTTACCTTGACAGAAAAGTAGGCCCAAACGTTCGGCTTGCTTCGGAAACTGAGTTCCTGTACTTGACCACTGGTAGGTTTGAAACCATCATCGGGATCTTCACTAGTAACGCGCACAGCCACAACATGACCTTTGGGCTTCGTAGCCTCTGTCGTGAAAAAATCAAAAGGTTCTACAGTCGCCATATCACGCCAGGAAGGAAGACCTTCACCGACGGTCTTGCCGTAGAATCGCCTCATTTCTATTAACCACCACCACAGAATTGACAAGTTTTGAAAACATACATCTTCAAGTGTCCAAAAAGGATAGTTGCAACAAGGGTCCAGAGGATGCATTGAATAATGTAAAATTTCCTTCACCCAAACACAAAATAAGAGGTTTCCATATCCTGTCTCGGACTCACAATGCTTAGAGCATTGTACTCACCAGGCATTCTCCACAAAGGAATCCCCATTCCGATGCACAGCTGAGCAGCAGGAATATTAACTTCTGCTATCCATTCTGTAACAGGATGTTCGACCTGTAAAAAAGGTGACAAATTTGGAGGTTTTGAGTACCAGATGTTACTTTTCCAAAAGAAGTCATCCCGGCTTTCAACGCGTACGTGCTTTTCCCTAAGCAATTTACTTGTCTGAAAAAAAGAGTTCCCAGAATGACCGTATTTTCTCTGTAGAAAGTCCACATGGCTAAGGAAAGGCAAAGATGAAAGACTTTTTAGTTTGAAATACCTGCAAACGTGGATTAAGTTCAAGAAAGTAGAACTCTCCAGTTTCCATACTGAAGAGATATTCAACCGTTGCAGCTCCCACATAGTTGACAGATTTGGCCAGCCTACAAGCTCCTTCTTCCAATGCCTTGATTGTTTCAGGCGGTGCGACAGTAATCGGACCTTCTTCAATAATCTGTCCACACGAGACATGAGCATCAAATTTAAAAGTAAGGACTTGTAGACATGAAAGAGCTGAACCCTGAGCAATCCTAAACAGAAATAACACAATGCACACCACCAGCACATGTCCAAACGAAAAGAGTGAGAAGGTTCAGGAGACCTTCTGATGACGACGCTGAACGCTGCAATCTCTGCTGTGTAGAGCCGCAACATTACCGAAATGATCAGCGAGGAGCTGCACTTCCAGATGTCGACTCTGTGAAAGAAACAAATGCACATGAGATGGGGAGCAGAATTCATCTTTTCACTCCCAGCTATTTGACGTTACCAAACTAGAACTAACGCCCTATAATTCGTCATATTTCAGAATCTAAAAACATACCTGAGTCGCAACCTTCATTGTAAAAATGGGAGATCCTGGTACTTCTCCTTGAACTTGCTTGAACAATGCACGCACTTCGTCATCAGAATTCACCTGCGACAAGAAGAAATCATCATCAAAATTGCAATCCGGAAATTCAATGAATAAAAACAGCGCTCCATTGTCTGATGACTTGGAACAAACTCCGTTATATAAACCTAAATGTCTCGTACCTTGCGAATACCTTTACCACCGCCTCCCCATGACGCTTTAATCATGACAGGATACCCAATGGTTTGGCAGCTGGCCAAAGCTTCTTCTGTCGTATATACACACGCTTTTCTGTACACCTCATCTGGAATAGGCTCCAAACAATTCTCAAAAGGTATTGAAACCTGTGATCATAACCACACAAAAAATAGCTGTCAACTGGTAAGAAAGTGGTTCGTGAGCGGACATGAGAAATATGGTCGCATGCAGTAATCTACTTTCTCCATACATGTCACCTTCTCGACGGAATTTCTGGTCATACTCACATGCGAGCCACTCCATGCCATTGTCGGAACACCCGCAGCTTGGGCGATGATAGAAGAACCAATCTTGTCACCCAAAGCTGCCATAGGTTCAGCTGGAGGTCCCAAGAACACAATTCCACGCGCAGTCAGTTGCTCTGGGAGGTCCGGAACTTCGGATGCGTGCCCCCATCCTGGCCACACAGCTGATACTCCCGTGCGCTCAGCAATCTGCAAATGTTTCAATTAATAAGGAAACATTTAGTGACTATCATCAAACTTGTGGTTCCGTGTAATCGGAAGGTATGCATTCGCTAGAAAAAACGACTAAAGTGGGAGGCATAAGAAAAACGTCGATGATACACCGGCTTCCAATACCTATATCTGCCAGTGAAAAGCAAGCTAGAAACTCTGTAGACAATTCAAAGACTCTGACCATCATAGGACGTACGTGAATTGTTCTAAACAGTGCAATTTCTAACGTCGAGAGTTCTTGCTGTAAGCAATTGCCTGTATAAAATGCGTGTGATATACATCTTACCCAAATTTCTTCACTCATGAGCTGAGTGACTCCAGTGAGAGTGAATCAATCATTCAAGGCAAATTCTAGACTGAAATTTTGATTCAGTGAAGACTATGTAAGGACGAACTTTCCCACCTCAACAATGAGCTGGACATTTGCATAATTGTTGTTATTGGTTCCTCCAGGAACTTCGATGAATTGGTCAGCCATCCGAATGTGCTCCGCATTGATACGCATATCTTCAGGGGTGGCCATAGCCACGAGGGTCACTGCTTTTTCCACCCCAAATGCCTCATAAGCCCACATCCGAATGCTCCGGATGAACTTGACCGCCGCCATTCCATTGTTGGCGATGAGAATGCTGTAAATGGGCTTGGTCCCCCCCAGCGTGAAACAATACTCCTCGAGTTGCGACACATATGCGGCATGCTTTGAAGCCGCATGACCGTTGGCACTGGCTTCGACCACCATGGCTGCTCCTCCTGATCTTCAGCAGAAAAGGAGGATGTTTATCTCGATAAAATACTGTTGACTGAAAATTCGTGTACCTTGTGTATCTCCTGAAAAACGATAGAAGCACACAGAAGCGTGCAATCCTCTCTTAGAAGCGATATGAGATTTACACACAAAGCAATACAGAGAAGGCGCACTGAAACAAGTCCAAAAGACGAAAACTAAAAGAGACGTCTCAGAAGTCCACATTCATCTACCAATCCTCGCTCTTAGTCCTCCCTTCTTCCAGCGCGGCATTCCTCCATCGAGACGTTCCGGTCCCATTCGACCACAATCCTTACCCCTACCGATTGTTTACCAGATTACAGAAAACGTCATAAACACTACGACCACAGTTTAGCTGCACAACTATGTGGACTGGTATCATATTACTATCCCAGCTGGGGGTTCATCGGATTCAACGAGACTTTCCGGAAAAACTAATCAACAAATGGAACGTAATAGGCTGACTTTCTTTCTCTCCTCTTCGTTCAGAAGGTTCTGGCATCCCTCTGCAATTAATGTCCACAGACTGAGTCGATCTGATCAATACGTATATCGTGAAATTCGTGGTGGCCTTATTGTCAAGTATCTAGATCACATCTTCGGTGAGGTAAGTACTTTCATCACTGCCATCAATGAACTGAACTCATTCTCCAGACGGAGGACTCCTCTTTTCTTTTCGTTTGCTCGGAAAGAGCGCTGCAAATAACAAGACTTATACGACAGGAGCTGATGGTTGTCAAGTGAGCTGAGAGCAACATCAGGTGTATGTTTATCCCATCTCCTGCTTGACCGAATCAAGAAACAAGAGAGTCAACCAGTAAAGGCAGAAAAGAGCCATTACTTTCGACTATCAAGTTTCGACCCGAGAAACGACAAGACCTTCGGCACCCATATTTAAACCGTTCGCCTGTCAAGGATACTCCATGCGACCTCCGTGAGCACAATCGCAATCGCAAGACAGACTCGGACACTGTCCACTTCAAGACATATTTTAGAAGATCCAAAAAATAACTAGGCAGGATTGCCAATACTATCGAGAAGCAGTGCACGTAGCACAGTCTTGCCACCTGATGCAGGCTAGATAACTTATACATTCGGAACCATTCGAAGGAACGTCAAATGAGAAGATATCAGCAAGTCAGAAACACAGAAATCTAGGCTGTAGGGGCCCATTTCCCCGGAAGACAAAGACTTCGTCGTCGGTGCGGAAGACGCGAGAAACACATCTATCTTCGTTATTCTGCGGCATCAATACAGACAGGTTTTCTCCCGTCGACTTCCAGACTTTGATGCAATCAAGGTGATCACGCACCACTGTAGCTGAAAGGCAGGAGTATCAGTACGAGTTGAAACATAAACAGAACTCACCGAATTTCAGCGCCTAGCACATTTAGAGCGATGGGTATCGCATTCCTTGACTGCTGATGGCCTTTTAGACCCACAAAATTATCCTCCGGTGGGCTCCTATATACAAATGTCGTTCACCACCAATTTTTGCAGGTCCCTCTGTCTTCTATAAGGATGATATGCAGATGGAGAGGTAGGAAGATGAACAATGGAATCAACGCCTAGAGCTAGCTTTCGGGAAAGGAGAGAGAGCGACGTGAGACGAGAAGCACAGGAAAAGAAATTGTACAGAGCTGGTGGGTGAAATGCAAGCAAAACGAGTTGGTAGTGGAATTTGTTTGTGGGTGTCTGTGCAGAGTGGTGTGTTGGGGAGAGTGAGTGACCACCCACTTTCTCTCGCTCTCTCACTAGCACGCTGTCGTTGGAACGTTTATGTTTGCACAGACCTTGAGATTAGATGTGAGAGGGATATTACTTTTGCCTCAGGGAAAGAAGACGACAAGGGTGGGACTGTTGCAGAACCAGCGCTGTGACTTCCTGAATCCTCTCTGATGACAAGAGGACTATTCAGACATGGACTCAAGACTCGTTCAACGGATGCAACTCCATCCCATTAGCATGCTAGACCGTGAGGACTTTGTGACTCGCTGACTACAGGACCGCTCACCACTCCATTCACGAACCAGTTTCATCCGGTCAAACCTTGCTAGAAATTCCACGTACTCCCGGTTAGTTTCGGCTCAAAAAGTAAAAGAAAATTCTTTCACTCTGACTGCTTACAGTGTAGACTGTATGAAGTTTTCTCCCATACTTCGAAGGAACAAAAGCATATATGTAAGCAAGCCCTAGGCCATAATTTTTTCCCATCATTCCCAATTCCCGAAGAGCTGAAAGTTCGGATAAAATATCAATATCTGTATCAACGACAAAGTAAAAACATTTACGATCTTGACCTTTTGCTTTGCTCATCAACAACTCAAAGGTTTCCGATCATAGAGGACAATTCCGAATGTACATTTTCCCCCTTTCGACTGTTTCTCCTCCATATCGTCTAAGGACTGGTTTTACCTAGACTACAAATGCGACTCTGGTATTTTAAGTTAGAATGGCTTATTGAGCTTAGGAAAGTGGTCCAAATATTTTGAATGGAAGTGTTCCTTTCCCATTGATATGTCAGTTACCATTATCAATCATGATTATGACAAAGACCCTGTAGTCCACTTTCAGTTCAACTTGAACCTGGAAAAGTACGTCATACTGCTAACATTTCTACATGTGAAGCTTTTATAAGTTCATGATCACTTTCAGTATCATTGAGTACACAATGAACAGGAACTTGATCCTCACCTTTGTACACGGGGTTTAGGTCAGCTCTATGCCCGGCTCATTTTCAGAGGGATAGGAAAACATGTTATCATGAGTCTTCTGAACTCTCATTTCTCACATACTGTTATTCGCCATTGATGTAATAGTTACAAATGTTGCTCATTATTATGACTGTGACAGATAGACAGCGCGAGGGAAAATAATTGTGTGAGAATTGGACGCTCTGTTTCTGACTAATGCAAGCGACCTGAGTCCAGTCTACAAGGATGAACCAAGACCGCATAATCTCAATTACTCGTGACGACAACTAGAAAAGTGTATTCACACACACGGTGTGCAGTGGAAGGCCAATAGACTAGTCGAGCACGTGGGTAATTGCCCACCTAATATACAATGGTGTTAGGTGGGCCATGTCCGAGGTGCCACTACCCACCATCCATCACATTCCCTCCCCTCCTCAGTCTTCTCAGCAATAATGACTCTCCAGGGAAAGATATACTCCATGAGGAAACATACCTTCCCAACATTTTCTCACCTTGCAAAGCTTGGAAAACCTCCAGTTCGTAGGCTATGAATTCGAATTGCATTATACGGCCAGCATATTCTCCTCCTTGTCTTGCGCCATATCCTCAAAAGTTGTCCTCCATGTTTGCATGAAATGGCTGACTCCATTGAAAAGCATTGCAAAGAGCACGAGTTTGGCATACAACAACCTCGCTTCTCCCTTGATCCAACAAAACTGTGAATCAAATCTTCCTATAGAAATCCAAGATTCTCATGAGAACGAATCTCGCCACCAAATGTATGTAGGTCCTCAGTTTCAAGCTTTTGCTACGATCTCGCGAGCAGTCTAATCAATTTTCTACAACGACCTAACCTCCATCTCTTTCCAACGATTCCTACACACAATGCGTGCACCAGCTTCTGTCGTTACTCACTCACACTCACCATTAGCATGTTGACAAGACCTCACTATGTAGAATGAACTCCATTCAGCAGTTACGGATCCTACAAGCACTCAAAATCAGGCCTACGATGCATCAGCATGCATTCATGCGATGAAAAGTTGCCTTCGACGATGTCAAGCAACATATCACAAGGTCAGGTGACCAGCCTGAAAATTCCGTACTTTAAATCCAGAAACAGAAAAATCAAAAGAAAGAAAAGGCAAAATTGATCACAAATTGTTTGAAAGTGAATATATGACATGGACTTACATCATTCTCGTCCACCGAAGTGTTGATTGATTTTCATCGCTCTTGGTTAGGACAAACTTGTCAGCATCTGCAATTTGAGGATTTAAACTTTAAGAAAGTTCTTGTGGAAATTATGAACCACAATTCACAGAAAAGCTTGGCTCTGGAGAGCGAATTTGGCTTTCTCTCGGATTAAAAGTGACGTGGGGCAAATAAGTTTAGTTATGCGTTCACTTGACCTCAATTATTTTTCGCGACACAGTTGACACATAAACTAACGATTTAGTATATCTTGTAAACATTGTTTCAACGCCCTCACAACAACACCAGCACGTGTACCACTAGTATGAAGAGAATATTGGTAAAGCATCCTCTATGTACCAAGATCTTTCATTCTAAACTCAGAATTCAAGAAAGCTTTTTGCTTATCAACATAGATTTGTCCCTAGCTGCAATGAGCATGTAATCCACATAGAATACCAGAATAATGAAGCCAAAGACTTCATTACTCACCTTTTTCATGTAAACACAAGGATCAAACACACTTCGTTTGAATCCTTGTGCCCTCATGAAATCGTCAAATTGTTTGTTTCACTGTCTACGGGCTTGTTTCAATCCATACAAAGATTTTAGCAACCTGCAAACCATATCTTCTTGGCTTTTCTTCACAAAGCCCATAAGTTGGCTCATGAATATCACCTCATCCAAGTTGCCATAGAGGAAAGTAGTGACAATATCCATTTGATCTAAAATAAGATCAAATAAAGCCACAAGTACATACAACAAGCGAATAGATGCATACTTAGCAACTGGGAAATAGACCTCATTGTAATCTACATCTTTTTCTTGTGTGAATCCCTTGGCCATCAACTTGGCCTTGTAGATCTTCTTCACAGAGTCAGTGGGGCTATCCTTCAGTTTGTAGACCCACTTATTGTTCACCAATTGTTGACCCTTTGGAAGCTTGACTTACTCCCAAGTCTTGTTTTCAATTAGTGATTGCATCTCCCTCTGCATCCCACTCTAGCTTGTCCATAGAAGCTTGAACCTCATCGTATGAAAAAGGTTCCCCTTCTTCCAAGATCAAAGCCATACCACCGTCGTCATGAGGAGAGATATTCTCATCTCCTAACTGAGTTGAATCTCATTGGCCAAATCGTTTAGGAGCATGAATAGAGCGTCCATACGTCCTTTTAGTTGATGATTCAGCTTGATCTTCCTATGTTGGCATGTGTTGAGGTTCGCTAGTCTCATCATGCTCTTGCATTTCCTCAAATTGAGGAACTTTTTCCTTTGTGGGAACACCTTCTTGTGCCTCATCATGAAATCCATCATGATTAATCTCACCCTCAACAATATTGAGAGGAGATTTTCTCTTGTCAGTATGAGCAGTTTGAGCTTTCTCCCCCTCATTTGATGATCTAGATTCATTGAACGAAACATCTCTACTAATAATCAACTAACATATGAGAGGTCCCACAACTTTTAACCCTTCATACCACTCTAATATCCAAGAAAAATACATTTTTTGGAAGTAAAATCCAACTTAGATCTACTTTTCTTGGATGTGAGAGGATATGCATTACATCCAAAGATTACCAATCGACGGTAATATACCTTCAGCCCACAATGCATGTGATAAACCTAATTGATTCAACATATTCCTCGTACGCTCCAATAATATTTGATTGAGTCGCTCAACAATATCATTTTTTTGTGGAGTATATATCATAGTGAGATGGTGAGTTATCCCATTTTGTTGATAGTACACCTCAAATTTTCTAGAAGTGTATTCCTCGTCATTATCTGATCACAGAACTCTTAGTCTCTTACCAGTCTCCGTCTCAATTTGGGCTTTCCACTTCTTGAAAGTGACATATACCTCAGACTTCTGATGTAGGAAATAAATCCATACAAATCTGGAATAATCATCGATGAAAGATCATACAACTTTCTTGAATGTGAAGGAGTAGGGGATGGCCCCCATTCGTCACTTTATATATAATTTTGCTGTGTCGTTTACTCCTGAATGTTGAGTGAGGTAGTAATATTCTTTTCTAAAAGTTTGCCTACTAAAAGGAAAGGGTTTACATACTCCAGTGTCAGAACCGTACTACTCTCCCCAGCGTTTCTACAACGGTTCGCATACCCATATCCTTTTGAGATATTTTTCGATATTTCCAACAACAGCCATTTTCATCTAAGGTAGTTGCATTCTAACTCTGACCACATTCTTCACAAACAATTTGAGTATAAATTGGAAACTTCTCGTAAGAAAGGGGTTTAATTTGATGTAGGGCGAATAGCATTCGTTTCTTGTCTAGAAGAACATTTTCAAACTTCCATTTGGTAAACCTCAAGATTTACGGAATGAATAAATTACTGAGGATATGTACTTTTGGCGGTTTCATGGGGCATTAATGTTCATGTTAAGGTTCTCGAATCATATATGACCATACATTTACAATACTATCATATATAACCACATTTTGGCACTTTTTATGATCTTCATTACGAAGAAGAGACAAAAAATTTTAAAAAATATGTTTTTCCATCTAAATATCTGATTCTAAACTACACTCTGACTCGCAAAATGAAGACATCAGTATGGAGCATTACAGCCGAGCACATTCACCGCCACACTTGTATCTTTGTCACAATGACTAACTAGCGAAGGAATACATTATTCTAGTCTGCGTAGAGTTCTCCCTTGTTATGAAATGTGGCTTAATGATCCACCCTACATGCAAGAGGAGCATGAACAGAATGGTCATGAACTTTGACAAAATTGTTGCAGGCAGTCGATGATGGCAGCACATGGTAAGAACGTGCAATATGCTGGTTGGCCTACAAGATACATTCACACTTTTGACTCTTTAGATTTTTTGTCATTTTCATGGATAAATTGATACGTTAAGCAACTCAGACTACATTACATCGATACCAAATGACCCTTGAGATTTTTTGTCATCTCCATTGTAAACTCGATGAGTTATACGGTGAGCAGCTCGGACTATAGTGCGTCGATATGAAATGACCCTTGAGATTTTTTGTCATCTCCATCGTGAACTCGATGAGTTGATATGATCGGTAGCTCTGACAACATCGCAGTGGCAGTGACGAGGAAAGAAACTCAACTATGTCTATTTTGATAATAATAATTATCTTCAGTATCTCATTAATAAGGGAACAAAGTATAATAACAAAAGGGATGGGAAGATTTAACTTACAACATTCTCATGCTTTGGCTACTCTTTGGAAGGTCCTACTACTCGGGTCACATGAGAGTATCTCATTAGTATTACCTGATATATCACACGCAGTCATGTCAATTACCACATATATTTCATCATGAGGGCTCTATCACTAATTTGACAAGAGAGTCTCCATTTTTTCTTAGAATCATTTTTTTTTCTGTTGTGCACTCTTCCAGCTCCATGTATTTTATCACCCTCATTCTTATACACTTCGGGACTCTCCGGCCTTCTCAAAGGAACACACGGAAGAACACAAGGTGCAAACAGCACATAAGGGATGAAAGTATCCACATCTAAATGAAAAGATTTGTAGAATGAACAAAAAATAAAGTCAATGGGAAAAGTTCAAGTCCAAGTGCAGTGCAAACTCCATCACAAAGTAAAGAATGTTGTTAGATGGGTCCCTTTCTATTTCTGTCCCAAAAGCAACCACCAAGTGACCGAGCTTGTCTGAAATGGACCAACTTCGTTGACTTCAATGTCTGACTCTAGGAAATCGGAGCCAGGACCCGCGTTCCTTCGCTCCTCTCAATAGTATATGTAACCCAGCGTTGGCAAACGTTATTCCACTAGAAATATACTGCGTGGTAGGCGGCTGGACCTGCTGTACTGACCGCGTCGACCAAGTCTCATCTGTTTGACCTCGTCATGCAGTATTTGCCTACTTATAGATACTTCTCTCCAGTCTACACCAGAAAACAGGTCCACACTAAAGATAGAGGAGGAACTTATATAGAAGGACCATGCAGCTCCTTCATTCCATTTTATACCACGCGTCTCCAACTCTCTTGAAGAACCATGTGTCATGTGACGAAGATTTAATCCGGAAAGGAGGAAGAAGGAAATATTTTCAAGTGATAAAAAATGGAGGAAATATCAGGACAACGTGAGAGGTGCAGTTTGAATGTACACATTTTTTTCGAGCATGCAATGCAACTTGTAGATGTTCGTGAAGGTTGTGCAAGGGATTTGATATCCTAGAAAGGAAACATATGCTCATAATGCAATTTATACAAAGAGAATGTTAAGTTTTCTCTAGACCCTTGATGGGGTCTTCCCATCCTCTTTGCTATATTACTTGGTACTTTCATTTTTCTCTAACATGATTCAGAGAGGCAGTCACTAGAGCATTATATCACGTAAGTTCGTATTGACTTTAGTAGTGCGAATCTGTACAAAGTTGATATTAAATAACAACACCGCATACAAACAACCAACACACCACAAACTGGTATTCAGAAGGCGAAATGAACGAGGCGACTGAAAGTACGGACGAATCAAAGAGAGAGTTTCAGTTGCGTCCTCTGGGGTGAGCTTAGAGCTTTAGGCTCGGGAACGGAGACCGGCCCCACCGGTCTAAAGTCCCACATTTACAACGTGAGTGGCTCACCACCTCAGGTCAAGTCAGTCCATGATGCAGCATCTCCAGACTCCAGACAGAAAGGGAACAATCTCCACCAGCAGAAAGTCCAGGACTCCAGGCCTGAGCTTTCGGTTTCCAGTATTCGGTATGAAGTTCAAGGAATGAACTTGCGCTCAGCTGTCATGAGTTAAGGCCATGCCATGTAAGACGCCTTATCGGCATGAACGAGCACGCTGGCAACGCTTTCTGTCCACGTACAGCCCTCCCTTTGCCGTTGCCTCCCCACTGGACGGGAGGAAGTGTGAGGTCGAGGGCAGTGCGATGTGTGCAAACGCATCGCAGCATCGAATGTTTACGGCCCTTCACCAGTTCGTAGCCTCGACAGCGGCGATGTCGCATCAATTCCCTATCCTCGTGGGTCGGGCAATTTGGTTTCGCACCTGAGCTATCTCCGCATGTACTGTTGCGAATTGAAACCGGTATGACTTTACAGGAAATAGTTCACAGAAGTCCGACATCTTCAGTTCAGATATGAACATGAGTTAGCGTGAGAAAACAGCTGGAATCATTCACTCTGAGCCATGCAAAGTTGCTTTAGTCCTCTCCTTTGCATAGTTCATTTGGTATGATGGATGTGGCGTTGAAAAGGTGTTGAATCCGGTAGAGAATGGAGTTCGAAGGAACCGTCCTTGCACACTCGTTTAGTCCAAACAGTATGAAGCCGAACCAGACATAACTAAACCATTAACTTGCTTGTAGTGTATGGTCGGAAAAAATAAAAATAAAATAAATAAAATAAAATAAAATTGCTTGTAGTGTATGGTCGGAGTTTCTTTATAAGAGAAAGAAGTATTTTACTCTATGTCCTTCGCGCAAGCAAGTTTGTCGTACCATCGCGGAGTTTTCGGATGACAGAACTTCGCCGCATGTTAAAAACTGTTCCGGTGAGTTGAATACAGTCTTCCCATCCCTTTTGTTATTTTACTGTGTCTCTTTCTTAAGTTGAATATAAAAGAACCCCCTGCTAGATGTACTTCCATTATCCTTGGAGTGATACGGGAGATCGGGATTGGGGAGCCATATGGGAGAGTATGTTAACAATATTATTTTTTAAAAATTTGATTTCATTGATTTGCAAATTAAAAACCATGAACATTTGTATAGAGGTATATGAATGAATTTGCTATTTTTAAGATTTTGAATCATCTTTCTTAAATCATACATATGTACCATGTTTTTTTTATTCCAATTAATATTTCTCAATGTTTTGGTTCTATTGGAATCTATGAAAAATTATCAAGATAGAAAATTATGATTATTTTTATATTTTATGATTTTGATAGTTAAGATTTACTTTTAACATTGTGAAGTGAAGTGTTATGGGTTGTGTGAAGAGATGGATGATAGAATATCTTGTGACACTATCATTCTCTTTGTGTAAATTACGGTTTCACTTCCCCTCATATCTCTAACTGGCCATTTAGAGCTATTGGTGATACAGAATGTCAAGTGTACCATCAAATCTTTACCTCGCAAGGAGTAAGACCCATGTGACAAAGATGCACAAAGACTATGATTGGACCACTTGGGATGCAGGCGTGAGATGGACAACCACATCGAGATATATAACTTTGTGGATCACATGGGTTACGTCGATCACTTTGTTGATTCATCCCCATATAGCCATTAGGTCGTGAGAGTGGTTAGCATCCCATTCAGATTCTATTCTTAGATTTTTTGAGACTATATTTTATGTACACGCTTATTCCATAGTCTTCTTTGTGCGCTCCATGACAAGATTATACATACTTTTTGCTTATTGTTCGATTGGTTG
Organism: Marchantia paleacea; assembly: GCA_014180765.2. Taxonomy (NCBI): domain Eukaryota; kingdom Viridiplantae; phylum Streptophyta; class Marchantiopsida; order Marchantiales; family Marchantiaceae; genus Marchantia; species Marchantia paleacea. The sequence continues at coordinate 4,114,526 of MUAA02000018.1, forward strand.
ACACATGCTATCATGGATGAGTTAGCATGATTTTTGTTTCTCTTACTTTCATGATAGTGTGTATATTATACTAACGAGAGTGCTGAACATATGGAACAATTCGCTAGATTTTGTAGATTGAGAGTAGGGGATTGGACTACATTGCAAAAGTAGTTTGTATGGGACACACAAGTTATGAGTTAGATTCAACCACGAGATACTTCAGATTTTGTTCGATTTTTACGATATATGATATTGAGGCATATTTGGGAGTATATTAGAGCCGCACGAGCCCTACATCTTTTGTCTATGGCTCGTCTTACAAAAGAAACTACTTCCTCTTTATGCCTTTTGCATCCACCCATGAACAAGTGAGTATTAGCTAAAGGAGTTATTATGTCTTGATATATCATTTTTGGTCCATTTTTTATGCACAACACCATGTCTATCCTAGGGGCTTATCATCAATGGTTTATGAGCATCTTAGATATTGCTTTCAAAAACATAATCTCACTAGTGGTTTTCATGGAGTTGTTCTTGGTGCCTGCATCAATTGTGAGAGAGTAGATTCCTTCTCATTTAGCTTGATGCTAGATGTTAGTTGACTTCTCATGATGGAGTACACAACACACCTTAGACCGGTTGCTATTGGGAATATCTTATTGAATCTTGTTAATCATACCATTCTCCTTAAACTTCATTCCCACTTCCAACAGCACCTTTGTCCACATCAATTTGGAGTTGCCACACCATGAGGTTGTGAGGTGTTATTATTGGGCATTAGATCACTCCTAGTTATCCATCCAGATTTGGTTGTCTTGTAGGTGGATGTTGACGTTTTTAATTTCATCTCATGTGCATCCATCTTTAGAGAGCTTGGAGATGCTAGTGGACTTTTGTTGAACCTCATTTCTTTGGTACGATCTTTGTACAGTTCACATTCGTCTCTATTCTATCAGCATGATCTTTTACAAGATGGAATCACTATTCTACAGTCTACCGTTGGTACTCGATAGGGAAATCTTTTGAGAGTACTTTTATTTATCATGACTCATTATAGAGTTCTTTTGTCTACTACTTTGACCGTGTCAAGTTGTGTGTTCCACTCCTTAGTGGATGATACACACATTGCGTGCCATGTAGACTAGATTATGCATGACCTTGACTGTTGAGCTTCATCTTGTAGTTTTGAGAATCAAAGTGTAGAGCATGGTCCGCTTTGGGCATTCCTCCTTATTTCCAACTTCCATATGGATGTATGACGTTGACAAATGGCTTACACATTCTTGAAGTGCTAGTAGAGTCTGAGTAATTTATCTCACGCTACATAAACACATCATTTGCCGTGGATTTATTACATGTAGATGAATTTAATCTACTAGGAGATCCGTATATGTCGCTTGGTATACTCTCCTTTAGTATTTCTCGTCTAACCATCTATCTAATTTACGCGATTACTCCTTCATTTGCATTTTTATCATGCTTGATAGCCTTTGATAGGACGTCTTTGGTGATATCATCAGACCAAGGATATTCGAGAGTATGATAAGAGATTTCTCATGAGGACAAACATCTTTGCGCATTTGATGTTGAGGGGTAGGCTTATTATTGATGGAGTAGACGTCACATGTACCACTTTTGGCTAATTGAAATGACATCTTTGCTATTCTCTCTGTTTGTGATTGCATAAAGGCTCTCGGTTTGTGATTGCATAAAGGCTTATCCTTGAAATGTATGTGAGGAACGTGGATGAGGATCATTTTCCTTATAGGTACTTTATGGCAAACGAGAGATGTTTTGTCCATATGCATAAAAGTAAACCCAGTCTTTTTTCTCTTTGTCCACCGATTGGACTAGAGGCCTACAATTTACCATGGAGGATAGACAATTTCATCATGATCTACATTCCTCATATTACTAGGGATTGTCTATATTGTTTATCCGTGAATGATGCAAGCTTGATCATGCATTAAGGCTTTCCAACTCTCACTAGCAACTTTGTCTAAAGAGATGAGGTTCCACCTTGGCTTGATCCACCCATTTGCATCTTCATTACTCACTTATGAACATGGTATTATGTTAGATGCAATGGGGGTCTATATAAATTGTTGGCCATTTGAAAGATAGAGTATAACTACCCATGATATCATTAGTGATGTGGTGTTTGCTATGGCACAAGAGGATAAATTCCTCACACTGATGCAATATTTGTATGTCTTGCGGTAGACTTGGGTTAATACATATCTATACTTGGTTCGAGATGACCATGTTACTATTATGTACATTATGGTTACATATCTTACACATGACATATTATCATAGTGTGTAATCTATTTTAGTCAACATATATCCATTGCTCTACCTAAAGTATAGACCATGCAAGCCATTGATGTAATAGTTTGGAAATCTTAGATACATCAAGACATATTTCCCATGTTAATGAATGAACCATAGACCCATCCTACCCTTTGGTTTCATCCCTTACAACTTGATGGAGTCTTCCCATACTTCTTTGCTTTATTACTCGGTTTTCTCTACTAGATTGAAGTGCACGGATCGTGGTCCGTATGAAACTTTCGTGGGTTCTTCCACACGCCACACATATGCAAATTGGACACAGTGAACTTAGTGGATTGCACAGCCGGTCGCAAAAATATCTACTATATGTTGGAAATGAACATGAAGCATGATCCCGATGCCTTGAACTGTACAAGGTAACTCAGCGTGCTGAAAAGATCAACCTCGTTCTTGTGTTACGAAAAATGGCATTCTTAAGTGACTGGGCATTGTGTTCACTGAGAAAGACGCATGGCTCAATATCCTAGTATGTGAGTTGACTCATGTGCTTTGCGTTTTACGCAGAATCCCCAATATGCGTAAAAAGTGGAGGATTCTCATCACACGCCAGATTGGCATCCTCTGTTACCTGCCGAGCCCCTAACTTTCGCACCGCCACAATACTATTCTACAATGGTTGGCAGCTTAGGTTCAACAGGCTTTTGCACCCACCACCTGATGGGTGCAAAACTACTGAAATCTTAAACCAATAACTTCGTCTATTACAGGAGCGACCCACTAGATATGATCCATAATTCATGGTAGAAAAATCCCAGACTTGGATTCCGAGTCTCCATTGACTCACTACACCACATCACGTTGGACAACTGGACAGTGTACGAGACCCGCACGACAAAGAGGTAACGCCATGTCAACGACATCCAGACATCCGGAAGAGATACTGAAGAAAAAGACGACAATAAACATAAAAATTCTTCACCAAAACACACGCCGCAGACCCTCCTCCAAAAAGTCAAATGCCAATACAAGAAGTCATAGATGCCAGTCTGCATTGCCCTGGACCAAGATGGACGAAATGGAGGAGTCCAATAGTCTAGACAATAGTTTTTTGAGGCTCTACTTTTTGGTACCTGTATGCTAGCCTCTTCCGTCCTATTTCTTGCATAAATAAGCACGTCTTATTGTAGTGTCAACGACACCTCCTATGCTAACAACCTTTCAACGTCAACTAATCCATCTCCCAAAAAGCTTTTGGCATCAAGCGCTAGGTACAATCTGCATATTGATCCACAGAAGATGAAGCTTATCACTACAGAACAGGTCGGCATCAAGCTAGATTCTCTCCGGGATATTGACGAAAGTTAAGCCTTGCTTTACTGCAATCTCAGACTGATATGAAACATCGTTTGACCACATGCATGCATGCTTGCACAGGAAAGTCAATGGTCTGCACATCGGTGATTGGGGTAAAAGATCCATCCTGAAAGCGTGCGCATTCGCGTAGACCAGAGGACTACAATAAGCAAGTTGGTGAAATCAAAACACTGGTCAAAACGCTCTCCCACAATTCTTATGACAACAGTTTTGTTCTTTCGGATGTACGAACTCAATGTCGCGCTCGTGGGACCAACTCTGAAAACCGAAGCAATCAGTCTAATCCTAGACTCTGCTCGCTTTATGTATTCCAGAGCCTAGATGTGGGATATGGCATCAATCGGAAAACAGGGCTGAAGGTATGGGCCCACCTACACACATCCAAAGGTGCACGCCCACGTCGTAACACGACAAGTTTAGCTGGCTCGACAAGATTCACTTGCTCTCCAACGAAGCTACCGAAAGCATTCTTTCTTGATCCAGGTATGGGAACTTCTATAGCTTGAGCACTGGTTCATGCGTCCGTGGACATTCAAGTTACTTCAGTGCTACAAGTCGACTCCTCTAAATTTCAACTCTGATTTACAAGAACCTAATTCTAAAACTATTCACAACTAGTCGACGACAAGTCCAAGTCATCAGCGGCCAATGCGGTGTAGAGAGGGCAAAAGGCAACGGTAAGAACTGCTTCGATCAAGAAAAGGGGTATAAATTAATGAATGTACTGTTAACTACTCCCCGGCAGATCTCAACGGGAGATTTGCGTTTCCATTGAACTTGACAAGTTAACCATGGTACATATAATCAAGGCACACATCTCCATGTAAAAGGGATCTCAGGAGCTTAACTGAATTTTGAGAGAACTATCAATTTTAGATAACCAAGTTCTACATGAAGCCAAAGGAGAAGATGAATCCACGAGCAAAGTGAATACTCCGTTTGTATGAGAAGTGGATCTAAAAACTCCTTGGCAAATTTTATGTGAAAACCTTGATCCTTCCGAGGTGTAAGGAAAGCCACCAATTCAGACATCTGCACGACAAACATCCCCATGTTAGGGACTTTGAGTCGATGCGTCGACCACGTTTACAAAAACACAAAAGAACAACAGACTCGTCTCTTCAAAGCTCCACCCTGTCACCGTTATCGCGATTGCAAACTACCCAACATTCATTTTTCAGCTTACAACTGCCATAAAGAATCAGACGAGCAGGAAATAAATAACAGCTGATTTGTCACGCGACACAGGCAGCAAGGTCAACAGAAGCTTAACACACGAAACTGATTAATATCTAGACAATGAAACTAAATTAAAACTATATAGCCAGCAAAAGATAATTAATAGCGGAAAAAATGTCATAAAAAGAGTCTGTGTACCAAGTGGAAACGTTTAAAGTGGAATGAGTTCTAATTGACTTTAACCTACGGCATCTGATTTAGAGAAAGAGTACAACGAACCAGTTGCAATTGCCATAATACTGGGAACTGGTGGAAACCTAAGACGCCTTCGACTTCACCAATACTGTCCCGCTCGGATAAAAGGGTGAAAAAAGGAGTAAAGAGGAAATGAAGATGAAAAAAGGACACCGACATTCATACAACAATTTCATCTCTTCAGGTAACATAAAGGAATTGAAGAGAGATTGAAACCATTTAGTAGTAGAGATATTACTTCTCGGTGTGAAAGGATGACTTCCGAGGGAAAAACTAAAGAAGACTGGGAATCGGGGATTTTGAAAAAAGGTCAACGCCGAGAAAACACAATCTTCACACCTAATTTTACAGTTCAAGGAATTGGGGATCTTGAAAGTTAGCATACAGAAAGGATCTATGATAGCAGCAGGGGGCGGAAACCGGATCATCTTTATTTCCCTTCTTATACATCAGTTTCTGCTTGTAGAGGTGGACATCTTTGAAGATCATGGCTACTGAAAAGTCACCTCCTTCGAAAATACGTGCTTTTTACTGAAATGGGTAAAAAATTTAGGGTGCCGGTCAAGTTTGCAACACCACTAGGCATTCAACTCCAATACTCCAAGGACATATATCAATCCTGAGATTTATTTAAGCTTCTTGCGTGGGCAGCAAATTCTTGCACGAAAGGTAAGAGTAAATAAAAATCCATCTGCCAGCAGCTTGTGTACGGTTATGTTCAATGTGCTTGTTACTCGCTAGAAACCTCGGTGAAGAAAGAAGAAACAGTACAGGAACATGGTGGTACATGAGCTCTTTCCCTTTCTTTTGTGAGAAAATCATATGAATTGATACTAAATTTGAGAAGTGGAAGACAAACTTCGCCGGGGTACAAGACCTCCAGCATAACGTGAAGGGTGAGCACAGCGAATATGCTTACTTGGAAATTAAGCTTCAATCGAGACACACTATTTCGACACAATTCATTTTGATGTGTACCAAGATATCTTTGACAACAAAGCTTTTCCTTATTGAACACTCAAACATTTTGCAGATGTATATGAAACTTTCTCTCTTGGCTATCCTTCTATATTTTAGAACTGCTAGACACTTATTGACGTAACTAGGACTCAATCAGCACAATACGGTCAAAAACAGCATGAAAGATCCAGATAGAAGAACCCGGAAGTATCACTTGTGAAAGAGGTTCAGTAGAGTATACAGAGCTCTTTCAGGCACAACAATCCATAAACTAAAAGGACACAAGGATGATCGGGTTGGGACATACCTAGTCGTGTACTTCGTATTGGGATGTCTTTCAACTCACGCCTCATGCACAGCCACTCTCCCAGGACTGCTGTTATAATCAAACAACACCCATTCACGATCCACCAGGTAATTGTGGTGGGAAAGCCGCCATATACAAGACAGAAAAAGAGATGAATAATATACAGAGTAGCACTGAAGTCTAGACATTTTTTTGCCCTCTCAATGAGAACCAAAAGGTACCCGGCTCTGCGAAATGAAAACCAAACCAAAAGAACCGCATGGTCAGCTTATTGTCCAACACGATGGCAAAGCTGAAGCTGAGACTATTCAAAAAAGAATATAGCAACAGTAAATCCAATGCTCAATAGGACATAAGGTACAACGTACTACGCTCCACCCTACAAATCCGAAAGTCTTACAAATACGGCAAGGACCACCTTAGCTTCCCGCTGATTTAAGATCTCTGCCTTTCGCTTATCTCCAGAATATAAAGGTAGATATCACTATGCAATAAATTGTCGCCTATCCATCCTCGATTCAAAACCTAGAATATAGACTACTTGCCCCAAAAAATACATCACAAAAATTAAATCAAGGAAACGTGAGAATTCAAAGAGGAAATTCAGCTCACCCTGCTAGAGAGTTCATAAAATAGGCACCAATTGTGCACCATCCTACAAAAGATGATGCCGAGAGGTGCGAATAGTTGAAAAAGTAATTGAGGGTGAATCTGGGCACTTGAGTGCCCACGAACAATGACAGAAGTAACCCGAGACTAAGGTAATAAAGGCACTGAATGCATACAATTTGCCCCACTATCAACCAGGGATCCCAAATTGTCGCCCCGTAGAACATTGCGCTAACCCTCTTCCGGATAGCCTCCTCAACAGAACCGAAGCCAAGAGGTCGTGATCCACGCCTCCGGCTTTTTACGTCCGTCGTAAAACTTCCCGAGAGCTCCAGAAACCCTCCTATCCTAACGTCACCCGTATTGCCTGCCACTTTGCCTTCCTGGTCCCAAAAGGGGACGAATACCTTTAATCTGGAACGCTCAATTGTTACTGCCCTTACTCCCACGAGTTTGATGGGAGCCAAGAAGGCTCGATTTTTGACAGTGATGAATCTGGTACATCTTACTGGTGCCCTGCTGATGTTCGTAACGAACAAATTTTTCTTGCTGCACACCCTAATCTCCAAATTGAACAGCTAGAGCACGGAACCATTAATCGAAGTTTCCCGTGAACCCTAATTCACAAAAACAGATGAGAACGCCTTGTCCAAAAATCACCTCAATGTCAAGTCCGTGATTAAAATACCAATCTGCTCCCTCCACGAGCTCCGCGCAAGTCCGCTCGCGATCTCGTCGCCATACAGTTCATATATTTTTTCCGTGAACTGACGAATCCTAGCTTGACAAATCCAGGTACAGGCAGACGCAAACACCGCTGCTCTCGCTCACTCACTGATGACGTCGCACTGCAAAAGACCTAATCGCCGACCGGGGACGAACCACCACAATTAGCCGGTTCGAAGTTTGTGATATACCAACCAACGGAAATCCTGCACGAGAGATCTATCCCTAACAAACAGATCAATCTCCTCCCGCGCTTCCGCAGGCAAAGCAAAACAGCGCAACGCAAAGCACCGTATTGCGATGCAAAGAGCAATGTGGGAGTCGAGGGTTAGCAGAAAGTGTAGCGCGATCGATCTATCGATCGACAAATTTGTTCGAGTTTCGCATCATTTCGCTGCACACTCCCCCACTCTTGCCGATCCCGTGGAGCCCGTGCTGTTGTCCGACTCATGTGCTGTCTACCATAGCCAACCACACCACGGCCAGACAGACACTTCCAACGCAAACGGAGACACTGAAGAAGCTGGGGCTGAAGACACACGAGACAAAAAACTATGACTTGACCCAGCACCAATTGCCTAACCTGAGTCAAAAAACCAGGAGTTCCCATCACGGTTTGCCTTACTCGACCCGCTATTTAGTCCCATGGACGCTGCCACCTCGTTTTGTCAGATCTCTACTTCGGTACAAAAAAGATGGCAGCCGTCTTCGGTCAGATTGCGGCCGTCGGGATCTACGAGTTGTTGTAAACACGTATGCCTATGGAAGTAGTAAAATAACAAATGGGAATTCAAGACGTACATGGATGAAACTAGAGGGTAATATGGAGCTAGTCCTCCTATAACATCACAATGGGAAATATATCCTACTACATACAACACAAGCATCACATATCCTAATTGCTCTCCTATGGTTTACAGATGCTAGTGTTCTCAATAGAACAATGGGTACACATAACCTAAAATATCATATACAATAAACTAAAGTGACTCATATGGATTGCACTTGCTATTGCTCTCTATAGAATAATGGATACACGTTACGTAAAATAATATGTACAATAACCTAAAAAGAGTGATATCTCTTGCCGCATAGTATGGTATGCTCTCGCGCACTCTATCACAAACATGTCGAAGAAGTCGATGTCCATAACACCATGTAATTTCAAAGTTAGAGGACCAAAGAGTTGACCTATGTGCATAATCCTATACTTGGATACCTTGGTTGTTGCCATTCCACTCGTCGCTTATCCATGAGGATGAGTAATCACCCCCTCTCAGACCTTGTCACATGTAGAATTTATAACGACAATGTCTACAATAGTAATTTGATCCTCCCGAATCAAATATAGGTCTATCCTAAGCCAAGTCGATTACAAGGCATATCAATGCTACCTCCATTTTAAGTATCCACCCTCTCGCGCAATAGCAAACATCACATCCCTAATGGCATCATGGGTAGCTATCCTCTGCCCTCCGTATAGGTAACGAGCCATATGGATCCATGTTGCATCTAAATTAGTACCACACTCACATGTGAGTAATGAAGATGTAGATGGGTGAACCAAGCTAAGGCGGAACCTCATTGCTATAGAATAAGTAGCTAGTACGAGTTGGAAAGCCATAATTCATGGTTGAGCCAAGATCCATTAGCATGCACCCTTGCCGGAACAAGAGCGTAGACAAGAGTTAGTAATACGAGAAATGCTCAGATCCACTAAGAGAGAATGTAGAGCATGTTAAAACTGTAGTTCCATCAAGATATATTGTATACCTCTAGTCCAATCGGTGGACAAAGAGAAAAAGACGAGAGCTTATGTCATACCTAAGGGGCTTAAGCAGCTCTCATATGTCGTAATAGTATATGTAAAGGAAACAATCTCGCATCCACATCCATCTTGTATATCTCAAGGATAGGCATATATGCAATCACAAATCAAAAAGATAATAAAGGTGCATAGAGTGTGCAATTAGCCAAAAAATATTATAGTTGTATTCTCCTCCATCGATAATAAGCCTACCCCTCCACACAAAATTGACAAAGATGTTTGTCCTTGTACCAAATCTACTATCACACACTTGAAGGTCCATGATATGATGATGTTACCAAAGATGTCCATGATACTCCTATTAAAGATTGTCAAGCATGATATGAATGTACATGAAGGAGGAACCGTCTGAAGAAGGTAGGTGGATCGACGAACAATAATATAGCATAGTATATCAAACGTCACATACGGATCCTCTAGTAGAGGAAGGTCATCAACATGCAATACATCCTCAACAAGTGCAATGTAAGTAAGATCATTCTCTGATCTTACTTACACTCCTAGAATGCGTTACCCGTCTGTTTATGTCATACATCCCTCTGGAAGGTAGAGATGAGAAGGAATGCACAAAGTAAACCATGCCCTACACTTTGAACATTGATTCTCAAAACTACAAGATGAAGCTCAGTAGTCAAGTAATCAAAGTCCTACCTAATGTGGTCTACATGGCCCATAATGTGTGTATCATATGATAATGAGGTAAACACACAATCGGACATGGCCAAGGTAGTAGACAGAAGAACTCTATAATGAACCATGGCGAATAAGGATCAACCCAAATGATCTCTCTATCAAATACCATTAGTAAACTATAGAATGGTGACTCCCTCTTGTGAATAGTCATGCTCATAAAAGAGAAAAGAATGTGAACCATGAAAAGACCGTACAAAAGAAATGAGACTCGATGAAGGTCCACCAGCCTTTCTAAGTTTTATAAAAATGTATGCACATGAGACACTATTATAAGACTTCTCAACATCCACATGCGAGATAGAGTGGGTGTAATCAATCTTGGTTAGTTATAGTTAGTTTAGCTAAATCTTAGATTGATCACTAGATCACTAAAAGACAAGATAATGATGAGCATGATCCAAAAAGTAATAGCTAAACTTTGGCTTGTATGGATAAATGACGAGCTGGCTACCATGCATTGGTGGATTGGATTGGGTGCTAGATGTCTTTTAGGAATTGGTTAGGATAAGATAACAAAACATGCAACCTACTCGTGTAAGCCATGTGGCATAGTTTGGATTTATGACTATACTAGTCATATAGTATATTAAGTAATAAGAGGTCTTGAGAAGGCATCTCATGTTGAAAGTCATTCATGAGTCATTGTTTTCAATGTTACATTGTGATAGAAGTGGGCTTTGCATACATTTCCATGAAAATATTGTATATGAAATGCATTTCATGTGTAAGAACTTTGTGCAGAATATTGCACGATAATATATAATAATTAATTTTCTTTCACCAATAAATCTGCTAAGTTGATCATAATCACACTCTCAAAGTCTCAATTTAGAAAATTGCACTCCAAGGAGACTTAATTGGAACTCTATCTCTTCAGTCCTAGATCTTCTAATTGCGTTGTGAGCCCTAATGGCATGTAAAATGCAAACAAAACTAATTGCACTATTGACTTTGTAGTGCACATACATATCGCATCACAACATACATCACTATGACATCAAACATCACAACACATAGATCATCCTACACCAACACAAGTGTACCCCAATAATCTTTTATACTCTCAAAACGTCCACAAGGACACTCCGCTCATAACCATAGCATAAAAGAGAGATTACAGTCAAGCCAAACCCACTTTGTGCTTCAAAGGCTCAAGGTTCCCGCACTAGCTACTATCCATCATAGCCACACTCTCAAAGGCTCAACTTCGAAAACTGCCCTCCAAGGAGCCCTAATTCGAACTCTACCCCTTGAGCCCTAGGACCCGTAACGGCGCTGTCGGCCCTTACGGCAGTTCCAATGCGAACGACGCTAACTGCACAACCGGCTCTAAATATTGTATCTGCTCCTGCATACGTGCAACTACCTAACTAGAGATGCTACTACATAAGTCATGACAGCTGTCGTGCACATACATATCGCATCACAACATACATTGTTGTCACATCAAACATCACAACATATAGATCGTCCTACACCAACACAAGTGTACCTCAATCGCCCCCCTAATTGGCAATTAGGTCCCTCTAACACCAGGTAGCCATCTAGTCCATAACATGATATTTCCTTTGTGGGGCTAAGATCAAGAGGCCGGGTGCTATAATGCCCCTTCGTTAGTCGCATATCTGCAATCCATATCATGTAACGGTCAGACATGCTTGCCTGCTAAACGCATCAAGGACATGTCCACCGTCCACTAGGCATCGCATTGAGAGGAGGTGTCAAACATGACATATGCCATCCTCTCGAACAAGAATCACAAATCAACATACTAGCTGCTCCACCAGCTAATCCACATAACATACATCTCAAGCCTACACGTAAAACTGCCAGGTTTGGATCCATAATACCATCAATGTTTGGAAGGTGACATGGCGCACAATTACACAGATGATCCTTCCAAATCACACCATCACGACCCTCCAATACCAAAACTTTAGAAGGTAAAACCTCACATACTCGTAGAATCGTGCGACCAGCCGTAATATCCAATGTGGTCGGTGCACTCTGTTACAAATAAACGTAATCACCAACATGAAATCTATGAATTGAAGGTCGATATCCACCTCCTCGGATGGTAGCATAACACAAAGTATCTCTATGCTGAGCAATAGCCAAGTTCTCAAATGCCATGGACATGATTCTACGGAAGAGTTCTGCCCTTTGAGAGCACACCCTAACCCAAACATAAGGGTTATCCAAGTCCAAGACTTCACCGACTCGACGTGATATAGCTGCAGGTAAGTCTGGATCTCTACCATATAATAAAAAGTAAGGTGAGAATGACGCTAGAGATATTTGCCGGCTAAATCGATAACCCATGGCCAACCATGATAGATAGATGTCCTAGTCTCCTAGATGACCTTTCTCCAAACCAAACTTTCTCAGTCCTCTCGTCACCGTTTCAAAAACTCTCTTTGCTAGACCATCAGTCTCGGGATGATCTCTTGAGGTGGTACAATGATCAATCAATGCTCGATCACACAAAGCCTGAAACTCGCCCAAAAACTCAATACCATGATCAGTCAACACTTCTGCTAGTGCACAGCTAAAAACACATAAGTTGTTATGTCACTTGACTTGTCAGGCAAGGCCACCAACTCAATCCACTTGAAGAAATGCTCCACCATGATCAACACATATTGATGATGTCATATAGTCAATGGCAAAGGTCCTGCAAAATCCAAGCTCCAACGATAACCAAGTCCCATAATTGGTAGAGGATGTAGTTGTGGTGTATGGACATTGAATGATGCTCGAACACGATCACATACCATACATCTAGCCACAAACTGTTGCACCTCAGTTTGCATACCTCTCCACCAATAGTGACTTTGAAGTAAGCTATATGTCCGCTTTACTCCAAAATGACCTAACTCCTCATGAGCATGTCTGACCAACTGTGCTCTATGAGATGGAAGTGGCACAACACGAATGTTGCCAGCTCTCCATACTCGACGAAGGTGTCTACCTTCCCATCTGAACCGTCGAGCTCTCTGTAAAACTCGATCCGGCTCCTTTGCACTAAAGGTGCCCACCAAAGCACTTATACGAAGATACTCCAACATGTCATCATGGATGTCTCGGTTTACCATTAAACCATCCTCAGTCTTAGCGTCCAAGGCTAACATATCTGCTCTCTGACCCAAGAGAGATATCATATAGCTCTCAAGCGCCAACATACTCAAAAAGGCAGATGCATGCCAACCCGGCACCATCTCCTCATCAGTATCACCGTGCCATTGAGCCCCGGTTTCGTCAACTTGACTTGTACATGGGTTTTGACTTAACCCATCCGCATCACGATTCACCACTCCAGGTCTATGAACAACCATGAAATCATACTCATGTAGCATAAGGGCCCATCTTGCAAGCTTTTCTGTAAGCTTGTCTGATTCCATCAACCATTTCAATGATGATGATCAGTGATGAGAGTGAAGGAGTTTCCAAACAAATAACATCTGAAATGTGTCATCGCCCAAACAGCTGTCAAACATTCTCCTTCATAAGAACTATACTTCGACTCCGCTGCATTGTTGGAACGACTTACATAAGCCACTACAAACTCCTTCCCCTCATCATCATGTTGGGTAAACACTGCTGCCAAACCCAACATACTCCAATCAATATGTACTTGAAATGGCGACCTCTCACAGGTCTCCTCAAAATAGTGGCAGATGTCAATCTTACCTTGAGCTCAACAAAAGCTCTCTCGTGTTCATCTCCCTAACTCCACTCTTGATCTAGCTTTGTCAAGGCTTTGACAATAGTGCTAAATCCTTGCACATATCGACGATAGAAGTTTGCAAGTCCAAGGAAGGCTCGCACCCTACTCACATCTGAGGGTTGTGGAATACGCAAGATTGCCTCCACCTTGATTTGCTGAACTTCCAATCCTCATGGATATATGGCATGACCCAAGTACTCTACCTGCTCTTGAAAGAACTTGCAGTTTCCAGGATGCAACTTGAGGCCATGAGCAATCAGTCCCTCAAATACCTCCTACAAATGTATCTCATGCTCCCTCACTGTAGCACTATACACTAGAATATCATCGATGTAGGCTCGGGCACAATCAAGTCCGGCTAGGATCCTATCCATCACTCTTTGGAACTCAACAGGTGCATTCTTCAACCCAAATGGGAAGAACTTTCACTGATACAACACATCCTTGCCATGCGAATCAATTCTCCAAAAGGCTTTCTTGGCCTTATCCTCATCTCGAATCCGCAACTGATAATATCCTACTCGTAAATCCAATGTAGTGAAAACTTTTGCATGCCGAGCTGCATCAAAGATCTCCTTAGGTGTAGGCATAGCATATCGATCAGATTTTGTCTGTTGATTGATAGATCGGTAGTCACCACACATGCGTCTATATGTTTAATTGCCATGAATATCTTTCTTGACTGGCATCACCACAGCAAAGACATACTCTCCATACGATATCTCCACTAATCTAGCCTCAATAAGGTCTTGACACCTACTTTGGATTAGATCTCTCTCCATATCACTGTATCGATAGGGACGACTAACACATCTGTTGTCAAGTCCATATATATCAGGTCCCTTCAAACAGCCTAAATCCTTCATACTGAAGGCAAAACAGTTTCTGAAACTCCTCAGAAACCTCCACACCCTACGTCTTTCTTCTCCTATCACTTTGGGACCAATCTCAATATCCCAAATCTCCTCTCCATCAACACTAGAGATAGAAGATGTAGTATCTAGTTGCTAAATGATAACCTCTTGAGTAGAAAGCTTTTTCTGCTCTCTCATACCAGGCTCCACTATCTCAGTGTGAACAACTCATGCTGCATAGCTGTAACCTCTTGTGTTGTATCACAAAGGTCTAAAGTGATAACCACCGCTTGCTCCGCGTAAAAAACTCCAACGATACTCAAAGAAGACACTACCTCTCCTTCTCTAACATCCCCATGAGACCAAGGATGAGATCTTGGGCACTTCTCGCCCCCATCTTTTGTCTCCACTGTCTCGGTAGGCAAAGAGCTTACTAATGGTCTTGCAATCATACATGTGGATCGCATGCGTCTCTGCTCAGCCAATCCAAGGCTCACAATCCATGTCAAATAGTTCATGTCCATAGCATGACCCAACTGTAACCAATCTTGGTTAGTCATAGTTAGTTTAGCCAAAGCGTAGAGTGGTCACTAGATCACAAAAAGACAAGATAGTGGTGTGCACTATCCAAAAAGTAAAAGGGTAAATGACGAGGTGGCTACCATGCATTGGTGGATCAGATTGTGTGCTAGACGTCCGTTAGGAATTGGTTAGGATAAGATAACAAAACATGCAACCTATGCATGTTAGCCATGTGGCATAGTTTGGATTTCGGACTCCTCTAGTCCTACAGCATATAAAGCAAGGAGAGGTCTTGAGAAGACCATCTCTCATCTTGGAAGTCATTCCGGAGTCATTGCTTCAGTGTTACAATGGTATCAGAGCAGGCTTATTGTTCCTATGAGTGTGGATCACCCCTCTTGGAAGAATAGTCTGGGTTGGTACAATTATTTGAGGAGAGAGAGTGTTTGTTAGAGGCTGGCAATGGCCATTGAGCTGCAAGTAGTGGAAGGGGGTTATTGTGGGTGCAGGTTATGGATGGGGGAGATAGAATAGTACCGAGATTCCCATTTCTTAATCCTTTTCATGTCAAACTGTTATACATTGAGAGAGCAAGGTTGACTCAATATTTGGTTTATCATTTTGGTGCCAACTTCATGGACCAAGTGATGAGATCTCGAGATCCTGTTATCTTACCTATAGTCACCTACGATGTTACTTGGGATCTCACGATTTACATTTTAGTTTAGAGATGGACCTCAATAGACCACCACCGGTGAGATTCAACACACGGTGTGAAATCTATTGTGTGTATCATCCTAAAGCTATGTTTCGGAGCCTAGTTATTAGAAACTTTAGAGAGGAGTATTACCATGAGGTGATAGCATCACCTATTCCTTTTGTGTTGCCAATCTTGAGAAATTGGAGAGTGTTCATCTTAACCCTATATTGAGAGAGAGTGGACGGAGACGAATCATGGAGGACACTTTGAGAGAAATGATTCAGAGTTGAGAGATTTGAGAAACGCATTTGAGCAAAGTCGACTCAAGTACAAGAGTTAGCTCAAGAATTAACAAAGAAATAAAAGCGAGAGGAATGGAAAATGAGAGAATGAGAGAAACTCCAATGGAGATGGAGACGTCACCATCCATGGTGGAAAGTGAAGAAACTGTGAGAGCCCGTGCGCTTGAAGCCCAAGCAGCACAATGAGCAAGAGAGCTAGATCTTCAAACATCCATGATTCTGAAGATGACAAAAGCTTGTAAGATAGAACCTTACCGGTAGTCGAACCATGGGAGTTTTGGAAGGTTGGATTGAGAGAATGGAGTATCATCTTGCTTTGTTCAATATCAATGATCACATTGCAGGTCTTTTTTTGTTCGCACTTTGTTGTTGGAGAAAGCATCTACTTGGTTTCGTGGTTGGATGATGGAGCTCAATGAGTCAGCCAACATGTTACTTGGAGTGCAATGAAGCGAGGTCTTCTTCAGAATTTTCAAGCGGTTGATCCCATCATCACGGCACGGATGAGGTTGTGGAAACTTGAATGTAAGGGAAGTGTGGAGGAGTACATTGAGGAGTTTCGAGATCTTCGAATTCAGATACGAGATATGAGTGGAGCTGAAGCCCTTGATTTATTCAAGAGAGGATTGAAGAAAAAGATTCAACAGGAGGTGATTCGGGACAATCCAAGCAACTTGAACGAGGCTATTGCTTGTGCACAACGAATGTCCAACGTTTATCACAACGGTGGAGAGGTATCAGTTCCCTCAAATCAATACTATGGACCCATGCCTATGGAGTTGGGCAACATAAGGAGGAGAGAAGATTTCATTCCAAGGGGAATGAATGCACAAGGAGGAGATCATCGCAACTTGAATCCTCATCGAGAAGCAAATTCAAGAGGAGGAGACGGAGTGGAGGGAAGACGAGAAATGAGGCAGTGCTATAATTGTGGAAGATTTGATCACATTGCCATGAATTGCCGTACCCGAGTTCTGGCAAGAGGACCTAGACCCCGCTATCGACGAGCCCTCAACAATCTTGAAGGTGGAGACGAAGTGACCGATGGAAACCTGGGAAACGACGAGCACCAGTAACCTTGCCTCGCGGCCTTACTGGTTCGATGAAAAGGAGGAAGGGCAAGGGAAGGAAGCACAAACATGAGGTAAATGGTTTGAGAAAGAAGTAAACATGTTTGATTGTGACGGATGGCGAGATAGAAGGAGTAAAAGTGAGAGTATTGATTGATCCAGGAGCTACAAAAAATTTCCTATCTCGATCTATTGCTATAAAGTTGGGATTAGCTTTAGAGAAAGATGAGAGTGAAAAGGTAGAGTTGCCAAACGGGCAAACAGAGAGCATTGAGAGCATTCCTAGGAAAGTGGAGTTGAAGATTGGGCAATACAAGGAATCGTTGGAGTGGAGAGTAATTCGATTAACTCGCTATGATGCTATTTTGGGTATGCCTTGATGGAAAAATATAATCCCCGAGGTAGATTGGCGAAGGAAGATAGTAAAAACTATGAGTTGGAGGATCTTTGGAGATAGACTTAGATCAGACACAAAAAACTTACCTCTCTATGTGATAGGAAGAACCGCTATCAGTCACAAAGATGTATGTTTTTGGGCCTAATAAGAGATGTAAGCTCCAAAAGAGCAATCTTTTATACATGAGGAGTTAACTTGTATCTTGAACGAAGTTTCAAGATGTTTTTCCAGATGATTTGCCTCCGGGTTTACCACCAAGAAGGAGAGTGGATCACAAGATAGAGATCTTACCAGAAGTTCACCTCCTTGTAAAGTCCCTATTGACTTGCACCGAACGAATGGAGGAATGCAAGGCACAATTGGAAGAGTTGTTGGAGAAAGGGTTTATCCAACCTAGTGTGTCACCATATGGAGCTCCAAGATTGTTCGTGAAGAAGAAGGACGGCTCCATGCGGATGTGCATGGACTATCGTGTTTCTAAATCAACAAACGGTGAAAAACAAGTATCCATTACCGCGAATGAATGACTTGTTTGATCAACTTCATGGAGCTAAGTATTTCACCAAACTCGATCTTAGAAGCGGATACAATCAGATCGAGTGGCGGATGAAGACATACAAAAGACGACTTTTAGAACTAGATATGGTCATTTTGAGTATCTAGTTATGCCATTTGGTTTAACCAATGCTCCTGCCACATTCATGGGACTGATGAATGATATTTTTTGTAAATATTTGGATAAATCAGTGATTGTGTTTTTAGATGATATCTTGATATATAGCAAGTCCTTACAAGATCATAAAAACATCTACGAGAAGTCTTCCAAGTGTTGAGAGAAAATAAGCTCTATGCTAAGATGTCAAAATGTGAGTTTGGCAAAAACGAAGTAGATTACTTAGGCCATAGAGTTAGCGCTGATGGCATCCAAGTCATGAGTGACAAAGTGGAAGCCATTCAAAATTGGACTGCCTGCAGAATCGGACTCAACTACGTAGTTTCTTGGGTTTAACCGGCTTTTATAGAAGGTTTGTGGAAGCTTTTTGCTCGTATTGCTCAAGCTTTTAACAAGTCTCTTAGGCCAAGGGCAGAAATGGCAATGGGGTACAGCTCAAGAGATTGCATTTCAGGCTTTGAAAGATGCGCTCTTACATGCACCAATCCTTAAATGGTACGAACCTGGTAGACCAACAAAACTTGCTACGGATGCATCGGTGTGGCGGTTCGAGGAGTGTTACAACAGAGTGGAAAGATGGATGGCACCCAATTGCTTTTTTCACGGAAACTTTTGCCGGCGGAGCAAAATTATCATACCACATAGAGGGAGGAGTTAGCCATTGTCTTGGCTACTAAACATTGGAAGCACTATCTCGGAGATAAGGAGTTTGTGGTTGAGACGGACCACAAAGCCTTTGGTTTATTTAGAAACTCAAAAGGACCTCTCCAAGCGGCGCGGTCGTTGGGAATTGAATGGCGCAAAGCGTTTCAACATGAAGATCGGTATGTGGAGGGGAAGAAGCAGCTTGCCGATGCATTGACACGAATGCCATGCATTAATCACATCACCGAGGTGAAGATTCACTACGAATGGTGGGAGAACCGAATAGAGCTACCAAGGAGGATGAGGAGATTGCACAAGCCCTTCAGCAGGGTCGAGCATATTTGGAACGGGGATTGGCGTTCTACAAGGGAAAGATACGGATACCCTCGGATGTTGCCCTTCGCATAACAAGATGTTAGAGGAGGCACATGATTCACCTATTGCGGGCCATGTAGGAGTGGAGAAGACCATTGAAGGCGTCCAAAGGGTATACTTTTTGGCCAAAACTAAGAGAGGACATCACCGGCTATGTTCGAAGTTGTGTGGCTTGTCAACAAAATAAGGCTAGCAATCGAAACCGGCGGGTCTACTACAACCTCTACCAACACCGACTAGAAGATGGGAGCACGTCAAGATGGACATTGTATGTGAGTTACCAATGACGTCTACTGGTTATGATTCAATAGTCATTTTTGTGGATAAATTGAGCAAGATGATCCATATTAGGCCCACAACAAAGACGATTCATCGCACCTCGAACTTGCTCGAATTTATATGGATGCAGTTTTTTGCTCAACATGGCTTAGCTAGAGTGCTCATCACCGATAGGGGCACTCAATTTACTAGCATGTTTTGGAAAACTTTATTTGGTTTGTTCAAAACTAAGCTAGCTATGTCCACAGCGTATCATCCTCAAATATATGGGCAAACTGAAAGAGCAAATATGACTATTGAGGACATGCTTAGAGCTTTCACTTTGGAAGAGCAAGACGGTTGGGATGCACTTTTACCCTTGATTGAGTTTGCTTATAATAACTCAATCAATGCATCCACAAAAGTCAGTCCTTTCTTCTTGATGTATGGAGAACACCCTATCACACCATCTAGCTTGGTGAGTGTAGGTCACATGCAGGAACCATCAACCCAAGCTGAAGCAGTGAACGAGTTTGTGGCACGAGTCCAACGAGGAGTACACCAGGCAAAGCACAAATTAGCCATTGCCCAAAAACAATATGCTGATGCTCATCGACGACATGTGGAGTTTCAAAAAGGCGATCAAGTGTGGTTGTCTATTACCAATTTGTCATTAATAGGGGTCTGTAAGTTCAGTCCACGGTTTATTGGACCTTTCTTGATTGTCCAACGGATTGGAGAAGTTGCCTACAAGTTAGAATTGCCAACACACATGAAAATACATCCCGTTTTTCATGTGTCTCTCTTGAGGAAGTATACCCCACGATCTCCTTACTTTGGCAACCCACATCAACCTCCTCCTTTACCAGCCATGATTGATGGTGTAGAGGAATATGAGGTTGAGAGAATCCTCAAGAAACGGACAAGAGGACAGCGGAACACCAAAGTGGAATATCTAGTCCAATGGAAAGGTTATCCACTTTATGAAGCTACTTGGGAACCATTGGCAAATCTTACAAATGCTAAGATACTTGTAGAGACTTTTGAGTCTTCTTGCAACGAGGACGTTGCGACTTAAATGGGAGGAGGTTTGTAACCAATCTTGGTTAGTCATAGTTAGTTTAGCCAAAGCGTAGAGTGGTCACTAGATCACAAAAAGACAAGATAGTGGTGTGCACTATCCAAAAAGTAAAAGGGTAAATGACGAGGTGGCTACCATGCATTGGTGGATCAGATTGTGTGCTAGACGTCTGTTAGGAATTGGTTAGGATAAGATAACAAAACATGCAACCTACGCATGTTAGCCATGTGGCATAGTTTGGATTTCGGACTCCTCTAGTCCTACAGCATATAAAGCAAGGAGAGGTCTTGAGAAGACCATCTCTCATCGTGGAAGTCATTCCGGAGTCATTGCTTCAGTGTTACACCAACACATGATGTCGTGATGCCTCTGACAATGTAGATACTGTTGTAGTACCGATACAAAATCCCATAGCTCGCTCTCTCTCTTAAGCATTGGGCTCCACCAACCGCTGCAAGCGAGAATCCCATACAAGTCTTGGCCCTCATGGGAGTGTCTACCCACATCCAAAATACTCTCCACTGTGAGATGTGAGGACCTCTCCACTCCGTCATATACTCGCAATAAAACCTCCCTTGGAAGAAGGTTTATCCACCATATACGTGGACGGTGTGCACAAGATACTACTCTCGCTACATCCAGCAATACCGCTGGTCCAATCCATGACAACACGTGATGTGCACTCATTATCACCCGTGCACGTGGATCACCCAACAAGGGAACATTCTCCAAAATGTATGCTGAAGAATAGCCTTTTTGAGGACTTTATATGGAGAAAGAGAAACCATTGAGGATCTCTCAACTTCAGAATTCCTTGAGCTATTCGAGTGGTCTCTCCTCACTTCCCTAGTGTTACAATGATATCAGAGCGAACTTGCTCTTTCCTTGAACGTGGATTACCCCTCTTGGAATAGCAAGTTCATGATGATAACTTTAAGTTCTTGAGAGTTTTATAGAGACTGGCAAATGTCATTGATTTGCATGTAGGGTAAGGGGGAAAGGGAAAAGTGTGGGTTTGTGTATGGATGTGTCCGAGGGAAATCTCAGATCGAACTTTCCATTTCCCAATCTATTCAACATGCGTATTCGATTCATGGAAAAGGATGTTTTTTAGAGTGTACCTTGTGGCGAATTGGGGTGCAGATTTTATGGCTCGAGTGATGGCATCACCAATACCAATGATACTTCCGATTGTCAGTTATGGAGAAACGTGGGATTGTACCATTTACATTCTATATTGAATGTTGGATGGATTTGAATCGTGAACCACCCGCACCAGTTCCGTTCAACACGTATGTAGAAAATAGAACAATTTAACGACAGAAGAGAGTATGGAGGGACTTTATTGTTAGGAATTATGGTGAAGAGTACTACAAAGCTGTAATAGGATCACCTCGGCCTTTTGTGATCCCTATTTTGAGAGATTGGATTGTTATTATACTTACATTGTATTAGTTTGAGTGGTGGAGAAGCATGGAAGCGGTAGTTTCTATGAGTGAAGTTCTGAACTCAATCATGATATAAAATGAAAGAGTTAAGAAAAGCTATTGTAGATGGACATACAAAGCAACAAGCCATGGAGAACAAGATCTCGGCATTAGAGAGTGAGAAGGTAGAGAGAGAAAGAGTTGGTGAGATGGAAGTGGAAACTCCGATACAAGAGACTC
The DNA here is from genome assembly GCA_014180765.2 of Marchantia paleacea. Lineage (NCBI taxonomy): Eukaryota > Viridiplantae > Streptophyta > Marchantiopsida > Marchantiales > Marchantiaceae > Marchantia > Marchantia paleacea. The sequence continues at coordinate 4,137,005 of MUAA02000018.1, forward strand.
AATCCCAACCGCAAGCGACTGCTATTGCCAACGAAGAGGCAAATAGGAGAGGACTTCAAGAGATGGAAGATCAAGCCAATCTCTTACTTCGGATGGGAAAGTCATGTAAGGTGGAAGCCTACAAGGGTAGTAGAGCCATGGGAGTTTTGGAGGGATGGATCATGAGGATGAATATACATATATCACATTTTCATGTTTCTGATTTTACTACATGAATGTTCATGCGGTCTTACCTCATGGATAAGGCTCTTACATGGTACACTACATGGGAACGAATGCTTTCAGAACGAGGTGCTTCTATTTTATGGAGTGGGATGCAAGAGGGACTTCTTCAGAATTTTCAAGCGGTGGATTGCCTTCAAACCGTGAGAATGAAGTTGTGGGATTTGAAGCAGAAAGGAGGCATACATGAATACATTGAAGAATTTTGTGATCTTCAAGTATCCATTATGGATATGATTGGAGCAGAAGCCTTAGATGTCTTCAAACAAGGTCTGAAGGAGAGAGTGCAAAAGGAGGTGATGATGAGTAATCCATCCATAGTGAATGAAGCAATCGCAATTGCTCAACGGATTTCGGGTGCTTATGGGATCACACATGGTGAACCATCAAGCAATGTTTGAGAACCACTTGACCCAACACCCATGGAGTTGGGAAACCTTCGACATAGGGAAGGATATGCACCACCACGAGAACCACCACCTAGGTATGGAGGTGATAATCATCGACCATTTATTCCAAATTTGCCGGATCTTCCTGCAAATAATGGAACGGTTAATCGAGGAGGAATGGGAGTTTTTGACAATCGTCAATACTATACATATGGGAGGAGGATAGGTCACATTGCCAAGTTCTGTAGAACTCGATCAGGACCACCCGGAGGAAGATCTATGTTGCGAAGGCCTTTCAACAATATGGAAGGAAGGGAGTACGACAATGAAGATGAGATCTTGCATGGAAACGAAGATCACCAGTAAACTTACCTCGCGGTCTTACTGGTTCCACTAAACGAAGAAAAGTCGGGGTTGGAAGAAGACAACGATTGGAAGCTCATGGAGGGATCAAGAAACAAGCACGATTGATTGTCACAGATGGGATGATGGAAGGACACAAGGTGAGAGTCCTAATTGATCCTAGAATAACAGACATGGCCAACCACAGTAGTTGGATGTCCTAGATGACTTTTCTCCAAGACAAACTTTCTTAGTCCTTTCTTCACTTTCTAAACAACTCCTTTTTGTTAGACCATTAGCCTCAAGATGATCTCTTGAGGTGGTATAGTGATCAATCAATGCTTGATCACACAAAGCCTAAAATTTATCCAAAAACTCATTAACATGATTAGTCAACATCTTTGATGATGTACCAAATGGACTAACCATGGAAGCTAAAAATGCATAAGCTATTCCATCATTTGATTTGTTAGGCAATCACCACCAACTCAGTCTATTTGAAAAATGCTCCATCATGATCAAAAAATATCGATGATGTTGTCTAGTCAATGGCAAAGGTCATGCAACCTCAAAATAAGGCAAGATGTCAATTTTTTTCTTGAGCTCAACAAAAGTTCTTATATTAATCTCACCAACGTCATTCTTGATCTAGCTTGATAAGATTTTTCATGGCTTTAGGAATAATGCTAAATCCTTGCACATATATGCGATAAAAGTTTGCAAGTCCAAAGAAGTCGAACCCTACTCACAACTTAGGGTTGCAGAATACGCAATATTGCATCCACCTTGGTTTGTTGAAATTCCAACCCTCCTTGGTACATGATATGATCCAAGTACTCCACTTGCTCCTAAAAGTACTTACACTTTCCATGATGCAACTTAAAACCATGAGCTATCAAACTCTCCAATACCTATTGCAAATGTTTTTCATGCTCCATCATTATAGAACTATATACCAAAATATTATTTATGTGGGCTAGGGCATAATCAAGTCATGTTAGGATCCTATCCATCACTTTATGTAATTCATGAAATGCATTCTTCAACCCAAACATTAAGAACTTCCATTGATATAACACATCCTTGCCAAGCAAAAAAATTATTGAAATGCTCATCTTGACATTATCCTCATCTCAAATCCGCCATTGATGATATCATGCTCGTAAATCCAAAGTATTAAAAACCTTTGCCAATCGCATCAAACATCTCTTCATGTATTTTCATAGTATATCGATCAGATTATGTGTATCGATTGATAAATCAATAGTCATCACACATGCATCTATATGTATAATTACCATTATATCCTCCTTGACTGACATCACCACAATAGAGTCATACTGTTCATATGATATCTCCACTAATCCAGTCTCAAGAAGGTCTTGACACGTGTTTTGGATCAAATCTCTCTCCATAACGTTATAGGAAGATTGATGCATCAGTTATCAAGTTAATCCATATAGTAGCTCCCTTCAAATAGACTAAATCTTTCATACAAAAGGTAAAATAGTTTCTGAAACTGTTTAGAAACCTCCACACCATACGTCTCTCTCCTTTTGTCATTTTGAGAACAATCTCAATATCTCAAATCTCCTCTTCATTGGCACTAGATGTAGAAGACGTAATATCTTGTTGCTTAACAATAACCTCTTAAGCATAAAACATTTTCTTCTCTCTCATACCATGCTCCACTAGCTCGGTGTGAACAACTCTAGCCGAACTAGTTGTAACCTCTTGAGTTGTATCATAAAGCTCAGTAGTGGTAACCACCGCTTGCTTCACGCAAAAAACTCCAACCATACTTGAAGAAGTACAGTTCTCCTTCTCTAACATCCCATAAGACCAAGGATGAGATCTTGGGCACTTCTAGCCCCCATCTTTTGCCTCCACTATCTTGGTAGTCAAGAACTAATCAATGGTCTTGCAGTCACACATGTGGAAAATATGTGTCTTTACTTAGCCAATCCAAGGCTCAGAATCCATGTCAAATAGTTTAGATCCATAATCTGATCCAACACCTTACTTCATGATGTTTGAGACAATATAGGTACTTTCCTAATATCAATATAAAAGCTCATAACTCACTCTTTCTCATTAGCATGGATTCCACCAACCGTTACAAGTGAGAATCCCTTACAAGTCTAGGTCCTCCCTCGCTTCATGTGCAATCAATTTGGTTAGCTATAGTAAGTTTAGTCCAATTTAGATTGGTCACTAGATAACGAATCGACAAAATAGTGATGTGCATGATCGAAAAAGTGAAAGTTAAATTTTGGTTTGTATGGATATGACGAGGTGGCTACTATGCATTGGTGGATTGGATAGGCTGCTTGATGTCTTTTAGGAATTGGTTAGGATAAGATAACAAAATATGTAACTTACTCATGTTACCCATGTGACATAGATTGAATTTCAGACTCTCTTAAGCCTATGATATATAAAGCAAGGAAAGCTCTTGAGAAGACATTTCATCTTAAAAGTCATTCCAAAGTCATTGCCTTTAGTGTTACAATGGTATAAGAACATATTTATTATTCGTATGAGTGTAGATCAGTCTTGGGAAGAATAATCTTAGTTGGTACTATAATTTCATGAAAAAATATTTGTTAGAGGCTGATAGTGGCCACTTAGCTGCAAATAGTGAAAGTGGATTATTGTGGGCGGAGTTTATGGATGAAGAGATGGAATAGTGCCAAGATTTCCATTTCTTAATCTTTTTCATGTCAAACTAAAGGTTTTACTATACATCATAATATCATCCAAAAATACCATAACAAATTTATCTAAATAAGGATAAAAAATATCGATCATCAATCCCATGAAAGTTGTAAGTGCACATACATCACTAGATAATGTAAGTAACCCTACCTAGTACAAAAAGTTATCTTTGTAGATATTTTTATCAAAAATTTGAATCAGGTTATACCCACTCTAATTGATACATGGTTGTATATATAGGATAAAATGTGAGTGTATTTAAAGTGTGACTAAGTTTATCTTAGTCATGAATATGTTTAGCTAGTTATAGTTAAGTTGGAGGAAATTATAGGAGATCTCTTGATGTAGTAAATGAGAATAATTATTTTGTTGTTGAAGGAGAATCAATGATTAGATTACATCACATGGGTGTCTTGACTTGGACTAGTTTTTCATTGGTTTGATCTGGTGAGCATCCTTAAATCTAGGCGCGATATTGACTTGGTACATCAAAGTCAATTGGAGTATAGTTGAGCTTCTAGAAAATCCAAGAGTACCAATTGCATGTTACCATATATTGATTACTCATCAATAAAGTATCTCTAACTTTTGAGTGATATTTGACTCTTTGTGAGAATTGTCATGAGATTATGGAGTCTTGAGTTTGAGAGTTTATGTAAATGGGTGCATTAGGACATGATCATTGGATTGAAACATGTTTTTTTAGATTCATGATGAGATTCCAAAGAACCACTAGAGGTCAGCCCGAAGATCATAGTTCATTAAATCCATTTTGAAGAAATACTTTGCACCTTAATATTGATCAAACAAATCATCCATTTGAGATAATTGATATTTTTTTCTATCTTTTTTTTATTTAACCTTCGTTTATCAATACACAATCTCATATCCCCATCCTTATTCTTCACAAATAGCACAAATGTCATATAAGATGAAATGATTGATTGAATAAAAATTTTCATGAACATCTTCTCCACTTGAGTTTTACATTTTTCTAACTCATTTGGAACCACACAATATAGATATGCTACTGAATATCACTCGATCTTGTGATCTACACGTCTCTAAGATGGTAATCCTATAGGTAGATCATATAGAAAAATATCTTTATACTCCGTAATAATATGGTTCAATGAGTTTGGAATGTAAAGATTGTACTTAGATCCAACAACATCTCTTATTAGTCTCATCATCAAAAACATATTTCATCTCTATAAATGATAATTTTACCAATCACAAAGAAAATAAACTTTTATTCTAAGATCTAATTCTATATCCGTTAATTTTTCATCCATTATTTTTTACCACTTTTCTTCTCCAAACTACCCCTAAATAATTGTATGAGTATATCCATGACATTCATATAATGACATCATATCAGCTATTCTGATTACTCTCCATTCAATCTCTTCATTGTAATCACATATGACTAGTTGTACACTCCTTGATAATGTCTCTATTGGTTTAATTTGCCCATTTGACAACTTCACTTCCTCACTCATATCCTTCATCAAAATCAATCCTAATTTCATTACAACGTGTCGTGATAGAAAATATTCTATTGCTCTAGAATAAATTAGGACTCTCATTTTATGTAATTCCATTATCCCATATGTGACAATCAATCTTGCTTGTTTCGTGCTACTCCCATGAGCTTTCAATTATTGTTTTTTTCCCAACCTCACATTTTTTTCGTTCAGTGGAACCAATAAGTCTGCCACACAAGTTTACTGATGATCTTAGTTTCTTGCAAAATCTTGTCTTCATATTTGTATTCTCCTTCTTCTATATTATTGAATATACATCGTAACATAATTCTTCCTCATTGTAGTTCCAACCAAGTTTTATAAAACTTGACAATGTGATCTTTCTTCCCACATGCATAACATTGGCAATTTTTACAAATTTTCATCCTTCCTCGATTTACCGTTGTATTATTTGCAAGAAGATTCAAAATTTTTGAAATAAATGATCGATGATTATCACCTCCATATTTGGATGATGTTGCTCATGACGATGAGTATCTTTTCCTACGTCAAAGATTTCTCAATTTCATTTATGTTGGATTAAATGGATCTTGAATATTTCTTGATGGTGTATCGTGTGTGATCCATGAGCATTAAAATTTGTTGAATAATTGCGATTATTTCATTTTCTATGGATAGATTACTCATCATCACCCCCTTTCGCACCCTCTCTTTCAAGTCTTGTTTGAAGATATCCAATGCTTTTTCTCCACTCATATCCATAATGGATAATTGAAGATTACAAGATTCCTCAATGTATTCATGTATATCTCCTCTTTGCTTCAAATTTCACAATTTCATTCTTGCAATATGAAATAAATTCACTACTTGAAAGTAAATATAATAACAATCCAATATCTCAAAATAGGACTCACAAAAGGTTGAGACAATCATATAACAACTATGTAGTACTCTTCACCGTAATTTTTAATAATAAAATCTCTCCGTATTTTTTTCTATCGATAAATCATTCTAATGTTTACATACGTGTTGAACAGAACTGGTGTGGATAATTCACGATTCATTGATTATCAAAAACTTCTAATTAGCAAATCTTGATACATAGGTTTAGATCCACAAACTATCATGTTTTCACACATCTTGTATATAATGTATTTAACCTTAGACAATTCATTTATTATCTTATTGACTTTAATATCGAGGTAGATTTTGGCTTTGAAAAAATAACACTTCATGGAACAAGATTTATGAGGATGGATTATGGGTTGTAGAATGAGAATATTTATATATTAGTTTTAATATTACATCAAGTGATTTTTATGTATTTTTTACAATTTATAATATAATTAATCTTGTAAAATTTTTTTCATATTATATATTTTTTTTAAAATTTGTTTTTATATTTTTATATAATTACAAAATATAATTATGTTTCATTATAAGTAAACTATATTATATGATCCATTCTAATCCAAAAATAATATTTAAAAGATTTTGATCAATATTTTACAAATTTGATTCTTTATAGTTCATCTTTTTTTGGATTTATTTTGAAAGACATATTAATCCATATAGAAAACAAGTTACAACATAGTATTATGGACAAGATTTATTAAATTGTGCTACATTATGATTGACATATAGAAATCATGGTGCCACACAAGAATTTTTTTAAGATCACGGGTAATATTCTTTTAATAATTTTTTTATTTATGGTAAATCTCCTTACTATTATAAGGAAAAGTATTGAAAATTTTATGGTTCTACTGTTTTAACCTCTATAGACAAGAGGACTTGTATGACTGCATTTTCTGGTCCAAATTCAAGTTTTGGTCGCCAGATTTATGCATGATTAACTACAATTTTGTAGTTAATGTTAGATTTGTATACGGGTATATTGCAAAAAGAGTTCCTCTTTATGGTGAACTCCATTTATATTGCTTTCTACAAAAAGCAATAAAAATTCACTATTTTTATTTTGAAACGCCCTTCTGTGACCACATAAGTTCACTTGTACATTCGGAGTAATTAATCGTATTTTGGGATTTCTCGCAGAAGCGAAAATACGCACTGTTTTCCCAAACTACTGTAGCTTTGATCACACGTGTCATCCTCTTAAACCTCCTTGAAATGGCGACCAAACCACAAAATTAACCTGAGGTTGGCAAGCAACCATGGTCGGAGGTTAACCTGTTTGACCCCTGGCACCGCACCGCAGTCAGAGGGAACCTTTCGAGTCTCCAGTGACTATGATTTGGACCAGCGCCAACATTTGACGGGATTATGAATTTAAGCGTTAGTTTCCCACTTTCAAATGAACGTCACTTCGAGACTGTCTATTTGTTTCGATTCTGGTGATTGTGGTAGGCGAATTCACAGTTCTTCTCTGAGGAGGCTGAGTTTCTGAGTTTTGGGCGCCGTAAGAAGCAGCAGCTTGCGTCTGCTTTTGTTCACATCGACGAATTCTCACATTTTCGTTAGGTCTGTTGAATTTGGTGAGCGACAAAATTTTTACCTCATCTATCTTATGGCTGTTGAAGTAATAAAACTTAGATTGAGAGGCTCAAGGCTCTGAGAGATTATGCAGTTGATTTCCAGAGGTAAAGGGCGAAAATCAGATGTCAACTAATTGATCGCTTCCGTGAGGCATGGTCTGTCTTCAGTTTTGTCTCAGTGCCAGAATGTTTTGTCATAATTCTTGTGAATTAGATCTAAGTTTTATTGAACATGGTGGGGAAGTGGTATCTAAATCTCATAGATTTGGGACCTTTCCAAGCACAGCGTTTTTGATGTTGAAACTTGAATGTCAGCATACTTTCTAGTACCATTGGAGAGCTTATGTACCGCCTAAGCATTTTGAAGAGAATATAGTTGTCATCTTTCCTGTTGATCGCCCTCCTAGGGTTTATCGCAGGGTTTAAGCAGGGTGCAGTGTTCTAAAGGAGAGCCGTATTTACGAAACTTGTTCTTCCTGGGGATTAGGATGAACTAATTTCAGTTTCGCAGATTGAAAATGAATCATCTTCAGGACGCTGACAGGATTGCTCGAGCATTATCTCGAAGTTTGGGAGAAGACTAATCAGCTGTTTTTAGCGGATTCTGATGTGGATTGTTCAGCACTCTCACTCACTTTTTGACTTGATTCGGATGAAAACTTTTCCAGGGAATCTTGGTAGCGCTTTCCAATTGGAGGAGATGAAGGTTTGTAGATGGGGAATGCGATCAGCTCGACACACTGCCAGACTTCCTTTCTCAAGATTTCTAGCCCATTCATTCTAGAAAATAATAGTCTGATGATGATTCTGTCCCTGAAGTAGGAGGTCAAGGAGAACCTTGCGGCTTGTCTCGGCAGTTCTCTTCACTTAAAGCCTTAAAGCATTCTCCAAGGCGGTTAAGATGAAGGGTTTACTCTCTGGGATGAGTATACCTTCTCTCTTCTCCAAGAGTCCAAAACGTCACCGAAAATTGAGTTCGGGTGGCTCACGGAAGAAGTCTCGAAAATCTTCTGGGTTGTCTACCAAATCCCACGGACACACTGTTAATACCTTTCCTGAAGAGACCCCAGATACAAATGAGGCCCAACTCGAGGAGCCGGTACTGCTCGAACCTGAAGGGAAGGAAACGGTATCTACTGAGGTGGAGGAAAATTCTGGACCACTTCAGGAGTTGGTTGCTCTTGAGCCGGATCTAACTCCAAGGCAAGTTTACGACTTAAACTCTCTGCCAAACACTTTCAAGATTTTAAACTTTCAATGCCTTTAACTCATGAAACATATGTACAGTGTGATTTGTAAGTAATAGGCAATCCTGAACTTATGGTGATTTCTGCTGATTTCAGCGCTGAAAGACTTGTGTAATAACGATCTCTGCTGATATATCCATGCCTGGTACATGGGAACTCATGTCTGGAAGAGCTTCTGACATGCAGATCTATTACTTACGAAGGCGGAACTGCAACTGTGAGACTAAATTTGAAGCAGGTAGGAACTTGTCGTAGTTTGAACGATGTTGCAGTGCCATTGCTTTTATTTTATGATGTATTTTTTACATTATATGAGTTATCTCCCAGCTTCCTGGTTAACAGAAGGTGGGAACGTATATTGTATACTTGGAACATCTTATCTGCTCACTCAAAGAATTGAATTTCTTACAAACAGACTGTTGCGATGGACGGATGGGCGATGGTTAGTCTTTTACAAGGCCGAGCCTCTGTTCATGGTTACTCCCTGATTCCGGGCGTAGCTGTTCTTTTGTGTTCAAATTCGAAACTCGCGGCGGCTGTAAATATAGAGTCCCAGTATGTGGACGGTGCAATGAGTTCTGTGCAGTCTGGTGGATTCTCGAAAAAGATCGACCCAAGTGTTACCGGCTGTATTTTGGTGTTCAAGTCGTATCGAGGAGTTGATGTTGTTTCTCCTATGGTTGTTGATGATTGTGACCCTGAATCTGCAGCAAAGCGGACTTTTAAACTTGTAAGTTGTTCAATGCCGAAACCGACAAAAAATCCGAGTTGAGATTCCTCAATCTGTAGCATATTGCATCGTCTTCAATTCCTTCTTCCTTATTTTCTCTCCACCTTCCAAACTTTTTCAGGAGATTCCTGGAGAAACGGTTGTAAGAGATGTATATGCGGAACATTTGATTCAAAAGAGAAAGAGAGAGGAGTTAGCTGGCAAAAGCTTTCAAGCTGACGAATCAAAGGATGGCGAGGATGGTGATGATGGAGGCAAAGATAGTGAGATGTTTGAAGATCAGGTTGACATGGAAGTCGATGAGCAAGCAGATGACTCCGAAGGATTTTCTGATGACCATTATCGAAGGAAGGCACAGAAAGTTGCTCAGACACCACTTCAGCCTACAGTTATACCGCAGTCGTGGGGAACTGCTGCTAATGCTATAAGTTCTTATTCCGAGCTCAGTTCTGGAGCTCCCCTTGTAGCAGTTTGCGGAGCTAAGAGTTCAGGCAAATCAACTTTTGGACGCTTTCTTCTAAATCATCTCCTTAATAGGTTCGTATACCAGTCTTTGACATTTTCTTAGCTACGCTATCGATACCCATCCAGGTCTTATTAGTCGCTTCCATTGTGGAAAGTCCTCCAAGAGTCAGAAAGGAGAAATCGTCGTCGATGCAGTTCTACCGTCGCATGTGAGGAAAGTGGTCTGTTTATGTTCTGTTTTGCTTGGCGTTACTTACATAATCGCCAATTTCATTTGCAGTTATGAATCTGTTGGTTACTTGGATACCGACGTTGGGCAACCGGAGTTTACTGTTCCTGGATGTTTATCGCTACATATTTTGAGAAAGCCTGTTTTCGGTAAGATGCACCCAGCTTTTGTTGTTGTGGTTTCCTGTTTTCTTAATTTCATTTTTGTATGCCTTATTTGTATTTGTATTTGATGTCCCTTTCACATATTGCTGAAACTTGACGTTAGGCTGAATATTATGTTTGAGTTTTAAGGACTGTAGGTTCTACCTACATCTGCTTGTTCAAGATATTGAATAGCAATTTATTCGTTTCTCTTTTGTAGGTTCTCCTATTTTACACCTACAGAACCCAGAAAGGTAAAGGATCTTGTGGATCTATCTCCTGGCTCCATTACTCTTGAGAAAATATCTTTCTATTTATGGCAATTGCTGCAGTATGTAAGCTTTGACAACTTATTGTTATCCTCTTTTATGTGTGTTACTGTTGCAAATTGTGGAAAAAAATACTTGCGAAGCATGATTTTGTTGTTTGTGGCCACTGTTTGTAGCTATACCACTGGTCACTGGGCCTGATCCAGTCGGTTACAAACATTCCAGACTTTTTTTTGCTTACTCAGATTTCTGCCCTTGGCAAACATTGCAGGTCTTTCTTCTATGGTGATAATTCACCTAAATCTGATCCAGAGATGTATTGTCGGAGTATTGAAGCTCTGTACGATTACTTCCAGCAAAATTATGGGGTGAAAAAGACAGCTCGTAGTAGCAACGATGATAAATCTGGAATCCCGCTTATAATCAACACTCATGGATGGCTCAAAGGTGCAGGAACTGGACACTCGGATGAACAAATGTTGTTGAATGCAACCTCTCCCTTTGTTTTGTTCAAATTTTATACATTTTTTGCTCCTGATGTTTTCGATTTTGTAGCTCATAATTTTTTACTGTTTGTTCTTTGACCATGAGCAGGTGTTGGTTACGACGTGTTGGTGAATATACTGCGTCACACATCACCTACACATTTAGTGCACATTAATTCCAATGGGGGAAACAATAATTTACCAACTGGCCAGTTTTGGGAATCTTCAAGTGGTACTAACAGTACAGTTATGCTGTACATTGAGAATGCCTTGGAAGGCCCAGACAAGCCACTGTAAGCTCTTCCTAATATTTATCACGGTATTGACAACCTTGCTCGAATTTATGTTTTGAACATCATACGGCTTTTTTTACTTTATGTATGGCAATCGAAGCTGAGAATGGCCTTTTAATAATTACTGGCATCTACTCTTATCACATTGCCTGTTCTGTATAATGAGGACTTCTTGTTTGTTTTAATAGTGATGATTTGTGTCACCAGGTAATTAATCATGAAGTCTGGTTCAATGCAGGATTCGTGTCAAGGCACCTGCTGATCAATTAAGAGACGCGAGAATCTTGGCTTATTTTAGGCAGTGCTTTTGGAGGAGTCCGTTGCCGTATCCATACAGAGAGGATAGACTGTATGCACAAACAGCTATGAAACTCGTTAGCTGTCCTCCATTTCAGATTCCAATCTCAGCAGTTAAGATAATCCATCTACACTGTCAAGTAAGTCTACTTTCGAAAAGAAGTGAAAGGATCAGAGCATTATGTAGCTCAACCTTTTTTGAAAGTTTCACATGTCCTATTCACCTCAGGGTATCACACCACTTAAATTTCAATGTCGTGCATTTTTCTCCTTTCCATCGCCATGAAGGCATGTACAGCCGAAGTATAATCTCTTCTCCCTTCCTGGAATATTGATCCTCATTCTTGGATTTGAGCAGTACTTTGTGTTTCCGTCCAGGTTCCCCAAAATGAGAAACTGTACAGTATAAATGGAGCGTTGGTCGGTCTTGGAGTGAGCATGAGAACTGAAAAAAAGTATCCTGGCGGTCCTCCTGCAGCATGTGTTGGCGTTGGTGAGTAGAAACAGCTCCTTTTCGATTTCTCGGAGATAATGTGAGACCCACGATATTGTGGTTCTCTTCTCTTCAGAGACGCTTGGGGTTGAACTCGAGTGTGCTTAAAAGCGCACTAACTAGTGAAGCTGGAACAGAGTTCTAACGGATTAGTTTGAGATCAGGGATATACATCTGTAAGCTTTGAAGGATTTTGTAGTACTCTTACTGAAAGCAGAGAGCTCTTTCCTGTCAATACCATCCAGCTTGTTCTTATCCTTCACCTTGTTGACTCCAGGGATTGTACGAGGAGTGGATCCCGATAAGGGAATTCTTTATCTCATCACTCCTCTTGATGTGGAAACCCTTCAGGGTGTAGACACTTTGCTACAGGGATGGATGGAAGTCCCATTACCACTGCTGCAGGTGGGTTTGATTATCTTTTCTATATTTGCTTCTTTGAGTATCGAATTCTATCTCGGAAGTAATGGTTGTGAATGGTTTATGCAAGCACGTCGTCAGTATAGCGTGAGGGCATTTGTCTAAAGATGCGAAGATGTCAAACCATGCGTATCTGTTGACAGTGACTCAGTGCCGTAGAATTTCAAGGCCAGTATGATAGTAAGCCAGCTTTTTTTCACATTGGGCTTTGTGCGAGTCTACTTTCTCAAATTATATAGAGTTGAACAGAATTCATTTATATCGAAGTACTCTTGCAAATTTTTTTTGTTCACTGCATGCCTTCACTGGTCTAATCTGCGAACTGAAATAGCTAATAGCCAATTAGTTTTCTGACTTTAGCTCTTCAATCTTGTGCAGGCAAGTGGATATGCCTCACCTTACCTTTCACATAACTCAGTTGCGATCGAAGGAACGGGATCAGTTGCCATCAAAAAGGCATACGAAAAGTTCGCCAAAAGTCCGAAAAGAACGTAGGGTGTCAACAATTATTCCCCTTTGGCCGAAGGTCATAAATTTTTGCCTTGGTTGCAATTACTGGTGCTGGTAACCACTAACAGAGTCTCCCCGTAGTTAGTCCATTAATCGGCTATCAGTCTTTCCTGAGTTTCACTACCTTATCAATTTTAAAACTAGTTCGTGCAGGAGTTTTGGCTCCATTCTTAGAGTGTAAAGCCTATTTAGATTAGTCACTAGACTAGATGGTTAATAAGGCCATGGCACTGGATGCCGAGTAAAGCACATCTTTTTGCTGTGTCGTGTCATCTTTTTTCATGTCGTATGGTTGAGTAAGGTGTCAAACTTGCGGCTTTCATCCACTCAACCGAAAGTTACGAGGTGTGAGGTTTAAGCAGATGCAGAAAAGGTAGAAACGAAAAAATGCAGAGCTCTTATTGCACCATCGTATGTGATCCAGAAGAAAGGAGATCCATGGTTGGCTTTTCACATGTTTATGTTATAGATTGCAATGAAGAAAACCCCACAGAGAAAGTAGAAGAATCCAAGCGGCGGCATAACTTTCACCCAAAGGTACAATTATCTAGTGACACGTCGAACTGTTCAGCTTGAGGTGTGAAAAAGTGAACTTTGCGAACAGCGTGCCACTTGAATTTCTCTCCCAAGCCTTTCTCCTTGAGGCCCTGACCATGAGATCCGTGTGACAGGTGGAAGAGACCATGTTTCTGATGGTTTTTCACCCTGACAGTACATAGAGACTCATTATATTTGAGGTCGGGGACAGGTGGGCTCAATTCGCAGTTCTGTTGGATATAACGACCCCATTCTGTCGATTTACTTCCATACGTGGATCCAGTAAAGCCTGTGGTTGAATTTTCGAAGACCTTGCGCCAAAACGGTGGCAGGGATGAAATGAAGTTATTTTCCACCATTATTCAAATGATTCTCCACCATTTAATAAAGTAACGGGTTTCAGCAGAGTTTATGACAAAAGGTTTAGGAAACTTACCGAGCTCCATATCAGATCAGAAATGACGAAGAGGAATGATCGAAGAATTGCGGACACAATGAGTTACATGCTTACTTCCTTAGGGGCTATGACCCCATCACCTACGATATGATATTGTAGGAAAAACGGGACAAAGTATAATAACAAAAGGGATGGGAAGACCCCATCAAAGCCTACAAGGATGGAACCAAACCGGTAACATGGGGCTAGGTCCCAAAAATATGATATTGTAGAAACGCTGAGATGATCGAGATGTTTTACGCCGTCTTCTATGCTCCTCGAGCTTCGGGAACTTGACGATAGCACTAGTAATAAGCGTGCACTACTGAGCCTTGGATGAATGTACGTGAGTGAAGGTTGGGTCTCAAGGCAGAGTAGTGATGAAACCACTTCCCGACAGGTGGAATGGAAACGATGAAGTGGAGTAAAACATGAAGAGCGATACCCACAAACAAGGATATGCTTGTCAGATTTCCTTAACCGAGTTCGAGAATTTGACATCTTTTGTCACAGCTAAAGCCGGTGGCACTGTGGCGGCCATTTAAACGTGCCGAAATGCAAACAATGAACGAAGGTTACAAGGCTCATTATGATTCCACTCGGTGTCACAAAACGCACACCTTAGTTTCAAAAAACGTGCACATCAGGTCTCGTCTGAATTCACAAATGATGAATACCGTTTTGTACTGTAGTGGATGCTGCCGACTTGTCCCTCAAATGAAGCGGGGAGTACAGCGTTCAAGTTCGATTTACTTCACCTCGAGAACATCCAATCTCCCACAAATGGAATGGCCAGCTTTCACAAACATCCAAAAAAATTATATATTATAAAAGTGTGGGTAAAGTCGCTCTGACCAAAGCTGTTATAATACATAAATAAATGCAATCAACCATAGAAGGCACTCGCTCTCTTGGTTTCAAAGAAAAGGGACATAAGGGATGGGAATACCCCGTCAAATCGTACAAGGAAATAACAACAATGTAAAATGGGCTAGGTTCCAATAGCATTACACTAGAAAATATATCATATAACATTTAAGATATCCAAATTATCAATGTCAAACTATCTATAAATAACAAAATATTTGAATAATCATCACATAACGTGATTGTACAAGCTAATGTTTTTTGTAAAGTAATAGAAACACTTTGCCCAAAATAGGTTATACAATAAACTAAAGAGAATGATACTCTTTGCCGCATAGTATGGTATGCTTTCGTGCACTCCATCACGAACATGTCCAAGTCGGTGTTGATAGCTCCATATAACTCCAAAGCTAAAGGAACAAAGAAGTGAATTCTCTGCATACCCCTATACTTGGATACATTGGCTGCTGCCGCTCCACTCGCCCCCTCTGAAACTGTGTCTCGAGTAGTATCGATAACCACCACATCCACCATAGTGACATGGTACTCCCAAACCAAGTACAGGGTTGTCCTAACCCTAGTCGACTGCAATCCACAACAAACACCACATTGATGGCATCATGGGTAGCTATACTATGACGTCTGAATGTGCAACGAGTCATATGAACACATGCTACATCTAAAATGATACCACTCTCAAGTGTGAGTAATGAAGACGGAGATGTTTCAAAGAAGTGTATATACTTCCTTTCACTAGCTTTGTGAAACTCTAAAATCAGTCATGATGTTTGGGCTCAAAGTCCGTTGTTACTGCCTGCGTCCATCATTCAGAGATGGGGTCCTCGTTGTTCTCCAATGAAGTCCAAAGTGGCTAGTACCTCATGTGCACTCTAACTAGTACCCGTGACGGGTTAGGAGGGCTGAATGTAAACTCTGGGTACTGAACGCGGATCATAGGAACATGTCGACGACCCCCAAAGGGAGTATCACAAGATATTACGCGACGCTTTTCTAGAAGCTTGGGAGGTCATTTAGACTGAACTAAGAATCGTCTCCCCAGGTCGGAGACAACTTTTGCTTCAATGCGAGAGGGTGGGGCTGAGCCATTCGCTGACAGCTCTACATTTGACTTGTCATGAGCCTATTCCAATGTCATTCTATTCAGAGGTTTGTGCTGATGTTGGGTACTGGGTCAGACGCTATACACTAGAGTGGACCACACTAGTCTGGCCCGTCCACAATGTTAGGGGCACTTGTCGCATTATACATCATACTTGGAAACGACTTGCTCCTTGGATGGTAAGAACCACAGATTTATCAGTCTACCTACTGCACCGCATTGGACTTAGAACTTAAATATTTCTCGACCTAAGATATTTGAGCCGTCATTTTGAATGAATGAGAGTGGTGGAGGCACCTGCGAGTTTGTAACTCAACGGAATAAAAATTGACTACATGGTGTTCATTCTTCCATTAAATCCATTTCACTCATGCGAGCAATCATGATGTCCATTTGTCAACGCTAAAAGTAATCGTTTTCGTTGCAGTTTGTAGTAGTACAGCATTGCAGTGCAGTACCACGTGAGTGCTTATCTCCTCCACCTCATCCATGCAGCCCACGAGGACACACTTACTTACTCGCTTCTTCATTTGCCCACTTACTTTGCCCTACTTTCTTTCCCTGCAAGCATCAATTTTATATTCGACGCTCGAATACTGCAAAATTTGTACGAGGCTTAGTCTTACAGAAATAAATGGAGGGATGAATGAAGAAGTAATCATCATTATCGTGCGTTACGGTAAGAGTAAGACCCTTTCTGGTCACTTGGAAGGATGGAATTGGAAGCTGAGAGGAAGAGAAAGATTGGAGGATTGAGGAAGGGAAGGGACGAGAGGACGAGACGTGGTCATATGTAGGTAGATATTTTGGAAGGAGTAGGAGTCATCTATGGATCACAGCGGCTGCACTCTGTTTTGTCTCAGAGCTGTAGGGGAGCAGAGGGCAAGATTCTGTTCTTTCCAGCATTTTACGTAATGAGTGGCATGGACTGGATTCAAACTATGTCAACAATATGGATTTCTTTCATCCATCCATGAAGTCCTCCCTCCCAACCTGCGTTGCCATTGTGTCACCGTCTTTGAAAGTGGGCCGATCTTTTCGTAGTTTTCAACCTTTTGTCCGGGTTGCTTTGTTCTTTTGTTTGTTTGTTGCCCTCACGGAGTTGGATGCTGCAACCTTTGCTTTTCTCAAAGGTAGGGATGGACGGACCGAGGGAGGTTGGGAGTGTGAGGATTACGCAGCGTCCTCTCCTGGAGCGAGCGGGCGGTAGAGAGAGCAGAAGCGCAGCTCTAGATCCTAGGTGTACATAGAATAGCTCGGCAGCTGAGATGTCCACCGCAGTAAGCAAATGAAGCTCCTTTCCTTTCCTGTCCTTTACTCTTCTGTCCTCTCTTTACCTCCCCTTTTCTTCTTTTGGAGATCTTTTGCAATTACATCATTCATTGTCATTGGAGTCTCAGACGGGATGCATTGTACTGTACATGTCAAATCGCTTCAGATGACATGATCAACGCAAGAGACGTGAAGGGATGGAAGAGCATTCGGCCGCAGCAGTCCCGCCCCAGAACCCAGTTCATTCTCAAGGGATGGATGGCCAATGGGTTGACCCATAGTTGTCAACTTCAAAGGCGGAATTAATGACTGATTCTACGATCTGCATGATACGTATCCGAACTTTGGGTACAAAATTCTATTCTCAAGGTTGACACTACGTCACGCCAGTAGCCATGTCATTAACCCCGCATGCCTTCGATTCGATGTCATGAAGATAATGGAATGGAGGGCTGCTCCACACTGCATGTAGTAGTAGTACTTCTGTCTATTTGTGTCCTGTGAGTTGGTGCGAGTCGTTCCGTAGAGCCTGTAGAATGATCATGACAGTACTGTCCATAGTAGTGTACTAGACCGAGAGAAGATTTTCATTGTTTATGAAGTTCGAGCTGAAAATCGTTTCCTGCCCGAAAGAGGTCGTACTCTTGAAAGCTGCTGGAAAAGTAGTTTGATGGAGGAGGAATTCTGCGTGCGTTTCTTGCTCCCAGAAAACTCGTTGCAGCCCCAGGCCCAGACTTCGTAGGCTCAGTGGTAGACTCTGTACGATTGCATAAACCAGACTCAGTTGTAGTTTACAGTCGAACAGTTCATGTCATTAAACAACACAACTGCAGTAATCTGAATACTTCATATCTTTCTGCATGGAAATGTACGTTTAATTAACGATTTTGACCGAGCAGTTGGAGATTCAAAATGATAAAAAATATTGGTTAATAAAAATAGATTCTATGTGTTGAGTCGCATGAATCAGAGCTGATGAACAAGAGTTCTGACCTTTGATACGTTGAACTTTATCTGGACCAACTTACAGACAAGCTCTAACGTCACACAGAGTCTATAGGCATTGAAGTCACAGATGGATGTGAACAATGTGCACCCTTGTATATGAGCTTATTAGACCTGTTCAAATGTTTCCGTGTGTGGAGGATTTGGTCCGAACGGTCAGATCTTTTGATTGAATCTGCATATTCGGGGACTAAGCGTTCCTTTACTTGTATGAAAAGTTTCTTCCGTTTCCTGGCAACCGCTTTCCCCCATGCACAAGTAGGTGGTCACCTAAAACTGCGATGATTCGTAACGATTGGGACTGCACAACCGAAAACTCATCTTTTACTATAATAGCTGTGATTGAACCCCTAGCGTCACACATCATCCACTTGAAACCTGTTGCGAGAATGATACGCGACTCACATGCAAATAGGAAGCATTGGTTGTGCTTCTTATCACCTATCAGGTACAGATCTTCTAACTTTGAGTATCCACAAATGGTAAAACCAACACAGTGGAATATATTACGCCTCATCAAAAGAATACATACACTGTCAGGAAGCACATGTGAAATGTCTGTAAGTTAGACTGGCCACTACTTCCACTTGAGTATGTCCATGAATTGTGGGCTATAACCAGTTCTGCTTCTGTTCTCCCGATACCATTTCTTCACTTAGGCTTACACTTTCACAGGCTTTTTTATTTCAGATCTCAAATAGTTTTAATATGGAGTTTGAGTCATGAAGCAGTTATTATTTCAATGAGTCCATTGATCGATGAAATCCGTTCCCTTTCCAACTTGACATGATGAAATCTCCAATCTCTGCTTTTTTAATTTTAACGTGTTCTAATCGAAGCACACGCTTTTTTCTGTCGAACGAGTCAATACTGGAAAAATTCAGACGTAAACAGTTTCGAAGAGAAAGAAATGATGGTGGCGTCCTTCTCTGTGCCTCGGCCGTTGTCAGGGCCTTATCGCGTATGAACGTATGAAAGATATAACAGTATGCTGCTGATGCTGAGAAGAATGAACATTCTGAGTAGCTCCAAGTTTGCTGATGGCGAAATCTTTCTACAAACTGTACATGAATCCTTTCACCTCACCTTTCAATCCGAATGGTGGGGGCTAGAGAACATATCTTCATATTAGCTGCAGCTAATATGAAACTATGAAACTTGCCTTTACTGAAATAATCAGTACGAAACAGCACACGTCTCCGAAGCCAGAGAAGATCTTGATTTTGCTGCTCAACTCCGTGAGGTGGGATTCATCTCTTCCCATATCTGGTAGGTGGGAGTTTAAATCTGCAAGTTTGCATGCAATGCAAGGAAGTGGTGGTTCTCCACATCGTAGAAATTATAATCCAAGTAATCCAAGTACTTGTACAATTAGAAAGACATCTCCTTTACCCACCATCCAACAGATAGCGTGCTTTGTGTGGAATTCAACTTCACTGCCCGCATGTTAGTATTAGTTTCATGGAGCTCCATGACGTTTGCGGTGGGCATGTAGCAGAGGACTGCCTGTTACGTGTGTCGTTGTCATCTGCAACGTGAGCACTGACCGAATCAGATCATCAGATCTGCTTATACTGATATCAAACTATTTCAATGTCACAGTGCAGAGTGAGACCAGCAACCAGTAGCTCCTACTAGATTTTTAAGGTCCATGTAACATATCTGATTAGCTGTCTTGCTTGTGAATGGTCTCGATCCGCACCAGCAACCAGAAAGTAAAGCTCCATTGGCAGTTGAAGTCTATTTTCTTTAAGATCTCCTGTCACTCCACACCTCGCACACATCAGCGAGTTGGTAAGATGCTGGTGCCACAAGTTTTAAATTTCCAGTCTACAGCGAAAGAAGAATTGAACACTCTAAATTTAACATTCAACACAGTTGTGTGAAAAAAAAATACTCTGAAGAATATGAGACACCCTCAGCTTCAATTCACACTTGATATATACTTTGACTTCGTTTGGGTTTGCAATTATACATAGATACTAATTAACGAAACTTTAAGAACTAGACCTGGATGGCAGATTGCGTTGCCTATTATTCTACTTCATGTATGCAGTGCATTCAAGTACACATTGAGATAGAGAGAGAACAAGCTAAAGCAAACAATGTCGTGGAGAATGTTTTAATGTTGAGCTGGTGGAAATCTGCGGTACATGTTCGATTTTAGCCCGTTAAGACTTCTAGTGCATTATGGAGAGAAGGATTGAAGAATTAGATTATGGGAATTTGTAGAATTTTCCTCTGCTTTCTGGATGGTTGTGGTTGGATAAACTGACGTCGGAGAGGGTTTCGGTTTGAGGAGCAAACGTTCTTGAGATCGGTAAAATGTTCTGTTAACTGAAATCGGGGCGAGGACCTAATGAAAAGTTGGACTATCATCAATCTCCTGAGATATCACAAGAGGAGAATAGCGAATTGTTTCCTTTTCCAAGAATGAATATATAATCTGAACAATGAATTGTCCTTGAAAGTAAAGAGAACTGAACTTATCGTTTTGGTTGCTTTGCTTGACCACATTTCTTTCTGGCCCTTTTCAAACGTAGCCTTGACCTGTTTTGAAAGTTATCGTTGAGCACTTCATTGGTCATATCCACTGCTGCTCAAAGACATTCACTACAGTACTTATTGCACGCACGTTAAACGATGTTCTTTCACATATTGTACACACGAAATCGTAATAAACTTCAGGGTACAATACTTTTCCTACGTGCCATCATCACTAAATTTCAGATTATACAATCCTGTTTGTTCTGCGCTATGAATTTAATAAATACAACTGCTGTTACATGGTTTCCCCTCTTCACTGAAGTGAGTTCTAATATATTTGATTTATCATTAGTATTATTGCTTAAATTAACATCATATCATATGATGATATCTCCTTACAGAAATGTAATGTTCAAGCCTTACCAAATCTACACGTGACAGGCAGCAGATCCCGGGAGATTGATTACATTATCCGTTCATTGGCCACTTTGAAAGTAACGATCACTCATGTGCAACAATCTCGTATAGTTCCCTTACTTCCATCAAAGTGCGGCAACCATAAATTGCAATTGACCATTCACATGGAGTGACCTTTGTCATATCTATACTTATGGTTCGGGAGCTTATGGGGTGCGTTGTGATTAGAGATCCCTCGATTACATTGTTTTGGAGACGGGTGATTATCTTCCCTCTAAACAGCCAGCTAGCCTAGCCTAGCCGCACCACCCAATTCAAGTATAGAAATATAAAGATATTTCACATCTTTCTTACTCTAGGTTTGGAGCTATAGACATTTACTTGGGACTCTACCATGCTATGCGACAAGGATATTATTATCTTCTGTTTATTGTATAATATTTTTTAGTTAACATGTATCCATTGTTCTATAGAGAACACTAGCACATCCTATGAATTGATTCAATTCATAGGAGAACAATCATGGTATAGTTGATGTAGTATGTAAACCTTTTGCTTTAGAGTAAAAATCGAATACAAAGTATAATAACAAAAGGGATAGGAAGACCCCATCAAAGCGTACAAGGATGGAACCATGGGGCTAGGCCCCAATAGTATCACACGGGGAAATATGCCATACAACACATAAGATATCTAAACTATCTAGGTCAAATGGTCTACAAACAACAGAGCATCCAAAGAAACATCACCTAACGTGATTGCTCTCATATAGATTACACCAGCTTAAATGGAAATACGTTGCCTAAAATAAGCTATACAATAAGCTAAAGAGAGTGATACCCCATGTCGCCTAGTATTGTAGGCTCTCGCGTACTCCCTCACGAACAGCTCAAAGTTGGTGTCCATAGCTCCATATAACTCCAAAGCTAGAGGAACAAAGAGGTGACCTCTCTGCATACCTCTATACTTGAGACCTTTATCGCCGCCCTCCACTCGCCGTCCATCCTGGAGGATGGATGATCACCCCCTCATAAACTGTGTCTCTAGTAGGATCAGTAACCACCACATTTGCCATAGTGACCTAATCCTCCCGAACCAAGTATAGGTTTGTCCTAACCCTAGTCAACTGCAAGGCATACCAACGCTCTCTCCATGTGAGATATCCACCCTCTCCCGCCATAGCAAACACCACATCCCTAATGACATCATGGGTAGCTATTCTCTGCCCTCCGAATGGACAACGAGTCATATGAACACCTACTGCATCTAAAGTGGAGATTGTAGCTGGTGCAAATCGAAAAGCCCTAATGCATGGTCGAGCCTGCACCATAGCCCGAGCAAGAGCGTAGACGAGCTCTAGTAGTACAAAGAATGGCCGGATCCACTAAGAGTGAATGTAGAGCCTCCTGAAACTGTCGGTCTATCAAAATAGACTATACATCCCTAGTCCAATCGGTAATCAAAGAGGAAAAAGATGGAAACTCATGTTGTACCTCCCGTGGTAAAGCATCTCTTGTATGTTGTAATAATACCTATAAGGGAAATGATCCCATATCACGTCGCTCGTATATATCTCCAAGATAGGTCTATCTTCAATCACAAATTGAGAAGATAACAAAGGTGCAACTAGTGTCCAACTCGCCAAGAATGCCGTAGGTGCAGTCTCCTCCATCTATAATAAGCCTACCCTTCCACACAAAATTGGCAAAGATGTTTGTCTCCTTGTCAAATTTCCAGTCACACACTCGAATGTCATTGGTCTGATGATGTCACCAAAGACGTCCATGATCCTCCTATCAAAGGCTCTAGATAGTTTGGATATTTTAGTTGTTGTCTGACATACTACTAGAGTCTCTAGCTGAGAAGCTTGGACACATCTATGAGTAGGAGGATGCCCCTGTGCCATGTCACCGGCTCTCAGTCCATGCATCATGTGCACGATCGACTATGATACATGACAACTGTGGGCACCCCTCCTCCTCAAAGGGAGCCCGCGTGCAAGGGATTATAAAGCGAGATACATATGTGTTGTGATGCTATTGGGGCCTAACACATCTTACCTCTTTGGTTTCATCCATGTACTACTTGATGTGGTATTCCCATCCTTTTTGCTATATTTCTTGGTTACTTCTTATATCTCTATTGTACATTTTGTATGTATTCAAAACGTTTGTAATATGGAAGGATTCAAGATTGCTAATACTGTCTATTTTGCTAGACGAAGATATATGATATGATATATTGAGATAGCTCCTAAGTTCGAATCAAGACCCAAATAGCTCGATATAAACTATTTGGAGATTATCTAAGATGCACATTTGAAGATATTGGGGTGTTTACTTCTGGTGTTTGAGTTTGAACTAGCTTTCAATATATGCATGAAAGTCAAATTAGAACTGTAAGTTTTAATCCACATGGAGAAACACGATTTTTAAATGATTACTCATGGTACTCCAAATGTATGCACCTCCATCTCATTGCAATCTTTTACTTATGACCTTATGCTTATGAAGACATGTAATCTTTATTATCATTGTCATGGAAGAAAGAGCTGTGCAAACCATCTCGTTGAAAAAATCTTGTGAGTATTCGACATGTGTTGGAAAAGTCTAAGTAAAGAGCTATCAACTTTGTTTTGTTTTTTATTTTATTTTTTCTTACTTTACATTACCAAATTTTGGTCTTCCATTTCACAACAGAATGAAGTAGCTTTGACCCCACTCTACTATCGTTTTCTTCAATTTGGACGAGTCTAGAAGTGAGCTATATATTATTATATTCTAGTCTTACTTCACATAACCAGATGCTTGCATAAAGCTCAGGAGATTATGTATCCATTCAATTTTTTTTCATGTAAAAAATTGTAGGTTATCTAACTTGAATCTATTATCTTAATTTGTTGTTTTTGAAGAATTTAGAAGTGAGAATATATTTCAGTTCATATCTAACTTATGTCTTTGACTCTTCTTAGACAAAAAAAGTTTCTTTCTGGAACAGGATAGATTATCTTTGACTCTATTACTTATAATGTTTCGAAAAAGTGAGAAGCTACATTATGTTATTTCCAATCCTACTCCGATAACAGGAATTTGGTCTAAAACGCCATAGACAAAAATTTCTTCCTCTTGACTGTCTTCATTTGAGTAGAGGGTAGATAAGATAAGATTTGACTTTATTTATTTTATTACTTCAAACCTGTCTAAAAGGTAGAAACTACATCATTTCATTTCAGTTTCTATATAACAAGATCTTTGCAGAAACTCCAGACAGCAATGTCTTTGTTCGACAACAGGTTAGATTAACCTTGACTCTTGTCTACTTTCTTGATTTTCGTTGAAATGATTTTGTTCTCTTAGATTTTGGACATGAGTCCATTATGTTTGGATATTTTTGCATGAGGGAGACTCATGGAATCAATCACTGATGAGGAAAACCACAGAAGTACAATGATGAAATATAATTGGTTTACTATCAAATCCAGTATATTGATCTGAGTATATATCAATACAAGGGAGAAAGCTAGATTTTCAAATGACATTGTGCAAGGTTGTTGGGCCAGATAATCCCTTTAACGAATTCTTTGAGTTGCTCACGATGAATAAAATCATTCTTTAGATACACAGTTTGTTGTTTACTTGTTTCCACGATGAAATCCCTAATTATTAGAAATTTTGAAAATAAGTTTCTCAGAATCTCATTAAATAATGTTCAGAATGTAATTGGTCCTGTAAGTGGAGCAGCAAGTGCTTCAATATATTTACTTCACACATTTATTAAAATGTCTGGGCTAAACAGGAATCCCTTCCTGGCATGTGAAAGCATCTGCCAATTTTCATGCTGTGCTCCCGCACGGCCTCCAGCCTTTTCCTTCGAGGACTAACATGTTTAGTCCATCATTGGCGACCAGCCTCCCCGCGCGGTCCTCGTCATCCTGCCTTCGACCCACTCTCCACTATGACTCCCCTTCACCGTGACCACGCCTTGCCAACCGAGCAGATCAACTGCGTGCTTAGAACATGACCCGCAACGCCTGAACAAGTCCAGTTCCATGCTATTTGGGGTAAATTACGGGTTGGAGGAAGATATTCTCACTTACGATGGGGTGAGTGACGAAGTCCACTTTTGCGAATGGATGTGCAAACTTGATACTTCTTTTGATTAAAGTGTTAAAAAGTTTACATTCTCGGTTACTCTACATTCAATCAGAATGGGCGTGCCGGAGTCCAAAGTGTCCTCATTATCATAAATTTTTTTGAAAACATTTCTGAAGGGCTTTCACTCATTTCAATCTTTTGTATATTTGGTTAACTCATGTGAAAATCGTGAATTAACTTTAATTTTTTTTTCTGAAAGCGCCAGTTAAATATTTTTTTATAGAAATATCTACTTTTTTAACCTAGGGTTTGATTGAGATTTCTAAAAGTAAAAAATTAATCATATTCATTATAGATCGAAAGTGGGTAAATGGAGCGAAAAGTAGAAGTAATGGACCATTACAACTAAATTAATAAAAGGTATGAGAACAAGTAACAAATCAAGCGCCCTAAGATAGGGTTAAAAGTTGGGTGAGGATTGACTAACGTGAAGAACTATGATTTCTATTCTACATTAACATAATATCCAAAAACTCCAACTTGGATTTTAAATAGCAGGGTGTATTTTTTTAGTATTTTACGTAATTTTAGTTCGTAAACAATCAATGTGGGATTACACACTTGACGTACATGCCATGTCATTTGTAAACGTATGACATTTCATTCCTATTGGTTTCAACAATGTTTGACCCTTTTTACACATGTGGAGAGAACTTGGATAGTTGCAGAAATAACTCCACAAAATGTTGGTTTCTACTAAGGGCAGTTAAATATCAGTGTCAACCTCAGAGTTTTCCCCAAAACCTTCATTAAATCTTATCAGGAGATGACCGTAGTGTTGTAATTAGTCAACTCTTCCACCAAAACTCCACATCATCCTTGCAACTTAAATCTTGAATCCTATAGCCCGCACATCACAGGGCTTGAAAATACTTCAACAACAGGTTGTTTATTTTGGTATTTAAAAACATAAGGTCTGATTGGAGAAAAGCTCTAGTCTCATTGTTGTTGAGCAGTTGCGAACTTCAAGTCGGTGGTTTGTTGGATGAATGTAGCGAAGGTAGACCGCGCAAGAGAAAACGTTTCAGAGCAGAACCACATGTTAGACAAACGAATAAGAAAAAGAACAAACCTCCGAAACAGGCTTTAGATTGAACGTTCCAACAGAGATATTTATAATATAAATATAAATGGCTTTAAATTGATTATGAAACGCGTTAAAAATGAACCCTTTTCTCCTTCTCTCTTATCCATACAATTATGTTATTTATTTAATATGGAGAGTCAGAGCATTGATAATAGTCTTCCTTAAACGTGGTTTGCCAGTGCTTGTCAGTGTCCGATCAGCATACAACATGCATCGACAGTATTTGGAAGAAAAGCAAGAAGTTGTGAGAAATCACGAGCTAAATCCAAAAAAGAAACCTAACTTACAAGGTGCACAGAAGGCACAAATAAAAAAGGCGACGAAAAGAGGATGACACCGTGGAAAATGCTTCAACATGTTCCTACCACTTTGAAGCATTCTGTGGATTCTAAATCCCAAGGCAGGCCAGATTCTTTTGTCCCCCAACTCCATGTGCTTCACAGCTGGCATACAGAAGTGCTGTGGTTGTATCCCATTTTGAAACCCATGCATTCATGTTGAACATAGACCCACCTCTCTGGTTTCCCTCTTGTCATTCCTTTAATTCTTATAATTATATGACCACATCAGTTTAAGACAGCAAGAAAGAAGAGGCACCTGCTTCATTTCTTTGTCTATTACAATCCTTTCCACCACACTATCAGGTAGAGGAAAATTGACTCGGCCTCGACATCCTCTCTTCGGACTCTCATACGTTTCGGTGAATTCAAAGTTTGCATCGACGGTCACCCCTGAGCAAGGTTAGCTAAAGTATTGGCTGACATGTTGTCGTTGCTAACACATGCATCGAAGGAAAGTTTTGAAAGGAACTTGTGACTAGGTATGTTCACTTTATAACTGCACCTCTGCCGACTGATTGATGGCAGACGATGAGTGACGCTCATTCGAGCTGAACGTTTAAATCTCTGCAGTGAGTGTGAGAGAGGGGGAGTACACGAAGTATGGCAACAAAGTCTCGAGAATAGTGGTGGCTTGCAAAGCTCGTATGATTCTGCCTACACCTCAGCATCTGACCTCATAGTGGAAGATAGAGTCATTCAAGCTTATTGTCGAGTGTACGACAACCGGCACAGTGAAAGCATAGCAGAAGTCAATAAAGGTGATCACCATCGAAGGCTGCCATTCCATTCAGAAGCTATTGTGTAAGGTCGGTCAGACAGTAGGTTGAACAGAAAACTCTCAGGGTTTAATTAATGAATATTAAAAAGTCGGAACTTAAAGTTTGACAAGCTCAAGTACGTAGTGGAGATGGATTCTGAAGGCTTGCCACCCCCTAGCGTAATCTCTCCCGATTTCTGAGTACGAACTTGTTTGGAAGGGGAAGGCGATAGTTCTCCTTCCATGTCCACCGTGGCTTTTGTGGATTCTGTGCTGTCCCTTTTAGCGTACCGAACCCTGTTTCGACCTGCCTGAAGTTTCTCTACAATGAAAGTTCAGTGTGCTCTTCAATCAATCTGTGATGTTGTGATGTCAGCAAGAACACTACTGTATAATATTGCTAGTTTTAAAGCTGGATTTCAACTGTTTTTTCAGAATGAAATTTTGGCTGCTTTTGCCTCCAAAAAGGTATAGGGAGCTTGAAAACATCTGACCCTATCATGCATTAAGGTCCAAGAGTCTGAAGGTTTCATAGGTTACAGTGAAGACTGAACAACTGCATTATGTACAATCATGTAGCACATGGTGAAATTTCATGCTCCATGATCCTAGTCCGTCAGTGTCAGTCAGCCGTGGTTGTTGCCAATTCCTCGCTTTGACTATTTGACAATGAACTTGATAGCTCCCTCTTTTCTTCTGAGATAGCATCAATCAAATGCATCATGTTCCACGGCAGCTAGAGAGGCTGAAATTCGACAGGACTCGAGATGTAGATGTAGATGCTCAGTGGTTGCTCAGCTTCCCAAGGAAGATTGATTCCGCGGGATTCACTTCTTTTCTGACTCTCAGTTGTCAGTCCACTGATGTACAAAGTGATGGAGGTTTGCATTATCTGCCAAAAGCTGAAATTTCGACAACACCAGCTTTGTTTCGTGGATTTCATTTCGGGAATCTCCTAGTCCTCAACGCTCAAATGTGAAAGTAGCACAGAACCACCAATAAAATATTAGAGTATTGTAAACATCATTCGAATTCTTTGACTTTCGTATACGCGTTGAGAGCTTTATCATGTGCTTCTTATGAAAGACGAGAATATGAAGGAGTACTTCATTGCTCAGAGTGATGGCCGTTTCTGCAGGTAGATGTAGAGTCATAATACGTATGGCATGATCGATATCTGCAGCAGGGAGAACCGAGGGATAATGTGGAATCATGCAACTCATGAATACAGAGTTCGAGTATGTGTTTTGCATCTGTGGATAGTAATAGCAATGAGAAGAACATTCAAATGCTGGCCACCAATCGGCACCGATCACCGAAGTATCTCCAGAATGAGATTTTATAGTACAACCAACCAGCAACTGCAACAACATTCTCCTTTAAATGAGGGCAGTAAGAGGTTCCGTTCGAAATCGGTTTGCTTTCCTTGTCCTGTGTGACAGCGAACCATTTGAAGCAATGCTCATGAGACCTACCACACAGCCATCAAACACCGTTTGTTTCGAATCTTTAACTAGTGTTAAGTCTGTCCAGTTGTTCACAGCCTTTGTCTAGCCTTTGCAAGATAACGATTAAGGTTGTCGTCTGACGATTTACTCAACAAGAACTGGACAGACGAAAAAGATAAAATTTGACTCTTAGAACAGGAGAGCTACAAGTCCTCGAAGAAAATACATACAAAGAACGAACTTCAGTCTAACTTGATGTTATAAAATTGGATGAACTCGTTTGGACCGAAAGGACAACCTTGCAATTAAGCTAGTTCCACCCAAGAGAGAATGATACCTCAATTGTACAAGATAGCAGAACATCATTGACATTAAAGTTACAACAGACATTCTTCACTTCGTCGAGATGAAGGGTAATGTACCTCTTTACAGAAACATCGTGAAGCTCACGTCCTTATCACCTTTAGCCATCAAACAAACAAGTGATAACATTGATACGTATGATAGGTTCTTCATAGAGTAAAGCCAAATACACTATTTGAAAGATCACATTGAACTAAATTTTCACCAGCGTCACCAAGTCGTAACTAGCAACTGGATTTCAATTTACAATCACCTACATCACGCTATATCGTAAATGTAGACCCCTTTTACAAGAGCTTTTGCGAGGGTTATGGCATTGATTGTGGACAGGGCGAAGTAAATTCACTTTCAATTACTTATAGGATTCGAGCATCAAATGACTTGATGATCAAAACTCTACTGAAGAACACAAGAAATAAAGAAATATAAATATATATATATAAAACACAAAACCAGGATGAGACGACGGTACACACTTCAGATAGGAACCAAAATGGAATACTGGGACTGGCTGGCGTCACGTAGTTTCGAATAGGCTTTCATAACTCCATATGTACTTACATTCCCGTGTGCCAAAAAGGCGTGTGCAAAGATATCTGCAAATATTCCCACCATCGATGGGTCATCAAAGTACAAGTGATCGTCATACAAAAGTCTGCATTCACATAGTTGGGACAAAGATTGTGCACCTGGCGGTGATTTCGGATAACCATGGTGAGGTCAGCCATGTTCTCACCACGGCCAAGAACCCTTGAACTTACCGTGCATGGTAGGCCAAGCCTACAAATTTTTATTCGAAGATATACTGGAGCGTCTGAACATTCTAAGCACATTCCAGAAACCATCACCCCTTCCTCACCGCTTCTCATAAAATTGAACCTTTATAGATAAAACAAGAACATTTACGACCATTCTCAACCCATCTCGTAAGTAACATGTTCAAGTGGGGAAGATGACAACGACATACTGTTACGCATGTTTTGGATTACAAGTAAAGGAAAGATGTGCTTCACGAGAACATGCCTGTGGGGAAAAATGAACGTCCTTTTCCATGGGCTGGGGATTCGATCAATGCTTTTGTCAAGTGAAAGCCTTCAAATTCTTTCATTCATTCAATCCATGTGCAAACAACTAACCACTTTTCGAAAGAGATTCAGGACATGTGTGCTCCAGCCAAGAGGACAAGGGCCTGCCCTGCAGGATACAGAACAACGAAGGAAGGACTTCTCCATATTCTCAAGAAAAGAAAGCTTGTCATGGCCGCACAGTGTAGATGCTCACCGCTTTGCTACGTCCCAGTTCCAAGAACCACCATGGGCGGTGGGTGGAAGAGAATATCAGAGGGCTAAAGGTGCATCTACATAGCTCTGTAGGGAGGCAAGGCCAGGGGCTTTTCCCGACCATCTATCTCCAGCTCCAGGCTTTACAGATTCTCAGCATGAGAAAAGAACATGCATTCTTTTCCCGGCAGCACGTTTTTGGCAAAAGGACTATGAATCTCGAGCAAATTCGTTGTTCTTGTTCTGTTTGGTCCATAACATCAACCTCGACAGCGTAAAGGGAGTATTTACGCTGCAACTGGGTACAGCTGAGCAATGACGTTCTCTCACACCACAAGTTGACATCCAGACATCGACCTGATACCGAACGTGTATAGGATCCACATTCCTACACGTTGGAGGATAAATTGAAGCATGTCCAGGGGGTCTATGTGTTCTTACAACATTTCACAAGATCTATACCCATTACGGCAACTTGCAAGTCATCTCCCAAAAGCAGTGACATTCTTTTGTTACACAACGTGTGTTCCTAAGCATCATTGATCCACCTAATATGTGCTGTTCTACGTAGAAGTCGGCCCATAATAGCATAAGAAGTGTGTTATTTTATAAGTAGGCCCTGGGTTGAAATATTTCCCACACAAAAAAGCCTTGAAGAAAATATTAAATACCAAAATTAATAACTTTCTCGTCCTGATGCAGGCCCACGCCTATACCTACATAAAGAAATTCTCTCACGGAGAAAATAGCCTGTCTCAGAGCGAGTGGCAGACGCAGTGGAGATTATATATATATATATCCCTTAAGGGGACCTATGTTTCATCCCTCTTCACTCTCAACTGAGACATCTATGAGGAGACATAGGCTTTGATCACAATAGAAATCTACTCTCTTATGATTCACCGCCATTCTCCTGCATATTGGGGCCTAGCCCCATGTTACCGTTTTGGTTCCATCCTTGTACGATTTGATGGGGTCTTCCCATCCCTTTTGTTATTTTACTGTGTCTCATTCCATTCTCCTGCATAGCTGAAGATGTGAGCATGAAAATAGAAGTGGCTTCATATCTAAGTTCAACCATACCATATTTCTATTGCAAGGTCGGTATGTGAAAACTCCCATTCTTCTCATTCAATGCACCGACACAATCTGTCCTGGAAAAATATAGATTGTTCCCCCATCAATATCTGCAGAAATGTCACCAAGCATGGCTCCAAGCTACGTAAGGACACATTCGAACGTGGATCGGAACCGAAAATAGATACAAGGGCACAAAACCCTATGATTTCAAAATATTTTGCTTGCAACCAGCAGATTTTATGGAAACTGGTGGAGAGAGTTTAGTAGTCTAGGAGGCACTTTTTCAGTAGAATTGCTTCAGCGCAGGGTGCTTAAAGAAAAACAAAACATGGACGACTTAAAAATGGGAGCCGAAGACGAAGAAAGCAAGTAGACAGAATTATTCAAGATTTCATGTGCTTGAAGATGTCGATGCAGTGTACCAACTGTCTTCGCAAATATAGACTGCTTTAAGTGCACAGGGCAGCACAATGGTCGACATAAACTCGTGACCCACACTGCTCTGCAACGAGTCTACATCAGCTTGACTTAATTTACTCTCCAGCGAAGGGACATCATAGATACTACACCCGTAGAGTTTTGAGTAGGCTACGACTTCTTTTTCTTCACACAAAATTTGGAAATATACGACGACTTTTGATGCGCATGATTGCATCTGACAACCTACTACATAGCTTGAGTAGGAAGTTAAAAGTTTGAGATCTGGTCCGATGATCTGAGGCACATAGATGAAGGAGAAAATACACCTCCTTGGGAAAGGATGCATTGACTTAAGAGAAGTTATTACAGTTT
This sequence comes from Marchantia paleacea, assembly GCA_014180765.2. Lineage (NCBI taxonomy): Eukaryota > Viridiplantae > Streptophyta > Marchantiopsida > Marchantiales > Marchantiaceae > Marchantia > Marchantia paleacea. The sequence goes on from MUAA02000018.1 coordinate 4,169,682, forward strand.
CATGTCAGATTGAAATCTGGAAATCTTTAACAAGGGAGGAATTTGAAGGGATATCCTCCAAGATTCTCGATCTGTAAGAGAATCAAAACTGATAAATGATCTCCCTAATCTGTTGGTAAGCACATTAGGTCCAAATGCTGTATACTTAATATATCTGAAAGTAAAATGCACAGTGATGTGGTGTGTGAGCTGGGCTTCACCATCTTCTAAACTGAATATTTTGCCTCTGGAAACACTCATTCCAAAGTAAGTCGCTTTTGCCAAAGGACACATGATGTTAGTGCAAGGACCCCTAAGACTCGTCGCGCACTGATGATACACATGTTCGGCACAACTTCCAGCGATGTTTTGCATATCACTGGAAGTTGAAGAGATCTCTCTGAACGAGATACATTTTGAAACTTGATGCTTAAAACCCAAAAAACCACTAATTTGTAGGGAAGAGTTTTGAAGCATCTGTTGCCCACTCCAAAGACAAATGTAGATGACCTACTTCTTGCACATGACTAACAAAAGTAAACTCATGTTTAGTTCATTACCCGACAAACGGTTTCATAAGGTGAAGTGTGTTCACCTCAAAGTCCTCACAAAATCTAGCTCATGGCGCTCTCGATTCACAATAGGTGGAGTCAGGAAGAGAACATAAGTGAACGCAGCAACTTTAACAACATTGAATTCATCTGGCATCAATAGACAAAGGTGGAAATTTTGTAAATGACTTCTCTTAACTTACGCTTAGTTGAGCAGGTAAACGGCTGTTGGGAGTGTTTCTCATGAAACGCTTCAACTTCTTCACCACGTGATTACTTATCTGCTCCATCAGTTCTCTGCAATTGACTAAGAGTTTTTAAGCATCTCCAATCAATCGACTTCAAACAATATTTGACAATCCAGTGACTCCCCCATTCTCCATGTGAAAAGAGGTGAGTAGTAGAAAGGAGCATCAAACAATGACCGGAAAGATCAACTTGCTCTTAAGACGCAGGTCATGAAGATATCGTCTCGCAGGTCCAGATAGCAAGTTAGTTTGTCGTGAAGCTGTAGTGGAAGCAAAAAAAAGAAAAGATTCTCCGCTTTACAGCATTTGACGCTCTAAACCGTGTCCATACTTATTTCAACAGAATCAATTTCGCAATTATGTCACCGTCGAACGGATGCAATTCCTCGTCTTGACTTGCTCGTTGCCCATCTTGACGAATTTCTTAATTTAGAGAGCTTGACAACTTTCTTACGCTTCCCTGCTAAGGATTCGTAGGTGCGGAGTGTTGGCAGGAAGATATGAATCGGACTTGAGAAAACATCACCTGGATGTTTATCAAAGACCATCCTTTAATCCAGGGAGGCATGTGCACGTGGCCTCATCAATGCCAAGATTCGTCTGTTTAATGTGAGACAGCCAATCATCATTTAGCCTGGAAGTTACAGCATCAGTCATATGGCGGTTCAGTCCCTCAATTTTGAGTCCGAGGAACTACTGCAAGAAGAAACCAGAAGAAAAGTGTCGGCCCATATTTTACACTGTTATCCTGGACTTCTTCTTGCAACTTGCAAGTGCTCTGCTCTGCTCGCCAGCCTCGAGACTGTGTGCCTAGGGGAGTAAATGCCTCTCATCTGCCGACGAAAAAGTGCTTTGTGTCGAACATGACCCGAGTTTGAGGCTTCCGAGTATTCGAGAGTGAAAGGCGACTTCTGCTCACAGTAACCATGAAGGCCATGCCGAAAACAAAGAGTGATAAAACGAGGTGCCCCATCCTGTGCCAGCTCATTTGATTCAGACAACGATGAGTTTTCTCAGATTGTCACGTCTAAAATTCGTAGCTGTTTCAATTCAGCTACTCCTCCGAGGGTTTCTTACACTAATCCTTTCGATGGCGGTCTCCCTTATTCTTCGAACAAGCACAATCCCGGTCGTCGCTCCGTGGATCCTTCAAATCCATGACTGATGGGCACGAGGCTGAGCTAAAATGGACGGAAGGTGCCGGTATGGCAATAAAACTGGCCTGAACTGCACGTACCGAGAGACGTTCCACCTACTGGCCATATCGATGTGTTTTGGCTGCAATGCTGCATGAAATAAAATCTTGAACAGCAAATAGTCCGTGAAAATGTTCTCAGGTTCCCAGAAGAGATCTCAGTTCTCAGTGGACTTGAGAAAAAGTGTATTTGATTCTACAAGTGAAAAGAAATAATTTGGAGGTGGATAGATAAATATCATACCATGCTGATAACCTTTTCAATTAATCATGAGCATGGAGACCGAAGAACGATGATCGACAGGAGAAAACGAGATGACTCAAAACTTTGATGATTGGAGCTTCAAGGATGATTGACTTTCAAAGATTCCCCAAACACACCAGGAAAAAGAGAGATTGACAGCAGAGATTCGTAGAGATCTAAACTGTACCAACCAATTATAACCTGCATCCCTAAGAATGGATTTCAGCACACCAGATGCAAATCACACACGTCTCAGTTGACATGCATCAATAGTGGAGGTCATGTACAGCAGGTACTTGAAAGGAAAAACATGGAAGAATATTTGACTAAGAAGCCAAGAAACATACCCGACTCCCACATCCAAGTTGTGGATTTGAAGTTTCTTGATCTTTAACATGATGACCGACTTGGTGGTGTACATACAACCTGGATACAAAAGGCAAGAACATGTTGTGATTGGCATGACTTTGATGATAGATTCTTTCCTCGATCCACGACGAGATTCCGACTTAAGTTGAAAAGCTTTCAGATGAATGAAAATATGTGAAAAACTTGCATTACTTCATGGGATTGATTCCAACAATTGAATATCATCATTTCTGGGTGATGTTTACACTCCTCAAATAGCATGCTTGACGGAGTGGAAGAAAAGTTTGGTGGTCCTGGTGTGGACAACTAAAAGCTCTTTCCTGGACTAAGGGAACATACCGAGGGGCAGGTACTCTGGGCGTAGTTGATTGATTACAACTTCCTGTTCAACTCCTCTCTCGATGCATGAAAAGATACCGGTCCCAAAGCTTGGGGCGGAAGTAAAGATCTTCCTGAGTAATGACTTAGACCGAGAGCGTAATGTAGAATAAACAAAGAATATTTCTCGTTCATAATGTTGTTGTTGTTGTTGTTGTGTGTGTGGGTGGGTGAGTGGATGTGTGTCGTATAATAATGCAGGAAGTGCAATGGATGGAACGGATGCCCTCCAGAGATGAAAATGATTTTACCCAAAGGTGATCTTATCCACATGTTTCTGTTAGGGAGACTGCTCTGACTTAGTAGCACGGTGTGAGTGAGCAAGAGTGGAAGATGGAAAAGGATCTGTCTGCATAATGATTGGCTGATCAAATGACTGTGGAAGCGAGGGAGATTACTGGAAGTTGATTGTGTAGTGATGAAGTGAGCTGTGTAAAAAACGATTATAAATATTTGGCGCTAGCACGAGAAGTTCAACCCAAGGCCTGTAGCTCTAATTTAGAGCTACGTCCTCCTCCTCTTCCTCACCCGCCCCATCCAACATGGCTTGGCACGGAGGAAGTGAGTCTGGCATGCAAGACAAGTGCTACATGAAACTGTTGGAGTTCCACCATTAGCACCATCGCTTGTTTGGCATCATCTCTAACTTTGACGAGCTATAGTCGCTATCTCTTCCTCTCTCTTTCTGGTTGGTTGAAATTGGTTCAATGTCAAGACGCCCAGACATGCATCGCCTAGACAAACAGATAGTGAGATCGGCATGCAAGTCAAGGCCACCACTGGTCGCCCTGGCCACTGTTGAGTACAGCTATATGAGCTCATGTCTAGCGGCAGCACGAGACGAGACGGAGACTGTTAGGGTCTTGTTCGACATGTTTGAGCTATGGAAGCCGGCTCCACAATGTCACATGCAGGCCCATGCCAAGTGCCACTGACTTAGAGGCGTGGACTGTCCGACGGAGGGACGGAGGGAGGGAGAGTGGATCTGATCTTCTCGTTACGGTTGGACATGCATGGCATGGATGCAGCAGCAGGGACAACAACAACTTTGGCGACTAGAGAGCAAAAGACCTCGACTGCACAAAACAATGCTCCCCCTATAAGGAACTGTTTGCTCGATCGGTTATAGCGCAACTTGTCTCGTAGTCGACTCTTGTTTGCTTGCTCGCTCGCTCGCTGGCCTGCTTCCTCGCTCGCAGCAATGCTGCTGCAGCAACAGCCCCTCCTCCTCCTCCTCCTCACGAGGGAAATCATGGCTTCTTGGTCGAATGGCTGATGGGCTCGGCTCACATGTCAATTTAGCCCCTCATGATCGTCCAGCCGTGTTGTGACCGTGACTGCCCAAATCGAGAGGGGCACCCAGATTTACCTCTTCATCCGTCGGGACGGGGCCGTAGGGGCCACGCCATTTTAGACTTTAGATGTTATTATACTTTCTCGGATTCTTTTAGAGAAGAGAAGGTACAATTGACGCCGCGCATCTGGGGCCTCTGTCCCATCCCCCGCTCGGACTCGCACTATCCCCTCTCGCCATCTTGGTGGCAAGCATGCGCAGGCCCGATTAAATCGATAGTCCCGCTATTTCGTACTCATGATGCGCCATGTTGGAGGTGGCGCTAAACAAGCGCCGTTTGAGCAGAGAGGCCCCCTAACGCTCCGGCTATTTTAGACTTGATCGCTTTTTTCGTGCTTAGCTCCTCGCGTCGAGGAGAGGCCAAACCCACATTAACTGGAACGTGGGTCTCTTAGCCCTTGGTCCAAAAGTGGGCATAGTGAGTTCGTAGTCCATAAGCCCAAGCCAAACCCACTCAATCTTAACATTGGGGCCTAGCCCCATGTTACCTATTTGGTTCCATCCTTGTTCGATTTGATGGGGTCTTCCCATCTTTTGTTACTTTACTGCGTCGCCTTTTTTCATCTTAAGCTCCTCCCGAAAAGCAGAAAGAGTTCCAGTGCTAAAGTCAAGTCAATCTGGAAGCCCCGACTTAGCAACAAAGTAGGAGGCTCCGAGGCTGGCGTATCTGGTGCAAAGTCAGCCTTAACCTGGGTTAGTAGGCAAGCGCTTTCCACGGTTTCCGATCTATGTCTAGTCAACATTCAAATCTGCACCGCAAAGGAGGAGACGATCGAACTTAGGGAGTCAAATGGTCCCTTGGAAAGTAGGACTGACTGAAGATCAATGTTGGAATCCAAAGATCCGAAAAAGGATACGATGGTCAAGCTTGGTTCTAGAAGCTTTGGCTACGGGCTGTTTACAGCTAATTTCGTAAAGTGCCATGTCCTATTGGATAACTAATCCTTTCACTGTCTGACTCTGACGACTAAAACTCCGAGGCACTTGCAAAGTTGTGTGTTGCAAGTACCAGTGGTGTGTTTTATTATGGTACTGAATCAAGCTTACATCCCCAAAATGAAAAAAATTATTTTATGAAATGTCAGTGCAAATATCGATGTAACATATGCTCGAAGCACATTCCCAAACTCCCATGCAAGTTGGTGGTCTGAACACTCAGCAGAATCCAGTTGAATGGTCGGTATTTCAGCAGCTTATACTCCATCCCTTGCATCCTTTGAGAAGAACTCCACAGGACTCAAGTGGCCTGATAAGAACAAAATCTACAGCCAACCTTCTTTCCGCTTAGTCTTCCCTTCTGCCTTCAATTGCAAATCCCGTATAACACGAGATCGAATCCAGAGTATTATTGGAAATGATCCAACATGAACATGACGAGTTGGTAACCTGTTTGAGCGCATGGAACTATCTCAAAATGTAGGCCACTTTTGTGCTGCCGGCCGCTCGTCCCACAATGGAGGAAGACATCCATATATTGGATCGTCCTCACATTCTCACATCTAGAAACCATGAACTTACGATCCGCTTGCTCCTAAATTTGACCAAGAAATTGGACGGTCGACGAGTTCCACAAGCCTGGAGGGAAAAAGCACAAGCACTAAGAACCAGCTTCAAAACAGCCCTTGAACTAATGTCCGTCGGAAGCAAGATCACTCTCAAGTCATAGACCAGTCCAGGGTTTGTCAAAGGGCTAGTGGATAAAACAAGATAGTACAGCTCAAAACAAGAAAAACTAATGGAATAGAGTAAAATAACAAAAAGGATGGGAAGACCCCATCAAGTTGTACATGGATGACACTAAACGGTAACATGGGCTATGTGCCAATAACATCACAATGGGAAATATGTCCATTACACCTAAGATATTCGAACTATCTAGGTCAAATGGTTTACATACAACATGAGCATTGGAAGAAATATCAACTAACATGATTGATTTTCTATAGATTGCACTAGTTATTGCTTTATGTAGAGTAATGGAAACATGTTGACTAAAATAGGCTATACAATAAGCTAAAGAGAGTGATACTATTTTTCATCTAGTATGGTAGGCTCTCACTCTCTCACATGTCAAAATAGGTGTCCATAGCTTGATATAACCCAAAAAATAGAGAAAAAAAGATGTAATATCAATGCATACCCCTATACTTGGAAACCTTGGTGCTTCACTCGCCACCTATCCACGAGAATGGATAATCACCCCCTCCGAGATCATGTCATGTGTAGGATTGGTAATCAGAATGTCTCCAACAATAACCTGGTCCTCTCGAACCAAGTAAAGTTTTACACTAACCCCAGTGGATTACAAGTCATACAACAACGCTCCCATATGTAATGGATCCACACTCTCACACAATAACAAACACAATATTACTAATGGCATCATGGGTAACTATATAGTCAAGAGGTTTAGGGTATATGGACCCTTGCTTCATATGAGGTAGTATCTCAAATGTGATTAATGAAGATATACATGGGTGTATCAAATCAATACAAAACTTCATGTTGTAGAAAAAGTAACTTGTGGTAAAAAAACAATGTTCAAAAGCATCCAGGTCAAGAGCATTATGTAAGCTTCCATCCGGGAATCGAGTACGTCGTACCTGGATAGGAACAGAAAGCGTGGTCAGGATTGGAACCCACACTAAACGTAAAACATGTCCCCACCGAGTTGAAAACAAATCCTGCTTGAAGGAGGTCAAACTCCATGGATAACATGGAACAAAACCATCTCCTTGCTAAAAGTACAAGGAGCTGAAAGTGAGTTTGGTGAGTATCAGTTAACCCTATAAACCAAGTACGGCTTCTGGAGTTCAACTCCTTGGTAACAGGAGAGCGAACATGTAAACGGTCAGAGCTTAACACACTTTGACTGTCAACCTTAATCTCCTGATTTATCTTCATCTTAGTACAACCGGTGGAGAAGCAAATGTCCAACCCAAGTGGATTACCACAGGCCAGGATTGGAACCATCTCAAGCTATCAAGTGGGTAAGCCTGGTACCCAAAACAGCCCGAAGACTGCTGTGTCATCGTAACCCTGAGTCAGTCGAGGGGCGGATAACATGACCGGAGGTTAAGAAATACTTACTCGTGTCAGAGTAATCGTTCTTTATCTTTAATCAGCTGGATACACTCTCTACTAGATCTCAAATAAAGCGCGATCCTAGAATTAAGCAAATTTACTTCCGGGATCGGGTTCTTACTCGGTTTTCCCGGTGACCTCCACCAATCAGATCAGCTTTGGTCCAGAACCACAAGTTCATAGCGTGGTGACAAAACTTGCGTGAGTTTGAGGTCAGCTCGACGAGAACTGCCTCTTTGCACTGAGCTTGTGCCAAATGGACCCTCTGCGATCTAGGGATTGAGTAGTGAGAGCTAAAGTTAGCTGCGAGGGGGGAGGCTTATTAGCGGATAGCGGGGGACTAGCCCCAGGCCAGAGTGGAGACTGTCGAGTTGGAGACCTGGAGGAGTGTGTCCTCTCACGATGCAACAGGTTTGAGTGTGTAATGAGGACGGAGAATTCGTGGAGCCAAAGTTAGCCCATCGAATGGTGACAAGTTGGCGGGGGCTGTGCTTTTTCCAGGGGAGCACAAGGTGGTTGGTGTAGAGGAGCTAATTTTATGACACCGGGGATTCCAATGACCGCGACCTTTACTTCAACCCATACTTATCTACGCACCAACATTCCGCTCTATTGGCCGTAGAGTTAGAAAGAAAACGAAGCCAACTTTTTCTGCGGGGGGGTTGGCGAAGTTCAAACTTGAAACGCTCTCTCCTAAGCACAATACTCATTGCTTTGTGGGGGTGTAACTTTAATGCGAGGTCGTCCTCGTCCTCTAAGTTGGCCACTCATGGCCTAAGGGGCTAAGCTAATTTTTTATGGTGCTGCTTTTCTCCTCCTCCGCAACACCATAAAAAATTACTCATCATTTGCAGTAATTATTCTTCCTTGCTTCCCTCCAGACAATAGTCACTCATTGCAAGTCAGTTAAATTTGGCTTCAGTCTCTCCTGAGTCCTGATCTAGAATCTCTGCATCCCACGTGAAGGGCCAACGAAGGTGTGATCTCATAGGGCGTGTGGGAACATTAGCAATGCCAATGGACTGAATGGAGTGTAGGTGTTGGCGTTGGTTGACAAGCTCAGCTCAAATCTGCAGATTCTGCATGCCCCCCTTCACATGCCCATATCTCTCTCTCTTTCCCTTGTCTCCCTCCGATCATCCTCCTCAGGCGTGTCAGATAAATCTGCTCGCTCGCTCGCTCATATGCACACTCCTCTCTCCTCCTGCTTTCTCTGTTTCTCTCTTGAGCCGAGGGGGCATTGGTGCTGCCTTGGCATTGATGAGGTTTCTCACCGGGACTCAAGCCCCGATGCAGCTGAGCGTTGGAATCACCCTAACTATAGTTTATCGGCCTGGACAGAGCAAAGCTCGGCCTGCTCAGCACTCATGACCAGTTGCGAGGGGCTAGGAGCCTAGGGGTTCGCTAATAGGCTTTGGTTTGGCTTGGTTTGGCCTGGCGGAGCTGGGCCTTGGCAGTGCTGGGCATGGGATCGGAACTATAGTTAGGCAGACATCCGGCCATTAAACCGCAGAATGACTCCAGATGCCGAGGGTTTTGTTATGGGGCCCAATGCATGACATGTCTCCGGTGGTCCAGTGTCTTGAAAAGTGAGGGTTAAGTAGGCAGGCAGCAATAACACCCAGATTTGATTCCAGAGGCTTTCTCATTCGCTGCCAGGGAATCGTTCTGCAGCAGAAAGTCATGAATAATGTGCATGAGCAGACCCATTCCCGAGAACGGTCTGACCGAAGCCCATGGGCTGCTCATCTGCTGCTCATCTGTTCATGAGGAACAACAAAGTGAACTCCAGTGGCACTCACTTCCGCCCTCACTCGAGCACTGGTGCTGGTGCCGGGGGGTTGTGGGCCTTGTGGCTCGTTATGAATGGGGATCATATGAACCCTATCCCCGATACTAACCAGAGTTTCCAAGGCAGCACTCGAGAGTCGAGTTGCGGGCATTTCATTCGAGTGCAGGGCATCAATTCAGCTGCACCAGCAAGTCATGAATCATTTGGCAGCGGTGGATCGCTTCATTGGCCCATCGAATTGGCAACACTCTCAAACTGAAAGCTCAGTAAAGAAGGCAGAACTCCCACCCAGAGAGAATGTGAGAGATGTGAGAGCCTTATTTGGCAGCAGAGAATATCATCTGCCAGCAGCGGCAGCAGTATTGTCATGAATAATGTGCATGAAAGAAAAATCTCATCCCGAGATGACCACCACACCACACCCATCGAGCCGCTAATCTCACTAGTAGCCTTTGAGGCATGGTTTTGATGACCATCAGAAGGAGCAACGACATTTCTTCTTAGCACCACGAAAGTGACAGCAAAGCCGATCTGAACTGAAGTGAAGAGAAGTGAGCTGAGCTGAGCTGAGCTGAACTGAACTGAACTGGAGTGAGAATTGAAATGGGCCATGGGTCACTCACACGACCAGGTATGGGGTTACGTAACTGACTGGAGACTAGCGTGGGGGAGAGAAGCATGAATATGTCCAAAGGTCTGGCTAGCTGGGCAAAGAGGGCGAGGGGACGGGGATGGAAAAGCCGACATCACAACGGCTCAGCTCAAAAAGCTAACGTTCTTCTCCTCTGAAGACGTGTATAGTAACGCAAGCTGATCCCAAACCTCTTGCATTATTGAGTCCGTAGGGAATCGTTTCCTGACGCAGGGCCCCACTGCTGGTTACAGCCCTCCTTGGGGTGGGACAATCGGTGGGATATGGCATTGACATCTTCAGACCCGGGAGACTCAGCAGCAGCACATGATCACCGGGGGGTTCAATTTGTGGGAAGAAAGGCAGCGACGGGCCAGAGCATTCCCCCGTTTCATTCCATACCCCCTCGTCCTCCTCGCCTTGCCATGAGCTCCAGCTTTTCCTTTCCCCGTCAGGACATAAAGAGCGAATTCGCAGCTATAACTGCTTTCTCAGAAGCATGCATATGATGAGCAGAAGGGGGTCCCTTGAGTTCCCCTTCTGGTTTTCCCCACCCACACCCCACACATCGTTTTCAATACAGCGTCTGTCAAGCACAACATACGCTGTGCTGCTGCGGGGCGTGCCCATGCCCGTCAGCCAAGTCGCGCCGAAGCGGACATTCGACTCGCGAAGTAAAGGATGAACAGACCTTCCATCTACCCACCCACCCCCCGAGTGAATGAGTTGGTGCTTGCAATACTCACAGGCTCTCCAGCCCGGCCCAGAGTCCAAGCCCATTCGAAGAAGGGCGTACAAGGACTCGGATAGAGGGCATGAGGTTACGTTACTGCCCTCCTTCTGGATTCTGGGGCTGGCTCTCCCTAATCCGCACCCGGATGAGATTGGGGAGGCCCGTGGGGGATGTGGATTCCGGAAACGTTGTATGGTGGAGCAGCAATCATGCGCTCGTCGACTTAATAAATAAAACGCGAAACGAACCAGCTCTCGAGCCTAGCTCGCCTTGACTGTCGATTTCACACATTTGAACGACTCCTGAAGTGTGTCCCGGTGCCTCGAGCATGGGTTTGAACTATGTTTGAATGGGAATGTGACGTCTCCCCAGCCCCAGGGCCAGCCAGACACGCACACGCAGCCATCTTCACGAGTCTGAAACCTTCTCTACAGCTCGGGAGAGTCAATCGAGAGCCCAGACCCCGACGTACAGTTTCAAAGACGCTAACAAGCCGATTCCGAGGCTGCTAAGAACGCCAAATCGGGGAGATCCACTGGAATTGCACGCATCTCGATCGATTCCAGACGGACCTATTCCTCGCACCCTGAGGAAGAATCTCTGCCTGGGGCGAGGCTTCTCTCTCTTGCGCAGAAATTGCACCCTCCAATCCTTACCCGAGACCGCTAGGGACGCGAAGGGTGTGAAATCCCCGGATTATTTCGAGAGAGGGGCAACGGGGTTTCGAGTCACATGGATAGACCCGACTCTGGCAGAGTTGTCGAAAACTCGAGTCGGTATATGATTGTACCGCGGTACAGTACTGGGGCCGATCGGTCTCAGTTCATGAACACCTACCCTCCCTGGGGCCTGGACCATGTACGAGCGCTGGCCCGTAGACACATCGAACATGCATTGGGCGGAGGACTCCGGTCACCACTCGCCGCTGCGTGTCATGGGTCAATCAGCAGTTTGCAGTCGCTTGCAACAGATTAGAGGGGCCTAACCGAAATAACAACTCGGGCGAGCGCAATGACCACACAGACGCAACGAGGATTGGATTCCGATTCTCGATCATAAGCATCCACGAGGACGACGGACACGAGCAACAATCATGAACCCAGATAGAGAGCCATCGATGTCTTACGAATTCCAGCCATTGACATGGCTTCGTTATTATTAGTACAGTGATTGATAAACAATGTTCAAGGCCTTCCATATAAAGAGCAAGTCCCTGATCGCGCTCTCTCTCTCTCTATCTATCTCTTGATTCTCTCGTTGAGAATACAAGTAGTCATCTCTCCTGCTGCAGCTGGGCCAGCATCAGCCTGCAGCTCCCGGAGGACGGGGGCAGCTGCGCTGGCCAGCAGCAACTGCTGTGATCTTGGTCCTATCCCTATAGCCTGCTTTCTTCTTTAAAAGGGTCCGTCCACGAGCCATGAAAAGCAGCCGCCGATGCTGAGATTATCCCCCACAAAGGTAACCTGGACACCGAAGAAAATTCCTATATATCTGCCGCTCAACGGCTGCAGTTGATTTAAAGAGTGAAGAAACTGACTACTCCGCTCCGGGCTGCTGGCTCGCTCACCATCTAAAGGTGGCGGGGAGCAGCCGGATTCATGTTGTATCGATACCTCAGGAATGCTCAGGTGGTTGTTGCAGTACTCATTATTCTCTCTGAACCCATTGAGCTCTATACTAGGAGCTGGAAAATTGCAAGAAACAGCGACCCGACTGGCGGCCATCGATCCCTCCGTCGCAGCAAAAGAGGGAGAGGCGACGGATCCGGCCGAGAGTCTCGATGAGCCACGAGGTTATTGCTCCGTAAGTGCTCGCTCGCATTCTACATGGCTGATTACCTTCTTCTGTACATCCGCCTCCGCTCACACGCTGGCGCGCCCCAGAGGTGATTGCGATGATCAAGAAAATTTCCGGCTACGGGTTTCTTTACCCTCTACAGCGCCAGCCATATTACACTTTTATGGTTCCACGAGAGGAACTTATGGTTTTTTTGGGTATTTTTGAGAGATGTAAGGTCGTCGTGAAGCCGGAGGCCGCGCTCGTGCTCGTGCTCGTGCTCGCCTCGCTTCCTTCCGTCTGGTCGATCTCCTGCTCCTTCCCCACTTTGTACAACAAAAAACTTCACTTGCAGCGGCCGGTTGTGCATCCACCGTCATACTATCGCAATTCCATTCTGAATTCCAAAAAAAGCCCTCTCGGCAACAACCATGTATCATGTACCAGTTCCCGCCACCCGGCATCCGTTCGCTACACCCTGTCTTCCCATTTGTACAATACATATTACACACAAAATTCAAGATTCCCTGCAAAACGGCCCTTCCTTATGCCTTGATAAAGAGACCCATAGGCAGTCGATTCCATCGATTCGCTCATCGTTTGCTTGCTTGCTTGCTCGGATCGATCACTCGATCGACCAGAAGGAGACTCGAATCAAGCTGCAGCAGCTGTGCCCGCGGCCACAACTCTGTTCCGCTGGCTGTTGTGTCGCGATGCATCAGCCCCTCCGATTCTCATGGCCGCCTGAGAGCATCCCTCGGGCTGCTGCTCGTCCATGACGATCTGCTGATGGCGACATTCAGGACTACAGAAGGCTCTGTCACCCCTGAAACAAAGGAACAAGGCAAGCACTCGGTCAGCCCAGGATCCACCCCTCCATCCATCCTCATCCTCATCCTCCTCGTCGTCGCCGTCGAATACGAGCGCCTCGACTCCGAGAGAATGACACAATCCGAGGCTCGACGCCGCATGCGTTCGAATGCGACGTCGACGACCGGACCGGAACGGACTCGACTCGACTCGACAGCAATGGAACGAAACGGAACCGAACGTTATGCAATGTAATGTCAGAGGCCCAACACTCACATGTAGATGTAGATATCTCGGCCTTCTCCGAGGCGACGCTTGCAGCAGAAGCACGCATCCAAGAAGTTCAAACCGGCCGAGAGCGTCGGGAGGAACGAGGGCTGCCGCTGCTGTTGCTGCCTCTGCCTGGGAACGACGGGCGACGGGGCCACGGGCATCACAGCCTCGACGTCCATGTCCGCTTGCTGCGACCATGCAGTGAGCATGGAGACGGGCGCGGCGTGGCTGACCCGCCCCGAGGGCCCAACGCCTCTGAGGCCGTGGGCGTGGCTGCTGGTACTGATGTCTTGCATCATGGATTCTTGCATGGCCGACGACAATCCAAATTGCGGGGCACAATTCTGCGAGTACCGGTGCGATGAAGGACAATGATGAGACGCTGGCGAATTAGCCCCGGGAGAGTGGATGGGGATGGGGGGGCTGGTTCTGGCCGGGGCGTACGACGGCAGATGCAGCGGCGACACCTTCCTCGAGTACGCGGGCACGGGAGGGAAATCTGCTCGCCCCTTGTTGATGGTGGCGGGGGTGGCGCTGTTAGCACTGAGGTTGAGGTTGAGATTGTTGGCGGCAGCAGCAGCGTTGGCCCCGCAGTCTTCTTGGGCAGCAGAGCCCAGAGCTGCGACGATACCGAGCCCCACGCCCTCGGCGTCTCTCCTCTCCCAGGGGCGGGAGCTCGCGAGGAGGTCCCCGAGGCCGGAGCGAGGCGATCCCGTGGATCCGGTGGGGGACTTGACTTGCTGCGGGCGGGGCGAGGTCGGAGGCAGAGTGAGATGGTGCTCCTCTTGGGTGAAAACCTTGGGGTGGAATCCGATCACCTGACGGGGCGGGCTGGCCGTGGGTGCGGGGCAGTTGATAGTGCTGCCGATGTTGGACGATTTTTGCTTCTCCTTTGGCTGCTCGGGGAGGGGAGAGCAGTCGCCGGTCGTCATGGATCCGGATTTGATGTTGGAAACGCTGGCAATTCTCCTCATGGTGTGACGAGGGCGCTTTCCAGGCATATCTCACCGGCCGCGTTCGGAACCTCGAGCACTCCACTACTACTACTACAACTAGTACCTCGCTATGGTAAGGGACCTCTTATGTCACGTCGATAAGAGGCCTGCAACCTTGACTCTGGCAATGACACAATGCAATGACGGCCGAGGGTGGCCTCCGACTGCGATACGACTCGATTCGCCGGACCTTATGTTAGGAAACCTCGGCCATTCCTCTGCTGAAATCCTGAATGTGCAACAACGAACTAATGCTACTCCCAAGAATTTCTTAAGTGTGTTGTGTATTCGATGTTCTCCGACTCTCTCTCTCTCTCTCTCTCCACTCTTCTCTCTCACAATGTCTCCTAAAAAAGTTCCAAATGCACTGTGAAGTTTTGGTATCAAAACTGCTCCCGCATCGGGCTTCTCTCACCTTCGACACCGAGCAACACTCCACCAATTCTCGACTCTGAACCACACCTCACGCCACTCCACACAGAAGCAGTGAGGACGTGACGTACTGCACCCACCCACTCGCTCCGCACTCTCTGATGACGAAACCGTCACACTTGTCTTCTCTTCTGAAAGCTCTTGATGTAGTAGGACGATGAACTAGGCCCACTCTCAAACGAGTGCTCCTCTAAAACTTGCTCGGCAGAACAAAACACACGCTCGGGATCGGTCTTGCGCTGTAACACCGAAAGCCAAAAAATCTGTCTGCCACAAAGCTCCTCCGAACCAAAAATACGAATCGCTCGTTCTTCTTCCGACTGCAAAACCTCCGAAGACTTATACACCCTTCTCACAAAACTGGACGGATGATGGCTCGATGAAGTGCGCTTCTCGTCGACTCGCTTCCACTTCTCTCCTGCCTGCCTGCCTTCCTTCCTTCCTTCCTCCTGCCTTGCTTTTGCCTTAAGGCCTGCCTGTCTGCCTTCCAACCTCTCGACCGAGCGTCGAAGCAATCGTCCCAATCCCAAGGACAAAACTCCAAACAACAATGAACTCCGTTACAAATGCTTCGATGAGACGAAGATCGCCACGCCAAGATCAAGCTTGCTCGCAAACTACCACGGGACCCGGAGAGGGAGAGGGGAAAATAGGATGGCGGGCCGGATGGAACGAGACGGATGACGAATGTTACGAATGTGAGAGCGGACGGTGAATTGATTTCTTCGAAGAATGTCGTGATCAGTCAGTCGAAGAGGAACCTCGAGACTGCTGGCCGGAGCAGCAAAGGAAGCAGCAGAGAGATGCAAAGTGCCTCTCGCAGATGATGAGGAGGTGAAGTTCAGTTCTGACTGCTTCGCTTGCTTGCTTGCAGCTGCCAGCTCCAGCTCTCTCAAGGACTCAAGGAGAAAGGGGAAGAGAGAGAGGAAGAAGAGGTGAGAGGGGAAAGGGCTGAGGGAGAGAGGGGAGGTGAGCGAAGAGGGGGGGAAAATAGCAGGTCGGGCTCCCCAAATAAAGGCCCTAACCCCGGGTCCCGCGAACTAACTCGGGTCAGCCATGTGGCCGGGCTCGGCCCGTCGGCGCCCGACGCGTGGGCACAGTTAGTTCGCGTCTCCGACCCCTCTCTATTTCGCTCCTCCTTTAACGCCTCCCAGTCATCCGGTCACGAGGAGATTCCTTTCGGTCGCGGACCGTGGGTACCTCCTCCTTTCACGCACCCCGCCTGTCCCTCTGAACCACCGGATTGATAAGTACCAGAGTTTTACCGCAGCCCCTGTCGCGCATATTTTATTTGCCTTTCCCCCTGAGCCCTCATTATTATTACCAGACCGGGAATATTTTGTACGGTCGTCAATCCATCGGTCATCCCTCGTCGTGCTTTCTCATATATCCCCGAATCGTTGAATTTACGATCCAATTATTACCCCCTAGTTGAAAGTAGCCGGTTTCTAGAATTGCCGGAAATTATCCTTCCACTTCTTAATGAACCCCACCCCCCATCTCTCTCCCCGCAGCTGCTTGTGCCAGACGCTCCTGCGCTTTCCCCTTCCTTTTCTCGAACTCAAGCCCCCTTCCCTCGGACTCCCTCCCTCGGAGGCTCAGACCCCACTGCCGAGTCTGCCCTCCCTCCTCCTCCTCCTCCCTCATGCCAACCAACGTATTAACGGACGAACGGATGTGAAGGTCGTCGTCGACGGAACCAAACTCCAGAGCATCTTGTACTGCGCTGCGGCGCGCAGTCAAACAGGTTGACAGAGAGTAACCGAGATCCAGGTGTCGACCTGAGGAGCCCCGCAAGTAGGAAGTGACCGCAGGGCTGTGTATACGTGGATTTTGGTAAATTAGTCAAAACAGTGGAATCACTGCTACTCGTACAAGTTACCTCCACCTTTAATCATGATCATCGCCTCTGAACCTCGATGGCTTACCCCATAAGCCTTCCATAAACCGAGCCCCTGCCCCGGCAAAGGCGAACGGATGGCTGGGGGCTGCCTTGCCCCTCCGTCCTCCGCTCCTCCTCGGACTTCCGCTGCCCTGAGTCCCTGACCTGCCCATGGCGGAATTCCGAGGAAAAGCTGGTGGCGACATTTTAACCATCCACCTCATTTGAGTCCTAGCTAGCCCCATGGAATCGCCCGCTCGATCGGAACAAACCTGATGCTGCTAATTCCGTTTTTCGCACGTTATTTCGAATCCTCCGGATTATGCTTCCATGAAGCAAACTCCGATCTGCACTGAAGGACTTACGTGTAAGTGTGACCAAGACTTTCCCACTGGAACAAAGAATGAGGCTCATGAATCCAAAAGTACGCTCGCCTCCTCCTCCTCCTCCTCCTTTTTTCGCGTCTCGATCTTCCTGCGCTTGTCTTTTCACTAGATTGGCTTGCTTGGATTGGTCCGGTTTGTTTTTGTTTTAAGCTCCCGTTGGTTGTACATAAGTTGGAAGGTGTAAAGGGTTTATGTAAAGCCCGGATACCCCATGCTTTCTACCGATTGCACTCTACACTTTGCTGAACTTGATAAGTATCGTAAAATGAGACCCTTTCTGGTTGACAAACAGACCAAACTTCCCATCTAAAAGTATGAGACTCGCTCGACTTGACGTGCATGTAACCGCCATAGATTCTTTACTGAAAAGCTAAAACATCAGTGCAAGACAACCTTCTAAAAGGAACATATGATATTCGAGAGGACAATATTCTACTTCGGAAATCTGTCATTCAGTTTTTTTCTTGAGGAATGATGTCTAGAATCCTTGCATGGAAATATTTCATAGTTATGAAACTTTATATAATTTCAAGATCACCAGCAGACTGAATGCACAAAGGGATTCTCTAGGATTCCAGAAAAACAGTTCCCTATATTTCTGAAATATAGATCATATATCTCATATAAACAGAATACGTTCTTGCGCTTTCAACTAGGTCTATTTTCTCATCATAGTTTTTTCTGCATCCTCCATTTGGGAATATATCTTACCAACGTGTAACTAGTATATTAACTCCTCTTGTATAGTAATAACATAATTTAAAATAAACTGATATTTTAATTTCTAGCAAATCAAATACAGTGACAAGTTAAATATTAGTTAATGCTAGAATATTTCTACATCACAAAATCCAACATGAAAATTAATAATAAAATTAATGTCTAAGAATTCTTAAAATTAAGCTCCCTTTATATAATGGTACTCAGTGCTTTTACGATCAACTATACGCTTTTCAACATACGCGTCTGGTTGGATTATCAGTCTTAATACTGACATTCAATATAGTCACGGGAAGCAAGAGCCCGGTATGTGTGTCAATGTTTCTTCTTGTCACCTCTAGTAGAAAGTCCAATTGCAAACTGTAAATTTTATTTTATTTTTTTATTTTACAATCCTAAGACCTTCTCGTCATTCAAATCCCATTTGCTGAATCCTTTTAGACATACAAATTATGAACAACATTGCTTATTTTATTGGAGTTTTTTGCATCAAAGAAATCACTTTACCATATATGTATATATTTAATACCTATCTCCAAAGATTGTGTTAAAAAAAATTCAAACACTTACATGAACGCCCTCTTTTGATTGAAAGAATGTAGTTTCAAAAAAAATAATAGTATAATTTTTTTCTATATGCATTTCAGAAAAAATTAAAATATAACAATTATGACTAATATCAAGAAAATTTGCATGAGATTTTATGTTGATTTTTAATAAATCATATTTTCCCCTAAGTAATATATATAGAGTAAAAAAACTTGAAGAAACAATGCTTGATAGAATATGCAAAGATGTGATGCGAGGAGGTCACGATTCGGTGGAATTGATATGGGCTTAATTTTTTAAATGAAGTTTTGTTACATTATAGTTGACATGATTCAAAATAATGATATGTGTGTTCAAAAAATATTAACCAGGAAACTGAAGAAATAAAATACAAAATCTACTCTTTGGCTGCTCTCGTCAGTTTTGATAAAAACATTAGAAACATTTTGAAACATCGTGCAAGTTTTTGTATAATTTGAACACAATCACAAATTTTGTATCCCTACAAACATAAAAAATCAATATTCTCACAATTTGAAACATATTTTCATGTTATGAAAGGATTTTATTTCTTTAGCTGATGAAATAAATTTTAATGATTTAATTTTCAAGTGCTCATTTTGTAATTTATTTTGTTCTTGACTATTGAAGAAAATTTGAACCATTTGTCACAAGTATGATTGTAAATTCTGCTCCACATTCCATATGAGCATGCGATGAGTTACATTATCTCTTACCCCTGAAGTATTTTAACTCTAAAAATGTATCGCTTTTGAATAAAAATGTTGTCTGACTGATTATTATCATATAAATTTAAAAATCAACTTGCTAAAAAGTAGTTAAGATAAAAAATGTTGAACATATGTGCTAATAAAACTGTAGATAGAGAAGGAACGTGGACAGTTGCGAGGGTGTCAAAACAAAGCACAATGTAAACGTGATGTAGTAAAAATGGCTGTGGTCATAGAAAAGCTGCAGGCATCCGGTGATGATCAAAGATAAAGGAGACAGTTAACAACGTGGAAGGACGACAGAAGAATTGCTTCGCTTGAAAAGAGCTTAGCTGATGAAAGGATGACACCATCCAAATGATGGTGCAAACAGTTTGAGATCTACGTAGAGAGCGAGATAAGATCCTCACAAGTATGTTATGCTTAATTATATGTGCATATAAATTAATGTTTTCATCAATTTGACGTTCATGCCTCATCCCCCATCTGCTCTAGTATTAGGATCCTTGAGAGAAGATACTCAGCAATGTCAATTTGAAAATTATTTTCAGTGTTTTTTCCCAAATGGAATGATGGTTTTGTGAAAATAAAAATAAAATAAAAATAGTTTTAATTACTGGTAGTACGTTCACCTGTAAACTTTGTCTGTTTTTAAGACTTGAATCTAAATATGTTTTATCCAAGCTTTTAAGAAAGAAGACCACTTCAATTAAAAAACTCTTACAAACATGGCTGTAATAAGTACCATGATTATTTTGATATGGGATACTGCGCAATAAAATGAGGAATTTCAAAGACAAAATATACAAGAGTTTCTTGGTCGAGACGGGTACCCTCAGTGGGATCGAACTTTGTTTGAACCCGGGACCGGAGAGAACGTAGGCACAAGGATAATGAGAACGGAGCAAGGTTCGGTGGGATATTTGAAGGAAGGCGGGTGTGAGGGACGCGACGTCGCTCTGTACATCCGTCCGAGGCCATTCATCCGTCGACATTTTTCTTGACCCCAAGCTCGATATTCCGACCTCGGAGGCTCCGAAAGTGGTCGACGGCCAGGTCCACTCGATGACGTTGATGTGAGCGCAGCAGCCATCCGGTGGTGGGGGCCTCCTCGTGGTCCTCGACTCCTCGCCCTCTGTCGCCTGGACGAAGTAGAACGACGGCGCAGAGACGAGACGCATAAGCGACGACGACGACGACGGTCAGTCTGTCCCACAAGGGATCTCGATCCCAAAATCGAATGGTGGCAGAAGCATTTGGAGCCCGCTGCTGCCCCCCAATCGCCTCCGCTTCCGGTGAGCTACGTCAACAGCAGCATCGCTCACTTAATCCCAATGGAATTAGTGAACAAAGCCCCGGTTGTTAACATGTTGCACTTATTGCTTAATGTCGTCACATACTCACCTTCCTCCGCAAGCGCTTGTAACTGTTATACAAATGATACATTCGTCGGTCTGTAGTTGCAGATCGGATTTACGCCCCGTTTCCCGTTCCTGGGTTCTTGGCCCCTAACTCAATTGATCTTTGATTACGGAACGAACTCAGTAGAACTGATCGAGCTAGTCCCCCACCGGCCCACGGGATGGGAGACGAAGGAAGCGCATCGAGAACGGAGGAAGGAAGTGGGGAGGGGTGCTTGGGAGTCTGTGCAAGGGAAGGGTAGGGAAGTAGGACGGGGAGGTGGGGCTGGCTGCCGCTAGTGCCTGGCCCTGTCCGGTCCGGTCCGGTGGTTTGATTGGTGGTGGTGCTGAGGAAGGCTGTATTCTATTCGGGGGTGGGGGATGATTCACTAAGAGGGAGTTGTGGGGCTTTGTTGGAAAAAGAGCGCTTAGACAACTAAAGCTTGGGCGATTCCGGTTGGGGGCCCTCCTCCTGCTCCTCCTCGTCCTGCTGCTGCTTCTGGCTGATGGTCCCGTCCCGTCCCCTTCGTCTCCAATCGGGCTCTGGGCTGCTGCTAATGCTTGTGCTGGAGCTTCTTGTGCCGATGAGGGGGCTTCGCGAGCTCTGGTTATTAAAAGATAGATTTCCACTGGAAAAAACAAAAGGGGTTCTTGTTCCCCAAACTCCTCCTCCTCGTCTTGCTGCTCCGTCAGTTCGGGCCCCCATTTTACTGGGCGAGATTTAGAAAGTCGGACAACAGAGTCCAACAAACATAATCATACAGTATCCACATTAATTTCGCCATAGCTGGCTTGGCCTTGCCTCTCTCGGTCGATTTTGCCTTGACCGGAGAGCTCCTCGACACGGAAATAGAAGCGAATATAAAACCTGAGGAACCATGAAATCTGTATGAAATGAATGAAAAGGGTCCTCCACCAGCACACCTGGTGTCTGCTCGGCATGGCGAGAATACCTAGTTTACTGATATATTTGGAACCTTCACCATGAATGAGCGTTGGGGCTGCCAATATTCAAGACTTTGCCTTGGATTGTGGAAAGAAGTTTCCTCGTTGCAGTTGGAAGTTGGTCAGAAGTCCCGACTTAAAGAAGGGTTCCCCATCTGCCATCATGCAAGAGGGGTCCGTTTGTACACCGGCGCAGAAGGAGAAGAAGAAGAAGGACGAAGCAGAAGGAGGAAAGGGCAGGACGACGGACCGAGTCCCAGAACCAAGAGTTTTCGCAGGTCGCACCTCGGAGCCATCATGCAAGGGTCGGAGCATTTTTTTCTGGCCTGTGGGAATCGGAACGGGGAATTCTCCTAGGGAAGAGAAGAGACAAACAGGAAATATGAAAACTTTAACGAGGAAGATTTTTTGATCGACGATCATGCACACCACCTCCACATTCAATGGAGTCCATCCTTTTTATTTGTCTTGAGCTCTGTCTGCATTAGCTTCTCCTCATCCCCAGCATTGAATTTTGCATGTCAATCATCAGCAAATGAGCTATCAAATCGAATCCCTCCTCCTCTTCTGCTGCACTGGACCACCGGCACCAAAAACTTGTATCCTTTTGCTGCCAATCCCCACACATGGAAAAGAAAATCCCCCGCTTTGCCCTTCCTGGGGCTTCAGGGCTTATATCTCCCTGCCCCAACTGTGACGACTTGCCCTCAAGATTCATCTTCTCTACACTACCCTCGGTGGAGAGAGGGTTGAAATAAGCCTAGCCCCAGTTGACAGCAAGTTAGATCCACTTTTTAACATTGAATCTTTCTCCTGGCCTCAATCTAGATTCGGATGACCCCGGAGCAGTACAACGATTTTGGATAGAACTATGCAGTATTTTTGGTTGACTCGGTGTTGAATTGTATCGCATTAACTCCGATGAGTGTTTTGTTTTGTTTTGGTGGTCCGCCACTATTTCTCTCCAGCCTTTGACGGAGACTTTCTCATATTCCTCACGAGTTCAAGCTCGAGCTGGACTGTTCATCTCTTCGGCTCCTCCTGTGCTTGCGAATCTCTCCTGTTCAACCAGCCCAAACCAAAGACTTTGCTCGTCCACCATAAGCTTAGAATATCATCATGTTTAATTTGTGATGTGATGATTTTGTGCTAACTAGATTGACAAATTTCCATTCGTTATGATTTTGTTTTTTGTTGCTGGTGCACGAAGCCTTTGAAAAGCTAACCTTGCACCTTTTCTAATCCAAATATCTCGCCCAAAGGCTTTTACTTTTGGATCTTTGAAGATATTTCTCCGCATAGTTGGACATTCTCTCTCCTTCTCCGCATAGTTGGACATCTTATGTTTATTTAGATGCTCATTACATCCGATGGTCATACATGTCCGAAAGGTAAAAAAATAGTAAAATGATC
Organism: Marchantia paleacea; assembly: GCA_014180765.2. Taxonomy (NCBI): domain Eukaryota; kingdom Viridiplantae; phylum Streptophyta; class Marchantiopsida; order Marchantiales; family Marchantiaceae; genus Marchantia; species Marchantia paleacea. The sequence continues at coordinate 4,192,552 of MUAA02000018.1, forward strand.
CGTCTAGCATTGCAACGAATCTATTGCAAACACTAGAAGAAATTACAAGACGTTTTGCATAATACTGTTTCAACATCTCGTGGATGTAAACGAAGTGATGTTTTCCAGTGGAGCAGACGCTGAATCTCATGCTCTTCTCTAATTACAAACCACACTGGTTTTACTAAATGAGTGTAAAATGATACAAGTCCAGATCTCAGATGTACTCTCTAGCATAGGACAGACTAAAGCTCAAATGACGCCTCAATTATGGACAGGTGACCGAACTTACTCAAGAGACGGACTACTTCTGTCTCGCCAAGAACGAGCGTATGTGGTTTAACTAAATGTTTTCTGTTCAGATGTGAACTGCTCATGGGTTTCAAAGATTATATCGTGAGATAAGCTCAGCAAATCCACATTTCTTATGAGCGCACATTTGACTCGCCACTGGATGGAGACTAGGAACTTTGGAAGAGGAAGGAAACCCCATATCCGAGTTGACAAAGGAAGGGTGTCAAACGGAGCAAGGTGTGGGCCACACTCTTATTGTGGAGGAGATACACTGGAAGACCTTTTCACATGCAGAATACAGTTGTATATGATCTCACAGAACTACATGAAAAGTACAACAGCAGATGTCCATAATACACTGGACTACGCTACAAAAGGCAGCACAGCACATAGTGCATACAACAGAGAATAGTAAGCGCCTCAGATAAAAAGGATGTGTCATGAGTATAAGCAAGCAGATCTGGCTTGGCCAGGGGAAACTTTTCATGTATCCCATGAGTCCTTTCGCCATGACCCGGCCCAACAGCTTCTCGTCGTTCCGGCGTTACAAGTGAGGGGGAATGACCATTGACAGACATGAGCTCTCACCTCGCCTTCCATTTCCCATTTTGCACTTATTTTTGGTGCGACATGGTCCTCAAATGAAAGTACAACAGTGGAAGACATTTCATGAAACATAAGTCCACAAGTTAGTCAAGTGATTAAACAAACTTTTTCGCGCACTTGTTATGGGGTCTTCCCATCCTTTTTGTTAATTGACTGTGTCCCTCGAGTCTTGTTATGTCTCATCCATCAATCGCAGTAGAAGCTGATCTAATCATGGGATTGGGCTTTCTATTTCTCATGCCTTGAACAGGCTCAAGATCTAGCCTATGGGCGCCAAGACAAAGAGCAAAGGTACTTTACCGAGGAAACATAACTGCAAACTGGATGACAGTATTGAAGACTGAAAGTACATCAATCAGACGATATTTCTTCTGAAATCACTCTCACAATCTATCTACCTTTTGTCTTTTGCCCGTCCTGAAATCTCTCCGCTCTCCCCCTGGATTTCTTCTGTCGTTTCCTTCCATGAATCCCTCTTCCACTTCCTAGAAATGCTCTCCTCCTCTTCGCGACGTTGCATATGATTGAAACTCTAGAAAGAAAAAGCTCCACACTGTATGATGGATATCGATTCAAGGGCAAACATCTCCCTTGACAACTCAACATCAATGTCATGTGGTCCCATCACCCCTTCAGACCGGCGCAACTTACCTCCTTATGGGAGCACTGTTGGCTCAACATTGGCATTGTTGTGACGTAATGTTAACACCTGCTTATCAAGACCGAGACCGGACTATTCCTCCCTCCCTCGCTTCAACGCTGCAAGCAATTTCCTTCGCTCGAGGGGACGATATGGATCATAAGTCCATGGGCGAGCCTCGAGAGAACCAACTGCTCTACCCGTCACTCGCGTTCCCCTATGAGAGAAGGGCGTCGTCGGGGCTTATCGGGGCGTAGAAGGATCAATAAGTGTGTTAGCGGAGCATCTTTATAGAAGACACGATCGCCTGCAAAGACGGACATGCTAATAAACCGGGATTAGGATATTCAATGCATTGCCCTTGGCAAGGAGAGGGGGTAAGTTATGGCATGAAGTGACGTGATGTCATGGATTTGAAATCCCCCTGTCTATCTATTCCGCAGGAAGTACGTTGTGGTTCGAAGCCTCATTCTTCAACTTCGGATCCCGGAAGCTCGATGCGGCCACTGTTCAGTCCGTGCTCTTCTCTCGAGGAATTTTTCTACCCCAACTTGCCTCGTCTTGCCATTCTCATGCCTCATTCCCTTCCCTTACCTCCTCCCTTCGAGCAGTCATCGAAACAAACTCCTAATCATCCGATTAGTTTTACCATACTTCTTCCCATCCTTTTTGCTACATTCCTCGGTTTCCCTCCGAGTTTTATTATACCTGCTGCATGTACTTTAACCCAACTGATCAATCTTGGAAGACGTAACAAGACACTTCTCTCTCTCTCTCTCTCTCTCTCTCTTTCTTTCTTTCTCCGTCCACATCAAAGCGGGGGGATACAAGATCATGCGATAAGAAAAGGAATTGGAAGGTCATGGACTCATGGGTGGAGAGGAGGCAAAGATAAGTGAAACGAAAGGTCCTGAATGTTTTAACTGATGCTTCTTGTTGGCATGGATCGACCACACTATCCATGCTAATGTGGTTATATCGTCCAGAGCTCAAAAGACCCCCGGAGGCAAAAGGAGGGGACTCGGGGGAGAGGGGCAAAGGAAGCGTTGTGGCTGTGGGGGATGACGTAATAATCCCCCATGCTTGTGCAGGCACTATGATATGTCTAGCCCCAACCCCGGCTGCGTAACCCCATGGAGAAGGGGACTTCATATTCCACATGGACGGCACCATTTCGTTGGCTTCACGTGCTTTCTTAATGACTGAGATGAAAACATGACGAGAAAGACCCCGTCCACAATTCCCATTCCCCTCCCCTCCCTCCATCCATTTACTGAAGCACCCAGGGTTCCAGCCCCACCCCAAAACCACGCCTCCGCATACCCCCCATCGGACGAGAAAGAGGCAGCAAAAGAAGATGGTCACATGCGCCTGGGTGAGAATACCAGAAAGGAACCCCACCCCCTGCCCTCACATCAGCTGATGCTGCACTTTTGCAAGAATTTTTTCTTTTCTGCTATCATTAGCTTACAACATCATTCACATCGTCTGCAATGGACGTTCAGGGAGCGGTGGACATACTTGGACGCGCCAGGGGGGCTCGAACTTCAACACCACGAACTGTTTTCTATTGCGCTATGGATTCATTGCTATCTTTTATCCTTGTCTAGGGGAGGTGCCCTCGCCCTACCTACTTTATGCGGAACCTTGACATCGCCTGACCACTTTAGATTTAATTGCACAAATCTTAATTAATTTCGTTCTGAGCTTTAAAAGAACTTTTACAAAAATTTTAATGTGTTTTTTTTCTACTTCTATTGGTACATTAGAACTGTTGAGAAGGTCGGATTTTGGGATCTAGATCCATTTTTTACCGAGGAGATTCCTTACACCTTATCACTTTTCACCCTATATCGGATTACTTCGAGTTTCGTGTAGGATGTAATTCTTGTCGTGTTTTTCCAATCCATGTGAAATGTATGGGGAAATTGAATATCTTGGTGAAATTTTTTTCCTCGTGTTTTCTCGTTGGAGTCTGGAATATTTAACATGCCCAACTGAATTCTAAATAGTGAAAAAACCTGATCGTGAACAACATGGACATGGAAAACAGCGGAAAGTAGCGAAGCCCACATGACGGGGCAACAACCCCCTACATGGCATACCTTAAAAGTTCCTCTGTTTCTGCCAGGCGTATGAGCTATCAACTGTTTGCCATTAACGAGCAGCTCGTTATAATTATTTCAACTCCAGTTTATCTTCAGACTTTTATTCTACAGTTGAAGGTTTTTCTCCCTTCAACTGCTTAATTTTCCGTTGGGGGGGACTTGTGTGATGAATCGACAATCATCATCGATTATAAAATGGCAAGAAAATTTCTTCATTGTGCATCACGGGACCCATATACGATTCCGAAGGTGCGAGGCCCGAAAGGTCGAATAGAGAAGGAAACACACAAATGAAAACAGCATTTGAAACGGAAATATCAAAAGGAAACGATGCCGAATTTGTGCAAGATTCACACAAAGTGTAGTATGACAACCGATTCTCAAAAGGCGACCGAAATGATGTTGCAGTTTCCCACCGATGTTTTCGGTGCCAGAGCAATCCCCAAACCAAAGCACGAGGAATGAAACTGCACCGCTCAAAGAAAGCTGAATCATGAAATCTTCGCCACAAGGGACAAGCGCCAAGGAAAAGCTGATTATTGTCCTTTGAGCGATTGCAAAGAAAACTCCCGTTCAGGCAAAAAGATGTGAGGCCCCCCCAGGAGCGATCTCACGCGGAGGACAAAAGGAGAGACGGAGGAGAGAGAGAGAGAGAGAGAGAGAGAGAGAGAGAGAAGCAGCAGGTCGGTAGACGGTCAAGAAGTGGAGCACGCCTTTTAGATGCACAAAATTCAAAACAGGGACGAGAAGCCCCATATCGAATTGCAGCGCAGGAATTACGACAAAGCTATTGACATTCTCAACCCCAAAATCCTTGGAAAAGGGTGCAGATCAAAAGAAGGGCTGGGGTTGAGGGTCCCCAACCTTGGGCTCCAATTTTTCCAACCCTCGGAGGAGGAGGACGGGGAGAGGGGCTGGGGCCGCGGGTCCCACCTGGAGTGGGGAATCGGGGGCAAGGGAGGGGCCAGTCCAGCTTTGCTCGCTGGGTTCGTAGCCATGGATGAAGCATGCAAATGTAATGGTGACGACTTTGGAGCTTGGAAGCAAGCAAGGGGAAGGAGGAGAGGAGAGGGGAGGGGTTCTAGAGTTCGCAGTGTAGGGGAATAAAATATCAAAAGTTGTTGATTTAACCGAGATTCACTGAGAAAAGCGACATGATTGCTGGTGCCATTTTCATGAGATCTAGACGAGCTTTGTAGGCCTGATGGGCCCCAGGGGAGTTTTTTGTGATAAGAAAGCAGGGCAGTCACCAGAACCCCAAACACGAATGCAGCCTCCGACTCGATATATTTCTCTCCATCATGGACAGCTTTCATTTGCCTTGTTTTTGGATTCTTTCAACCGTTGAAATAAAGTAAAACATCGCAGGAAAAGTGAGATCAAGAGGGAGGAAAGAGTGAGAGAGAGGGATGGAGGGCAAAATGCTGTTTGGTGGCGAATCTTGAAGCAAGCAGGATCTGCCCCTGTGGTCGGGGTGTGTCTTGATATTTTTTCTTCCCACCTTCATGAGTTATGAATGAGATGGTTTTGTTGGGACTTTCATTGACCTCACGTCACCCTCTACTCTCTGGTCTACGACTGATGCAAGTTGTTAAACTTGCACCTGTTTTGCAGATCTTCGTCCATAAACAACAAGTTGATATTGCGGTTTGTCACCAGTGGCGGATTTTCTCTCTCTCAAGTATGTTCCAAACTTTTCTTGTTTCAGTTCTACTTCAACTCGATTTTCTGTTCGGAAACCATGTTCACACTCACCTTCCATGTTTACCAACATTTACAACTTTCGCTTCATCTTGGAAGACGCCCTTTTCCTTTTTCAACCAAAATTCACTACACCTTTATCTCGCTCATTCTTTGTGCTTCATATGCCTGACTGAGTTGCGGGATCCCCCAAGAATACGGAGAGCTAGCTCACAGAACCACACCACCGGGGAATGTGGTTTCTGCTTAGCTGTCGAGACTGTCGTCATTTTTCCTCTTTCTTGTGTAGCTTATGGTCTCTCCAAAATTCCAGATGAGTTGGTGTGCGAACACTGAAGAAAAGAGGAATATATATCATCGTGTCTCACATCAGTCGAATTAATACATTAATGTTTGCTGACTCCTCACACACCTTCATGTAAGAGAACATAATACATATGCAGATTCTCTTCAATGACGGGCAATAATCGCCTCCATTTATAACCATGCAGTGCGCACCTCGTCCGTCTTTATGTTGCCTCCAGTCTCTTGCGTGAATATTTCAACTATGAGTGTTGAATTTCCTTGAAGTAGTGTCAATCGCGACTAGTCTTATTTTCATGGAAGACTTCATGGTCACGGTTACAATATTTTATGTGATACCGGAAATTATGAACATGAACTTCCAGGACATCAGCACTGAAATTCATATGAGAATGTAACGAGCATGAACATGTGAAGGTGTAGATCTGCGGAGTGAACATTACGCTGGTTTCAAAGTAATCACCTCAAACCTCATTGCACGAGACGAGATTGTATGATTGCGCTTTTGAATAAGTCGGCTGAAATGGTCTCACTTTTTGATAGTCGAATGGATATGGAACACCCTACTTGTAATAATATTTCTTGTGCTCTGATGTGCAAAAGTCTGTCGAATGATACAAACTTCTTTCCACTCGACCGAAAAAAATCCATGGACATGTCCTGCATTTATTTGACGAGAGTGAGAATGGAAACCTCGTTGGATCCTGTTCGTTGTGGCAAGGATTTCCACAAAAAGGTTGGGAACAAGTGTTGCTTTATTTTTAATTTATTTTCTCCCAGCGAGAGAATTGACGCGAAAGTCATCGACATTCGCAGGAAATTTTGTCAAAGGTCAAGCGGAGAACAAGGGCATGATACTTTTTGACAGATTTTAACTCTCGAGTTCATGTCTAGCATCCATCTCTTTTTGTCACCATACATAAATAGACAACTGCTCGCTTGATATATATCGAAACGAGCAATGAAACCTACTTCTCTCATCTTTCAACTGAAACCAGTAGAGCTAGAGGCTGAGATTCCAACGTACTTTTATTCATGATGGTACTCGACTCGTCTTGTTTTATCGTTGTATAGGTGGCACTTACAGCCCTTCACTTGTCACTGAATCATACTTCCGTGCACTAGTCACTTTGGTGCCAAATTGTGTGGGCTCTTCGAATTCACCTTTTGTAGTTGGTACTTATCTGCTTCACATCAGAAGCAAACTTTCCTTCGCTCTCTCTGCTGACCAGGGCCAAGCAGGTCAGAAACATTCAAGGGAAGAGACAACATGAGAATTGTGCTGGCAGACGGTTGGTAGTAAGATACAATATTTTCTAGCTTTTTAGAAAATATGCCAAAGAACGAGAATGCGAGGGGTTTTGAAGGTGACTAGACTGCGTTCTCTTTCTATCATGTCTCTTTCTTTCTACCATCATTCCAGCTCCTGAATTCTGAATCGTCTTCGAAGTTCAAAGCCCTCCGAACACTTGCTGCCTCAGCTCATTCGACATGGTCAAAGAAACGTCAAGCTATTTTGCACACTAGACAAGCACACATATGCAACGAAATATGGCTGTTCGTTAAAATTCGCTCAGTATTCACCTTCTACGATGGGTTGCCGAGAAGACCTAACGAATAAGGCAATATACAAAGAGTTCACACACAAGGGGACTTGAATCCATGAAGGGGAAAACACTCCACCTCTTTATTTTATTTTGTTGGGACATGGAAGGATCCCCGAAGCAACACTTCACCTCTAACTAGTCAGTGTTAAAGTCCATCCATAGGAAGGTAGGTATACGGTGCAAGGTGTATGAATGCGAGTGGAGCAAACCAGAGGGGCCTTTTGAAAACAATTTATGCAAACAGGCGTATGCAGACTCGGACCTTCATGAAGAGCACCCAGGCCTTAGATTTGGAGAAGAATAAGAGCCCGTAGCCAATATAAGACGCAGAGCTTGACTGGAAGCTACTGGAAGTTTATGAGGGCCAGACGAGGACTATCACTCGTTTCCGTTAGCTAGTAGGTTGAAAGGGCGTTACACGGATTCTAGTACATTCCTCGGAAGAAGAGAAAGTCATAATCCATTCGACCAACAGTGACTCGACAGAAGGATGGGAAGAACTGGGACCGATCTTCGAGAAGAGAAAACAAATTAACCACCGCTACACTCCTTCTACAATCTGCCACTTCTACTTGGAACAAGAGGTCAAGTTGAGTTTGTTCACGTCGAATCGAAACGACAAACAGTGCTAATGAGGCTTGAGCAACTGACAAGCAGACTAGTTAAGAGTTAGGCACAAAATCTGGGCATGTGCTAAATATCATTTAACCCGTAAACTGAGGAAACCCGTATACTGTATGTTGGAACGTTTCTCAAGGAAATTTGCGCACTCCAAGCTCACTACAACGTTCACTGTTGGGTTCAGCATTCGAGAGCTGGCGTTCAAATTTCAAGCCCACTTATATTGGAGTCTGGAGATCATAGTTCACAACAGATGCTAAGCTACTCGACAAGATGATTTCTGAGACCAGAAAACGACCAGGTGTACCGTCTAGTTTTGAGCAATTGACCAGTACATTTTTCTCCATACCTTGAAGAAGGGAGTTCACTGGGGGCAGCTCTCGACTCTCGAGGATTGTCCCACTTGGGATGACTTCTTCGCAATGTTTTCGAAAGCTTGTCTAGTGAAGCGAAAAGGTCAAAGCAATGGGAATGTGTGTTATATTTTTGCACCTGTTTACATTGTTCCACACGCGTCAATCGGAAGGAGACAAAGACGTGGAAACTGGCCGAAGGTGAGTAGACAGTCAAGTGAGCGAGTAAAATATTAAATCTGGCTGGACTCAGTGAGGCCCAGTGAGGGCCTCTTCATACGGTTATCTCGCAATCCTGCGCAGTGTCGCAGTTTACGGGAAAGGCATTTGCCATGCCAGTGTTCAGAAACTGCGCAAGACTGCACAGAATCAAACTGCGACTGTGGGCACCTCGCCCGTCACAATTTGTTTCCGCGCTGCCATTGTTACTTAAACACCAATCGTGTGCACAAGAGTGTGCTTTTCGAAATAAAGATCCTACGAGACTCGCTACAGGTTTCCACCCATAATCTCCGTAGAGTAAAACAAGACCACACCCCCAGGAACTCACGTCCCCTTGGAGAAGCACAAGTAGACAGATTCCTATGCATCCTTTTCTGTTCTAACCATGAGGTTCAGGCTTTCTCTTCATACTTCGTATCCTCCTTCCTCTTCGTAGTTTCACACTTTCACTCCTGCCTCATGACGGTGAACGTCTTTCGAGCTGTGATGTCTCACTTTCCAAAATCTTCCACTCTTTCACGTCAAAGAACAGACGAGCCACAACAAACAAAGGCGTTGGTGGTGGTTCCAGATGTCTTCATGAAACAATAGTAAATGGTAGATAACAATAATTTGCCAACCGAAAGGGAGGGAGAGGGAGAGAGGGGGAGAGTGTGAGTGTTCAACTAACAAAGTCCCCACCAAAGATTGAGTCGGTAGATACTTCATCTTTTTTGAAGGGCGTGCTCCAGTTATCGGTATTTTATTGGGATCTTCTCTTCTTACGCACCCTCCTTTCTGCCCCTTTTCCTGCCTGCCATCTCTAACTAACTAACTAACCCCTGGGTCGGGTTAGGTTCTGTTGGTTCCTCAGAACATCACCAGTCCCAGATCTTCCTGACCTCCCTCCTGAAAAGTGTGCGCCTTTCTTCCTCATTAGCAGAGCAGATCCTCAAGCTCAGCACATACTTACATGGTAATACGAGATCAGTGCACCTGGTTTTATTACCATATGTTAGCTTCCAGCACTTATTTCAGGGGACCAAGAGACCGAGTCAATTGGAGTGTGTGGGCTCTAGAAAGACTTCCCGTTCCTTCTAGCCTTCCTCGTTCCTCGTAATATATGGGGGATAGCTGCTGATTGAGCAGGCTGAGAAGAGGAGAAAGAGAGGAGCGAAAGGGAGTGGAGGAAAAGCCTGTGCAGTGGGCATGAGGCAGCCAGCAGAGTCAGTCAGTTATGCCGTCCAGCATTTTGGCTAGCCACTCGGACTAAATTTGGTGAGTGGTCCAAGTGAAGACAAGGTCATTAATTGCAGCCCACGGGAGTGCACGGGCACAGTGGCTGGCATTAGAGATGCTCCTAAATTTGTAGGAAGCTCAGAGAGAAGGAGACTCAGACAGAGCCATCAATGTTGGGCTGCAATCAGCTCCTCAGATCCCACTGCCTGTCCAGCTGCTTTAGACTAAGGTTTTAATTTAGAGACACTTCGTCTGCCAAGAGCTTCATCTGCTGAACCACTGCTTAAATTAGCTGGCCTACGTGGGTTTGACGAAGACAATGGGAGATAAGTTGATCTGGCAGTTGATAAGAGTAGTGTCTCAGTGGAGACAAGTGAGGGCCCTTGCGGCAGTATATTAAGAAGGGTTACGACCGAAGCTACGACCGATTTAAGCTTCGGTCGTAGTTGTCCAGTCATACTCATCACCCACTACCCAGTCAATGCGACTCTCACCGGAACTACGGTACGTTAGCGAAGATCCTCGAAGGCCAGCCGGAGGCACGCTAGATTAGAGGCACCTCCGTCGATCACTAGACTCCTCCGTGAGTAGCGGGGCTAGACGAAGACTTAAGTCTTCAAGGGTACACAGGGCAGGGCTGGTGGAGGATTGAATGAATTCTCGTGTATGGAACAAAGTTTTGAAACAACGAGGTGACAATGAACCTTGTAGTCCTTTATCATCGAAACAGAAGATGGTTTAATAGGAAAGATTCCTCACATTTAATATGAGGGGCATTCTGGAATCTGGACCCTTCACGGCTGTCCATCCGCAATACGTTCGATCATTCTCTCCGACTGGACTTGAGGACCAGATCCAAGGAAGTGTCCAAGCTTCTTATCATTATGCGGTTAATGGAAATCACAACAGCAGCTGTGTAAATGGAATGATGTCTAAGCGGTAGGACTAGAGTCTAGGGATGGGCTAGTGAGGTAACCAGGCTCCCATGCCATTCAGAGTCCAGATACAAAGGCTAGCTAGTGGTAATGTAGGCTTAGGGTCCAAGATTCCTGGGCTGCTGATTTTGTTTCTTTTTCCAGGCAGATCAGATGTGGTCAGAGAATCATCAGTGGCGAAATTGATTGTTGAAACGGAAGTGGAGGTGCAGAGAATACGAGAGAAATTTGGCCAGCCCAGCCCCGCCCTGCCCCAACTTTGAGTCGGGGCACTCCATAGATTTCCAAAGCATAATGGCCTGGCTGCCTGCCTTGACTGCCTTGCCTGCCTAGTACCCGTCCCTAGTCCATAGCCCAGCCGAGCCCCAGCGCATCCTCCTCCTGGCTCTTTCAAAGAGCGAGCACCCATCGTTCTTCTGCAGAAAGGAGAAAGTTCGCCTCAGTTCGACAGCATCGTTCAAAGAAACCCATAGCCTCCTGTTAGCCTGGCCTATAGTAGCCACCGTCGTTGCTGTGGGTGAGCGAACGCCTCCAAGGCCGAGGGAAGTCAGTGCATCCCTTCTCTCCCTCCCTCCTGCTCTTGCCATTGAACACTCCACCCTCTCCTTGCTTTACGACTTCGGGAAAAAGTGGAACGCATGACAGATCGAAGAATCGGAAACACTCCAAGCTTCTGGGTGTTTAACCTGAAGTGGACTGAACTTTTGCTTCTTATGAGAGTTTCTGTTCATATGAGAACGGTGGGCATAAAGAGAGGGTCAGAAATGAAGAGAGAAAAGGATGGATCCATTCCACTGTTGATTCACGGTCAACTTTCCATTGCTAAGAAAAATGGTTTCTTCGGCATAAAAGTGCATTCAGAGTTTAACATTCAAAATTTCAGTCGGCTTATGACACACATTCAAGTGACAGGAGTGTGGTCATTATGCAGTTATGCTAGATGTGCAGTCGCAGTGTCACATGGTCTAGGGATACGTTTCTAGCCGAGGAAACCTAAAACGGGGAAGACCAGAAGAATCTGGCATAAAAGTGACATCTGGGCTTGACAGAATCTTCCACTCCAAGGCTTGCATGGCCCTCCACATCGATTTAACTTCGTTGAACTCTGAGCTTTCAAGTGCACTTCACAACAAAATTGGAAAGTCGCCATTTGGACGAGAATAATGTTGTTGAGCTGCCCTTCTACACATGTGTTCGGTTTAATCTTGAATCGAACTCCAGAAACAATTCACGGCATGAAATTACTAGGACTGTCGGAAGACTGACTGATGAAGAGTGGTAACCATGGAACTTCAAACATATTTTGAGATGGGTATATTTCTGGTGAGCTGTTCTTCTGGACATCATCTGACAGTATATTAGTATTAATTTGGAACCACGACGAGAGTCCAGCAAATGCTTTGTATGAACAAGAAGTAAACATATAATGACAAACACTCAGGAATCAGGAGTTTCTCATTAGTACGGTTCACCCTTGTTCAACTCAACATGAAAGCTCTCTTTGCGGAACGGAGACGACGGAACCCTCTTCTATTATTCAAATAGAAGTTGATGGTATGAAGTGAGTCAGGTCTACAGCAGCTTCATACTCGATATGTAATTGAAAAGGATACTCTACGATTACCAGATGATTCCTACCTCCACACAAGGGATGACAAAAACTTCTTTCGTCAGTCTTCTAAGCACTAAAATTGGTATGATGCGATATTTTATCGCTCGAGTAGGAAACTCAAAAGAGGAATAATTTTTGGAATACAAGTTAAAATCTTCAGTGGATTTGGTCTCGTCTGCCGTTTATCACACGATATAAAATGTATGTGGAGAGAAGACAGCATTATAAATACGGTGCGAGACATGGATATATTTCATAAGAACACACTAAAAGTGAAGCCTGCTTTAGGTCAGAATAATACGTTTGAGCATCCATCTAGAAATACCTTCTTATGGAAACGGATATTGTGCTTGTTTGACATTATACTGATGTAATTGTAGTTTGGAACATTTGTTTGTAAATAGCTGTGAATAACGAGCTGAAATTCATGAGTACATCAACAATGAGAAGTTCAACTTATGTCATTGTAGAACAAAGCAAGGGTGAGGAAAACACCGGACTGTGGTTTCCTTCATTTTCTTTGTGCTTCCTCTGCTGTTCCCAAAGACTACTGGCACGCATGATGGTACGAAAAAAGTGTGCTTCGTCATGCTTCCAGAGTTGTCTTGTCACCCATTAGACTCGCAAGGTAATATCATTCCGGCCTGTGAACAAATTCTGGTTTGCTTACGCATGGAAAACGTCCGAAAGTAAGAAATTCAAGATGGTTCATTTCGAACATTGGTAAATTTTGAGGTGAGTGAAATGATAGGTTCACAAAAAAACAAAGAAACCATTGAACCTCTACCCCACAGTAAAGGCCCTTTCTCTATGAATCTAAAAAGTCACTCATAGACAGTAGCATCATTTTGCTTGCATCAATAAGTACTATGGTTATTTACGAGGAGGAGATGATACCCGAGCGAGCTGTTCATGTCATTAGAAAGAGCCCTGAATGACTCTCTGCCCACCTCATATTTTGCCCTCGCGGAACACAGAGGAAAGGCGAGCCAAGCTCAGCATGCTAGCTATGTGCCCTATCTATTGGGAGGACGAATTTTATTTAGATGACATTATGCATGCTGATGAAATGATTACGCCTTTTCTCTGCCCATTACTGTTCTGTTCCTCGTGCCCGCCTCGCAGTTTTGGAAGGAGGCATCGTACACAAATATATATTGCCTCACATAACTCCAATATTATAAGGTCATAGAGAGTCAGGCGAACATGAGGTTACACCAAAGAACATGGAGAAAAAAAAAAGGTGAAACTGACATTAAAATCTTTGAGGGAAGGAAATTACTATATTTCTCCTCTTGAAAGTGCCAATATTCAAAGGTCGAAGAGAGTTGGACACACTCCATAATACCCACATCCCATTTAAGTTAATGCTTAAAATATCTCACTAGTGTCGAATACATTCTGAGGGTCGGAAGTTGACAACCCAATCTCAGCTGTTCCTTCCAAGCAGACGACAGAGCAAAAGTTTGACCGGGGTAAATCGAAGATACGTTGCAAAAGCCCTTACAACTTAACCCTACGAAAGCTACGCGAGAACAACTTGTGTCGAAAGAGAGTTAATGGAAAAGATGACATCATTAGTATCAGAAGGTCAATGTCTTCCCTCCGTCCGTCTTACTCTCCCTCGATGTTGCTTCTTTCATAGAAGCAATTGAAGCCAAGCGAGCTTCGGTGCCGGGAAAAATCAAGCAGCTCCAGTACTGTATCTGCGGAGGACTAGAATCGAATCTCGGAATTTCTTTCCCAATCTGGGGTGCAAATAGCATCACATATGGTGCCGGAATGATCACTTACTTTCGGGAGTACCGTTGAAGTTGCAAGTCAGCCAATCCCTGCAAAGGAGACAAGCTCGCCTGTTGTATTATGTGCAGCCAGCAGCACCAACAAAAACAACAACAACAACAGCAGCAGCAGCAGCAGCAACAGCCACCACCGAATTCCCAGAAGACGGTGAAAAAGAGGAAACAAACTCACTCACCCATGAATCCGTTCTCTCACACTCATTCATTCAGCCCGGTCACACATTCATTGATTCATGTGTCCGACCTCCCGTGCAAAGCTACGAATGGAACCTAGATTGGCAGTCTAGCCAGGCCTAACGACGTAGGCAGCTAGAGCTGCATCTACGGCTCCAGCTTGAGAGGTGCAAGGAGGCCCGGCAGGAGGAGGAGGAGGAGGAGGGATGGTGTCATGGACTGTCATTTGAGAAGGGACGAGGAATTGCACGCGCTGGTGCGGAAAAGCATATGCGAAGGCACCGAATGATTACTTTATTCCGCGCTCGTACAGCGGCATGCTCTTTTACTCACGTCGCCCTGCGCATCACCATTCGCTTCCGACTTGATGTGGCAATTCTGCCGTTTCTCATCAGCAACGGTTTAGGTCTGGATTAGGGCCAGGAAGTTCAGCCTAATCATGGCATTCTTTAATTCCGCTGCTTATTCGCACTTGGGACGAAGCAGCGCAGATGTTCCACGGAAGCTGCCAGCTTCCCTTCTTCTTACTTCAGGTGCGTGATACCAGAAAAGTAGTTACGTGTATTATTCGATGCGTTATTATTATGGGACTGTATTTCCGAGAGTGCACTGGTAATAATGTCTCATAGGTTTAGGGGATTTCATAATTTCAACCTCTATGCTTCACACACTGTCTTTCCGATTCCCGTGCCCACTTTGTCCTTTCCTCGTTCATGCGAGTTTCTATGGATTCTTTTCTTCTGATTGCAGTGGAAAACTTTCAACATTTTCTACCGACCGGTATGCTTGTATGTTGTCCAACACTTGTCCCTCTTGATTGCAGTGGAAAAGACCATACGCATACATGCATATTTTTTCTTGTGTGTTTCTTGATGTCTTCTTCAATTGTTTCACTATGGTTTCAAAACATAGCCATAAAATAATCCATGAGAATAGATTCTTTCCCGTAAAACTCTCGCAGCCCACACCCGCAAATTTTTTTATGATTTATTTACGTCGGTCCATCAAATAATATACTGATAAAACCAATGAAATATTCTCTCTTTAAAAACCCCGAAACTTCGATAAAAAAATTTTAAAAAAAACTTGGAAGAGTGACCGAAAATTTCAAGTGAATAGTAACATGACTATAAAATTTATTGGGTTGATGTCATGGATCCCATAAAATATTATCCCGTATCCCTCTTATGCCACCTCCATAAAGGTGTACGGGTGTGTTTTGAAACCCCATATTAAGTACGTTTTCAGACCATAATATGTCGAGATTGAAGATACGTTTTTTCTTTACGTTTATCGAATGCTGGGTTAAATTGTAACTGTTACAGATATTAGAGGGCAAGTAGTTTCATGGTCTTCTGCTGGTGCTTGCGGATTTAAAGGTACCAAAAAAAGTACACAATCTGGGAACTTCCATTATGTTTTCATAACTAATTTTTAGCAATAAATCTGGACGTATTACCTGATTGTAATGAAACTCAAGTCTATTTCTATTTGGAGAGAACATAATTTGATTTGGCTTTTTTTTGTTGAAATTGAAGCATCAAGGACATCGAAAACCTATACCATCAACTATATCCAATAGAAAATGAACTTGAAAGTTTTATAAAAGTGTGAATAGGTCATCCCATAAACTTTCAATATTTTCATGACCGTCTTGAGTATAGAATACGAGATGTTAGACTCGAAAATGGGAGCAGTATATAACTATTACAAAGGTAATTGCATGCAAATTACTTTAAACATGCATTTGCTCACTACAAATGTCCAGGAATAATGTGGGGAAAGATCCCACGTTTTGTTGACCTGTACCATGAACTTGGTTTCCCGGCGTAAAATGGAGTCATTCACTCAAGTCCAAAGAGAATGCAGACTTAGGGGATTTTAGCCTTTTGTGGCAATCTTCAATGAAACAGATATTACAGTTGATCGTCATGAAAATTTACCATAACAAACTTGTGACATTCATACCATTTACCGTAATCTTTCAAGTAGCATCAAATCTCACTTTTTGGAGATGAAAATTTTGTCATTCTAAAACATTTCACACGTACACATGTACTTCTTTGGAGGTTTGGTTTAAAAAGTGAGCATCGAAAATCATAAAAATGGACTAGATTTTTCCCAATTTTTCAATCTACTTGAACTCATACAAACTAGACTGTCAAAATCATTTAGCTAGTGACATATTCCGAAACATAAGCTTAATTAAAGGGAAAATTATTAAATCGACCAATCATCTTCCTTGACTCTGGAAGCATGAAAGAAAAATGAAAAGGATACTGTCAGTGCATACCTTTTTCAGTGCATGATTGCAATTTTTGAAGGAGTGAATTGGGTAGCATTAGAGGGTTTGGGTTTGGGTTTGGTCCTACTTAAGACAACACAAATTCTAGTCAGACTGGGCTCATAACCTCATGATAGAAAACCCAGTAAAAGAATGAAGAGAGAGAAGATGGGGACCCCGACCTCCCCAAAGCTATCATTCCTCGAACACCTTACTCAATGACAAGAGTTCAATTACTTACATGCATACAAAAAGTTATCAATCACTCATCAGATGTTCCACCACCCTTTAGTGGCATGCAACTCTTATCTACCCTTAGGCGTATGACCCTCATATCTTCTGCATGATAGGGGGGAGGAATATTTTTGTAATTGCTTCCAAAAAACTCAACAGTTTGCGGGATCTAGGCGACAAACATGTCAAAAGGAACTAGACATAATCAAGATGTCGTTTCGTTCCTCATTGGAAGAGTTTAAGATAAGCTGCGTGATTGTGTTCTCTTCAAACAATAGAGGACAAAGTGGTGAAGATTTGGAGGTTTCTTGAATCCAATCATGTTGGGATTTGACTGCCATCGTCATGGCTTGTACATACTCGAGTTGAAAGGAACATTATTTCACTCATGCACATGAGTTTTATAATATATCTGCTTCCTCTTATTGAGATGGTGACTCTCTGAGCTCAACTACAACGGCAACAGCCATGATTATGCATCTCTTGTGCATGTCTGGCCATGGACACGTTTGTGAAATCATCCAGCCTCCTCAATACTGCTACCAATTCTCTCAATAAATCGTGAGACATTTCTGTTCTGAAATGATACGGGGACTGAAGTGGACTGGATTGGCTTGGCTTGTCCTGTCATGTCATACCCTCATTATTTCCTGTTTTGAGCCCTCGGTAATCCAGCACGTTTGAATGGACGAAGGCCTCCAGAGCTGCTTGTCAGCAGCCAGCCTCCCACAGCAGCAACAGAAGCGCAGCACGAGCACAATCAGAAGGGGATCAAACGCTTGAATCAAGGGATTTCAACATCTGAAGTTCAGTCCTCTCTGTTGGAGATCTTTCGGAGTTTTTTTGTTTTTTTTGTTTTTAATTGTTGTAATTTTTATCCTTTCTTTTACATTCTTGGAGGAGGAGATACTCGGTTCCAATGGCATTGGCCATGGCAGGCATGGGGGGTAGACAGGCAGGCAGGCAGGCAGAGAGAGAGAGAGAGAGAGAGAGAGAGAGAGAGAGAGAGATGGAGGGAGGGAGGGATAGCATGCAGGCCTCAACTGGGAATCTCTCCCTGGCTTCACACACTCGCTTACGTTGGTCGAGGTTTAGGTAGTCGCACCGTCCACACACATTGCCAATGATCGATGATGGAAGAGAGTATTTTAAGCGAAAGAACTTCTCGAACTGGGGATCGTTTGCCATAATAAGAAAGGACTAAATTGATGCTAGCAGCTGAAGGGGGGGAAGGGGACCAGTGAATGTACAACAATACAAATGTATGTTTGTTTCGGTGATACTGTATTATAATCACTGTCATGTATGAACAGCCGACTTGTGATGGATCGAAAATCTTTATTACACCATATCTGCAGTATCTACCTATCATGACTCCATTGACATTAACAAAATCTGTCAGAAAGTATGAGAGAGAGAGAGAGAGAGTGTGTGTGTGTGTGTGTGAGACTGACAGAGAAAGAGAAAATGTTGAAACTTGCAAGAGAATTTCGTATCTCTCTCTCTCTCACATCATGTGATTATGAGAAAACATCTCTCACCAGTGGCCACAACTCTGACATAGAGTGAGGCCCAGATTTGTTTATCCCTTTCAGTTATAGAACAAGTAGTAGCAGTAGTAGTAGTATGGGAGTCCACGAGCTTAGCTCCTTCGGTCCACAGTCAATTCGAATAAATAAACAAAAGCAAACGAACTGCGTACACGTCGTGTCACCAGATCGGATACCATGGAATATAATGAGTTTGTGTGTGTTTGTGTTCAAAACCTCTGTAGATGGTCCCAAACCTCGTTCGATGTGCAATATATTCCAAAGCCCTCAGGGCCTGTCAGGAATTATGGCTACCCATAAGCTTATCCGCAACATCGTTCGTGTGTGCCCTTCTCTACCCCTAGAGAACCTCACTCACTCTCCATCCATGAGATAGAGAGAGAGACATGGAGAGCGTGACAACAGCCCTCACTTCTCCCGTTGGCCACAATCCTCTTCTGCTTTCTAATTCCTTTCTAACTTGTACTGTCCTGTAGCCATACAGCAATGGCTGCCCACTAAGCAGTCAAGGCAGTCAGAGAATATATCTTTCGTGTGACTAGAGAAAGAGAGAGAGAGAGAGAGAGATTAAAGTGTGAGAGAGAGTTCGTTTACAACGTGCTTGATTTAGTTAATATAACTTTGACTCGGGGCTTCTGATAAACCTTGAGGGAGGAGTGGATTCGAGGGTGCATATTCTGCAAGAGGTGGGGACAAGAGGTGAGTGAGGCTCATCTGGGTCAGAAGCGAATATATGAACACTCGTTGGGCACGAGCGTTGCCCCCAACGTCATACGCATCAGGGTGGGCTGTGGGTGTCAGGAACGCTGTGGTGAATGTTCAGATGTACATTCCTCAAAAGTAGTTTGGTCACTCCCATCCTTGCTCCACAAGCGTCCCCACAATGGGCTGCTCGCTGCTACCGCTGCCGCTGCCCCTGCTGCTTTCTAGGTCTCGGTGAAGGAGGATATTTCCCCTAGCCCTCAAATCTCTCACGCACCACTGTGCTCACCCAATTTGAGGGAGGTTCAAGATTCAAAAAGTGTCACCGTGTTTCACCGTTCAACTTCAGCATTCCATTCATCGTTCACCAACACCGTCAAGTAGCAATGAACAACAGGTATCGCCAACTGAGAGGTTCAATCCACCAGCCAACCAGCACCGCCAATGATCACATCACTGGGCCGTGTGAAAAAGCACGTAGGGAGGTGTCTCGAGGTCTAGGCCGACGTAGTTGCAACCGCCATGAGGGCGATGAACCGAGTGCTGGTCATCGAAGAATCCATCCTGTGGCAAGGAGCCCTGGTTCCTCACTGCCCAGCGTGAGTGAGTGTGCAATCCATCTGCGCTTGGCTGGGGCAGAAGGCTGACACAAGGTGTCACCAGAGTACAATGTCGGATCCAGAGCCTCGGTCAGCTTTGACACATGTCATTCTGTGTAGGCCACAGGGGTTCTCGAAGCCTCCTGTCGTCTGCGTCGTTCATGGTTCGACCGTCAGTTTCAATGTCGTCGATTTTCCAGCCTCCTGAGCGATGACAAGGTTTATTGTAATAGACGTAGAGTAGGCCCCAGTGATCGTTATCTCTGTATAACAGTTGGACTGTCAGTCTGGGATATCATCGTAAGTTGGTGGCACATACACTAATATGGTGACACAGTGTATTAGTAGGTCCCAAGGAATTTTCCTTCACCAAAATAATTACCGCTTAGCCAGCTTTTGAGTGCGGCATTCATGATTTAAGCCTACCATCGATCCATGGTTTTTGGCGTAGTATCATCCGCGGACATAGTCTTCTTTCCAAACACAGGTTCAGTGCGTGTGACGAATGATGTTGGTGGCTTTTTTGTTTGCGAAGATATTTTGAACTTTTTTTGAATAATTCAAGAGCGGATTCCGTAAAAAAGTGTCATAGCAAGACTATGGACCAAAGAAAATACAACCACTGCTTTCCACATTACTCACTATATGATAAACATAGGAGTGTCCAAAAAGTTGAACCTGAGCAAGTATGAATGTCACAAGTGTTTACTATGCACAATCTTGGCATGTTGCAGTTACTAACCATAGTATATGCAGTGGTTGCTGCTTAACTATAAGCAAGAACTTACCGTTCTACATTGTGTGTTTGTGATGGGACTCGAATATTACTCTACTTGGAGCCCACACTACAATAACACAAGTTATCAATTGTTCGTGTTCTACCCAAACAATCTTGATAATCAGCAATTGAAAACGGACCCCGAAGTCAACGCTCCTTCCAGCTCAGTACGTCATCTACTTAACGTCTATGCATTGACGGCTTACAAAGGGGCATTATACACCATAAGTTTTAAGGGACAGCTTGTACGTAAATCTTAGACACACTTCATATGCCACAAGACAGGTTCTCTTCATTAATATAAGCGAGGCTTTAGATGACATCGTACGGCCATCAGGGAGCAGGCTTTCTTTGGGCAGTGAAAGTAAGGCCTTCGGGCCCTTGATCAAAAAGCGGCTGTTCTGAGCACAGATATGCAGAACCTACGTTCTGCACAACAGACTTTTGGAGAAAGCGAACCTTAAATGCTCTACTAAGTACATTTCGAAATAAGGTTTTGAGACAAACTAGGCATGCGTACAGAATGCACGACCCGGTAATCTTGTAAAGATCGCTGATCGAAATAAACACAAAAGAACAAACAGGCTCCGAAATATAGATTAAAAAAAAATATTTCCGTCTCAACCGGAGTAAAATCTAGATCCTTACGTTACGACATACAACTCAGTCTGAGAACAAGACATATAGGAGTATTTTACATTTTGAAGGCACGTTGGGCCCTCCAAAAACTGTGTAACCCTGGATTACTTCTTACATAAGTAATTACTTACGGAACTGGTCTAGACTGTTGATTGTCTATCCACCTTCTACTACTGATCTCAAAGATCGTCTCTCAAAATGCCTAACTCACCTACCTTTCTTATCAGAAAGGTACCAGGAAGCAAGGGCAACCTTAGGAATCTGACGACTGACTACTTCCCGCAGCTTGACAGCGACAAGGTGGGTTCAATCAAGTCAGATGCCAGGTGGGTATAATATGTAGGCGTAAACAAAGTTATAAGAACTCCAATATTATTCTGCTTAGGAGTCAACAATGTGATTATGCACAGAGAACAGATGATGTAAGGAGAAAAAAAAACACTTATGATCTTTCAGTAGATTGCCAAGCGATGCTTTCTTCTCTTCTTGGATTTTAAAAAACACCCCTTAGAATGAACTTGTCTGAAGAAGACAGTAATGTACTGAAACACTTCGTTGCTCCTGGAACAACAATCAGTACGGAAATTCGTTCCACGATTTTCCCAGTATGCCGATTGACTTGCTGAGAAAAATGAAAATTACTACTACAACGAAAGACGAGACAGTTGAAAGAAAAAACATGAAAAGCATTCCCATAGAATGTCACAACATGTAAGTTTAGTCTCGAGAACCTTGTCCGAATGTGTCGGATTCAAAAATAGTAGCAAGGACCAGTACATACGCTCCGGGTGAGACTTGAAGAGTGACAAATTGAGAAAGCTTGAAAGTTGCGACTCCTACCAACCCTGTTTAGCCAATGATTGTCAATGCTCTTGCTTGATGACCGTTGAGAGAGAAATGAGACTAAAATGCTCTTCTTGGTTAAATGAGGCATTAATGATGGGGAGGAAAAATTATATTAAGACAACTAGTAGATTTGGCCAAAAATCAGAATGCGGTGCGCCAAATCACACCTGATCTACTTAAGCCCTCTCGAAAGGTTGAACAGCTCGTTCAAAAGCGCTTTCAGCAGTTGCAGATCGCTGAATCAATGGATGGTCCGGGTGCGACATTTTCAGTTGGCTGCATATTGGATAGAAGAAGCACAGTTAGCACTCTTGAATAAAAGTACAGCGGGATCTGACTCACTCTTGAAAATGACCGGGAACATACCAACAACTCTTGAATAAAATGGAAAAGACATTGCAGTTTATATGGTAAATTTCCGATCGTCGATAGCTATAAGAAAATACAAAAACGTAGGGCCGGCCTCAACTCCTACAAGATGAAATTTGACAATCCTTCACGGTACATTATGGTAAAACACACGTATATCGGAGGAGTGCGGAGAATATTGAGAGTGAATACGTGTACGTGAAAATTGTCCCTCTTGTCACAGTTATAGGAGTCCATATGTGCGGATCCTCAAATTGATCTCAGATCCACAACATCAATCTGCACATATTGACTCCTAAAACTGTGACACAGGGACAATGACAGGAAAGAAATCCACCAACTGCAGGGAGTACCTCATGTATCGTGCAGTTGGCTTCCCTAGGTGAAGATCGCAGACGATTAAGTTCGAAATCGTCTCCGCATCCTTGGCATCCTGAACACAACAACGTAAATGCTTATCTACTTGAAAATAATGTCAAAGGCTACTCAATTCCATCTAAACATAAGAAGACAGAAATGACGTCTTTTCACAATAAGAACGACAAGACTTGGCATGGACTACGATTGTCTTACATTAGAACTTCTTGCTAAGCGGGCAAGCGTACCTTGTTCAAGGCTTCCAAAAGAAAAGTCTCAGCCTCTTCATATCGACCCATATGCATATAACAAATGGCCATTCCGTTCATCAGAGGAACAGTCCATGTGTACTTCTCACAAAGCTCTTGGAAAATGTAAAATGCCTCCTGAATCTTAGCGCCACCCTGAAGCAAACGAGGAGTAACTAAGCTGATCAGGAACATACCAACAACTCGCGAGAAACACAAATCCATACCACGAAACATCCGAGGTTCATAAAAGGCCTTCTATACCACGAACAGGAGAAACCAGTAAGTCCACAGAGAAACGAAAAGCGACGGGCTCGCGACTTTCACGGAGTCGGCCTATATAACTGTTTACACCACCTGTGCATTGCATGAGACATCGTCATGACCTCATTCAAACAGAGAGATGGTCGACATTACATCGGACGAGTAAACTTGCGACTGACCTACTATTAAGTAAATGTGGGGATGAAAAGCTAGGTATCTACAAAAGCATTTACAAAGAAGTTAGGTTATGGGTGGTGAACTGTTAAAAGTCGTAAATATGGCCTGATGTGCCAATCAGCAGAACATTATATTTCAAAATGTCTTCATTGTCCTCTATTTTTTCAAAATAAACACAGAGAACAAAGTACAAACAACACTTATGATAGCATGCGGGTAACCATGCTCTAAGAACGTCAGATTATGGGTGGTGATCTTTCTGAAATGGTCAACATGGCCTGATAGGCCAATCAGTCGAACGAGACCTTCCATTTTGTCTTCATCGTCCTCAACTCAACAAATAACAGAAAGAACACGCAAACCAAATTCTGGAAAATAACATGAAAAAACCAGGCTCTTGAAAACGTTGGTTTATAGGTGTAATCTTCGAGTAATAACCACAGCTTGATGGATATGCAGCCAAACGAGAGCTTTCAAAGCGTCTTCATGAGCTCCAATCCCTTCAGGAATAAACAGGAGAAACAATGAGAGGACAAGCAGATGGCGAGCTCGGATATCCTGGCTCTAAGGACGTCAGCTTATGGGTGGTGATCGATTTGAAATGGTCAACACGGCCTGCCAGGCCGATCAGTCGAACGAGACCTCTCATGTTGTCAAGAAGATCAAGGTCCTCAACGAAGCACAAGTCTTTGATCTTTGCCTGAAAATCAGACAGCTTCTCATTGATCCGTCGAATGAGTGATTTCGTATCACTCGTTCGACAGTTCACTTTTGTACTAATCTCACCCTTGGATGGCGAGAACATAGGGGGACCCAGAATCCGAGCAGCACATGAAGACAAGACATGATAAGAAGAGAAAGTCCAGCACGGGAAAGAAAAATTTCACAAATTCGGTGGTGAATTTCTTGAACAGATCAAATATAAAACGATTAATAATTCCTTCTAGTGCTACTACTTCGCTCCAATCCGCTACAAGAGAAACGTGTTTCCAAAAAGGTCCACAGAAATAGACTGCTCGAACGTAAATCCCAAGATTTGCACACATGCATATTTGCCAGGCCAAGAAGCAACACTGAACTTAACCAACAGGGCTGAAGAGAAAGATATGACGAAGCAGAGACTACAGGTCATGCCCATGAATGAAAAGTTTTCGTTTAGCTAGAACGGCCAGTGTGGCGATTTAAAACCATTCAAAATAGAGACAAGTTTCGCAAATCCTGCATTTCCCGTCTCTTGCATTTCCAGGATCTCTACGTGCGAAACTCTTGAGAGGATATAAAGAGTTTTTAACCTCGGTAAGAACAGAGGTACGGTCACACTACTAGTCCCTTCATTTAAGGTACAGTTTTGAATGCTTCAGGTTCACAAATGAGATTGCGCTGTGAAGAAAAGGATGATAGACGAGCAAGCTTCATTGCGGGTAAAATTTTCCTTGTTAGTGCCTTCAGTCTGGCATCAGCTACAGAGGACACATCTTTACTTACCTCCGGCCCAATAGGAGTGAAATGTCACGTGAATCATGGAGTAGTAGATGTCACAGTTATACCGAAGTAATATCTAACGTCCACTTCCATGAGGATGTAGGTTTGTAGCAGCTGTTGGTCTCACGTCAGGTTTGAATTTGTGAACATTCATTCTACTACGATGACGACGGTGTTGATCTCTATGATGCCGTCGGCTACTGATCGTGGCGAGTACAATTATCCCGGAGGTCGTCCCCGAGGTTTAAGATGAGAAGCTTTAGACGATAGCCTCTGCTAATCCAAGCTATCCACATCCTACATATTGAAAGAAATAGATCTTCCAAACCTACCACTTTGAAAGGCCAATCATTCGGTCGAAAAGTTCATGCACAATTTTATCTGTTATTATTTACACTGCAGATCTGGACCCGGAGGTCTAGATGCTTACCAATGCCGAGCAGCAACGAAAAAATTCTAAAGATGCAGGAAAACATAATCAACACAACTGCTATGCTTGAGTCTTTCTTGCGAAGCATTCCTTATTGCAGCTTAGCTCGCTTGAAGCTACGCTAGTACATCATAATTGCGGTGTATGGAAACAATTGTATATACTCCTTTTACACGGATCACTTTTTGTAACAAAATGTGGCCAGAGAGAGAAAGACGGAACTTGGAAACTTAACGCAAGTATACAAACCAACAAATAACTGCAACTTTTACGTTACACTCCAAGGAGAATCACATTCAGCAACCCATCATACATACCGACTCGTAATGTACATGCAGATCTGGACAAAGGGTACTTACAACACAAATATTGCACCAGGCATTCGCTAATTGAGTCAGAGTATGGTCCTCGTCAATTTGTTGCATAAGCTTCAACTGCTTTTCGGCGTAATCAGTTCTGTTCATTTTCAGATAGATCTGCACATTCAAGGCACATCTGCCGTATCCGAAGCTAATCAGAAGAAATATAGATCACTGTCTTAGCCTTGCATTTCTAACAACGTATTCCTGTCAACTGGACCTCTCTTATTCAAACGTGTGGTATTGTAAGAAGGATGACCAAATGTACTGAGAGCAGTTTCAAAACCCTACCGATCACAGATACAACCTGGTTTTTCAGACATCAATATAGAGCACACACCATCTGTTAAGCTGAACAGTATTTGCATTACTGTTACGAGGTCAACTCGAAATGTTCAATGATAAGACTGAAGAGGAATAATGTACACTACTTACATAGGAACTTCAAAGGATCATACCCTAACCGTTATCATAACCCTGCAAAAAAACCTAGACTTCGGAACATCATAAACCATAACTGCAAGCCATAAAGGGACATCAACGAGACGAAATGCTCGTATACTCACAAATCAAGAGTGCCTCCAACATGTGTAATCTTCAGAGCGTCATTGTACATACGCTCATGTGCGTATATGGTTCCTGCAACCAGGATAAGTGAAGGGTTGCTTGCAATTGCCGGATCTGCTAACCACTCCTGGATGCTGGTCAAAGCCTTTTCCTGAATGAGTCAGAAGAAAATCTGTAAGAGACTGGGAAGCCGTATACGTTGCAGAGATAATCAGGACAGTTGTCTCCCATATCAAGTTACTTAGCAAAACTAAATTATGTGTCATAGGTTTTCACTCTTCTGTCCAAAGCACACATGAAGGAAAAACTCTCCGTAAATGAAAATGAGGGTGACACAAATTTTCGTTGCTTCAGACTGAGAACAAACAATGAATTGGATACACCGATGAAGCAGCAAAAGTATCGTGCTCACTTGACATGACGTGCAGTAAAAAGTACTAAACAGAAAAACCAACCTTGTTGTTGCCTCCTTGAAAGTACATGGCAAGCAATTTCACTGCTTGTAAGGCGGTAGGAGCTGAGCTGCTAATTTCATCAATCACAAGCTGCAAAGTGCACACGTAAAGTCAGTTTTTCATTCATACCTCAGATCTACCTCCACCAACCCATACACCTGCTGCAAAACTCCAAATGAGATGAAGTTAATGTCCAACTAGACAAGAAAAACGCAGGGAAGTAAAACAACGTTCAAAACAGCGAGCGACATCGTGAATCAATTTTCATCTCAGGCTCAACACAAGATGAGATCGATAAATTAAAAAGGTACCTAGTTCTAAAAGCTGAAAGCTACGAAGAAAAAACTAAAATAAGGCAAACAAAAAAGTGGAACAGCAAATATATTGGTCTACTGAACTGGAACAATCGGAAGTTTCCTTTGTTTTGCAATGCTTCTCACATTGAGGGCAACTATGTAACCTATTGCAACCCCCCACTTCCGTCCTTGGCAGTGTTCTTCTTGTTGCGTTAAATGTCTTTCTACATACATTGCCTAGGAACTGTGTTATCCACTCAGCTATGGTGCAGAGAAGCAAGACACACGCACTTCTTACAAATTACGGTACTTCAGCACAGAGTACAGCAACGCTGCTAAAAGCAGCAAACAAAAGTTCAATTGATGGGCTTTCTCAGGTCATCCCTTAGCTTATCATCTACTCCACAATAAAAGTAATATCGTAGAACTGTGGTAGAAACTAAGCAGAAATGCGTCAAGCAAAAGGCGTCTTCAGAACCAAACGGGCCCCGGTGATCTACTCTCAAAACCGGCGGCAAGCGAGCTGATTTGAAGTTAAGATACCAGATCTGAACAAACAATGAGTCAATCAACAGGGCGACAGAAAGCGAAACCACAAAATCCAAGATCGCGCACGATGCGCACCCTTGTACTGAAACAAACCGACCACAACCCTCATCTGATTAACGCACCTGGTAGCTTCCTAAAGCAATGTAGGAGCGATACACGAGGCAGTCTCTCTCGACGGAGGCAGCTTCCGACAAACCTCCGACATTGCTCTCGTTGATCGCAGCCTGATACGCTCCCAGGTAGAAATTGTTCTTCAAACCGAACAGGGGATCTGGTCCTCCACTCATGTTTCTAAGCTCCGGTTGTTGGAATTCGCCCGACGACCAACGATGGCCTCACTCACGCCCCGTGCAAGCGAGCGGGCGAGCGGACGAGCGAGAGAAATTAGAAGACCGCGAAGAATTGCTTGCTGGGCTCCTTCTGGATCCGTCGCTGCTTCAGATCCCAGGCAAGCGAAAAAATCCGATACAGGCACGGGCACCGCGCGCGGGACGACTGACCGATGGATCGACGGAACAGAACAGGGCAAACACGGGCCGAAG
Source organism: Marchantia paleacea (assembly GCA_014180765.2). NCBI lineage: Eukaryota > Viridiplantae > Streptophyta > Marchantiopsida > Marchantiales > Marchantiaceae > Marchantia > Marchantia paleacea. The sequence continues at coordinate 4,220,454 of MUAA02000018.1, forward strand.
AAAACCTCGACTGATGAGCCAACGCACGAATCGCAAGTCCCGATCATGCTCTCTTCCTCTTTCTCCTCCTTACTGCATTCACCTTTGCGGTACCTTCTCCTTGCTTTTTCCACGGCGGGTCGTCCTCTTGCCATCATTGCGGCCGTCCGTCTGCCGGCTTTCAGCTCTGCCGTTTACGACGGAACGCCTCTCCCCACGAAGCGAATTTGTGTGCTCTTCCGGCTTGCTACTCTATTATAGTATCTCTTCTCTCGGTTGAGCTTCTCATGCTCAAGATTCCTATGGGTTTTGCCATTTGTTGGAATGTGGTGTTTCCCATGTCACAAGATACTCAATTCATAACATGAAAGAGTGTTGGTATGCCTTAGGGTTATGGCAAATTATTTTTTTTCGAGAGTAGCAGGTTAATGTAGGAGAGCAATCTAGGAGAGCAATCTGGTTAGGTGATGCTCTTAAAGTATATAGACAGTTTTACCTAGATAATTATGATATCTTAGGTGCATTAGGACATATTTTCTATTGTGATACTATTGGGACCTAGCCACATTCTACCGCTTCGGTTCCATCCATGTCCCACTTGATGGGGTATTCCCATCCTTTTCACCATATTATTGGGTTTTCCATCCATTGTGAAGTGAAAACAAGGTGGCAAGATACACTTGCAATCTCAAAGCGATGTGCTCCCAAGTTCTTGATTTGTGTTGCACTAGAACTTGAGCACAAGTCTAATTCAGTTACTTGGAGGAAATAAAGTGAATTATAAAAAAACCAATTCATAATTTTATTTAAAAAGAATGATAAAATAAAATCTTCATTTATACATGGATAAGTTTACACACTTCTTAGGTTAATTATCTATATTATCTAAAATAAAATGCATTATAGATCAAGAGTGTATTTGTAATTTGGATAATTTTACATTATAAAATTTCTCCAATGGATTAGAAACCGACACTATCAAATGAGTTATTTCTTACTTTTCATTATCTTTCCTACTCTACTTTTTTTTTTTTTTTATCACTATCCTATTTACACAGGGTTGTTTCAATCTTTTCAAAACATCAATTCTCCCCACCAAGGACCATCGAGAGTGAAATTAGAATAATGGTGCTGCACATCCGTTCTAATTGACAACTACAACAGTGTTCATTGTGTGTGGCTGGAACGAGTTATGTTGCGTACAATGTTAACCATTGTCCGGACTTTAATGGAGGACTGTCGTCCAATCTTTTTTCACTTATAGCACCTCGATGCCCTTATTGGCACTCTCCATCTTTTATAGAATTAAAGGTGGCTTGCTGTCTACATAACCAACTGAAGGTACCCGAGAGAGATCCTTTAAAAAAATTTGGACTTACAATATCATGAGAAATATAGATAAAGGAAAAATAATTGCCTAAATCATTCATGTATGCTAAACAGATGACTAATGGTACAATATAATAAAACATAAAAACTTAGGGAACTTTCAAGGAGACAATCCGTTCATTCTTAATAGAAATGTGACATAGGTAGGCAAGTGGAGCGGTAGCAGCCAAGGTATCAAGGATAAGGGTATGTGAAGTCAACTCTTTGTTCCTCTGGCTCTTGATTTATATGGAACTATATACATTAACTTTGACATGTTGGACAATAGGATAGTCTCTCACGCACTCCCTTGAGAGCCTACCATAATGAGCGGTATCACTCTCTTTTAGTCCACATATTTCCCTTGCTATTTAGAGAACACTACATGGTGCAATCACTTCTCGTGATTCTTAGAATGCTATGTTGTTTATAGACCATTCTACCTAGATATATTATAGACCTACCTAGTTGGGTGGAGTATTAATATTTACTAGTGTGATGGTATTTGTACCTAGCCCATGTTACCAGTTCGGGTTCATCCATGGAGGAATTATGTAGTATTCCCATCCTTTTTGTTATTTTAATGTTTCCTACATGAAAAGACACAGGAGTCGGATTTATTTACAGAGAGGGCGGGCGACAACTCAGCAGGTTCGCGCTAAAACATGCGAACGGCGCTACGATGAATCAAGGGAATGCGGTGGTCGTACGGGGGCTCTCGCTTGCGTTCTTTAAAACGCCCGTCAAACCCTCCGGCGGCGGATTCTGGTCTCGCGCAAAGAGCTGGCTTGTCGGGCTTATGGAGAAGAGCATCCGATTCGATGCTAGTCTTGGGACAGCGAGTGTTTGATTTCACTATCCCGAATTGCCGGCGTTGAGTTGCCGCGGGTACCGCGTTGGAAGATTCGGTGGCCACAATTGAAGCTTTCGCAGCGTGGCAATTGCAGAATCGGAGCATGTTCTTGCAGATCGCGTGGTGGAGGGCATCATCACCTTGTACGTGTTCGAAAGCAGATGCACGGGCAGTGGTAGTAGTCTGCGAGCAAAACGGTCTATTTGATCGCTTGATTTGAGGAATGCGGTCGTCTGTAGGAGCGAGACGGCGACCGAATGACGACGATGATTTTAAGAAGGAGTTGCGAGGAAAGGGGACCTGGACGATTGTGAAAGCTTTGCTTCTCGCTTTCTCTGTGATAATTGTACTGGGAGCTTCTGCAGCTGCACTGAATAGGTTAGAGATTATGGGCAGTCTCGGTGGATATGAGGAAGCTGGGAGTATAGGTTTCAATGGCGGTAAAAAGAGAGCCGCATTGTACGATCGTATGGGAGCCGATTTGGACGAGAAGGGTGCTGCGTTTTTGGATGGAGGCGAGACATCCCAGTCGCTGAACCTTTCGGATTTGTTTACATTAGAGGACGGCATAGTCACCCCTGTGCAGAAGCCCGCGAACCCGCCAGTACGAGCGACCGTTCTCCACCTCAGTGGACACTATGCCTTACAGATTTCGGAGGCAGTGAAGAAAATCCTAAACCCTCATTTTTCGGGAGCAATTTGGTATCAGGATGTCTCGTTTTACCACTTCAGCCTCTTTCATGCATCGCATCATATAGAGGCTGTACCTGCGACCGAGAAGGAGGTGCAGGCAGAGGCAGAAGCTGCCAAGCAAGTGGCTGCCAGATGCTGTCCTCTTGAGATAGTTCTTGATAGGGTTTTGTTGACGTCAACTGGAGTGTTACTGGGATGTTGGCAGGTGTTGAATGGCACAGATCCTGCAATCATCCGGAAAGAATTGAGACACGCCCTGGTAAACGCACCAAACAAACAACTCTACGATCCAGTGATACTGCACACATCAATAGCTCGGATTCTGGGTCCCCCTAAGTTCTCGCCATCCCAGGGTGGGAGTAGTACAAAAGAGGAAGCCTTATTTTTTATGAAATCACTCGTTCGACAGATCAATGAGAAGCTGTCTGACTTTCAGGCGAAGATCAAAGACTTGTGGTTTGTCGAAGAACTTGATCTTCTTGCCTTGGCGTTGAAAGGAAGACTTGTAGTTCACAAGTATTCTTTGGGATGTTCATCTTCTGGGGTCTGAGCCTTGAATTGCGCGGAGGACAATGGCATTAGTCTGAATTACCTTACGCCACTCAGCAATAAGACTGAAGCGACCAGAGTAACACTACTCTGGTCGCTGGATGTGAAGTGGAAGTAGGTGAAAGAGAGGTCTTGAGGTCGGCGTACTCAAACTGGTTCACTTCGGTACAGAATGACATTGATTATCCTTGAAGTGGTGGAAACACTTCAAAACCATCACATACTTGTAAACAACTCCCACAGGAGCTCTACTGTCAAACGCCCTTGGAGAAACTTCAACTACTGCAATCCTGGATTTTGAAGGCTTTCCTGTTGTGAAAACCATCAAAACCCCGGATAGTTTTGGTTACAGACATCTACTTGCTGGAACAGACCGTCTACCAATGCATGTACTGTATACCACAATGAAGTCATGAATATATAACCAGTAGCAGTACAGTAAATATCCCTCCTGTTATAGTGGATGGAGAATGGGCGTTTGTTTTCAAGTTTTCAACTCGTAGTTAGCATTTGATGGCCTTAAGATAAAAGTTCAGGTAATGTTTTAACTTTGGAATGCGACTTCAGAATTTTGAAAATGAATTTTGCAACTTCAGGACCATGTGTCTCGTGAAACATGCCGCTAGCCTGGTGATTTGTATCCTTAAGTCTTTAATTCTACTGTGATATACTATGTCCACATGTAATTATGACTCGATGTACACCTAGAGGTGTAACCCTTGTCACTGGTAGATGTTGACTCGACGCCGAATTAGTAACCTTGAAAAAGGTTGATAACTCGGTGATAAGTCAAATAGGAACTTCAAGATCGTTTTTTCATTCTCTGACCAGAGAGATTATTGGTTTTTTGGGTAAATGAGAGTTAGATGATTTTCTGCCCGGGAGACAAAGAGAGAAGCTCGTTGCGAGGGAGACAACGAGCTTCTCTCTTTGTCTGCTCATTATATTTCCCCAATGGGCTTCGATATCTATTCAAAGAGTTGAAGTCCGTGCTATTAAGAGAAATGCACATGCAGTTGGAGACGATGCCACAGTACATCGCAGTGGCACAACCAGTGGAGGGGAAATATATTCCCCAGATTTATAGTTTACACACATCTAACAGTGACCCTTCACAATTCCAGCACCCAACCTCTAGGAAACTGGTGTAGTTTAGAACAAAGCTATAAAACTTACCGCGTTAACTAAGAGAAAATACCAGATACTCTTAAATTCGACTACCTGCCGTAAATTCCTCATGATGAAATGAAGTTTAGAGCAATCCGTACCTACATACATTAGCAGACTGTAAATGAAGAAAACTTTCCTGTGCAGAAGGACCTCGAAGCCTCGAACTCCTCCGAGGGATGTTAACAGTGAGTTAACATCGTTTGAAGAGCCTCGTCTCCACATTTGACATGATGACTGTAATTTCTACATTTATCTGTGTATCTGTTTCCTGAATCCATATTCATTACGTAGTGAGTAGAATATATGCCCGCGGATTGCAAATCATGCTGACGTCATACCTCAAACGATTTGCAGATTTGTTTCAGTGCGGATGACATGCACAATGTGACCTCGCCTGTAGAGTTAACGAATGTTAAATCAGAATAGTCAATACAAATCTCTTCACACGTCCGATAACGCAAAACACGGGTTGATGACAATCAAGATCCCTCGCAGACAATGTTATTTGTTCTCCAAGGCCCGTCACAAGTCCCTTGTCACGTCCTCGGAAAGATGGGCTTGAATGACCGTCCAGCAGACGATCTTGACATGAAGAAAAGAAAGCATCCCGCAGACTTGAAATTGGCTGACCAATGCACTGAGAAACTGGAAGCAAGTGGGAGGCTCACAGACAGAACTGAAGCAGAGCGTTTGATTCTATACACGATGTTCGCAAATGGTCAAAGGGTCATGGTTGTTGCAAGTGCTCAAAAGGTCATGAATTGCTATATAATTTGCAATTCGTGACCATTTGGGCCTCGAAACATGCCGCCAAATACTTAGTGGTATTTGACCTCGCTCCATCACCAAAAAGGAGCTGGGTTTTCGTGACTGATATCAAAATATAGTACGCACATACAAGCGATTCAAGCATTTGAGACATCAAAGTTGATAAAAAACCTCGTCATTTCTAAGATAAAACCAAAACTTGACACCCAGACTAGAGAGTGGATCTCGAGTGGCCGGCGCAAATTCTGAAAGGTGAGCACAAAGCTTCCAACCATTTGACAGCACAGGCATATATAAAAATTAAACTTATGATAGTCATAAATGTAACCACTGATCCATGCACTCACATGATGGTTCTCGTTAAATCACCGCTCGACACCCAGCAGAATGTAACCCCTCGACCGTTTCACTGACATAATAACTGATGGCCAGTAGTTCCGCCTACAGAATAATAGACAGCAATGTACAGCACCTCCCTCACTTTGGCATAAATCAGTTTCCTATGTACACTAGCAGGAGCTGATTCTCGAGGCACAGATCCAGCTCGAACATATCAGGTTAATGTTTCATCGATCCTTTTCCCACTCGCTGCAGCTTGCTCATTTCAAATGGCACGTAGTCAGAATGTTGTCGTTAGTATTCTATACTGCAAAGCACAATCTGCATCGTAAACTTCTCTCGAGCTCAGACTACCCTGATGTAAGCACAGGTGAGCTCCCAAAGACGGGTAGGTAGATGCCGCTGACTCGGTTTCTTTCGCTCTAATGGAGAAGCAATGATGCCGAGATGGTACGGAGCACGATTAGATGGCATCCATACAGCCAGGATGGGGCAAAATATCAATTGGTGCTCTATATCGGCATTTTGCTGTACTTCTTGAGATCAGACCGTTCTTCCAACAGACTTGTCTCAATCTGATTCGACCATCTACTTCTTCCACTCCAGAGGTCTGTAATAATCTCTTTTGCGACTTTGACAAGCTCCCATACTACAACACTGATGGAACATGGATCAGACTTCGACGACCAGAACTCTGATGACATCAGTATTGCAACCGACCTCCACATGCTCCGTTCGTCATATGAAATTTCTCTGATGAAGAAACCGAGAACCCTGATCCAAAAACATCAGTTGCCATAAACCGCTTCTTTGCTAGGTACTCACTTCCGAAATGCCGCATCGAACCAACTCTAGGGGCAAGTAGTTTCAGGCAGGGCAGCTTCTGGAGAAGCAGAACTGAATGCTCCATTCAGTGCTCCCCACAAAAGCTACTCCCACGTCCAGTTGTTTTCCAGAGAAAATTGAACCGGCCTTTGAAAATTCGGGTTTTGATGACTTTGCTGCGTGTCTCGAGAAACACAGTCTAAGATAGGCCCGTGACTCAGTGTGCCCCTCGTTTCTTCTAGCAAAGCTCATGATACTTCCGGTTGTTCATCTTCTGCAACATCTGCATTTCGAAAACCACAATTTGTGAGTAAGTGCCCGCGGCACAACGGATTGTAGTTTCCTTGGAGGAAAAAGCCCAAGCGTTTCAGGGGCAAGGTCTCGTCTCTGTGAACAGCCTCCCCACAAGGCTCGCTTGTAAGTGGGGATTTAAGTGGAACCCACACCCAAACTTCGGGGTACTGCACGCCTCACGGGAGGTTTGACATAACATGATTTCCAAGGACCTCCATCTTGAGCATAATAATCCATCGGATATGACCCCAGCATGGGGTTTTCCTTTTCCTTCGAATCAGGTGCCTGCTTTTGACAACACGAATCGGTTTCTACAGCTGACCACTCTGATGATGCATCAGGGGCCACAGAACCACAACAATCCGAGGCACTTTTGCACGTCCTGCTGGCATCCTCCTGAATTCCATCACTAGCTCCATTGGCTTCTAAACCTTCGCTAATCCTCCACCACGGTTGGACAAAACCCAAAGCAACTTCCGCCTCGTAGGGTGTGAGGAGGGGCTGCTTGAAAGCCTCTCCCCAGTCGATCGACAGTCGGGGGCAGGCAATCTGAATCCAAGCATCCACAGAATCGAAGAAAAGGGCCAACTTCGTGGGGGAGAGCTCAGAGATGAGAAAAACAGTGTAGCTCAAATGTCTGGCAGCGAGGCGCTGTTCGAGATGGGCCAGAATTCTCGGGTTGCCCTGCCGACCCAGAGTGCCCAGAACAACTCCCCAAGTCTTGGCTCCCTGCGCTCGCTTGATGGCATTCATCCGAGCCTCTCTCATGCCCTGGTGGTCGTACTCTTCGAGTGTCATCACCTTCGAGTAAGGGTCGTAGCGGTAGGCTTTCACTTTGGGGTTGGCAATCATAAAAGCTTCGAGATGGAAGCGTCCATCAGCCACAAACACGAGAGAATCCACCGACCCCGAGCGCAAAGAAGGGGATGTGCATCCCAGTACTTCTCCCGGGGACAGGGGTTTGGCTTGAGGCGCATTGACGTGGTAGTTCTCCTTCAAGAGACGGCTCAAGACTGCTTGAATGGCCGTGGAAAATTGAATCGTGCCTGCAACTGCAATCTTGGTGTTCGGATCAAAGTTTTTCTTCACTGTGTCTAACAGGTCTTGTACGTCGATTTGAATGTCTACAAAGACATACAAACAGGGAATGAGAGACATATCGATGGGCACGAGGCAGCTGTGCCCGTAGTGGACAAGGAAGTCCGCTCCCAACGCCGTGGCTGAGAAGTCGTCCACGCAGCAGGCACCGTAAGTCACATCCCCTAGAACAAAGCACTCTTCGATCCCTGCAAATGCTTCTAGAATGTCGCAGATCGTCAGGGAGTACATAAGCAATCCCTCCGGAAACTGCAGCGCAACTTTCTTGGATCCCGCCTGCTTCAGCCTCCATATCGTCTTGGGGATTTCCAGGTTGTAATTGGAGGGAAGCACGGCCATAGCCCTCTTGAGAGCCGGATCATTCAAGATAGAATCAGGCACCTGCTGGCGTACAAATCGCTTCGGCCCGGTGATCGAGCTCCTCACCACCATCATCTGCGGCGAGCTAGATGAGATTCCAGACAGCGGTGCAGTCGGAGGAACGCCCTCATCGTCCTTGGCACCCATCTTCACGCTCCTCTCTACAAAGCCAACGAAACTTTCGGCTCTTCGCTCCTCGTACCTAAAACCTCCGGCCCACTTCCTCTTCCCAGCGGGCAAAATCCAGACTCATATTCTCTGCCAAAATCCGTCCGCTGTCCGAGAATTGTGCTGAGCTCCGACCGAGGACCAACTGGACTCATGAAAGGAGGAAAGGGTTTAGGGTTGAAGCCTACCGCATCAGAAGAACATAACGCACCAAGTATCAAATATCCACAACACTTCGGCAGAGTTTGATAAATGCCAACGCCGCCAGATTTGGCAGGATTGGCACTGCACCAGCTTTTAAGACTCTAAAAGTTACAAATATCGGTAAATGAATTCGGAATTTCAGGTAGAAACATCAATCATTGAAATGTAATTTGCAACCCAACCCAAAGCTTCTGCACTGGTGGATCCGAAGAGCCAGGTACAGCCGGGGAGTAGGGGGCAGGGCAGCATCTTTGTCATGATGTGGGCCCATGTCAGAGGAGTTATGTCATGCTTGCAAACACTTGTGAAGCACTATGAAGAGGAAGAAGTTTACAGTAGCTTGTCTGGTGACCTGGGGTATGTAACATGTTGCAGGAGGGAAGAGAGAATTGAAATGGGAACTGTAGGTGGCCCATGTTTTAGGTGTGGGACAATCTGGTGCCATGTGGTGAAGTGTGGTCGGGTTCAGTCCTCTCTTTTTCCTTGGTGCTGAGTTTTGGTTTGGTGTGGTGTGTCTTGAGGTGGGATATGATGGAATCCTTAGCCATTGTTGTGTCAGCGCTATCTGAGCACTGTGTAGCACTGCCGGTGCTTTGACCATCCTTCGATTGATGTGCGTTTTCGTCCTCTCGAGAGGCGTTTACGATCGTAGCCGACAATGTTGTCAAGCGAGTCTGTTGCTGAAGCATCCAGGTCGAGGGCTTCTGGTGCTGTTGGATTGATTGGTTGAATTATGAAGAAGAAATATCATCAGTTGATGGTTTCTCTAATGCGATGGAGAATTTGTAACCTCATTGGTTTGAGTCCTCACAGATACTTCAGAGTGTTTGCTTGTCAGTGAGCTGTAATTGGATGTGATGTGATGAGGAGAGCTGCGGTACCGTCCGTTGGTACACTGGGCAATTGAGGCACAGTTTCGTTTCCAGCAAGGTCGGCATTCGTTACAAGGCAGGCTGATTCGATTCCCCTCGCTACATCATCGATGGAAGATGTTGCCAGTAAAGACCTCGCACTTTTCGAGCTGTCAATTTCACTGTTGAATTCTACGATTGCGTCAGCTAAATTCCTGTATATCATATCGTGGAAAAGTAGAAAGAAATCTCAAGAGAACAGTATCGTTTTTGCTGCTTCAGTGAGTATAGAGCTGATTTTTTCTCAAATTTGTTACCACACCCTCGATGGAAGAGGTTGCGAGTAAAAACCTCATCGAACAGTTTTTTTGTTGAGTTCTAGCATAGCGTAGTTAGCTGAATTTCAGGGAACATATTGTGAAGTAGAAGTAAATCTCAAGATAACAGTGTAGGTTTTGCAGATGCAGTGATATAGAGCTGAACTGTTCTCATAATGCTACAATTATCTACCCTGCTGCACGACGATCTCATGTCTATCTATCCATGTTATTCCCTCAATTAACTGTTTAGGTTTTCAGTTTGAATCTCTGAATCAAATCAGAGTGGTCTAACTGAAGGCGATTGCGTATGAGCTGAAATTGCATCTAGATGAAATAGATTGCGGATCGGTCTTCGTGACTTCATGATTCACTTTCTAGTTCTGAACTCTCTCTTACATGTATGATTGAAGTATGGAGATGATAAACAGCATTCATTACCGTTCACTTATTTAAGTAAGCTATTGTGTGTTGGTCCATGTGGGAATATATAGGCTGGAGAGCAGGCTGGCGAGAATATGTGTGGGGTGGATTTGCAGGGGCTTTTGGGGAGACTTTGATGCACCCTGTTGATACACTTAAGACCAGAATTCAAAGCGGGGGTCAGTTCATAGTAGCTCATCAAGTAAGCATTGAGAAATTTGGTGGGCTTCTTGTGACGTCTTGTTTCTGGCATCTGCTTCAAATTGCTCTTTGTAAGCCCAAAGGTTGACAGATTTTCTTTCCTATGTTCCAAATTGGCTATGCCTTATATTGCTGCGATTCTGTACAAACGTTGCAAAGCTTAATTTCACCTGAAACAAGTTCAAAGTTCGTGCGAGTAAGAAACAGACAAACTAATCGGGCTTGATAAACTTCTTGATTTTTGTCATCTCTCAGGGTCACAACGAGGTTGGACAAGCGCTCAGATTTATATGGAGTGTTGATGGTGTCAGAGGTGTGTGAACGTGGTAGTGTTCTGAGCCCATACCCTGAGATGAATCTCAAATCTCAGAACATCGTCCTCTCACCTTGTGTCTTTCTGTAATGATCCTGTCATTACGTGGAGTCTCGTTGTCTTCACAACTACACCCCCCATTTATCATCGAGTTTCCCTTGATTATATCGATGCTTTATATGTAGATTACGTTGTTGATATCAATCATCCTACTAGTGCCCGAGCTTTTGAATTTTCCTACAGAAGACATCAGTATCATCCTCTCACTTCGGACTAACAAACATTGGCAACATACTTTGGCCAGGCTTCTACCGAGGAGTGGTGCCAAGCTTCATCGGTTCTCTGGTCACAGGAGCGACCTATTTTGGATTCATAGAAACTACCAAAGACTGGCTGGAGTACAGCAAACCATCTTTGACTGGTCCATGGGCTCACTTTCTGGCTGGTGCTATTGGTGAGTTTGCTCTTAATCATCCAATATATCTAAAGAGCCACTTCGTCCAGATTTTATGGATTCTGGATTGTAGACCCATAATCTCGCTTATGTCCAAAGGAAGCAAGGATTAGTTGTTGTAGTTGCTCTTAAGTTCCAGCTTGCTTCCTGTTATCTATCTTGAGTTCTTCTTAAGAATCTTTCCTTATCAATAACCTGCAGGCGAGGGATTGGGTTCAGTGGTGTATGTTCCTTGTGAAGTCATCAAGCAGAGAATGCAGCTCCAAGGAAGTTGTCAATCTTGGAGCGCCACTATGGCTAAGATCAATAAATCTTCAAGTTCGGGCCTGGCGAGCTACATGTACTACACAGGAGTGTATCAAGCCGGGAGGAGTATTCTGCAGAAAGAAGGATTCGGTGGTCTCTATTCAGGGTATGTTTGAGACTTACAAAAGTGTGATTGATAGATGTGATGGATAGTGACAAGCAGTGGTATTACTTGTGATTCTAAGTGTACAGACTATATAGACTAATGGAGTATATATTGACTGTTAGTTGTGGATGTTGTAACTTCAATGGCAGATATTTCTCCACTCTCGCAAGAGATGTTCCTTTTGCTGGTTTGCAGGTAACATCAGTTTATCTCTTGCGTTTGAATCTACAGTTATGCCTCTCCAGTGGACATCTCTTATGGTACAGGTCTTTTTGTAACTAGTTTGGAGGTTTGCCTCAATGATAAACTTCACTTATGAAATTGACCTTCACATGATTTGACTTATCAAGGACCACTGTCTAGATGCCCATTGTGCTCGCTAGTCAAGCGGTCTTAGGAGTTCATGTGCAGCAATACGGTGTTAAACTTCTTTTCTATGAACGGGTGAAGCTTATGTTTGGAGTAAAAATTTGGTGTTGACATGTTTAACCTGAAATAGATTTGGGTTAACTTTGACAGATTATGTTCTATGAAGGGTTTAGGGAGGCTTTGGAGTACAGTCATGAAAAGAAATTTCTGACTGAAATCAACATTACTGCTCGCAAGTTCAGTTCATTTGAGGAGCTAGTCATGGGGGGCATAGCCGGAGGTATGCACATCATCGACACCTTCTATGTTCCATGTCACCCCCTTTGGCATGTTAATGGCAGTTGTCTTTGGTGCTAATTTTGCAGGTGTCAGTGCGTTTTTAACCACCCCTTTGGATGTAATCAAAACTCGACTTCAGGTGCAAGGTTCAACTCATCGGTGAGTTCAAACTTCTTCAATGGTCTTCTTCTCGTCAATCTCGTCAATCCCAGTGTACTCACTGGGATTGACGACCTACTTGTTCCTTTTCCAGCGCTAATTCATATCACTGATTTCACGATTACCTTGAGATTCAAGGGCAAGAACTGTTGGAGACACCTCAACGGTGCACATTCACTCAGACCGAAGATTGCTGCATGAGAAAGTTCAGAATGTCTGGCCAGTCACTATGGCCACATATGGGAACCCCTTCCCTTCTTTCTATGAAGGAAACTTTGAAGAATCCGCGAAATTTGGGATCTGACATTTCTATCTCAAAAGTGACATTTCTCTTGAAAAGTGAGTTTATCTGATTAGATCTCTTGCCTGCATTTCAGGTACAAGGGCTGGGCAGATGCTGCTAAGACAATATGGAAGGAGGAGAACATCCATGGCTTTTTCCGAGGAGTTGTTCCAAGAGTGGTATGGTTTGTGCCTGCATCAGCTGTCACGTTTATGAGCTTTGAATGGCTACGAAAGCAGTATCAAGAAAAAAATATTGACTCGGCGCAAAAATGCGATGTTGGTTTAGGTGTGCTTACAAATGGATCTGTCTCGTCCTCGCCTTTTTTACCACATCCTTTCTCTTCTCATGAATCCAGACAAGATCAATCCTCAGCAGGGTAATGCATCATCTTTTGAGTATCTATACAGCCTAAGTGCCCTTTGGAACAACTTATTCAGATGATCCAAATGCAGTTCATCTACGTTCAGCTGATCTCTGAGTTTAAGTAGTACTCATTGTCGTGCATCCGTAAGTGTCGAAGATAACTCTCAGAACATAGATAACAGTAGATCATCGACAATTTCTCAGTCGTCGATATAAGTTCTAAAACTTCGTCAGGGTGCCAATCGTTGAGTTCTGAAGTCCGGCACATCATGTGTGTTATTCTCATCTTGAAAATAACAGGAGTAAAGTGGAAGCTGTCAACTCTACGCTAGAAGGACCGTAATCACCTCCTTATGGATACACCTTCTAAACCAAATGAACACTCAAATGAACACCTACCAAATGCTGAAGAAGACCGTAGTGGACCTTTTTGGATTATATGCAGTGCAGTGCACCTGTCAGCAATCATCTTCTTTTGAGTCTGTTCTCATCACCGCCGAAGACCGGTGAATTGGATATATATCCTCCTGACGTTCGACTGGTAATGGATTCTGCAATTGGTCAGTCAATCACACTTGGGGCTCTCTTGCCAGTATGTACCTTTCTGAAGAGATACGCCCTCCTCCAATCCCCAAATCTCGGCCTCGTCATCATCTATAACGTAGTCGAAGGACATAATAATTTGACTATGCGTCAGCTAGAAAGGCTTTTCACGGTCTTGTGATTCCCATCTCTTTTGCTTTCCGTAATTACTTGATTCTCTAGTAGAAAGTGTCCAAAGATGTCTTGACCGGAAAATCCCAGTAATGCTCAACAGTAGGACATATGTGCACAAAGCGATGCATGCGTGCACTTGTTATTATATTCTGGTGTGTGAACCTTATTCCGTGTGCCTTGAATCTGAGTTGATAGAATTCTGTTTTACAGTCTTTAGGCAGGATATAAATAATTGAATCCAATTTATTACAGCGCTATATAAACGGGACCAAGGCAGACCAGATAAAAGTGACCAGAAGCCAATGCTTACACACGGCTAAGCCAGCAAGGCGATGAAAGAAAACTAAAGTCTTAAAGCTTAGAACTCTCCTGTGACTTCTCCGTCCAATATCCCTATTCAGTAACGGTATCTGCGCCATAGTTCTCTGGTTACCCACACACCCCTCGATAACCTGCAGCAGGTGAATTCCTCCGACTGCCTCATAGCATTGCAGTATCCACATGGTACGAAACTGCTCAGAAACTTGTTCTGGAAACCACGGTGAAGATTCATTTGTATCCATGCGAAGCAGCTTTCATCATCTTGGATTTGTCACGGAACTTGCCTTCGTGGATCATTGATACGGAACTGAGAAGTCGAGATATTGGACGGATAGTCGAACCGTAGTTTCTCGGGTTTCCATCGGTCATTTCGTCTCCACTTTCAAGATTTTCAAGATTGTTGAGAGTTCGCTGAAAGCCACCAAAGGGCACAAAGTGCACATCGTGAACTGCGGACTTGAACATAAAGTTTTAACCCAACCAAATATTGGTTCAATGTTCTGGTAGGAAGTAGGGAAGTTCCATATTGTGAAAAGCTTCTCCTATCATTCTGAATTTCCTCCCAACTAATTCGAGCTGTGTAACTGGTGATTATGTATAAACTGGTTGTTGAGAACTTCAGACAAGTAGCTAGAGGAGCAGCAGAGTCATGCTTCCATTTTTTTATTTCTTGAGGCATGTTTCGGCCTGGAGCCTTGTGTTTTAGAGGCGGTAATGCCCGTGCATTGCCGGGTCCGGAATCCATACACGAGGGAGCCATTCTTACTAGTTTGTTAAAAATACAACAGACCAAAACTATTTGATACCACCCATTTGAGTTACTTGAACTATGGCTTGTTCAATACAAATTCTTGCTTCAATCCTGTAATCTTGACACTTTCTAGTGTTTGCTATGAGGATTGCATACTTTGATATTCACAATAGAGTTGTGAACTAGATGGTTCACTTGCCTCTTCTACCATAGTAGGTTATGTGGACTCTCTTGCACTTGCCATACCTTGCTCACACTCAATCTAACCATTATGTAGATTTTGACCTACCTATTCAGATTAGAAGTCTAAAGGTAGCACTCCCCACATTCAACCAAATTCCAACTCAAATTCAACTAGATTGCTATACATCACCCCACGTCATGTTCATCCATTAGGTGACATATGTGATCAACACTTGAGAATAATCAATGGAAAAATTACTCTCTTAAATGATTTCTTTACTCTCATAGTTAACCTATACACACAAATCCGAAAAATCCAAAACACACAAATAGTATTTACCTTTGACAAATTACATACAATTCAATTTACATAATATTGAGTTATTCCTATGGTCTGATTTTGAGATTAAATCACAAAAATATATAATATTACTTTACTATTCATTTTCCAAAAAATTATAAATTAATTTAATATTCCTTCTCTAGTTCAATCATATAAATGTTTCGACTTGGTTACATCTTATTGATATGTAATCGATGTCAAATCTATCTAGTTCAACATTATACATGCAAAAAAATATTAGCTCTCATGTATAAAACATAACATTCACATTTGTTTACTTATAGGTATGATTAGAATGAAGACATAAAAGAAAACTCATCACAAATCTGCATGAAACAGAGACCTACAAAACTTGCAAAAATAACTATATTTAAACTATATAAATAATATACAATGACATGATATTACATTCAATATTTCATAAATAAATATTATACTACGCACTTTTTATTGCAAAATATATAAAAATAGCATGAATTAGTTTATAGCATACTCATTTATCTGAAGGTATATTCTTATGTAATAATATTGTACATATCATAAATTTTCTTCTTTATTAGGCTACTACTTGGTAATTAATATTATATGTTTTCATTTATTCCAAAAAAAATTAATTGATGTGTTTAGACATTCAACTACATTTTAATTGTCATTGATTCTATTTCAATAAGTTTTTAATTTTTAATACTTTACCAAGTTCTAATTTCATGAAAACGAATATAAGTTAATTTAAATGTGCCAAAAATTAACCTGGATCAACACAACAAACTCTTATTAAAATGGACGTGCCAACTATTCTAATGCCACTTCGAGCACATGCATTTCTAATTTCACTTTTGATATTCACTGTTGTGGACGATCAAAGTTTTGAAAGACTCCGCTGGTGATGAGGAGAGTTAGTAAAAAAAGGAGTTAGTAGCAACAAGAAGAGATATGAAGTTTCAGAAAAAATAATTACTGATCACATTGGGTTCCAAACCATTGGATTGAAGATATATTTTATGAATTGAGATTTAGTTAAATAACAAATACACTCCAAACGTGTATTTACTTGATTTATATTTTAATTAATCTAAATGGTTAACCTAACAAGTATATATATTTATCCATGTAGGATAACACATTTAAACCATATGAAATATCACCATTTAACAATGAGAATTTTCGGGTTAGGTAACATTGTCATACATGTAAAACTAACATGGAAACCGCAATATACATATTTTTGTTGTACATGTAACTTTCATATCATTTTTCATATATATTTATTTATTTATCTATGTAGTATATATTGATTTATTTAAACATACATAAATTATGATAAATCATGTTTTCTCACATGAAAATAATTTTTTAAATATAAAATATAATTTTCTAGTATGTAATATCAACAGGAATAACTTTCGAATTGATTGTGCTTAGTATTGAACATAAATTTTCAATTTGTATGATGGATAATCTTGTCAATTTAATGTGACATGTTCTCGAACATTTCTACCCCACGTAAGATATTCGACCCATGCTTCTACAGATTTGCAAAATATTCAGGTTCAAATTTTATGTAATGAATACGTATATTGTTTAGCTAATTTTAGTTTTTAGGACTAGGAATTCAAGCACGAGTGAGAGGGAGTTTCGTCTATAAACGGACCCGTGCGTACAATGCGTAGCATTGGGATACATTACTGGTAGAAGATCGGACTGTTGGCATGATAAAAGAGCAAGCAAACTTAATTTGAGTTTCTTGATAACTGCTCTGATGGGTGTCAATCTCGCTGTCGCTGGGTCTCTCCGATGAAAAGTTGCTTCTATAGATTTGCAAATTTTTCAGGTTGAATTTTTATGCAAATGAACAAGTATACATTTTACTAATTTTAGTTGTTCAGGACTATGAATTCAAGATGAAACGTGTAGTCCAATTTTAATCATAATGCATATCATCATTTGGAAAAACAGCTCAGTGTTCTAAGACAGTAAGCCATGAATGAATGTGTCCATTAGATAAGCATGTGACTCAACTAAAGATTTATGTTTCCAATTCCAGACAAAATTTAAATGCCATTCATCAGACCTATCGGTATCGTAATGTTATTAGAGCTTCATCACAAAGTTATTTCATATCCTGTGTATTGGGATTAGTAGCCACACTTTGCAAAAACAAAGAGAATATGTTGATTAATTTTGCAACTGACAGCACTAGTACTATTGATCTTGGCATCAAGACTGCTATTAGTGAAACATGATAGCTAATGGAGTTGTCAACGAGGTCGGCATACAAACGTAGAAGATGTGACTACGTGCGATGATGTTGGATAATATGAATGATGTCTTCTATTTGGTCAAACATTTAGGACAAATTTATCGATCTCAACAAGTGTTTATGAATTTTGATGCACAATCTTGTGTTGGACAAGATGTACCGCTTGGTCTTGGTTTGCGAAAGACCAATATGGAAAGATATCAATTTCATATTCATACATCTCTTGGAGAGTCTAGTAGTGCACCACCACCATACATTATCCGGATGAAGTTGATTGTGTAAGTCTAACTAAATCATATTCACACAAATCTACAACACGAGCACATGCTGTTGTTACACTTTCAAAGTTATTGATGGATGTGACAATATTATACCCAATGAGAGTATACAACCTCTTATCAATCAAATTGGCAATCTAGTGAGGGCCAAATGACTCAATTATATGTGCAATTCATTATTAATTCTCATATGTTATTGAGTGGATGTTTGACATATGTTACGACCTTTAGTGCTTGTGTTACTTGTCATGACGATCTATTGGAGTAAAACAAGGAGACAAAAGATACTGACACATGACGATCTATTGGAGTAAAACAAGGAGACAAAAGATACTGACACTACGGCCAGATTACCATACTGTACCAGGTGTTTTGGGCGAAGCACCCTGCTTTCTCCAAGACTCTTTGGTCTATTTCGCATGGTTAAAATATACACATCCCTGGTGTGGGTCCTCTTTCCCTTGGACCGGATTCGTCTTCTCTTCTATAATCCTATCGACCGGCTTCATAGCTAAGTTCAGAGTACTTGAATTACGGCCCTCAATATCAGATCTTAGACTTTCCTCGTGATCATAGATGTGCTTTTAGACTAACATTTGAAAGTTTGACGCAAAGCAGTTGAAGATACGTCATGAGAAAGGAGTGATAAGATGGGCATAAATTACAAACTTCTCTTGCGAAGGCAAGTCTGGGCTGAGAGTCAAGTAGGGGCAGAATTCCAAGCTCCAATATGACCAATTGATTTACTTGCTGTCTGAACCTGATAAGTACAGCAAAAGAGTTTGACAAGGTCTATCCAGCACAATCACGAAACTTCAAGAGAACACACCTGAAGGTCTCGGGTTCAAATAGGTATATTGTACAACTTAACCTTCTTTATCTACAGTAACACCTCCTTCAGTAAAAAGGAGGGAGTGTATGTGGGAGCCTAACTTTCCTCCTACACCATCGTTTCTTCCGCATGCCTCGTTGGAGGTCGCCACCATCCAACAAAAATTCAATACTAAGTGAGTAGCCTGCCCCACCTCTTTACATGCTAATGAGACTGCGAGCTAACTATCTGGCAGGAACTTTTGGACATCCCAATTGTTGATTGCGCTACGGATCCTGAAGCTCCAGCTCTTCCTTAATTTACTATTCTTTACACCAACCTTCCTACCAAACATGCCTTGTTGGAACCGATACCTTCTAACAAGGATCTGGGCTATGTCATTAGGCTGTCCCAGCTCTTTACACATTAGTCTGAGAGCTACCCTCCTGGACCCACTTGCAAACCTGTGGCAGCACGTGTTCGTCACGGTTGGGTACCTAATTCCAGCTCTGCTCTTGTACTTTCTGTCCTACAAGCCTTCAATCCAAAAACCTTATTGGAGGTCAGGGCCATCCAGCATGGAAAAAATATGTTACGATGTAAAACAGCTGCTCTACTCTTGAAAACGCCGAGCTAAGTTTTCTTACTTACTTCCATCACTCCCCACTTGTTGATCACACTTTGGATCTTGAAATTCCAGCTCTGGCCTTGCCCGTGCTGTCCTACACACATGTACTGGGTAAGTATCACCTCTAGAACCTTGTAGTGGTAGAGATCGTGACAGCACTCTCTAGTGGAACTTAAAAGGCGGAAAAAATATATCAAGGGTGTAGCATAACACAACGAAAATACTAATGGCTCTTTTAGAAAGCGCTTGTGCTCTCATGCCACGCATATACGAGGGCTCGCTTAAATTCATCATATCTTGGACGCAAGAAGGCAAGGTAGGGTTCGACTGGGTTTAAGGGTACCACTTCACATTCAGAGCTGGCATAAGACTTCTGATTTCAAGTGATAGATCATACAACTAACTTCTCAGGTGAAATAAGATTCAAAGATTATATTTGTTAATTCTACATCATCATTGACGATGTTCTAAACCCTATCATAATTTGTTTCCAGCTGAACTAAGAAAAATACAGAAAAATCAACGCTACAAAACGATTTGTTCGGAATCCATATAGGACTGACACAAGCTCTGCATGGACCTCTACACCACCTTCAAGATAGATTTAAACTACAGCCACAAAGATGCTTGTCAGAAGCTATTGCTTACCTGGTACTTATCAGCCATCAAGTATGCCAGCTCTGCTTTCAAACTTGCCACATCCTGCCTGTATTTTGTGATCTTTGCTTCGACATTCTCCTGAGTCTGCGAATTCGAAATAAATCCCTTTTAAAGGCCAAGGACAATATAAGCTTACAGAAGAATAATAATCATTTCACATAGTCTATTCAAGATGATGCAGTAAGCCTTCCCCACATCATGCAGCAATAGTTTAAAAAGTCTTCGATTTACAAAACCGTAATTCCTAAAGGTGGCCGCAATCAGGACCTCGTCTCGAGAAAATTATGATATAGAGATCAAACTACAAGCCAAACCTCAAGACGAACTTTCTACAAAAATCTAACCTTATTGGTACGTACCTTTTCACATATTTCAATCTGCGATCACACGACATGCACAAAGTAAGAGCTCCACTGTGAACGTGAATAGTGCCAGTTCTCTAAGCATACAACAATCTACTCATGCAAACCATGAATTGTAGACCATTTTTCCCATCCAAAATCAGCATAAAAAATCATTAGGACAAAAAATAGAATATGTTAAGCTCCCACCCATCCAATCTATACTTCGTGATGTAAAGAAGTTCAACTCCAGTTTTTAGTTCCATACCACTTCGTCGTCTGTAATGGGTAATAGATCCAAATCATAAATCTTCCCATCATTCAATCCTCCAATTTTGGTCAAAGTGTTAAGCGCAAGTCTCAGACGCCTGTGTTCAGCACAATCGCTAGTCAATACAATACTGTGACAAGAAACAATGCAAATTACAGGCCGGCATTTCACAAATATCGTTATGCATAGACAAAAAAGTACTTCATTTTAATTATACCTTTGGGAGGAGAAGAATTCCTTGTCAAGAGACCGCATAGATTCACTCTTAAATATAGAGGAATCCATAGGCAGATCGATACAAAGCCTGCCAGATTCTAAAACGTTGTCTTCTGTTTGTCCTTCCTGTCCACCCGATCTGCCGTAGGACAAAACCACCATCAAGTCGCAAGTTGAAGACAAGGATCATCATAGAATCGGAACAAGTAGATGTCTCTAGGTATGGAATGAAGAAGGAAAATAAGAACTGCTCAATGCAATTTACTGATGGTATTTGACCAGAATTTGGGACAATCATTTGGCGTTAATTGCCTCTATCATACAGGGTTTATATTATGGGAATACGTCTACGTTCAATAGACAGGTTTATACCTTACAAAAGTATCTGCCTGCTGAGTTACAACTTGCTGAGCTGCTTCATCAAGCGTAGTTGTGATCACCACTTGTACACCAGTAGTGATCTGAGATCCGTTATCATGACTATCTGCTGTTACTGCACTTTGATGAGCTGGATCTGAAGCTGCAGAAAATCTTTCATTCACACCGGAAGGGTGCACTTCAACATGCGTCTGCTTGTGGCTTGCAGAGGTGTTTTCCAGAGACTTATCTTGAACTGTATATTGAGACTCTGGCGATAAACATTGGGCATTTGCTGATGCTAAGAGAGGAGTATCACCATTACACATTCCCTCTCTTTGTACTGGATTAGGCAAGTCACCAGTAGGGCCCCATTCCAGAAGTGGTGCCTGTGATGCGTGAACTGCTCTTCCTTGTCTTCTAGACCCTGTAGATAAATTTGGATTTGTTCCCTGTTGTATAACAACAACATCCTGTAAGGTCAAGAGCTAAAATGGACACAATTTCAAGTATGGAGATCTCTTACAAATAAGCAGGGAGTTGAATTCTCGCAATCGACAACCCTGGTTGTTGTAAAATGAACGATTCTCGGTACTTTTATATACAGCAGGTTAGGATACCAGGTGCTTACAGTAGTAAATACGAATGATAAGACACAAGTCGTAGTTCCAAGCCAAGTAAGAACCTTCCGACTCACCTTCCGTTGTAGCTGTTGTGGGGTTCCAGAGGGAGCTCGGGTTACGGGATCCTCTTTGGAGGAAGCTGCAGCCTTGCGATGAGGTAGCGGGACCTGCAAAATGGAGCACTGTCATAATCCACTCAAAGCAACATAGATTTCAACAGCATGAGAAATGACAAAACCGAATTTGTTTATGTACCAAGCACTGACCTGCACATGTTTGGGTCTCTGCGCGATAGAACTTGCAGACCCGGAAGAAACACGAAACACGGTAGAACTGTCCACTATATGGCTACCATTTGCTTCCAAAGTTTGAGGGATCTGATTTGGTTCGGGAAGAAGATGTGGCACTCTTGCAGTTGACACAGGCAAGATAGTGGCAGCTGGAGGAGGGGGGACTGGGGCGGCTCCCTTTGAAGTTCCTCGCTTTTCTTTCCCTGATGTCCCTCTTTTCGATGGTTTTCTGCCTGTAGTGGGTGTAGTAGTCCCTTCGATTGTTGACTCCACAACGTGACCATTTTCTTCTGGAACCATTACTTGAACCTGAAGTTGTTGCTCTAACCGTGCCTGGACATCATGAAACATCGGCGGGTGAGCAGTAGTCCAACAAGTGAAGGATGAACAGAAGATTCATAAATATCACTAATGAAAATGTGAATGCACCTGATTTAGTAATGGCCCACTTCCCTGGAAGTTTTAATAAAACTATAGAGCTGAAAGAATGTACCTTTTCAGCTGCCAATTCAGCCTCCTTTTCAGCTTGCTTTGCGGCGTCCTTTACAGCTTGAACCAAAGCAATCTCTTCTTTCTCTCTAGCCTTTCGTGCAAGTTCTTCTTGTGCAGCTGCTAATTGCTCCTCTAATTCTTTCTGCTGTTTCAACATCTCTTCCCGTCTCGACTCCATTAGAGCACAGTCCTGTTTGATAATAGCCCATTCCTGCACCCAACCATAAATTAATAGTGCTCATTTGCTAACTCACAGGGCACATCCATCACACTCGATTCGAAGGCAAATGCAGAAGGTAATTCGCAGGCAATTAAAGACGCAAAACTGAATTTCTCACAGAAAAACTGACAAACAGGAATGGGAAGATATTATATGTGGATCTCCGGATTTCGTCGAAATAACAGTCACAACAAATGTGACCTACCTCGTTGAGTTTCTTGACTTCTTCTTCTCGCCGTTTTTGTTCCTGAGAAGCATTGCATACATAATCACGTTTTTCATCAGACGACCACATGATGTACATTTAGAATGTGCATATTCACATTCTCCAAGATGTTTCAGCATATAACCAAGTGACTTGTTTCATAATCACGTACCAGAACAACACCTGCAGCTTTAAATCTGAAATATGTTGCTTGTATGATGTGATGCGAGAACCTACGAAAGTGAAAATATGTTTCGTTCTAGTAGCTCAACTTACCTCTAGAGCTTCTCTTTCTCGCTCAAGCTGCTCTTGAATTCCTTTGGCTAGTTCTTCCTTTTGCCTTTCCAACACTGCAACACTGTCCCGGGTAGCAGCTTCCTACAGAACTCAAAAAAAAACAAGAAGCTCAATAAACACGTTACGTCTTACTTACATCAACTTCATTTTACCAGTATTTCAGACATACACAAGTATAAGGACTACACAAGCAAGAAAATAAAACAGGTACATGAGGACTTCGAATAAGTGACTGAAAATGAAGAGTTTTCCTGCGACTTTATCAGGCATTTCACGCAGCACTTTGTCTACCTCTCCAGGATGTATGCCGAAGACAGCCAATGTAAAAAATACATACAATTCGATGATGACAAGTGAGGAAATAATACGAACCCACCCAAAGAGAATACAAACGATACAGCCAAAAGATATGAACCCAGAACGTGTCGAGTAGAAAAGAAAGTTTCTCCTTAGTTACAAGTATAGAAAGTGATACATCTCAGTTCCATCTCCCCCAGGACAGTCCACACTGAGATAGACCGGAAAGTTATACCAGGAAAGTGATCTCTAATGGACTCTCCCAAACATTCCTAGCACCTGCGCACGTTTAGTAGGGCGGTAGTTTACAAAAACTCAGGTGTTGTTACTGCAAACCAAAACATTATATGATACATAAAAGATAGAGACGAAGAGATTTACCAGACGCTGCCGTTTTTTCTCCGCTTCCCGCTCCTTTTTCTCCCTATCATATTCGCGTTTCCGCTCCCTTCTCCTTTCAACAATCTACAAAAATTTCAATTTAGTAGGACATTGTCAGATCTTGCACATCCTACTACTCCATATCACAGTTGTTTTTAGATGAAGAGTCGATCCAAGGCTAATTACCTCATGCTGAATGGTGGTATCCCATTCTTGCTCCGGCTCCTCATGTCTACGAAATTTTGGGTCTGGATGATACTCGCAGTACCTGGGTTATGTAAATACAAGGGTTAATAACGACCCAAGTTAGCCACTATTTCTACATAAGGTGTTGAGGAGTGGAAACTTTTTACACTCGTCATGACGAAGAGGAGTATTTGTTTCCTAAAGTATGAAACTCCATGGAGGTTGACATCCAGCAAGAAAACTGCAAACCGCATATAATTTTATCAAACTACGGACAGTATGACAGATATGACATCAACTGATGCAAATGCCTAATTCTGATCGACAAGCAGATGATGAAAGAAGCTGCATACGTGTGCTTCGCACGGATGGTAAAAAATTCGCGTTAACCCTCTTAGTTAAACTGTCATTAGATATTCATGTGAAAGCAAGTTTGACTAATCCATAACTGAGATCGTTCCTGCGTGTCTCCGTGAAGTTGGTTCAGGCCATTATGCGAAATGGCTTCAGAACGTAATCATTTCTCATGTACGCTTGGAACCTTTTGACTCCTCGTGAACCAAGTTAAGCTAAACTTCTGGACTCGTGAACTGCAGTTCGTGAGTCCCGCTGTGACCAATTCGTCCAAACAGACAAGAAAAACATAGCTCACCAGATGTCAGGTAATTTTTCCACGGGCGTTCCGAAAGGCAATACACGCCACTTCAGACATGTTGGATTATCACACTGGACCTGCAAATGATCAAACAGCTGTAAGTATAATGTGCGAAGTGCGTAGCAGATGGTAACAGATGATAAAGAAGAAAACATGTTCAGAAGACGAGGGTAGCCAAACAAATATTTGGATATCGAGATAAACTCCAAAATAAACTGAAATTCCAAGATAAACTGTCGATTCAAGCTCCTTCAACAAATTTAAAGAACAGATACAATCGTTTACACTCTTAAAGGGCATACCCAATTTACATCCGGAACATCCTCTGAGTGGGATCCTGCCGGACCTCGTTTCCTGGTCTCTGGTTGCATTTGGAGTATATTTGCTCGCTCTTTCTTCTCCCACCTTAATGACAAAACAACAAGCTGGGTATAAGAAACAAAGAAGCACACCAAAATACATATTTGTGTGCTCCACACAGACTTCCTTGCAATCGTTGGCATATGTAATCTGTTGGATATGATAGAAGATGGATATTTCCGTTGATTGAATACTACTTGGAAGAGCAAATGCAAAATGTGTCTAACTAAAGTAAGCCTATATGCAGCATTGAACAAAGCCAATACTGTTGGTTTAAAACATCGAGAGCATATTGGGACAGACAGCTGGTTGGAAAATAATAATTTGGACAGGAGAAGAGTGTCAAAGGAGTACAAAAACAGTTTTACCATCCCATGCCGGAAAAATAGCAATTAGGACACCACTGTACTTCAAAGAACTTAATCTCAAAACAAGCGGTTAAGATGCATAAGATATTATAGAAAGTACCCACCAGTATTCAGCCAACACATCTGATAGCTTCTTCAAGAGCCGGCGGTATGCAGTTGTGTCGTCAAAGTCCTGCCAACATGTAGAAGTATATTTTCATTCGACTGCTACTTAAAAGAACCACTACGCATGACATGACTTTGGACATCATTACGACTAAGATTCTTTGAACCAGATCGATAAACAGCCTACGTAGCCGCAAAGTTTGAGATAACAGAATCATCAATTGAAAAATAAAGACCTATGTTACGTTCAGTTCTCTCTGATAAGACTTGTGTGCTGAAGTAGGACATGATATCGAGTCATTATAGCAAAGCAAGTATCATGGACGATAAAGTAAATGTGAAAAAGAAAGAGTTGATCAACTTTGTCTGTTTTGAATAACGAGGAAAGCAGTTTTCAGACAGGAAAGTATTTCACTTTTTCAAGACAGGAAAACTTATCCAGACCTGCTTGTTGTGCGTTGGCTGTAAAAAGTCGGCCTCAGCTAGACCAATAACACCCATGCCTCTCTCATTCTCTTCAAGTTGCATACCAACCTGGCACGTCGAACATTAACACTCAAAGTTACCTTCACACAAAAATTAGCACGTCCCAGTTGTGATGTACAATAAGGAAAACCAGATATCTAGGATAAGAAATTCGACACTGATGATGCACTACCATCTTCTCTCTACTTTAGCCCTTCAGTTGTCAACTAACAAACTGAGTTGCTCACGGCTTGTTGAAGTAATCTAGGTGAGAGGATCACTTCGTACCCGCATGTAAGCTTTGATCAGTCGATTTCGATGATAAAGCATCATGCCATAAAGATTCTTATTTTCTGTATTGAAGCTGCATAAAGAGAAAAGTTTCAAATGTTCATATATCTCATCTCATCTATTCTCAATTCAATAGAAATTCTCCATGCTGATGATAAAGTCATGACCGACAGTAACTAGCAAGGGCATTCACTAAGCAGAAACTTGCAGAACAGCGATATAGCTATGCATAGTAGCATACCTGTACTGAGTTTCTATCATAATACTAGAGAAGTCACTGGCGGAAACTACGAGTAATATGAGATTAAACTTAAACTCTGAGACAGCGTGAATATGCGGATGGCGATCAAAGGTTACAGTGAGTTACCCAAGCTCAATCTTGATACTCTCTGCTACCCCATACGGCTTATATGATTCCGTTTCTTTCTGGCTCAGCAATCCAGCGATCCTTTTCGTCTTAACCTTCTTGTCTCTTCAGAACAAAAAGCAGTGTTAAGACAGGTGAAAAGTCACAGATCTCTATCATGTCCTCTTACTTGATCACAAAGAACACAGAAAAAGGATAACAAGAAGGTGAAGGTGCAGCATCACATATTCTACGTCTTAACTCAATCCTGAGCGGATTATGACATGTCCTACACCTTGAACAAGGTGATGAAAACTACAAAATCTTCCAAGTACAATGAAAATATACTACATAATTCATTTTCACAATGGAAAGTGAATGATGGTACGAAATAAGTCCCATACCTGATGAAAATCTGCATTCTTGGCACCTTGTAAAGGATAGAAACATATGCTCGTAGGGAAAAATCCATTGGGACTACA
This sequence comes from Marchantia paleacea, assembly GCA_014180765.2. Lineage (NCBI taxonomy): Eukaryota > Viridiplantae > Streptophyta > Marchantiopsida > Marchantiales > Marchantiaceae > Marchantia > Marchantia paleacea. Next base: position 4,247,749 of record MUAA02000018.1, read on the forward strand.
GTTGTATTCGGCTGCATTAATCAATTATAAACACCTCAAGTAATCGCCCGAAATTTGGGACTAGTTCAAGTAAAAGCATGAGAGGAGAATCGGTTACTGAGCAGAAGTAATGTTTATATCCACAAACAATCAATACTTGCAATGAGCTGTAAAGAGGCGTTCGTCTGTCTACATCAATATATCTTTCAAAAAACTAAATGGCCAAGAACCTGTTCATGCATTGCCATCGTACTTACAATTCTCCTCGACCTTCAGAATGGGTAGTGCAATCTTTGTCTAAGGTGAGAAGTGACTACCTGATTTGGCCGAAGCTGCTGGAAATGTGCGGCAGAAGTAATTTCAGAAGTGATGCGAATATCATGTGGATCTGTTTCAAAGTCAAGCTCAAGAACCCCCTCGTGACGACGCAAATTTGATATGATCAGGATCTGTCAAGCAAACACATTTTAATGATCAATAACCGGTAACCCACTCTCCTCCTCACTTTCACCTATAAAAGAAGGAACAAGGCACCTCCAAATCTCAAGTATGCTTTCTTTGCAAAGTGTCAAGTCCAGACTTTAGGGGTTCGATAAAGGGTAGCATTAAGATGAAAGGCTATCGTTTATTCAATTGCAAATACGTCTTTGTTGGTATTTGTCTGTCAGAGCCTGAAGACAAAAGACCCCGCGCCTTGGCAGAACAGTGCTAGGAATAACATAGTAGAAAGAAGCAACAAGATGGGATGCAGTGAAGGAATATTTGAGGATAACGAATACATCTCTCAAAGAAGGGTTTCTCTTCAATATTGAGTTTCGTTTAGAGCTTCCAGTGTGTTCACTGCCTCATTCCCTATAAAGTTCAACCAGTTCTTGTAATAAAAACTGCCAAAGAGATTACGCAGTAGACTGTAAAAAGACAAAATAGGTTGCATGGTAGAGGTTTTAGAAATACGGCCTACGCAGCATACGAACAACTCTCAAGGGGTTAAACAATAGCAATTTCGAACCAACCAAGTTATCTAAATAAACAACGATAAAACATACAAAAAAGACTGTAAAAGTAGCTCACTAATAACTTACTGCGCCAGTTTGAGGAATGGCTTCCAGTTGTGCCAGAAGACTTTCTTCATCCGGGAAGATCGAGTATTTACAAATAGCCTTCAAACTTTCCTCTATCTCCAGATCCACGGGGGAGAGACGATGTTTTCAGAGTCAAGTTTCACAATCAAGATAAAAGCCAAAATGAGACCTATGGATCCCAGTTTTAAATAAGAGTAGTTTACACAATCTGCCGAATGTACTTGAACCTCTTTGAAGAACAAAAAAAAACTAATCAACTCCATAATCTTCTTTGTACAAATAAAAGCAGAATATACGCTTCAATTATGAGAGGATATTTCCTTGCCGATCCCAAGACACTTGTGGAATCAAGATATCTTCAGCGTTAGTGTCTGCCTGGAGAACAACCAGACGTAGAATTCAGAATGCAGAAAACACTTGATTTTATTTTACAACGTGAAGATTCTTCCTAGGTAAGTAACAGAAGTTGCGAAATAAGAACAAGAACAATCAACGGTACGTATTTAAAGCCAGTTCAGTTGGCCATACTTTACCAGAAAAGTCTGAGAAAGAAATCCGGCAGTCATGCTCTCTGTGCACTTGGTAAGCACCAGAACATCTTTTCCTAGTCGCATTGTCCCCGACTGGAAAACCACACCTTCGTGTCAGTCACAGTGCGAAATCAAGGAGGCAGGGAGGCAGGAAAATTAGAGTTTACTTATGTATTAGACGGAACAAGGGACCAAAAAGTAGATTCATAGAAGACTGAACTTGAAATAAGGTAAGAATTCTGGTTGATCCAGATGAGTTGTGGATGAGACGAGGCTTGATCAGTTTGGAGGTAAATGTAAATCCTGTTACACTGGTCCGTGAAAGATAGCCTACCTTGAAACCATTTCCATGCTTCCCTATGGATCTGTCTCCAGGAGTCATTTGCTGCAGAATTACAGACCGTACAGTCACTTAGTTAAATTCTGTCATAGAGAGATTGTACTGTACGGTACTGGTTATTTTCTTCGTGTCATAGCCTGATGGCCCTGGCTGAGTGGTGATAGAGATAACACACTAGGATGAAAAAGCAATACAATACAAACGTCCTTATAAGCAGTAGGTAAATCTACCTTCTTCGAGTGTCCAAAACTGAGCATCTTGTGGAGTTTCTCAGGAACCAAACCAGAACCGTTGTCCATGAATACTAAACATGGTTCATTGTTGAACTCCTTCATGTCGATACAGAACTGAGATGCGTTGACATCCGGGTCAATGGCATTATCAATAAGTTCCGCAATTGCCCCAAAAACCCATCTGTGACTGGTACTGTTGCTATGAAGAAATTTCGGATGAGTTGTGCAATGTTTGACATGATTGTAAAAGTCCACCATTTTCTGGCAACTTGCAGCCCTGAAATCACAAAAAAAGTTCGGTTTGAAAACAAAATGCAACATTTGTGTAGAGCATGAATCAAGGAGCAAAATCGTCTGACAATTCTACTCAATACCCATCCTGTCTGGTCAAACACTACACCCCACCCAAGGTGAGAAAAAATTGAATCTAAAGAATTGAAGAGATCCATGAGAACTGTTCAGCCAGTTTTACGTCAACAGTTCAGAATTAGGGGGAACATCCAAAAAATTCAAATCCTAACAGAACGCAACATTTTGAAGGGCTCTTCACCTAAGTATGGATCACAAATAGCAGGAATGATTGGCATGTGATCAGCCAATCATTCCAGCTATGAATGTCCCATTCAAAGCGTGGTTGTTTTGCGCTGTTTTACCTCATCAATAAAATTATAGTGAAAAACAGAAAGCATGTTGGCTGGTTTGTGGTGATCAGTATGCAAAACTGTAAGTAATCAACTTGGTGAATGTGGAAGAGGAACATTCAAGCAGGTAGAATGTCAGTTTTTTTACATACAGGAAAAGAAAAGAAAATCAACATTAACCAAGAACAAAAAGTTATTGATGTGTATGTTAGGAAATCTTCGTAAGATGGTACACTAGTAAACTCCATAGTGGTCATTCAGGATGAGGCATCATACTCTCAAACATTAGTCAGGTGCACAGTTGGAAGAAATTTTGACAGTTACATGATTGTTCGTTTCAATGAAGGTGGTCAACCACATTATATTTGGCAGCTTTCTAACACAAGGTTAAGTAAGTAGATGAAGTAATAAACTCAAATTTTCTGCATCTTTAATGATAACTTGCAATCTTGTTGGTAAAATTTGGTATAAACTTTAGGATCTTACAGCCCACCTCCGAAATTGCTAAACTTTCTCAAGGTCAGAAAACAAGCGAGAACCTGTACAAATCTTCTAGCAGACATGAATATCCAAAAAACAGATGCACCACTATAAATGTCGGATGATATATTTGTAAAGGTATGAACAGATATTTCTCTTCCCTTTTTCTACTTTCAGTGGATATTCTACTGAAAGGCAAACTCCTGAGATATGTAATATATAGTCCCTGTTCAATGGTTACTCTTTACCAGTACTAGGTTGCTAAGCTGCTTTGAATGATTTCAAGGCTTACCAAGGAGCCCCGGGCAGATTGAGTAAAATTATTTCTTAGAGGTTTACTTCTGTCCTGCCTTGGTTGAGAACACTAATCTCTCATACAAAACTTTGATCCCAAGATTTCCTTTGCAGCTGCTTATCTCTTTGAAACTCACCGGGTGTCACATACACAGCTGCAGGCTCCAAACAACCCACTGCAGCCACAGAGGAGCTCTGTATGCACAAATTTGACTTCTCCTCTGTAAATTTCAACCCAGAAGAAATCTTTCAGCTGGAGTTACAAATCTTCGAACCAGGATCGCCCTCCATGCGCGAAACGGAATAATCAGTTCCCACTCCTGTTTCTGCAAGTAGCAAATTTCCCTGTTCAAGCTCACAAGCCACGCCCCCTCCACCTTGCGAGCTCCCAAAATTCCAGACAAGATTTCCCCAATCGAATAACCACACATCGATCAAATCAAAATTCTCGTCCAGCGCATCCTCTCTGCCCCGTCTGTGCCCTGTCCTGCCCTGGTTTCTACCTCCTCCTCCAGCTGTTGCGGAAGGAGTAATCTACCTCAACCAGTCTGCCAGTAAGCGTCTAAACTAATCGCCGCTGTAACACTAATGCACAACTACAGCCATAACCTAAGCTAGAATTTGAAAACGAGCCTAATCGAAGCACTACCCTTGCCCCGATTCTGTAGTACTAAATGCAGACTCAGACTTTTGATCGAGCTGATACAACAATTCAATTGAATTCTTTCTTTCTGAAACTCCGCTCCAATTGCCCCTGCTCGTAAATAGAGCGACTCTGCGTCGCCGACCACCGCCAGCCAGCCCGCTCGCCCGGCCCCACGCGCCACTCCTGCTGTGTAACTCGCAGGGAGCAACCACCCGTCGGTCCCGGACCGCTCCTCTGGTCTACTTCTCTACGGTCTCTGTTCACAAAATCATCTCATGACGCGCCTGACTGCCTTGTACCGATGGATACTCAGCGTCTAATCTGAGAGACAAGCACTGCGACAAAACCTATCTGATCGTTGTCACGGTCGTGGAGCGTGATGGTGAAAAGCGGGCGGGCGTCCCTGCTTTCACCATCACGCTCCACGACCGTGACAACGATCTTAGTTTGTATTTCACCACCCTTGGACCGCTGCGCGGACAAACCAGTGGGTTTTAATAATCTATACCGAGCAGATTAATTCTCCCACTATTTTTAAATTATTATTTTTTAAACAAATGGCCCAAGCATGGGTGGGTTACAGCACGGAGACCTGCGTAGTAAAGAACGTACTGCATGTACAAACATGAGCAGGCGCTTAAAACACTTATTTCATTTCCCAGTTTCGACCTGTGCGCAAAAGAAAATATTCAAAGAGATCTCCGTTACGTTTGTTTGATTGCTTATCATCACGTCGAAGTAGTACTGTACTGTTCTACGATATCTGAAATTACCGGTTTCGTCGCAACTCACATTTACTTAGAAAATCAATATTTCAGTCAACACAGATGGCGAGGAAAATCGGATAAATTTTTATTTCTGTGCAAGAATCTGAAATGCTTCTTCATTATCACAACCACAGAAACTAATTTTATGTTCATTGCTTGTTGGCAGGGTGTTATTTGCATTTGAAGATTGTTTAATGGTCGCCATGAGAAAGAAGTATTTCAGTCAAAGGATGTGGACGATGAACGAACATCGTCCTCTCATTGGTTGCAGGGAATTAAAGATATCTCCTCGTTGAAACAGTACGGTACATGTTATTACACCAAATATACAGGAGCTCAAAGTCTGACACATTTGCGATATCCAAGGGTTTTGACAACTATCCGGTGGATTACACGAAAGTAGATGAAACTACGTTAAGTTTAGTCATTACAAAGGCGGACATTGCAAAGTACTTTCACCTCAAGTAACAGGTTGAGAGTAAAGTAAAGGAAACAATTCCAGAGCACCTAACTAGGAGCTCGTTCAAAGTGAACTAATTTCGATCGTTAGATGGTCGATCCTCCTATGAACCAGAATTGAAATTCGATTGACGATCCGAAGATGATCAACGACAGTGGTAAGTCTCAAACCATCTCTGTGCAGAGGTTCGCAGAATATCTTATTTCGACTATTCATGAAAATCTTTGTGCCAGAAATAACTTCAATATAGTATCGGTCTAGCCTCCTGGTACAAAGAGTTGTTGCCGGAATCTAAGAAAATATTCCGGAACCTAATGCCGGAACCTATTCCGGAACCTATTTGAGAATGAGATTCTGTGTCAAGGCCCATTGCCATAAAGTATACCTTTCCTTATCTCATTATTCACCACAGGCTTCTCTTTTACATAAATTATGTAAAGTGGATGCTCCGAGGATAGGCACATGAAACACAAGGTATTAAATGAGAGAAGACGCGCTGTAGAGTAGATTATGAGGTGAATGTAAAATATATTCCAGAGAAAGACATATTTTAATCTAACTATATCAAATAAAACTCTGAGTTCATTCTTTATTATTATCGAAACGAGTGTGAGAGATTTCAAAACACAGAACTGGGATTGAAAGGAACTGTTTAAATGTTGATTAAACAAGATATATGCTTGAAAGATGTGGAATATTTTATTTTAATTACATATGAGATGTTCCAAATATTCGAATAACCATATGTGATGATATTAATCATATATAAATATCGATTGACATAAATCAATATGAGAACACGCATTTTACCAATACACTTGCAGGTTCTTATTTAGTTATTATTTCCGTAACTCGTTGGGAACAAGTAACAAAAAGATATCTCAAGACACCAAAAACCATAGGCTGCACCGGCGAGATCAAACGGTGAAATAAATCCCTGCCTCGAAGCTCAATGACCTTTAGTACCCAACGCCCGAATATTTTATTCGGCTGCAGAGCATTTCTGTCAAAGTTAAATAGTTCTTATACTGACAGTGTACTACTCCATTAAATTTGGAAGAAATTTTCTTTCTTGTTTGGCCCATATGGCGCCAATGTTACTTAGGCACCGAATTTTGATGCTAGTAATAGATTGACGACTAAACAGAGTTACAAGAAGAGTACTATCAGTTGAATTTTTTCGAGTGAAATTTGGAGAAACTCTACATTAAGGCACCCATTGAATTTAAAATGATTGATTTAATTGTTATGTTGCCGAAACTTAATAGTATTGAAAACTCCACCTGACAAACTATTCTGAGACCTTACTCCGAGCTAATTTCAAATCTGAATAGGATATGATAACTCGCATAAATGCTATTTACATTAAACTTGAATATTTTGGAGCTTTCTAGCTAATTAAACCTCCAGATTGTCCATATGTCTACCGAGTAACATAACAACCACGTGTATCTAAATGTTTAAACTGAAGACTTAGTTATACATATCATATCCTTATGAAGCAGAAGAAAGCTAAAGTACATGAGCTAGTAGAAGAAATGTAAGAACCATGACAAGTCGACGAATTATTCAACTAGTTAAGATTTTTAAAATATTTTCTATACATTTGAAATTCGTGAAATTTGGTCTATCCTTGGGAATACTCCTAAAGTTTTGAATTCTTCATAATCTAGTATTTATATATATAGCAATAGCGAGAAGATGCACTGTGTATGAGCGGAAAACATATATATATATATATCATAACTATATAGTATATGACCAGGTATGCTCATATAAACGCATCTAGGTTAGCGTTCCCTTTTCATCAAAATGTCTCGCGGTTAGACACTTTATTTTGATCTCAGATTATGTTCAAACAGTTAATTGAAGATGTTTTTAAACTCTTTTAGTTAAACTCAAAAAATCAACAAGTTTGATTAGTAATTTCAACTTATAATCACCAAAAGAAATTTGGTTCAAATTACAAAAAATTGGTTGGTTAGCAGGGGTGCTCAGATTGCAAACGCAATGGTAAACTCCTGTTTACAGATAATCAATTGAATTATTCGCAAACATTCGATTGAATAATGCAGTGAATTACAATTATGAATGCAAGAATTTTAATTTGTACAACTTAACATATGAGATAGCGGTTGAACAAAATTTTGGTGTACTATGTATTTTAAGTCATTATAACGATATTTAGCCAGAAGCTCAGTTTTAGGACAAAAAGCAGGGGTTTAGGAAAAAAATAAAAATTATGACGGACCAGAATCCATAGGCAAGTAACATAGAATTTGCGCTAATTTTAAATAGCGCAAATTCTTTTAACCCACAGGAATGACAGGTGACGAAAAATATCAAGTTTTTATTTCCATCCTTTAGAAGATGAAAAAAATCAACAATCTGGCATTATTTTTATAGTTTACCATTTTAGAGAAAAAAATTTGAATAATAATATTCTCCACGAGTAACAATTTCTAGAAGCAGGATTTTCACAATTTGATCTTTATATCATTCAAAAGAATATTTAATATTTTACTGATAAAATAACCATGTCAAGTAACATTGTACAAAGATGTTTGCAATCCTGGATGTTTTCTAAGCGGTGAAGACTCTTCTCTGCTGTGAAATGAAGAAGAAAACAAATGGCCGTTTATTCTTTAGGATGGACTGCTTTCGGATAATTTGAAAGCACGTTTACCGCTGATTCCAGCCTATTTGATTATTTAGTTGAACTTACTATCCCTTTAAATCTCTGGCATTGCTCAAAGTAATATTTTGTGGAGATGGGAGGTATGTAAGGACTTCGTTATCTGTCTATTTATAATCTGATATTGATTGATGACTAAATTTCCAACATATAGATATGGTGGAAAAGAAGAAATAAAATCATTATAGCTTGTTAAGGTTCTATAAGGGATTGAAATGGTCATGACTAAGAAGAAAGCTAAAATCGGTTGAAGTAGCTGATTATTCATCCGACTAAAGGATAAGATTCAGTACTGGTGAGAAGGTAGGAACTTGAAGTAGTTATAGTTTCAAAGAAACACTGGTCTATGGATAGTTCGTAGGGATGAATCCATGACGACATAATTTTTCTCAACGGTAAATCTTCTGAAATAACGTTCTCCACTAACTGCTGTATATGATGCATCGAAGCAGGGTTAAGGTTTACAATTTTTACAAGTTTTTATTGGCTTGTAAAACAAAATGTTTTTATGAGCGGATGAAAGATTACATGTATTTTGTGTGAAAAAGGTAAATAGACTCTATCTGCTTAAAGAGCATAGAAAAGCGGAACTTACACCGTGTACAAAAGGCTAGGCCGTTGCAATCAAAATGGCAATTCTGAGATCGGCAGACGTGGTCAGCACTCCTATTGGACCTCAAATTCTGTTCTCCTCGGGTGCGACGATGGCGCGTGCTTGCGCATTCTCTACGGTAGCTTCAAGATCACGGAACAAGGACTTCACTCACCCTAACAACTTCCGGTTCTTTGATTGCTCCGTGAGGATTCTACGTGTATGTATCACAATGCATAGAAATGTATTCATTACTTTACATGGAGCAATAATTGACTCAATCTATAGTAAATGATTTTTTTAATCATCCAATAATATATTTATTGTTTGATATAAATAATTTAGATATTTTAGATGCAATAATGCATATTTCATACTATTGAGACATAGCCCAATCTTACACTCCTGGTTTCATCTATGAATTACTTGTTGAGGTCTTTCATCCCTTTTGCTACATTACTTGGTTCCTTGATATAAAGACGTTTTTGTTTTTAGGTTTATTGGCTTCTCTGCATCTCTTACCCTATGAGATGTGGGAGATACCATTTACTGTTCCACTCACATTAACATATATTTTTGAATCCAATATATAGAAATATTGGTACATGTTTATCATTGTTTTATTACATAAAATATTTATTATATATATATATATATATATATAGTATTCCAGTGTGCTTAATAATTTTGATCGACTATGCTACTCATGTTGTTATAACCTGCACTTAGGATTTGCATATAGGAGACATAAGAGGGGCGGTTAGAAACATAGTGATGAGAGAGAGATTAGCTCCGCACTTTTTTTTTTTTTTCCCGGGTTGATTCTTTTCTAGCCTGCTGTGGTTTCGTATATGAGTCGATGAGATTTTATCTTGCTTTTTATTCCATGTGTCTAACATTCCTTTCTGGTCTGATCTATATTTTCCTTAGTTCTGGTCGTTTGAGTTTGGCTGTTGGCGTTACTCCTTTTAGTTTAGGTTTATCTTCTTGCCTTCCATCTCACTTCGGAGTCTGGCCATTGGAGTCTCATTTTCGGTCTCCGTAAACTATTATAAAGGCTAATTGTCCGTGTGCGTACAGTACACTTTATCTCCTATTCAGCCAATGGGCTCGGCTAGAGTAGGTGCCCCTCGAGACTTGATCCAACGCTCACTGTGATTTGCTTCTGTAAGAATATGATCTGCGACGATGTAAATTGTTGACCCTACTGATTGTGTTTTTAAGTCTGATTCATGTAGTAATGGTTGAGCTCTTCCGCAATGTTTCTGAATCTTTCTGCAGTTCGTACTACGATATAATTTGGGTGAGCTCGACACATCGGCGTTTCATTAGCCGAGATCACGATTAAAGGTTTTGGTACCCGTGGTGCTTTCCAGCAGCTTTAAACTTTATATGAACTCCTATGTTACATCCCCTGCCACTTCTTGTCTTCTGGCTTGTTCTAATTCGGCTTAGAGTAGTGATACTAGATATGAGCTACATATATGGTACGTATGTTACACATAGCTAGAATCCCTATTCTACCCACATCTAGTATCATTATTCAACTCTCGTGTCGTTGGAGGTACCGGAGTTTATTCAGAGTCCACGGTGATTATGTCAATACTGAGTAGTCTTGGAACTTGACAATCCCAAAATAAGCATTCTGAATATTCTTGCCAGGACTTGGGACCTGGTGCAAATTAGAGGTTTGTACATCACTTCTAAGTCCATTACAGTGCATACGTCTTTTCAACGACCACTAAGATTTCGTAGATGAAATTGGTCATAGTCTCAACTTGATCGGGATGACATTGACAACATAACAAGTCTTACATATGTTACCAGAAGTCGGGATACGGGTTTCAAGTCTCCCGTTACTCATGCATGTGCTTGCGCTTTTCTTTGATCACTCACCCTCATTTTTATCCGATGCGCTGCCGGTTTCTTTTCTCTCAATCTCTTGATAGGCTCCAACGTAAGAGTTTCAATAATTTTCAAGCTCATATTGAGCATAAATTGATGGTTACCTCTTTGAAATAGCTTCATGTGAACTTCGACATTCTAGTTAACTGCCCTTGAAGCCTCCGGATCCAACTTCATCCATTTAAAATAGGTCCTGGAACTAATCTCCAAAGTTCCAATGAAAAGCAAACTTTTTTACTGTTATCATGTTAAGTGACTACATTTATTTCTTACGTATTTGTGTCAAAAAAAATTTAAATTGCATCTTCTTTATTTGGAAATTCTACTCAATGCTGATTTTTTCAAAACCTAAAATATACAAGACAGACTTGATAATTAAATTCAAGTAAATTAAATTCAAGCTTACAAAGGAGTACTTCAAAGGATTTCCTCTTTCAGTTTAATAATTATCTGTGAATCCATTATCTGAATCATGTCCTTAGATGAAGCATATGTGTGCTTGGTCATATTCAAGTCATATTATAGTTTTGGATGATTACATGCAAAACATTATTTTTTGTCAATTGAATGAAAATATGACGCGTAAAAGAAGAGTGTTTAGGGGCCACGGTTGAAATTAAAAAACTTGAAAAGAGTAATACAGTACATGAAGACAAAGAAGATTCTAGCTCTCTTTATAATAGTGGAAACTGACGAACAATACTCAGTAGAAAATAGATTCTCCGCGTTAACGAACGACTTAGTTAATAATTTCAATCTTGTATGATATCAAGGGCATTCACTCAATTTTCTTAAGTAAAAGTCAATAACATATAGGACTTTTGAATTTTATACATCAAATTGATACTATAAAGAAAGAAAATCTAGAGATTTATAACATAGCTTTACCCAATTTATACTAGAGAATGATTAACTAGGAAATAAGAAGCTCAATTATATATTACAGCAAGAAAGTTTGCACCTAGCTCAGAATCTTCACAGAGCTAAAGCTTAGCAAAAGAACGAGCGATTCGGAATCAGTATAGCAAATTATTAATTCAATATCAAGGAATGTGACTGGATAAGGGAAACTTTCTTCTACGCTCATGACTTTCGGTCGGGATAGCCTCTTCAATGAAGAAAGTTAAAGTTTTTAATAGATCGGGATTTGGATACATCCTTTTCAACCACTAATCTTTGTACTCTAGGGCTAGACTAAGTACAATAAAAAAACAACAATTCTGCCTATTTTGCCATGTGGAAAAGTTCTCCTTCAAGCTTGTTAGAACTCAAGTTTTGAATTCAAAATTGGAAATTCATCCAGAAACTAAACATATGTAAGCGTCGTCAAAAAAATCGATGGAATGATGAAAACTCGCAACTTTCATTCAATTTTTTAGTGGGAAACAATTTTGAATAATTTTGTTATAAAATTATATCATTCAGTCACGGTGCCATTCTTGCAATTTGCATGTGCAATAAACATGCAATACTTCTGAAATAAATATTTATCAGATGGCAACTGGGAAGTTGGGTTCTGGACATTAGATAGTGCACTGCCCAGTGGAGTTCTAATTTCTTCTCAGAGAATAAGAAAGCCATGTGAAATTGCCATCAGAATCTCAACACTTCCTGATGCAACTCTAAACCAAGTCCTAGTTTGCCTGACTTTCTAAATTTTATTTTCTCGAAACTATGGCGGCTATTTCATGCTGAACTATCTTTCTTGGCTGGCAAATTTAGTTAGCCGCTTGTTTAAGATGTATGGAAACCGTGGCCGTCAGTTCAGGGCTATTTCATGGTTTTCAAACATCCTAAATTTGCAAGCCAAGAATGATAGTTCAACGTGGTTATGGTATAGTTACCAAGTCTGAAAATATTGAAGTGCCGAGAGCGCTTTACCCATGAACAGAGTGTGAAGACATTAATTAAACTGAGGTGTAGATATAAAAGCAGGTTTTTTTTTGGTAAGATAACGCCATCCACAAACCTTATTCGATAGCACAGAGAGTGATTTCGTTTCAGAGGATGGAATTGAAGAATTGTATACCAGCTTGAACTTGCTGCAAAAGTTGCATCTGTATCTTGAGATCGTGAGTAAACGCTACTGATTAGTATGTGCCTCTACTAGTCTGAAGGCAGACCTCGTAACAAAGAAGGTTTCAAAATCCATGAACAGAATTTGTCAAGCAGCAGAAAAAACCTACTTAAAGAACTTCATTTGTCAATGAAGCAGCTGGATCTACAGTACACTGTGATCATCACCTACAATAGAATGCGCATAAAGTACGATCCAACAAAGAATTTGCATGTATAAACGCACTGTTTGTTAAACCGTGATGGTCTTTAACAAATAAAGCTTTTGAAAGTGCGTTTCTGGAGCCTTCGCTTAGTAAATCTGATGCAGTGGCTTTGAAGTGACCATTTCAAAACCTTTATATTTTACCGAAACTTTAGTGTCACAACCTTACCTATGGGACGTGTGAAGTTCGGAAGTACACAGATATGATGTGCAGTACAGGCATGGGCATACTCATCAGATCTTCACCAGGACATGCTTGTAAAAATCAGGTTTTTCTAATTTATAGAAAAGTCAAAGATCTATTTCTTGGATTGCACACTGTAATAAGATATACAGTATATGATATACAGCAAGATTTCAAAGGAGTAGGTGCTGAAAGTGCAATTCACATGGAGTTAGTTCCACATTGTATGGAGTACTGGAAAGTGAAGGCTCCGTAGTTTACGTCTCGTATGCATATATATGAAGAAGAATCCATGTACGCTCTTCAAATACGAGGATCAGAAGAATTTGTCACCCTTAAACCCGCAGCTGTCGATAGTCAATGCCATCAAGTAAAGGAGCTATCTTTTTATTGCACGTTGATACTTAAGAGGTTTCACATATACCAGGAAATCGAGAGACAGCTTATGATCAAAAGATTTTCAGTTCCATAACTCGAACTCCGTTGTTTCTGGGATGGCACTGGATTAATGTAAGGAGGTATTGAGAATTTCTTAGTTACTCGCATTGCAGCTTTCTTTCCATTTATTAAGAGAATAGTGAAGATACTTGCAGATGAAACTTTGAAAATTTAGTAATAGGACAGTAGAAACAACTCTAGCCTTCTACTATTAGTCCTGTTGTGAGTCGGTTCCAGAATAACAAACACTGTGTTGCAGATTCGTTACATGAATCAATCCAAAGCTAGATTTACAAGAAACTGATACCTATCTATTCTCAAGTATTCTCACAATAGCATGTGAGATCTGCATTGGCTGTTTGATTTGCTCCCTTGAGAAGGAATCGAAGATTCTGAAGGATTAGGGACTGAGAAAAGTAAAATAACAAAAAGGATGGGAAGACCCCATCAAGGATTAGGTAGGTACTTAGTGTGCAAAATTATCGCAGTGAAGCTGTACTTAACTTCGGTGTTCATATATGAAAGCATTTAATATAAGGTAGACAGTGAGAGTCAAGTTTCGGTGTCCTTAAACATGACTGCGATAATTTCTACACAATTGTTCGCAGTCGAGTTCGATAGCCGCAGGAAGGCGTGTATTTCTATACTTCATTGAAAATTGCTCCCATACAGTGGTGAAGTAATAACAGCTTTATTAGCTTTACGTTTTGAAGAATAACGAAATCCTCCAGCTCACACAGAAAAATTCCAATATCTTCATAGAAAATGTATTTATCTTAGGTTAAACTTTCCAGAAGCAGACATTTCTCACTGTCAGGAGACAATTCTTTCGTTGGTACTCAGGGATGTAACACCTACTTTCTATCGGATTCCTTCAAGTATTATTCATTCTTTTGATCCATTTCTAGTTTCATCGTCATGTCTAGATAGCAAGCTCATAAATGGAGGCCTCTCATGATCAGGGTAGATGACATATCTAGATCGTTGCGCTTTGCATGATAGACTTATATATATAAACGTCGTGGATCTGCCGCGATGCCAACGATGGACGCACGGCATATCGAATTCAAATGCACGCTGTAAACTTTAGTGTACCCAAACTATATATCCTCCTGTCCAAAGTCCTCTCACCTGAGAAAAGATTCCATATCTTAACCAAAACCTTCTCACTGACAGAAAGGAGTCTCGTATGGTGCTTAGTACAGTTGACCGTGCGCCATGGTTAGATACGGGGTGCGATAAGCATTTGCACATAGGGTGGAGTGGAAGAAAAAAGCCCCTGTCAGTGGGAAGAATGCGATTTTCTCACTAGAACTTACGATATATTGATGAAATACCAAAATAGTTGGTCTTAACCATCCGGTTGCGAAAAATACTGTACCTGGCCCAATAGAGTACGTAGTGCCCATCAGGCACTTCACGGGAAACGAACTCGCTTGACTACGCACAGGAGGAGGAAGTATTGAAGAACATACTGACTGCGAGACGCAGTGCTCATTCGGAGTCTCCAGGTTTTAACGTGGAAGCTCTTTCCCTGAACTTTTCCTCAATAAGAGCCCATTATCGCTGTAATTTTGCATTCAGTACCTTAGACAAGCTATTTGCACAGCGTTACACCGTTACACATGAGTTGCTTGCGGTGAACATTAAAGGTGTAGTCGGAGAGATAGAGACTAGCTCTCTCCCATTCTTTTAGCCGTCTTTCTTTTGTTTGCCTATGTGACATAACAGGTGTTGTGAAAGATAGATTTATCACGACAGAGACTACTCTTCGTTTCTTTTGACAGTCTTTCTTTTGACCGTAAATTGGCGCAACAAGCTTTCAATGGTTGTCGTTTGTCCCACATCTGACCCACTAAATAAGTTGGATGCCGGTTCTCCAATATTTCTTCGGGGAAGACGAAGGCTTTACGACGTACACCTGCTTCAATTTAGATGAGTAAGAGATATACATTTTCTCCCCAGAAGATCCACGCTCTACAACTAGAGGCTTTTCCGGCCCTCCACCCTTCCCTTCACCAATTTCTCCCTGTCAAAGAAGGCGTGCTTCTAGAGCGTGTGATTCCTAGAGAGGTAAAGGAAGTAGTGTCGAATAGGGAGGAAATGCCCGTTAATTGCACACCGTGAAGTGGGAGCCGAGCCGACAATCGGATTCCAGCTTGAGCCCAAAACTTCTTTGAAATGCACAGGGCAACGAGACAAGGGAAATTCACTCGCCGCTCGCTCATGATCTTTGAAAAAAAAGTCGAGTGAACGCAAGCAATTTTCGACCAATCAAGTAGCCTTCTAACCAAAATATCTCTTCTAGTTTGGAAGCGGGAGCAGCGCCTCGGATGATGATGGGAATGTGGGGGAATAGTGCAGGTTTCTGAGAGTCAGAGGTGAAATTCAAGACGTCATGGACGTCGACATGAGCAGATCGGTTTCATGTGTTTGCTGGCAATGAAAGCAGCGTGGAGTTTTCTCCTTGAAGTTGTAAGTCTTCAAAATATGGTGTTTGATGCCAGTAAGAAGAAGGCCGCAGCCATGAAGGAGCATGAGTAGCCATCATCTTGTGAACCTTTGTACTTTGTATTGTTCTCTGTGTGAAACCATCGCGAGTTTTTATTTCATGCGTCCCCTTTCCCCAAGATTGGTGCCTAGCCACATCTTACTCCTTCGGTTTCATCCATGTAAGGCTTGACGGGGTCTTCCCATCATTTTTGCTATATATTTCTTACTGTGCTTTCCCCAAGAGTCCATGAATTCGACTGGCCAATGCAACGGCAACTTGGATACCACCTTGGATCAAAGAAATCGAATAACTGATTCATCACCAAGGACTTGACCATTTACTTTCATATTTTCGCATAGCATCCCGGCATCGGGACTACTCGACCATGTGCCTGGTATAAACTTGAAATGTAGAAAGCATGTGTGGTGCTTGAAAACTATTCTAGAAAACTTCTTGTGACAGGAATCATGACAGGAAGGAGTCTCAAACTTTCATACTATGTATATATATGGACAATCCGAGAAAATATAATAACAAAAGGGAAAAGGGACGGAAGACCCCATCAAATCCTCGAAGGATGGAACCAAACCGGTAACATGGGGCTAGGCCCCAACCCAACATATGTATATATATGTATATTGCACTATGAAAGTTTTTCAGGCGGCTTTCATAAGTTATAGGAGGTCCGGCACTCGGCGATTGGCGCATACGCGATCTATGAGGGGCCCAGGTAATACTTAGCGTGTCTTTCCGTTCCTCCCGTTGCATTCACAATTTCAGGGTTGTTCCAGACACTTTTTGAAGATCCGATCAACTTTTTCTGACGGCCATTGTGTAAAACTAAGGGGAGGAGGCCGGAAACGATGATATCACCACTGGAATCACCTCATCCAATGAGGTTTACCAAAAGCCTTAGATTTACTTGTCTGATCGCGGGCTCGAACCGCGGACCTCTAGTGTGTGAGACTAGCGTGATGACCAACTACACCAACCAGACATGCTGGTAGACGCTTAACACTTACAATATTGTTAATCTTATTAGTACATGGTACTTCTATTTGATCTGTGGACGTAGTGTGCTCTTCTGAAGGTTAAGAGTGTACATACTTCATGTCACATTTTGGAAGATAAAGATTCAAAGTATGTTGCTGACTTGATCTAAACCCATGATTTTGAATGCGAGTATTTGGCAGCATCATCAAACCACTGTCTTACACACAAATTGCGGACGGTAACTATTATGTTCCTCGACAATGGAGCAGGAGAAAATCGAAGCAATCGCCGCTCAAGTGTAGTTAGCGAAGCTGGGTAACTCCTGGTTATCCTCGGTGACAAATCAACGACTGGGAACAAATTACTCAGTTCATCGAATGGAAGTTCCGGGAATGGCTCTACACGTATCTACGGTGTCGAGTTTCAATTCGGAGAGCATATCCACTTCTTGTGACAGGTACATGTGCTATGTGAATGCTTTGTTGGATTGGGCGGTTAGAAACAATGGGATTGAAACTCATAAGTTGACTAATCTATCGAATTGACGATGTACTTTGTGCAAAAACCAACTCATGAAGCCTCTCTTGTAAACCAATTGAGCTGTAAAACTATAGTTGCGGATAGAGTCACAAGTTTACGTCCTGTCGAGTAGACGCACCTCCCCGATCACATTTAAGTCTGGAATCAGCATTAAAATATTGAGAACGTGGGCCGTTGGTGATGCGTCATGAGCACGGCACCCCAGCAGCGCGCAAAATCCCCTTCAAAGCCTCATTCAAAATATTAATGCTAACGTACGATTTCAGATGTGACCTGCTCCAGACAGAAAGCGTTGAACGGATGGAAGTTCATATATTTGACGGTGGAGAGATTCATACTATGTTCAGTAGACAGTTGTGTTTGCCAGCCCAATCCAACAAAGCATTCCTGTCACAAGAAGTGGACATGCTCTCTGAATTGTTTGCGCACACAGCTAGCATCTTCGTAATATATGAAACGGTCCCAGATGCGGATATCCGCAATGGCCTAGAACTGTGATTGTTTCATAGCCAACAAACTTGACGTGCAGTTTTTGATGTCTAATAATCTACAACTAGGTAGTTGAACTGGACTTCGATCATGTGCAAGTGTTCTGATATCAGTGCAAAACACTCGCACTGATATCAGAAAGTTAACCAATAATAGTTTATTCTCTTTCGGTTCCATTGAAACCGTTTCATTGCATTGCCATTTGGGTGCTTGTGTACCTCCGGTTTTCTACATGTTTTATCAGCAGCTGCTATGGTTTCCTCAGTCCCATGATGTATTAGAGTAACTCATGTAATCTGGATAAGTCGGTGCCTGCAAAGGTTTGGCACTTTAGACCGAAAAACTATATATTCCTAATTGATGATCTTTGGTTTCACGGGTCTAATGAAGAAATGTTCATGTAGGGATTAGAGTTTAGACCCCTTTGCGAGTTTTGTCAGCGTATGCTTGAAGAGACGAGTGGAGTTAAGTCCGTGAAACAGGTGGCAGATCAGTGATGAGCAAGAATGATGCTGGTTTGAGACAGGTGGATGCGCTACATCACAAAGCGTTGGATGGTGTTTTCACCCTCGCCAAGGTGAGAGACTATTGAGTGAGCAAAGTAACTGTCATCAGCTAGCATTCAGCGCATTGTTTTATTAGAAGCAGAAACAAGTACAGAGATACCATGATTGCATTTGAAACTAAAATTAGAATGGTGACATCTGTGTTAGGATTAGTAATCTGCATTCCTTGAAGGAGGTGTTCAACTTGATAACTCACTAATCTCTCTACATTTTGTTATATATATACCACCGAGAGGTATATACCACCGTTGAATGAGTATCTGGCATTTGCAAGCTTTTGATTCCATTTTAGAAACCAAAGCAATGTAGAAGATTCTTTTAAACTTAATGTCAAATCTTTTCCTCAAAGAAGTAATCGGAGAACTGTAGAAGATTGTCTTCAGTAAATTCTCTATGTAGTAAAACGTCCATAGGCTTGTTGGGAGTTGCAAATTGATTGATGTTATTTGTTGTACTATTCACATTTTTTCGAAACATGAACGGACTCAACAGATCTATGATTTTACTTTTATCACAAATTTATTTTTATTTGTTGTGAATCATATTTTGAGTAATATTGTTTCTCAAATTTATATTAATATTTCTTTAGAGGTTATTTTAATTATCATTTTTGGGTAATGTAAGAATGATAGAGAAACTTTTTTTTCTTATAAAAAGTTTAGTTTTCAAAATATAGTTGTTGAAAATTGAAAATAATATTTTCAAGATTTTGAACATTAACAATCAGTGGATTTTGCTTGAACTCAATGAATTTTTATCTATAATCATGATATTATAAATGGTGTATTTTGATTTAATGAATATATAATTATTACAAAATTTTATATTTGTAAAATTTTATAACAAATTTATAATAGTCTTAGATCCTCTTATTTGTTATAATTTTTAATTCATATTAAAAAATTAATAATTTTTTATAATATTTATAAATATAAAATAAATAAATCATTATTTAATTTTATTTAATTTTTAGTATGTAATGAAATAAAATTTATATGATTAAATATATGTTTATAATTCAATTCATATTGAATTTTGTTTATGAATTTATTATCATACATCATGAATGCCAATTGCAAATTTTCTCTATTTGAAACTAATATTTTTTTCAATATATTATTTTTACACATTGTATATTGAATTAAATTCTCTTTTTAATTCAACACAACATTAAAAAATTAATTTGCGACTTAGGGATGAATTGGCATACAGTCAAGGTTTTCAAAATGAACCCTTTTTTTTGCAATTTAATCATCCATTATCCATATATAGATATGTGTCTTGTTCAATATCTCAGGTTTAAATTTTGTATTAATAGTGTTGATTAATGAATTTTTTTAAAGAATTAACACTAAGAATACATATTTTGATCATTAATTTAAGATATTGGATTGTAAAAGCTAGTTTATCTTTTTAAAGATAAGATTTCTTAGGTTTAACATTTGATTTTTAAATTCATACATGACATCTAAATTTAGATATTAATGGTTAAAGTCACATATGTGATCCTAAATTTCATAGAGATATTTTTATGTTTCAATTCTTGATTTTATCATTATCTAGTTAAACTTGGTGAACAATGTATATAAAACTTTCATTTAAGCATATATTTTTTATGTTTGTTTCTTGTGTTTTAATTAAAAATTAGATTATATACTTACAATAGTTTGTTATTTTATATATATATAAAATAAAAATGTTATAAGTATATAATCTAAGATCATACGGAAGGATTATCTGAAATATGAGTTTGAATTTATAACAATGTTTCAGCAGTTTAAGATTCTTGTGGAGAACAAAGTCACAATTTTTCAAACAACTGAGATCTTATAGTGGAGAGTAATAATCAACTGAATTAACTTCAATGATTATTTGAATCAATCTGTATCCTTATGAGAAATGAAGTAGCAAAGATTTTGAGCAAAAATTGACACATTGTATTGGATAATTTTTGAACATTTGATGATAATTTCTTAAATTTCAATTACATCAGAAGATTTATTTTAATTTTTGCGATAAATCTTGAATGCAACAAATCATTACCAAATGTAACTAGGATAAATCAAATACTGAATTTTTTTTAATATTTTAAAATCAATTAATGATTTTCATAAAAGAGAAAAAAATCAAAAAACTAGTACAAAATAAGAGTAAAAAAATTTATGATGAAAATAAAATGACGAAATTAGCTCAAATTCTTGATTTTTATAAATTCTAAGTAGAATCTTTATCCTAAATTTTAGATTGAATGGTTAGTGCTTAATGATGAAAAATAATACCAATGAAGAATTTTTTTTATTTAAAAAATGAGATAAGTTTTATTAGTTATTTATATTCTGAACAATGCTTAATAATTATAAAAAAATTTATAAGTTAAAAATTTTAAAAAAAATTTCCTTTTAATATTAATCTTTTGAAATTTTTACAATCTTGATGAAAACCTGGAGATACCCTGCAAGGTGAATCATATAAAATAAAAAAGTACCAGCACACGGGGGAGGGGCATCAAGCCAACCCGCCCCTCGGCAACAACCTGAGGGATAGGAGGGGGAGACCAAGACCCCGTGGATGCAACAGATACAAACGGCAAACGGCCGTACCATGCCATCTTGACAACATAAGACAAATCAGAACCACTAGGCCCTAAGAGCCACCAAACAAGAGGCACACACAACTTACCAAGATAGAAGTCCAAGTACTATGCATCCCGGAGGCAAAAATATAAAACATACAACTGAAGGTGAAGGGGAAAATAATGAGGAGGCCAAAAAAGGTAGACCCTCCGATTCTCTGTTTAGATAGAAGTGGAGTGAAGTATATTACCAAAGGGACCTTGGAGCAACATCCGAGCAGCACCAATGGAAAAAGTAAAGGGTATAACCAGTAATACATATGCATGTGTCCTCAACACCACACCCATCATCCAAGAACCCCTATGTAGTGCACACAAAAGACAAATTGCTCTTTTCACCATTAAGTCCATCACATAACCAATATGCTAGTACGTGTATGTCCATCGGATCCTAAAACCGCCATCAACCACCTCAAAGTTTCAAGCCATGTTTGTCGCATACATATATGTAACCCGAACAAGGGCAAAAAGAAGCCCCCAGAACACCCAAAGTGGAGGTACAACCTCTACTAACTGGGGGAAGAAGGAAGTCCCTATGGAATTGATCGACCTCCCACTCCCCCAAGCCAAGAATCCATACGCACACCGTCCTGCCACCATCATCACCCAACAACAATCCACTTGAGTGTACATGCCAGTAGTAGTAAGGGACTAGTAGCCGACCACCAGATACACTCGAGTACCAAAGGGTATCACGGCTGCCATCAGTACTGAGACTCGTACAACCATGGTAGGAGGGGGAAGTCAGTAAACTCTAAATCTTAGTTGCACTGGTCAAGCATCCTCCTTGTACATGATGTGTCATCCATACGAGGAAGGATCAAAGGGTCACGGATGAACAAGAATGTCTCTTGGTCATCCCATCGAGGGGTGACAAACATATGTGAATAACAAGTGCTCCCCTCTGTAACAGAAGATATACATTAAGAGAATGGAGCACCACATCGTGAGGAAGAGGAGCAGAAGACTCACCTAGATGCCGAGAGTCAAATGCAGATCTTATTGATCCTAAAAACACTTCCCGTTGAGCCATTCATAACTTTAATTATTATCCAGAGGGGTCGAAATACCATAGTCCACCCAAAGGAAGAGCATAATTGTCAAAGGAGAAGAATGTCTTCCAACCAAAATTGGTAGACTAACAAGTCAAGTTTGTAAATGGACAGGGCAACAAAGGGAGAGGAAAGGAGGGAGAGAGTCCCTCGGCATTGTCAATCGTCACCCAAGGAAAACCCACAACCAACAACAGGCGTCCATTATTAGTTTCAATAGCAACTCAAGATCGGTCAAGCAAGGAGGTTGCAATCAGAAAACCGCAGCCTGTTGCCGGTAGTGGTCGCTATAGGAGGGTCACATCAGTGCAGCCGTCATCCACAAGCATTCTTGCAACAACTCAAACATAGCTGCCTCCTGCAAAAATGCAAGTAGTTCTTTCCACCTTACTAACCAATCTCCCCACTGCCACGTCTCCAAAGAGAGTTCACCATTTCACACTAGAACTTGTCATCCTCCACACACCCATTCACGATTTAATAGTGGTGGCAGTGTACAAGAAAAGCAGCAGAAAGGAGGAGAGAGCCTAGGGCGGAGGATCATATTGCATTAGCAAGGTGAGCGTTTTCCTCCAATCTCCCTTATCTCCCTTGTACAATCGACCCCATCAGTGTAGATGCATCCTTATCACTGGACCCGCTCAAGTCCACCGCACATGAGAATCGGATATTAAAGGTCCCCCATAGCACGCATCACTCCATCCCTTCCATTCTATCTAGATCATGTCACTCAAAAATTGACTTCCTCCATCCCCAGCTAGCAATTGTGTCACCACCAGGACCATAGCCATCTCTTCCTACAGGGAACCGCTCCCCTTCCATCCCATCCATAAGATCTTCAGGCCCCAATCACAACGCCAAAGGCTCCCAAAACCAATTTCTCACCAAAACAACATCTAGTCTATAACCACGCACGTATCCAGACGTTCCACACACCACGCACTATTCACAACACTCCGTTCCATTGTTAAACCAAATATCACATCTTTCGATGCCTCAATGCCTTTCCTCAATGCCCAACCAACATGAATGCCCACTCGGAAGAAAAAGGTATACTTTTGACCGAATTCCTCACCCATTCCATCCCATCTCAGAAAACTTCACGTCCCCGGTCTTACAGCCCGGCCTCATCCTCTTGGCCCTCACCCTGCAGCCAGCACGTTAGCGTCCAAGGCAAGAAAAATATACCAAGAGAAGGTGATACTAGTCTAGAGACTCCCAGCAGGGGAGCCGACTTACTATCTGCCCCATGAAGTGCCACTCCTATGCAGCTCCTAAGGGCCAGTAGTCGTGTCTTCACAACCCTTACTTTTTGCTGACAATCTTCCAAAAGTATCATTTAACAAATGCTTGCCTTATGCTTTAGGCTTCTATCTCGAGATGCTTTGCAGAATAGACTAGTTTAATATCCGCCTGTCCAACATGCATTTACCTATTCGGCTCCTACCCGCAGCTCGGCCGTGTCCTTGCTGTTGATGCTCTTTACCGATAACCTATTAATCATACAATCAAGCCATACTACTATTCTGGTATTAGTGCCACCTGCTACTAACAATTGCAGCCTCTGAGCAATCTCCAGCAGCCGTGGAGATTTCGTCGGATGCTCGTCTTCTTTCTAAAGAGTTATCATTTTATCAATCACATTTCGCACCCGACCGTGTACACAGATCTTGGTGTCTTTTCTTGCAAACTGAGCAAGGATCCTGATCAGCCAAAGGTGTCTTAGAATTTTCGTGATAATCGCCCATTCCACTGCGCGTTCAAGTCCTCTCTTTGGGTCTAGGGCTAGATCGCACAGTTCCAACCTTTTACATTCTTTATATATTCAATTTATGTATAAAAAATAATCTTTCTGATAATTTCTTTATTTTGTTAGTATAAATATTAAAAAATATAAAAATATTTTAAATTTCAAGTTGACGGGCCATGTCTTCCTTTCTTCTTTTCTTTTATACATTCAAAAAAATTTCAATGTCGTGTACATTTTTTTGAATTCAATTTATAAATATAAGATTTTTTATATAATAATCATAATGTTCACATTGTGTAAAAGTTAAATTTAATCGTTGAAGGACTACAAATATCATTGATATTTTTCACAACATATGAAACGAAAAAATAAAGCTTCTAAAAGAAAATTACTTCACTGAAAATTTTTGTAAAATAATATTTGGTCACCAGATAAATTCACGAATAAAATTTTTTTAAATATTTTTTGTCGTTATTTTTTACAAATTTTTTTACAAATGAACTTCACAAACGTTATTTATTTTTTTATCATTTAAACATATTTCACATACATTTTTTTTCATTGATTTACTTTTACAAAGATCATCATTTCAGTATAATCATTTGAACTTTATTCTCATAAAGATTTTCACATGATTTATTGCAAACATATGACCTTTGTTCATAAATATTATGCTACACAAACAAAACTATGTTTCAAACATTTGAATAGTATTTTTTGCAAGCATAACATATGAACATATTTTTTTAAAAGTAGATTTTTGTTTTGAACATTCAATTATTTTTCAAGAATATTGTTTTATTACATTTTTATATTGAACAATCAAACATAATTCATCGACAATATTTCACACAAAAAACATTTCCCTGTGCGCTGCAGTGTCAGGACCTAGCTCGGGTGATGTAATGCGTACGTGATTCACCAAATCACCAACTGTTCGCCAAAGAACAAACTGTGGGGGAGGAAGGTTCTGAAAGTTTCTCGTGCAGTGGGTAGCGGATATTTGTCATAGTTTTAAAATAAAAATTTATTTCTTTAAATAATAAAATACTAAACTATTTTTTTATTATTTTATTTTTAAATTTAAATTTTATTTCATATAAAAATTGATTTTAAAATTACAAAAATTATTTAAATATTTTTATATTTATTTTAAATCATTTCTAATATCAGTTTATCAATAAAGAGATTTTTATTTATTTTGTATGGCATAAATGAGTCAATCAAACAGTTTTTACAAAATAAACATTAGATGATTAATGTTTGGACAGTCTGATTCAATATGTTGGTAATAGATTTATCTTCAAGCATTTTCTGTTATATGAATGAAATAATGATTGTGTAAAAATAAGTTTTTTCAGATTAAAGTCGATAAGACGTCAACTCCAACTAAAGAATATACAAAGTTCATATATTTATTAATATCTGATTTCAATTTTCGCATGGATGTTTGGATTTGGATATGAAATAATCATATTTTATCTTTGGCATCAATATTTTTTTAATTTTATTGTCCAAGTAAAAATGATATCGGTGTATTTCTTTATTGTTCAAGATGTTTCATATTATTGACATTAATTCATTTTCACTTGATAATATATTTGTTTGAGTGAAACTATTTAATTTAAGTTTATATTATGAACAAATACGATACTTTTCATCATTAAGGGATTTTTTTGTAAATCGGTTATTTTTATAACAAAAACATTGAAACTATTTGCCCTGTCATTTTTTGTTTCAGGTTTCTATGATTCTAGAATTAGAAATTAGGATATCAATGAAGTGTTTTTATGGGATAAAGTTGGGAGGTGATAGTTTAGCAACACACTATCAAGTCAGTAGAAGTAAGCATAATTTGTTTTTTTGATAAAAATTCTGGCGTCAAACATTGATTAGCACCAATGTGAGGCTTGTTTGATCACTCAAGGCAAGACTTTATAACGCAAATCACCACAAATGTGTCATGTTGATTTGTTATCTTTCATGATTTTAACCGGGCATCCTATGAGATGCAATTGGAATCTCATTTGCAAGGTTTATTGTGTTGTCATGCTAATGAGATTTGTAAACATACATGAAACTCTTGGAATAATTGGAATAAATAGAATACAAGCACTTAGTAGACCAATGTTTTGCAATCAGGTTACCTTTACATGGCTAATCTAACATTAAAATGAGATGCAGACACTTTTATCTTTGTCTTCACAAATGATCACCAAAGGGTTTCATCTACAGCCTCTCACTCTCTCTCTCTCTCTCTCTCACTCTCACATCCAATGAGGTTAATCAAAAGGTTTTAACCTTTTACCTCCCCTTAAATCTGTGAGTGAATTTTGAAATTACTATGTAAATATTAGGGGCAGTTCTTTTCTCTATGTAACGTTTTGCTTCCTGGAGTTAGAAAACGGTTTTTGGCTAAATGAAACCCCCTACAAAAGCTACAATTGCAACAACAAAAGCTTCACTTCGCCTAATTTAAGTGACTACTAGCAAATGATTTCAACCTTCAGAACCTGACCACATTTTGTTAATGAGCTGAAGGACAGTACGCTCTCCTCAGACGAATAAACCATAAGAACATTTGAATACTATTAATTTTTATTGTAAGTGAGAATCAGCATTTATCCCACTTCTCACTCGATCTGACGAGGAACATGCATTCAAATGCTAGCGGTCAAACTCAGAACTCACGATTATACAATCAGGTGGATGAATCTGGAGACAACGATTCTTCTTCGTCGTCTAATCGAGGTTCAAATGTAAATCCATTTGTACGAAGAAATCCGCTGCTGAGGCAAGTGTGACGTCGGTTCGAATTATATCGAGTCGAGCCTGTCCACAGTCCAATCTTCTCTGCGAGAGTAGTACGCGAAGGGTTCTCTTGATTATGCAAATCCGGCGTAGTGGGAACCAATAGCTCCCAACGATTCACAGGGGAACTCTTGAAACTGAAGCTCGCAACACTGTAATGGCCCTGAACTACGAGTATGATAACCATTCTGTCATCGTCGGGTTTTCCAGGTAATGGAAAACAATGGAGCTCTATCCGGGATGGATAGCTTGTGGATCCCACAGCAGAAGTAGAAGTTGCGTTCGATTTGGGATTAGGTAAGAATAAAGCTGGCATCGAGCTTTCCCGTATCCAAATTATGTCCACATTGGCCCTTATGGTCGAAGAACTCTTGTACACTCGGAGTTCGACCACAGACGTGCGGTAATCCCTTACATACGCAAGCAGAACCAGTTCCCTACATTTCTCAAACAAGAGAAATTGCTCCAAGCTTGAGCTATGAGACTCTTCGAGGAGAAGATCATCTGGATGAAATACAGAGCACGCATTCCACGTACAGGCCACTACACTGAACCATCTCAGCTGACAACATCGCCTCTCCTGCCGCTGTGCAGTAATTGTCCGCTGCCAGAATTTCGGACTTTCCAAAAAGAAAATCAGAGGGTCGATATCTTCGTAGAATCTCTTGACCTCGTCTATATAGTTTCCCGAAAATACATTCAAGTCGTCAAGTCTCCGCCACCTTCTAACCCTAGAGCAGTACATATTAACACTCACACCTTCTAGATTTTCAGGGTCTATTGAAGATGGATGGAACGGGATTCTTGGAGTATGAAAGTTTCTCCCTAGAAGTAGAATCTTATAATGGGGCTCATATCTTGTTGCAGCATCCGCCTTGGCAACAATGTTATATGGATAACCGCAATGAACTTTTCGAATCAAGGAATGTTTGGGACATCCTGAGAGAGGATTATGGGTCATGATTCTGAGGCAAGAAGGATCAGGCTTTGGTGTAAACTGGCTATGCAGCGACAGAAATACAAGGCCGCTGGCAGTTGTATTGCAAGTAACAAAGGGATGATCTGAATTTAGGAGCCGGGCCAACTGCGGATTCGGGAGCCAATTGTAGCAAACCTTGTTCCGGACATCGTATAGTAGGTTCGTGTCTGAGCACCTGCCAGTATGAAGAAATAGCCATCTCTGTGAAAGTCGTTTCTGCGAGAGCAAGCTTTTGAAAGAGGCGGACAGAGGCGGGGAGAGTAAGTGCCTCCATTTTGTGCAGACCTTTCGGCATCGAATAATATCGACCAGAGGCAGGCGACTCAGTATGTTCTCCTTCGTTTCTGGAGCTAGATCGTTAAAATTTCTCTGCTCGTCTTCATCTGAATCTGAAGCACTGTTGTAGTGAAATCTCATGGTTGCCCGACGCTCTTCGGTACGTTGATTTATTCACGGCGATCCAAATTCAATTGATGAATTCTTTACAAGTTCACAGCTTCCAGGACTTGATCAAACAATTTCAGAGAGGATTTCTTCGAGTCATGTCCAGAGCTGCACATATCCTCCAAAAGGCGGCGAATTTCCGGAATAGATCTCACGCTGCTGTGTCTGAAGCAGGATGTGGAACGTGGAAGAGAAGTCCGTTAAGAATACCGTTTGTGTCATCCATGAGATATTCTAAAAGGAGCATGAGCGACTTACGCCCCTCTCGAATCAGTGTTGAACGTTTTATCACCTCAAAGTAGAACAAACTTAGCGCGCCGCAATTGGGTCCGTAGCGTTTGACGATAATTACTTCCCAATAAATTACTCGATTGAAAGTATGTCGTTGAGTTTAAACTCGATGAAAGTTCTTCCAATCAAAAGCGAGCTTACAAAGCAAATACTGCAAGCCGTTGTGTAAGTTTATTCGTTGATTTCATCCCACTCGACCCCGCAACGTGCATCTCATGAATGCGACTACAGCCTCTATGAATGAATACAGCTCATCTGGACAGTTGCTGTATAAAAGGAAAACTTTGACATTGAGCATCAGAGTGAATTGCATCTTAAATCATGGATTCAAAAAATCTTGCTGGCCTAGCAACTGTTGGTAATGACCACGGACTTCAAATTCCAGTTCGACTTGCTGAGACGGTCAGAACAACTTCGGAGCCAAATTTTGGAGGATACACTTCCACTGAAGTATGTTACTGTAGAGGAATCCTCAATTGTCCTCACTTGAATTGGCAAGATTTCGTCAGAAGCATAAATGATCTTCATAGTAAACGCACAACAGAGTTAGGAGCAACTCCATTTCATTCTAGCTCATCTACATGTTTCAAATTTCAAGTCTTAAAATTTGAAAACGTCTTACAATTCACAATCCATGCTTTTGGATTTGTGCATGTAAGTTTGTCTCTCAATGAATCGTGATTTGTATGCCTAGAGCATTTTTTTAAGCAAATTTTTTTTTATCAAACTTGTGGCAGGTTTTTTTTATCATAAAACTTACATTCCATGCCCTGCCAATGTCCTCATAAACTGAACTCATAAGCAAGAAAAAATACATGATTCGAATTTAGATATTTGATTCAACCACAAATGTGAATCCTTTATTTTTATTTTTAGCCAAATGATATCTTTTTTTGATTGGCTAATTATAAATAAAAAGCATTATAAGTCAAATTTAATCTATTTTATAAATTTGATGTCATACTTGAATGCATAGTTTTAAAAATATATCCTAGCCATATGTGCTAATGACAATTTGTCAAGACAAGTTAAAATTGTGTATTTCAAAATTTTCACTCGGCTTTCCATGCCAAGTTGGTGGATAAAATAATAAGAAAGTTTTGTTGTCAATACATATATTCTTGTGTCATCAATACAACTAATCTGCTAGTTTTTTTTAAAAAAAATTCTTTCACAATTGTGATAAATTTTTTAAATAAAATAGCTCCATGTTGTTAATTTTTAAGTTATAAAAAATTCATTCAATTTATTGGTATTACGATTTTCAAATCATATAAATTTCAAGTCAGACACTTATCCTCTTTCAAGAGACTGTGCTAAAATTTTTTGACTTGCTTACTATGTTAACTATATGGCAATGTCACTTATCTATAAACCTTTTTACTCAAAAGCTCAACCGAATCATATGACTTTCTACATCTAAATCTAATGGATTCACAAAAAATTCATCATAAACTGATTTGTAAACCCTCGCTAATAAACTAAACAAATTTAAACAAGTAATTGTTTAGGTCATTTTTTTTATGAAAACATAAAATTATGTCACCTTATGATTTGAAGATTTTTCTCCTAAAATACTCTGAATATAAATGACATTAATCTCACTCATAACAAAAACATATCAGGCACATCGTTGTTATATATTGAAAGTGAGGAAATGCTAACAACACATTGTTCAGAATTATTTGGCTTCAGGCTTTTCTAAATTGGCAAGACTGACAATGTCCTTTACTTTCTCCTTTACCTGGAATGTAATCAATGTGATTTTTTTTTGCTACTGTGGCATGTTTCATGTCAAGCTGTCAATCATACATGCAAGATCATATATATATATATATATATATATATATATATATATATAGAGAGAGAGAGAGAGAGAGAGATAAACAAAATAAAATTACATATCTTTTAGCTAAAAAAGTCTTACTTTTTTTTTCTTTTATTAATAACTCCTTCATATGTGTCAAGGTCCTTCAAGAGATCATCAAAAAATTTGAGTCATTTTTTTTGAATACTCTATGCCTCCATTGCAGAAGCAAATCCCTTATTTTATTATAGGTGTTTTGTGCATCCATTAAAAGAACAACAAATTTGGCGAATTCTATCACTATGAGAATTTCTTGTGCAAAAGTCGTTGGATGAAAATCTACCAGTATCATCTATATTTGTTTCAATATCTCATTATCTCAATAGCATATTCTTCCCTGTAGTAACGAGATCTTCAGTGACATTTACTGGTTGGCTAGCAATAAATCCGACTTTTCATGCAAGAAAAAAAATAGATTTTGAAGATGTTGAGAATACGGCAAGATTTGATCTAGCTTATGTCAATTAGATATTTGATGTATTTTGAAATAAAATACCTTTGCTTCTAATAAAGGGAGAAGATAATGCACTCCATATGCATGAAAAGGCACTTCTCCACAAGACAACACCAAGACAAACAAATACAAAGAGAGTATTCCTCTTTAAAGAATTGCTTTAGAAAACAAATGATGAATATCCATGTCTTGAACTTGACATTAATCCATTCACTTTGATTATTAGGGTTAACCATTTTGAATTTTCCTGCCTTGCACATTACCTCAGCTCCATATTCTTCCTTGAGTTCTTGTCTTAAAGCTTTTACGATATCCTTTTGTCAACCATGTATATGGTAGGGCAATATCATAAGAGCTCGTAATCTCCACTCTTAACTTGACGGTTCACATGGATAGGTTATTTTGTATAATTCATGTTAGGTGCTAAGAGAAAAATATCACTTCAGATATCCTCACCATCAAAACATAGATGAACATACATTTTTATGGAGATTTACCTTATATAAACTCTAATCATTGTATTTAATGAAATGAAAAGTTTCAATATTCAAGTTTTGCATCTGAATGTTCGACAATGCTCAGTTAAAAATTTCAAAAATTACCTAACAATATTTCAAATATTTCACACAAAATATTTCAATTTTGCAAATCTTAATTTTAAAAAGTTTATCATATTTGTCTACAATATATAATTTCATAATTTATTTTTAATTAGAATTAAAAAATAATATGTTCATAATATAATAAAAAATATAAGGTTAAAATCATGTAAAAAAATTAATTTAATTGAAATAAATTAAAATTATTAAGATTTTAAAATGTTTACAAATCTTGACTTACA
Source organism: Marchantia paleacea (assembly GCA_014180765.2). NCBI lineage: Eukaryota > Viridiplantae > Streptophyta > Marchantiopsida > Marchantiales > Marchantiaceae > Marchantia > Marchantia paleacea. Next base: position 4,279,499 of record MUAA02000018.1, read on the forward strand.
TTTTGCATGTAAGTTTGTCTCCAAATAGATAATGAACCATATCACTAGAAAAATTTCTTGCCAAAAAAATTGATTTTGATGAAACTTATGATGTTATTGAATCTCTATCATAAATTGTTGAACCATATTTTCCTTTTAGCTTGATGATACTTAACGTACTTCTCTATTTCTTCAAACAAAAAGATATAAACAAACTAATATACTTTTATTGGAAGATAAATTGATGATCTAACTTGAAGTACAAATGCTATATTTATTTTCCCATGTTAAATCATGATAACTCAAATTGTAAAGAGTAACAAAAAATAATTTGTATCAATCTGATATCTTTTTAGCCTTGATAAAATGTTAAATAAAAGCATCATGTATGAATATATTTTTTTATGATATTTGTACACCATTTGGGTTCATTCTATCCCACATACATTCAAACATGAAGTGCTTATTAAAGTTTATGAAGAAAAAAATCAAAAATTGTCATGCAATTTTTCATATCATGTTGTAAAATAGATAATGAATGATAGGGATTTGTTGTCAAGTCATGTGCTTTGTGTTGAAAGTAAAAGTCACTTATTGAAAAAATTATGAATTTTTTTAAAAAAATTTGAATAACTATTTTAAGTAAATTAATTAAAGTGTTTGTTTCTAAATCCAGTAAATAATTCACTATTTGTACAATGATTTTCATATCATATAAAAGTTCAATACAAAATTTTTTGCTTTATAAAAAATCTGGTGATAACAAAATTTCACTTACTTTTAATGTTTTGTGGATTATATCGATATATATACATTTTTTATACACAAAATTTCTTCTTAAAGATATAAACATAATCATATATGCTCTTTTATCTAAATCTAATGGATTTTTTTTTAAATTTTCATTTTTTGATTTGTAACACATTGCTACTATAGCAATAAATTTTAACATTAGTAAATTCTAACTTTATCATCTTCAATGGAAAAATAAGATGATGTAGCTCATTATTTAAAGATTACACCAATCTTGTACTGTGTAAATGAATAGTAATCATCTCACTTGAAAAATAAATAACATATCAAGTGCATCCTTGTTGTGCATAAGAATTGATGAAAAACCAACAACATTTTTATATGGATTAATTAACTTCATGATTCTCCAAAACTGGCAAGGTTGACAATGTCTTTTATTTTCTCCTTCACTGAGCAAATCTAATTTGCAATTTGTGTAACCTCTTCTTTTGCTATCAAAAAAACGTTTGATGATAATTGGATTACTGCAGAGAAGTAGGTTGGATAGTTGAATTGTCTTGTTGGTTGTTCAAAAAATTTATCTTCTTAGGCACTTCTTTAATTTTTGCATACAAGATGTTCAAAAAACAGCTTGTATTTCCAAGATGAGGAAGTAATCATGTAAATATAATTTTTCAAAAGTTTAAAAAAACTCATAAAATAATTCATGTTGCTTCATTGGTGGCTGTGAAGCAATTAATATCACTTTCTTATGTGTATAAAATTATAAAAAAATAAGTTCGAAAGTATATTTGCAGGAAATAAAACTACATGTCTTTTCAGTTAAGACAATGCCATTTGTTTCATCTTTTTTACTGGAACCTCCTTCATCTCCTTCATCTACGTCAAAGTCTTTAAAAAGCTCATCATGTTTTGAATCTACAAACAGTATGAAAAGTTATGCCTCACTTATCATTTGATAATTTTGAAGAAAATGGTATAAATGTTCATAACTACATATTGTCATCTTGCTATACAAAAGATGAGATTTTGAAAGAGTTCAAGTTAAAATGAAAGCTAAAAAGGTTCATACTTGCTTAAAAAGAATATTTTACATGTTATGGGCTGATTGTTTTAAAAACTGTTAAATTCATGAAATAAATGCATTTTCTAAATGTAAGGTTCATTGTGTGCTCCATAATGTATACCATATATCTTCCTTCGAGGGTTATGGCATGGTCATCCAAATTTCACAATCTACTCTCTTGCCAAGTGCTTGAAAATTTTAAAGAAATTTGCTAGACACAAACATCAAAATTTAAAATTACAAGGTCAGAAAATGCAACATAAACGTTTAGTGTCTTATTAGATGAATGAAGACCTTTTTTGAAAAAACTATCTTGAAATCAATGACAATCCACAAGAGGATTTGATGCTAGAGAAACATGGAGAGTGCAAACCACTCGCTTCAGAAATGACCTAGCAGAACCTGTAACTATTAGATTTAAATTTAACCTCCCATTGGGATCCGAAAGCCATAAGGGCTCACGTTTGTTTAGCTTGATTTCACAATGTTGAAAGTGGTGGAAAAAATTATCTTTTTGGGTCTTTTTCTAGTGATCGTGCTCCTGGCTGTTTAGCGTTGAGGCGGTGCATATCACAGTGCTTTTTCCTTGATTATCTTGCGTAATCCCAGCCAATTTTTTGACATGGCCTACCAATTTACGTTAGAGGGCGTGCATATCTTTGTACTTATGTTCTCGACTTAGCTTGAAAATGAAAGGTTTGCAACCTAGAGACATGTATTTGAATTGATTTCCAGTCTAGCGATTGCCAATCCAAGTTTCTCATCTTCCTAATCCTAAACATCTTATTTTGTAGTTAGATAACTCTATCAAGGATAACAAGAATTGGATGCTGATGGCTCTCTTCAGTGGGCTTGTAGCAAGAGGGATGTTTAGGAGCATAGAGATGTCATTTTTTATGATAGAACATACACATGAGAATATTGATGCTTTGTTCTTTACAATAAATCTAATCTTGAAAGGAAGAAATGTGTTTAAATTAATGATGTAGATGGTAAAAAAAAATTGATGCAAAAATATTAAATTCCATGCCATTTTTGTTCAAAAAGTTATAGAATACAAATAGTATACAAATAATTTGTTACAAAAAAATCAAAGGTCAGATTTTTCCATGAAGCTTTTGGTTTTTCATGGGGATTAATGTAATAAACCAAGCAAAAAAAGTATCAACTTGTCTTTTTAACCCCAATGGTAGATCGGTATAAAAATATGTGTATTAGAAATTAGCCACAAACTATCATGTATTCCTTCTTGAAGGTCTTGTGAAAGTTTCCCTATGAGCATTACATATTTTGACAAAGATACATTTTTTTCTTAAGAACTATCTTGTTTCTTTGAGATTAGACCATAATTCTCACAAAGAGTTTTATGAAATTGGTTCCTTCATCAAGCATGGGCAATGTATTGTGGCTTATTTTTTGAAAATAAATTTTTATATAGTGATGAGTCATCAAACTTCTAGCCTCATACAAATCATGATAGCAAATACATCTGCAACATTGTTGGAACAAACAAGTGGTAGATACTCTTGCTCGTGAAGTTGCAGTGAGAGAGGGGTAATAATATTGGATGATTCACAAAAGCAAGAGAATTTTTAGTCTCATGTACATATAAGAAGGAAAGATGTTGATTATCTAGACAAATGATGAGTTTTTGGTAAAAGTTATTTTTTGGTGATCAAAGTATTAGGAAAGTCCAATTGTGATCAAGATTCTTCATTTTTTAATCATGTGGATATTGAATGGTGACATCCAAATAATCACTTGGCGTATTCAATTACAGGTTGTATAACAAGAAATTCTCAAAAGAAAAATTATGCACAATAAAATAACAACAAGGAGACATAACATATTCATGCAGATGTTTATGTTATTTTTTTTATAACACAAGCAAAATCCACATCAAACTAATCACAATATCAACCTAGATTGCAAAAAAATTGTTAAATCAACTTAAAAAATATTTACTTTGATAAATTTTTGTTTGCATAAAATTCTAATTATCAATATAGTTACATTTTATTCTGATTTAATAATATTTAATAATTAATGAATTAATTTTATTTTAATTTTTATATATTTTATTTTATAACTTAATTTTAGAAGTAATTTTTTTGGGTATAGGTATTAAATTTTCTTAATATGTAAAATTATTTTTAGAGATGGTCAAACTAGAACTTGACTATATTTTTAAACAAGAATTTTGAACTTGAACTAATAAAATTGAGTATTTATTATTCTCATAATAATATTATAATTTTCGTTTTAAATTTTGATTTTTTAAAATATGAATATTTTATAAAAATTTTTTTATAAATCTTTTATTAACAATTTTAAATTCAAAAATTTAATTAAGTTTTATTTATTTATTTATTTATAAAAATTATAAAAATTGATGTTTTATATATTTTTATGTCAATCAATAAAATCATATTTTTAATGATAATTTTTATCTAAATAAATTATCTATAATTATTTCAAAAATTTTCAATTTTATTTTTTAAATTTATTTCTTTATTTATAATTTTTAATTATAACAAATTTTTTTCATTTGTATGTATATATATGAGAATACATTTTAATGATTGCTTGCCTTGGAAGTTATGAGCAAATGATGTATTAGTTGTCATTTGCAGTACAATGTTTGCATATATGAATTTTCCAACAAATTGACACAAATGAAGGCAACCCAAGCTTCTTGAGATGAAACTTTTTTTGTTATAGATTTCAAACCTAAATTACTGAAAGATATCTGCTAGATTGTCTTTTTGTTGGTAAAAAAAATCATGAAAAAATTAATTGCATGTAGCTTGTTCAGCTGAGTGCCACTTTTGTTTAATGAAAAATATTTTTTCATGTGTTGTAGCTATCATCAAATTTTTGCCATGATTTTTCATGTTGTATCGCAACAAGTATTTAAGATTCAGATTTTTTTTCCTCTCATTGAGGTATTATAATATAACTACAAGGACCATAGAACATGCTTCCTTCATAAAATACTACTTCATCAGCTTCTTAATGATTTGTAGTCATGAATTATTACAATTCATCTTCATAATACAAGATTGATTTTAAATAGGATCTTCTGTCGCCTTTTTTGAATGATTGTCATGGTCAAAAAAATTCAAAATTCAAAACTAAATATTTTTAACATCTTTATCAATATTATCATGGCATCTAATGCCCTCTTTGATTTTGCAGTGTAAGAGAAAAAATCTAGTTTCTATATATTGTGGTGAGGATTATGAAGCATGTTGTAGATTAGCTACTAAACATGTTTGTCATTGATCTTCGTGTACACCTAGCTTGATGATGAAATATCCAAAAGATTGATTTCAATATTAAGCTGCATCATCTGCACTAGATCCATATATCCGTCTGCCTGCGGATTCCATCCTGCCAGATAGCATGGGCCCATCTCATTTAACTCCATCAAGACAGGAATCACCACCGCTTCCAACTTCTGAGATAGGTGCAAAATAGAGGCGAGAGGTTCAGCTATCTCTTTCGAGGCTTTCACCTTTAGTCTCGACACTGCCGGTAGCACTGCTTCTTCCGCCTGATCGATCACCTTCTTCTTCTGAGACACACGCTCAGGGGGATTGTCCACCACTGGTCTCTTTTGCTTCTTCAGGCCCTCAGAAACTACCTTTGCCGATGCCAAAGCCCTCTGATGTGTGCTGGTCACCTCCGGAGGTCTGTCCACTACCGGAAAAGTGACACCTACACTCCTGGTGGATCCACCATTGTGATCTTTATCCTCCAAATCAGACAACCCAGACTCCATATTGTACAATCGCCTCTCCTTAGGTGTCAGCCACTCCATCTTCGAGTACAAATGTACCAGGAACGACGATAGATAAACCACGCATTTGTCATCCTGCCAAAGTCAACTAGCCATTGCTTGAACATTTCGAGCAAAGATTTCTCCCCAATTTACTTTGATCGTTCCTCCAATGAACCCTTCCACAATAGGCACCTTAGGCATAGTGATGTAAGTAGTGCGTTGAGGAGAGAAGAGCTGATTCAAGGTGAGAGCCACCTTACGCCCGAAAATATCCTTGATTAAATCGGGCTTGTAGCCATTCGTAGCCTTCCTCTCCCTAGGGTTGAACCACTTCGATTCATCAAATGTGAAGGTTGTATGCACAGCCAAACCTTCCCAGTCTACTCCATCCTTCTCTCTCTCATACGAGCGTCCCAAGACATTAGCCCACATCTTTGCATCCCATATCTCCGGCTGCGCTCGACATCCTATCGCGTGAATAGCTTTTTCTCGGTACACTTCCTCACATAGTTTGGGGCAAATGAAATCCCACCTCCACGATAAGAAAGCACCCCCCAGGTTCTTCAATCACAGCAATTCTGCCGGCTTCCAATCCGCCGTTAGGATAAGCGGCCGAATCCTCCCCATAGTCATCTTCCTGGCTGATGGTACTGCAATTCCTTTCCTTCCCGTCATGGCGGTTGCCATTCTCTTTGATATCTCGATGTTGGATTCCCTATTGGTCGCTCGCTGATGATCACATTTCCATTTCTTAAAATTGAAACGGTGAAAGCGTTGTGGCTTCTTTCATTTCTTCCCGCGCGCGTGCGATTAGCTCTCCTACTCTCATTTGGTCCTAATTCGCCTTATTCGTAGGAAAGAATTTCGTATTCCACCAAATATGACTCTTTCTTTAAAAAACCACAAAAAATTTCTACAATCTTCGTATACTATGCCCCTACACTTTGGAGATGGGGTTGCATTTTACCAGAGTTGCGTGAAAAAGTTTGGAGTGAGAAGATAGCCTACAAAATAGGAAACAAAGGGCTACCAAAAATGTGGAACGCTGAGATGTGGGTGAAGGCATTGAGCTGAGACTTTGCCAGCAAAAAAAATGGTATCAATTAAAAAGTCCCGGTATTATACACAAGCTTTGATTTCAACAAAACAAAGTAATTCAATCCACCAAAACATAAAGGAAAAAAATAGATACAAGATTAATTTTATTAGAAATGAATAGAGAAGAAAGATTGCACAAACCTTAAATCAATTATTCTCACCATAATGCACAACATACTTGAGTATGCATAAGATGCTAATAGTTGAGGAACTTGTTGGTGGATCAATGTCATACACATATATATCGCATCACAACATACATCGCTGTCACATCAAACATCACAACACATAGATCATCATACACCAACACAAGTATACCCCAATCAAAATCTTTTCTACTCTCAAAACGTCCAAAAAACACTCTGTTCATAACCATAGCATGAAAGAGAGATTACAAGTCTTACAACAAGTTATCATGTCTTTTGGAAATTGTGTTCTTATGAATTAAGAAGTTCATCCTTGTAATATTGATGTCCATTGTAACTTACACCTTTTCTCACGTAATGATGATTTTAAACTTAAGATCTTCTCAATTTTATTTTCTCCTTTCTGTATTTCTTTCTAATTTTTTCCATGTTTATATTTTTGTACTCTTTAGAGATGTTAGTTTTAACGGTAACGGTTTAATTATAAATTTCTTTGGCTGCTTTGATTTTCTTTTAGGCTTTGTTTTAAAAATTGTCTTATAGATTTTTTGCTGTACTTATTACTTGCCATTAAATTCTTGATTAATATTCTTATCTTTTCCTTAAAAATGGTCCATCTTGCCATAAGTTTGTCCTTCAAAGTCTTCAATTATTCCTTTGCCAATGTCAACAACATGTACCTTGTTGAGCTTCCTCATTCATACCTCGGGACCATATTACTTGGTGTGTTTTCAATCCTTAGACTCTTAGCTATCTTGATTAAACCTCTTTCATTAAATGTTCTTTTTCTTTCTAATTTTTTTATTGTTGGATGTCAATATTTTGCGCTTCAAATACTCATTTTGAATGAAATCTCCTTTCAATATTTAGTTTGCAGAAAGAATTGAACAAAAACTAAAACTTCAAGGATCTTCAATGCTTTCCTTTTTTTTAATAATGATATAGGAGTAAAGAAACAAGACAAGAAGAAGATTTATTCTTCCTACAAAGAAAACATTTCATCTTATTAGATTCAAGAGAACCTTGATGATGATCTCTTCTTATAGTTTAGTACTAAATATTAGGTTTATGATGTATTCATCAAACAAATATCTAGCTTCTACTTAATCCCGCATGTGCATATCAATAAAGTTGACATATTTGCTGATGTTGATAGGCATAATATAAATCTTCACGAGCTCAAAATCAAAAACAAAATCTTTCTTTTTTACCTCCATTTACAAAATTTTTACTACTTTGTGAATAATTAGATCATCATTTCTAATTATTTTTAAAATGAAAATGATATACTTAAATCCAATTTATTGGTCATGTTGATGATAATCTCTCAATCTTAATTCCAAAATTCAGTCAAAACTATCCACATTAACATTATTTTTCACTATTTTGTTGTCAAACTTAATTTTTTTGAAGTCAAATTGGTATATAAATCTCAAATTGATTTTATATACAAATAAATAAAATTTTAAGCTTACAAACTCAAATGACATAATTAATGACATAAGTACCCAAATCTTGCAATGTCTTGCATCCTTTGGAGCTCATAAGACATTGAGAGCTTTTTGACCCTAACAAAAAAACTTCTTATGAAAAATATTGCAAGAATTGATGAAATTGGAAGCTCACTATCTCTTGCAAGATTTTGATTCTAATCTACAAGCTTCCCTACCTTTGCCAACTTAAAAAATCTTTATTTTAAAATAATTTTTATTTTTTTTATTAGTTTAGGATTCAATTTTGAGAATTTGTGATAAAAATATTAATTAATTAAGGAGTTATCTTGTATATTTTTTTCGGCAAGATTTTTGGAATGGTTGTGAAAATAAGTTAAAGAATACAAGGTCAAATTTACTAACTGAGGGGGGAAAAAAAGCTTAAAAGAGAAAGAAAAAAATAGAGATATAAATGAGACTTCAGCATTTTATATGATACACCCAAGATTATAAATTATGAAAATTTTGCAAAAATAAATAATTTTGACATATTTTTTAAAGTCAACAAAAAATCAGACTTTTTGATCTTGCCACTTTTATCAATCGTTAATATTGTTCTCATTATTTAGCATTGATTATGTTTGTTGATGATAATTTAAAAAATGACATAAGACTGAATCTTAATCTCTTATCAAGATCCAATATTTATTCTTCCTTAACTTCAAAATAAAAGCTTCAAAATGAAATCAATTTTGTTCAAAAAAAATTTTTAAAATAATTTTTGAAAATCTTATGCATAATAATCATTTATATGATTTTTTTGCTTGTTACTTCTTGTATATTTGTAATTTAAATCTCATAGGTAAATTTTAATTTGATGATTGTATTAAGATACATCATATCAATTGTTACACAAGTCATTTCTTTAATGACTTGTCATGAGATGAAATAGTTATTGTTGAATCATTGCTTTCATTTTTTCAAAAATTATGTTGTTTCATCATTAATATCAAAAAATATTAGTTTATCATTGGAATGACTCAATTTACAATAGATATTGTAAAATTTAGATAGATTTTATCCAAGGATTGTTTAATTTTTCATCCTCATGTACAATAGTTTCATGCTTTTTTTTAATAATTATTCAATTGATTTTATAGTTTTTTAGATCAAATAACAAATCAATCTTAAACCAGCTAGATTATAAAATCATATTGCCCTTGTAACTTATGTATTTCCTCATGATAAAAAAATTTAATAAAAAAAAAACTCAAAATTAATCTTTATAAATCCACATATTTTAACAAAAGTAAAATCAAAATAACATTATTTTGTAATTAGTTCTTTAAAAAATAAGATTTATTTAACCAAATCTTGCAAGATATTATAAGGTTGCATTACTATAAGTTGTTTTGTCCTCCAATCAAGACTTGCAAATACAAGTAAGGTCTGATTTCATGATGGCCATTGTCATATTGAGGCTGCACGATACTTGGTAATAATTTTAAGACCTCTAGATTTTTAATCCATGAAGGACTCCCCCCAAGGATCAGGGAGTCTGCAAACCTCAAAATTACTTAAGAGGTTTACTTTCAATGATATTGACCCCAAGAATCAATTGCCTCTAATTCTTGCTATGGTTTGCAAAGTTCATTCAAATTGTTATTAAAAATATTTCACTCTTGTTGGCCTCAAATGGTATTTCAAGATGTTTTGCTATTAGCTACAATATTTCATGTGTTCTTATGTTATATTTTTAAATAAGATACTAATAATTAGTTATTTTTTAAAAATTTTGGTTTAAGATTAATGTGCTTTTCCAAAGAGGTTCAATTAATGATATTCTAGAAGTTCTTTTGTGTCATGAAAGAAGTTGTATTGTATATGACTCTATTTTTTTCAAGTCATGTAAAGTACCAATCATAATCTCCATTAAGGAAGTGTTCATTGCATTATATTTCCATCAATAAGAGTAGATATGTGGAAATCTATCCAATATAGACAATGATATTTCGGGCAACAATCATATTGGAGTTTTAGTCATGATAGTAATATATTATCTTAAGTCAGAAATTTTGAGGAAGAATCTTCCAAACTTCAAATAATTTACTTCTCTATTTGAAGTGACCTATATTATATTTGAGGGTTGTGTTTGTCAACACACTACTCAAATACCTATATAAGAATGCAAACAAAATATTTCAAATTTTCCCTCAACCAATGGCAAGTCATAAAAGATCATTTGATTCTCCAAAGAAAATTAAATATGAAATTAGTAAGAGACAAGCGAATGCAATGAAAAAGATTTTCAAACATGTCTAAGATCATTAAATCAACAAGATCTCTATACTAAATATTGTAATGTGGATGTTGCCGCAAAGCCAATTGATAAATGATTAGGAGGAGAAAAAAAATTTATATGAAATGAGCTTCAATAATAGAATAACCTACATTTCTTTAACTTTTATGCTTATATTACAAAGAATGTTGATTTTTTTTGGATTGTTTTAGCAAAGAATTTGATTTGCTTTACAATTTTTAACACAGTTCATAAGTTAAAATCTCCTCAATATTATCATCGTGCCATCGAGCCTCAATTTTGTGAACTTTACTTGTTCATGGGTTTTAACTTAGCCCATCCGTATCATGGTTCACCACCCAAAATTTGTGTACAACCATGAAATCATACTCTTGTACGATAAAAGCCTATCATGCAAGCTTTCATGTAAGCTTGTTCGATTTCATCAACCCTTTCAATGATTGATAATTAGTGATGAGAGTGAAAAAGTTTCCAAACAAATAACATATGCAATGTGCCATCGTCCAAACAGCTGCCAAACATTCTTCTCATAAGAACTATACTTTGACTCCACTACATTGTTGGAGTGACTTGCATAATCTACTACAAATTCATTCCCCTTATCATCATGTTGGATAAGCATTGCTCCCAAATCCAACATACTCCAATCGGTATGTATTTGAAAGGAATGACCTCTCACTAGTCTCCTCAAAACAGGGGCAAATTTCAACCTTTCGTTAAGGTCAACAAAAGCTTTATCATGTTCATCTCCCCAACGCCACTCTAGCTTTGTCAGCTTAGTCAAGTCTTTGGCAATATTCCTGAATCCTTGTACATATTGTCAATAGAAGTTTGCAAGTCCAAGGAAAGCTCGTACCATACTGTTAAATGAGGGTTGTAGAATACAAAAGATTGACTCCATCTTGGTTTGATGAACTCCCAATCCTCATGGCTATATGGTATGACCCAAATAGTGTACTTGCTCCTAAAAGAACTTACACTTTTGAGTATACAACTTGAGGTCATTTCAATCAATTGCTCAAATAGCTCATACAAATGTCTCTCATGCTTCATTAATGTAGCACTATATACTAGAATATCATCGATGTAGGCTCGAGCACAATCAAATACAGCAAGGATCTTATCCATCACTCTTTGGAAGTCAGCATATGCATTCTTCAATCCAAATGGTAAAAATTTTCATTGATACAACACATCCTTGCCATGCGAATCAATTGGCCAAAAGGATATCTTGGCCTTATTCTCATCTCAAATTTGCAACTGACAATATCATGCTCGTAAATCCAATGTATTGAAAATTTTTAAATGCCCAACCGCATCAAAGATCTTCTTAGGTGTAGGCATAACATATTGATTAGATTTTGTTTGTCAATTAATAGATCGGTAGTTACCACAGATATGTCTATCTAAATAATTATCATGTATATCCTTCTTGACTGACATGACCATAGTAGATGCATACTCTTCATATGATATCTCCACTAATCTAGGCTCAAGAAGGTCTTGACACCTACTTTGGATTGAATCTCTCTCCATATCGATGTATTGATAGGGACAACAGAAGATTGACGCATTAGTTTCAAGTCAATCCGTATACCAGATCATTTCAAACAATTTTAATCCTTCATATTGAAGGCAAAAAAATGTCTGAAACTCCTTAAAAAGCTCCACACCCTATATCTTTTTCCTCCTATCATCTTGGAAACAATCTCAATATCCCCAATCTGCTCTTCATCAACATCAGAGATAAAAGACATAGTATATGATTGCTAAACGAAAAACTCTTGAGCACAAAGTTTTATGCTCTCTCATACCAAACTCCACTAGCTTAGTGTGAACAACTCTAGCATCTCTAGCTCTAATCTCTTGAGTTGTATCATAAAGGTTTGTATTGGTAACCATTACTTGCTCCACGCATAAAACTACAACCATATTAAAGAAGACTCTACTTCTCCTCTATAGCATCCTCATAAGATCATGGATGAGATCTTGGGTACTTTTTGCCCCCATCTTTTACCTCCATCATCTCAATAGACAAGAGCTTATCAATGGTCTTGTAATCACACATGTGGACCGCATGGGTCTCTAGTAAGCCAATCCGAGGCTCATAATCCATATCAAACAGTTCATGTCCATAGCATGATCCAACACCTGATATCATGATGCCTCCGACAATGTAGATACTGATGTACAAAATCCCATAATTCTCCCTCTCTCTCTCTTCTCTTCAGCATTGGGTTCCACCAACTGTTGCAAGTGAGAATGCTATACAAGTCAAGGTCCTTCTTCTCTGTAGGCATGGAAAACTAGATAACTCATCAACGTGGATAATGCAGCTCTTGACTAAATCACAAGATTCACCATTGCCATGGGTGATCTGTCAAGATAGACCACCGCTTGGGAGTGGCTATCCACATCCAAGTACTCTCCACTGTGAGATGTGAGGGAATCCATTCCATCATATGCTTAAAATAAAACATCCCTTGGAAGAAAATTTATCCATCATAAATATGGATGATATGCACGAAATTCTACTCTCGCTGCATCCTACAATATTGATGATCCAATCTATGATCAAACTTGATGTGCATTTATCATCACTCATGCACATGGATCATCCGATAAGGAAATATTGTCCAAAATGTATGCATGTGAATAGATCTGCTATGGCTAGAGAGATCATAACACACATAACATCTCCCAAAATATGCAAGAATGTGAATCATGTAGCCCATAACCATTACCAACACGTGTGCATTCTCGACATGGCCATCTAGCAATAACCAAGTATATGGTGTCATGCCGAGCAACGTCTTGCGTCCCCATCAATAAAATATCTCATAGCAAGGCTTGTTTATATTCTTGAACCTCCAATAATGGTAGAATATCTATGTATCATTGTACCAACTTTGTCACATGGCGTAATGAAACATGTTTTGAAATCGTATCTTGCTCCACATACAAGTATCGATGTACTCGTAAACCAGACTTAAAAAAAGTCAAACCTATGCAAATCCTTTTCTAGATATTTCCAAGTAAAAGACATTGTATGTAAAGGTGACAATAAAGTGGAAGTGGAAATAACTTCCTTCGTATCCTCCATCTTTGAAGCAAAAGACTCACCTCAAATCTAATGTATCAGTTGATCTGCCATATGTTATAATTACATACATGAAATACCTAGTGATTCATCCAATGTGGATGACACTACTAAACTAAAACTTGGCATGATAGTAACATCCTATAGACAAGGACTGTTATGTGCATCCATGTTGCTCTCCAAAAAATCATCATGCCAAGTAATACAAGTATTGAAGGCCGCAACATATGTCAAACCTCTATTTGATAAAATGTTAGAATCGCTAATGAATCATATTGGTAATTGACTCACTCGGCCCTCATCAGATTGCCAACCTGACCGATAAGAGCTTGTCTCCTCCCAATAATCAAGGCTAAATTCCATCGGGTATAACACTTGTGCATCCACCAATATATCATAGGACTCTGCAAGTGTAACTATAACATGTGCTTGTGTTGTAAAGCTATTAGTGATATGATCTAGTTGCATTTGCATAGTCAACTCCAAAGATATGATGTATGGTGCGGGTGCATCACTAGAAACTCCAAGAGATGTCTGAATCTGAAATGAACATCTTTACACATCAATCTTCTGCAAATGAAGACCAAACAATGTATTGTTACCCAACATAAGGGATTATGCACCACAATCCAACAATAATTAATGAGGTCGATATATTGTTTTTGAAGGTCAAACCAAACATAAGACACCACTCTTGTTATCCAATATTGTCTCACTTGATGATATCCTAGTACGTTCATATGTTGACCTCACTGGGAACTCCATCATTAGAGCGGCATCCGCTTGCCAAATTTCACTACTAGCTATTATGATCCAAGATCAACACTACTAGTATTGTCAATACAAGAAGCAACCAACACATCCTCTTTGCTTTTGCAAAGAATGGCTACCAATCGTAATATAGGGGATGATGATATCCCCAACGCCAATAAATCCTTAGCTGAGAAAATAGAAAAATGAACCAGAGTATTTGCCATCCTCAACATTGCATTGGATGCTACTTCATGCAGTGTTGATGGCTAGGCCCTACTTGCTTCATCTCCAAGTATATCAACATTGGCTTGCATCCTTATCTCTCCAATAGGTCATTTAGGTACCATGGGTGAGTTATTCAATGTCTTAGACAATGTGAATTGAATGAGGTTATCTAACTTGTTGGCTAGCCTTACCTCTTTTTGGATCCAATTCTATGGATGTTCCTCTAGACTCAATAATATGTGTTGCACTACGAGACATAACAACTGCACATGGTTGTGCAGCTATACACATATTTTCTACAACATCTCCACCATATGATGTAGAGGCACTAGCTCAAAAATCTAACCTTTGCTCGGACGTAGACATACTTGTTATCTTTTGCTCCAACTGCTCTAGTCAAGATGCAATGTTCAACTCATGACTAGCCTCATGGACTAACATTTGACTAGAAATTAGTACTTTACCATCATCATGACCACCACCTATGCCACCTTAAACTCCTCATCCTCTTTCAGGGACTTCCATGGCAACCTTCAATGTTCGTTATTCTAAATGGAGATCAAAATATTGATCAATCATGTGATCATGTTTGTGACAATGCTCACATGATTTTGATCCAACATGATCCACCCTTTGACCTTGAAGTCAATCCTTCTTGTGATGAGGTCCATCACATGTCCAACACACCATTCCAACAACTGATTTTTGACTTGGAAAGGATGGCAATGGTCTCAATCCGGCACCTTCACCACTCTGTCCG
Organism: Marchantia paleacea; assembly: GCA_014180765.2. Taxonomy (NCBI): domain Eukaryota; kingdom Viridiplantae; phylum Streptophyta; class Marchantiopsida; order Marchantiales; family Marchantiaceae; genus Marchantia; species Marchantia paleacea. The sequence continues at coordinate 4,294,916 of MUAA02000018.1, forward strand.
GATTGTCAAGTATGTTCCATATGTCTATCATAACCTGTCCGGGTTTGTGTTGTAGATTGATAACATGTAGGAGTTTATGAAGTTTATGAAACCTTGCTAAACCCAACAATCACCATTCTTTCCTCATGCATGTTGAGCTCAATATGCTAAGCAAAACAAAACACTATAGCCAACGGAGATGATGCCTCTTATAGTAAGATGTCATCTCTCGCTCTACGTCTCAAATCCTTGTCCAATATCCCATACCAATGTTGGACAACTTGTGACTCTAACACCTCATGGGAAATACTTATCAACCGACACATTCAAGTATACTCCTCTTGAAGACTTTCTCCATTCATCCATTTGAACTTTTGCAAGCCTCGTAGATTGTTAGTCCTCATACCTTGGTAGTCTCTCTTCAATTGTGCAAAAAACTCCAAAATAAGATTAAAGGTTGGGACCTTTTAAAGCTTCCCAATTGAACTAACTCCAACCCTATCATCAGTGCCAAATACAGAGGATGAACTTGCAGCACCAAACACTATCCCCAAGTAATAGAAATGTAGTTTAGAGATCAGTATTGTCTCTAAAGATCAATCTCCTTAATGTATTCATGCGAAAACTCATGATAATCATCCATCGACGGATCCTTCAAATGCTGGAATAATCCCTTTCAAGCCTTAAACGGACTAAATAATATAAAGTTGCACATCTGTTATAAATCATACCATGAATCAAACTCATATATGAAGTCATCCAACTCAATTATACCAATTGTACCCAAATATTGTCTAGGACTCTTAGAGGTCCCATAGATATCGTCCATGTCTCATAACAACAGTGTGGATACATAGTCCAAGATATCACCAAGCTCAGCTTCGTCACTCTTTAACACCAAATTAGAGTCTTTTGTAAACCTCAAAGACCAAAGTTCATACTGCACTTTGCTACAAATGCATCCATAACTTTTCTTGCAGTCTCTCCTTCAAAACCTCTAGACAACTCCATTGTGACATATGTGTATCATCTTTGTAATCGTACAACAACAAATTCTCAACTAAAATCAGAAATTTCAACATAAGATATCTAAGGCACCACAAGGTGCTACCACATGGGCAACCTAAAAACTATCATCACCATAGGCACTCACATAATCTACAGGTCCGCAAGTCATATCCCACTGAGAAGAACCATGCATAGTCTGCCTGGTCCGCAAATCTAGCTTCACTATTGGCAACACACAAGAGCACTAACACTCTTAAAAACAAAGCACCCAAAAAAGTAATGGTGCACAAACAGGAAGCCAAGATGGAGGTATATCAATCATAAGAAATATAAATGACAATACTCCATCTCAAAAATATCAATCAAAGGGTTCAAACCAACCCAACTTGGCCCGATCTGGATTGACATAGCCTCAAGAAGATATTTTTAAATGACTTCTTGAGTCAATTATAATTTTTTTAGTGCTCTACACGAGAGAAGAATGTTTTTAGAAAAAAAGTTGAAGTTCAATAACAAGACGTTCAAGGAGTTCTATGAATTTGCATGATGTGGCAATATCATCTATTTTATCTCAATAATTACGTCAAGGCTTAAAAAAATAAACAATGATGGCGATTCTAAATAATCTTGGTGATGTCATTCTTGATGATTGGACATACAAACAAGCAAATTGATGCAGTTTTTTTTTTAATATAGGTTTCAAGAAATATGTCAATACTGATGATGTAGTTAATGGCAGATATATTTTATGGAAAAATGATATATACTATAATAGTTTTTATTCAAAAATATATTGATTACAAATATAGGGTATCATTTTTTGATATTTGCGCTTCAATTTTCATTTCTTATGAAAAAAAATGATCAAGAAGTTGGCTACATATTATGTAGTACTTTGTGACAAATTCATGAAATTTCTCCTTATGAGAATTACATATAAAAAATCAACCACACTAGTTCTTCACCTTAAGATTTATTTTGCTTAATTTGTTATTAGTGTTTCATAGTTTTAATGAAGAAGGATAAGTTTGTAACTGTTTTAAAAATTTAGAAAAAAAGATCATTTTTGTCTTGACTATTAGACTGAATGATGAGTTTTCTCTTGTAGATTGTTTGTAGGTTAAAAACACATTAGTATTGATCCATCTCAATTATGAATCTTTATATTTGAGTCATATGGATTTAAAATGGTAGTGTCCAAAACAACATATGGCTAAATGATATGCAAAATGTATAGCAATTGGATAATGATCAACAATATAACAATGAAGAGTTGCAATGCTGATATTTTTGTGTTTTTTTTTGGATTACACTCATCGAAATGCACAACAGAATTCATCAAAATGGGTACAATGAATAATAAATCTTTTGAAGAATTTTTGAATCTAGTTACAAACTAGATTCAAATATTATTATTATGATACTAGACTTCATTCTAGCAATAATTTGAAGTAATCTATAACTTTTTAGTTAATTTTGACTTTGAGATATGTTTGATATGTAGTGAATAATATTACTACAGTATATGTAGATTCATTAAAAAAAAGTTCTTAAAAAAATAAAAATTTAATTATTTGAGTAATTATATAAAAATTATAATTCATGTGTTATTGTTGCAATAAAAATTTTAAAAATAATCAATCAGGAGTTTGTAATTGTTTAAGAAAAAAATAATTGATTTCTGAAATTTAAATGAATGAAATTGCTCATTTCAATCATATTGATATTTTTGCATAAAATTTTTAGATTCATGAAAGAAAAGTGCAAAGAAAGTTTTTTTTAATTCATTCAATAAACATCAATGAATAAAGATAATAATATTTAATAATATTTAAGGATAAGTGTTTTTTCTTGAATTAAAAAAATAAAATTTAAAACCAAATAGAATGAAGGTTTTTTTTAATGCAGATGATATTATTTATTTATATTCTATATCAAATTATATTTTATAAGCTGGAATAATTAAAATATAAAATATAAAATATAAAATTATTTTCAAATTTTATTTATTTTTATTAAAAATTAAAACTTAAATTTAATTATTTAAAAAAATTATGAATATTTATTTTCGTGTGATTTTAAAATTATATTGATATTTATTTTTGATTTATTTTTGAATTTAATTAATATCTAAAAATATACGGTATTGTTAGTCTAATGACATTAGCCATCAAATAAGCTATTGATTTATTCAATCATTAAATTTATTTTTTTTTCTTATTTCAAGTATATAATTTAATTATTTTGTCATAATTTAAAATTATAAATATATTATTTATTTAATGAAAGAATTTTAATTGATTTTTCATTATTTTATTTTATATTTATATATATTTTGTAATAATTTGAAATTTATTTATGTTTTATTATTTTAATTTATAAAAAAAATTATAATTCATATTTCATAATATTTATTTATTTATTCTTAAAATTGAAAGTTTTGTTTTTCTATGCTTATAAATTTATAAATGGGGAAATTAATTTTTTTATGCATTTTAAAATTTTTTTATTAATGAATAATTGATGAATTTAATTTTATTTCATTTAATTTTAAATTTCCATTTCTTCAAATTTATAAAAGTATTATATTATTTCCTAAAATAATTATATTTTTGAAGTTGAAAATATTCACTTTTGAATCTGAAAAATTAGTATTTATATATAAAGGTTGAATATAAGTTTATATATTAAAATAGTTCAACAAAAATGATTTTCATTAAGCTTTAATAATTAGATCTGAACATGCAAAATATTTAAAATGTTATATTGATTGTTTCAGATATCTACCTGTTAATTGTAGAATTCTTGCAAGAGAAAGTTATAATTTATGTTCATGAATGTTCTTATTGATTACATTAAATTTTATACTTTACTCTTGCTAAATTTTTTCTGTGGATTTCTCTCATTTAGGTAAATTCATTGATTTATGCAAAAATATATCCATTTGAGAATAACTCATGTAGAGCTTTCTAATTCAAATTATGATTGAAGATGTTGTGTCATTTCTATGAGTAAATGTTAATGCATGATATTGTCAGAATGTAATGTAAAAATATTTTAATATTTAAATCATGATTAAGTTGTTAGATTATCATTTCAAAATTTAAACAAATTATTCAAATGAAAAAATGCAAATATATACATTATTTCTAAGGTTTAATTTGTTGCTTTGAAATCTGATATATAATTTTAGTTGTAATTGAAGAAAAAACGCTTCTTATTGCAAAAAATTACTTCAGTTTCTCCAAAATCTTCAAATTCATTAAAAAAATAATGAAGAAAAAATATTTTGAGATGTTAAAAATGTCTCATATTTTTTTTTAAAATAACATAAGGATTTCAAATAATAATAATAATATCTATTTAGTTACACACCATAAAAAAATATGTTTGGATTTAAACAACATTTCTATGTTGTCAATTTGATAATAAGGTGTTCATAAAAATTTAATTAAATCTTTGTGATTAAATAAATGAATGATATTGCATGATTTTTTTATCAATTTTTTAAAAATTATTTTCCATCTAATAAATTTTTTATGATTTACTGCATTTTTTATAATAAAACTAATCTTTTAGTTGCGATAATTATATTGTGAAAATATTTTCATTTAATTGTCAAGTATATATTCATGAACATGCTTGAAAGTTTCTTATTGTCTTACCTATCACTAGTTAAAAATTCATATAATTGTACATACATTTTTACTTTTTTCGTAATATATGTTTGTAACTTTTTTGTAATATCTGTAAAAAAATATATGAAAATAAATAAATTGAAGGTTTGAAAAATCCACTATTCAACATTAACAAAGAAAACAAGTTAGCTCCTTTGTTGCATTAATGATGGTTTATTTTGCAATATATTATTTTAAAAATAATATGTATGTATAGTGATTTTTTTCATGAAATCCCTTGCAATTGCTTATATTTTTAACTTGTCATATCTAATAATTGATCATGTACTCATACCATAAACTAAAAGGATTGATGAAATACATTTCAATAATCCAAAAAAAATTATTCTTGAATACCGTATAAGTACTTAATGAAAATCAAATCCTATAAACATGTGTATCTATAAAGTAAATTCACTTTATAGATAAATTTATAAATGCACCAAAACTGCATTATTTTTTATTGTGTTGATTCAAGATTTAGAGTGTGTTTTCAAAATACACTTGGAATTGTATTTGATGTTGGCTCCTCCATATATATTTTGCCATTGAACTACACACAAGGTAGTTGATTATATTTTCTTCTTTTTTTGGTGAGAAAAAATGAAATGCATCATCACCTTATAACCATTTTTCAGTCACAAAAAATTCATCTCAAAAGCTTGTGTATAACACTTGATTTTTATGTGCATTCATTCATTGACTTGCATTTACCCTGAAAAAAAGCATATGATATTATAATCTATATTTGATTGTTTCTTTACTCAAAAGAATGTAAATTATTTCAGTAAGTAATTATTTTGATATTTTATTTTGTTTATTTTTAATCATTTTGGTCATAATTCATAATTTCTAAGGTGCTATTTTTCCCAAGAAACACAAATTTTTTTCTCAAAAACCTCACAAGTTACTTATACTTTTCTTTTCTTACTTTTATCATTTGACAGCTGTTTTATATATTTAATACTGATTTTATTTTCAATGTCTCACTTTGATACCTACATTTTACTATGATTATAAAACAAACAAAATCTATAAAATTAATGGAAACATAATTATTTGATATATTCATTTAATTTTCAAGAAAAAAAATTATGGTAATTTTTGTTGACTCTTCTTCTGTATCAATTTGAACTAAGAATAAGTTTTTAAGAAAATGTAGTTTTGAATATTACACATGGATTTTTTAATCGTGCAAAGGATCCGAAGATCTCATATCATGATGCTATTGCAATGCAAATAACAATCAAATTATTTTTTAATTTGTATTCTTTCTGGAATTTTTTTTTCACACTTTCATCTTAGAAGCTTTAACAAAGTATGGGGTCTAAGTTTTTTTTACGTTTGGTGATCTACTATTTTTCATTCAAAATTTTAATACAATTAGAAGAATTTGATTGTTGCCTTGACTAATATAGATTCTTTGTTATGCAAAGGCAAATAGGAACTGTGAAATTTTGAATCATTTTTTTTCATTTGTTTTGATTAAACATCAGATTATTTCAAAAGCTAAAAAACTGTTATATTATCAACTTCACGATTGTATTCACACTCATTTTTAGTACAAAGTGATAATACCTTCATTTTTTTATAAAACATGGAATAAAGTATACTAAAAATTATGACTATTAGTTTTTTAGATTATAATATTTTATTCCAGCATGTCAAGGAACTCTTAGGGCTGGAGTTTTTTTTATGTAGATAGGTATACAAAATTAATTTTAATTAAATAAAAATATAAATATATATGACTTTAAATTAATTATAATTATTTTCAATGCGTAATTCAATGTGTAATATATAATTTTTTCAGTAAGAAATTATATGTTAAAATAAAAACATGAATAAAAAAGTAAAACGTTCAAGCAATTAAATTATTCATAACGCAATTTTTGCTTAATGATATTTACATTTTGAACTCTAATGTATTGTCAAATGATATTTATTTTGCTATTATCATGTCCATTTATACGTAATTGAATTAATTGATAAAAATGTTATAAAAAAATTGGAATTTCTTTAAATTTTTGTATATTATATTGTAAAATTCAAAATTAAAATCAATGAACATTTGAGTTCAAATCATAACTTTAGTCCTGAACTCCTTGCTCTGATAAAAAAATCACCATTATAGAGTTTAATGTTTGATGATATCACGAAAAATATATTTTAAATCAAGACATCAAAAAATCTCTAAATATCAGTGTATCATTTATGTATCGTTAATAAGTATTTACAAATTTAATCAAATTTTTATTGATATTTATAATTTTTTATTTACTTTTTCGAAGATGAAATTGCATTTTCTATTCTTCATTTTTTAAAGAAATCATAATATTCATGACAAGAACAACTTTCAAGAATTTGAAAACTAAAAAAATCAAAATAACTCCTTTGAAGGGCAATATATCACAACCCTTTCATTGTTAATTTCAAATTGTGTATTCATTGTTCACAAAATTTGAAGATAACACTGTATACCATGTATACAGGGTGAAGAATCAAACTCCCTTTAATAACAAATATGATGAAAAAATATTATAAAAAGTAAATGATTTTAATTTCCAATTTGGATCAAACGTAAATTCTTATTCTGAATTTACCAGGTTTTTCTCTCGAATTTGCTGTTAATGGTTTTATTTTGCATAAATTTTCGTAAGCCGTCATTTTTTTCAGATGTAGACGAAATTTAAATGAATTGAAAATCAAACGACGAAAGATTCAATCAACTCTGGAGATTCCAAACTTCTTGGAAATGTTTCACGGTCCCAAACCTAACTCCGTGCCAACTCTAAATTTTGGGCAGCTCGTGAATATTCTCTTGCTAAAATCTAATTTAATTTTATCGAAACTGGGGACGGATTTATATCAAAAAAGAGAAAAATAAAAAATTGATCAGTTAGTTAAGGGCAACTTGTCTTTACTCTAGAGTTGTGAAAGTCAACAAAAATCAAGGGTTTTCTGGTGTTATACCTTGCTACAACTACAACTCAAATCCAATCCTTGCTGCACAACAAAAAACGCTGCATGTATGGACTCTGTCGCTGTTTGTGGTAGATGAGGTACGGATGCACAATATGGTATGATTCTCTCATGTAGACGCACCATCATGAAGAGTGAGCGTGCTTTCTTGAACACATGTTTATTCTTAAGAAACTGATGGTCATGATTAGGGTTGATACTAACGAAATCTGACTGACATTGGAGTGCCCATTTCCTGCCGTAACATAGATTGCTTTCAAACTTTTTCTATCTTATCCGCTTTCACCACAGGGTTTGCCTGCGCAATCGCGTCACGTCCGGCAGTCTTGTAATCGAAAGTGCAATTGTGCTTGTCGGAGTAGCGATGGAGTGAGCAGTACAAGTTACCACACTTGCAGTCGAAGCCTGTTAATCCCACTCGCTTCCTGCAAGAGAAGCAGCGTTTGGGTCCATGCGAGCTTCGTTTCGTTGAGTCGTCTGCCACAACTGCCGTCGCCGTCGATGACGACCCTCCACTTGTGGTCGCATTCGATGTCTCACCTACCGGTGGTGCCTCTGTGTCACACCCACTTTGCTCAGTATTCTGTCTGGGAAACTGACCTGTTAATTTACTCTCAGAAATAAGCATATCGTTCTCAGTAGCAGGAGTTGCGTCAGACGACGCTGTGGCTGCCAGCATTTGGTAGCACTTGGAGCAAAGATTCATGGCGTCTGCGGTGCCATAGAAACCACAATTCTTCGCACAAAGTATGGGTCCGTCAGGTGGCTGACACCCCGTCTCTTCCAGTGCCTTCATGCTTTCTTGCGCCATCTTATGGTAATATGGTGTCAGAAGATCTACCAGGAGCACCACGTAGAACGCTGAAAGCCACCCGTCGACGTCCCAATGTTACTCAATCTTTACTGAGTTAGATAGATGACAAGTAACGCCGTGCTCGTTGATACGAAGAAATTAGGAATGTTAGGGTTTAGACTCTCGTAGAAGATATGTTCAAGATTTTGAAGATGTCAACTGCAGCACATACCCTACAATACACAAACGCAATATTGATCAGGAGGTTTGTGTTGAATTTTATATAACAAACCAATTAAGATGTGTGCTTTAAATCATCAAACACGTGATGTTAACATGATGTTGCACAGCGAAGTGCAATATGAAATGCGTCATCCATAACAGCATGAAATGCTTTTGGAAAAGTGTAAAGATGCTGCAATGTGTATCTCCAAATTTGATGAATTTTTTGTGACCATCTACAAAGTTTGCGCATGCCCCGTGACATATGGGTGTGGCCAGGGTTCATGATCCCAGGCAGTCATCGCAGCAGGTCCACGACATCTCGCAAGAAGCATAAAATACGCTGTGAGCCCAATGGTCAGTGTCTAGGAAGCTGTCTGGAAGGGAGAGATTTTCTGCTGGCATCAGACCATGTCTATGCTTACTTCACTAGTCAGTTCATGAGTGCTACAGGACGAAGTAAATCGGAAACATCCTGAACTGCCTCGTCTACAGATGGGAATCAATCATGAATGACATGCATGATCAACACAAACGTGCACACGCATTAAGTTCCATTCGCAATACAGAATATAACTTCATTGTCAGGCAGACGCACAAATTTGACGAAACCTTAGGGTCGACGGGCTTTTGAGCGACCATGAGGGGCAATCCTATTATGTCCGGCGCCGGCAGCAGTTATCAACGTACGGCAACGTCGTTTCCTTGATATCAAGAAACTCAAAAACATAATTTCTGAAACACCATATCAAACTCGATATCGATAGCACACAATGTAACCCTAACAAGTGGACATGATCAACAGCAGCGAGACCATGCTAAGAAACTTGAACCCAGAGATTCATCTCCAAGCACCAAGATTCACGTACAAGAGGAGAAATGATGCAGGCAACTAAGACGAGATGCCTTCAGTCTTTCTCCTCGGCGGTTCTGCAAAACAGAATATAAAAGGAAGAAGTGGCCAATGGACAACAAGCTTGCGATCGAAATCAATCTCAATAAATGGGCTTGACAATACTGAAATAATCTTCAATAAGGCATCGAACTGGAACCAAGAAGCAAGAATAGGAAAAAGACACTCCACTCATCTGAAAGAAACTTGAGACGAGAGCGTTTCAAAGCACGGAAACCCGAGAACGCTGTTTTTGACATAACGACACGGTCGATGCGGTGGATCAATCAGTGCCTTGCACGCGTACACGGTCCTTCAGTCAAAGATCGTTTCCGGCCGTCACGAGATCAAATCTATCACCCTCCCTTTCGTCGTCAAATACGTCGCTTTTGTCGTCAAATGTATCTTCAATTTTCAAAAATGAAAAACACGCGTCGAGGGAACAGTTCGTGTGGGATAGTAAAGGGTGCGTAGAATTCATACACCCTCTACATCATGGGTATATATCACTTCTCGATACTTCGTCAGGGCGTCAATGTATTTATGCAGCTGAATCCCTATCAAATCCAGTCGTTAGATATTCGAGCCTATCAACGGCAAGACGTGCAATCCCAGTGCCTGAAGTTGCTAGTGTAATATTGAATATCGCGAGTCAAATTAAGAACGTTTTTGGCAGCTGAATTCAACCGTTGGCTAGCTACAGCCAATGGTTTTGCATTTACACTGATTCAATATGTATACCTATATATTTGGTACGTGTCATTGGAGATAGTTTAGATCAGGCTGTTCAAATGACTAAAATATTTGCAAATGATAAGGTGTAAGACCTTATGATTCTGTTAAGATCTACGTCATGGGAGTGGTGGAGATACGTAAAGGCTCGAAAATTTTTCTATTTAGCTTTTCAAACGCAAAGCTTCACATCTTGTTAGAAAAGCGGAAAAGTTGTGATCTTCTTGTGTGGATTTTTGTTTGTAAGTTATTGAAAAATCATATATAGTCAAAGAGAAACCTAGTAAATATTGAAAACCGCATGATAGTAGTTGAACCAAAGCTTTTTCGTAGTGTATGATGTATATAAATATATATGCTCAGATTTTACTGAGTACTAGTGAAATTATAATAAAATCTTATTTCAAGACATGAATTTCACACAGTTTTTTCTTAGAAGATACGACTGCACGTAAAATTTTGCCAAAAAAATTGTGAGATTCGTTTAGGGGCATCACATTATTGTACACTCTTATTAAATGTTACGACGTATGACCATGGATGAGTTATGTCGTATGATCACGAAGAGAGTAAAATTTGGGATCTTGTGATTCGACTTGATGAATAAAGCGCCAACGAAGTAGTTTGACTAATTTCCTCAATTGTTTGATATAACTTTTTTAGAATCGAAATAAAAGCCTTCATTTATGAGAGTTTCAAAATTTTCAACTGTGCCATGATCTCTGTTTTGAAGCTTGAGTGTATCAGTAACGTACACCGTTCACATGGTCAGCACTAGGTCCTAAATGTAACGAGGTGATAATTCGAAATATATTTCCCTTTTTAGAATACCATGTAGAATGAAATAATTTGAAATTAAGAAGGTGCCCACAAGCTTTTTTTTATCCTCATTTTTTAGAATCACTTATAAAGCTTTCCCGTTACCTAAATGTTTATTTAGGTACTGCCCTAAAGAGTTAAAGGGCAGTTTAGAAACCTCATGGATATGAGTTATATTTAATTTGTTTAAGGACTAAAAAATTCAAAGCAAGAGAAAGATGATGATATAGTGCAAGTAAAAGGAAAAGATTCAAGGTGTAGACAGTGAAATGAACTATAGAAGTTGCTTCCACTACTGTATGTAAGGATCCAAGTTGCAGTTATATTTATAAGTTGTAAGGAAATTTATAGCAGTTGATTCCCATGAAAGATTTTTCAATCTTGGACTAGTCCATTGTCAGCCGACGAAGAGGGGAGGGTGCAAGCCATATAGAAAAAGCAGAAACCCCACGAGTGAGCAGGCAAGTCTTTGGCCCATTACTTACAGCGTATAGCAGAATAAATGAAGGCTTGCTGTACCTGTTGACCAGAAAACGAATGACTTTGGGTTTGGCAACTTGGTCCTTGTCCAGACATAGACAGGCCCGCTCACATGGTTTCAAAGCGCGTGCCTGAGAGACAATATTAGAGGTATATACCGGCTCCCTCCGTCGGGTCGGAGCCTCTCCTCCTTACGGCATGAAATACCTTGCCGGACTGATGGGAGTGCTCCCTCCTCCTGTACGGCAGTCTGCTTGACAAAGCGAAATCATTCGGCAGCCCCTCTTTACCAAAATATTTCACTAAATCATGTACTTGACAATGATAATCAGTGTGGAATGAGTTGTTATGACAGGTTTGTGGTTTATCCTTACCTACTCTAGTGGGTGTTTAGACATACCAAGTACGGGACCATTTGTCGGGACCATTTGTTTGTTTATTTCTCTGCTACAAATAATTTTTTCCTGCCGAATGCTCCTAGCTTGACGTATGAAGATTTGCAACAGCCATGTGAGCGCCCCCCCCCCCAGTCGGAAGCAGTAACAGGCCAGCAGTTGCTGTAAATTGCTGGTTTTCTGATTCGGTAGGTTTTACATGCAACATGATTAGCGCCAGAAATCTTAGATGAAAGGTTGGTTAGAATTGCAGAAGACACCTTTTACCGCCAACCAGCAATTGACAGCAAGTAGAAAACCTTTTTTTCGAATGAATTCAAGCATGAAGCCGTAAGTGGGTTCCATTTCAGAAATTAAAGTGTTTCAAACAAAATCTGCATACAATTCTTGATCAGAGGTAGATCTTGCAGGCTATAAAGTTAGCCTCATATTTTGAGGCCGAATGTGTTTGACACTACAGAACAAATTTTGGTTTTACACTCTACATCGAAATGAACGCATGCTCAGTTATTAAGTTGAACCAAGAGTGAGAATTTACTCAGTCAATGTCGACTTACGATAAGAGTTATTTTACTCTACAAGTTAAATATCTGTAACAGCTGAAATTTGACGGTATTCAATGCATTACATTCTGGCATGCACAAGGAAAGCAGTTTATTTAATTGTCGTGTATGGAACGATATGATGGTCCTTTCGCAACGCTATCGTATAGTATTATTCGAGGTTGAAATAATAAGGTTATTACTGCAATACTTCGTGTGTTGAATTATTCCACCCATGTACTATATGTAGATAGATAAATGTAGATTCCTCATTATCATGGGCTCACTATAGAGGAGAAGTCTGCAAGAAGAAACTTCATGATTTCTCATGCTCACACTGGCGAAACTGATTTTGCAAGAATATGATAATGGAATGAGTTATGCAAAGGCCGCTGTATCTGAACAGAGTCCAGTAAATATATGTTACAGAATTCAACCCAGATGGAGCAGGTCAGTCTCCTAGCATCAGAGGCCACTGGAAGAAAAAGATGTAACGTTTAAGAACAGGAAGTACATGATTGACAACGACGTCTTCACAGTCTTCTTGCTTAAACCGTCTTGCCTCCAATGTCAGACCCTATGTACTTTTGCTCGTGTGAATCCAGAGCTTTCATCTAATTTGTATACTTATCTATACAAAATTGAACTACTGGAAGGCGGGACTGATATTCTTGCGGACTATCGAGCTCGACTAATGTGATCTGAAACTTTCAAGGATCCCAGGATCAAGAATTGCAGTAGCAATAAATCATATAAATGCAACTCAGTCGCTCCTCTTCTCCCCGCAAACCAATATCCCCCGTCTCCTGGAGCAACACGTCTCTCCTGTCTTGTGGAACCTTGCTTCTAGACTTTCGCTCTCGCTCGCTCTCTCTATATCACTCACTCACTCACTCACTCACTCACTCACTGGTCATAGTAGAATATTGTACAGATTGAAACGTCTACCACAAAGTACCTCCCAGTGCTTGCTCTCAAAGCTGTCTCAGCCAAATTGAAAGAGCCTACCAGAGGATCCTTGATAAGGAGAACGCGAGAACCTTGAGCCTCTTATCTGTGACTGCGATGGATGCTGACCTGGCCACGGTAAGCCTTTCTTGTTCCGCTTACCCGGGGCAAATAATAGCATGCACAGAAAACATTTGGCGTCTCGAAAGTTCCGCTCGGAACTTGTTCTCACAACGCAGCCCCTATTATTCCTTCGGCCTTATACATTTAATAATAAAGGTGTGAAATTTGTAACTCCGAAGATGTGATGTGTGAGAGTACTTCAACCATGAATGAACTCGACTAAGCCATGTAAGTTGCTAGAGCACCTCATAAGATTTAATGCTAATATTAATTTGTGTTGTCTTTGATAATTTTAAATCATAGAGTTAAGGAGCAAACTTTCCCAGATTTGACACTCACTGACTGTCAAACGAGTGGTATACACTATTATCTTCTTATAAACATAAATAAAAAAAATATGATATAAATGTATTTTTTTTTGACTTGTGCAGATGCCGCCCTAGCTCAGTTGGTAGAGCGCAAGGCTCTTAACCTTGTGGTCGGGGGTTCGAGCCCCCCGGGCGGCGAGCAGTTTCTTTTGGGAGTGGAGCATTCACCGCATGACTGCGGACGAGACCACATCACACGGATTACTCTTTTGGGAAAAGAATTAAAAATTGGTGTAATGAATATGTAGTAACTTGCAGACATCGCAGCGAGTAGGGCAACTTCATCGTTTTCGCTCACAATCAGGTTAGTAAAAGGAAACTGTCCCAGTCACAAAAGAAATTCCGAAACTAACTGAAGTATGTTCATGGGTATTACGAACTCTGACGTTGACATTTGCGACAATTACTAAGAATAAAGGTTATGGACGACTCTTGGCGGGTTACGTACGCATGGGGACCTCTCGCAAGAACCGGTTGCCCTTCTTGAGAACTCCAATTTGAAAACGCCTCTTACCTTCATCCGGCCAAGTAGAGTGTAAGCAGTATTGCGGTATCGTATTGTACATCGTATTGGACTGCCTGAACATAGTGGGTCGGTTCTGACATTTACATTCCATTGCAGGCCGGTTATTATTACCGAATAATGAATAATACAACCCCAGACAAATTTGAAGAGCAGATTTTTGTTTAAAGGATGTGTTTGAATGTTCATCAGATGAGATAGTACAGTATATGATTCTTGACGACGAGCATGTTCGGCGAATTGCCATGATGGGATTATTTCCGGCAGGGTCCCGCAAAGTGACATCTGGCCCACCATGCAATCACCGGTTCATGTATGTACCTAATAAGTTTGAATTCGTACAAATCATGCATATACGTACCAGGTTATAAGAGAGGAATGAATACTCTATAGTAAGTTTCATCACCTCCCCAACGTTACATTTTACTTTTTCTTTTAAAATATTCTTTCTAGACATAAAGTCTATATTACAGACCCGACCGGAGACGCACCCACGACTCGAAGCGGAAATCTATCTGCTCAACCTTGCTTCGATCTTTGGATCAAGTGTTAGAGAGCGACACTTTGAAAAATCAGTTTTAAGTCTTTTAAATGCGTCTCTACGAGTTATAATTAGGGTTACGTTTTACTTCCTACGATCTGTCGTTATAAATTGGAAGCGCAGCAACGTTGTGGGTCAATTGCTAAAGCGCTGCCAGAGAGACATGTAAGTTTTGTTGAAAGATTTCAACTCTCCACGGGCATGCATGATCGCGGATCTTGTGTTGATGCGTGAGCTTACCTTGAATCTTTTGCGAACTGTAACTTTCAACCTCTCTCCTCGTGTACATCAGAATTCGGAAGTATCTGACCGAGAAGAACCTGGAGAGAAATTCTGCGTTTCCTCTTCAGGTTCTGTTCGGTGAGATGCTTCGAAGCATTGACGGGAAAAGTGCCAATTTTCGGACATAGTATTTCCATTAGCTGAAGTATCTGAGCAGCCCTTCAACACCTTCAGAATCTGAGCATACAGTATCTGGTTCATGGCCCATCTATCTAGAACTGATCACCGCCATTTTGTATTAAGCTCCAATATAATAGTACGACGGAACAAGATATGTTATCCTGTTTTTAGACTGCACACATAACAGTTTGCTCGTCATGTTGACACCTCCTGTAGCTAGTGTAGTTTTGATTCTTCGTGCTTAGCTTCTAGGCATGCCCATGGACGGGCTGTATGTAGTTTGTGTAAAAGATGATGTAAAAGACGCCGACGTTGTGTCTCACTTGAGAGTTCGTCGGATCGTCAGGCTCCCCAGTGGTCTACTGATCCCTGAAAATGGAATATTGCAATGAGTCTAAGTAAGAGCACTTTTACAATATCAGCTCTATCTTTTTCCCTTTTCCTTTTGTGGCCTATGCGTCGCAGTTTTTATGTTGTAGGTTTACGTTCTCTTGTTTCGCATCCTTCCCCGTTTTCTCCCTTTTACAATAATAGTTGTCTACGAGCCCAATTCTTTAGGAGGAGAAAAAAGGGCCTTCACTTCTGTACTCTAATTGCGTTCGCTCTTTACTCGCAACCTAAGGTATTGATGTTTTCAATTTTATTATTTTCATCTCAACATGAATGTTAAGCAAATTGCATTATTGGTGCTCGTTTATGTCAAAATCTATCATATATTACAGAATGTACGACCTTTCGTCTACACTCATAGCTTGATGAACTTATCATTAGATTATTAGTTTGAGTTTTCTATCTAAGTGGCATATGAATATTAGTACAATGTTTGATAGTTCGTCAGTTGTACATGAACGCCTAGATTGGCGCATCCAAATTGTTAGCTGATTCAAAATAGTTGGAATTAGTAATGAGTGGCTAGATGGTTGAGTAATTCTACTATGATGTGACGCAAGACGGTGATGTGTCTCCACTACTCAATAAATTGTTCGTGTAAGCTATCCAAATTGGTAAGAAAACAGAAAACCATATGATGTGTTGGTAACTTAGATTTGTTTTCAATAACGACTAGAGTGACTCATCATTTTGATTCAAATCCTCTCTAACTATTGATTGCTTCAAGAGTTTTAAGATAATTACATGTTACTTTAAAGGTGACAACTACGTGAAAAAGATGCAGTGCCTATTTCATCTTGATAGTATCAAGACGGTGATTTTATGATAGGTTTAATCTGATGCTTGTGCTAAACTCTTTAAATCGAACATCAGTAATAGTGCATTCTAGTTTCGATATCATTAAATTGATAAGAACCAATTCTTGAATTCAACATTTCAGTAACTAATACCGAAACTGACTTCATGTTAGGGTTATAAAATGCTTGAGGTTTGATTGAGTGAACCAGCCTAATTGTGGACTGTGAAATCGAAGATCAAGGATCAAGAATCACTCTAAATCAAAACTACTTGTGCATCAAAGCTTAGTTGCACGTCAAGCTGTAGAAAAGACTTAGTCCTATATCAGATGTTTCTTTCAATCAAGGATACAGTAAAATAACAAAAGGGATGTTTCTTTCAATTGTATTCTACAATTGTTAGACTCGTTCTGTCCTCTACACAGTAGAAGTTCACGACATACACTGTGTGACTGTCCGGGTCTTGCGTTTCCAGTTTTAATTCGGTCTGCCGTATAAAGAATACCTCTTGGGCTCGTCTTCATAACAAGCGCTAAGTTAAACATGTTCTATCTAGATATTGGAACTCAAATCCCGAATAAACTTTTGCCCGCTTTCTGGATTTAATTTCATAACTTTCCGGGATTCTAACGACTCTAGAAATCTCTCCGGTCCAAGTTTCTCCATCAAAATTTGCCACAAATTGCATCCTTGTCTAATGAGCTGAGGACTGCAAATTGGTGGCGTTTCCTTCACCTTGCAAGAAGGGAATGACAAAAAGATGAAGGATTTGAAAGTCATGAGCTATGTCTTTTTAATCTTTTTACATACATTCGCGTAATAAGATATTTGAATATTCCTCATAACACATAGTGTAGAATGATATAACAACTTTAAGTTCATTTGTTGTAACTATTTTGTTCCGTCGGTGGATGATTTTTCCCGGTGTATTTTGATAAGAAGGTTTTTATTAAGTCCCTTTTTTCAATGTTTTAACATAGTCGAATCCATAGTTTTTTATATGAATTTATATATGATACCTTTTGAGCGAAGATTTGCGCACGTGACTTCTTACCCGATATGAAAGGTACACTTAGCCTAAAGTAATCATAATATCAGCTATTCTGCGATTCGCCATAATTCCCCTTTCATGAAGTTCAACCTAAATTTTGTTGAAATATGTAATCACTCCGAGATCTTGCTTGAACTAGATACAGAATTTTTTTAAAAATATCATCAACTCTTTACTCAATGCAATGTTAGGATCATTTACCCAATAAAAAACCGTTACTCAAAAAGAGAGGAAGAATATGGAAAGGAGACAATGGATTAAAACAAAATAGCAACACATAAATAGTAATAAAAATGCAGAGTCCGCGGAAGTCCAGCCTCTTGGCAAAGGCCTGTGCCCAAAGGCCCGTGGTTAAAAGAAAGGGAGAATCGTAATTACATCACTTTCATGATATCATCGTTCATCTCTCTAACAGGTCCTCAAAAGTTTCCTACATGGAACTTGTGAGAATAAGTGATATCCAACACGCTATTCTCGTTCAAAATATTATGATAGTTATTCTTGAACATTTTCCACTCCAGCATCAGTATGAGCTAGCGAATAGAAGCAAGAGAGGTGACAATGAATTCTGCGACACAAAGGAAATGATATGATTTTCCTTACTGTATAGGGCTGAGCTAGGACCTAATAAGAAATTTCTGGAGCTGCCTTATATGCGTCTAGTATCTGCATCCTCCTACACAGATTTGAGTTCCAGAACTCCAATTCACCTCAGAACCTTGGGTTGGTGACTTTTGCGGCAGCAGGAGGTACAAAACAATATTTCCGTCATCCTGCATCTGAAGCAAAGCGTTAGACCCGCACTTTCTCCCGGACTGAGGATTATCTCTGCAGCTTGTCCTGACGGTTCGCCATAACGCATTCAGAGTGTTCCTCGGGAAAATGGCCATCGTTCCATCCGTCAAAAGGATGGTCTTACGACCTTTACGACCTTCTGAGTACGTGCTGCTAGCCCAAATTGGAAGCTCACCGAAAGGCCCCTTATTATTTTCATCATTAGGCCCAGTGGAGCCTTGTAGAGAACCAGATTGCAGTTCATGTGTTGCAAACGATAAAACCGTCCACTCAGCGACTCGATGTACTCACTCCCGTGCAGTATATTTAACCAAGGAAATACTCCGTTTATCAGTAGATGGACTCCGGTAGAATTTACAGTCTCCATTAGAATCAACAGGCCCTGATGCCATCGAAGAGAATTTACGATCTCGATCAGGCACAAGCTCACCGATGTGCTTGATCTTTATCTCATTCCGCCAGTTCAGAAGTAGAGTGCTTTTATTGTTCACAGTAATAGCTGAAGACCGCTCAGATGTATTGTTGGCTGCAAAATACGAAGAACCAAAATTGCTGTGGATATGCTCCGCAGGTACCGATACTCTCTTGCCTGGCGCGTGTCCAAGCTCGACTAGCTCGTCCCTACGATCAGACAAGTCTGAAGACTCTTCATCGTATTCCTCGGGAGGCCGCTCGTCTTCAGCTTGTTGGACCGGCTCCGCTTCCATATAGTCAAAGCTTACTCCTTGATACACTGCTTAGCCCGTCCTAAAGCCTCGAAGAATCAGATCTCTAATTTCATTGAACAGATAGCTGTCGAATGCATCTCGAATTCTCATCCCCGCTACGGTGCCAAAAGGAAACCCCATACGCTCGCCACCCATTCCGATGTTGCAAGTAGCTCCGGCCCAGACCATGATCCTGGCCAGGAAATGAGGACCGGGTATATTTACCATAATTTCTGACACAACACCGGGTACGTAAACTGAAAATTTGTTGATCGAATCCGGCAAGAAGCTGGAGATGAAGCTCAATATCTGATTGGGCGTACTCATCTAGCCACTCCGGAGCAACTCCTGCGGCGGTAGCATTGTCACATCGCACCACGACCAGGAGGTGGTGCTGGGTACCAGTCCACAACCTCAGGAGCCGGAGTCGAATGCTTGTGGATTTTTGCTGCATCTTAATTTCCTCCCCTTCCTGATGACTCAAACTCAAAATCTTGGTACTTGGAAGATACCGCAGTGTTGAACGCGAGCGGAACGACCAAACTATCTTCGGTTAATCATCAGCTTCTTGGGACTGCTTCCTTGAAGCAGACGTTCGATAAGAGACTCAATAGATCTGTCTTATCTTATATATTGAACGACTTAGTTCACTCACGAACCCACATGTGAACATGAGGATTTTGGGTGCATGCGCGAGCATATGGCGTGTTCGAGGACGCTAGTAAGGTCTTATAAACTTTAGAAAAATATCTGGGCAACGATGCTAACATCTGCAAGACAGCTCATTCACCTCAGAGGAACCGGTCAAAGCAGCATTAGGTCCAGGTGAGGAGGAATGCAAAGAAACATGTGAGGTCGTTGCTGGAGAGAATTCGAGTGCAAGACGTCCAAGGTCAGTCGACGGTCGTTAGCTTTAGCTCATGATAATCGACGAAGGGGTTTATCGATGAGAACTTTCAGATCAGCTAAAATAGTAATCTAGTTCGAAGTCCTTCCGGGAGATTGACCCACAGGCAAGAACTTCAAATCGCAATTTGTTGTGCTGAGAGAACATTTTCAGCTTTAAAAGATTTACGTGTTGTGAAATCATCGGTTAATAGAAGGTTACCAGGGAACAACTTACCCTCTTCACGTGAGAACAAAGTGGAGCTCAAGATGATCTTCAGGATTTAGATTGTGTGCTTGTTATATTTCCCTCCAGCTGAATATTATAAAAGTATGATTGTCACTCTGTGGAAAAAATATTGTGCATGCGAACTCAAGAGAGTGAATATCAGCATGGAAAGATTGTTGGTATGCTCTTTATTCAGGTTCTTTAAATAGGATCAATGAGCAAGTATTGTTAGCAGAAGAGTTAGCGCTGGTCAGTTTATGCTCCTAGGTTGTTGGACATCAACTAAGAAGGAGCTCAGACAATGACCTTTAAATGTCAGGAAATTGGAAATGTTGCAACAGGATGCAAAACGATCACTCATTCTTCTTGCTCAACGTGGAGGTATATAATGGTTTTTTGTGAGAAACATGTATTAAATTTGTGGTTGAGCATGCTCAAGATTTGAATAAAAGTCAAGGAGCATCCATGTCTCTGATGTGTTGCACATATATTGTGGCAGCAAGGCTCTAGATATTTAAGAGAAACCACTAGCCGGAGGCATGACCCTAAAGGTGGTTATTGATATTAGATGATTATCCGAGTTATACACAAATCTTGAAACAATATGGACTTCATAATATCGATATCTCTATCAAAGTTAAAGAGATATTTGTATTTCTAATGCAGCTTTTTTCCAAAGTAGCGTAAAGTATTTATTATTAGTTCGACATCAGAGCTAAGTTTCTGTATTCCTCTTAAATTGCATGTAGGTTGCCAGTGGATGGTTTTTCCTTCTATACAATGTATATGAAGAATGTTGACATTTGGCTTCAACATACTCAACATTTATCAGTTGAGAAGAGGACGTAATTTTTTGAACCTGGGAATTGTTCTTTAGCACCACTGAAATATCACATCGAGACCCATCATAATGTCACTGACTATGAGAAACGATATTCATCTGACGCTACTAGATGACTTCAGAAGACTGCTGCGCAAGCTCATATCATGTCATTTTGTTGGGAAAATTGACCATTGTTTGAGTTTGAGTTTTCAGAAGGTGCCTTTTTCATTATCACATGTTAAAAAGTTGGAGGTATCAATGTTCTTGTCAATGAAGGACATTGTCTTGCTTGACAATGTCCTTCATCGTGATAAAATTACACTTCAATCTGAGGAAGAAGAAAACGTTGTCAGATCCAGTGTCTACAGTTTCAGTAGCTTCCAGTGGTCGTTTTGTTAAGTATTCCCTTACTTCAACTTGCGTCCTTTGATCCTCGAATGTGACTTTTGGTAGGAGACACTCCCTGCCTGTACGGTCAATATATTCTTCTCCTTAATCCTCGAAGGTCTGTTCGGTCTCTATTTTTTTTTTTAAAACATAGGTCAAGATTAAGCCTAAAAGTAAAATACTTCAATCAAATATTCATGTCCATTCTGTTCTGGAAATCAAAGAAAAATTTGAAATAACTCAGTGGAGATATATTTCATATGTTACACTAGAACCTGAGCTTTTCACATGAATAATATTAGACACCTTTGAGAATATTATTATCTAACTTGAAAAAATTAAAATTTTTATAAAAAAACTGAAAATGAAATTGAAACCATTCGTTTTTATTCTCTCATTTTTCAATTTTTAATTCTGATACCTATACATGTTGAATGTAATTTTGAAATAAATTAACATTTCTGAAGCATTATCTTCCTTGAAAGATAGATTTACCATTGATTCATTGTCCCGTATACAAAGCTGAACTAAGCTTCAGTTATGCACATCAAATATGGGAACTATTCGTACATTGCTCAATTAATTTTAATAAAAATTCTAAAATGAAAATAATAATTTTTTATATTTTACGTGCTATTAAACTCTAAGATTTTGTACATGATTTATGCATCATCCTTTTTGTATAGAATATTTTTTCACTGAGATAACTGTATGATTTTTATTGAATTTAAATTACATTGCTCGTAAATGTGTTTTACATTGATGTTTGCATAAGAAATTTTTTTAATAATTAGTTAGCATAAATTAGTGGTTATCGATATATATTTTTCCCGAAAAGGTTTGGAGGCAAAATTCTTATAAAATATATTTCTGAATACATTTCATTTATTATCATGAGTTTCTAGAGAGAATTCAAACCGATCATGACTGAACACTTTGAATTTGACCATTTAAGTCAGATTTTCGAAGTTGGTTTTCATGAAGGTTCCATGCCTTATTTTCAACTCAAAACCTACATGAACTTCACATTGTAGCCTGTTTAGTTGAGAAAGGTTTCTTCCTTCGATACAATACATATGTCTAAGACTTACCCTACTACATATGTACTTACAGAACTAAAAACTTTAAGTTGCATTTGCTGTGATGATCACGATCATTGCAATCAAGTTGGACATGTAGTACATGTTTTTATAGAAAAGAAAAGGCATGATACGCCTGGAGTGTTCCTTCCAACACGAATAATAACTGACACCAATATGGGTGCCATAATCTTATAGTAAAGTGTTGTGATGATATAATGAGATCCATTGAATTCTCTTTAAAGTGTTTTACATAAGGTCAATGCCATAAGTAAAGAACAACTTATGCAAACAGCGCTAAACATTTGAAGGCTAGACTATTCGTCAGTTATATATTTTATGTTTATGTGATTTACCCAAGTGGAGATGGTTAGGCTTCTAGCACAAAAATTTCAAATAAAAAAAACGTTTTATGAACAGGAAACATAGTGCATAAAGCTTAGTGTCAGCTTGGGTGGAACCAATTGGAACGATGTGCAAGTGGATCCCTCTGAAGTGAAACCATTCTTTTCTCTGCTCTCTAAGGTAGCGGTGACCCAATGGCTTTCGGGGTTTGCGAAAAGTTTATATAAGTTTTTCCTTGCGAAGTGTCTTCACGTATACCACAAGATCAGCGTCGAACCGCAAAAGCGTCCTTGGCGGGGAAAACGCGTGCAAACGAAGTTTTTTTCAGCTTACGTTGCCAGTCCACCCGTTGTATATGTTTGTCTGGCATGGGCATGCAGTCAGACATGAACCGCGACAAATGATGTCCCGGTTAGCGTTACTTATTATGTCCGGTAGTTGGAGACAGGTTAGTGTCCGTCGGTCCATGAGTGCATATCACAATCAGACATCCTGATTCACAGAACGAGTCCATAGCACTTCAAAAAGAGGAAAATATCCGTATGGAACATAAATTCGATGCAATCAAAAGAGGCATGAACCATAGACAAAAGGTCTACAAAGGCTGAAAAAAACCCAAGCAAAAAAGCAGGGGAAGGAGGAGAGCTTTACTCCCTCTCGTCAGAGAATACACTGTCCACGGGCAATGGTCAGATTCTACTCTTGATTTCCAATGCTTAAACCGAAGAATCGACTGGACCAAGTGTAAAGTATCGATTTGGGGGGAGAAGAGTTCATACAGATGCTTAGCTACATAAAATATGCTACTTATCCAGGCTGTTAACACACCTGCTGTTGTAATCGCCCAAGAGGTAATTCTCTGATTTTCAGGACCGTACAAACGAAAGGTTTGGTGAAATTGGCAGCAGCCATGAAAAACTCGTCCATCAATATGCGTGGCGGTTCAAGGCCGGGGTCATCTTCCATTAAATTGTATCGACCTGTGAGTCTGCAGAGGCATGCAGACTGTGTGCAATTGGTCTCTAACAGAACGTTCCGGTGCAGACTGGTGCTATTGTATCTCACCACGTTGCGATATATGTTCCGGCCGTGGAGGTGATCTCACTTTCAAGAACTTGCACGTTCATGTTATTAAGTTCGGTTCGTGATAGAAGCTGCCCCTTCACTTTTCTCGAAGGCACGCTCTTACAGTTAGCATGGCGGGTCGCACATATCCTTCAATCCATCGATGCTACCCGTGCTGTTCGCCAGCTCAACGCAACTCGTGTAATTGTAACGATCGAAATCCATGCATCTCATCCTGACGCTGGAGAATCCCACCTCGGCTGCAGTAGGTCAAGCATATTGACGACGAGTTGCACACCTCAGTACAAGCCCCAACGTTGGACCGTCTGGGCTCAACACAAGACGAGCACTTGGTCCTCGCGCCTGGATATATCTCAGCGAGCCTAAACCATTTTGCCGTGCCCCGCCCATATACCCCATCACCATGGATGCCTGTTCGATTACCTTGCTCTGATTGATCTTCTCCATGCCGATGTTTTTGATCTCGGGGCAGTAGTTCACAAACCTCACGAGGTTTTCGATCCGGCTGGACATCGTAGGGTAAGTTGGATATATCATGCATCTACCAGGTACGAGTTTCGTTCCGGATCCGGGCTCTGTCCTCCGTCGTAGCCTCCGCACGTCAACCACTCATTGGGCACATACTCTGTGGAGTTCGGGGCAGTGCTCGATGCGGGGGCAACATATTGGGGGACACTGACCGACAGAATCACGCCGAGGCTGCATTAGGAGTATCCGGAACAGTCGAATTGGAACATCATGAACATGTAGTAGGACGGGAATTCGAATAATCTGCTGCCAAGAACTTCCTTTACGTCCCAGTCAACACCCTCCATCCCGGCGAAGTATCGATCGAAATTCTCGTATAGAGGAGCCAGCATTTTGTTCGGGTCCGCGCTCCACAAGTCCAGCTCCGACAGGCTGTTGGTGACCGTGACGCTGTCGACGCCGACGCTGTTCAGCTGGTCGCAAAACTGGACGAGAGATGCGTTCGAAGGTTTCGTTTTTCCATCGATGCTTGAAATTATGTCGATGTACTCCGGCAATACACAGTTGCAAGATTAGGCGCTCGAGAGTGGCACCGGGTTGCCAGTTTCGTACGTGATGAGCACGGTGGAGCGGTATTTCCACTGCACCCAGGTGATAATCAGATCCGCCGAGAGGGCCACCACCGCGAACAGGGAACAATAAATTCTGTCGAAATTTGGATTCCTCTGAGGTCTCCTCACGTGCAGAGAGAAAAGCCTGAACTGCAACTGTCTGCTTGAGGTAAGGACGGAGGAGGGATCGCGGGGAGGAGGGCGGTGCTGGAATATGAGGAGACTCATTGTCGTGACCTTCAATGATTTCACTGCGATCAAACTGTGGTCCGCGTCGCCCCCGATAGCTGAACCGTTATCCGATCGTCCCAACAACGGATCTTGCATTTGGTGAGAAGCTTTCATGACTGGGAGCTGGACAGACTCTTTCAGGGTGAAAACGCTGACTCTCGATAGCCAAATGTTTCGTTGTAAGGCGCATGGGGGAAATCGAGATGGTCCTCCTGCAAAACATGCACCTATCCTTTCCCATCTCCATCGTCGAAAAACTCTGCATAAGAATTAGTCGGAGAAAAGTTTAGAAGGCGCTGCCTGCTTGTAAGCACCTTCTAACTTGACAAACGTTTTCCGGGTACGCTAATCTTATCAACCGATCAAATCTACATATAAAACAATTCCAGCAGTCAGAATTATCTATCCACGAGATACAGTCAATACACGTCGAGAAGACGAATATGATATCAGCCAAACTGCTATTGCCAGAACACCCAAGCAGAGGTCAGCCTCTCAAGGCTACTGTTTTAGACAACGTGATCGTCTATCCTTAACTCGGATGCATCAATTTCAGCAGTAGCTGAAAGTCAAGAGTCTTAGAACTTGCGTGCAGATTCGGACTGTAGCTTACTGATTCTCACCTGCAAATACTTGTTGTCAAGGAACTGACCTTAGAGACTCACTTAGAGTCTTTGTCGCACCTGAAGAGACTCACTTAGATTTATTCTTATTCTTCGCCATATGGATGAAAGATAGATGCAGAAGGTTCATGAAGTTGTCATCTTCATCGTGACCAAACTTTTGACGAATTTTTTCTCAGAACTGTTCTTGTATATTAAATGTTTCCTGCGTTCTAAGAGGTTTCGTTTTTGGACGCCCGATCAGCATCTATCGCTCAATACAAACTTCAAACTGAACATATTATCAGAGCATGGTAAGCTGAAATGGAGGTAGTAAATGCCGACGAGTTGAAACCAGCTGTACCTCGACCTGCCTTCACAGCCCCATTCTAATATATCTCGCGGTGCACAACTTGCACCTTTATGTGAATTGCTCGCCTGCCTGAGGTCTAGTCCGTCGTGAACCAATCAATACGATTTTATTTCAAGTTGCTTGAATTTCGAATTTTGTTCTGAATTTTTTAACGCACGGTTGACTTTTACCATTAGAGTTTTTTTCGTATACATTTACGTAAATTTCTCTAGAAATGAAATATATCTATTGCCCGACAAAAATTTGAACTCAATTTTTCATTAAAAGTGTCAATAATAAACTTTGTACCACAGAAATACTCTAAGTGTATGATAACACATGATCACAATTAATAACTTGAATAGACTGGTAATTCCTGTAGTATGGTCACCTTGCATTTTTTTCGGAAGTCAAATTATTAAATGTCATAGATTTTCTTTTATAACGACTGAGAAATGACACATATTTGTTGATAAATAAATATACTTTGATAACTTATATTACAAAATAACTTGTATTTATCTTTATATTCATGTTGATATTCAGTGTGTTGTCAGTGAAACATATTTACATCCATAAAATTTCCTTTCATGAAATCAATTTAAACATAATTCGGCCTCGAAGGAAATCTGAGATAAGATTTCGACATCCCAGTCACAATATATATTTGTTATCAATTTCTTTCCACTTGGGTACAATTTGAAACCTTCCCCACTAACATGAACAATTGAGAACCATCTCTAAAAGCTTTTCACAAATGGCTTTTCTTCTGTTTTCTTTCTTTCCCCCATAATAAACACTTAAGAGTTTGGTTTAATTTCCTCAAGAAGCAGAATTAAAGCGAACAACGTGCCATATGAAATCTCTGACCAAATTTTCATGGTCTTTTTTTCAAGCGCCACATCAGTTTTACAGTACGTTCGATGAAGAGTGGCAGACTTGGAAATTATTATCTCAAAAGTTCTGCTTTCACATTTATTCTTTCTTGTGAATCCATGATATATTTGTCTCGTTACGCATCGATAAAAACTAGGATCGAAGAAAGGATGTTGCGTGACATCCTCTGTTCGATCCTAGTTTTTAGCTGCTCTGCGTTGACACATCAACAAAAACTAACTTGGCTTGATATCTAAAAATTGGATACCAGGATGTGCAAGGGGTCAGAAGAATCTTGAAGATGGCGAACTCCGCTAATGATGTTTACTTTGTAAAGCTTCTTCAGTGCCTGGTAAATCTGAAACGGATGATCTATATACTTCTGGCACCAGGCGACTGCATTAGACTCGAACTGGACAGCGCTCTGAAGAGCTACCATATAAAAATTAAACTGAACTTCCCGAGAATGATACTTGTGTGCACTGAAACTTTCTTATATCCCACTTTGTCAAATTCGATGGGAAATGTAAAGCTTTCAATCCAGGAACGCTTTTGAAACACTTTCAGGGGAAATTGTGTTTGAGTTGTGAGCATCAGGCCATCCATCAAACTTCAACACAGGACACCAGCTGGCCCTCAACGAGCGCCGCTTTGCAGGTTTTTGTTTTACTCATGGAACTTGTCCCATAATAGAAGATAACGGATCTTGTCCCAGTACTAACGTTGACTCACGAGTCTGTTGGCTGTCTTGTTCGATGCTGTTTCTGACATTTGCGAATCCATCCTCTCTAGCTACTGAAGTACTACTTCATCCTCCAAAATTTCGTTGAGCTCTGGATGTGAAGTACTCAGATTAATCTCATCGCCGTGGATCATCAGAGGAGTCGAAAACAGCTATATCCTCCTTTCCAGTGTGACCATATCTCTGACCTGAGCAACCAGTGCGATTGAAAAGTCTTCACAATCATCCTCGTCCACCAACCTCCAAATCCGTTTGCTTGTTCCCGTCTTGTCCTCCATCTTCCTCTCCTCCAGAACTTTCAGTTGATGGAATGCTACCAGTGACGTGGCCAGTGACTGGTATAAACAAGTACGAGTAAAGCATCCCGGCGACCCAGTACATGGACGTCATCCAAGCTACAATCACACCGAATGTTGGTACCACCCAAGCAGGCAAACTCTGCCGCTTAAATCCGGAACATGCGAACGGCGTCGAGTCGTTGGCAGCAGCCTTGACCTCTTCGTCGTCCAGAGTACGCGGGGTAGCCCCAGCTTCATCCTCCAGCAAATTATATCGTCCTGTGATCGTACAAATGCCTGCCTCTTGCGAGCAATTTGTCTCCAAGAACACGGCTCGATTCAGACTTTTGCTATGGTATCTCACCACCTTCGTGTACACGTTCCGGCACACTCCTTGTTTGGAAGTGGTATCGATCTCGCTCTCCACCGCCTTCACATTCATTTTGTTGAGCGCGGTCTCCGATACCACTTGCCTTTTCACTTTTCTCGAAGGCACGCATTTGCAATTCGCTTCAGGATTGCACAGCTCATCCACCCGATCGAAATTGCCCGTGCTGTTGGCTAGTAACACGCAGTTGGTATAATTGTAGCGGTCAAAATCCATGCAGTTCATCTTCACGCTGGAGAATCCAACTTCTGCTGCTGTCTTGTACGTCAGGCAAATCGACGAAGCGTTGCAAACCTCGGTCCAGCCACGAGCATTGATTCCGTTCGTCGCAGAGCATTCGAACCTGACACCCGGGAAGTGGTCAGCAAGTCTTAACCACTGGGCTGTACCGGGCTCCACCTCTAGATAGCCCATCACCATGGGGACGTTGTCAGTGACCGTGCTCTGATTGACCTGCTCCATGCGCGATACGAAGGTTACAACATTCGATGTGTTGAAGTAGCCCGCCAGATTCCTTATCTCGCCATTGCGACTCTTTGACCTGAGGAAGTACAACAGTTTTTTCACCCTAGCAGACATGGTGGGATAAGTGGGATACGCCATACACCTCCCGCGATAGAAGTTGTTGACAGGATCCCATTCGCTGTTTCCGTCATAGCCACCACAAGTCAGCCACTCATTTCCCACATAATCCGTTGAGTTTGTTATCAGATTGCCATCTCCTATCGAACTCCCGGAGAAGCGACATTCACTGCCACATAGTTTGGAGTTGCCCATGTAGTATAGGATCACGCCGGGGCTGCAGGCAGAGTACTTCGTACATTGGAATTGTATCATCATGAACATGAAGTACGAGGGAAACTCGAACAGTGTGGTGTTGTCGAGAATATGGTCGATGTTGTAATCAACCGTTTCCATGTCTTCGAAGTAGCGCTTGAAATCGTCGTACAGTGGTGACAACATTTTCTTGTCTTCTTTCCACAGATTCAATTCGGTCAACGTGTTGGAAACCAGATACGAGTCGTAGATTGTTCTGTACACTAGTTGGAGCGACGGGTCATTTGCTTCCTCCAAATCACCACCGTATGCGATGTTTGGAAGATCTGGAGATGTGAAGTTCGGAAACGAGACGACCGTGACCGTCTCGATGGCAGGGCTTTTGAGCTTGTAGCATGAGCTCATCTGCCCGTTATCCTGATCTGGGATTGAACAGCCGCAAGTCAGTGCAGGAGAAGGTGGTAAGGGGTCGTTGGTCTTCTCCGTGAACTCCACCATCGGACGGTGCTCGAGCTGCAAACAGAGTACTAGCAGTCCAATGACCACGGCGACCATGAGAAACACGAGGCTGTAGCATTTATCGCGTTTAATCTCGTTTTCGTTTCTTTCTTCCTCCATGTAGATTGGGAAGAGAGTGAAAGAGTTTACCCAATTCCTAGTCCAATTTGCGAGTCCTCCTGCCGCATTACGAAGGTGTGTCATATGGCCACCGTCGTGATTCTGAACGGAACCTGCTTGCGGCACTGCACTTTTTTGGTCACCATCACCATCTGCGGGTTCTGGACCCACTGCGGGGTTCAGAACTACAGTCCCTCGGGCGCCACCATTTCCATCCTCACCGCCGGCTCTACTGCCTCCTTGCCTCGGCGACGATGAATCATCACCTCGCCGTCCAGCAGCCTCTGGAGCCCGCTGGCTGGGCAACAAAGGCTGTTCCAGTCCTCCACCTCCCTCCATCACCATGGAAAAGGGAACCAAAATCAATCGGAAAAACATGTAAAACATATCACGAATCATCATGGAAACGTGAACCAAGGCCTCGTTCAATTTCCAAGAAACCGTGGTTTTGACAAAGCTTGCAGCGAAGATTTCCTGCTCCTCCTGCAGATGTGAGTGAGATTTTTTTGTGATTTTGTGATGAAGCTGCTGTGGAGGGGCGTTTGAGTATCGAGGTTAGCTTTCCTCAAACTGCATCTTCATTATCGACTCCGCTTGCTTAAGTACTCGCGGAAGGGAGCAAGAAGAGGATTCTGGGCCTGCCTCGGACGATTTGATGCGGTTGATGGACTTGACGTCTTCAATTGGTGGTCAGCAAATCGATATCATCTCTCTATCGTAATCAGCGATCAAACTCCACAGTTCGCTTGATTCTGTAACTAAATCCGAATTGGACTAAACTCACTTTGATACACTGTCTACCCGGAGAAGATGTGGGCTTTTCGATGTCCCGTTTAGAAAGCGTAATTAAAACATTTGTTAAAAAGAATAATTGCAAGTTTCACTGTACGGTTTATGTGGACAACATATAGTGAGAAGTTGTCATTTCTGCTCACCCAAGGCTTAGGACTGTACAGCTGCCGATGAACTGACAGAATTCTACAATCCGAGACAAAGGCTAGCTTGACCTTTCCGGACTCTGACACGTTGCCGCGAAGAGGATTGATTGAGTCGTAAAATTGAAAATGAAGTATTGGAAGTGTCTCGTCAGAGCTTTCAATGAGAGTTTAACCAGTCCAAATGCTTACTGAATGCTCATGTTAATGCCTAAAACATGCATACTTTTTCACGCCTAGCCATTCACTAGATATGGCGTATGTTTTGGATTCAACTGGTTGAAACTAGTTGACTCATCGCAAGTTGCTAGAATCATTAGTCGTGGTCTAATTTTCTTGATCTAATCTTGATGACAAGTGTACAGTAGGTGTATATTAGAACATTGGTATTGTTGGATGTAGAGAGAGAATATGATATCATATGTGTACTTATACATCCACATGACTCATCGCAAATTGCTAGAATCATTAGGTGTGGTCTAATTTTCTTGATGGTGACAAGTGTACAACAGGTGTATATTAGACCATTGGTATTCTTCGATGTAGAGAAAGTACGATATCATATGTGTACTTGTACATCCACATGACTCTCCCAAAATTGCTAGAATCATTAGGTGTGGTCTAATTTTCTTGACGCTGACAAGTGATGACAAATGTACAGTAGGTGTATATTAGACTATTGGTATTGTTCGATGTAAAGAGAGTATGATATCATATGTGGACTTATACATCCACAATGACGGACCCGACCTCATGACCCGTGACATTCAGGTTTAACGATACACTGTTATGCAAAACCGTCCATATTTTCATCGAATTGTCTTGCCGAATCTCATCAATTGTGTGTTAGCGGATTACAGAAGCAGCGAAAGTGCCGGCATGTACCTTCTGGTGATGCCCAGTCTCATAGCCAGGCAACTGTTCAGAGGTTTCCACGAACCGTCGCAAACCCCGATGCCTAGTATATTTCGGATAGAGAACGTTACTGGCCGCGGGGCTTCTCGTCGTTTATCGCACACCAGGACAACTAATCACAGAGTGATTAGCTGACGATGCATTTGGTTCCCTTAAGAGTTTTGCATTGGGTTTGTGGGAGTTCTTAAGATCTTGGAAGGTTTCTCTTTTCTTCCAGATTCCGTTGCTGCTCTGTCAGTTCGTCTGACAAGGAAGAAGGATCTCAATTACAAGTGATTCAGCGGACAATCTTGCGGGGCCGCTGACGTTGGAAGCTTTCTTTTTCTCGCACGAAACCGGCCTAAGCCCTTAGAACTTTGCTACGGGAGGCAGACGGATGGATATCCCCCAGGTCACTGCTCTCGAGTAATACATCAGAAAGGAAATGAGAAAGAGATTAGGCATCTGCTTCTTCTTGCACGTCGTCTTATAACTAACCTTGTTGGGACCAGGCCTAATCATGCTAGGCTGACCAAGCTGAGAACCGGTGCACCGACCATACATATATCTCAGCCTCTTGGCCCGAAAATAAAACTCCTAACTCTAGGATATCGAAAATACACTTGGTAGTCTTTTCGACTACCAAGTCACACTGCCACTCCGTCTACCGCTGGAAACTCTCGAGTTGCCCGCGCGAACGAATGCTATCGATACTCCCTGGATTCCTGAACAAGATACTCAGAGTAGTTTACACGTCATCGCCTTCCCTTCTCATCGCAGGATTACTAGCAGTCATGTTATCTGTCTTGACTAGTACTTGGCTTTAGAAGATGTAGATAGCGAAATGTTCACGCTGAGTCAATTGAGTAGATACGGCATGACACTGTAAAAGTCGGATCTCCAGCAGCCCTCTTCCAGCCTCCCCTATGCAGGATGTAATTTCGTGTGAAAGTAAGAACTCCAAGCGCAGCAGTCTACAGAAGAATTCTGTCTTCAGGCAAGCCTAATTAAATTGTGATTATGCTTCATTCAAGACTTTCTTTTCCTAGTTTCGTCGACGCTTGCTATATGTGGAAGCTTTTTATTCACTAGGAATCTAGCAGTGACTTGCATCGCTCTGCTTGTTATGGTCATGAGATTTTCTTGGACCCCACCGTATCAGAAACAGAAACTCAACCCTGATTTCGCATAACAAATCGGGAAAGGAGATCTAGCTAACCACGGGTTTATGCTAGACTCAGTTAGACTCTAGTTCGAGCCGCTTTCAAGGCAACTGTCCTTGTGAGCATTCGTCGAATAATCGTCCATCTATCCCATAATGTAGAATACATGAAAATATGAAACTATTATTTTTATTTACTTTGTGAATATTCTTCTCTTCTTTGCGGCCAAAGGCTACCTGCTTGGCTGCAAATTACTCTTCCTTGAAATCAACTGCCATCCGACCTACACACCGACTCCCCAGTTTGTCTGAAAGCACAAAGTAATATGACGCTGATTTTTTTATCCAAGTTCTGACGTGGAATTACTAAATAACTTTGAATACAATGTGAAGAAAATCATAGATGCAAAGCATGTCGGCCGTGTGTTGGCTGTGATATACTGCTCTGCTGTATTGTGTCTGTGATATTCAATTTCAATTTTAAATTCTATCCTATAAAGAATATGACATGTATGTAAACTTGGGATTGGAAATGGTGTTATCTTTTAATAAAGTAGAAAAACCGTAATAATAAATTACGATTAAAATAATTACACGCTAAAGTTAAATAAAAATTCTTCTTTAGACTTCGCTTAGAATTTTGCTATAGCAATATCCACCTGCCAATGCATTGTTAGAGTTTAATAATATAAAAGAACTATATAATGTACTGATTTTAAATTCAAGCGGAAATACACAACTTTTAAGATTTGTGTGAAAAAAACATAATTACAAATTTTACTGGTCGTACAGTCTTGTAGATTCTAACTATAAAAAAAAATACTGCGATAAAAACTCTTATATTTTTTTTCTAAATGTACTGTAAAGTCAGTCTTTGATATGAACTGGAGAAATATCTCAGGTTGTTTATTTTTTCTTGATAACTTGTTAAAAAGTATTGCAATGAACATAATTTCTTAAAAAAAAATTGATCACCAATGTTTGAAAAGTGACCACTGGAAAAATCCCACTCAATAGTTGTACAAAATATGGTAAGAATCTCTAATTTAGTTCTTCAGTATGACTTGTTGACTTTACTTTCTAACGTTTAGTCATAAGAGCATTTGAGTGACATAATAAAATAAATCTTTTCATTTTACTTTGAACCCTAAATATAGATCTGTTTATATAAGATAAGCCAAAATTATTTCTTGTTTTAGGAAATGTACTACGTCATATGAAAAGGGTGAAAACATTACATACTTCGGAACCTTATTTCTTAAACACAAAGACAAAAAAGTTCAATTAAACCCTTTAATTCCAAGTTTTAGACCCACCACAGAAGATAGAAATTGAAAAGCTATTAAGGTAGCTGCTCCCGCAAATGGATGCGGATTGGTGAATCTAGGTTTCATGTGCGACCAGTCACGCTCGACACTACTTTACATGGTTCAAATGAACAAAACATCATGACTAGCAGTGTAAGACCAGTTTCTTAATTTTCAACAATTTCAATGTTTTTCTCTGGCCAATTTAGTTCACGTAGAATCAATCGGAGTGGAGATAATTGCTTGAAGTAAGGTTGTACTTTCTTCTCGGTTTGACCTCACCGTTTGCTCATTTGTGTAGTGTCAAAAGGTTGGTATCGAAACTTTTGAATCATGTTTAGGCAGGAAACACTGAGGACTGTTTCTGTACCAAATGTCCTCAAGCATACAGCCTCTGGTGAGAAAAAAGAACACGGAGCTTTTGACAGGACAAGACGTTTCTGATACATTAACATGTGACTCGATCCCACATCTTCGAAGCTCGCACTTGATGCTTTCAGTATCTCCAGGAGCTGGAAAATGTCTAAGTATACTAGATCTCCGACAGGTACGTAAATAGCATAACAGTACGTAATAACCACTTACAATTCTCCGGCTGATCTTCTAAAAAAGCGTAAATCTCGACTATGGACTAATTCCTAAACTCTTTCTACGATTATAAAAATGTACAGCCGCTCAGGTCAAGATTATTCAGGGACTGTAGGAGTTGAACTGCTCGCGTGTGAAACTCAAGTGCTCGGGTGTAAGCACGTGGGTGTGCATGTGCTCGGCAACGAAGTACATCGAGCTGATCCACCCTGAAATCACACCGGCTGTGGTGACGACCCATGAGGGAAATCTCTGCCACGTGAATCCGAGACATATGAAAGGCTCGGTGTTCATGGCAGCGGCGTTCACGATTCTGTCCGCCAGCCAGCGCGCTGGCGTTCCCACCTCATCGTCCAGCAGCTGGTATCGTCCCGTGAGAGTGCACAAGCCGGCGGATTTGTGGCAATTCGATTGCAGCAGAACGCTCCGATTGAATTCCCTGCTTTCGTATCTCACCGTGTTGTGGTACATGTTGCGGCCCACTCCTTGTTTGGCGTGCTGTTGATCTCACTCTGCAGAACCTTCACGTTCATGGAGTTGAGCTCGGTCTCCGATTTGACTCGCCTCTTGAATGCAATTCGCGTCGGGGTTGCAGAGATCGCCCACTCGATGGAGATTGCCCGTTCTGTTCGCGATCACCACGAAGTTCGAGTAGTTGTATCGATCCATGTCCATGCATTTCATCTTCACGCTCGAGAATCCGACGTCGGCTGCGGTCTTGTAGGTCAGGCAAATGGACGATGCGTTGCAAACCTCGGTCCAACCTCGAGCATTGGTCAGGCTTGACTCGGAGCATTCAAATCTAACGCCGGGGAATTTATCGGCGAGTGTAAACCATTGGGGTGATCCCAGCTCCACTTCGAGGTACCCCATCACAAGAGGCTCATGACTCGTCATCGTGCTCTGGTTCACCTGCTCCATGCGCGCTACGAAGGTCACCACATTTGTTGCGTTGAAAAATCCTGCCAAGTTTTGGATTTTGTCCATTGTCGAACATGAACAAACTGTCGGAACAAATCGCTGTTTGTTCCGACAGTTTGTTCGTCACCAGGTAAGAGTCGTGGATTGTTTTGTACACGAGATTTCGGCACGTTCCACCGCCTTCGTCTGCTTCTTCATCGCCACCTGAGGCTACGTCCACAAGCTCGGGCACCGTAGGGAAAGGAGACGACCGTGACCGTGTCGACGTCGGGGCTGTCCAGCGGGTAGCAGGGCGTCATCTGGACCTTCTCGGGCATTGCGCAGCTGCAAGGAGTGGCAGGAAATTGTGGCACGGGGTTGTTGGTCGTGTACGTGTAGGGCACTCTCGGACCGTGCTCGGACTGCAACCAAATGATGCCCTGAATCACTACGGATACAACCACCACAAACACGGAGCTGTAATATCTGTCGTGATCGACGTTGATGGCATCTCTCGTGTCTTTGATGGGCAGTGGGAAGAGTGTGAAAGTTGAGTACCATTCATGAACCTTCGACAGCGAGAAACAAACGCGTTCTTCGATTTCTCGTTGGGAGTCCAAGTGTGGCACTGGATCCAATCTGATAACCCGATCATCTCCTCCATTCAACGTGACCTGAGGCGGATCTGCTCGATGAACACGTTGTACCTCGGGGCTCCGATCCTGCACCATCTCGTCAGCTGATTCATGTCGATGCACAGAGAAGGAAGGATCTGGATGCTCGATTCTTCTGATAGCAACTACAAGTTCTGTCAGACTACCCGATGGATGTATGAGAGGTCTTCGTAACTGCTCTTCGGTCTCCTGGTGATAACTTATCCAGACACCCTTTCCCTATCTTTGGAGTCTCCGTTGTAATTCTGCTCATTTCAGTCTTTACTGATACTGCATGCGCACAGGTGACAGATTCCTTCGGGCACGGACTGTACGTTGACATTTGGGCATGCGCACATTTATTTGCCAGTGTCTGATGACCAGAATCTACAAGCGCATGCAATGCCGATGGTGCTCATCAGATGTGATAAGAAACCAGCAGGTTGACACTGCTTGCACTTTAAGTTCAATATGTAAAGCACGTCCATCGGACCGTGAGCATTGTCTGAACCCGCTTGTCATGCACGATCATTCATTGTCTGAATATTATCGACCACGTTGCAGTGCCTTTGGCTGGTCGAGTACACACCAAAGGCGAGGTTTAGTTTGTAGGAATCTGATCATGACATAGCAGTACTAGGCTCGTTGTGAGAGGTTTATAAGAGGTTTGCCCCAAAAACCGCTCCAATCAAATCAAAGTTGGTCAGGTATTATGTCACAGAAACGGGGAACGAGACCGCATTGTATGTTCGTGTAGCGAAAGTTGGACAACTTTCGCTCCCAGGCTCGCGAAAGTTGTCCTGCTTTGTGCTACTCTCTTCGCTCTATTCAACACCAGCTGTAAGGCTCGCAAGTAAGCTCGTGGCACGATCTCAGCATTGCTGCAAGGAGGTAGCGCTACAGGACGAACAAATTCAGCCTTGAGGTGGTAAAATAATCTTAGCCTAAGGATACATACTGTTCAAAGACTGCACAAAGTGTTAATGAATAAAGTTTCTTTTGCGGAAGTGAGAGAAGCGAATCTTTGATCCAATCCGATCCATTTTCAGGTAGATTTTTTGCAGCTGATGTTTTTCAGACCATGCTAGTTGTTACCGCTCCTGAAACTGTTGAGCCTCTCCAAATGTCGTACTGTGTTACCCAAACTCATCACTCCTACGCACATTCAGAAAACTCTACAGTGTTGAACCCATGGCATTTTTCAGCAGAGAAACAGGATTCCGAGCTTGTACAGCAAATCCTCTCATCCGTGCAGCATCTAGGGAGCCTCCCGCCTGCACCGGAACCCCAAGATCAGACAAGAAATAGTTTGACCTTCATGCTGGCAGATGTAGAAGAGGATCAAGCTGATGTAGGAAAAGAAGAGACATATATATGTAGTCAGTAATACGACATCAGTATATCATCAACTTAACGGCGTCTGATTTTTCGATCGATATGTTTCTGGTTTTCGCATTTCGATTCCATTCTGGCTGAAATGTAGAAAGGTCGTCATGTACGATGCATTTAGCGATGAAGTCACAAGCAGAAAGTAAAGGAGCAGATCCAACACACTGTCCAGCATGTTGACAACAAACAACCCTGCGACTAACGTATTAAACTGTACAAAGTATTATTCAACTAATTGACGCCGCTAGCATTCGACTGTCAACTCTGGAATAAAATCCTCTAGCTGTAAATATTTTGACACATAAAAGAAACTGCATTTCGTAAGCTGACTTTGATCATCAAACCAGATACTAGAACATTAGTCAAACAATGTCAAATCCAGCTGAAATGTCATCCATGAGCAGAGTTGCATCTTTGAATCTGCATACATTTAACATTGAAGTGGTCATTTGAATATGATGTACATGACCTAGATTTCTATACACTACCCTGAAATCCTACTTCTGTATTCCTCGTGAAGCTGTTGCGTCTGAAGTCAAGAAAAGTTATGATGGACCCTGCTCACCAGATGTCATGTTGGTTGGATGCTAACACGATACAACACAGGTTAACCAATGAATTTAAACTCCAAAAGTTGGAAATTTTATTGACATCTACTTATAAGCACTCCTTTATTCTGAGTCTGCTTTGAAAATTATAATTTTTTCAAAATTTTTTTTGGTAATCACTAGAACATACCTTGTGATCTAACTCAGATATAACTTTTTTTAATAAAGAGGGTTATTTGGAGTAACTCTCACTCCATGAATTTGTCGCATGTAATATAAAAACAGGCAACCAATGTTGTGAATACCATCATCTCAGGTTGATCGTTTAGAATTCATCCATGAGACATGAGATGATGAAGCTATGAACAGTCATGAACAGGTCCTTGTTCTTGCTCCTGGAGCAAGGCAATGATTGTTCCTGCAATCATATACAGAAACACTTGTCGATAGCGATGACAAGTGATTGTTCATATGACTGTCTGCGCTCCAACATGTCAGTAACTAGTAAAGTTAATCTGAATCATGATGTAAGATTTTGAAAGCAAGAGTGAGTTTATACAATTAAGTATGATATTTCCTTTGTAGCAAATTTCCTTTGGAAATCAAGGAATAAATATCTAGATGTCTCGTTTGTACATCTGTGTCGTGAATAGAATGTCCACCAATTTTGTACCTGTTCAAGTGTTACGTCTAGTTTTCCATTGCAGATGCCAAAATATGAATAAATCAAAGCTCTTCTTGCATGATTATAGCCTTCCGGCACGATTTAATTGAAACATTTTTTCATTAATATTTTATAATATCATTACATTATTAACGCTTTGGGACGATCTCATTTGAAAATGTATTGTAATTAAGTCCAAATTGAAGTAGCTCAATAATAAGATTTGAATCATAATGAATCCATTCTCTATTATATGAAATTTTGATTGAAATTCTTACAAATCAATCAATAGAAATTATATAGGATAATTAACATATATTTCGTACTGAACATTCTTTACCATAAGATCATTATATCTAGAAAACTTTGTTCACAACTAACAGCTTAATGTTAGTAGTTTTTTTGCACAACTTATGGTATTTATTATCATCTTTTGATGTTTTCGTACCTCTTACAGTCATTCCTTCCCCTGCACTACCCCGTTTGGAAGCACAGCCGGGTTCAGATTCATATAATACACCATGGTTTGCCCCACTGTGCGAAGGCTGAGACTCGGACCTGAACACTGATATGCAATTATGATATGAGTTATTATTCAGTTGCAGTTATCATAAAACACTTCTCTTCATACCGGGAAGCCGAGGTTAGATTCATTGAATCTTTTACTTTCACTTCGTGCGCATTTCTATTTGACTTTTGTGAATGCATTCATCTTATACTTTTTCTAATGCAACATTGTGCCTTTCTTTGTCTCGGCAGAATCGGTAAATGGCTCGACAAGAGGACCCATAAGTACATCTCGATGAAGCCGAAACTGACCAAAATGTGCTGTGATCTGATCACATGTGAGCTTATCTTCCGAACGTGTTGCCTCGAGTGGCGTTCACTCTGAGTACTGACGGAAACTCTGTTTCTGTCCTCCTTCACTTGCGTGAAAGTCAAGACTTCTAAGCAGGATTTGTTCCTTCCCGCAGGTATAGTCAGCTTAAAAAAGAGCAGCAAGACGTTTGAGTTTACCTGAACCGTGAACCTTTAAGCTTCAATCGTGCCCAAGCTTAAATTATGGCAAGGCTAGAACTGATCTATTGCGCATAGTCAATCCACTCGCTGAATTCATCTTTGGAAAAAAATGTGAGCCTGCTCAGTAACTGTTGGCGAAAGATGAAAGCGGAGACTGATGACAAATTATCACAACTTCACCAGGTCCTTCTTGGAGTCAAGAGCCTAGTGGTTCAGACTATTTCTACTGTTATTGTTAGTTCTAATGTATGTACTAGTCACTTCCTTTGAGCTATGCACACGTA
Organism: Marchantia paleacea; assembly: GCA_014180765.2. Lineage (NCBI taxonomy): Eukaryota > Viridiplantae > Streptophyta > Marchantiopsida > Marchantiales > Marchantiaceae > Marchantia > Marchantia paleacea. Next base: position 4,335,203 of record MUAA02000018.1, read on the forward strand.
CTTTAGAGGCTTGGATTATTGTTGAGGGATGCAAGCACTTGGATCTCAATGCTTATTGTATATGAGAACTCGTTTTGATCTTTGTGGTAATCCCTGTGGACAATCAGACAAGGTGGATGCAAGTTTTAAACCTCTCGTCATCAAGAAGGAGAAAGTTGTCGCGATGAAGCCTAGAGAGATTCCCAAATCAAAGCTGCAGGAGTCTCGCATCCAAAACCTGTAGTGGAATGCTATCGATGGAGATCGGTGGAGATCTCTCCCACAGGCATCCAGTAAGCGGCATTCAACCCACAGTCCACGTGGATGTGTAGAGAAATATTGAGCGTGGACATCAAACCTGCCTGGACTGGTCTTGAAGCCCAATAGCACCAGCAGAAGAGCATGAAACGATTTGCCCTCTAATATCTGTAACAGTTGCAATTGTATTATTAAAGCTGGCTTGAATGTGATTAACTCCTTTAGGTGACCTACGTTTTCCTTTACGTAAATTAATTTCTTTTACAGATTTTGCAGTGAAATAGGCGCTTGGCCCGTGAGACGCTGATTGGAATTCCACCAGACAGCATATTGCTGGAAAGAGGTGAGAAAGGAATCGCCCTAATTCACGAGACTCCGGAATTTTTCCCTTCAGAAATTGGTTTCTTGGCTTCAGCATCTGGATGTACGTGTTGGAGAGATTCAGTATCTCCGGCACGAAAACCTGATTTAGCCGATCGTTAGGTAGATCCAGATAACGAGATTCTTCAATCTTGATTCTCTTCAGGAATGTTGCAGCTAATGGGGCTCAATACTCCACGAGTATAAAATTATTTTTGTGAATATAGACTCCAACAGTATCGCCTGCTGAAGGTCGGTCTTGGACGTGAGTTTAGAGAGTGCTGAGATATGTTCTAGAGTGGAGGAAATCTCAGGAGAGTTCAGACTGCCAAAGTTAGGAGACCTGTACAGGAACGAAGTTGAATTCTAAGCTAACAAGAATATTGTCTTGCAATTAAATATTACTCAAGGCGGGCCATATGCATCTCGTAAACGGTCGAAAACCTCATTTAAGTTGTCAAACCTCAATCAGGTCCATTTTTTTAAAAAAAATAACTGGTCAACTACTTATGAACTTGAGTATGCTGGGCAACTACTTTGGTCCAGATTGGTGGGTTTTGGCTGCACAACGATATTTGAAGATCTTAAAAGTTAGAAGACAAGTACTCAGCTTGTTAAAACTCAGAGAAAATTCCTGTAGATTATACTCTCGAGATCCTCGAGCTTTACAAGTACTCAACCAATTTTCTAACTTTCTCGGGTATACTTTCTCGGGTTCTCATTTTCTAACTTTTGTGATCTTTTGTGATTTCTACTCTACTTTCATTTTTTTCTTTTTTCTTTTTTATTTTCTTACTTTTGTGTTAGACTCAATAGTGCTTGATGAGGATCTATCGAATTTATTTACCTAGGGCTAAAATTTGGAGGAAGTTTGAATACTCACCTGTCCTCATTTTTTATTTGCATCTCCACTTCATCTTATCTGATTGCACTATTGCCCTACCATCTCTAAGAAGGGGTGCCCTTACATAAGTCGTGATTACATTTTAACCATAGTTTGGTCATCCCATTGACATTTGATAATGATATATGTGTTTTGTTCAGTTGTTACAAAGTTTGAGAAGTAATACATATATCACAAAAATTACTTTCCAGATTTACCGCCTAAAGAAAGGTCAATTACTCAACATCAAGAACATGGATTTCAACGTTTGGTCTTCTTAATTCATTATTTCTCAGATTTTCAAAAAATAAGAAGAATTTAACATTTCACATTATTTTTATAGGAAGAGCTAACTTTACAAGTTTATTCTAAAATTGTGACAATTATAAATAAAAAAATTTATATGTTTGAGATATTTTTTAAAAATTATCTTGTAAAAATAGATGATAATTTTTACTGCTTATCAAGCGATCTTCCATTTCATGTTCAGATCACACATGTAATCCGTCACAAAGTTAACCTACAATACAAAAAATGTTTTATTGTTGAATGGAACTTGTACATAAATTATGATGAGTGTACATTAGTGTGTTATAATTTTTTCATACACATTAGACCTATTCATTAGCCTACATAATGGATTATGTTTTATTTTTGAATGACATTCATGCACAAATGATGACAAATGTACAAATGATGACAAATATACATTATGTGCCATCATGAATTGGACCAGTAATATTGTTCAATGGAGCAAGATTATGATCTTGTGCACATTGTACGAGTTTGTGATGAGGAAATCTTGAAGTTCTTCCTGTGGACGTTTTATTGTAAATATATGATGGTATGTAAAGACCTCAATATTGTTGGACAAATTGATGTAGTGAGAAGTAAAATAGTGAGGTTGGTTGTTTAGATTGTCAAAAATATATGTAGAAGGTTTAAAGGTAGTTACTATAGTTTTGTGAAAACAGGTGACAAGATTAGCTATGGGGCGTTGTCATTCATCCTCCATTTGCTACAACTAGATAAGGCTGTAATATCACATGGAATTATGTATTCATCGTCTTATCATGGGCTGATTCCATGTTCAAATGAAAATATCTTGCAAGATCTGGAGTTGATTATCACGATTAAAAATTTTGATTATTAGTGCAATGTTAGCCCTAGACTTTTGAGATGATTTGATTTGCATATATTCATGACTATCCAACATAGTGGATGGTTGGGATCACTACAAAAGTTATTGTTGTAGGCTATTATTTTCTTAAATTTGACTCTAAAACTTTTCCTTCTAAGTTTCCTTTAACTTAGGAGCAAAATCATACATGTATTAAGAGTTTCATTGATTTCCATAGGTTTTCAGACTAGAATGACTTAGAGCAATGTTGTATTGATTTTTGACCTTTTTGATCTTTGCTCTTTTGATGTCCACAATTATGTTCAATTTGCACAGTCGGTGATATAGATATATCATTTCGATAATCATTCAACTCTATCATTTAAGCTTTGAGTATCCCTTGACTCTTCTTATCAAGTCTCATTTTGTCTTGTGTGGTGCTCAAAAGTTGTTGTTTGATGTTTAGAACAACTTCATTTTGATTTGATTGATGATGATCTCGAATATCGTATGCTATTGTGCTTTTACAACAACTTGAAATGTGGAGTCGACTTCCTAATGTAGTCAAGAATTGGTGACACATTTATAAATGAACTCTTGTAAGTTGGTCAAGATATACTTGATAATTTTAACTCATATGATGAAATGAGACATGAGCAATATTGCTTATATATGATGTGGTATTATATATACAACAAAATCACACACAATTTGTGCAAAGAAATCTAATTGGACTGATCAGATTTTGTTATGTAAACAGCTTTCGGTCTAAGCATCTACTCTCTATCATAGTTTCAAGTAGTTCTATCATTGTGGTCTTCTTGAAAGGATTTAATATCATGGTGGTGGGAAGCATTGCTCCCCCATTAATGCATCTAGAATGCAAAAAAATTCTTTTGCAATGTACATCATTACCATGCATTGGATATAGTCAATGTAGGATTTGTCAAATTTTTGCAGAGCCAACTCTTGCTATAATGTTGTGTGGGTACATAATTATTCTTTAGACGTTGCACAAAAGAAATTGAGTAAAAAAGTCATTCAATTTTGAGTAACTAGATGTGGAGTCTTTCAATTTTCCCTTGGATGCATTTGATCTATAAGATCCAAGATTCTACCTATAGATTTTTATTGTAAATATATATATAAAATATGATTTTATCTAAAACTCAGTTTAAATGCAAAGTTTAGATAGTTATAATTAAGTTGGAGAAATAAATATGATTTTTTTTTATAAAATAAAGTGGATGAAAAGATCAATTATTTTGTTCATATGAATCTTAAATTTAGATATAAGATTGACTTCATACAGCAAAATAAATTATAGGATAATTAGGCATTTAAAAGATCCAAGAAAACCAATGATATATTGTCACGTAACCATTCTCATTGGAATTTGTAATCTCTACTTTGATTAAACTTGATAAGGAAAAAATATTTTTAATTACTAATGTAAAATTCTTAACATTATAAATAAAAAGATTAATAATCATCTCTCAAGCCTTGTTTTGGGAGTATCTTGAATATCAATGACGTATCTTCACATTTTGAATCATATTTGAGTTCTTTGTAAAATTTCTTAGATGAGAGAGTTGTGAAGAAAGTTTGATATTGAGAGACATCATCAATGTAAATTGGTCATGGTAAAACATTTTTCCAAGTAGATTGAGTTTGAGGCATTTTGTTACAAGATAAGCATGGGAATAGCTTATTAGTTCTTTATTTCCATGATAAGTCAATTTGGTGCACCATCAAATGTGCTGATTGATCAAGGTATTGAGTTTTTGGACAAGTTTTAGTTTTTATGATTAAATATTGATTGATATCGTACCACCTCAATAGATCATCATGAGGTTGATGATTTGATAGAGAGATTGTTGTTTAGAAGGATAAGAGATGATTAAGAAAGTTTAGCTTAGAAAAATGTCATTTAGGAGACAGGAACGTCGAGCTACCATGGTTGACCATGGACTATCAATTTAGCCTACAAAAATCTCTAGCAAATTCTCACCATACATTGTATTATATGATAGAGATCAAGACTTAGCTGCAGCTATTTTTCAAAATTCAACATAAATCTTGGATTTAAATAACCTTGATGTTTGGGTTATGGTGTATTTTTGTAGTGCATAACTCTTTTGTTTAGTAATGCCTTTGGAATTTAAATACTTGGCTTTTGTTTAGCATAGAGATACTTTGCACTATACTACCATATGAGGAGATGGATATCAATTTTCACTTCATAGATTTCATGTTGATGATTAGTTTATTTGTAGTAAAGTGCAGCAACAACATTAAATTTTATTGTTGATTAGACGATTTTACGAGTATGTGAGATTTTATTTTCTTGAATTTTGATACTTGAGGGTCATGATGCGTGATTTGGAAGGATTATGTATTGTATGTAATAGTATAACATGATAGCTTCCAAACATTGATGATACTATAGATCCAAATCTAGCAGTTCTGCGGGACGACTTGAGATGTATGTTATGTGTATCATCTAATGGAGTAGCTAGTAGTTTGATTTGTATTTCTTGTTTGAGAGGATGATATATGTCATGATTGATACCTCCTTTGAATGTGGTGCCCAATGGGCGGTGGAGATGTCCTTGATATGATTAGCATACAAGCAAGTTTGACCGTTACAGGATATGGATAGCAGACATGCGACTTACAATGGGGCATTGTAGCATCCGGCCTCTTTATCTTAGCCCCACGAAGGGCATCTCATATTAATATACTAAATGACTATATGATGTTAGAGGGATCTAATTTTCAATTAGGGGGTGATTGTGCTACACTTGTGTTGGTGTATGATGATCTATGTATTGTGATATTTGATGTTAGAATGATATATGATATGATGTAATATGTATGTCTTTCATGACTTATGTAGTGCCACCCCTACTTAGGTAGGTGTGTGCAATCAAAAACAGATACATTGATTAAATCTAGTGATGTAGTTAGCGTTGTTCACACTAGATGTGTCATTAGGGTTGATAGCGCCTTGAAGAGATCTAGGGCTCAAGGGATAGAGTTTGAATCAGGGCTCCAAGTCGTGACATAACCACTAGTAATATAAAGGAGTTGATGAAGATGGTGACTCATTGTTGAACCTAGTAGTCAACATTATATCCTTGTGCATGTTGAGCCCAATATGCTCAACAGAACAAAACACAATGGCCAACATTGGTGATGTCTCTTGTAGTAAGGTGGCATCTCTCACTCTACGTCTTAACTCCTTGTCCAATATCTTATACCAATATTAGACATCTTGTGCCTTTGTCATTCCATGGGTACGCTAACCAATCAACACATCCAAGCATACGCCTCTCAAAGACTCTCATTCATCCTCTGTTGGAACTCTTGCAAGCCTTTTAGCGTGTGAGTCCTCACCCGCATGATAGTCTCTCCTCAACAAGCAAAGAGCTTCAAAATAGTTGGAACTTCTAAACTTGAACAATGCCAACTGTATCATTTGAGGCGAGTTCATCTTCTCAAACTATCGATTGAGAAGATGAACTCACCTCATCAAACAATGTACCATAAATAATATATATGTAGTTTGAATATCAATATTGTTGTAATGCAAAAGTTACATCACAAAAGTGTATATGCAATATTTGAGATTTGTTCTAGAAAATGAAGTATCAAACAAATCAGCTAGGAAGGTATTCTTTGAGTTTAATCTTCTTAAGTGTACTTTGGATTTTGAGGTCCAAAGAGCATTGTGAATGCTTTGTTCTTTCATACATACATGAAGAATAATTTGCAGATTCCACTTCTCACACTTAATTCCATCAATCAGAATATCAATTACATAATTCAATTCCACAAAATGTATTTTTACTTAGAGAGTAGATCTTTATTTCCAAGGACTGATTGAGTGTTTAGGTGAATTCCTGTAAAGTTCTCCCTGGATGCAATAGTAAGTGCTTCATGTGGATTGAATTCATGGAAAATTTGCATGAATTCATCCCTAATTCCTGCCATCAGCTTCAAGAGAATTTTTTCTATCTTGCTTAAACAATTGTGTTCTTCCTAGAACACATTTTGAATAACATCCCTCTATCTATGCTAACTCTGCTTTTATATTATTCCTACTCATAACTACTCTAATCGTCACCTACATTGATCATTTTCTCCTACGAATTTGGTTGGTACTCAAAGCATCCAACTACGACTCAATCTACCATGTGAAGGTGTACATTCCAAGTTGCATCTCTTGGATATCCATCATAATTTCCCATCAATGTGCTTGCATTGCTTCCTTGCATTCCTGACCCATTGCCTTATATCTCCTTCATGCTATGTTAGGACTCTTCTAGATTCTCTATTGCTTGTAAGAGTTTTTCCGTGCATTGTGCTTCAATTTTTTCACACCGAGCAAAGAGCTATTGTGCACAATGGAAAAAAACTCCAATCTGGCAAGTCTCTCCACATCACTTCAGATCGGACACCTGATCCTTCAATCTCTCATTCTCTTGCTCAAAAAATTTGATCTTTGTTCTCTTGATGCCACATATTTCTGAATATGCTATCTTCACCTTGAATATGTCATTCAAGTTGATTGCTGAAGATAACATATTCGCTACAAATCTTTAGAAATTTAGGGCAGCTTCAAAAACTTTGCAATATGTAAACTTCTTTCAATATTTCATGCAATGTGTTCATAAAAAAATATCTCTTGTATGCCAACGTCTTGAGAATCAATAAAACATATGATCAATTTGATCGTTTATATGACCTACCTACAAAAACTCTAACTTTAGTTTTATGAATATGTTTTTCTCAATTAACATGCTAAGGTAGACTAGCACAAATTTGTTCTTGCTCTCCCTTGCTATATTGTTAAGTTGTACATACAACATCTTAGGGAATGACATGGATCACTTTATGATGATATTATGTTGAACGGTGACTATGAGATTGGAATCATTGTGAGTGTTTGGATAAAAATAATACACAATCCGTTGGAACGTCCCATGAAATTTTCATCAACCAATAAATGAATTGTAATGAAATATTTATTGTCTATATTTTTTGGTGTTCAATTAAAATGGGGCATATTTTTCAACTTCTCGTCCATGCCATTGATCTAAAGGAATGTGTACTTTGCTTGATGATTCTATATTTCATCAACTTCTCTTTTTTTGTAGGTAGTATATTTGATGCAAGTTCAATAATGTGATGTATGTGCATGAAGAGATAATCATAAGCATTTTTATTAGAATACAACATACACAAAAGATTGAACCATTCAAAAGAGTGTTTACTTGATCATGCAAAGGACAAAACAATGATACATGTATCATTTTCAAACGACATATTCCTACTTAAGGTACTAAATTTTAAGTTTTTTTTTTAGGTCGATGAATATAATGTTACAAGAGTGTGTTCATCTTCATTACAATATGTACTTTTCATGTAGTCAAAGTTGGATCTTCCTTCATATTTGAAGAGTTTTTTTTTATGTTACATCAATTTCCAATCCCAAGAACTTCAAATCTCCTCTATTGTAGACAGTAGTCCATGATCCCTTTTCCATTCTAGCAAAAGCACTTGATCATAGGCCACTAAGTGATATTTTCCCTTCAAACTTTTCTCTAGCTCCCCAACCCTAGTATCATAAATGAAGACTTCAACCAATGCTACAGCATGTGCACTATGATAAGCATCCAAAAAAAATTTTATGCCTCTTTTATCAAAATTGGTTTAGATGATCACTCCAATATCTTTAAGCGATACCTTAAGTTCTTTCCAAAAATAATCCCACTCTGCAACGTTTGTGCAAGTCTTCACAATCTCTTCGTGCATTATCAATGTTGTCACACCATATGCAACATTATACATATGTTTGTTAGGTAAAAGGGTTCTTTTTTCCTCCCATATCTTTCTCATTTAGCATTGCAAACTTGATCTTGAGCTGCTTTATCCCACACATGATCTCATTGATGTATGAAATCTCCATTGACTAAACAAGATTTAAATGACCTCAAAAAAACTTCACATCCTTTTTGGTCCGTTTGAGTTGTTCTTGTGTAGAAAAGAACAATCTTGTCTACACAAGAACATTTCATTTCTAACCCTTAATTTCATTACGAATAAGATCATATTGTAATTCAAATTAAGTTAATTGCACACTTAGATCCTCAATTTCTTGATATATCAAGGCCTCCGTTTAATGTTGTGATTTCTACACCTCCACTATTTGAGCCATCTCCTTTCTCGGGCATATTATCGCTATTCACATAAACTATTAAGTTTATGGCCCCGCAGCTATGTTCTCTGATAGGTTATTGGCTCAGCAATATAAAGGATTTTACTATTTACGGATTTTTCTAGACGTTTTCATTATGAATTCATGTAGGGGGAAGGCTGGACAATGACCTCGTTTGTTAGCATTTGCATTGTGGGCTAATCGTACAACCCATAGCTCTGTGACTGGCTACATGCCATCAGAGTTAATGCAAGGCCAAAAGTCAATTATGGCTATAGAGGAAAACATTCCAACATGGAGTGTGTTGCCTTGGGAGGATAATCTAAGTAGAGAAGATCTTTTGGCGATATGCATTTGACAGCTAGAGAGGAGAATGTAGGATGTACAATTGGCAATGGAGAGACTTAGAGAGTCATGGCCTTAGAAACAAGAACAAATTTGACAAACATCATAGGCTGAGACCAAAGGAGGTTAAAGAAGGTGATTGGATGTTGGTGTATGACAATAGTCTGAATTAACCAACATATCACCTTGAGGAAGTTTTCAAAGAGGTGGTTTGGGCCATATGTGGTGATCAATGTTCATGACAATGCTACTTATTCGCTAAGAGAGTTGGATGGTACAAATCTGAAGGTACCTATTGTAGAAAATCGAATAAAGATCTTCAAAAGTCGGGATAAGAAGATTAACCTTGGCCAACTTGAGGAGGAGTTTGATCTTTTTGCTGAAGATGAGTCATATGGGGAGGTTCTAGCTGGAGCAAAAGATCAGGTTGACCTAATCTGACGCCACGCACACATTGGTTAACTTCTTGGTGCATACCGGAGGATGCACAGGTTTAGAGAGGGTGGATGTCGTGTTGTGATGCGGCTACTATGAGAAGATGATGACATGTGTCATCTTCAAAGCTGTTGTCATGACGGCGATACTTTAGATTATGAAACCTAACGGCGCATTATAAGGTTGTTAAGAGCCCACAGTTGGATCAACTTTGTAGAGCCAGGATGTTAAAAAGGCTCCAAGAGATATTATCATGAACCTTATCAGATATAAAGCGCAGTCAGGGTGGAAAGGGTATGGGAGAGATCTAGACACATCACTTTGCTGACTAATGAGCTAATCTGATCGAAGTGGAGCCGACGTAGAACATGGATAGAGGACAACATGAAGTAAATAATTGATCGACAAGGAGCTTGCCAAGGCCAAAGCGAGGAGATGTGGCATCACCAATTATGGAGGAGGAATTCAGGGCCATGCCATCAAAGGACTTTAATAGAGTGATACAAAAGATAAAAAAATATGTATTTAGTAAAGATGGGTATTTGGGATCTTGAGGGAAGGGAACCCGGAGTCATAACATGGAAGTGATCAAGAATTCTTCCCCGAGAAGATGCAAAGATTAAGAAGCGATTAAACTCCATTCAAAATCACACAAGCAGAAGACATCTTACCACCTCTTCATCTTACACACTCAATCCCATTAATCAAAACCCGTTGAAATATTCTCAACAATATAAGAACTCACTTGATCTTCAAAGAATCTAATTCGAGTGGTCCATATAATTTTTTCCATTCTTAAGACGTACACTTGGACACTTCAGCCTAATATAAAGAGAGGTTATAATCAACCCAAATTAATTTTATGCTTAAGAGACTTTAGGTTCATAGATAAGCTATTATCCACCATTGCTCTAATTCATGGAGTGCATGAATTCTTAATTTTTACTCTACCCTTGAGCCATAAATTTCAAACAAGCGAGATCAGGCCTAACAATACTTTTAGCGCAAATGTTACTAACTGCACTAAAAACTCTAAGTGATGTATCTTCTCCTACATTTTACATAGTCAAGATCCATGAGCTTAAGTTATGAAATTTTACATAGTAGTGAGTTGTATATGGTTAGAAGATTTAACATTGTTACGTTGTTATGTGTGCAAAAGCTCAATGTTTTTTTTTTTAAAAAAAGTTGGAAGTGACTTATTTTTTACTACAAACAATTTGTATGAGTTTGGTCTGATGTTTTTCTATTTTGGTCCATGCAGAAAATCAGTGTATGGATTGTGGGGTTGAAAAAAGTTGTTAAAAGTGAATATACTTACGGGTTTGAGGATGTAGTTAAAACCTTAAACTGAAATAAGACATGGAATGGAACGAGTCACTTAGAGGAGAGAAGAAATTTTATCATTGCAACGCTCTCAATGATCAACTCAGATCCATTCAAGCCACGATAGAAAATGACACGTCACCGATCAAAAGATGCCCATATCTAATCATGTTCAAATTTCCTACTTTTCATTTCACCAGGCACATTAGATAGAGTAGGCCAGGATGAAAAGTGCTTTGCTTCTTCGGTTGTCACTCTTGTGTTCTTAATATAAGTCGGAGAATGTATTGGTCAGGGCAAAAGTGCAGGAATGATTGGATTTTAGCAGTCAGAATAATCGATTGCGAAAGTGTAATTCTAATTTTAACAAAAGTTCTAAGACTTGAACACAAGCAAGTTCAATATTCAAGACGACCGAAAGCTGTGAAGGAACCTTCTTTCTTCTTCTGGTGACGTAGTCCTCGTAGCTGCGCGGTGGCTGAATGAATTCCGGGTAGGATGCCTTGTAAACGTTACATCGCTCTCACGTGATAATGATAAAATATAAGAGAGAAGGACCAGACTGATGACCTCCCTCAGTCGCTCTCCTTCGTACAATTCTACTAAACTAAAATAAATCCTAAACTTAGGACCCTTGCTCCGTGAGCTATGACAAGAAACTATTAAAATCAAGTGATGTGAAAACGTTGGGGAAGGTTGTGCTAGGATGGATTCAGCCTGGATAGGTCACAATTGGATGACCATTTAACTACCTTTGTTCAAGAGTGTGCCCGATTTTACTCCATGATTGTCGACAGGGAGCATATTTATCACTTATCAATTTTGCATTCCATACTTCAAACAGGGTATAGTGTCACAAGGAGCTTTAGTACTCATGACTTGCATGCACCCGACATCAGATATGAAGTCGGAGAAATAACAATTTATCACAAGAGAGACTAGTTCTATATCTTTCTCTAGGATCTGGATCTTGGTTTGACTCTGCATTGATTTCCATGGAGTTTTTTCATTCATGGTTATTTTGTATAAGAAACTGGATAAATCCATATCTAAAATACAACCTGCAATTACCAAAATTGGCGGAGGAACAAAAACATGGGAGACGGAAGAATACAACCATCATGATTAGCAACCAGTTCGATTAGATTATATAAAGTAGTTTTTCTTAGACCTTTGGGAAGCAGAGGAGTTAAGACTGTAACCACTATTATGATAAAGTTATACCAGGTTTGGCCAAGGGACAAGTAAACAAGTCTCGTCTGACTTCCACGACAGCTAGCAGGAATCTGGTGCGGCCACGTAGCCCTAGGGGAGCGTGGCCAACACACAGTCACTCCCGCAAAACACGTCCGTCAAGTTGCCGGATTCCACCGTCCTGCAAATATGCCGCAAAGGACGCGGAGACAGGGCAGGAAGCAGGAAAGGAAGAATGTGATGTCATGACATGCATTGGGATGCGTTGAAAACTGGAAGGGAGCGGGGAGCGTCGATGGTTGAGAGACAAGAGGGCGCGGTGTAGGAATTTGCAGACGAGACCCCGAGGGAGGACAGACTTTGACGTTCCTCCCGCACTCGTTTGGGAATTTGGTTGCCATCGGTACGAGCTCAAGTGAGTACTGACTCTGGGAGTTGATTCAATTGTTGTATCTGTTGTGTTGTTTTTTCCGTCATTCTGGTCTGTGTAGATCTGTATGCGCGATCAGGTTGCGCACTGCGTAATTTTGGATGGGGCGAGGTATGGCTCGGTTTGGCGTATTTTTTTCCAGAAGCGGAGGCGAGGTGGATCGAGGTGTCAGCGAGGATGAAGTGACTGGATTGTTGCAATGTGTGGATATAGAATTTGGGTGCAGAGTTAGTGACTGTGATGAGAAGAGCAGGATAGAGGAAAGGGCGAGCGATTTACTTGACAATCGCTTGACTTTGGTTTGATCGGGAATTGGGCTTGATTGATCCAGAGATGCTGAGGAGGGTCGCGAAGAAGGTCTGGCCTGCGGCCAGTGCCTTTGCCCATCCTGGAGGTGTTGCAAGGTATCATGCAGCTAGGAGTGGTTCACGCATTCTCTCGAACCAGGACCCATCAGGCACCACTTTAGGCGAGGTAGGTTCCTCTCTTCAACTGCCTTCCTTTTTTGCTGAAACTGGCAAAGAGAATGATATCCAGGACGAGAAATTCGTACTTTGTTTTGGTTACCATCATGTGGTTCTTCAAGTAATCATATTTCTTCTTTGCTCTTCGTGTTTCGAATCACGCGAAGGATTGCTTCCCACTTCTTTGACCCGTGTTCTGTCTTCTGGGGGAACATTCACGAAATTTGACACCCACACAATCATAGAGCACTAATTAGTTAGTTATTCGAGGCATCTATTTAATAAGTAAAGAATAATAGCACGAACTAATCTCAACTCCTGTATTTAATTTTTTGTCCCTGTATTCTCTGAACGTGAAAAGCGATGGGGAATTTTAATTCCCTTTAACGTTTACTTTTAAGTTTGGGGATTCTAGTGGGCAGATTGGACTCTCAGGAAGAAGTGTTATTGGAGGAATATTTTCTGATGGACGGATTATCTCATAGTGCAGTTCTTAGGTTCTCTTGCACCTTGCAAATGAACTGAATCACGTAAAGCTGTTGAGAAGCGAAGCAGCAGTTTTGTCAGCCCACTGAGGTGGTCATTTATGGAGTTATCTTTCGTTGCTGCAGGCTGGAGGACCTGCATCTTATCCAATTGTAGACCATACGTATGATGCTATAGTGGTAGGTGCAGGAGGAGCCGGGCTAAGAGCCGCCATCGGATTATCAGAGCATGGGTTCAACACTGCATGCATCACCAAGCTTTTCCCAACCCGATCACACACTGTCGCTGCACAGGTATACGAGTAAGTGAGCATCTTGTGGTGTGACTGGTGACACCGTGATGTTTGCTCATCAACTTTCTCATTTCTTTTGCACATTATTTTTCTAGGATAGGACTATAAACCTGCAATTTGTTTACATGAAGAACGATATTTTACCATCATTTTATTGAAATTAATTTTCCCCCTATTCTGAACGAACTTTCCTGGCAAGAAAGAATGATAAATTCCTTTATTTAGACATGAGGACGAAGTAACTGTACCAGAACAAACACTAGCTTGTTCTCTCCATCAGTATATTAGCCTTAGACAGTAACAAAATATGGTTTGGATGATCGAGAAGTTTGTTTCCTGGATATTTTCCGTGAATTCGAGTATGCACGCAAGTGTGTGAATAATCACAAGTTTTGCTGACGGAGAGTACAATACAGGGTGGGATCAATGCAGCGCTTGGAAATATGTCGGAGGACGATTGGAGGTGGCACATGTACGACACAGTGAAAGGAAGTGATTGGCTTGGTAAGTGTTTATGTCATTGAATGACCTGATTCATGTCTTTGTGCTTGAATGTTGTCATCTTGATTTGACTGTCACCACTCTAAGTTCCTTCTCTACTCAGTTTTCTTACATAGAACATTATTTTTGTAATTGCATCAAACTTTTATCAAGTCAGTTGTCCTCGTCGTGTGGAGAATAGTAACCGGATTTTTTCCCTTTATTGGAATGATGTATATTTCAAAGTAGTTTATGTTTCGTATAGCATTTACCCTTCTGGATGCACAAGTCATGGGACTTCTATACCTTTGATTCTCATTTGGTTTATCGATGATATCTTTCCTGTACTGGGATGGGGCAGGTGACCAAGATGCTATCCAGTATATGTGCAGAGAAGCTCCTAAGGCTGTCTTTGAACTCGAAAACTATGGGCTTCCTTTTTCCCGTACCGAAGAAGGAAAGATCTATCAGCGTGCTTTCGGTGGACAGAGTCTGAATTTTGGGAAAGGTTTGCTCGCCGTCCCTGCTGTTGCATGTGCAGAACTGCGCAATTCTTTAATTCAATGTTCAGGTTTAAGTAAGACACGCCGGAAATGCGGCATTCCATAGATTAGACTGTGCTTAGTTAGCCAGTAAAATCAGCGGTTGAAAATATCTCGAAGAACGAGTTGTTAATTAACCGCATCGTATTTCTTGTCAGGTGGGCAAGCGTATCGTTGTGCCTGTGCAGCTGACCGAACTGGTCATGCATTGCTACACACACTGTATGGGCAGGCCATGAAACACAACACTCAATTTTTTGTTGAGTACCTGGCTCTTGATTTGATTATGGATACTGACGGTAAGCTACGTCTTTGTGTTTCTTGTTGAGGCGTTTTGGCCGTGTATTCAGATGGTTTGTTTGCCTACTGGGGCCACAATTCTTTCTAATCGCGTAATGTCCATGTTCTGAATGGTTTCTGTTGATGGTGGGTTTAATTTTGGTCATTTGATGATTTGGTAATGTTGCATTTTCTTAATCAAGTGATGTTCCTTACGTCGTCACTTTCCCATGATGTCATCCGATGATAAAATCAGCTGATATCTGTACTTTTGGAAAGATGCAGGTTCTTGCAGAGGCGTTATAGCTTTGAACATGGAGGATGGTACACTCCATCGTTTCAAAGGGCATTCTACAATCTTAGCAACTGGGGTATGTTAATGTGGTTGTATCGGTTGTACGACGAACTGTGAGTTATGTGCATGATGCAGACTTAGTGAAACCAGTTCTTATGACTTTTATTGACTCGAAGCTAGTCCATTAACTTGATTATTACATACATGCTTTGGCTACGATTTGCCTGTAAAAATTCGTTGTCTTAGCGGTAGTGAGAGTTCAGTCGCATATTTGCAACCTTCCAACTTTACACTGACAATACTTTCCTGTGACGGTTCATTTCTTAGGGATATGGAAGGGCTTATTTTTCAGCTACATCCGCACACACCTGCACAGGTGATGGCAACGCAATGGCTGCACGGGCTGGAATTCCTCTAGAGGTAACTGCGTTAAGTCCTTCTCCCGGAAGTTCATGTCGTTTGAGCATAGACTGCATTTGTTAGCAAGACACCTTTTTTGCACAAATGTGATTATGATTCAATGTAGCACTGTGTAGTTGCTTTGTCCATTATACGTACTTGTTGATTTAGTTTTAGCAAAAAACACGTGCATGTCCTTTTTAATCTTTTATTTTCTCCGAGATTAATTATAGCGAGAGTCTCGATCGTCGCAGGATTTGGAGTTTGTACAGTTCCACCCTACCGGTATCTACGGTGCCGGTTGTTTGATCACAGAAGGTATGTTTGCTGTGTCTTTTCCAGTGATTTAATTTGTATTTTTACCAATAGTCTTTGTGTATTGCCATCAGTATCTGGTTGGGTGTCTGCCTCTTTCTTGTTCTCGAAGGTGAAACTGATAATTTGCCGATTGTAACAGGTTCACGTGGTGAAGGAGGTATTCTCCGGAACAGTGAGGGTGAGAGGTTTATGGAGAGGTACGCTCCAACAGCCAAAGATTTAGCATCTCGTGACGTCGTCTCGAGATCAATGACCATGGAGATTCGTGAAGGGCGTGGTGTGGGTACGTTTTCACCATCCTTAATATTCTCATCTTAGTGCATCCCAAAGGCCGCCGTCAGCTTGCATTTTAAGTAAGTGAGTCAAAAGGACCGGAAGTCATACCACTTGAAATTCTTTACTGTGACTATGCCTTGACTATTCGCCGGGTTTGGGTTTTGACAAAGAATGATGTCCTAAGTGTACGAGTACGTAATTTTTTAACTTGATTCTTTTGCAGGCCCTATGAAGGATCATATCTATCTCCACCTTAACCATCTGCCCCCAGAAGTTCTTAAGGAGAGATTACCAGGAATTTCCGAGACCGCAGCAATTTTCGCCGGAGTTGATGTGACGAAGGAACCTATTCCTGTCTTGCCCACTGTTCATTACAACATGGGTGGTATTCCCACCAATTATCATGGAGAGGTATTGATTCTGTCACTTCTGGTGGAAAGTTTTCTCCTGTTTTATCAATATTGAGAGATCTGGCTGTGTTTCTGAAGAGAAGTTAATCGAGTTGACTGTTACATGTAGAGTTTCGTGGGATGTATCGTACATGATATGGTATTAGATGAAGTTAGTAGGAGCTGCAGATTCACGTGCTGCTTGTCGACCTTGTGCAGGTTGTGACCATTCAGGATGGCAACCCTGATCACGTAGTACCAGGGTTGATGGCTGCGGGTGAGGCTGCCTGTGCTTCTGTTCATGGTGCCAACAGACTCGGAGCAAACTCATTGCTCGATATTGTTGTTTTCGGTCGTGCTTGCGCTAATAGGGTCGCTGAGGTTTACAAGCCAGGTATGTGTTCTTCATGACTTATTTCCGTAAATGCGTGAGGTTTGGCCAAATCTGTGTGGCATCTTGACTGTACTGTAAGCGATTGATTTTGGGCATAGTTGAAAGTTGCTTTAGATCTTATGAGGCTTCTAGTTTAAGCTAAGAGGAATTGGAACTATCTACTGACGTGGATATGTAGAGTATATGTCCTAATCTGCCTTATAGGCTGATCCCTTTATACCTAATGGCGCATGTGTTAATGCAGGACAAACTCATCGCCCTCTGCCCAAAAACGCAGGGGAGGCAACAATTGCATGGTTGGATAAGCTGAGATACGCGAAGGGTGACCTTTCCACTGCTCATATCCGAGACAAGATGCAGAGGGTTATGCAAAATAATGCGGCAGTCTTTCGAACTCAGGAAACTCTAGAAGAAGGTACTGGTTCCCTCTAATCGAAATTTGTGTACGATGTTGTGATCTGCTCTATTGAGAGGAACGCCGTTGAGTTCAACATCTAGACGCGTTATGAACCTTCATGTCGACGCTTGTTGTGTCGGCCAAGCCTGCACATTAATTTTTTGTGCTTTCCTTTTCCATGAGTTTTGCGTAATTCTTATGTGATTTTCTGATCTGAGTGCAGGCAAACATCTGATTGATGATGTATGGAAATCATTCGAGCGGGTCAAGATCAATGACCGAAGTCTCATATGGTAATGTTTTGAACTTAAACTTTTTCTCATTCTGAGATAAACATTAATCAATTTTCTCCTCGGTGGACCTCGTATGCTACTCGTCTTTACTATGCAGTTTGGCATCCAAAGTATTCACTGATGTAGCTTGCAATTGAAGCTGATCATGGATTGATTTGCCTGTCAGGAACACTGATTTGACCGAAACGATTGAGCTGGAAAATTTGCTGATAAACGCTGTCATCACCATGCATTCTGCGGAGGCTAGACAAGAGAGTCGTGGTGCACACGCACGCGAGGATTTCAAGGTGAGTTATAGTTGTATACGATGATTGGTTTTGACCTGCGATTGTTTACACAATTGGACGTGAGTGAATTATAATTTGACTGCCTGTAGATTTGTATGGCCTGATGTATATGCGTGCTAGGTCTTCATTATTAACGTGCTCATCGTTTGTGTCCAGACTCGAGACGATGTGAACTGGATGAAACATACTTGCGGGTAAGTATTCTGGCCCCATGGGACAACATGCGCTTAATGACAACAATTAACGAGTCGACTTGCACGCATTTCGATTGAGACCTGGCTGCCATATTTTTCTGTAGTGTATTGGTCACCGTGTAAACTGTGAACAAACTTGTCACATGGTGTGAACTGATATCTGACCGAGCGTGGCATCAAATTAATAGTCGATTTTTTTTACGGACACGTCAGTAATTTATGTGCAACTGACGTGTTCTCTGGTTTAATGATGTAGATATTGGGAAGATGGAAAGGTGAGGCTGGAATACCGACCAGTGCACATGAATACCCTTGATGACGAGGTTGAGAGTTTCCCTCCGAAGGCCCGTGTGTACTAAGAAGCAAGAAATGTGTGTATCTGGAGTTCGGCCGTTGTACATTCAAATCTAGTAAAATAGGAGCTGGGGCTACGGTGGGGCTACTAGCTTTAGCTCAATAAATAGGACCGTCTCTTCGCAGAAAACAATTTTGGAAGGTCCAATTTTTTGTCCAGGAGGTTATTGAATATGGTCCATTTAAGTACTCCGAATGTAGGAGTTAATTAGAAGCATATACGCCTCGTGGTGTGTGCTTACAGTAGTAATTGATTTCGCGAAGTACTTGAATTGTGAAAAAATTATGACGGTAACGATGTGATATATCAGCCTGACAAGAGAGGAAACGAACATAAGCTGTTCGAACATTTGTGTGGACGACGACTAGAAAATACCTTGACCATATATGTTCGAACTGTCGATAACGACTAATTCCAAACATATTCTCCAAGCTCATCTGGTGTATCAGTTTGTTAGGCGATCATATATTTTCTATTTGGAGCAAAATTCTGTGATCGATTCATCCCGGTGAGATGTAGCTGTGGAGTTGTAATATTTCGACATACTCTTTGGAATATGTTTAGGGATTAGATCTCGGCGGCAAATTGTTTTGGTATTGAAGACTAAATATTTTCACTTAAAATTACATATTAACTGAAATAATGATGGTGATTGATTTACGTCTAGGGGTGGGTTAAATAAATTGAGTTGGGGAAGTTTGATGAAGAAATTTTTCGCATTTGGCATGTTTCTCTGATATATATTATATTGTAGCAAGAATTTCCGGAAGTGTGAATAGAATTTTTTTTTATAATCATATCGGAAGTACTTCACTTTTCACAAAACGGAATACATCGACAATTCCTTTTCCGCATTTTTTGTGTTGAAAAATAAATTTTTTAGATGAAATGTGCAATATGACTTTTGGATTTTGAAAAAATTTCTAAAAACACTTATGCACCATTTGTATACTAATTATATCATTTTATCATGAGTTTATTTCCTTCAAAAATTATCGCATCTGATTAAATAAATTTCAATGTACGTAAATGATGATGTAGCACATCTCTCAAATGTGTAAATTTCGTCCTGAATCTTTTCATTTACGGAAAAGTAAATGAGTGAAGCTAAGATTTTCCACACGTTTCGTAAACTACCTCCACAGGTTTCCATATCTTCATTGACAATGTGACGATTGGAAAAGTCCTTGCTTGAAGACGGTCCAGCTATGGATGAAATATTATCGTTGAGAAAAGTTACAAGGTAGTAACTTTTACTGAATGTCCTGGCAGTATGTACAAGCTACACCTAAGACGAGCTCGATGTTCGCCGGGGATACTCGAATGGCCGAATAGTGCTGATTATATTCACATCTATCTCTCGTAATAGTGAAAATCGCTACTGTGGCATCTAGACTTCTCTACATTGTACAACATTGTATATGTACAAGCTACACTCGACCCTCCCATAAACAGTCTGGGGAAGCTTCGAGATTCAAGATCATATCCCTCACATTACTTGGTGGACTCAAACCAAGTCGAGTAGCTCGCTCCCACCTTTCCATTCTGGTTATGCCCAGACAAGGTCCATACGCCATGTTCATATCGAACTGTCGAAGAGTACTTTCAATTTCATCAAAGTCAGCTGCATAACAAACTCTACTCGGTCAGATTGCAGAATTTCAA
Source organism: Marchantia paleacea (assembly GCA_014180765.2). Lineage (NCBI taxonomy): Eukaryota > Viridiplantae > Streptophyta > Marchantiopsida > Marchantiales > Marchantiaceae > Marchantia > Marchantia paleacea. The sequence goes on from MUAA02000018.1 coordinate 4,355,561, forward strand.
GAAATAGAAACCAAGAAATTCAATCCACTAAGACATCGGATTCACAAGTAAAGGAGAGTTATATCTAAGGTCTCAGTGACTGCAAAAGTCGAACCCGCTTTGGTCACGTTAGTGTGGTAGACCACAGTCCTCGGTTTACAATCGAGAACACACGATGCGAGTCTTCCGTGTGAGGGGCACTCAGCTCAAATATATATCATTCCACATTTGGTACAAGGACCACTCAGAGGATTGACAGATTTAGAATTATAGCTTCATCACTGTGCCCTGGGCTCCAATGGCATATGTGCCAGAATAATGCAGTGAAGTCACTACGACCAGAACTGGATTGTAAGTCAGTAACACAGCATGACATCACCCACAAAAGCGGCTTTTTCATCTGTATGAAGGCTTCGAGACGTGCAATCGATGCAAACCATGCAATGTCAATTCCCTAAAAATGGACAGAGGTCTCCAAGACGGAGTCTGTTCCATCAAATAGATGTAAGACAGTTCTCCGCAGGCAGGGAGTGGCGAGCCGAATGATTCGGATGGAAAGAAGTACTAACCACTTAAGTCTTGCTTGCCGCCTCGTGAAGTGATTAATGCGGCAGGTTGTGCAGATCCACCTCCGAGAGATGCACTCCCAACAGGCACATCGTCGTGGGCGACAGAACCTTTGTCAAAGCGTTTATCTTTACCAGATGCAACAGTCGCCTTCTTCCGCTGAGGAAAAACCCCTGTCAAATTATGCTTTCGGGAGGCTGATGCCATGTTTCAACTCACAACTGGTTGTGCACATCAAGTCGATCATCAAATTCGATAATGTCGCGATCTACACGCTGCCACTGGCCCTCGCAGACTAAATACTCCCAAGGCGCAAAGAAGAAGCAGAACGAGGGCGTGGAGCACAACGTGCGAGTGAAAACCTAGAAATTGTAGAGTATGCTAGAAGCCAAGCAACGGCTAGTCGGGACCTGGTTTCAAATTACGACCGAAGGACGACACGGAGAGACACGCCAGTGTCGGGTACGTCGGCGGAAGGATAATGAATCGGCACGTGTCACGCAGGACGCGTTAGCAAAATTCATTTGAAATTTTCCAGTTTGGGTAGACTCGATTTCATTGTAAAGGTAAAAAAAATTTCCACCTTTCTTGAAAGCTCAATGGAAAAATGTTATTATTACGAAGAAAAAAAGAAGAAGGAAAGGGAATACCCGTCAAGCTCTGCGTGGATGAAACCAACACACTAACATAAGGTTAGTCCATTAACATTCCGATGGGAAATATGTTATACTGCATCTAGTATATATTAAACCCTAAAACAATCTAGTAGTATAACGTAGTACTAGATCATTATGGGTGTAAGTGCAACACATTATAATAACAAAAGGGATGGTACAAGTATAGAATCAATTCCAAAGCTAGAGGAACAAAGAGTTTACCTCTTTGCATACCCATATACTTGGAGACATTAGCGACTGCCGCTCCACTCCCCGCCCATCATGGAAGATGGATAATCACCCCCTCCAAAACTGTGTCTCTAGTAAGATCGGTAACCACAACATCCACTACAGTGTGACCTGGTCCTCCCGCATTAGATCATTATACCTGGAGATGGTTGATGCAAGGTTGAAAATGAATGAAGGGCAAGTTGAGGGAGAGGGAAAATAGCTTTTGTTCATGTTTAGGATTTATTGAGAGTATCAAGAAAGACTTGGCCGAGAGAAAAATGCGAATGTGCTTCTCATGATTTGGCTGCATACATTTGATAGATATATGAACTGAATATTGTGACCACGTGAGTGAGCCTCGTGAGCGATGTATTATGTGCTCACCTTTCTCTTTCCAAAATAAACGAAGTTCTGATACACTCGAAATAAAGGCTCGTTCCAAGCCTTTGTTTGATAATCTCTGAACCTAACGAAAGTACCTCCAAGCTGCACAATGCTTTGCCTGAACTAACGCCCATCTCATGAAGTAATCACAGTTGTATGAGGTACAATCCCCATCAATTCGGAGGTGTGGAATGAGCAATGCCCTCAATGAGTCGAGAGCAAAGTGTGGTCACTACATTAAATCTTCGCCTTGTTTTTGCCATCAAATTCCAAAAGATTTAGTAATGGTCTTCGAAGAAACCTTAATACTCCACAATTAGATCTTACAGCTTTCATAATTTATTTAGTGTCTATTGTAGTTATGTAGTTGATGATATATAATATAACATAGCCTATATAACAATTAGAGGCAAAAGTGCAATTGTTGGAGTTTGCATTAGACTGTAATTAGTTTATTATAATTCCAACTACTATCTAATGATAGTAAATTTAGGTTCAAATGGTAAAGTTAAAACTAATTTTCATTTAATTACAATTTTTGAAATTAAACATTTAAAAGTGTGACTTGGTTTTTGTTGAAACGTTAATACAAGAAATTGGATTTTTAAAAATTCAAAATAAATTTAGTTTTATTGAAACTTATCTTTTATACGGAGTTATGAATGGAATGTAAATGTATATATTTTGATAAATTCATTGAGAATAAATTATTGTAATCCAATCCATATATCATAATAAATATAGAACGTCATACACCAAATGTGATATGACGAAATATATATGCTATAATGAAATATGTATATACTCATACTGTGGGAGCATCCAATTGTTTTCTTTTAAAAATCTCTTGTTGCTTATGATGTAATTGTCAATCTTGGAGTCAATTCATCTTTGCATTTAGCAGTACAATAGTAGTTGTAAAGAGTAAAAGTTAGTTACTAACTTCTATCATAGGTAACTACTATGTACTTTAGGGTTTGGTAACTATTAGCCACTCTTCTAACATTAGGTTTCGAGATAGGACCTCAATTTCAAATGTGAACCATAAAATTTATACATATTGCTAGTACACGCGTCACCTGATCATTTTCCCAAATATTGATGTTATATATTAATCGACTTCTCGTGATGGATAAGTTAATTGGAACACTCAAAGGTGATGGATTAGTGAGAAGTGGAGGTGGAATTAGTTCTATAGTTGAATTTTGAATTGGTCTCAATTCAGGAGTGGGGAGTGTTATCTAGAGTCCGATCTTAGTATTGCTTCTCATAGCCACCAGAAAGTGGTAGCAAGCTATGGCTATTCCAGGAGAGTCAATAGATAGATCAGTCACTGCTGGTGATACATCTAGGAGACATCCTAATGAAATGCTCAACAGAATATCAAAAACTTACTATAATGAAAGTCAAGAGTTTCCCTTTCAGTACTCTCAATGGTGGTGTTTCGTCCCCCATAGTTTAGGGCATGTTTGGGGACTCCCTTGCCTAGTGCTCCAAGATGGGGACTCTAAGGAACTTATTTCATTCTTCTATTTGTTTTTGAAACAGCCTAGAGAAATGATGTTTGACGCAGGTCTCAGTGTGTATGTGATGCATTCTTACGAACCAAACGTGGAACCCACTGCTCGAATTATTGCAACATAATGCTTAACCGGCGGAGAGACCTTAATTTATGGTTGAAATGCAGCCTGCCTATGAGATGGAATATTCGGGGATGTGACTTTCACCACAAAGCCCCACAACTGAAAAGCATACTGACTGAGATAGTAGATTCTCCTGTGTACATTTACATAATTTCATACATCAACTTCTGGCACTTGTTTACGTTCAAATCTTCACGTGTAGGATGCAGCAGTTTCAGGGACGCTATGGTTTCTTGAAACAAAAATGACATAGCAGAGTATGCAAGAACAAACTGACAGATAGGTAAGATCAATAGCGCATAAGTCTGGCTTGAAACGGTTTGTTGGCTTGTCCCTACCTTCCTTGCTGCAGTCTAGAATGTGGATTGAATTTTTGGATCCATAGACATTACATCTCATTTGTTTAGTGACAGCATGAAGAAGCTCTGAGCGCTATCTTGACCTGCTCCACTGACTATGAGCTGTCAGGAGGGCTTCCCAAAACGCTGGAATTGCTTCTTCGTCCGCCACATCCTTGAACGACGGGAAGTAGTTTACATCAACAATTACATAGTCCTTAGTTCCTGCTTGCACCTGATTTAAACAAGCCTCGAACTGGGTCAGTAACCTGTAATTGTTCTTCACAACATAACTGCAGACATATACAGGAGCGGTTAGTGCGTACCACGATATCGAAGCCTATGATTGTCAGTCCAAGCTTCTTGCGTAACCAGCTGGCCGCCATCTGTACAGCCTCGATGTCAAATTCGCTAGAATCCTCAGCAACCATTTGCCCTCCTGGAATTTCCATGTCCGGTTCTACCGGAAGTGACTTCAAGCTGAAGCAAGAAACGCCAATAAATCACGTCAGACCCCATCCTTCAGTCGGTAAACACTAACTACGTACCACACGTATCTTGATATGATAGAAAGCATCAATGGGGGGAGCGGTATGCAAATCGTAAAAGAATGGAGCCTTTATCAAAATGAAAGTGTTAAGAGGATTCATGAAATACCTGTCAAATAGAATTACAGGAGAACCATCATTGCCAGCAGCAAGTCTGGACGCGTTCGGAGTAGACTTCCGACGGGAATACAGAAGTTTACTGCCAACCACATACATCTTGTATTGGAAAGCTCCGTGGTCAACGTATTCCTGTTTCCAGTCCAATAAATAAGTCACGCTGCCAATGCAGGCGTTTCAGAATCGCACGATACCTGCTTCTGAGCCTTGGACACTAACCCTCTGGTTGTCAACTGCCTAATTTGTCATTTCTGACAGTCGTACATGCCTTAGAGTTTTGATGGATGTACTACCTGGATAGTAGCTGGCAGAGGAACTGGCAATCCTCTGAAGCCATTAAGATCGAAGACAATGGCCTGTATCATTTGCACAAAAGAAGGACATTAGCATCTCGTCATGGTGTTCCCTTGGAAGACATTACCAACTCCATTTAGGACTGACTCTTCACTCCTTCACATACTATCTTCATCTCTCTAAGAAATCACGCCACTACAATTTTTCAAACGATTCAGAGCAAACAAGCCGAAGAGCTCTTTTCGAGATTTGAAAACAGAAACTCACCATAGAGTGGGACTCCGAGGCTCCACAAGCGATTCGGGGTTTCACAATTGTTGGCAGCACTACATTTTCTGAACCTAGTGCTTGTGACAGCAGTGGCTCGTCAAACGAAGTTACCTAGCAAGGGACGAGAGAGATTACTGCACTCGTAATCTAAAGGTCTTCTACCATTCATACAATACACCCCTGAGGCTCTGTCGAATACAACAAATTCAAGACGGAAAGCTACAGGCAATGCAGGCGCGTATCAAGAACTCGACCGACTAGTAGCTTTTCCATATTCCATAGTCCTGTAGCTTTAGACAGATCAGAAACTGATTTTTAATGCTTTACATTTCGCAGTTTGTGCGCAAGTCTTCACACATAGTCTTGTATAGTCTTGTAGTGTTGTATAGTTAGTGAGAACAGACCTCCACGGAACGAGGGGGCCTGATGATTTGCTGTGCAGGTATCTTCATATCTTTCAAAATTGCCTGCGTTGAAACACGGTCCAGGAGTGGCAAAATTCGCTCGATGGGATCAACCACACAGATTTGTGCATGCTCCTGCAAATAACTGTTTGAGACTAAGAGCTCACAGTTACAAGATGAGATCCAAAATCACTTCATCTTATGTCATATACATCCATTAATATCTCTCTCCGTAGCCAACAATAAAAATCATGCACCTCTGTCATAAGGTGAGTATATTTTGGTAGACATTTCGCTCAACTTACTGGCGAGAAGTTATCAAGTAACGCGGCAAAGAGATGGAACAAGGCCTTGATTCTTGCTGTGAAGAGTAAATTTACCTTTGGAGGTTTTGAATCCCCTGAGAAAATTCAATCGAAGCCAAGGTCCCGAATTGCCCAGGATTGACGCTCACAATTTCATCAGTAGCTTTATGAAGAATAACATCCACAGCCAAGAGCTGCTTCTCTAATGGTTCATTTAACTGGAGAGCTATGAAACTAAGCCCATAGCGGTTTCGAAGCATTGGCAAGGCACCCCTCTGCAGTGATTATTGACAAGACATCCATGTCAAGAATCAATATGATGTCAGAATCAGTGAAAAAAAAAGTTTCACTACATTCTAGAGTAATAATTCAGTGAAAGTTTCATCATTCCATTTTCTGGCAAGATCAAACCATATCACATTCAAAGCTGTGTATAAAGGGTACAATATCTCTTCCTGAAAAATTACTTGGCACCTTGAGAAATTCCAACTCTCGGCTCCATTTCATAGTATACCCAACCACCACGATCCTGTCCGTCAATGCCTGTGAAAGTCAAAGGAAGCATCAGTACACAAGAAGTTTCTTAGACGCGTGGCCTGAAGTGAAGAAGTGCAGAACTACTCCACAAAATATATTCATCTGCTCATCAAGGACAATTGACTAGGTATTTTGAGCAGGTATCTGAGCACCTTGAAGTTTATACATAAAACCAAGTCAGCCTACGAAGCATCTATAACTCGTAGTCTGAAATTTACGAGACAAAATGAACGAAAAACCCACGATGCTCGAGTGAAGAATCATACCCTCTTATTTAGCACTGCAAGAGCAGCAGGAATCTCGTAAAGCTGTTCGACAGTTGGTAAAGAGCCATCTGTATCCCCAGTTCCAAGTCCTGCAACTCAGTTCTTATCAGTAATCAGAATCCTACATTTCACCTTGAGGTGATTTGTTAGTATTTTGATCTATCAGGAACCCTTTTCTAGTGTAAAAGGTGACGAAGTAACGACAAACGATTCAGTAGCACTTCAAATTTATGGAGAAGCATCCACAAACCTGACCTGCAAAAGGTTGTGCAGCAACTCGGATAACTGTCCAGCCTTGGCTACTGAGATCCCCTTCAACTCGCTGGTGATGATGACCGGTAATATAAACAGATGATGTAAAAGGTACAACCCATCCTGCTGTCATCAAAGCCTCTGTCGGAGAGGAATTTGGAAGCAACCTTACATATCGTAGGGTTTCTGCAACTCCAATGTCCCGGAGCAGAAATTCCTGCGGACGGGTGCGCATAACAAATGTGTTCGATGATTGTTTGGGAAGTATAGCTCAGCTACAAGTGTTACACTACAAGCGGGCAGCTGAACTTCAAGTGGAATGGGAAAGTTCCATCCGAAAAACTGCAGTGAAAATTCGATCAGTAGGAAGTTTATGAGAAAGTATTCTGTAGGGAAATACTGATGATATGAACAGCTGCTACAGTTCATACCTTGTTAGAACCCACATCATAATCGTCTTCTCTTTGAAGGAGTCCCTGTCACAAAAGCAAGCGAATCTTACATTCGTGGAAATGCTTACAAGTCGTTCTCTGAGGAATATAATTTAGACAAGGTTAGATTCTAACACAACGCGGACGTAGTTTAAAATGAGTAAATAGTACAGACGAATATCTTGATCGTAGAAACAGCTTTCGTATAATTCATGAAGCAAAAGAAAAAGGTTGGAACAGAAGGCATGCTAAATCCTGTAATGTAAGTGTAGTTCAAAAGTACGAGCTAGTACGATACAATTACCAGGTTTTGGAGTAAGATGACAAAGATCCTTATGGTAGCAGCTAAGACGAAGTCTGGACTAATCTGATTATGCGTACAGAAGTCAGGAAGTTTCGACAACCTTTCGAAAATCAGTAATGTGAATCGCATCAAGGCACCAGATTTATGGATTGACTTCTTTGCTATCTTACGAATCTAGACGAAATTCCAGAATACACAACGGAGGAATATAAAGGCGTGGTTTGAAACTAGTGATGTGGACTTGAACATACAGAGAACTACAACATAGGGAAGTGTGTACAACCGCAGGAATCAACGCAATTTGAGCAAGGAAGGGGAATGCAATGTTGATGAAGCGGCTTGCTGGAACTAAAACCCTGGATCACTAAGAATGCAATCAATGTGGATCCAAGTAGAGAAGAGAGGAGGAGAGGATCCAGAGAGTACCAACCAGACACAATTTGGAGTACTGCAAGCGACAGAGCAGCTGGTGCGCATCAGGTTGGAAATGCAGAACTTTGCCTGCTTTGAACAGCAGTTTTTCATCTATCAACACTCCCTGCACTCCCTCCATGTCCATCTTTTTTCACAAGGCGCTTCTAACATACAATGGTCAAGCAACTATCAATCGCTTCATCAAATTTCTTCACTCAATTGTGTCCGGCCTGCCTGGAGACCAGCAGTAAGTACTCGTCTCGGAATTGCAGCTGTGAGGAACTCCTCTGCACTGATAGAACTACGTACCGTACGCAGTCGGGCCTCTGATCGAACTACGTACAATAGGGAATGTATATCAGGCATACAATTCGTACTCTGAAAGAGCCTTCCGATCCAATGGGAAGGATCGTCACAGTCAAGCGGACACTGTCGATGTGGAGAGCTAGAGGGACGCGCTGACCATGGTGGCAGTGTGGCACTTGTCATCCAACGTGGCGAGGCGTTCCATACTCTACAAGTTTTCCAGTTTCGCTTGTCGCTTCTGGAGTATTGGGTCCTGGGTCCTCAGTCACTCCTCACCGATTTCCCGCTCTTCTACCGGAGGGAATCCTGCTACAAGAACTGGTGTTTTTGACTCTCACCTGACGCCTGTCACTAACTTAACCATGATAGGCTAAACTTGACCAGGGAGGCGCCTCTGGAGTAGGGCCCGTATTGTCTGGATTATAGCATTGTCTACAAGAGAAATGCGCAACTTGGCTCCTCGGTTCTTTATGTTGATTTGAATTTGCGCGAATGTAAATCGAATTGGTCACCGTGAGCGCAGCGACCGAATTGCGAATGTCTGTACGGTCCAGCTCTTCGCTTTGTGATGAGACAGATCAAGCTTTCTTCTCCCTATTTGGCGAGCCAGTTTTCGGGTGGGGCCTCGTTCTTTTTCCACTGGAATGGTGTAACGTAATTTTGGTGCTGCGGCCAAATTCCTCGTGTTGTTTCAATTTTCAGATCAGAAACACTGCGATGGAGGAAATTAACGGCAGAATGAGCATGGACTGAGTCACCAACATATTTTGAGAAGCTCTTTATGGCTAACTGAAACTAAATCAGACGTTTTCTCATTTTGTACATTTCTCTGTTTTGCTGCAAGGCGTTCAGCGCGCCATGAGTCTAATTTTTTGGTTTGGTATGTTTTTGGAATTGGTGTGTAGTTATCTTCTGTTTCAGACAGCCGGTGCATTGAAGGGGAGTTGATAGTTTATCTATGTTTGACGATGAGTTGGCGATGAGTGTACCCGAGTTTGGTATGATGATTGTAAGTTGAATTCACTGAGAGCTCATCAGAAGCATTGTGAATTGCTTACATACGGAGCTCGAGTTATCACCAGTTCGTTTGCTGTAGAGATGATGACGTTTTGGTGTCATTTTCTGGAAAACTCAGTCTTTTGGAAAGGAGTGAGCTTTTAAAGTCAGGGGATCGTAGAACGCTGTCTGTAAACCCTGAAAGCCATCAGCTACGGGATGGACGCGTTAGTTTCTGCAGCACTACAGGAACTGGCGGTAGAGGGTCCAGAAGGTAAGTCCACTCACTATCCTACTGCAGTATTTTTGTTATGACTTTCTGCCATACTTGTACAGCTTCTATTGTCTTGGTCTTCTATTGCCTCGATCAATTTAGCTGAAAGAGAATCGTCAAGAACGAAAATATAATCGTCCAGTACTTCAGTTGGCGATAAGAGGTGGATGAAGTCTGTGAGAAAAGGGACCGGACTTCGTTCGTGGTTGCAAACTTGGCTGTTGCCAGAACAAGAATGGTCTCTTCCTAATCTTCAGAATTTGCTTCCTGAATTCTGGTTGTGAAAACAGGATGCACGGTGACAAAGCTCTGGACTTTACTGCAAAATGCCGCTGCTGAACTCGATATTGAACTGGCGGGACGTCCTAAGCAGTTTTTATGGCAGGAATTGTTGAAAGTGACGGCCATGGAAATCTCACTTCCCAAGTCTCTCCCAGTATCTGCCTCGGATCCCAGACTTCAAACTGTAGAATCAGCAGAAATGTTAGCAGTACACCTAGTGGCACCCGAGGCTTTACGAGATAGTTCTCTGGGGTTGTACGACTTGAAGGTCTGCGATGCTCGTCTATCGAAGGAGCAACGAAGTATTCTGGAGCATATCGCAAAGTCTCGGTGAGTTGTGACGTTTTTGGTCTCTCAAAACCCTCACCAGTTTAGCACGATAGTCTATGGGACGTGACTCTGGATTGATGTACAATTGGGTTCAGAGATTAGAAGTTTATATCATGTTATTCACATTACCATTAAATTACGGGTCTTCAGTATTTGATATGGCGACTGTTTCAGTAATTCTAAAGGTTCTCCACCTTGCAGGACTAAAGGTATCACTCAAAGTCAGCTTGCAAAAGAGTTCAAGGTTGCGGGGAATAAAATTTTCTATCTCGTCAAAATGCTCGAAGTAAGAGGTCTTGTAGTGCGCCAGACTACCCTCGTGCGCACTGCGGAGGGAAAGGCGGCAGGGACCAAAGTGCCCATTGTTGCCACCAACCTGCTGCATCTGACTCGTTTTGCGAAAGATGTCACATTGTCTTCACACCAACGATTTGAAATTATGAATCCATCGAACGAAGATGGTTTAGAAGCAGGAGGTTCCATCGGCGATGACGCGGAGGCAGATGAAGTGGGAGCTGCAACGAAGGCTAGTGATATCATCATCAAGGATGACTTTCCAGCCATGGAGGAAATTTGTCAGCGGCTGGAAGAAACAGAGGGGAAGGTATATGATAGATATTGTTTTCAATCCCAAGATCTGTATACGACGACAGGAGGATAATACCACGTTTAAATCTGGTCAATTTTCAGTAGTGTACCCTCATGTTGAATTGAAACTTTGCATCTGAACAAGAAACACAGTTCATAGCTCATAACATCAGCATACACTTCAGTTTTAAAGGCTTTTCATTTATCTCACGTACTTTCCTTGTCTGTACCATGATTTGAGGCCATCAACATTTTGCACTGATAAAAATTCTGGACGTAGGTCCTGGTTGTGGCTGATCTTAAAGGAAGCTTGGGTTATCGCAAGGCATTAGGGCATCGAAATTGGCGAAGGGTATGCTTCCTAGACTAGATTCATGCTTTCTGCCATATTGCAGTAAATGGATTGGCAAGTTTGGTGTGTGAAAAAGCAAAATCTGTACCTTGCAATCCCGTCCCCGGTGTTCGTTACGTCACAATCCCGGAGGCTTAAGTTCGTTATAGGAAGCAAGAGGTTGGGTTGAAGTGAGTTATTTGCATATCTTTCAGAGATGATGAAAGTTGTTCTACTCTGCAGCTGATGAAGAGACTTCAAGATGCTGGAGTCGTGGACGTTTTCAATGCGCAGATTGATCGCAAGGTTAAACTCTTTCCTACCCTGGATCGAGAGAAAAGTTGCAAGTTGATACCTGTATTTGCTATACTTGAAGAAAATATACGAATGCTGTTAGTGACTTTAGAATGGATGAAGATTGGAGGCAATAGCGACCTGTTGGTTGTCCAGATTCCAGGAGAAGAAAAGTTATCAGATGTTACACATGTCAATGAGGAGGATCCCTGAAGTGAATAAGACTTGATTTCAGTCGAAAAGTTAGATAGAAATGAAAATATTGTAAGTCTCTACTCAGCAGCTCACAAATACCTTTGTGCTTATCAAGCGTTGCCATCCTGGATATCCAGTGCACCCCTACTATCTCGAGAAGTTCAAATGCATATTGCATGTATTTAAAACTGCGCAAGATTCATTTGAGAATGCAAGCAGGAGCGAAGTGCGAGCTTTTTGTTCAGGATAGTTGCTCCTTTTCTTGTTTCTGGAATCTCAGGGTTTGAGAATCTGTCGATATGACGCATCCACTACGAGGACACCATATCAATGTTTTTACCCATGTATTCTTTGATGAGCATTAATTTGTTTTTCTTTTCAACACAATTTTAGGCAAACTTTTAGAACCTAGAATAATTATAAACTTTTAGCCTACCGTGGACCCCAAGGGCCGTGGACATCAATCATAAGCTAGAAAATTTGACCAAAGGGATGAGCTCCTCAATGAGAGCAGGGTTAGATTCACGAAGCCTTACAACGGTGAAACTAAAGTTTACGAGGCGAAACTGCCTGTTGAAATCAAGAACTACTAATTGAGAAAGTACCCTGGGGTCTGCTGATGTTTTTAACTTAGCTCTAACGTAGCCTGTAGAAGTAGGTAAATCATGCCACAAGATGTGCCTGATAGGTATGGACTATCTGAAGGTCAAATAACACAGTTCACTTATTGGGGTTTACTCCCTCTCACACAGCGGATGCATCACAACTTCCATACTCATTGTAGGACGCCAGATCGAATAAATGAACGGAAGTCTTGTGTTCTGAAGTAAACTGTTCGGGTTTCCAATGTTTCTTGGTTCGCCGTCAAAATAAACGTATTTTACAGTTTTCTTACACCCGCGTTTATAGTAGTCACTCGTCAACTATGACGTTGACTCTCTTTGAAATTTATGCAGTGTCAAGAAAAGCTGGCAGAGCTTGATCGTGTTTGGTTTTTCTCATCGACTTGATATGTACGTTCGCAACATTAGCAACTCGCAGAGCTACAAATACTTTAGTTAGAGCACCAATAGCCGGAGTACTTAAAGGTCGACAGCTTTTAATATTCTGGCGAGTGTTTATTTTGATTCCAAGGAACTCTTACGGTCACGAAGACCATAGCCTCTTGTAGAATGTGTGTGTTTAACTTCGTACCGTGACCTTTTTACGTTAATCCAGGTTCTACCTTGCGTTCGGTTGCTGAAGTCTTTCGATGTGAAGTCGCTCAGTGGTGGAATTGAGGAGGTGGACACTGAGAATGGCTCAAAGCGCGAAAAGAACACAGAAATGGTGATGGAGCTTTCCATTGATCAGCAAATCTACCACCTCGTTTCCCAGTCTGGAACAGATGGCATGCAGATGATGGAAGTGAGTCTTCGCGCGCTGTTGGTTAAATTCTTTTCCTCATCGACAACTTCACGGATTTTTTCTACTGTTTCAAGAATAACCAGAGCTGAGGATGCTTTGTGTTATCTTCTCAACTGTATATCAAGTGATTTCTGTATCATGTCCTCGCTTTCCACTTATTTATTAATTTATTTTTCATTTACGATTCTTAAAGTGTTTTGTTATCATGTCTCCCCTGTAATGGTTTGTCTGTATATTTTCGATCGTAAATTGACAGACGAATGTGTAGGAGCAATACGTGAATTGCTCATTCTGTTATTATTATGGAGTCTTTTCTTCCGACAAACTCGGAGAAGGCTGTTGCGGATGCACTCGTCTGCTGCTCTTCTGATGCATGAACTGTAGTCTGCAATTTATTCTCAATATATTTTATTGTCACTGTCGAGCTACTTGTAGGTGTTCAATCGACTCGGCTTACAGAACAAACGGAACTACTGTCGTGTTGCAACCATGTTGGCAAGGCAGTGTCTGGTTTCTGAGGCTGAAAATCACAAGAGATCAACCCTATACCGGTTGAAAACAATAGACAATTCTTTCACTGCTGCTCAGACACATGCTGTAGGGTCTGCTGAGGGTCGAAAGGTTAAGGCACCTGAAATTGCAGCTAGTTGTCAGACTTCCGCATCCGTCAGGGACGATGCCCTTCTTTTGCATTCGAAGGAAGCTACCACGAGTTTGCTGAAGACTGTAAAAGAAGTCAAGCAGCAAGGAAAGAAGTCAAGTCGCAGCAGAAAAAAGCCGGAGTCTGTTCAGGAAGGGGAAGGGAGAGCAAAGAATACACAGGTCTTGTCTTTATTGAACAAGGATGTACTAGTATCGGAGAGAGAAAGCAAAGATTCAGAGCCTGGTCTTGAAGGGCTTGAAAAGACGTCTCCTCTGACATCTCGGGTACCTGTTGCTCCTACAAGGACAACTCAGCCTCATTCAGGGGTCCAAGTCTCTACAACTCGAGCTCAAAGAGAACAACGCATACTTGAAAAGCTTCAGGTGATTATTGCCTCTCCTGTTCGCCGTCGTATTAGTGTTTTGAGCGAACGGTCCGCACAGGTCTCCTCGTTCTTGTGAAAGGAAAACGTTACAAACTGCAGGCTTTGAAAATAGAGAAACAGTCCATTGCACAGACGAAATGTTTTCAGACGTTTTAAATTTGTGATCGCCCCTGTTTTACTTTTGGACAACCAAGTTAGGATATGTCCAGCGTTTAGTCTCTGAAAGTAGCACATCTCAGGCAGGGCGCTGGATATAAGGTCTTCGGGCTATGACAGGCCAATACTAATGAATACAGTCCGTCTCTGCAAGCTACGAATGTGATTCTTCGTCCACGACTCAGATTTTTTCAGAGTGCTGCTGAACGAGTTTTTCTTAAATTAATTCATGTTGGTTTTTCTCACAGGCAGAGAAGTTCGTTTTGCGGGTTGAGCTCCACAGATGGTTAGAGGATTTGGAAGATCGAAAGGGTACTATGATGGACAGGAAAACGCTGACTCGAATCCTTCAGGCTTTCCAGCGTGACGGTCTTTGCAAATGTGTACTACTCAGTATGCCCGGTCTAACAAACTGTGGAAGGCAACGGACTGTCGAGGTTGTGCTTCTGCCCTCGGTCATTGTTGATCTAGATGTGTTGAACAAAGTGCACGATAGAGTGAGGAAGTTTGACATGGATTGCAGGGGCCATGGTCAATCTAAGGTGAAAGGAAAAGACGATGTACCTATCCTTGAAGGCGTGAAAAGGATGTCCTCCGGGATGCTAAGAAGGAAAAACGGAGCAACAAAGTTTGATGTCCCGACTGACGGTAGTTGGTCGATGCAAGCGAACGGCTTCATCCCGGCAAAGATGGTCCGAGTGAGCATGCTGCATCATTTCTTGTGGAACTATGTCAACAACGTCCCTGATGAGTCGGAGAGACTTGGTCGTTCTGGAACGTCTGAGGAGATTGTAGGAAGTTGCAGAATATTTGCTCTTTCCAGCGCCATACAAACGATGCCTCTGGAGCTTTTTTTGCAGATCATTGGTTCAGTTCATAAAGTTGATAGTGCTCCTCAATGGTGTAAGCAAGGGCTGCAACTTTGCGAACTTCCGAAGGAAGCTTTCTCGATATTTCTTGATACAAACGCTACAGGACGACTCTCGTGGCTTGTAGATGTTCTCCGCAGATTGAAGGTAGCCACTTTATTATCAGAATATTAGGACCTTACCAGAAAACTTGGTATGCAAGAATTCCAAAAACAGGTAGAATTGCCAAAATATTGCACATATGAGGCGACTCTTCTGGAAAAGTGAAATCAAGCAAAATCTCTGCAATGACGATTTTTTGTAAGTTACCAAATATGGTGAATTGATTTTTACATTGATTTGAAGTTGGTCAGGCTCGTAATGGGTTGCGGAAGTGGAACACAAGGCGATGAGCAAGACCTGAGGAAAAGTTCACTTTCAGCCGTGCTTACTTATGCCTTGGAAAGAGAACCATATCTTGAAGAACCGGCTCCCAGTCCTCTTCCATCTTGTAACTTAGACAATTATGACACATCTCCACGGGCACGGCACGAGTTCAGCATCGCCACCAAGGATGGGTTGGACGCATATTGGCAAACTCTTGAGTACTTCTATTCAGGAGCTCAACCTGCACTAGCTCGACATGCCTTCCCAGGATCCAATGTACCTGAGGTACTTTACCTTCGTACATCTGTCTTAATATAGGGACTTTAAGTACCCGCACTCGAGGAGTATGTTTTTTGCTTTTTTATCGTGGCTTAATTTTATCTACAATTATCTCCAGACCCCCAAGTTCAAGTTTCATCTCAACCTCCTGAAGTCGAAGTTCATAGTTGATTAGGAAGTCTTTTTTCTCTCTCACATTTCTAGTGTTTTATATTTACAGCCATCTTGTGCTTGACTGTGACAGCTCTTTGGTTTGCGTTCATGGACATCCCTGCGCTTAATGAGTACTGAACAACGTACCGAGTTGTTGAAGCGGATTGGGGCTGGGGGTATTGACAAGCGTAAGACGGCACAAGAATGTGTACAGATTGCCAAGGACCTGAATTTGACTTTGGAGCAGGTCCGTTTCTTGACTCTGGTCTTCACGTTAGCTCAATATGCGACGGTGTTTTTTTGATGATTTAGCATTGTATTCATTCTGTATGTATCTAGCGAGTAAAGGGTAAAGGCAGTAATGCGTCTCTTGTTTTGGACCTGGAAACTTCGAAACAATCTCATTTATGGGGACAACTACCATTATGAGAGAGACCTTCACGCTCAATTAGTTCTCTCTTCATTCATCTACTTCTATCCTGTCTTTTACCTGTACCAAATCTCTTGGTATTAGCCACGCTATGACAGGCATATACTAATGATTTCCGTTTATTGAAGAGTACCAAATATTAAGTACAGTAATACGCACAGATGCATTTGTCATCTCTGGCTGTTAGAGTTAAGAGCAATTTTGGGACGATCATTTCAATTCAATATATTCAAAGAGGTGCATGCTGACGTTGTGGTCATTTTTGTATTGAGTTGATCTGTTCCAATCTTTATTAACGTACATTTCATTTTCTATATTATTGCCACATCTGGGTGTGAGGCGAAGAGCAATCTTTTAAGAGCCTTAATACACTCCACTACACGATGACGTCGGCTTGGTTGTTTCGGGACCTTTCGCGAAGTTGACTCCTTCAAGTTGGCCACTTAAAGCTTCACAATTATTGGAAACTGGCACCTTTGTATGACAATGAACTGTGATGGATGTAACTTGTGTTAAGTAGGAATTTACTTTTTGTGTTTCATCTATTAATACTAGAAGCTAAAGACTTCAGTTCCTATTCAATACAAAGTCTGATCACCCTCGTAATTTGTATGTCTTCCGTTTCGTAGAAAGTTAATCGAGAATGTTTGTGATATGTACTTTACAGGATGTGTTCCTGCATGTCTCTTCTTAATGTTATTTGGAGATTTTCTCCAGCCACTAGCTTTTCAATCGGAGTGTTCTTCTGGTTATACTTACGTAGGAAAGCCGTCAGAGCTATGATTTCAATATTTCCGGCCTTGTTTTTCTTTATTTGTGACGGATGTATTTGTTGATTCTTAGGTACTAAGAGTTTCGTATGAAAAGAATAGAATTTATCGCCTACAAACCTTGGCAAAGACAGGTCAGACTTCGAAAAAGCGAACAATAGTTTCAGGGGATTTTCCCGAACCTTCTCATGTGAAGGCCTACAAAAAGCAGCGCCAATCACAACTAGAGGTACAGGCCAACGAGACGAAAATAGATACCAACAAGGAGAAGTCACTTGCAGCAGCTGGAGAAGATGGTCCAGCACACGAAGAAGAGGACGATGATGAGGATGAGGACGACGATGACACTGAAGCAAACCGTCAACAGCCAATGAATGACTTCAGTTTTGTTGCTAATTTGAAACCTTCTCGTCAACGGTCCCGACGGTTTATTTGGTCAGAAAGATTGGATCGGTGAGGTTTCAGGACCATGCAGATGCAATGCAGAAAATTTGCTTTCTTCTAAGTGCTCACTTCTGTTATGCGTTGAAATTTGGCTGACGGAACACCATGACTATTACATAAAAACATCAAGCTTGTTGAACTACTTGTGCTACCATTAACTTTTGCACTGGACGTACAGGCTGTTAATTTCTGCTTATGTGAAGCAACGGGCGAGGTTGGGTGCAGTTTACCCCCGAGTAGATTGGAGTACTATGGAAGACCTCCCTGCCCCTCCTTCAGCATGTCGACGAAGAATGTCTCAGTACAGGCATGACGTTGCCGTAAGGAAGGCAATCATGAGCTTGTGTTCTCTGATCGCAGCTCGTTATGTCAAGCACGCTGAGTTACAACGAACTCAAAGTGGAGTTTCGTCAAGTAATCCAGCATATGTTTCAGATACATTATCAAGGAATCAAGGCACAGATGGGCAGCTAGAGTGTGATAACACTGAGAATGAATATAGTTGGGATGATATGCGTGAACCCTTCCTTGCTGCAGCCCTTGATGAGATAATACGATGCAAAAATGCAGCCAAAGCATCTGGGAGTAAACGTTCTGGTTCATCTGGTACGAAAAAAGGACGAGAACCTGAAGGTGATGCAGAGCCACTTGTTGACGGTGTGGCCGGACAACATAATGTCGATTCATCCCTACAGAGTATTACTGACGCCAGTCATCGGGCCTTTGCAACAGCAAGGGCTATCTCCTCGTTGTCATCCGGTCTTCCTTGCTCCCAAGCACATCTATGTAGGTTGACTGCCATCGAAGGCAAGGATGCTAATCCTGCTGATGAGGACTGTCTCACTCATAGTGGGGGCACAAATGCTGCTCGTTTCATGGCTGCTCCTGGTCCTACTCGTAGGATCCGGAAGCATTTCCCAAAAATATTGCGGAAGCCGTTAGGTGCACTTGAACTAACTACTGAACAGCAAGTGCGAGAGTCTGTTGGGGTTGCCAACGCCGTTGAGATAGTGAAGCTAGTGCTACTGAATAGCATAAATGTGAAGGAGTTAGTTGGTACCTTGGTAGACGCAGTTCAACGGTTCAAAGAGGTCGAGGTGTTCACGGCTGTCAAGTACCTGCGTGAACAAGGCCTGCTGGTCTGAGTCACTACCCAATCCATCAATTTGAGATTTTGATTTTTTAAAGAAACTCAGAGCAGTTGAAACGTAGATGGTAGGCCCTTGAAGTAAATGAGCTGTAATAATGGAAATTTTTTGTACTCGGGATGCCAATCTCCAGACGAGTTACTGATCAGAATTTCATTGGCTGGATATGTTCCGTTGGCAGATGGCGGGTCAGGGTACCAAAACCTTTGTTCTCTCTCCAAAGTTCTTCCATGATTGCTCTGCATCTAGGTTTCCTGTGGGAACTGGTGATCAGTGGCTCATTACTAGGCAGTGGCTGGACGAACGTTCAGAAAAGATTGGGGAGGACTGGGTTACCCTGCCTTCACAACAGCAAGCGGGTCAACTTTCACACCTTCTCTCCCTAGTCTCGTCGGGGGAGTTTACTCTTAATCCTTCTGTTCCAGTGAATGACATTGGTGAGGTTGAGGAAAAGACTACTCGGAGGCCTGCCTCTCAGAGACCGTCTTCGTTGCAAGGAGAGGACGGCCGTCATATAAGACCTAAGCATCGGATATCAGTAAGTGCTTCATGGGCGTGTGAGAGGAGAGAAAGAGGATTTCCTGGAATTGAGGTTTCTATTACTCGTTCAAGTAGATCACTATGTGATATTCTGAGTACATATGCCAGTGGAGATAGTATCAACCACGAGCTTTCCCCTCAATCAATATTTAGCGACGACGACTGCCAGGTCTCTTCTCTGAAGGTTTCTAACGAGACACAAGTGATTGCTTCAGTCGATGACATGCATGCTGCTAAAAAGGATTGTGAAAGGGTTAGTGACTGCCTGGGCGCCGACAGAGACATATTTGGCCACGATTCTGCTAGTGTACTGGACAAGACAATTCCAGATTTTGATATGTCAGATGATATTGCAACTAGATGCAAAGAGGTGCTTGACACATCAACTACATGTAGACGGGCTGAGGCTATTAATGAGATTGGCAGTGAGTCCGAGAGGATTCTTTACCAGACCGCAGAAGTTGATATGATGAGAAGTGATGACGATGCCACCATCCCTGAGGAGTGTAATGCACTAAATCTAGTTGCTGCGGATGGGAGCGCGACGGAGTCTTTCATTGGGAATGTTCTTGGTCAGACTCTAAGCACTAGTCCAACTACAAGTGTTATGGAAAGTCCTGAAGGACAGGGTTCTGATCACATGACAAGGAACACTAGGACCGACTGTCCGGATGTTATGGTTATCGCCGATGAAGTTAGTAGATTACAAAATGAGCAGGAAACGGAAAGATCTGATTCAAGTTTGGATGCTGAGGCTCATACTGTGACTACTTTAGATAGAGAAACTGGAGGTAGACCTGTAACCTCAGTTGAGAGCGCATCGACTTCGAAGTTAGAGAAGTGCGTTCTATATTTCTCTGATCAGAATGAAAGGGAGATAGATAGTGGAACACGTTTGAATCCTGAACTGCTGCGGGCAGCATATCGTGCTGTTGAACGAGCGGGTGAAGAAGGTTTAACACCTGAGACGTTACAAGAAGACCTACAAAGCAGTGGTATAAATTTATGTTGCCCTGATCGTCGAAGATTGTCCAATTTATTCAAGGTCTAATCATCATTTTTTTGTAAAAGTGCTTCCAGTACTCCTTTTCTGGAGATAATTACGTAGTTTTTTAATCATCAGTACCTATGTGTATAGAAGGCATAGTTGGAAAGTCACTTGATATGTGTGGTCTGCTTTTGCAGGACTCGGTAACGCAGGGTATTCATTCAATGCTGCTGGTTATGTACAAGCCCTGGAGTCTTTTAGTCTTGTTAAGAAAGTAAGATACAATTGTCGATCTAAATGTTTTCTTTCGATTTATTTCCAAATTCTGCTGTTTCGCGCGTGATTCAATCTAGTTCTAGGCCATCGACCCCAAGATCCGTGATTCTGAAACATGTTACTCACGTTTAAATGCTTCTTGTGTCAGGTGAATGCTTATGACCACGTTCGAATTCTAGAATTCTCACAAAGTAAGCGCTTTCATCTTAATATTCTACCAAGAAATAAAGAAAGTAGGAAACGAAAATCCAGTGGTTGTACAGATGCACCTGACATTGATGACAGACAACACAAGAATCTCTCCTCAAACAGCATGGGTTATCCTGGGGGATCTGACCTGTCCGCTGGAGCGAGTCGAGGAAGGTTAGTGGAGCCCTCCGCTTCTGCTGCAGAGGTTTCAAGAGTTGGTGAACATCGGGTCATCTCATTGCGCCGTAGTGACGATGATATTGAAGACGCAGAGAGCACTGTCGAACTAGTTTCGATTTTTCCCTGGTTGAATCGACATGGTGCTCTTCATCCATCTATGTTGAAGAGCCTCACCCGTAGGGTGATGGGTATTGTTTCCCTACATCCCGGCATAGCTGAGGTACGTTTCTCTTTAGTCTTTTGGCACTCATCGTGGAAAAGGCTAGCCTATATGTTCAGTGAGTTTTCTGAACTAAAGTCGAGAAAGTTATGCATTCTA
Organism: Marchantia paleacea; assembly: GCA_014180765.2. Classification (NCBI taxonomy): domain Eukaryota; kingdom Viridiplantae; phylum Streptophyta; class Marchantiopsida; order Marchantiales; family Marchantiaceae; genus Marchantia; species Marchantia paleacea. Next base: position 4,376,639 of record MUAA02000018.1, read on the forward strand.
GAAGCAAACTCAGTAGACTTACACGTCATCCAGTTACGACTTCAACCTTGAAGAGGAAAGCCTTATAACATACAAGTACAACTTACTGGTATGCCAAAGAAGAAAAATGAGGATTGTTATTTTCATTGCAGTTGAGTAGATGTGATTAAAGGTTGTCTATAATTTAAGAAACTTTATTTCACGTGAGGTTCGATGTTAACCTGAAACCTTGGAGCTTGCAAACATGCAGGATGCGCTTATTGAGCAGTTGAATGTTCTCAATCCTCAGGTAACAATATTCTGTGTTTGTTTTACGATGAAAGTTTATGCGTTAATATGGGTCCTTGATGGGCGCCTTGTGCAATTATTGTCAGGATGCCATCATCATTCCGTTACTTGCGAAGTTAATACTCGTGAATAAAGTTTGCTTTCGTCAGAGGTTGTTCAATCAAGTAAGATATTTAAAAACTAAGTATGAGATTGTCGATGGTAATTAATCTGTTTCACTGTCAATGTGTTGGTCCGTGATTATCAGAGTACATGCCAGCTCCTTCATCTTCTTGAGGCTGATGGTCATCTCCTATCTAGACCAGTCATGCAGACAAAGGCGGAAGCTCCGAGATTCCTTCAAAAGCTGATGAAAAGGAGTGTTTATTCAGACGTTCCCCGATATATGAATCATTATTTTGCTAATCCCATGTCAGGAGGTTTGTTATAGAACCATAAGTAAATCAGAATGCGTCCTAGTCCATGGTGTCAAATTATGTCGTCGCCTCTGTCAGTATAATATGTTTTGTTATCACATCTTTGTATTGAAGTGTTCATAAAGCTAACCCAATATGCAGATTGCTTCCTGTTTGCAATGCCACGGCCAATAATCCGTTGCATGTATGCTGAACTTAGTCCTTTCACATCCTTCAGTATCTCTTACATGTTCTGACTATGGAGACAACATTCGAATCACTTGGCTCGTAATTTAATACACATGGTTGTGATGTGGATTCATGTATGATATTATGTACTACCTTCAAATACATGATTGTAAGAAGAATAATCAAGGTGTTCATCCGCAGTTGTTCATATGCTACCGGTGTGCACCTTCGCACACGGTTTCCTTTTACCGGAGGACTTTGACCACCCTTGAGCGCCTGACATAATAGTGTTTTGTTTATTGTGCAAAAATCAAGTGCTGGATAAAATGCGAATGCCTTTTTTGCATTATTTGGTTAATCATTTTCCAATCTCATCAATGTTTTGGGTACGATGTGAATAATGAACGATGGTGGTTTTTAACCCTGACGTTAAATGTGTCATAAAAGATTAAATATTAAACAATAACACTGGTTTAGAATATTCATGGGACCTTGGAATACTTGATAAATATCCTCACCATGAAATGAAGATAAGGCAAAGGGACGCCGAGTTCTGTAAGAAAAACCTGACTTTGCGTTGTGACCATGAGATAATTTTCAGCGTGTTCTATACTTTATCAAATTTGCGATTTAGTCGTTCCATACCGCTTTTAGCTGAAAGATGCAAGCGTAGTACATTTTGGTTTCAGATTTACAACTAAATTAAACAATAGTCTTAAACCTTACAGGAAGAGGTTTACTCTACCACCAACCTCATCTCCTTATGGGACGTTACTGAAGAAAAACATTGTTATGTAAGCTACCTGTGCCTTACACAATTTCTTAATACGTCGTCTATGGACTGTATAAGTATGATGAAAAAAAATCATTATGTTATTTCTCTCAAAATTAATTTGTGATATATCGGCCACATCAAACTTGATTGAGTTATGCAAATTATTGCACATATAATCCGATTGTGACGAAGGTAGACAACAACTTCAAACAGGTGATTTTATAAATTTATCCCAAGTATTTCAAGCATTTCACACGAATAATTGTGACTAATACAATAAATGTCTCAAAAGCTTCACTGCTCAGTCTGAACAATCATGTCTTTGATCCAATTCACTCATTTACCCACTATGTTATAGGTTCGGCAATTCCTAGCGCAATTTGTAAATTATTGGTTAATGATTGCTTCTCTTTAGTTGTTTAGATTCTTGCCCTTCTTTAATCCAACATAACTTCTCCCTTGGAACCTATCAACAACTCTATGGCTTTCCCTTTTATTCACGAGTATCATTCACTAGGAATCATAAAATCTAGGTTCGGAAAGGTTACGTAGCTTTTTTATTCTAGTTACCACCGTAAATGCGCATGACCGAGTTGTCGCCCGTTGTGGTGCCCGTGGGCTTGGCCACCCTACGCCGAAGCAGCCAAGTGTGGAAAGATGGCGACAGGCCATAACCATATCAAAAATAAATGGAAAAAGTACATGCGTGTGCAGTAGTGCGCCACGTAAAAAAGTTCAAATTCCTGAAGAGGAAAAAAAATATATCAACGGCACACCTGCCTAACATTTAAAACTCATTATGGAACGAATGTGGTCATTACAATGTCGATGCATAACACACCCTGTAGATCCAAAAAAAAATTAAAAAAATCTAATGCGATGCTATTGTAAGCTCGAGGATGAGTTCCGAAAGATAACCGAAGCATGAGAACACTGAAAGGTCATCGACATTAGTGAAAGGTGACGATGATATAAATCGTTAACATAGAGATAGATGCGTTTGTCTTCGTATCTAGTCGTTGGTGTCTGGGCTGATTGTTGAATGAACTCATTCATTTGACGACAGAGATCACCAAAGATTTCAAGGGTCAAAGTGTGAAAACAGTCATTCCCTGTCGAGTGCTGCCATCGTTATTACATGTCGTGACTGCAATTGATCTCGCCTTTGAAGGTTTGACACCGGTACCTCCCATAGTGTCCGGCACACCTCATGGACCGCTAGATATCAAAAGAATCTGGGCAGGACCTTCGAGGAGCCTCAAGTCCCACAGTGATGCTTATGGCCGTCCCTAACAACTCCACTCCGTCCACGCTGGATGTCAATTTTGGGGCCTTCAAACGACACCTACGTCAACGGAACCTGATGATGAGTCGTGGAGAGCTTTGCTCCGGTAGCTAGCGGAATTCTTGTTCCGGGTTGTTTTCGATCTTACTTCAATGGAGTTTCATGAGTTTGTTTGTTTAGTACGCGTCAAAAATATTTATTGGATATATATCTATATTTTTTTCTTCCTTATTTTTCAGATATCTAGTGTTCTAGACGGTAAAACGATTTCAACCGAGAATATCAAAAAATGACACGCCGCGTGCAAATTGTATTCCGACATTACAACGAGAAAATGTGAGTCAATTTTTGGACGGTTTTGCAAAAAATCGTACAAAAATTGATTTACGTTTTCTCGTATGGTTATTCCGGTTATTGTTGATGTATATCTATACCGGCTATGGCATACATACCCTCCGGTAACTCTGATGGACTGCTAGATATCAGAAGAACCCTCCGTATGTATCGTGAACCGAGTACGGACGCGCTCTGTTTTGAATGCGGTCCCGTTATTCCCGAACAGAAGTAAAGGAGAACAATGTGGACATTGGGTCCCCATGCGTTCCCTTAAATCGCGGACACTCTGGTCAAAGAATTCCGTCCCAAAGTCCAGTGACTTTCTGCCGAAGGACTTACGTGGATAATCTCCTACGGCGGCCCTACATTTCAAGAATATTTGCTCGAAGCCACGCCTGCGCATGGACTACCGATATTGGCAGCTATGACACTTGCCACGTACTTTGAATCAATCAAAAGGGCCCGCGTGGACAAAACCGGAGTTCAGCTCAGCAAGATCAAATGTCCACTGTGGTGACTCAGGTGTCCAATATTACTTTTTCTTTGTTACCAGACTGCTTTCAATCGGCTCGTCCTAAAGTGCCCGATAACCAACCATTGGATTTACAGGCCCCGGCAAGAATCAGTGGTACGCGGTTCTTGCAAGTGAAACCTCCGTTTCCAGTATGGCCGATGACTTTACCAGCACTTAATTTAAGCAACCTTTTTGCCCTACATCGTTCTTCCAAGTGGATACAAACATGAAATAATTTCTCAACTTTTGTACTTCTCGAGGAGGCACTGAAATAAGTTGTTCAGCACAGGGCTACATATCCACACCTGTCGGTTACCTTTCACAAGCAGTCCGGTGATTGCGGATCATGTCAAGAAGTGACAGAAGGGACAGACGGACGGCCGGAAAGGAGGACGAGAGTTCCACGGTACGGCGTGCTCCTCTGCGACGAGGAGGAGGAGGAGGAAAGGAGGAGAGAGAGAGCGATGTCGCCGGAGTCAAGGGAGCGCAGGAGAGGGCGATCGATCAGTCGATTGATGGCAGGATTGATTTTGGGATAATTGATCGAGTCATTCTTCCTGCTGTTAGTGCGCTCGACTGAGAAGAACGGACCGCGGGGTGACATGAGGAGAGGCGAATTTCGAACCAGGAAAGATTGATCGATGTGCATGAGTCGATAGCACTCGCTAATGTTGGTGATCAGCAGCAAGACTAGGGTAGGAGGACAATCTTGTCGTTCAATCGCCCGTTTCCAAAACCGATTGACTGACCGATGAAGATCCTCGTGTAATCTCGCTGTGAGTAGAGTGGAGGAGAATAGGTCGACAGGAAAGGAAAGAAGGCACAGAAAAGGTCGTGCAGGAGGGAGTGATGACCAACACGTATCAATTGTCGACGAGCCCACAGGCTGTGTACAATAAGAAGACGTAGTTGCTTCTTGGTTCATCAGAGGAAAGGTGGTGGTGGAGGAGGAGGTGCTTGTTACAGCTATTGTTGTACTTTGGGCCTAGAGAATCTGCCATCGCTCACGTAGAAGAAAAGGCGGGCCGTTTGCAGGGAGCGTCAGGATGGCGGAGGAGAAGTATAATATGCGGAATCCTGCCGTGAAGCGGATTTTGCAGGAGGTGAGAGAGATGCAGAACAATGCGAGCGAGGATTTTATGAGTTTGCCGCTACAGGATAATATTTTTGAATGGCAGTTCGCGATTCGGGGGCCTCAGGATACAGAATTCGAAGGAGGGATTTACCACGGGCGAATTCAGTTGCCTCCGGAGTATCCCTTCAGGCCTCCCGCATTCATGCTCCTTACTCCTAACGGGCGATTCCAGACTCAGACCAAGATATGCCTGAGTATCTCACAACATCATCCCGAGCATTGGCAGCCATCGTGGAGCGTACGCACAGCGTTGGTTGCTCTGATTGCCTTCCTGCCCACGAAGCCCGACGGAGCTTTGGGATCTCTTGATTACACCAAGGAGGAAAGACGGGCGCTTGCCATAAAGTCCCGAGCTGCAGCACCGAAATTTGGCAATCCGGAACGGCAACAGCTGATAGATGAGATCCATGATTACATGATGAAAAAAGCACCTCCCGTTCCAGATCTGACTGCAGCACCGGAAGTTCCATCGGACACAACGGATCCTGCAGCACCCGTTTCTGACCCAGTTTCCTCTCCTGAAGCTACCGAGACACGGGAGGTCGTCTCTACACCGAATGGCGATAATGAACCAGAAATGGTAGTGGAGAACGTGCACGAGCTTCACGTCAACGCCAACGCGGGCCCAATTGCCGTGAGTTTCAGTGCAGGATTTCGAGTCAGAGCTCCGGCACCCACCCAAGGAGCAGCACCCAGGGAGCAGCAGGCCGTTGTGTCGCCACCACCGGCAGTGCAAGGCACAGGAATTCTTGCAAGGCTTCGGCTGTCGGATGACTTTGGTTTGACAGTGTTGGCTATCGGATTGACGATAGCCATCGTTGCTATCTTAATCCAGAAGTATTTTGCACGCTCTCCAGCGACCATGGGGACAGGCTTGTGATTGTCTTCAATGTTTAGGAAATTATGTATAGATTGCCCCTCCCTCTCGAGCGAACCCTCCTCGACTTGGATTCCTTTGGAGCAGCTTCTCCCGCCCCCGACATCCTCCCTCCTTTTATTTGGCATGCCCCGGGCTTTCGTAGTGAGACGTTGTCTAAGTCTCATGAAGATGATGAAATTATCTAATCAGAATCAAATTAAACTTTCTGATCTTTAGGGTTTGCTGTATCATGAATTGAGATGCCTGTTAAGTTCGGGCTTGGAAACCCCAGCGTCCATATGTAAATAGCTTCATTTTTTAATCCTGTTTGGGTCAGGTGGACCACAGTAAAGAGTCGTTTTGTGTAGTCCAGCTTCAATTCTACAGTACACAGCCCGTGATGTTGGCATTTACTTACATCTTTGACCAGTGGATGTCGAACTGTATTGATGGTCTATTAGTGTTATCGGAGACTGAAGCACCGGGTTTTATTATCTCATTCAAGTACGAGTCGAAGTGCTACTTTCAGTGTGCAGAAGTTTCGAGGGATATTACTTGGCTTGTGGCACTGCTGAACACAGCTCTTATTGTTTGTGATCGTGGACATTGGGCCAACGGTCTGCTGTTGCAAAGAGCTTCGTTCTTGTAGGTGTGTTTCCCGATCATACCTTTTATGAATAGGTAAAGCTATCTGCTTAGCCGGAGTGGTGAGAGATTTCCGAGTGAAGATTCTGAAGAAATCTACGAATCTCCATGATGAAGCATGAAGACTTTGTAGCGTATAGCAGGATAGGGCCGTCAAAATTATATTTCATAAGAGAATTTGGTTACAAGTTATACCAAATGACGTATCTCTGCACATCATAACGTTAGGTTCGTTGAATGTTCCAGTTTCATGTCTTCATGAAGCTGTCTGAAAAAACAGTACGCAATTCTCATGATCTCCCAGTCGAGCCGGGAAGGCGAAGACACTGATTGTCTTTTTAGCTTTTGGATATTCCTGCCGAAGTACGGATGAATTTCAGGGCTGGAAGTATACTTCAGTATGGATACATGTGAGAAGTTTCATCTTAAGAGATTTGATGTTGGTCAACTTGAACAGGAGATTCCCATTTATGTCTCCGATTTCAAGACATGGGGAAAGGACTCTTCCTGATTACCTGTGCTTTGAGAGGTTCTTCCACCTTGTATTCTTGAAAATCAATCAGTGCACCGGAGTTCCTGATTTTGAGCTTCGGTTCATTTTATGAATGTCTTTGTATATGTATGAACCTATTTGTATTTGAATGAACAATGAATAACGTAGACAGTCACGTCATGAGCTGTAAATGTTTCAGAGATGCACATGACGAACATATAAGAACTACAGATTGGGACACTTCCGGAGGTGTGTTCGAGACTTTTTCATGTTTTCCGTTGTCCTTGAGTCAGTGTCGATGCACAGTTTAATATAAAAGTGCTGTGACCAGTAAGTAGACATTGTGGAAGAACATGACATGTTTTGATAAGAGCATTATCACACAGTGAGAAAGCATTCTCCTTTTGCACAACATATGTGGATGCCTTCTTCATATGGAACCTCTTTATTCAGGAAAGGTGGCGCTCATGCGACGATTGTAAGGATAACGTATTACCGCTTGGCTGTGCACCTTTCCTGGCTTCACTTCTGAACTAAGTGAACAATTGATAGTTACCAAACGCTTTCTTTGAGTTACATTTTTGTTTAGCTGCAAGTGTTATTGCTCAACTTATCGGGCGCATGTTGGAACTCTCTCTAAGCCTGAACAACCACACCTGTCTGGGCTCTAACGGTGCCTACAGACACTGTGATAGGGGAAAGAGGTGTGCTAGTTTGAAGAGGATAGGAGAAGAGGATGAGTGTGCCTCACAAGTGGGACTCTTGCAGTTTACCCACTGCAAGAGTCCCACTAACGTTTCGTATCATTTTTTATGTCAAAGAAAAACGAAAAGACCCTCAGTATCTATGACTCATAAATGCGGCTGCTTTGGCACGTGGATCAACGATACAGTAAGCAGCGGTAACAGCTGGGCCTCCACCGGCGTAGTCAAGATATTGTTGCTTTCTGAGTTGGGCACACGAGCTGCACTCCAAGAGATACTGCACTGAAGTTTCATATTCCTTGCCACAAATTGTGCAGTTGCGAGATGGTTTTCCCATTATGCCCTTCCTGCTGTGATTGCTGGGAATGACTCCCGTTCGGAACTGGATGTGCCCCAGGACAAGGACATTCTGGAATGCATGAAGATGACTGGTAGATCCAGCGTGGCTAACCAGAGATATGATTTGTGGCTGGCATCCTGAAAACGAAATGCAGTACACACATTTACGTAATTATTGTGTATTCCTATTAAGTGTAAGTTCTAAATAGTGTGCACTTGTGTGCATCACATTAATTAGGGACCCGCATCTTGAGCCCTTACACCAAACAGGTTCGAAACAGGTTTCCGGATCCAGCAGCCCCTCTAAAAAGTAAAATTTTGCAGCACTTAAATTTACTTAAACACATAATTTTTGGGGATAATTTTTTAAATGTATCAACATCTGTTGAAAGTTTTCAAGATCAATTGTATTTTGAAACCACCTTCAACAGGTCAACAAATCATGCCAGATAGGGGCTGCATATAAACACATAAGCGGAGAGAAGATACTCACATTAGCACCTACAAGTCCCCTTACGGGAGAACCCCTTCGGCACCCTCAGAATAGATTTGTCTCTAGATGGAAGTCCAAACTATTTTCTTTGTCAGGTAGGCGTAACAAAAGTTCGTGAAAAAAATGAGCCTTGGGGGTCCTACATCATTACCATGGGGTAGCCCAAGTACAACATTTTGTAATAAAAGGAGTGCAGCAATGGATTGTACTCATGACCTCCCCTTGCAGTAACAATCCCTTGCCTAACCAAATGTTAACACTAATGAAGGTCACCTTCAATTTATCACAACTCCCAAGATTCATTTCAACCCCTATTTAGTGTGTGAACTCAATTAGTGTGCTGGTAATCATTAATAGCTGGTAATCACCTTTCAAACCCCGTCTCCTATTAATACACACTAATGTGAGGAATAAAAATGCCTGGGAGAGCATCAACGAAAATACAAAACAGAGCCCACCATCGGCCATAGGGCCATTAACTTTGGCCCTCTAGCCAAAATAAATGGAGTGAGATAGAGAGGTATCTCTCCGACTCCTCCTCTCATAAGCTGATTAAAAATGCAAAGCAGAGTCCAAAAAGGCAGCAGGAAACGTGCCCCACGGCCAAAGGGACCTAGTCTCTCTCTTGTTATAGATAGATATCTCTCCATATGCACCCCTCCATATCTCTCCATATGCTATTGGGGCCTAGCCCCATATTACCCCTTCGGTTTCTTCCATGTAGGACTTGTTGATGCTCCTGAAAAGTATGGAACATGGACTGATTTATCTATTCTTGAGGATCATAATATTGAAACAAGAGAATGATATTTACAGTATGTTGATCTTGGAAGAAGTAGAACCTTGGTCATATAAAGAGCTCAAGCCTCTATCAATAAGCTTGAGTGGGATATTGCTATGGAGTGTGTGCAATCGTTTGTTGAGAACAAGACTTGGAAGCTAGTGGAGCTTCCAAAGGGTCAATCTTTGGTTGATAGCAAGTGGATGTACAAGTTGAAGGATAATCCATCAGATGAAGAGAAGAGTATCTTCAAAGCAAGGTTGATGGCTTAGGACTTCACACAAGAGAAAGGTGTGGACTATAACGAAGTCTTCTCACCTGTAGCAAAGTATGATACAATTCGACTAATATGTGCACTTGTTGTGATATTTGGTCTAGTTATGGATCAAATGGATGTTATGACAGTATTTCTGTATGGATTTTTGGAGGAAAAAATCTACATGAGACAATCTACTGGTTATAAGAAGAAAGGTCAGGAGAATTTGGTTTGTAGATTGCTCAAATCTGTATATGGATTGAAGCAAGCTCATAGGCAATGGAATGCAAGGTTTAATGAGTTCATGAAAGCACAAGGATTTTCATGGAGGTATTTGATCTATGTGTATTCATGAAGAAGGTGATAATGAGATCTTTAGCCTCATTATTCTAGTAGTCTATGTGGATGATATGCTCATCTTGGCAAAGGAATAATCCGACGTCGATAGATGCAAGAGGAAACTGAAATATGCATTCAAGATGAAGGATTTGGGTAAGTCCAAGAGGATATTGGGTATGGATGTTCACAGGGATTTGAAGAAGGGGAAACTATGATTAAATCAACGTAAGTACATTCAGCTTGTACTTGACACATTTAACATGACAGACTCTAAAGAAGTGTGGATTCCTTTGGTGGCACATTTTAAGCTCTCAACAGCTTAATGTCCAATTGATGTAACTTAGAGAGGAAAGATGTCATCAATTCCTTATGACATGCAGTGGGCAACCTCATGTATTTGATGGTGTATAGTAGATCTGATATTGCTCTAGCTATGGATAAGGTGAGGTACATGTCAAATCCAAGAAAGTTGCATTGGGAAGCTGTGAAGTGGATTCTCATGTAGCTCAAGAGTACTAAGGATTATGGTCTTTTGTTTGATGGTTTATTGGACAATATCAAATCCTTGTTAGATTATGTTGATGTTGACTATAGACAAGATCGGACAAGAGGAAGTCTACAACTAGGTATGTGTTTACACATGGAGGTGGATGCGTTTGTTGGAGATCTACCTTGCAGAAGTGCATAGCTCAGTCAACTACGAAAGCCGAGTATGTAGCAGCAACGGAAGCAACAAAGGAGGCTATTTGGTTGAATAGACTTATCATTGAGATGGGATTAAAAAAAGATGTTGTAAATCTCCATTGTGATAATCAGAGTACCTTACATCTTGTAGCAAATCAAGTGATGGATAGCATGGTGAAGCACATCGACATCAGGTATTACTTTATCAGAGATGCAGTTTGTGATAAGAAGATTGAGCTAGTCAAGATTGACGGTAAACTCAATCCTGCTGATGCATTGACCAAAGTTATTCCTTTTGAGAGTTTCAAAATGCATTTTGCTACTATGTAGATTTTGCATAAGGAGCACTAGTAGAGTTACTCTAGCAATTGTTTGATTCTTGTATATGCGTTACTCCTTACTAGTTAGGCTACGGCTTAGTTCTTGTTAATCCTTGTTTATAGGAGGGCCTATGCTTCAGGTTTTCTTCTTGAACTTCCCGTGGAGTATGTATATGGATAACAAGAGTTAGATACCCCAAGACATGAGTCAAGAGGATGATTGTTAGGAGTTAACTCAGGTGTTGAGTAATTTTAGCTAGTTTGACTATAGTTAGTTAGACTAGGACTGATACTACTATATAAGAGGCATGGTAGAAGATCTTTGTGACACAATTAGGGTTATTCAATAAAGTGACTCTGTTTTCCGTGGACATAGCCTCACTGAGGTGAACCACATATTTTCTTGTGTCTACTCTTGATTGCATTTATTTTCTATATGAATTTTTGTTTTGGACCCATAATTTGAAGTTGAAAGAATAAAATTTAAACCTCAAAATGTATATGAGAAATATATTCAAACATTTTGAATGTTTTTGTTGAGAAAACGACTCTTCAGGAATCACTCCAAGAAGAGGAGAGCACACCAAAGAGACAAGAGAGAGTGTACAGGAATGAGATGGGGAAGGCTTCGCCTTCCCCTGTATATATAGGGTGAGAACAGGGAAACCCTAATCTTGGGTTAGCCCAAAACAGATCTGTACCATCAGTACGTAACAACCCTAGATCTACGGCCTGTAGTCATCAGGCAAAGATCGACCTATATCAACTCGATGAGCTTGGGATATTAACACTCCCCTTCAAGCTCAACTGTACATCCTGAACTCCTAGACAATGTCGAAATGTAGCAAACGACTCTCTAGGTAAAGCTTTGGTGAAGATATATGCAACCTGATCTCTGTATGTACGTATCTAAGATCTACTACTCCTGCAAGGACCTTCTCCCTAACAAAGTGGTAATGCACCTCAATGTGTTTTGTCCTAGCATGAAAAACAGGATTGTTGGCTAACATCATCTTTGCTAATGTTATCGGCTAGGATAACTGTAGGACTAGGATAATCTACTCCAATATCAGAAAGCAAGGAACGAAGCCAAACTGCTTCACACGTGGCATTCATAGCACCACGATACTACGCCCTCGTGGAAGATAGTGCCCACGGTCGGTTGCTTCTTAGAAGCCCACTCACACCGCACTCCCAAGTCCAAACGCATATCCGGGCGTGGATCTCTGCGAGAAATGTCTCCTGCCCAATCAGCGTCGGTGTAGCCATGCAGGTTCAGCTCACCTCCAAATCTGTATCGAAGTCCAAAATGAAGTGTGGACTTCACATAGCAAAGAATCCGCTTGACCGCCATCATATGCGGTGCCGTGGAGCATCACGAACCGCGGCCGACTAGACCAACAACATAGCTCAAATCGGTCTAGTGATAGTCGGATAAATCAAACTCCCAACCATGCATGCATGCAGGCGGGGATGCACGCAAGTAACTCTCCATCCTCTAACTCTAGCTTTAGACCTTGTTGGAGAGGAGTATCGATTGGTTTACAATCAGACATCTTGAATTCCTTCAGCTTATCTAAAGCATATTGGCGTTGTATTAGCCACATGTCCTTTCCTTCTGTAATATACTCCACACCAAGAAAGAACTTGAGATATCCTAAGTCTTGTATCTCAAATTCAGAACATAAGATACTCTTGATGCGGAAATCATCTCCTCATGGTTCCCAGTGATAATAAGATCATCTACGTAGATGGAAATCATCACTACATAAACTCGATCTCATGCGGTATAGCAATGAGTCGGAATGAATGACTACAAATCCAAGAGACATGAGAAAGGAATTGATCTTCTCATACCATGCTCTCGAACTGTTTCAACCCATAGAGGGATTTCCTTAACTTACAAACTCGGGGAAAGAAACTTGGGATCTTCGTAACCAGGTGGTTGTTGCATGTAGACTTCTTCTTCGAGATCACCATTGAGAAAGGCGTTCTTGAAGTCCATCTGATGCGATCGCCATCCCTTGTTGACAAACAATAGCAACCACCGTGCGAATGGTTGCCATCTTGGCAAGCGGACTAAACGATCTCTTCGTAGTCCACTCCATCTTTGTTGTGCGTAGCCCTTGGCTACCAATTTGGCCTTGTATCGAGATACAGTGCCATCCGAGTTGCGCTTGACCTTGAAGACCCATCTATAGCCAATCGCTTTTTTACCCTGAGGTAAATCTACCAATTCCCATGTTTGTTGGTGACGAAGTGCAACAAGTTCTGTCTCCATGGCTTCAATCCACTCATTTTTGTGCATCGCCTCCTCAAGCGTACTCGGTTCTGGCTCAGCAAGAACGTGAGTCATGTATGCATGATGATCAGCAAGGAAACTTTCATGCATAAATCGCTGAACAGGATGCCGAACTCTCTCAGATTTTTAGTAGGGCGTATCGGATGTCTTTGTTTGTCTCCCCTTGCTTCGGATCTGAGGTTCCAGCAGCGTCGTTCTGGGACGCTTCATCTAACGGATGAATATCGGTAATCCGTGGTGAGGACATCATATGTTGCAAAATAAGATGATCCTCAAGACTAGGAGTCAGTCTGGATGGTGCTCGGTGAACTTCATCCGTAGCGACTCAGTCTGATGACTTCGGCTCTAGGCGTGTGACTCCAGAAACTCCACTCTGTGAAGGTACAGTGGACGGACTACTTGGCGTAGTTTCAGCAGGAAAAGTGGGTATGACCGGAACAATCGCAGGTGCATACCAAGATTGCAACTCTTCAAATACAACATCTCTACTGATATAGAATTGCCTAGAGGAAGGATTATAGCATCTATATCCTTTCGTATCTAAGGCATATCCAAGGAAAATACACTTCTCAGCTTTCGGATCTAGCTTCTTGCGCTTCTCATCCGGAATGTGTACATAGCATATACATCCGAAAACCTTCAAGAAGGAGTAGTTAGGCTTGTGGCCTGTAAGTACCTCCATCGGGGTCTTGTTGTGAACTTTGCAATCGGAGTTCGATTCATCAAGTACACCGCAACGGAAAATGACTTACGCGAGAATGGTCTAGGCGAGGTTCTTCTCGTTCAACATAGCAGCGCTTACGCTATGTGACGATTCTTCCTCTCCATAACGCCATTCATTTGTGGAGTATAACTGCAAGTCTTTCGGCCAGATGCCATGCTTACATAGGTAATCAGTGAAATCTCGAGATAGAAACTCGCCTCCTCCATCCGAGCGTAGACAAAGGATAGATTGTCCGCATTGTTTCTCCACCAAGGTGTGGAAAGTGCGGAAAGCGACAACACATCTCGAAGAGCTCTTGCTCTTAAGGAAGTAAACCCAGGTGTAGCGAGAGAAATCATCAATGAAGGACACGAAGTACTCAAAACCAGATAAACTTGGTTGAGAAGAAGTCCATACATCTGTGTGCACCAGCTCGAGAAGCTTGGTCGCTCTCCTACCTGATCCGTTAAAGGGTTGTCTAGCTTGCTTGCCGAAACCAAAATTTGGACACCTTAGCGATGGTTTTGGCGAAGTGAAGTTGGGCAAACTTGTGACTAGATCTGAACTTCGGAAGAGTCTTCGGTCTCTGAAAGTTCATGTGCCCAACTTGCTTGTGCCAAATATCTATGTCGAGATACTACAAAGCCACTTTACGTAATGACGGGGAGTTGGTCGTTTCTCGACATGCTTGTAGCATCTAGCTTGAACAGTCTACCACTCCTGCTACCTCGAGCTACGACAGTACCTGTGGAGTCTTCAACAAAGCATCCATCTTTGTTGAAACACACTTGGAAATTTTGTTCTACCATCGGCCTCTGCGATAATGATTTCGAGTCAGAGTAGGAACATGTAAAACGTTTCCAATTCCAGAAAAATTAGATCCTGGAATATCAAGCGGAATTTTACCCTTATGCTTAATCTCGTGCTTGGTATCATCTCCAGTCACCATGAACTGAGGAGTCTCCACAGTGTCGAGCGACGCAAACCATTCTTGATGCGGCGTCATGTGGCTGGTAGCTCCGGAATCGATCACCCAATTTGTATCAAGTGCGAAGGCAGCATAACTCTGGTGTGTCACAGCAGTAGTTGTTCTTGGCGGCTACATGGCCATGTTGGCCCGAAGCGCGCAGATCGTTTTGACGCTTGTAACAATCTTTGGCATAGTGGCCATTTTTGTGATAATAGTTGCGGTGTTAACTGCCTTACGGCGCCGGTGGCGCACCTAAGCGGTTGAGGGCCTTGTTGCGCATACGACCTCTACCACCACCATATCCGGCTCCTCTGCCACGACCTCTACCTCGACCTCCAGAACCTGCAAAAAACACACCTTCTTGCGGGGTCGGACGAAGCACGAAGTGCCTGAGTCGCACTTCTTCTCCCAACATCATTGGGACCCGTTCGTCGAACTTCGGAAGAGGTTCTCTTGTCGAAATGGGCGTAATGAAGCTGCTTGTACTCGGTAGGCAGTCCCTACAATTTCGTACCAATAATCACAGTGAGATCAAGTTGAACATTGACGGATGCTAAGCGATCGCGGTTGCTTGATGTGATTGATGTAGTCACTGATGCACATCGAGCCTTTCTTGACTGTATTGAATTGCTGCAGCAACTGCAGCTTTCGAGCTTCTGTTCCCGAATGGAACATCTGTGACAACGCGTCCCAAGCTTCCTTAGGAGTGTCACAATCTTGAATGTGACCGATCATCGACGCTGAGATAGTGAGCGCAATGTAGTGGATAGCTTGATACGAACGTTTCTTCCACTCTCGCAGAATCTGCTCACTTCGCAGATCGCCAGCAACCAAGATTGGTGCTTTCTCCTCCCCTGTCACAAGCTCCCAGAGCCCTTGACCTTGAAGGAAGGTCTTCATTCGAAATTTCCATACTTGGAAATTGTTCTTGTCGAGTTTCTCTCCAGTGATCATGCTCACGGATTCTGCCATGGTTGTGGTCACGAGCGGAAATCACGACCCCAACACGGCAAATACCTGCACAGAAAAAAAAACACCTCCGCGACTAGGGCGGGAAAAAAAACTCCTCTGCACCTCGATCAAGAAACATGCAAAGCTCCGAAAGCGGCAAAATGCGCCTATCTTGACCTGCGGATGAAGGGGGGAAATGTGTTCGCGATTTTGTCGTGCGACTTTGTTTAAAAACGAAGAAAGCTCGGTTTGAGCCGAAATTTTTCGTGGTAGGAGCTTTGACAGAGGCGAGAAAAGTTCAGTTTCTACTCAAATCTCCAAAAACACTCGTTTAGGCCTCCAAACATCTCCTCAAAGGTTTTGGAAAAGGCGATAACTACCACCAACAACTCCAAATCGTACGAAAACTTCATGATTACTAAATTCGACCATTCTGCGCATTCTGGCAATCAGAAATCGGTCGAAAAAGATCATCTTGACCTCCAAAAACGCGATTGAAGATTCTGAGAAAACACGAAATGGTTCCCCATCAATCTACTCGCTTCAGCGGGACACTCCTCACTGATCTCCAGCACTCTACTATGTCTAATCTACAAAACTAATGCTCCCACCATGCTCTGATACCATGTTGAGAAAACGACTCTTCAGGAATCACTCCAAGAAGAGGAGAGCACACCAAAGAGACAAGAGAGAGTGTACAGGAATGAGATGGGGAAGGCTTCGCCTTCCCCTGTATATATAGGGTGAGAACAGGGAAACCCTAATCTTGGGTTAGCCCAAAACAGATCTGTATGATCAGTACGTAACAACCCTAGATCTACGGCATGTAGTCATCAGGCAAAGATCGACCTATATCAACTCGATGAGCTTGGGATATTAACAGTTTTGAGTGGTTAAATTAAATAAAAATATAATTTACAACAAGAAATTGCATTAAGATTTAGAATTTAATTTATCCAATGAGATTTAAATATTTTATGTTAACTTAAAATTTGTGTTGTATTTCACAAACTATCACAAGGTTAAATTATGATGGTGACTATTACTTCTTTTGCAAAAAATTTTCAGCACTATAATCTTTTGGATTATAACATGATATATTATAGCTGTACTTGTGAAATTTGAAATCATATCAAGTAAAACATTGAAATTTGTGATAAAATATATATACAAAAGTATGCATATTACCTTGTGATACAATGATTGTTTGAAAAATTATTTCAAGAGATTTTGGGGGTGTGACATTTGAGACTTTACATAAAAAAAATAGAAAATATGATCTAAATATAATTACTTATTTGACCAAAACTTAAGAATCAAGTTGTGAGATCCAAACAATTTTGTTTAAAATTTGTCAACCGATAAATGAACTGAAGAAAAAGATGTGAATCTTAGAGGAAGGTTATGAGGATTTTTCTAACTTCAGATATTTAAATGTTTTAGACTTAAATAAGGTACTTGTGACAAGTTCAAATCAATGATATACTTTTTAATGAAAATATACTATAAAAATGAAGAAGATTAAAATAGTTTGAGATAAACCAGTATTGCATAAACAATAAGTAAATTTATTGTGTGGATTATTAATGAAATCAAGAGAGAGTTTGAGATGAAGGACTATGATGTTATCTCATTTTGGCTAGGTTTGTAGGTTGAGAATTTTTTTTTAAGGAATTTTTCTCAATAAGGGTTTTTATATTGATAAAATACCAAAACGATTTACCATGAAGATCGTTTGTCATTTAGGGTCATCTATGTTGATTCGTTGTTTATTCGTGCATAGGGTGAATCTATATTCACCTTGTGTCTTGCGATGAAAAAGAGGAATGTCTAGGATTTGAGACTCCATACTTGACAATAATTGGAGCACTTATGTATCTTGCAAACTACACCTGACCAAACATCATCTTTGATGTAAACTTGCTAGCTTATTTTAGTGCTAAACCTAGCAAGAGATAATAAAGTGGATCAAAACATGTTGTACATTACCTTAAGGGAATTCAAGACATAAGCTTGTTCCACAAGGTTGAAGAGAGTAGTGAGATCATTGGATGTGCATATGCAAGCTAGTTTTTTGATTCCCATTAAGGAAGGTCTAAGATTGGCTATGTCTTACTTAAATAAGTAGAGCCATTTTTTGAAAGTCAACAAAGCGGACTATAAAGTCTACATCTTTTAATCATGCAAAGATTTGATGTTTCACGTGAATTCCTATAATCAAGGTCAATAAATAATATTATTCGAGCTTCATGTGATTTTTCATAGTGATTTGCTGGTTCAATCTTGTTGTACAAAGACAATGCGGCATGCATATTGCAAGTAAAAATATGTTACATCAAGGGAGATTACATTAAACATATTTCTTTAACGTTCTTTCTCACACATGAGCTGTTGGGCTCTCATATTGATGTGAAATAGGTTCGATTTATGAGAGAAATTTTGCAAACTTATTAACAAAATCTTTATCAAAAGTAATCCATAGAAAGCTTGTTTACGGGATTGGTTTGTGTAAGCTAGCATATGTAGAAGAGACATATAATGATGGTCCATTTAGATGCTTTTATTTTATTTTTCTTTACTTATGAGATTTTAAGTCTAAATTAATTAGAATATTTTTATCACAAACGGTTTTTAACAAGGAGAGCTAAATCATTAATAGAATTACATTTATTTATTCAAAAATAGATGTAACCTAGTTTGTAGATGCGAAATTCAAAATTTATAGTGCATTGACTCGCGAAGGGAGTGTAATAGAAGTATCAACAAGTGGTTGATTTGGTATCTTTATTCTAGGTGGAAGCAACACTTAACTCTAGCCTTGACTGGCTCAATATATTGTACAAAGAGAACATATATATGAATACAAGGGACAATATCTTTCTACTCAAATCATCAGATCAGACCCGTTTTTTTCTTCACGTTATTGACATGAGAAGAAACAACATCGACTTCATTAAATATTAAACACATTAATCTTAAATATTTTCAACCCCGGATCCTTCACCGCGAAAGTTCCTGCCGGCTCGCTTGCTAGTTTTGAAATTGCACCAAGGATGTACTCTTGTAGTCAGTCGCGGTTGGAGTCACGTGTTGCTCCCACCTAAAATATAGTTACCAAATTGGACACTCCCCCTTGGCGTCATATCAAATGATATGTTTTCCAGTAAAATTATGTGCTAGGGATTAAGGAGATTAAAATAACTTGAGATAGATTGGCGTTGCATAGAAAGTAAGTAGATTTACCAAATATTAATATTCTAGTGTTTAATTTTACAATTAAAACTTCGTAAAAGTTTAGGAAACCTACAATTGAACATATCATAGCATTACACTTTTGTCATGAATGAAAATTTGCAAATATAATTCTGATAGACTCAAGTTGAATTAAACATTATGATGGGTCTAGAAATAAAATGTTTTAAAAACTTTGTATGTCAAGAATTTTGATATCATATATATTCAAATTATTTTTTTGGTAATGCATTATGATATGGTGTATTTCAGTCCGAAATCCATGTGGAGCTTCATGACATCATGCATGTTAGATTGACTTGGGGCAATATATCTTATATATTGAATCTTAAGTTTTTACAATAATAATAATCAATTATGAAATAATTTTTTTAAGCATATCCTTATTGCAAATTGTTGTTGTTCCAAAAACGGACTAAGTATAATGTGCACATAATTATGTTCATGGCCGAAAAAATAAATCCAAAATTTGTATTTTTCTTATGTGAGTAATAGTTTAAATTAACAGTTCACAAGACTAGGA
This sequence comes from Marchantia paleacea, assembly GCA_014180765.2. Lineage (NCBI taxonomy): Eukaryota > Viridiplantae > Streptophyta > Marchantiopsida > Marchantiales > Marchantiaceae > Marchantia > Marchantia paleacea. The sequence continues at coordinate 4,396,149 of MUAA02000018.1, forward strand.
TTTTTTTGATTCTCAATTGTGATGATTTGATGTCAGTGTTGAAAAAAGACATGATTTTTTGGAAAAATTCTGAAAAAATGGAGAAAAAAATGCCAAAAAACTAAAACGTAAAAAAATTTACTTAAATTGCTATGAGTTGTGTTGAGTTCGTGATCCCTGCTTATCATCCACGTGTGATTAGCAGGTCTTATTATCAAAAATTGAGGTTTTTTTAAAAAAGATAAAAATTATTTTATGAAAAAAAATTAATGTTTTCGTTTTCAAATGAAGAACATCTTACAAGTTATAACATTCATGACTCTGAACCTTTTTTTTTTTAAACTTTGAAAATTATTTTGTAACTGAAGTTGCAATTTTATTCATTTGATTTGGTTTGTTTTTCATTAACATAATATATTTTTTTTTTACCTAGGATGAGGTTGTAAATTTTATTACTTTCCTACTATTTTTATTAATGAATAATTTTGACTATACATCACGTTTATATTTTGGATTTGGATGCATTTGTCAAGCGATGATTTTTAAAACACGATTCAATCTCAATGTGATAAAGATGCGAAAATCGTTACTCATGATCACCCAAAGATAACAAGCCACAAAGTGTAACATTAATAACACCAAACTCACCCTTTGAATGTACATGATACATCATTGCAACAAACCAGGTTTCTATCTACGGTACTGAAAGCTTGGGTGGCAAAAATATTGGTTGTATGTCTTCGTCTTAGAGTACAAGCAATGTGAAAGTAAAAGGTTGCAATATGGCATATCCAACGTAAGCAGATTACTTATCAGTTAGAGATGGTAAATGACGATCACGGTTGGCGTTATTGGAATATTTGCATATTCCGGGTATTCACCAAGATGTATGGTGGCCCAACTACTTAAGTGTGTTAGTATGCAGCTTATTCCATCTCTAAGTTCTACGTGAATTAAGAGTGCTTCTCTGCTGCAAGCAAGTGTACCCACTTCGTGAATTCAGACAAGTCTGTTTCAGTATTATTCTCGTCTATCAGATCTGCAGATCCAATTCACACGTCCAGATTTCTTCACACGTCCAGGGCCGTTCACCCAGTTGTGCCACCAGAGAAACAGAAATCGGTTCGTGAATGAGGCACAGTTTTCTCGTATTTTTTGTTTAGATCTGTTGATGTAATCTGCTGCAGTCTACATCCAGCAATAAGACTAGACAAATCTGATTCGCATGGACTGAACCTGAGGAAAGACGATAAAAAAGCATCCACCAGGAAATGGAACCTGTCCAAAAATGTGTCCAGTCAGTCTATTCTACTCAAACTTGCATCGTTTACGCTCTAAGGTTGTGATCGCATCGATTGACGCATATCCACTAGGTGCTTGCCTTCTGCCACTTGCAGTGTACTGTGGACAGTCGAGCTCGGGTTCAGCAAAAGCCTTGAGCAACAAATTCTCACGGTATGCAATAATAATAACACTCGTGATTTCCATACCCTCTTCAGGCCTTCACTTATATCACTCACATCATTTTAATATATTTTTAAGACACGTCATGTGCACTATCTAATAACTTATAGGGCTCGATTTATCATTTTTCGAGCTGGGCTGAATGTGTTGTCACCTGCACAGTGCCGAAGCCAAAATTTTTGATCGAGGTGGCCACAGTCTTCGACAAAGTTTCACAATGAACAAAAAAAGAGATTTTGAAATTTATGCAAAGTCGCCACCTTCATTTTCCACAGTTTTGATGTCGGGATCCCTTCAATTTGCCTGCTGTAATAAAAATCTTCAAAATCAGATACCTACAAAGTTGGAGGAAGTCCATGGTTCCTTCTCTGGAAAGAGGTATAGAAAACATGAAGAACTAAATTGTGAAGTATGTACAACAGTACTGCTCCTCTACGGACAAATGAAATCTGTACAACAATAAGTTGACTGCATTCACCTCCATACTACAAACGAGTGCACAATGTCGATCGGAGTATTTAGGTCTTTCACCTTCGCTCCCTACGGTTCATTGCACGAGCACGTAAATGGCGTAGATGATTCCAGGAAGGTAACCGCAAAGGGTGAGCAGAAGGCAAATCCAGAACTCAATTCTACATCCGAACTTGAGAAATACTCCAAGAGGAGGCAATATGATGGCCAGAATAATTTCGACAAATGTCATTGCACCCATTTTCGTTGCCGCTCTGTGGTTTATACACCCCTTGACTTCAGAAACCAAGCCCGAGATTGAAGCCTTCAGTTCTCCTTTGCGTCAGCTCTGTTTTGCACTGCTTCTCTCCCCGGACCCTTGGCCCTGGTTATGAAGTATACTGTCCTATGTCTTTCCGAAGCTCCATAAACCCCTGAAACATTTGCTCACGACGTGACAGAAATGCAATCGGGAGTGTAAGACGAGACAACTCGTCAGACCAGCAAACGAGCCTTGAGCAAGAAGACTTGACAAAAGAAGCTAGGGGACTGGAACTTTATAAGATCTACGCGGACTTCCTCATGCATGCCAGACCACTAGCGAGGTGGAGCCATCCGCGACCACCATGTTCGCGAAAGGACTGGGACTGGGAACAAAAAATCTCCCTCGGAACAAGCTGTAATTAAGTTGATGCAAAGTTTGTCTACTTTCGATGGGACAAAGCCAATCTGGGTTTCCAGACTTGGTTGCAGACAGACTAAATGTAGATGGACCTCGGTTCAGTCGTCTCATGTTGACTACAATCACAAATTTTGCTTTTGTCCGACTTTCAGAAGATGATGGTCGTGCCCTGATTCTTGGACGGGTACTGATGGCTCTAGCACCTCTACTGTCTGAGGTGATGATGAGGGTGGTAAATCACTGTCCTTAACGACACGCTGAGGGAGAAGCTTCTTCCGGTTTACACCAAACGGAAACTGGCCGTCGTACTGACTCGCTACTCACTACTGCTATTATTAATCTTCATCTTGCTGCCTCCTGAGGTGCTCTTGTGAATGAGATGTTCCCTAACATGAACGTGATTCGAGCAACAAGTTTTCTGCATGGCAAATTCCAGAAGCGAGGACTTCTAAATACATGGACATGGACTTTTGAGTGTTATATCGAATGTTCAGTTGTACAGCAGTCAGTAAAATAACAATGACTTTTACTTCAGATTCCGCAGTTCCTCTCTCACCGCGTCGTATCTATTTCCTGGATTCTCCATAAATGACCTTCGTATCGCTGTTGTCTGCTCGCATTTGCCATCTGCACACATAGTGGGTATAGTCGTCTCTTCTACACTAAAGCAGGTTAGGAAAAACTAACAGAAATTTAAAGTCGAGCTAAAGGACAACGCATAACTCTCTTTGCTTATTACTGTGAGAGTTTAGACTCATGAGCCGCTTGTCGAACTCGCATACTATCAACATCCTCTATTACAAGCTGAAAACATCTAACCGCGCTGATTCCTTCTGGAGCTGGTAACCTGCCGGCCAAGGCTTTGTAACGAATAAACTCATAACTCGACCAGTTTAGGGGAAAATATGCAGTGATCTCTGGTCAAGTTTGTACTCGTAGTACTGTATAATGGAAATCTCCGCTATTTATCCCAAAGGATGATTGGAGACTGGAATCCAATATTGATATACAGCACCAGTCCTTTCTTGCTTCCTTTAAAGTCACGGATTATAACCTATATCATAACGATTTAAATAGAATCTTCTTACTTTCCGTAATTTTCTTCTTTGCTGCAATGGCAGATAATTGCAAAAGCGATCATGGTTCAATGTAACAATAATCCACGTACATGACTGCTACACATTCCGACATACTGAACTGTGGTCGTTATGAGTTCGGTCGACAGCAACTTTTGAGGTCAGTTTAACCCGAATCATCAGGTAGTTCTATTGTGAATAATTTCGGAAGAAGTTGCGTTCCGTTATCATTATCTGAGCTGGAAAAATAACGGGATTTACAGACATTTCCTAGACCTATATTATTAAGCACAGTTCCATAATAAACGATGAAGTAATAGCAGCTGTATACACAGTACGCAACTGCCGTGCGCGTTCGCTCATTTCGGATAGATGATGACAACAGTTTCGCCGTCTGAAACAATAAGAGTTCCATACGAAGCCAAAAAACGTCCACAGCCGACCGATCAGCGTTATCCTTTGCCACAAGACTGCGGTCTGAATCAATATCGAAATTCTTATGCCAAACTTCCGTATGAACTTTGGAAACTGCCGTAGGCTCGCACTCATCATGCTCTGCACATGCAAGAGGACAGTGTAAGTGGCCTCGCTACTCTTGCCTTAGCTATTCAATCGCATTAAGGTCAAGCTGCGAATCATATCCACATTCATGGCGTTCAAAAAACTCACACTCACGGTGGGTTCCAGGAGTGGTGAGGCGGTCGGTAAACTTGGAGCTAGCGCCCCCCCCATATCGAGTAGTCGCCCTGATTGCCCTGGAGCTCTCATTACTCACGTAGGTGTACAGTTTTCTGGCTTCAGCTCTTCCGGAAGTAGAAGCCAGGACGAGAAGAGCGAGCAGGAGCGTGTCAGACTTCATTATCCAGCCAAGGAATTGCTACTGTCAAGACTAGAATCCGGTTCAAGTGAGCCGGCTGCTCCTGCTTTTATGTACACGTGGATGCAGTAGTGGTGTGTCAAGTAGATTCGTAGTAGAAGAAGACAGGAGCATACGATGGAAACGATGAGATCTTGTTAGTGTGCAGTTTATATTACAGTTCTCACTATCCAACAGTATACTAGTTGGAACAAGATAGTAGGCGCTGATAATTACATGTACCCCTCACTTGGCCAAATTTATGGCATAAAATAGAACGGGAGAATATGGCAACCCTCATCAGTGGCTGCTATGAAACCTGCTGGATTGTGTGTGGTTGAGATGTCTCAAACGGTAAGAAATTTACAGTAGACTGAAAAACTAGATATTACATTACTTAATTGTAAACGAAATTGTGGAGGTTGTCTATCTAGTAATCGATACAATCTTAAGAATGATTTCAGTTTGAAAATCTTTAGTTTTTGAGTAAGTGTGTTCTAATTGAGAGGAATTAGGTTTTAACTCAGTCAGGTGTACTTAAAGTTTATGAATAAACTCTCCACGTCTAGATATGTGCCACTAGCCTGCTACTAAGTTCATGCTTGTGAGGTTAGGAGCAACTCATCTGCTAAGAAGATTACTAGATTCATTTGATTATGACACTAAACCGTCTGATCCTTAATAACCAATATTGTGTGTATCAGATGTGATGGACAATCCTTCAACCTCCCATTAGGCACGCTTCCATATTCTTCGTAGCTAAATATGGTCTTATTGATCAAAATAAAATTCAAGTGGTAGAAGTCGGATATCATTTGAATTCGACTATGCTAGAAGTTGGATATGCTGAGACTGAAATTTTAGTTGCAACTCAAAAGGTAGAAAACTTGTGTCAACTGAACTATAATCTATCTAAGCTTTGACAGCACTCTCTCTTCTACACAATTTTAAAACACAATTTTCATAAAACACAATCTATCTAAGCTTTGATTCCATAGTGAATTGAAATGTCACATTACTACATGAGACATTGAAAATTGTGTTTTATGTTATTGAGCGTATTCAATTCAACATACAAGAAGAGAGAGTGGTGACAGTTAGGTTCAGCAATGAGTCACCATCTTCATCACCTCCATGTTACCATGAGTGGTTGTAGTAAACATGAAAGAAAATCTTGACCATCCAGCCCAATGGTGAAAGTGCTAAATCCATACCATTACCTTTATTTTCAAGTCTATAATCAATTTTTGAAATTGTGTGTTGGACAAGAAGGATTGACTTCAAGGTCAAAGAATGGATCTTGTAGGACCAAAATCATGTGAGCATTTTGAGAGACATGGTCAAATGATTGATCAATGTTTTGATCTCCATCGTGAATTGCGACAACAAGAATTGCCATGGCGTTCCTTGGAAGAGTACGAGGAGTTCGATGACATGGATGGCGATATAATACTAACCCGTAATCAAGTGGTAATCCATGAAACTAGTCATGAGATGAATATCATATCTCGACTAGAGCAGTTGGAACAAAAGATAACAACATCTGGTGTCTACATCGCGATCACTTTAGGGTATGGTTAGTATATCACTTTGGAGATAACTTTATGCAAGAGTTGATAAACTCTCCAGACTTGTTCATTCTGCCAATTGTTTCATACGGTGCAACTTGGTACTTAACAATATACGTTTTGATTTAATATATGTCTTATGGATATGAACTTGCTAGTAGTGGTGGCGGCTTTCAACATATGGGTTCCAATCCATCACTATTGTTTACCAAAGGTAAGCCGTAGGGAGTTGATTGTTAGAAATTTTGGCGAGGAGTATTATTCTCAAGTTATAAAATTCTTGATCCCTTTTGTTATTCCGTTCATACTTAACCGATTTCGAGTTATTATTTTGACTCTTTATTAGTGAAAACTCATATTTTTTATATGATGGCTAAGTAGTGTGTTAAGGATAATTGTTAAGCTCTAAGTTAATATTTGGATAATTTGGCCCCACTAGAGGTTAAAATGACACTCTTCATTCTCATTGGTCTTGGAAGCCTTTAAAGGGGAGATTTCGAGATTGGATGGCACAGAAGAGCTACGATGTGGGCTCAAGAATGAAGGCAATTGAGCAAATTGTCACTCCATTGTGACAATTTGAAATTGGAGAGTGAAATTCAGATTTTATAAAGAGTTAGGATCGATTTTGAGTATTTTGTGAGGATTTTGACAGATCGGATTCAATAGAGATATAGCTTCCAATCAGATTTATGTGTAGATTGAAATTTCAGCTCGATTTGATGAGTTTTGAATACGGAGTGATAATTTGAAGTTTGTGTGTATAGTCTGAGTTGCAAGATTGTACTAACTGTCACGAAGTTAGTACGACGATTATTACTTTTGCAATCGGGAAGCTTGATCAATTAAACTTTACAGATTTAAAGCTTGGATAATGAATGATTTTCTTATGAAATTTGAGAGCAATTAGAAGGATTGGGATTTGTGATGGTTTTAATACACAGGGGTCTGCCAACCACCTTATGATAGAGCGTATAATCCAATAGTTGTGCCGAGAGATCTAAACAAAAGAAACATATGAAAATTTTCCAAGAGTACAAAAAGATTGCATTACAATTATCTGTGGAGTTTGATGAAAAGTTAACGATCCAATTGTTGATGACTATGACCTTCTCCAGCTCAAGTTTATCACTTACAGCGAATTTGAATGTGGAGTGGTGAGGAGGTGAAAGAGATAGTACAAATTCACACAAAGTCAAGGAGAGTTCTTTTACAGCCTCAGCATTCTCAAAGTAAAGCAATGTCCATGTAACACTGGATATACTGATTTGGTCGTGGGAGTGGTTAGCTTTCCATGCAAGTTCTATTCCAAAGCTTTTGAGAGTAGGTTCCCATGTCCATATTTATTCTATAGTCTCTCTTGTGCACTCCATAATGAGGAAGCAAGACGTTGTCGCATGGATATTTCTTCGCTCTGAGAATGCCTCAGCGTTTGGCTTTACAAGAATCCTCTTGAACCTTGTGTGAGTTGACAATCTCTTCTTCTCCTCAACACTCCACATTCAAGTTCATTACAACCCGTAAAATTTTAGCGGAACAAGATTATGATATCCAATGAGTGGACCAATAACTCTCGCTTAAACTTCACAAAAAATTGCTCCATAACTGTTTCAATCTTTCAAAAAAGTTTCATATGTTTTTCATTTCTAGATCTCTCACAACAATTGTCGATTTACACAATGTATCACAAGGCGATATGCAGACCCATGTGTACTAAAACCATCACACATCCGAATCCTTGATTCCAATTGGTCTCAAATTTCATAAGAAGGTCATTTATCATTTGAACATTAATTATGAAAAGTTTTATTGACAAAACTTTCTAATATTAAAAGATATGATTGATATACTAACTTCGTGATAGTCAGTGCAATCCTGCAACTCTGATCGCATACACAAACTTTAAACTATCAATCTATACTCAAAACTTGTCTGATTGAGTTAAAATTTCAATCCAAACACAAGCATGAGTCGTAAACTATATTTCAATTGACTCTGATCTCTCAAAACGCTAGTTAGATTCTCAAAAACATCCCAAATATATTCAAAGGTCTAAATTTCTCTCTGTATTTTTTAATCACTATTTTAGAGTGATAAACCCTTCAAATCCATCCATTCTTGAGCATACGTCTTAGCTCGTCCTGTCTGCTCTCCAACCCTATCTTGGAGTCTCCGAATGTCTCCTAGAAGGTCTCCAAAATCCCTAAAAATCTGGAAGAAGTTGCCGTAGTGCCCTCATTGGGCAAAACTCCTAGACCAATGGGAATGGAAATGTTATTTTGACCTCTAGTATGGCCAAATTAGCTCGATTTGAACTTAGAACTTTACAACTATCCTTAACACACTACTGAAAAATCCTATACACAATATGAGTTGTCACTAATAAGAGTTAAAATGACAACTCGAAACCAGTTAAGTATACTCGAAAGTGATCACGATGAAGATACCGGATGTTGTTCACAAATGGACTTAGCATCGGTACATATTGAGGATCATGTTGTACTCTATCCATGTCCTACATCGACTCTACTTCGATCAAATAAGGTCCTTAATCAGCAAGGTGATGTGTCTAGATCTCTCCGGCTCTTAACAGCCTTGCAATGCCGTCGGTTATCCTAACCTAAGATATCACCATCATGACAACAGCTCTGAAGATGACACATGTCATCATCTTCTCATAGTAGCCACATCACAACACGACATGCACCCCCTCTAAACCTGTGTATCCTTCGGTATGCACCAAGAAGCTAACGAAGATGTGCGCGGTGTCAGATTAGATCAACTTGATCTTCTACTCCGGCTAGATCCTCCCCATATGACTCATCTTCACCAAAAAGGTCAAACTTCTCCTCAAGTTGGCCAAGGTTGATCTTCTTATCCCGACTTTTGAAGATCTTTATTCGCTTTCCTGCAATAGGTACCTTTAGCTTTGTACTATCAAAATGTCTTAGCGAATAAGGAGCATTTTCGTGTACATTGATCACCACATATGGGCCAAACCACCTCTTTAAAAACTTCCTTAAGGTGCTATGTTGGTTATCGAGACTATTGTCATACACCCACACCCAATCAACTTCTTTAACCTCCTTTGGCCTCAGCCTATGACGTTTGTCAAATCTGTCCTTGTTTCTAAGGCGTGCCTCTCTAAGTCTCTCCATTGCCAATTGTACATCCTCCGTTCTCCTCCCCAGCTGTCGAATGCCTATCGCCAAAAGATCTTCTCTACTCAGATTATTCTCCCAAGTCAACACACTCCATGTGGGAATGTTTTCCTCTATTGGCATAATTGGCTTTTGACTTGCATTAACTCTGATGGCATATAGCCGGTCACAGAGCTATGGGTTGTACGATCAGGCCATAATGCAAAAGGTAACAAACGAGGCCATCGTCCAGCCTTCCCTCTACATGACTTCACAATTTCTTTGATAATAGGTTGATGACCCCTCTCACTCTTCGCATTCCCTTTTGGATTATAAGTAGTGGTGAGAGACAACTTGACTTCACATCTCTCAAAGAAGTCACATGCCTCACAGCGGTTATCTTCCCAACACATCCATAACGACACACAACATTGTCGCAGAGGACAATTCTTTGTTCTGAGAACGCCCGAACGACTGGCTATGGAAAAACTTCTAGAACCTTGTGTGAGTTGCCAATCTCTTCTTCCCTTCCTCAGCACTCCACATTTGAGTTCATTATAACTGGTAAAACTTTAGCGGGAGAAAACTATAATATCCGATGATTGGAACAATAACTCTCGCTTAAACTTTACATAAAATTACTTCACAACCCTTTCAATCACTCAAAAAAGTTTTAGATGTTTTGCTGCTCTAGATCTCTCAATACAATTGTTGATTTACCCACTGTATCACAAGGCAATATGCAGATCCCTGTGTACAAAACCCATCACACATCCCAATCCACCACTCCGATTGCTCTCAAATTTCATGAGAAGGTTACTCATCATCCCAACTTTAACTCTGAAAAGTTTTATTAACAGAACTTTTTGGTATCAAAAGTAATGATTGATGTACTAAGTTTGTGATAGTCAGTGCAATCTTGCAACTCTGACTGCTTAGACAAACTTCAACCTATTACTCCATACTCAACTCTCATCCAATCGAGTCAAAACTTAAATCTCAACACAAGCCTGGGTTGTAAACTATATCTCAGTTGACTCAAATCTCCCAAAACCATCGTCAAATTCTCACAAACACTCCAAATACACTCAAAGGTCTAAATTTCTCTCTCTAACTTTGAATCACCGTTTCAGAGTGACAAATCCTTCAAATCCATTCATTATTAAGCCCCCGTTGTAGCTCGTCCCGTTAGCTTTTCAACGCTATCCTCAGATTTCCGAATGTCCCCCTGGAAGATCTCCAAAATCTTTAAAAACCTCAAAAAGTTGCCCTAGTGCCGTCATTGGTCAAAACTCCTAGACCAATGGGAATAGAGAATGCTATTTTGATCTCTAGTGTAGCCAAATTAGCTTCATTTTAAATTAGAGCTTTACAACTATCCTTAATACACTACTTAGACATCCTATACATATTATGAGTTGTCACTAATAAGAGTTAAAATGACAACTTGAAACCATCTAAGTATACCCAAAAGCGATCACGATGAAGACACCCGATGTTGATCACAAATGGACTCGACAATGGTACATCTTGAGAATCATGTTGCCCCCTATCCACGTCCTACGTCGACTCCACTTCAATCAGATAAGCTCATAGTCAGCAATGTGATGTGTCTAGATCTCCATAGCTCTTTAGAGCCTTACAATGCCATCTGTTACCCTAACCTAAGGTATTGCCGTCATAACAATAGCTCTGAAGATGACACATGTAATCATCTTCTCATAGTAGCGGCGTCACAACACGACAACGTCCTCCTAAAGAAATCTGCAAACCCCTTGTGTTGCTTTTGATCGTAGTGCTCTTCCCTCCACTTGATTGGATAGATCCTCCCTTGCTAACACCTGATACCTCATCTACCCTAATCCCATCGGCATGAACACCAAATCCATAACCCACTTGTAATGGATAGCAAGTGGATATGTAGGATGCAAACCATCACGGTGTCGAATTATAGAATACATCTGACACGTCTCACAAGTCTCCCCAAATCCTACCACATCCTTGTAGACGTTTTTCCACCAATATATCTCTTTCAATTTCATGAAAGTGGCATAAATCTCCCTGTGGCGTGCCCAATAGCTTTCATGAAACTCCCGCATCAACTCCTATTGAGCATCCTTTCCACAAATCACACGTTGTGGCATGTCACCCTTCCGCTTCGGTCTCTTCCATAGGTATCCATCTTATAACATGTAGTTGTAGGCCTTCCTTCTTACATGTTTGAATTCATGATCACTCCAACCGCTTTGTCGTGCTAGTGTGCTGAGATATTTTCCAATATCTAACCACTCACCCTCATACAAATCCTCCAGAAACATCTCCAAACTTTGTGTTACTCCTTACTGATGAGCCACAGAATAATATGTCGTTCTTACATCATCAGTATCATCAATCATTTCTTATTCTCCCTCATATCTAGCTCTTGACAACATATCTGCCACCTTGTTATACTTCCTGCCACATGCCTGAACTCTGGATTAAGTGTCTTGATGTAAGCTATTCACCTCAATATTGTAATATCTGGTGTATTGCAATTGGTGATCATCCCCAACAATGATAAACAATCTGTCTCAACAATCACATGTGCTCCAGTCAGGTAGTTCCTTTCTGACTTCATAGCTGTAATGACACCCCACAACTCCTTCTTCACTTGAGTATAACTTCGTTGTCTTTCACTCAAGACCTTGGCTCCAAACCTCACAGCATATCTACTTCCTTCATCTTCGTCATCCTTTCCCACAACCCATCCTATGGCAATAGTATTGGTATCCACCGTCAATATCACTGGCTTATTACCATGATATTCTATACTTTGCAAAACCGGAGGTGATGACATACACCTCTTCAATTTCCTCAAGGCCTCTGCATGTCTATTCTCCCATACAAACTTCTGATTTTTCCTTAACAGCCATATTATGGATCTGTTATATGAGCATAGAGAGGAATCCATACGTGATAGAACACAACATCACCTAAAAACCGCCTCACTTCTATCAAGGAGTTGCAGATCTTGCGCATCCTTTGAATAGCATCCACCTTGTTGGGATCTGGTTTTCGACCGTATCATCCACACAGATGACGAACAATGCTAACCTCGTGCACCCCAAATATAGATTTTTCTCCAGACAATGTAAGATGAACCTCCTCCAATCGAGATAATATCCTCTCACAATCTTCAATGTGATCCTTTACAAACTTCCGACAGCCCTTTCGATCGATGGTTCCATCCTTCTCCTCTTCTATACATCCTTTGATTGGTACATCATCTAGAAAAGGTATAGTCTTCTCCGGAATAAAGTCTCTTAACACTTTATTCATCCCATTCATCATGTGTGTTACTGAATTTGTGGCCCCTTGTGGCAACATGCACATCCTTACCAAACCCAAGGGTATTCTCATTGTGGTAACATCCCTGTTTCCTTATGATAGTTGAAACTGATCATATCTAGAGTAAAGATCTATGGAGTAGATAGCTTTCTCTGTAAATACTTATGTAAACTAGTCCACAATTGGTCCCACCCCGTATTAGTGATAGTCACTTCACCTAGTGACTATCACCAGTTTATCATACTCTAGCTAGAGATTAGAACCTCGAGCTAGAGGTTCAAACGAGCAAAACCTTATGCTGAAAGCTGTTAATGCAAGAAGTAAACCAAGGGACAGAGTATAATAACAAAAGGGATGGGAAGACCCCCATCAAATCAAATCGTACAAGGATGGATCCAAACCGGTAAAAAAACAATGTCATCTCAACTTACTTCAGCGGAAGTAAGTTCCAACTCGTCATTCGATAGATGTGTCATAAGATGTAGATACGAGAATTTCTAGCCATGATGTGGTCATGGCTGCTTATCTCCGTATCAGGTTTGAATCATCTGATTTGAAGTTTAGAGCTCACTCTGGAAAGCGCTCCACGAAACTATGCAATCTTGTCAATACCTTCTACTGCAATGTGTTTGCAGCTATGGTGTAGAAACCCAAGACTCCGCGAACAAACTCATCCTCTGGGATTTTAACAAAGGAGACGGTCTTTAGCATCCAATGAATTGATGGTTTTGAAGCTGCTGTGTTGGGATAAGAACACAGATTCTTCGTCTACCTGCCGATAGTCACAGATGCAGAACTACTCATACACATCCAAGAAAGATGCAGGCCTACTACCGCAGTAGGAAAATCAGTCCATTTCGACTAACAGCAATACGGATCAATTGCAGACATGTTGACGACACTTATGAAATGATTGGTATGTTGATCTAGACCCTGATTTTACAATATGCTCCCTTAAATACAGATTCCACGGTGACGTCCCTTCGATCTCCATGCGTTATCAGCCGCCATTTTCACCTCACCTCCCGGCCCCGCAGACACACCGACACCCTTTGGACAGAAACGCACCGTTTCGGCGATTGGTTCGACACTAGAACTCGATCAAGAGAGAAGATGGCTCTCAATGATCACAAAGAAATCTTGCAGCAGCCATACAATCTATGACCTCGTGAATCGACAACCCGGACGGTGTCATATGTGCAATAATTTCAGGAGAATAGACCGAGCTTTGAACCGTGAACCTTGGATCCACATTAAGGCCGGAAGATGGCTGTGCCGGACTCAGCAGCCAATCTCGGACCACCGGCGGTGAACCCAGAGCAGGAGAGGCAGAGAGCAGAAAATGACCGATGTGCGATGACGCAGATGCTGAGGAGGATCGAGCAGGAAGGGCACGGTGTCATCAGATTCCTGTACAGCCAGAACGTATTCTTCGTGTGCTTGGAGAGGCTGTACAAGGAGAGGATAAATCGCGAGGTGCTGATGCAGTTGCTCCGGCGCTGCGTCAAGATCATGATGATGTGGATTCCGGAGTTCCGAGGCGTGCTGGTGGACGTTCTCAGGGAGCAGAAGCACATGCTCGAGAATACGCAGGGAAAGTTCACCCAGAAGAGAATGCCCAATCAAGTCATTCGCTGGTTCCGCTACCGCCTGCCCAACGACTGCAAGATCATCGTCCAGGAGAAACTGCGAGACCTCGGCCAGCAGACGGAGAGGCCCTACGAGCCTGCGGAGAGGGTGCTCAAGCACTGCTTCGGCGGCGATGAGCTCCGGGTCGTCAAGTGGGGCTTCGAGAGATTTGCTGTTGGAAAGTACAAATAGCTGCTCGTCGAGGCCACAGCTGTCACTCGTATCCTCCCTCTGTATCCTCCCCTTGCCCGGATCTTGTCTCGATTTTGTGCTGTACAATTCTAGTATGTCTACGAATTGCACATGCGGATGTCTAGCTAGAGTAATATTCGACAGAGTATAGCAGGTATAATTTGTAAATATCAATATAGATCAGATTGTATATATGATATGTACATATCTATATTTACAGTTCTTGATATATGTAAGATCGTGGGATTAGGAACTTCGATGCACTTCTAGCATTTTGCAGGTTAACCGGTGGGCTACGCCAACTTTGAGACCTCGCGGGCTAGAATCTGGATGGAAGGACGATTGAGGATGAACAACATTTCATTATACTTACGCTGGGGAAAATTTCATCCGTTCACTCAACGATACACCGTCAGACAAGGAGTTCAGATCTAGACTCATACTCGTCCACCGAGAATCTTCTGAGACTCATCGCTCATTACTGAGTTGATACGAGTTGCATACTGTTGCATCCATGAGAGTAGCAGCTTGCTTGCTGCTTAGTTCGTACCTGCGGCTTTGGATTTAGAGAGGATCATGTAAAATATTTAGTGTACCAAAGGAAATTAAACCTCAGATATAGATGGATCTCTTTGCCGAAGGTAGACCTCAAGTTTAACTATCGTTCTAATGGGAAAGTGGATAGCTCAATAAAAGAGGGACAGGTAGTGGTGCGTGACGGACTCGGGACTTGACTCGGGACCTGCAGTGGAGACATACCTCATCAGGTAATGTCTCCATGCTGAAATATGCACTAAAACATCGAAAGATAAAATAGGGACAGTTGGACATGAAGTACGTATACGGTCTGCAAAACGGATCCAGATTCCAGACAGACTCCACAGGAGATCCAGAAGAATATTAGAGAATAGACGTAGATAGAGTATTTAATTTAGTGTAGAGTGGGGAGAATAATCAACATGGATTCAGATCTAGAAAAAGCTGATCTAGTCAATATAAGAACCTGTGCTTAGACTAGCGTTTGCACGGATAACTATTGAATGCACAGCTTTGCGTGCATGGTGGTTGACGTCAATCTCCGATGAATAGATCAAAGAATTTTCAGATTATTCGATTGGTTTTAAAACGAGTCCAGGTATTGGATATTACAATCAAATACACTTGCAGCCTTCAGATCTCAGATCTTGGATTGCTTTGTTAGAACTCATTCGAGATCTCGCAAATTATCTCTGGATCTCAGCGAAAGGTCATATTCAGATCTAGCCAACTGCTATCACAGATCAGGCTCAATCATATCTTCTGTTCAATTCACTGTTCTGTAGCCTTATATACCGCACCAGGGAGGTTGGGGTCAGGGTGAGGTGAATATATCCAGTCTTCTTGATAATTTAGGCAAAAGTTAACTCTCAAGGCAATCCATGAGTCGGAACTCAGTCTACTATTGTAGAAGGTAGAACGAGCATGAGGAATTGTGCGTAGGACATCACCACTAATCTTTTCTGCACAGCTGGGATTTCAAAGCGCTAGCCATGTAAAAGTCAGATGGATCACACCAAGGCGACGGTCTTGGCGAGTACAAAGTGAATGGCTAACAGTGAACCAGAACGACTGCAGACATGGAAGCTGATGCAGCATCGGTTCTGTTAAACGGATGAGATCAAAAGGCTTGTGAGATGAGATATGCAGACAGCAGGAGTATTATAATGATATTGTAGCATTTCAAGCGCAAGGAATATAGCAAATATAGCACAGTGACTGCAAAACCAAAACTTCCTTCGAAACTAGCACTGCAGTCGAAAATACGATGAAGCCTTGTTCGATCAGGTCACAAGCTTAAGACTGGTTTACATACTCTGTCTACATCAAACAACAGAACTCTCTTTAAACCAATTATTTAACAATTTCTCTGATAGGAGATGTTAACAGCGGGACATACTTTCACGCTGTATACTTTCCAGATTCTATGCTGTCTATTTATGGCGACTGCAGTATACCACTCAGCTCAATTCCATTCTGACCTGCTTCCTACATCGGATATCACCTACAATTGCATCTTTAATTTTAGTGTCTAAAAATTCAGTCCACGTTCAAGGCTACCATGAGGTCACAAAATGGAGAGAAGCATCGTAGAGAACAAGTCATGAATATTAATTCAAAAATTCCATATTTGGTGCAAGACGGTGCCCAAGACGGTGCCCTGTTCTCATTGCAGCACAAAAAGTGATGTACGTAATTACGTCCTTAATTAATACTACTATAGCTACGCCAAGCACATGTGATCCGTCTCCCAGAGTTTAACCCAAATCACAACTCATCCCTTAATTTATCAACTATAACATAAATTTATGTGTTTGGATTCGAATAATGAAAGATATACTGCAACTCTTGACTGCATTATCATGGCAATTGTATTGACCGTGTCTAACGCAGACTACTCTATGCACACATTTCTGAAAGAAGAGCTAAGATGCACATACAGTTTCTTATGAAACCCCATTTTTTATAAGAACTTGGGATTTTCGACAATTCACATCATGTACATGCGATAAAGGTATATCGGTAACTTTTACGTGCTACATTTGGTCTCCATTGGTACTAAACACAAGTAATGCTTGTTGTGGAGTATCAGAAACTAGCTAGTAGGAAAAGATTGAATAATAGAAAGAATGGCTGCAACTTGATAGAATCGACTGTAGGTCTAGCTGAGGCGTCGTAAAGGTAGAAATAGAATGGCATATGCTTTTTGTTTTATAAGCCATGTGGAGGTCAAAACTTTCGAGCAGATTTTTTAATGACTAATGGGCGGTAGAAATTAAACATGCTGACGGTCAACAATATAATTCGGAACTAGAACTTCAGTTTAGAGAGAGAAAATCAAAACTTTAAAGCTCCAATTCTTTTAATCTACATGAAAGATCCTCGCATCAAACTCGCATGAAGATAGCTCTGAGTCATATTAGGCATCGGGGAAGGGCCGGCCAAGTGTCTTAGATTTGTCTTGCCTCGTGTAAACAACCAATCTTGATTGCACGAGCGCACTCATATTTAGAGGGCTATACATGGTCCCCAGGGCCCGGACCATCAGTACCGTTCCCAGGCACATTTCGTAAACAATATCATTTGAAGTCAATAGAGACCGATGAAGCAGTAGGCATCATTTATACCATTGCTGTACAACTATCATTTGATTACAGGCTTGATGGCCTCTGCGGAGCCCTGTTCAGTCCTCAGTCTTGGCAAAGTGAAGAAATCCACGCCCTGAAACTGGGCCCCACGTGATCCTTCGATGTGAATTCACAGCTGGCAATTCTCCACACCCTTTCCTGTTATTGCCTGCCATGGAGAGTCTGGAGTGGGTACACAACGGCTGCAAATCAAATCAAAGGAATAAATGTGCTGAAGAAGACTGAAGTCCGAGGAAGGAACGGGAAAGGCTCTTGTTTCCACTTTCCAGCACCTTTCTGATCGTTAAATCGCCACTTTTCGGAAACTACTCTCCGTGAACCGATCATTGGCCAAAATCCCACACGCTTTAAGAAAATCGACCTTTCCGTCTACCGAAAATGTCACGCAGCTACGGAATCACCAATTAATCAAGCTTGTATCAAGTGTTTATGCAACCCAAACTGCATGCATGATGCGTAATAACGTTCCATCTTTCGTTAATATTATGTGCAATTTATCCTTGCCTGTGGCCATTGCCATTCGTAATAGTCCTTAGGATTATTCTAAAGAAGCTACATTGCATATCATGGTATGGAAATGAGGCTGAAGCATCAATGGCGTTTGTCGTTGTCGCGAGAAACATTCCCATTTATTCATATTTTCCAGACTGCCAGACTGTCCTTGAGTTACATCCCACTATGAAGTATTCCAGAATCTTGTGAAGAACATGGAGAACTGAACAGGATGGCACTCTGCATCCCAGTATCCAGTGGGTGGCAGATTGATGTATGACTTCAATCCAAAGTCATAATATTGCCATTCTTGTGGGACACAGCTTACTGCACTTTGCATCGTACTTATAGGGACGGGCTGGGACGCTGATCACAGCATTCCAATCATTCACTTCCACTCGAGTGTAATTAGCAATCCGCCGCAGCTAGAGGGCGTAGTGGAGTGGGACAGAAATTTGAACGTTTCATACCGAGCACTTACTACAGCTGCGCCACCATGGCAGTAGGAAGGAGTTCTCGTGCTTTGCACATTGTGCTGCTTTTCTCGCAGCTCCTTCTAGTGCTGAAATGTTCTTCAGCCTTCAACTTAAAAGTTTCTTCGCTCAGTCTTTTCGGCAGTAGAATGAGACCTGACTATCCCACGAACGTTCACCAGAACGACGGTGGCAAATTTGAATTGTATGAAGCTCGAGGGAATGGATTGGCCTTAATGAAAGTCTCCCTGTGGGGTAACAGCATTATGCAGCCAGCCCACTTCGACACCGACATTCTGGGTCACGTCACAGAAGGTAAGATCAGTTTACATCACTTCAGTGGAGAGCTACTTATTTTCCCAAAAATATTAAGCTAAGAGCAAGTCATGCATTCATCGTCTGTCAACAAAATCCAAGTGTCGGTAAATGCATCGCTACTTCATGCATGAATATCGGGAGTTATTGTGCACCGGCAGTGTTGTTATCTTCAAGCTCTTCCGTGTCTAGCTGCTTTAAAGTTTCCAGCTTTCCAAAGTTATTGTTGTTCTTATCCGAGCATGTCGTTTGCAAATTGCACACAGTACATTGCATGTTATGGATATAGTATCGTACAGTCAAAAATCGCAGTGAAGGACACTGGGCATGCACATAGTTCGATGTGACAGAATCCGCTCAATGTGGCAGGTTGTGCAATGTGGGGGATGGTTTATGGAAGCGGAGATTGGGTCGATAGCGTTTCTAGCCTGAAAGCAGGAGATACTTTTGTGATTCCCAAAGAGGCAGTTGTATGGTTTTACAATGAGGATGATACAAACACTTTCTCATTCATTGGCATCGGCGAAACATCCAAAGGTCTTAAGCCTGGCACAATCACGGTAAGATATCGTTCAGCCCTTTCTCGCAATTTAGAATCAGGGGAGCAACAAAGATCTAGATCCAAACTAAGGTCCAGCGAACTGAACCCTTGAGACTACTGCAGCTGTAGTTTTAATGCACGTGCAAAGGACATTCATTATTAGTCTTCGAGATTAGTGTGCCTTATGAGCCTGGTAATTTACAATGCAGGACCTGATCACGAGTGGACTCACATAGCTTGCAAAGAACTTCAAACAGAAAAAACAGATGAACTCTTTACTCTGAAAGGACATGGTTAACGTTCGTACATTTCTGGTGGCATGATCCACACTGAGCTCCGAATTCTGTCCACGTGTAGGCACTAACCGTGGTGGGTTCTGCGAGTATGTACCAAGGATTCGATGACAAGTCTGTGGCAGATGCATGGGCAATGGAGAAGGTTACAACCAGGAAGGTCATGCACAACCAAGGGTCAAGCTTGTTCGTGAAACTGTCAGTCAAGATCAACCTCTCCAGACCCGAAGCTAAAGTAGCTTATGATTGTAACTACGTGTTCCCCACGTGGACTGTCGACCCTGACCTGTACATGCGTGGAGGAGGCAAGCAATGGACGGTCCTAGCCTCCAAGAGTGCCCGTAATAGCATTTTGCAGAAAGTCAATCTCGCGGGAGAGCTTATCGAGCAATACTCTGTAAGTCCACGAGCCAGACGAAGGTCTGAATTTTGTTTGTGTGAGTGGACGAGATCGTCGCGGCTCGGAATGCTGATGTGCTTTCTCCTGCTTTGGATATGGTGTTCAGAGTTAGTGAAGGTATCTGCAGGTGTTTGATTCGGTGTTAAGCTATCCTGTCCTTTCTTTCTTATTTTCTCTAAGACTTCTCTTCTTTTTCATTGCAGAGGTCTTTGTACGGCCCGATGTTCTCCACAAACGTGAACCAGCTCATGTACGTGGTGAAAGGTCGAGGCCATTTGGTTATGGTGGAGCCATTCAAGAATGACCAGATTCTAGATACCAGAATCTGTGAAGGTCAAATCATCTCCATTCCAAAAGGTTATGGATACCTGATCACAGGCGACGACGACAACGAAATTACCCACTTCACGGTGGCTGATAATGCTGGGTACGTTTTCTATTCCGATGTATATCCACACACAATTCTTCATCGCCTCAAGGACTCCATTTTCAATCTTTCATTTCAGTTTAGAACTATAGGGTTTCTCCACTCAGTAATGAGAAGCTAATAGGCGAACCTTTTTCAAAACTGGTGCAGCCCCGCCAAGACTTTCTTCGCTGGAAAACAATCAATATACTTGGGAATTCCATGGGAGATCTTGAGAGCCAGTTTTGCTGTGGATGACTCCATAGTCGACAAAGTTCTTCACTCTCGCACATGGGAGTATACGATTCTCCCACCCTACGGCTCCGCCGATTCACTCGAGCTAGGTTCAGCTGAGAGTGAACTACCCACAGAGAAAATGACCTTGGAATTCAAAGGTGAGTAGATGAGATGCTGTGAAATCGGGAGGATCGAGACGATCAGACATAATCGTGTCAACGAGCAAATACACATCGTATGAACGAAGCGTACGTAGTCTAGACTTTTATTGTGGCTTGACCACTCTTGAGTATAGGATTCCTATTTTTTTAACCAGTTGCGGAGGTTTGTTGGAGAGGTTGTGTAGCAAAAGCTTAGAATGGAAAAGCCATAACTAGTGAGTGTTGCAGTTTTGAAAAGTGAGAGAAGATAGCATTCGGCTCCTGTTCTTGATCATCAGTCCGTTGTTTCCAGATGACAAGGGCCACGTAGAACTTTCCTATATGAGATTCAAAGCGTTCTGACTGATCTGAATCGTCAATAAAAATTTGATGCATGAAGATATGTCGCTGAAGCACTTGGGGTTGCAGTCCTGGAATTGAAATAAAAACTTATGATGACGTAATGGTGAATCAGATACCGATCAGAAACTCTGCTGAAACTTAACTGACGGCTCTAACGGTCCGATGTAAATCTCGTGTCACCGAATTGGGAAATTCGCTTCATGTTGGCTCTGGTTATACATTTGTTCTGAGACTTTCAAAAGTGATTAAAAATTTGGACATTTTGTGCTGAAGTCGCTCAGCTCCCGTTCAAACTGAGAAACTGAGAAACAAAGCTGCATTCAAGGCAAATATACATGTAGTGCAGATGAACTACAATAATCTGATCCAATGCAGAAAGCAGGGATGTCAGTTTCGAGAAGCACCTCGCAGAACGTCTTGCAACCCACACTCATAGTAACCTCACGATCCGTGACTGGCATTAGCAATCTCGCAATGGCAAGTCGAAGGTAATGAAGTAATCCTTACTGTTATTGTATGGGGGAGATCATTTCGGAATGTCCGATTGTTTACTAAGTGTCATGAGATAAGTGCGGTATGTGTACACTCGGTGTCAAGTATACAAAGACTGCATTCTGCACGTGTGGTATCAACGATGCGCCAAGTAGACTGCACTTCATCTTGGTATTAAAAGAAGAAAACCCAGTAATATAGCAAAAAGGATAGGAAGACACATAAAGTCCTACAGGGATAAACCAAGGAGTTAGATCGGGCTAGGTCCCAATAGCATCACAATGGGAAACATGTTCTATACGTAAGATATCTTAACTATCTCCATAAAACCGTCTACAATAGAAAATATGTTCTAGATAAAACGATATACATACTCAGTAGAGCATGCAAAGAATCATCACATAATGTAATTGCTGTCCTCTAGATTGCAGCACTGATTCCATAATAGTCCTTGGTATATGGAGATCCTAGTGAAACTCTTGGAACGGCAAGGGGGTTAGGTAATCGTTTCTTGCAACCTGTGGTACTGGGCCGGTTACGTAGTGGACCTTCTTAAAGGACCCGTTCTGTTTGTCCCCCCAGCCAACTACGAAATACTCATCAAATTTGCCAAGCCTTTCATATGCTCTTCTGACTGGATTAACATTCGTGGACACAGATGAGGCAATAATTGGTGGGCAAGATGTATCCTGTAAATTGGCATTTGATCCCATCCTCGCCTTATTTGACTCTATATTCGCACGGCCAAATTCAACGAAGATGGACAGGTTCCGACCAACAAAAAATATACTCAGTTTTATATTTGGAAAATGAAACGATGATAAATATGATACCAGATAATTGATGTGTAGTAGCTTTTAGCATCATCATACACTTAGACATCAAATTTTCACTTTTGTTTCTCAAATGATTTATTAATAGATAGAAAAAAATAAACGGATCTTCTGAATGCTTTTAACTTTAAAATAATGTGAAATTTTATTATAACTTAACCTATAGATTAAACGTAAATATCATGTTTCTTTAGGTGATTTTTGTATAAACATAAATGTTGTCTGAAATAAATTCTGAATCAGAACTTTTTTTAAAAGATAAAAAATTCAATTGAGAAGAGATTTTTAACTTAAAATCATCTAATAATTGGATATATCAAAATTCTCAAAATAATTGAATACTGCTGTAATATCTAAACTAATAAAAATTCTTCAAAATGAGCTTCAATATCTATTATAATCAAAACAGTGAAACTTTAAGTTTCAATCATCTTTTTTTTATAAGTTAGTTGTCTTAATGATGTAAAATATTTGAATTTAAATATATTTTCACTTTTAAAATGTACTATGAAGTAATTGTAAATCCTTGAAAATGAACATCATAACTTAAAGAATGTGTATACAAAAAATATATGTTTCAAAGATATTTAAGAAAAAACAATATACAGCAAAAAAATTATCACGATTGCAAGCATATAATAAGCATCATAATAAGTGCTGATAAGTACAATTTGAATTTTTGAAATGGAATAAAGTGAATATAATTTTTATAATATCATGATATTTTGCATCAGATGTAGATTAGTAAAATTTATAAGCTATCAAATTTGACCATATTGATCAAACTTTTCATGACATTCTTGTTTGCTAGAGGTAATTTATATCTTGGAATCAATTATGCAACAATGATAAATCAAAATTTGTGTGGATTGTCATATTGAAGATATTGGCTAGCTAACAAATCGAATTCTCATTGCTTTTACATTTTTAACATATACTTGATTAAGGTTAATTCAACTTTGCTTGCACTATATACTTTTCAAGAAGATATATTAGGGTGTTTTAACCTACGAAATACGAGAGATTTATGTACCTAATATATTTTCCATGCAATTAAGTATACATTTTCATACATTCAATAGTACTTACCTTAACAAGTATCTTATGATTTTTTTCAATAAAAGAATGGCTACTGAATATAAAATCCCAATATCTATATGGGTAGGCCTTTTTGCTTAGGTATAAAATCATATAAAAATTTTCTTATAATTTTTTTATGGAACCGTACAATACACTTTATATCCTAGGCTGAATCTTACTATAGTATCATTAATAGTGACAACGATAGATGATAAAAACTCTTTATCTCATATTCCATGCATATGTACATAATATCTTTGGGTAGATCTATTTATCCAATATGATTATTTAAGATTTCATATTCTCATAGATGAATAGAGCTGAACTTCTTACCCAGATTTTTCTTTTTTGCACATAATATTTGAACATTTTAAATTTAGATAATCAAATGGATACCACATGTGTGATAAACATTTAAATTTATTCCAATGCATAATATTAGCTTATATTTTGATTCAATTTTTTCCAATGGAAGATATGGATTCAAATATTCTTGAAAATATTGATTAATCCCTTTGTAAGTAATTTTTTTCAACTTGTAAGGTTGTATCATAAAATTTATTATAATTTTTAGAAAAATTGTCACGACCTATATAACAACACTCCTAGTTAGGTAGGTGTATTCATGGAGGAGTAAATATAATAGTTAGAGCTGGTAGTGAAGTTAGCGCCGATATAGCTATTAAATGATCTAGGGCTCAAGGGGTAGAGTTCGAATTAGGGCTCCTTGGAGAGAAATTTTTGAATTTGAGCCTTTGAGAGTGTGGTTATGATGGAAGAAGCTAGTGCAAAAACATGAATTCTTTGAAGCGCAAAGTGGGTTGGTACAACTGCAATCTCTCTTCTATGATATGCTATGAGGGGAGAATTATGATGACTATATAGCAACATCCCTAGTTAGGTAGGTTGAGCATGCAGGAGCATATACAACAATAAGACCCAATGTGCAGTTAGTGCCATTTGCACTAGAGCTGCCATTCGGACCAACAATATCATTAGAAGACTTACGGCTTAAGGGATAGAGTTCTAATTCAGGTTCCTTGGAGTACGATTTTTGAAGTTGAGACTTTGAGAGTGTGGCTATTGTGGATGGTAGTTTGTGTTGGAACCTGAAGTTTTTGGAACACAAAGTGGATTTGGCTCAACTATAATTTTTCTTTTATGCTATGATTGTGAGCAGAGTGTCCTTGTGGACGTTTTGAGAGTAAAAAAGATTACTTCAAAAATTCAAATTTGATTATGTTGTAAGAATTTTGAGTTTTTTGGATGCTAAAGGAGTTTTGGCAGGTTTTGATCAATGATAGCTTAGATGTTTTTGTTGTAAAGTGTGCATGGCATTGATGAAGTGAAGACCATGATGGTAATCTAGAAGTAGAGTTGATTCTTATTTGGTGTGATCAATTTTGAATTTCTTTTATTTTTATTTTAGTGCTTAAAATTTGAATCCATAATTCATAAATAAGACATGCCTTAGTCTAAAATGACTATTTAATTTCATGAATATTGAGTTCTGGAGAATCACAGAATTTTCTTAATTCTTTTCCAACCTTTTATTTTGCTTAAACCACACAAACTTTTTAGTTAATTCAGATAAGATGGTTTGAACTTTTATGAAACAAATATATTCATAAAAGGGAGATCCAATATGAGAAAATTCATAAAATTCCAAATATTAAACACTGGCCGAAAAATAGACTATGGATGTAAGTCATGTTCTTTATAAAGAATGAACTGACGATGATAACAACACTTAAAATCATTACAGTATCTTAATTATGCTATTTATCATAAAAATCTATAAAAATACATAATTTTATTTTTACTGCTCCATGATTAGTCAATTTAACCATGTTTTTTGTGTTTGAAAACATGTCTTAAAATTAATAGTTTTGTTATATGTGCAAAATAATAGGTGAAATGAAAATAAAAAAAATTACAAAAGTTATTTATTTGTACAAAAATATAATATTCAGCCCTTTAAACCATTTTTAAATAGAAAATATATGAATATGAGACATGCAAGAAATGACCTTCTTTGAAATAAATTGATTACAAGTGTAGAAAAGGTCACCTTTGACTTCAGGAGAATTGATCCAAACCCTGATGTTCCAACTGTTACATAGCATTACATAAAGGCAGCTGTCGAAGCTCGAGTTGTTTGTTCGTCCAGCAAACTGAATCAATTACAGAGCAAAAATACTGGTCTCTTACTCGTACATTCTTTACGATGGCGACGAACTGCTTCCACCCGCAGGCTGCTGGGGCATGTGCAGCTTTCATCCTCGTTTCCTCGATTGTGATCTCCTGCACCAACTCTGTGGTAAATGCACTTGAAAGCGGACCCAGCAAACTTGCATTTTACCTGCACGAGCGGACAGTTGCTGAGCCAGGCTACGAGGTGACTGATGTATTGGCCGCCATGCCGTCAGGCAACGCCTCGTATTTTAGTTTTGGCAACTTGGGGTGGCATAGCACGTGATCCGGGAGGGTGTAAGCAATACATCTAAGATCATAGGCCGAGCCCCAGGTCTTTTCCAGCCCAACAGAGAGTACCCAACTTTTGCTCTGCAGAAGCTGCTGACCTTGGATACGGGCTCGTACAATGGCACTCTCGTCGTCTTCAGCGACTGGAACTACGATGCAGCTTCCAACGAATGGGCCGTTGTGGGAGGCACTCACTGCTTTAGAATGGCCAGAGGATATGCAGTGAACCGCATCGTAGATGACGGACCTGATGCTCTGTTCACCACCTAGAAGTGGGAAGTTTTCCTGGTTTACACATGAAGGACATCAATACTATTTGGGATTCTTGAGAAGGATCAACAAAGCTTATCACATTCATAAGCTTTCGACTTTGGTAAGCTCATATGCCCAGCGAAAGGGGCCTGCTCCGACTAGTTTAGCCTCGGGGTCAGATTTAGCGCCCTCATAAATTTTCTACCTCGGATGATTTCCCCTCATCGACTAGAGCTCGAATTTTGTTCATCCAAGTGTAAATTTCTGTAAATGAATCCTATATATGAATGGTGCTGAAACATGATCTCGTAGTCAGTTCCGACAGTTTGTTGTCTAGAGTATGAGTTCCATTTTGGGTACTTTGTGGGGGCGCGAATTTTGTCCCATTAGAACACGTGTTTGGCATGCATTTATAGACGAAGACTACTCTGAAAAGTATAGAGATTCAAATTGGAGCAACTTTCCGAGTATTGCTTAATATCTGAACCAACTCCAGTCTATTCGCTGCCCAAGTCCTGAGCTGTGATATCACTGGCGAAGGTAAGTATCTGAATAATGTAGACAGCTAAAAGGAATATTTCCTTCCGAATGGATGAATAAATGTACAGAAAGCTTGTATGCATTTATTACCGGTGGGTAGAGCTAAACTAGTTTCGCTCAACTATTTTACTGCTCAAGACACAAGCGCGTAACCTTCCTTACATGAGGCCATGCCTGAAGGCTGAAAACGAGTTATTCTACACTTCAGTTATGAGTAACTGTGCTGTCTTTCACGGCGAGATTTCCGAATTTCTCTTTGCTGCGTAATAATTAAGTTCAATAATGTTGTGATTTGCTCAAACTACTGCTAGTTCAAGGGCTAATTGTCCTTCTTTTGGCGTTTAACAGTAACTAATCCCACACCTCGCTGCTCTGAAGGAGGACTTGAGCTCTCTACCTGTCCGAAGAAGCATGCATAATGATAAACGCTTAGTACCTGTTTGTGCTCGTTTAGTATTCAGATTTCTAAATATACGTGGTTCTTCAACTATTATAGTACCGCGGATATTTAGAAGCTTGCAAATTAATAGCAACCGATAGATCGTAAACTACGGTAACCGCAATTTCAAGAGACCCCATTGTGATAAGATTATAGTGAGAGAATTTGAGGCTTGACAATTGATGCACCAGTCGCCCGTATCCATATGGAGAGAGATATGATCCAAAGTAAGTGTCAAGACCTTCTTCAGGCGGTATTAGTGGAGATATCATATGGAGAGTATACCTCTACTGTGGTGATGCAAGTCAAGAAGAATATACATGGCAATTATAAAGATAGATGCATGTGTGAGGACTACCGATCTATCAATCGACAAACAAAATCTGATCGATATATTATGCCTACACCTGAAGAGATCTTTGATGCGGTTGGGCATGCAAAAATTTTCAATACATTGGATTTACGAGCAGGATATCATTAGTTGCGGATTCGAGATGAGGATAAGGCCAAGATAGCCTTTTGGGTAATTGATTCGCATGGCAAGGATATGTTGTATAAGTGAAAGTTCTTACTATTTGGGTTGAAGAATGCACATGCTGAGTTCCAAAGAGTGATGGATAGGACCTAGCCGGACTTGATCGATGATATTCTAGTGTAAAGTGCTACAGTGATGGAACACAAGATACGTTTGCAAGAGGTATTTGAGCGTATGATTGCTCATGGCCTCAAGTTGCATCCTAGAAAGTGCAAGTTCTTTCATGAGCAAGTAGATTACTTGGGTTATATCATATACCGAGGAGGATTGGGAGTTCAGCAAACCAAGGTGGAGGCAATCTTGCGTATTCCACAACCCTCAAATGTGAGTAGGGTGCGAGACTTCCTTGCACTTGCAAACGTCTATCGTCGATATGTATGAGGATTTAGCACTATTGTCAAAGCTTTGACAAAGCTGACAAAACTAGATCAAGAGTGGCGTTGGGGAGATGAACAATAGAAAGCTTTTGTTGAGCTCAAGGGAAGGTTAACATCTGCCCCTATTTTCAGGAGACATGTGAGAGGTCATCCATTTCAAATACATATTGATTGGAATATGTTGGGTTTAGGAGCAATGTTTACCCAACATGATAATGAGGGGAAAGAGTTTGTAGTGGCTTATGCAAGTCGTTCCAATAATGTAACTGAGTCAAAGTATAGTTCTTATGAAGTAGAATGTTTGGCAGCACATTAAAATACCCAATAAAACCTTTCACGAAACAGTAATATATAATTACAAGGAGACTATATTCATCTAACCTAACCTAGTATGGACTAAAAGCACTCTTGGCTCAGCTTGTTAGTTAAGGGACTGAAGTTAATGGAGAGATCCATTCCCTTTTTTATTCCTTATTTCGGTTCCAGAATCCAGCCCTCTCTTTCCAATACTATGCCCAAGTCTCTAAGTTGATGGTTTAATACATCGACAGCTTCATCTTTTAGAGAATGATTGGAAAACTGGTTTTGACCAATCTCTACACTCGTCGTGAAAGTAAAGTGGTAAACTAAAATGAGAACTGCCTAGTCCTCCTACTCCAGCTGCTTGTGGCGCTTGAGAGCTAATGTCTGGCTCAGCTTGCTCCGTGGCGTAATGAGTTGGTACTTGAACGGAATCAGGCTGGAGTGAACTTGAGAGGTTCACGGGAGGGTATGAAGATTACGGGGAGAGTAGAAAAGGGTATTATATTTTCTTGTATATTCTATGGTCAAACTTTGCCAAACATGGAGAGTGAATAGTCCATTCTCTTCGTCTTTCAATTTGGATTCCATTGGTACCTAAATTGAAGACTATGGAGAATGATATAGTGAGATATGAGTGTTTTTTTTTATGATTGAGTGAATTTTTCTTCAATTAGACATATGGATGAAGTTTTTTTTGTTCCTATCTCTTCCTTTTCTTGCATTGGTTCTTTTGGAACCTAGTTGGAAAATTATGGAGATCTGAATAAAAAGTTATTAGTGTTTTAAGGTTTTAGGGTTTTCATAGTTAGCATTTTCCGATGTGAGGTGGGGTGTTAGGGGGTTGTGGTTCTGTAGGTGGGAGGAGATACATGATGGAGTGTTGGGTTTCTTTATCATTCTCTTTGTGCTAGCTATACCTCACTTTCCCTCATGGGGACGCCAAAAGCGGTGCGTGATATACCATGTTCAGTGTATCATTGTCTCTTTACCTCGCAAGGGGTAAAGACTCAAGTGGGAAAGATGCACAAAGATTATGATTGAACTACTTGGGATGCCCATGTAAAGAGGATGGTCACATCAACATCGGTATTTATCACTTCGGGGAACACGAAGACTACATCGATTCCTTCGTTGAGCATTCCGAGTATACCGATCTGGTCGTGGGAGTGGTTAGCTTCCCATACAGGTTCGATTCTAGGGCTTTTTGAGACTAGGTTTCCATGTTCACGTTTATTCTGTAGGCTTCCTCGTGCACTCCATGACGAGACTAGACGTGCTTTTTGCTTACCGCTCGATCGGTTGGCTCGCGATCCCATGGACGTGTTAGGGTGGTTTTTGTTTCTATTACTTCCGCAATAGTGTCTACGTTATACTAGAGGGGGACGTGCTTGACATAGGGAGATAGCATCAAGATTTTGGAGATTTCGGGCATGGGATTGGGCTACATTGCAGGAGGAGTTTGTTCATGCCACACAAGTTAGGAGTCGGGTTCAGTCATATGATACTTCTGATTCATCGCGATTACGATGGTGTAGAATCTTGGGTAGGTTGGGGAGTATAGTAGGACTGCACATCCATGGCTAGTCATATTGAGGAGACAATTTTCTCTTTACGTCTTCTACATCCACCCATGGGCGAGAAGATACCATTCAAGGTCCTGGAGTATCAGCCAGAGGAGCCATTATGTCTTGATAGATCATTATTTGCCCATTCTCTATGCACAGCCCCACGCTTATCCTCAGGTTTTTTTCAGGGATGGTATATGAGCATCTTCGAGATTACTTTCAAGGGGATGATCCCTCTAGTGGTTTCACGGAGTTGTTCCAAGTGGCTGCATCAGTTGCGAGAGGGGAGATTTCGTTGCCAGTTAGTCAGGTTTTGGGTGTTAGTTGGCCTCTCGTGACGGAGAAGGACACTAGAGGCATCAGATTGATTGCTATTGGGGAGGTCTTATTGCAATTTGTCAGTCATACAGTTGTCTTGCAGCATCGCTCACACTTCTAGGAGCATCTTTATCCATATCAGTTTGGAGTTGCCACACCAGGAGGCTGTGAGACGGCTTGGACTAGAGATCTACAAACTATCTCGATAGATTGACAGTTTCAGGAGGCTCTACATTCACTTTTAGTGGATCTGGCTATTCCTCGTACTACTAGAGCTCGTCTACGCTCTTGCGCGGGGAAGGCTCGTGGATCTTGGATCACTTAATTGATCAATAAGCGTCCGCTGCGGATCCATTAGCACCTTATGGGTACACAATTTGAATCAAGAAACAAATCAGAAGGATTAGAACGTTAAATCCTTGGTGTAGACTCTATATTCTCACCGAAAAACGGGCATAATATTTACCACCCTCCCCTTGGTACTCTCCACATGGGCAAAACCCTAAACCCAGGAATTCCTGAACTCAGAGCTCAGGTCGAGATCGGTCCTATGAAAATGTGATAATTTCGAAATAACACAGCCTATAAAAGCCAAACAGTTTCAATAATTTAAGAAACCCCGTCACGTTTGGGAAGTTCTGAAGTACATTATTGCTATTTCCCAATGTAGCAGGGAAGGAAATGTTCGAACGATGCTCGGGAACCAAGCTTGGATTAGACACGATTTGCAAAAGGCACTGAACCTTTTATCACCCGCTACAGATCCGAAGTCAAATACTTTGTGGAGCCGAATAACATACGTAAAGCCATCCAGAACAAGAAGATCCTCATACAATGGCCGTGAGAAACTAAAAAGTACAGATTCTGAAGTTTTACTCGTCTTCTTCAGAAGTATACATGCAACTCTTTTTACATCACAACTGAACTTTTTTCTGAAATTGCATTATACCACGATTTTATCTTAGTTGGTGTTTCGTGAAAGCATGTGTGTGTTAGTTCTGCAGCGTATAGTTCATCTCTGTCTCCAAAACCTGAAGCCGCCCAAGCTCAGTGTGGGGTGGTGGCTTTCTACACCTCAAATATTTTAGTTGTAAAGTTTGTTTCCAATTCAAATATTCTTATAAGGTGCGGGTGCCCTTTCCCGTCCACCGACCAGTTCAAAGAGTTTGTCCATAGTTGTGTTATGATTGGCAATGCTTCTTTGTGCTCTGATAAGTCAATAGATTGGAAGGACGACTTTAAACCTTCTCGACAGTCGTATATTCCTTTAGGTCGATGGCATCGGCAGTAGTCAATACACTTCTCGGATCGACGATCATTGTTCAGAGTCTTCAGACTCGTTGTAATCATTGTCATGAACATGATGAATAACATAATCTAGGCTGAAATGTAAGTCTTAGTTTACAACTCTTATTCACGAGTCCAGAAGAAGCCAAAAGTTTAGAAGTATTTGTGAGGAACTTGATGAAGGATGTCTCAACAAACTCTTCAAACAAAATGCAGACTCAGGACATGATCTGATCCTGAGATGCATTTAATTTCTCGTTAAAGTCACTGAACTGAGCTAACTTGAAGCCGTAATGGACTTTAGGTGTGAGAAGTTGTATATTGTGAATATGGTTCTTGTTACAAATTTTATCCTAATCAACATCATGCTTCTTCTAATCATAATCATTCGAGTTTTAATGCATGCAGACACTCAGCAACGCAATCCAGGTTGTACAGGAGACTGGTCACGTAGGATATCACAACAGATAGATGAATGAGCAAAGATGAATGGTGAAGGAGCAAGAATGCAGATTGAACCAAGAGAATGCTAGAAAGCACTCGATAAGTTCTAAAGAAAGACAAGGGGCCACGATGCCCATTGGAAGACTCGTGAAACCCAATAAACGTCTTAGGTAAAACCAGGCCAGTCGACGGGCATATTCGGAAACGTGTTGAGAAGTTCCTTCCTACAGTAGCAGCAAAAGTTGTCAAATGCTGTTGTTACAGGACAATGAAGGAGAGAGTGAAATAAGCCCGACAAAGACCCCTAGTGTGCGATATCCACTACATTGGCGTGAGATCAGAAAGGGTGACTCAGGTCGGAAGATATCTCAGGCAGTTAAAGTGGACTCAACTTTTTAATCTCAGTTCTCACAGTGGACAGTCTGACGAATTATTGTCCTATAGTGCTCCTCCCAAACGCGCTCGTATGGCAGAACCTCAGGTTACATGACTGGTGTCAAGGACACAAAAGTCATGTCTATCATTAGCTACATTCCAGGAAGTCCTTCACAGATCTTTTTTTCTTTTTCCCTCTGAAACGGCTTAGGACCACGTCTTTCTCTGTAACAATTCAGGTCATCCTTCACAGACCAAGCGGCCACTCAAAGCATCACACATCAAAGTAGTTGGTTGATGCCTTTTTCATACGATCAGGCTTAGGCCCTGTCAAAGACATGCATAAGTATGGAGACTGAGACCACAGGAGACCTACTTGTGGCCCTCGGCATAGATTTCCCATTTGATGATTGTGGTGACGACCCTACGTTCCCTTGTTTTCCCTTGTTTTCCCTTGTCAAAGACAAGAAGAGATTTTACGTGGCGCCACGACTCCGCAGCAAAGAGGCGGAGAACCGATTTCGTTTGCTGCCGATATATATACGTGCAGCATCTCTAACTCTGAGTCAGTCTTTCAGATCTACATCTTGCTGGAAAGCTGCAGCCGTTGCCCCCACCTTCACCCATGTGAGAAAGATATAAAGCTTCATGACTCTTCCGTCAACTCAGCCTGACGATGAAAGTTTGAAGCTAGTGGCATGTTCGATCCTCCGGCCAACGGCTGACCTCCTCGACTCAGCAACCTTTGGTCATGCAGAGCTAGTCCCCAGGTATCCACTATACCATTCCTACGTAAGTTGATGTATCGCAAGAAAACCTGCAGTCTGTTCGAGCAAGCTGGTTGTTGGAGATCAAAGAGAGAGAGAGAGTTAGTTCTGTTCACTCTCTGAAAACATCTTGTTCATATTCAGATCCAGTGCAGCTGCAGCATCACAACTGCAGTGATAACTTTACTTTGTCGACATGGTTTGGCTAACAGTGGTGCATTTTAGTTTCTATATTGGCTAAGAGTGTGCAGTGTGTGCTTGTGGTGTAAAGAAACTCCTGGTGAATGACGGCCGGAGGGAAGGAGGGAGGTATGGGGGGAGGCGAGCATAATTTCAGTTGGTTTTCGTGGTTAAGTGATGTGGGGATGGAGCATTACGCAGACATATTCGAGAAGAACATGCTGGGAGAGCAGGACGTGGTACATATGAATCACGACCTGCTCAAAAGCATGGGTATAGACGTCGCCAAGGAAAGAATAAAAGTGCTGGATCGCCAGACGAAACACTTGCAAGAAAAAACGAAGAGAAGAAACTCAATGCTGAAGAAAGTAGTGAAGAAAATTCAGGAACATCAGCAGGTTAGTATCGTACGCAGGCTGCAAAGAAGCGGCGTTGACGAATGTAAGTTGCTGGAATGGGCCAAAGCAAACTGGCTGCTGTGCGATCGAAGTCGGTTGGTCGAAGAAGGTCATCTGAGACCCACTGCTCCCAGGCAAGGGACGAGCATTCTCACCGATGATGATAGAACCGAGTCGGGTCAAGAGGTGCTGCGAGTGACCAAGGACATCTTGTGGGCCGTGCTCTATGGCACCGAGAAGACAAACGTGCACTTGAACCGCGTCGCTCGTGAGCTCCTCTGCTTGACTGTTCCTTCTTACAAAGCTTATGCCTTCAACTTTTTCCAAGCCGTCACAGAGTTGGGTGCTTCGGGCACTTGGAGGGATCCAGACAATATCAGTAATGACGAGAATGCTTCCAACATTCTTCTCCAGGTCGAGTTTGGAGAAACAGAATCTAATCTGATAGGTGATGTTATCATGGTCTGCACTCACCTGATTAACCTCCTTGAAGTGAACGAGCAGGTCCTTTACGCTCGATGCATCAGTGTCGAGCAGAGTACGTTATTCACTCATCTGTATTTCCAGCGATCTTAGTACAGACAGAAAGTCGTGTGTATATTATTTCCCAGCACGGAAGCAAGGTATGGTCACCCACCTTTCTTCTCCGAAAGCCCCTCTTTTTGCAGGACATGGACGGCCTGCGATAACATGTACTTTCATTCCGACTCTTACGTTAGCATGTGAGGAGGTTCTATTGTAGAGCTCTCTGGGCTAAAAGTTTGTGAATTGAGGTCCCTAGGGAATGGGTTTCGAGCGTCCAGGAGCATCCCTGACACAAGCCTTCAGGAAACATGGGCAGGCTGGATCTTGGTGCACAAGCGTAAGTAAAATCGTAAGAGGATTCCCATGATGTTAAAAATTTCTGTACAGTGGTCAGGGATTTTTGACTCGACATAATTTTCTATGCTCACAAAGCCCCCGAGAGATTTCTCGTAGTGTGCTGATAACAATAAGGATATGAAATTCGAGTGGCAATTGTTTAACGTTAGAAAGTCCATGCAGTTAATAAAACTCAGCAACTGCTCTGAAGCAGATCTGGAAGAGCTGAATCCGCACCACAGAATGATACAAGCTGTTATGCTTTATGACTGGATTGAAGAAGCAGGAAAAACAAGACTCTGAAATGCCACCTTATATTTCGAACGTCCGACTAAGAATGTACCTTTTGAAAATTTCCGCTGTCGTTCTCGACGTCTGTCTCCTGATTGTAACGAATATCGATGGAGCATAAAATAATACAGACCTTTACAACTTTCTTAAAGCACGCGACTTTGACGTATAAATTTGCTGCAATCCACGACTTTGTAAAGTCCCGCTTCGATCATGGTAGAGTTTGTCGACTGAGAGGGTGCGTCAAGCCATCGAATTAACTCGCCGAAGACGTGTGAAATGTTTTGACCATGGATTGAGAGAAAGCGATTCAGCTTTGTCTAAGACAAAGCCGCATCGCTTTCTCTTAATAACATAGTGGTTTGGCAGTAGTGGCATACGAGTTTGAATTTCGTTGATACCTTAATAGTGGGTTCTCAAAACTTCGGTGACGTAGAAATTTGTAAACCTAGTGTTGAAATTGTGCTGATATCTATGCAGACGTTGTTCCCTGCACTTGCTTGGACTTACTCTCATTCTTTCAAAAATTTTGAGGAGTTGAAGTCGGCACAAGAGAAATTTGCCTCTGCATTTGGCCATGAAAATGCACACGTCATCGGTTTGCGATAGAAATCACTTTGTTGAAAGTCTGCACAATATCCTTATGGAAAATCTGCTTAAAACCTGAGGAATGCTCTCGCATCGAGAATCTGATTCGAGAAGCTCTTCCCTAGTAATGCTAATTGACATGCGAAGAATATTCTCTAATTCTCGCCATTTTCGACCGTTTAATGTTTGAAGTGAAGTTACAGAATGTTTTGTTGGGTATCAAATTACTCTCCTGTCTGATGAAAATCATCAGAAGAATATGTACTATCAAAGATATAAAAATCCATGTTCAAATCTGTAAATTATATCCGATTAGAATTCATGCATTTGTGAATATTTTGTTTGATATACATTGATTAGATACATGTTCTTGTGTCTCCTGTACTCTTTGACACCAACGGATAATATTGTCTAGTAGATTCTTTTTAAGTGGAGATGTACCTACACAGGAAGATTTGATAGCAGTACCTCTAGGCGCAGGAAGATTTGACAGCAATACCTCTAGCGACGCTTGCACATTATTCTAGCATGAGAACTAGAGCTTTAGGACAAATTGTACCTAGACATTAGAAGTCTCAATTGTCCAACAAGACTATAATTGAATTTAACCATCATCCCGGCCCACTTTAGGCAATTGGATGTGACTATGTTCCTAACAGTGGTGACTAGGGTGGAAAGGTTCATGGGTGGATCTATCAAAGTCAATTGGGGAAAGGTCTTTGAAAAGAATGTGCATGACCTAGATGATAAACTTTGGGTATGAGAGAAGTGATTTATCATTCTTAGTGCACATGTATTCTTGAATGGGTTGGTTGACTTGAAGGAGCGGAAGAACTTTCAACTTGAATCGGTAGCGGCACCTGAAGAAATGAATAAGGAAGTAGCTAGTAGCGGATTGACGTATAGTCTACATAATCAACCTAGAGAGTGTCCTCTGTCATCTACTATGAAGGTGAACAAGGACTGGATGACTTATGAAGAGCTTGACAAAGTGATGTAAGAGATTGAAGAAGTTGTATTCACCAGTGAGGAATTAAGTGGGATATGAGAGACCGTAGTCTCAGTGTGGACAATGTATAAGAACCTGTGCCGAAGAGACAGAAGCTTAAGGAGATAGCCAAACCAAGGAGTTTCCTACCAAAGTGATCAAGGCCTAAGGTAAAAGCTTCAAAGGTTGATGGTGACAAATCACTTTACTCAGTGTTACAATTGGCACAAAAGTTGGAGAATGTGATTGTCCCGATGCTTATAGAGTTGAATGAGATGGCTCCTAACTACATTCGAAGTTGGTATCCTCAAGAAGATTGATACATGGAGATAGTACAAGTTATGAATCAAATATCAACATGATATAAAGATCAGATCCAGATCATTAGGCAATTGACTAAGAATGTGGAGCGTCTAGAGAAGCAGAAGGCAGTGAAAGCTGCAAAGACGCACTATTCAAAGATCAGCAGAATTAGGGGAGCAGAGGTGATATTCACATAATTGGAGAATGTGTGACTTCATAATCAAATGCAAGTGTTTAAGCAACAACTACATGAAGAGATCAACTTGGTTGAAAGCTCTAGCGAGCAAGTGTATTCAATATCTTTTCCCTCTATGTGGCGAAGGGGAGAGTGTGCGATTTTAGCGGTTGACGGAGGTGATAAACACTCCTAGTCTATTGATGAAAGATTGTTGAAGATGTCAGTGAATTGCATATGAATGTGGATGCATTCGTATGGAATTGAAGATGTCATTGGATGACGCAAATACTATTTGAAGAGATAGAGGGATGTGATCCGCATAAGCAACAGGTAGAATACAAGTTGTAGGATTGTGTTTAAGTAGGTTCAAAACAGTTTGAGGATTATCTCCAATTTACAAGTGTTTTGTCAAGAATTTGCATTGTAACCAAGATAGTATGGAATCTCTTGAAGTTGGATGGAGATCATGGTGATTTACTTGATTGGTGCATGTATTCTTGAGAAGATAACCATGAATTTGGCTCACGAGCTTGGCTACTAGTGATCTCTCCAGAAGGACTTCTTCTGCCTGGTGTACTTATAGACTCTTGTAATTGGGGATCTCCCACTATCAATAAAGTAATTTGCATTCATAGACTTTATTCTGAATTTGTTCCCTTACTAATGGGATTTCATTTGGTGTGTGAATGAAACTATTTAGACTGCGATGTCAAAAATATGTTAAAGATGTTGAAATTCATTTATTTTTCTTCCTTATAATTATATAACACATCATTCCTTTCAGAAGGAATCTAAAACGCTGCAAAGTATATTTTTCTTATGTAACTTATTTGTTACAATGTTATGTCATATATTTAATTTATAATATATCAGAAATATATGGATAAAAATTTTAATACATAATTTGGATAAAAATTATAATAAAAATAATGAGAATTTATTTGAAAAATTTTAAATCTTTTATTGTGTGGAAGGTATTTTCATGTGTACATAGGTGAGATGAATAATTGAAAATTCTGCATCTCCAGCACAACATGTTAATTTGTAAAAAGTTTATGTCAATTTAGATCTTTGATTTATTGTATGAAAATCAAAATATATTATGTAGGAAGAAAAAAATTGATTATTACTGTCAAATTCATTATTATTATTGTTGAAAATATTTTTTTAGAAATTAGTTATTTCACTTATATTATAATTTAATTTAAAATATTAAATGAATTTTTTAAAAAAAAAAATTTCAAATGATATCAATTTAAGACATTTTATTTTATTTACAACTGATTAATAAGTTTACCAATATGAAATTTATTCATGTGATTTGAAAATTTTCTACAATGTCATATGTATAATTTATTTTATTTTTGAAAAAAAAATTATGTTAAATAATAAGTGTCGATAGAACATAATTTTTTTAAAATTACAATTCATGAAATCATTATACTTAAATTATGTACAATGTTATGAGTGATGCATCAGGTTTAATTATTACCCAAAATATTATTTCAATTGATTAATAAAAAACTTAATGAATTTTTTTAATTTTTAATTTTTACTTTTTATTTTTATTTTTATTATTTTATTTATTAAAAATTAAAAAAATTGAGAAAAGTAATTATGTTAGTTTTAAAAAAAGATGTTTAGTACTTCTTAATCAATTTTGTACATGCATTTTGAACATGCTTGAGGTTGGAATAATCCATTTAATTGCACTAATCATTTGATGAAAGCTTCAAAAGACCATTAGTACTTCAGCCTGAAAACATACCTCAAAATTTTAATAATAATTCAAATTGACCCAAATATTTATGTTTATAAGATAACTGCAAGTGAATTAATATATTTTTCAATTTTTTGTTTTTTCACCAAAAGTGACACATATATCACTTCTCCCATGACCAACTAAGTATTTGTACATACATCATTTCTTTGGAGTGTGTTCCTAGTTGGCACTTTAAGTTCAGAGAAGTATCACTTCTCTTAGAGCTTCATTACAATCATCAACTTACTAATTTTTCTAATGTGATAATTATAGTCACATAAAACAAGATTGCTTGACAAATAATTAATGTCTTATTATGTTACTTGCAACTATTTCATTTCAATTACATTTTTCCAGAAAAAATTAATTATGGACTTCAATTTTACATTCCACGTTCCTCATCACTAGGTTGTCCATATTCTCAATCTAAGATCTCTTTCTTCAAAAGCTCGATGTCATTCACACTGATTGATATGTTCTTGTTCAAGATTATGTTATAACCAAAAATAAGTTTTTTCTAAGACATTCATTCGTTTACATTGATCTTCCTTTTTTCCCCAATAAGCTTTTTATGTTGCTAAGGACACTAAAACAAATTTATCACCGAGGGTACAAAATCAATGTAGAAGTTAGTTAGAGACAGTTAGCAATATGAAACTATTCTGAAAAGCTTATTGGGTAAAAAGCATGATGAATATAGACGAAGTGAATCTTTAAGAAACAACAATTTTTTTACTACAACATAGTCTTAAACAAAAACAAATTAATTAGTGTAAAAGACACCAAGTTTTTAAAAATAGTTGTCTTAGATTGGGAGAATAAACTACTTAGTGATGAAAAACGTTGAAGGGGAAATTGAATTCCACATTTTATTTTTCCTGGAAAAATATGATTGAAATGATTGCGAGCAACAACAAAGTGCATGAATTATTTGTCAAGAAAAGTTTTTTTGTGTGACCATAATTATCATATGATGCTTGTAATGAAGCTTTGAGAGAATTGTTAATTCTCCAAATGTTAAGTATTAACTCAGAGTGCACTACAAAGAAGTGATACATGTATCATTTTTCTTCCGTTGTGTTTAGGAAAGTGAAACACTTGTCATTGTTCTCCTATTTTCATTGAGAGAAATGATGTGAGTTGATATTTCCCGGTCGCTCTTCAATCTAGTGATTCATGTATCACTTCTTTAATATTGTTGAGATAGTAAACACATGTATGACTTCTTAGTTGTTGTTCATCCAATTTTTGTATAAAAAATATTATTGAGAAAAGTGTTACATGCCTGATTTCTTTGAAGAACAATTAAGAAATGATACATTGCTCCCTTCTTGCAAGTAGCGTCTTCATAGATGTTACTTATTGACTAAACATCCATTCATCTTTCTCTCACCCGTTATTTTCGAAACATGAACTCTATGAACCAGTTGGTTGCTGACGTGTGCTCGTTATTGAAAAAAAAAATTAAAAAAAAAAATTAACAAGTATAGTGTGTCTTCCAATGAGAAACATTGTTTTGATCCCACCCTTACTCCATTTCTAACAACCAATAAAATCTTCCTCCTTGAGAATAATTTATTTTTTTCTACATGCAATAGTGCAAAAAATATTGTCTTCTACATTATCTACAAGTTCATGATTTTTATTGACTTTGTTACATGCATATTCTCAATAGTTGTAATCAATCTTGGTTACTTAGTAAGTTTAGCAAAATCATATGTTTCTCTTTAAATCATTAATAGACGAAATAATCATGCACATGGTTCAAAAAAAAGGTTACTTTTGGTTTGCATGGATACAAGACAAGTTGGCTACCATGCATTGGTGGAATAGATAAAAATGTTAGACATCTTATAAGAATTGATTTGAATAAGATAATGAAGTATGCGACCCAGTCATAAAAGTCATGTGACAAAGAAGGATTCTGAACTCTTTCCCGTCCTCTAGTATATTAAACAAGAGGAGGCCTTGAGATCTAATCCCATCTTGAGAAACCATTACAGCGTCATTAATCTTAGTGTTACAATTGATGCAAGATGGATAATATGTCTAACCACTCTTGATGAACTAGAATTAGTTGAGCCAAATCTTGAATTTTTCTTTAAATCACTAAAAAAAAATATTGCACATTATCAAAAAAGATGACTGACCTTTAGCTTGTATGAATACAAAACAAGTTATTACATGCATTATGTCATTAAAAAAGTCATTTGAATTGGCAAAATAGTATTGCACATGTTCAAAAAATGAAAATTCATTTAGACTTGCATAAACATGAAAAGAGTTGGATTCTAAGTATTGATAAAATATTGAAAAATATCTTTTAAAATTATGTAAGTATAAAATATTGAATCATGCATGTATTATTTTTTATTTTTTATGTCAATGTTTACATGCGGATTCCACTATGATTGACGAAACACATATTTTTCAAAAATTGGATCATGCTTACAAATCTAAAAATTGTCCTTTGTATAAATTACTCCAATGACATAAAACAATCTTTTTTATATTATTTTTTTCATCCACGTGAGAAATAGGAGCTATATCATATCAAACGTCTAGTCTGTCACTCCATTGCTATTGATTTCATTAAAAAATAATGAAAGTGGAAGTTGTCCATGGGTTGATTACCAAAGATTTAACAAAAACTTACATTAAAAATATTATTGTCAACACATCTTGAATAATAAAATTATGAATTTTTTATATAAATTAAATATTTTTATATGATATATTAAAAAATATTTTTAATATTAGATTCTATCATGCATAAATATTTTCAAAATGAAGATTATGATCAAATTTTATCCAAAAAAAATTTAATGTGATAAATATTATATAAATTAAAAAGAAACATACATATATTTTTATTAAGAATGAATTAAAAAATAAATTTCTTCCATATAATTAAGAATGTTTAAGAGTCATAATTTCAAATTTTTCTCTACGATTGATCAAAATTTATTCATTAAAAATAGAACCTCCAACATGGAACATGTGAACAATTAGTTGACATGCTCAAAGATATATTCAACCATGGATATATAGGAGAGGTTTACTCACATAACATTCAATTATATTATATCCAATGTGTTGTCTGATTTGTATTATCCAACCAGTAGACCTAACCTTCTTAAGAATCAATTCATTCTTTCGAACCTCTTGAGCACCAAACATGTAGGTTAATGTGACCAAAAACTAAATATAATTTTATATATATATTTATATTTTTTATGCAGTATATTTTTATACGGAATGCTAAGACTTATATTTGTACAAGTTTTATCACATTCTGCAAAAAAATTGATCATAACATTTTTGTCAATAACCCTATGGTTCGATCAGTGATTGTCCAACTCAACATAAAATATATGATAATAAATGTTGTCAAAAAAATATTTTTTTAATAAAAACTATTCAAATAATTTATAAATATTCTATAAAAAATTTTATATTTTTTTGAAATTTTCATTTGAAATGAAAGTGGTCATTGACATAAAGAGGATGTACCACACACTTGAAGAATCATCAAGTAGTTAAAATGCCAATGAATATTTTTTATAAAAATCAAAAAAAAATTTAATAAATATAATGATTGGTATGCATCAATCTTAAAAAGAAAAATAATTTGATTGATTTAAATTTCAATCTTGAAGATTTTTTTTAAGGTTAAAATGCTTATTATTTTCTAGAGTTTTTATCAAATATTTGAAGAATCACCATGTGATTCAAATATTATAAAATATTTTTTATAAATTTATAGACAAAAAATTAAAAATATAATAATTTATTTGCAATAATCTTACTATCAAAATTATTTTTATGCAGGTGCGGGTTGAGTGGAATAACATCAGCATCACCTCGAGCATTAACATATGTGAATTATAGATTAGTGGCAACAAAAGGTTAGAGAATCATTGTGAGGTGTTCGATGGCTTGGAGGCCAAATATCTTTGGTTGAAATATTCATCGGTTGAGTGTATGTTTGAAAACATATATTTTTTGGCTAAAATCCATGGATAATTGTAGGTTATGTATGTTAATTTAAAATAGTATATTTTTTAAAATTGATATAAATATTCATGAATACAATAATTTTTAATGAAGTTTAAAATGATGCATTAAGGATTCCATGGATAACTTTATTCAAGATTGTGCATGAGGTTCTAGTTTACGATAATTGACTTTAATCATGCCACTAGGCATTTGCTTCTTAAGCTTCTATCAAACACTTGAAGAATTATCAAATGATTCAAATGTAAAAAAATATTTTCTTTGAACATCTATATAAAAGATTAAAAATATAATAATTGACTTGCAACAATCTTACAAGCCTAAATATTTTGGTGAAGTTGTGGGACTATCAAGGTTAGATGGAATAACATCTTCATCATCACCTACAGCATTTACACTTTTGAATTGTGGATCAGGAATAAAATAAAATTTAGTCTTTCTTCACAAGCTGGTAGCTAGATTTAAGATCATGTATCTTTTGTTGAAATGCTCCTAGGTTTAGTGTATGTTTGAAAAAATATACTTTAAGCTGAAACCTAAAGACAACTAAAGATAATGTATGTTAATTGAAATATTTCTTAGAAGAAATTGATATGAATATTCAAGGCTATAATACCATTATTTCCAAAAATTGAAGAAAAATAAACCAAACATCTAATAAGTAAAAAAGTGATACATGTATCACTCTTTTGTTGTTATTATGCTAAAGAATGAACATTACTTTGGGTGATTCATCATTTTTTGTATATTGTCTTCTAATAAAAATGGTAGTGATTGACTATTTAGGCAAATACATTCAATTCCAAAATAGCATCAAAACACACGAGCTAAAAAAAAAGAGAATTCAATGAAACACATAAAAATATTTCATAATAATTCATATTGTTGATTGCTTGAAATTTCTTGCTATGATTCAACTAGTTGTGTATAATTTTTATCTAAAAATACATTGTGATTTTTATCCAACTATTACCAGTGGCGCAACATCATCACAAAGTGATTGGGCTCATTCCTCAAGATGTAGGTGATGCTTTTTCGGATGCTTGTATTTTTTGTAGACCATTTGACCTAGATAGTTTGGACATCTTAGGTGCATAAGGACATATTTCCCATTGCGATGCTATTGGGACCTAGTCCCTTGTTACCCTTTTGGTTCCATCCATTGGATAACACAATGTATAGTAAGTGGTGAAAACTACTTACCGAATGCTTTAGTTTTGAAGATATTGATTTCATCTTACCAATTGATACTTTAATAAGTTTTAAAATCTCCAAAAAAAGTCATCTTATTGCACAGAACCAGATCAACAAGCAGCAGCAATAAAGTCTGTATTTGATAAAACATAATTAAAATGGTCCAATTTCATACAAATGATATAAAAATTCAAGAGATCGTGACATATGTTTTATTTTGGAATATAATAAAATTTCCTTAGGGTAACAACATCATTTTAAAATGTGTCTTTCTCAAATTTGTAATACTCAACAATGCCAAGTTAATCCTAATTTATATAAATATTGCATTTTTAATCAAATTTGCAATGATTTTTATCTAGTATCGAATAAAATATGAATTCAATTTAAAAAAAATTATATATAAAATTTGGAGTTTAATCAATCCATATTCTCATAGTTTGAAAAAATATTAAAAATCTGGGCAATGAATTTTTTAACAAGCTTTTTTGCTATTTCCTTCAATATACCACATTTTGTGCAAAGGTTAGTGATGTTTATCCAATTTCACTTGTAATTTGTGTCATTTTTCATATCTTTTTAAAAGAAAAAAAAATCTTAAATTTTAATAATGAAAACTAAAACTAGGGATGTATTCACATGCATTCACAACAAGCTTAGCATATTTTTTACAAATATACAAAGGAGTTGATTCTCCACAAACTTGAGGTTGCAATTGCATTACCATCTTAACAATCTCTTATAGAACACATGTTCCTTCTGAAGGTGCTTCTCCTTGTTGAGGCCAACAAACTCCACCTCCTCGTTATCTCCTTTCTCACAAAGTTTAAAAAGTATTCTTGAAGTTTAAAAAACTTTTCCCATCAATGAAAATCTTTGAATTCAAAGTATGAGTTTCTTGCTTCAACAATGACTTTTTTGTAACTATC
The DNA here is from genome assembly GCA_014180765.2 of Marchantia paleacea. Taxonomy (NCBI): domain Eukaryota; kingdom Viridiplantae; phylum Streptophyta; class Marchantiopsida; order Marchantiales; family Marchantiaceae; genus Marchantia; species Marchantia paleacea. Next base: position 4,441,137 of record MUAA02000018.1, read on the forward strand.
AAGTGTTTTATCAATGTCGTTGATATCACTTGTCCTTAAGATTTCAGAATACTAATTGTTGCATCAAACATGACATTTTTTTGAGTATAATTTTGAATTTTTATGCTTTTCCCCTATGCAAAATTGTTAATAACTTCTTCATCCACATGCATATTTCACCATTTTTCATATCTTTTATCATCGAAAATTATTTTTAAAAACTTATGTACTTCAAGTCTTTGATTACTCAAGACAAGTTGTTTGTCACAAATCTTTGAAAATCTAGAGTGATTTGTAGAACTTTGCAATCATGTACAAGTATCTAAGCTTATTTCAATATTCCTTGCAATGTGCTCATCCAAAATGCTCTCTTGTGTGTTTTATGTTTCAAGAATCAACTAAACATTTGATTTATCTAATTTCAACTATGACTTACCATCAAGAATACTCACTTCATTTTTTTGAATATGTTTTTCTCGACTAACATGTTAAGGTAGGCTAGTACAAATTTGTTCTTGTTCTTCATGACAATGTTGTCTTGTAGTATGTTCATGGCTTATTCCCGCTCACAAGTGCTGCAGGGAGAGATGTTACACACTTTGTGGATCCAAAGGAGGCTTAACCTATCGGGTTAAGCACTACGAGCCTATTGGGTCTCGCGTCCCCGGGACCTGCCAGGAGAGGGCTCGTACTCTCCCTACATCCAACAATACCACTGGTCTAATCCATGAGTGCACTTGATGTGCACTCTTCATCACTTGTGCATGTGGATCATCCAACAAGGAAACATTCTCCAAAATATATGCAAGTGAATAGGTATTATGTGATTGAAGAGATCATAACACACGTAATATCTTCCAAAATATGTAAGAATGTGAATCATGTAGCCCATGACCATAACCAGCCAGTGTGTGTCATGAAATGGCTATCCAATAATAACTAGATATATGATGTCATGTCGAGCAATGTCTTGCGTTCCCAACAACAAAATATCTTATGTCAAGACATGTTGATATCCTTGAACGACCAACAATGATAGAAGATCTAGTTATCTTTGCACCAACTATGTCACATGGCATAATGAAACACACCTCATAATCTTATCTTGTTCCACATACAAGTATCGATGTACTCATATGTCGGACAAAAAAACAGACCCAAACCTATGATAATCCCTCCATACATACCCAACACACATATGTTCTCCTTTGGATATTTCCAAGCAATAGACATTGTATCTAAAGGTGACAACATAGTGGAAATGTAAATAATTTTCTTCGTCTCCTCCATCCCTGAAGCAAAAGATTCACTCCAAGCATGATGTATCAACTGTTGTAGATGCATACATGAACTACCTAGTTATTCATCCAATGTGGATGATACTACTCCACTAAAACTTGACATGATAGTAACATCCTCTATATATGGAGTGTCATGTGCATACATGTTTCCTCTAACAAATCACATGGCCAAGTAACACAAGTATTGAATGTCACAACATACGCCAAACCTCCACCGGGTAAGGGGCTAGAACCGATAATGAATCCTATCGGTAATCAACTCACTCGATTCTCACCAAATTGCCAACTTGGCCGATAAGAGGCTATCTCCTCCCATTTATCAATGCTAAACCCTTTGGGATATAACATTACCGTATCCATCAATTCATCATAGGACTTTGCAAGTATATGAATTGCACTAGCTAGTGCTCTCTTTAGAGCAAAGGAAACATATTGCCTAAAATAGGGTATACAATAAGCTAAAGAGAATGATACCCATGCCGTCTAGTATGGTAGGCTCTCGCGCACTCTCTCACCAACATGTCGAAGTCGGTGTCCATAACTTCATATAATTTCAAAGCTAGAGAAACAAAGTAATGACCTTTCTGCATACCCCTATACTTGGAGACCTTGGCTGCTACAGCACCACTTCCATGAGGATGGGTAATCACTCCCTCTAAAACTGTGTGACGAATAGGATCAATAATCACCACATTTGCAATAGTGATTTTATCCTCCCAAACTAAGTATAGATATGCCCTAACCCTAGTCGACTACAAGGCATACCAACGTTCCCTCCATGTGATGTATCCATCCCCTCGTGCCATAGCAAACATCACATCCCCTATCCTCAACCGTCGGAATAGACAACGAGTCTAAAGTAGTACCACATTCACATGTGAGTAATGAAGATGTTGATGGATGGTCCAAGCCAAGGCAGAATCTCATCGTTGTAGAAAAAGTAACTGATGTGAGAAAATCCTTGATGCATGATTGAGCCAAGATTCACGAGTCTTCCGCCTTGCCGGGGTAAGACCGTAAACGAGCCCTAGTAGTATGAGGAATGGTTGGATCCATTAAGAGTGAATGTAGAGCCTGGTAAAACTATCGGTCCATCAAGATAGATTGTAGATCTAGTTCAATTGGTGAGCAAAGAGGAAAAAGATAGAAGCTCTTGTCGTACCTCCTGGGGTAAAACATCTCTCGTATGTCGAAATAGTATATGTAAAAGAAATGATCATGTATCCACTTCCCTCACATACGTCTTAAGGATGGGCCTATCTATAATCATAAATCTGGAAGATAACAAAGATGCTGAGAGTGCTCAACTAGCCAAAAATGCTATAGGTGTCATCTCCTCCATCGATAATAAACCCACCCCTCCACACAAAATTGGAAAAGATATCTATCTCCGTGCCAAATCTCTTGTCAAACACTCAAAGGTCCATGGTCCAATAATGTCATCAAAGACACACATGATATTCCAATCAAAGGTTGTCAAGCGTGATATGAATGCATGTGAAGGAGAAACCCTGCGAATAAGGTAGATGGATCAACGAGTATACCAAACGACATTTGCGGATACTCTAAAGAAAAATCATCTACATGCAATACATCCTCGACAAGTACCTTCCTAGAATTCGTAAGTCATATGTCAATATCATACATCCCTATGGAAACTGGAGATGAGGAGGAATATCCAAAGGAGACTAAGCCTTACACTTTGATACATTGACTCTCAAACCTACAAGATGAACCTCGGTAGTCAAATAATCAAAGGCATGCCTAATGTGATCTATATGGTCCACAATGTGTATATCATCCATTAAGGAATGGAACACACAACCTAGCACGACCAAAACAATAGACAGACAAGCTCTATAATGAGCTATGACGAATAAGGATCATTCCAAAAGATCTCCATATTGGGTAGCAACGGCGTACTGTAGAACAATGACTCTCTCATGTGAAAAGCCATGCGGATAGAATGGAGAAGAAAATGAATCGAAGAAATACCGTACAAAGGAATGAGTCTCAATAAAGTTTCATGAGCCTCTAACTCTCTAAACATATGAAATACTATTAATAACATTCTCGACCATCACTTTCAAGACAAAATTTCTTTTCTAGATGTATATTTAGAAATATTCTAATGTCCAAAGATATACTCTCAGAATCTTATGGTGGTGACTACTCCTAATTAATGTGGACAAAAATGATACTAAAGTGTTTGGAACTATATAATCCAATTACATAGGAGAATGCAAAAAATACTATATTGGTATGAATTTGTCAATGTATATACTATGTGTTTATCACGGGAAGAAATCGTATATTTCAGTTCTTCCTATTCCTTATCAATCATAGTTTGTTCTAACCCAACTCCTGCAATTAATGGCCGGATTGAGTACCGGGTACAACAAGGTATGTTCATGGCATTATCAAACATTGAGTTTCAATCTTCGGCACCTGGTGATTATTTCCACAACGCTTCATGGTCCGCACTTTTCGCCCGATCGTCCTCAACGGTCGGGCGAAACAGCTGTCACTCGCAACCATGCGCGCTCTCTTGAGGGAGAGGTATTCATGACTGAAAGCTCGAAAATGCAAGTAACGACCTTAATCCAGGGCCTCTACAAATCACGCGAGGTCTTCAGAATAATACTCATAGAACTTCCCACAACGGACCAACGACTTTATATTCATACTAAACTCCAATCTCCAACTGAGTTCGATCCGCCATTGAACACGGCTGGAAGTGCCTCTATCACCGAGCACATTTCTCGATCCCACTCAAAGATCCTCGACCGCATTTGGTCGTAAGCCGTTGAAATTCTCACTGAGGCTGGAGAGAATCAGCCACTTATCATGACAAACTGTAGAAAGCTAGGTCACCTTGCATAACTCAAGTCAATCAACAGACTAAGCACAGAGCAGCACGTTCACAGAGAAGATTTTACAGGCAATTACTGTGACCGAGCATGACTGGGAGAAATTGAACCATGATTCCATGATGCTGCAGATTCTGACCGGGAACCTCCCATTTCCTTAATCCGAAACATGGCCCCCGTTACGTCTGCTCTGATCACATCATAACATAACTTACAGAGCTGTGAACAAACTCAAAACGCTGCAAACAACTTTGTGCGAGTAGTGCAATCCAGCCACTTAGCAATAATCAGCCATGGGTCCCACTGCTCGGCCAATTTCCACACGTAGTCTGTAAGTGAATCCCCATTCCATGAACCCCGTAGTCCTTAACCTGCCGTAATAGTGCTCCACTCCACCCTCTTCCCGCTGTTTTGCACAATGTTCTGATCCTTCCTTGGGCGACCCCGTTTTTTATTGTACTGTGGGTTGCAATCATGAACCCATGGCCTCTGGACTCTGTACTCTGGCCACACGGGATTGACGGGACTAATTTGAACGGTCCTATCCAAGAGGAAATCCAGTGTTGTGGCAGGCTCGTGGCTGGCTCAGTTATCAAATCCACGAGGTGTGCTGTAAGGGACAACCACCCACTTAGTCTAGCTATGGTTTCTTGGAAGTGAAGCCTTTAAATTATACTTGAGCAATTTCATGGTCGCATTTTGGGAGATCTGTCCGAGGTCAAGGGGCCGAGGCCCTCTAGACTGAATCTGGGGAGGACTGGTGGGAGATCTAGGAGGTCTAGCTACAGGTATATGTACGCTTGGTTTTGGCCTTGTTGTTCCAGATGGCTAACGTTTAGCCCGAGGCCGGACGTCGTAGGCCTACAATTCCTGTCTTCCAGAGCCTGGGGAGCATCGTCCTCAAGTGCATGGCCAACATCTACATGGTGGGCAGCGGGTGCAAAATTCATTCAGCGAAAACGGCTCCTTGTTTAGCCGCCGGATGAGCTTCGTGAAAAAGGGAAAGAGGCAGAGATCATGAGTCTTCCGATCGAAGTCGTGGAGATTACTCCTGAAGAGAGTCTTTCGATGTGCATTGCATTTATGCGTGCAGTCTGTGAGGAAATGAACCACTTCTCGCGCACCGAGCTGTGGCCTGGTGTCTGGACGATGCAATAAACGTCTGTGAGCAGAAAAGCGGCGGTCCAACTTCAGGCCTGGGCTCTCGAGTACGTGCCGAGTGTTCCAAATTTTGAAGAAGAAACGTCCATGGAGATAGGAAAAGAATCATGTGCTTTCCACATACATCGTCAATCAATCACACGATTCGCAAAAGAATCCATGAATGCAGAGCATCGCAAGATTCTCAGCGTAGTCCACGAGGGCGGGCCTTGACACCAGAGGCCATGTGTGAGGTAGGGAGGTGAGGGGCAAGGAGCAGCGAGGCCGATCGCGAATCAAAAGACCCAGAAAAGACTGAATGCTCCAGCAGTCAGACGATAGAAGATTGGAGATGGTCCGATGCCAGAGCGTGATTTTGCCATGCGGCATGTAGTGATGGCCTACGGAAGCCGAATTCAAATAGACCCGTCCCCTCTCATGCTCTCCCTCAGCTGCTCCTGCCCCTCGCCGGCACCGGCAGCAGCAGGAGGCAAGGCAGGAAGCGAAGAGAGCGGGAACTGCTGCACAGTTCCCTGGTCTGGCAACGGACTGACATTACCGTACAGTCCAGTCAAATGCGGAACCCAGCACCACGCACCACTGACGCCAGGAACGAGGAGCATACCGTACCGCTATTCCATTCCGCGCATCCAACATGAGCAAAAATAAACAAGCGTTTTGAACCATGCGTGAATTCTGGAGACAGAAAGTTGGGAACGCTCGAATAACCCTACACAAGTTTGCAGCTCCAAATTCTTCATTTTATTTCATGCAACACTAAAGATGCTCATAAGGGCTCTTTGACTCAAACATTTGATAAGGTTAGCACTCTGTGCATTCTTACTCCCTCTAAAATAAAAGAATCAAATATATGTACTGTAAATTTATTTCATTTTGTTGCCGGTGAGAGTTTTACTGCTTCAGTGACTGCACGAATGCCATGTTTAATGGTTTTGGAATGAGTGAATTTGTTCTGAGTTAATTGCCGGTTTGAGCTAATAGCTAACATGTGTCAGGTTTAATTACATGGCTCAGAGGTGTGCGCGAATTGAAATGTCACTACGGTAGCAAGCTGATCCAGTGAAGAGTTGCAGATCACCAGATTGAGTCAGAATTTCAGAATTATGGATTTGGTCAGCGCAGGCAGCAGGGCCTGGATGCTGAGCAGCCTGCGTCACGAGACTCCGAGCCCGGGCTCACATGACATGTGGACCGAATTACTGACGACGGTCAGATTGACATGGCTCCCTGCGAGTCACTGCCCCCAGTCCCCAGCCCAGGAATAGAGTCAAGAGTCTCAAGATCATCTCCAAAACCTCTCTATTTTGCTCCACTCTACATATACATGTACGGAGTGACCTGAGGTTAGCAGATTGGAGCTACCTTGGTTCACATTCTTAGCTGCCTGTGAAATCAGTCATGTGCCCTGCACTGAGCAGGCAGCACAAGTACAATGCTTGCTTGTACTCGACCCTGATCCATTTCTCATCCTCATCAGTCCCTTCTGTCCAGTACTACTTCATTCATGGATAGAGGTGCTTCAGCTTACGTACTGACGAGGTGAGTAAAGAAAGGGATTTAGACGATGCAGAGGATCTACCATCGTCTTTCGGCATACAGATATGAAGCTGTGGTAGCGAGTAGTACGAGTTTAGGAGTATCATTCGCTCATGACCTATTGATGGATGACTGGATGGATAGAGTCACGCGGTAGAGGTGACCCTAAACCCTATGTTATCTTCAGAAGGAAGTCGTCAGCCATTCTGAAGGTGATCCAAGTCCATCAGCATGGCAATTTTTAGAGGACCCGGATTGAATCATGAGAAGAATGGTCTTCTGAAAAGGGAAGACTCGAGTCCAACGGGCTCTCATGGAGTCAACTTCGATCAGGACTGAAGTGGAGCTGCAGCGATGATGAGGACAGTCCAGTCCACAAGGACGTCACCTTTCCTCCTCCTCCTCCTCTATCTTCTGAAGGTGTCTTCATTCCTTCCCAACTCATGCTGTGCAATGCCTGTCGAGGAGGCATACGGTATATTCATCACAGCATCGTGATTTCATCGCTTGAAAGCTAGTGAGAAGCGAAGTGCCAAACTGCAGCCAAAGTAACGTTTCAATGAAGACTTTCATGATCCACGATGATAATACAACAATGATTTCAGAACACAGTAAAAAGCATGAACGAAGTTCCTCCACAAGTGGAAAATGATGACGGACTGGACCTAAGAAGAACAAAGCTTGCAGACTTTTAGTCCGAGACTCTAACATTATCAATGATTGATTCTAGCGTGCACCATTTCAGACCTACAGTACGTGTAGGATACAAGAAAACAAATCGGATTCAACGTCCTGCTAATTTAGCTGAAGTCTTTTACAGTATCGTAGTGTCCGGACTTGTGGCATCCGGATGCCACAAGTCAGTTACTGGAGTAAGCGAAAGCAGCACAGTACAGACCTGTGTCGATGCACATGTGGACTACAGATAGCCAAAAGAAGTGAATATCCCTGGATTAAAATATATTTGGTGCAATACATGCACCTATACTGTGTGTGCACCATTTCTCCTCGGAGGGCGGGATGGAGCATATTGAGCTGGTAAGCAATCGATGACAGAGTACGTCTTGGCGAAGAAAAGGTCTTACATCCATCATGCGACGAGGTAGGCTGGAAAGGCGGTGAGAGAGTGATAGTTGAAGGGAGAATCGAGAAGGAAATCGGTTGCTGGACGTTCAGAACACCTCGCACGATGGAGTAGGGGATCTACCGTATTGAGACAAGAACTTCACGAGAGTTTGGAGCTTATGTTCCGAGATATGAGAGGCATTAATTTCATGGGCAAGCCAGGGGTTGGTTGAATGATGATCAGTGCAGACAAGCTAGACCTTTCCCGCTATACAGTAGACTACAGTGAGTTCTTTACCGCATCTGCATCGAAAGGTGTAAAAAGGGAAAGGTTTCAGAATCATGTGATGATTTGACCAAACATTTCGGAACAACATGACTCTACTATCGTAGCTCTCTTTACTGCCCATTCAAAACCCTCAATGATTTAGTCTCACACTCTACAAAGTACAGAGTAGTCAGGACCAACACCTATAGCTCCATGTTCTCATGACGCCTCTGAAGTTATATCCTCGAGGTACTTCTCTTTGCACTTCACATCAAAGAAGCAAAATTTCCAGATTGCAGCAAGGCCTTTCACTGTTGTGCATGAGGAGATATGTACATTGTAAGTTGAAGTAAAACACTCGAGAAAGTTGAAGTTGAGTTCGGCTCTTTACAAGTCTACGCTCTATTGTTTGACTGACATCCAAACTTTACACTTTATCGAACACTTGTAGGTCCGAGGTGTTCCATCTATTGTACGTGAATACATTACCATTTTTGTGTATTCTATCTGTGACTCTCTGTTCACATTTTAAAATCAACAATAAACTCAGACGGGCAGAAGTTGCGAAGGTTTCATTTGACCTGATCAACACTCGAGTATTAAATATCTACTCGATCGAGCTGGATGTGAATCGCTGGGTGGTATGTCATCTGAAATACCTGCCACACAGCAAGTACTTCGGACAAATTGTTGAAGGCCAATCTGAGAGAAGAAGATCAAAACCACTTGCGGGCTCTTAAACTCTAAAAACATGTCCTATCTAATATCTGAATCAAATAGAAAAATATGTATAAAAATCTCAGAGATTTTACGATAACCTGTTTGGTGGCCGCAGGTAAATACCAAAACGTAATTCAGCACTTACTCTTGGAGTATTCTCATCATTTGTCATCATGCTAAAGTAGAAAAAACTGCTAAGGAGCGCACTGTAGCTACCCACATAGAAATTTCTGACAAGATCTCCTATATTTCAGATAATGATTCAGGTTTGATATTCTCATCCTTGTATCAGATTTTGTAGCACTGTTGTGTACTGTAACTTGGCGTAAGGGTCGGGGGATGCACAGTTCAATCCAAAACCCTGTGAATTTAGTTTGTTGTATGTAACTTTCACTTGCAACTTTAGCTAAAGATCAATTTTTTTGCTGACTGAGGCCAGTCTACGTTGTGAACACTCTTTGTTGTGGATATGCATGACTTTTAATATGCGGGGAACATCAATACAAGAAGAATATGTCTTAACTATGTGGACACATATTCTAACAAATTATATCTAATGACAGTGGGAAAAATTAATAAATGTTCTGAAATGTTTCACTCACCTGTTTTCGGGTAATCTAATCGTACGAGTTTTTACCTAATAATTTTCTTTGCACGCTATAGATGATTATGCCAATTTCAAAGATCAATTAAACAGCCTCTGAACCCCTACAAGAGTTAGTAATTCGATTTATATGGCATAAAGTCCTGATGCCCTATGGTTTTTGTTCAAAACCAACACTCATTATACAAACACCAAGAGAAAAATGAGAGTACATGCACAACGGATTGTAATGTTTTTTTCCCTATAAAAATCTATAATGAAAATTCTCATGCTAAGTTGAAAACAATTTATCGTATAGCCGTATGAGGAGCACTGTCGTAAGCACCTGAAACAAAGCATATTCTTTACTGATCTATTGTACAATACATCTTTCCTGCACGATCTACCGTACAATACAGTAGTTTTTCAATATGGAAGTAGACACTTATATATATATAAGCAAACAAAACAAAACCACATCAAATGGAAGGCACGACTTATTATTTGGATCATTTCGAAGAAAGGTTAGAGAAAAAATATATTGGAATTCATTTCACTGTATAATACTGAGAATCAAATCACTTTCCAAAGGAAAAGTAAGCTTGCGGAAAGAAGGTCTTTTAAGGAATCTGACCTGAAAAAAAACACGTGTAAGCTCCTTCAGTTTTAAATGCAGATATCCGCAAATAAAACTTGCAAATCACGAATATACGATATAACGCAGCACTCTTCCACACCTGGACTCAAGAGGACGCACTGCTTTACAAATTTCAAACAAGGGATGAAAAAGTGTTCGACTACTTTGAGCAAAACCCTCGAAGAATCCTCCACCACTGCAAGGCAGGTGTTCTACATGATGGAAACAGTAAGATGATCATTCTTAGGTGAGATCAGTAAACACAGTAAAATAAAATACCAAAAGGGATGGGAAGACCCATCAAATCGCACAAGGAATGAACCAAAACGGTAACATGGGGCTAGGCCCCAATAGAGATCTCAACAGTGCAATTTGTAAATGTTGCCGATAGCAGTGGATCTGGAAATCTGCATCTTTACGGATCCCAAAAGGCCCTACCATTCTACTGTTGGTTACGCTCTTTCATCATCCTCTACTGTACATAATCCGTTAAGCCATTGAAGAATTTGCAAGGGATAGCTATACCAATAAGATATGAGTCTTTTCAAGTTTAAGTGAAATTTTAGTGATTTTTCTAACTAAAGACCAGAAGGAGAGAGGAGAGTATGGTAGGAAGATGTGATACTTTCTTCACATATTGTGTGGTTATGCTTTGCCAAATATGGAAAATAAATAGAAATTTCTTTTGTCTTTCAATTTGGGTTCATTGGTACCTAAATCCAATGATATACATATATATTAATGATTTCATTTTTTTGAGGTTTTGAGTGATTTTTCTGAAATTGGACATATGAATTCTATAGAGACCTTCTTGGAAAATTATGAAGATCGGAATAAAAAGTTATAAGTGTTTTTAGGTTTTTAAGATTTTCATAGTTAGCATTTCCCCATGTCAGGTGGGGGTGTCAAAGAGTTGTGGTTCTGCATGTGGGAGGAGATACATGATGGAGTGTTCGGTGTCCTTATCGTTCTCTTTGTGCTAGTTATAGCTTCAATCCCCTTAAGGGATCGCCAAAACCGATGTGTGATGCATCATGTCCGATGTGTTGTCGTTTCTTTATCTCGCAAAGGGTAACGACCCATGTGGGAAAGATGCACAAAGAATATAATTCGATCACTTGGGATGTGTACGTGAGGAGGGCGATCACATCCACATATGTCACTTCGGGGAACACTCTGACTACATTGATTCCTTCGTTGATCATACTGGTTATATCAATTGGGTCGTGGGAGTGGTTAGGTTCCCATGTAGATTCTATTCAAGGTCTTTTCGAGACTAGGTTCACATATCCATATTTATTCCATATGCTTCCTCATGCAGTCCTACTGAGGAGACGATTTTCTCTTTACGCCTTGTACATCCACCCATAGGCGAGGAGATATCATTAGAGGTCTTGGAGTGTCAACGAGATGAGCCATTATGTCTTGATAGATCACTATTTTCTCATTCTCTATGCACAATCCCACACTTATCCCACACAATTTCACGGAGTTGTTCTAGGTGGCTCCATCAGTTGCAAGAGGGGAGATTTTGTTGTCATTAAGTCAAGTACTAAGTGCTTGACTTAATGAAAAGGACATTTCTAACGCTTCTCGCGATAGAAAAGGACATTAGGGGCATCAAAATGATTGCTATTAAGAAGGTCTTATTGCATTTAGTTAGTCGTACCATGGTTCTACAACATCGTTCACACTTATAGTAGCATCTTTGTCCACCAGTTTGGAGTCGTCACACTATGAGGATGTGAGGCGATATCGTTGGACATTAAAGCACTTCTAAATATTCATCCGGATTGGATTGTCTTGCATGTGGACATTGAATGCTTTTAATAGTGTCTCATGTGCATCCATTTTTAGTGAACTTAGAGAGGCTGGTGGCTTTTTATCGAGTCTCATTCCTTTCGTATAGTTTTTCTAACATTCTTCTCTCTTTAATCAGCATGGTTTTTCTGAGGAGAGAGTCACCGTTCTACAGTCCGCCGTTGATATTCAGGATGGAGATTCCTTGGGAGAATCCCTATTTGCCATGGCTCATTATAGAGCTCTTTTATCTACTATTTTTTCCATACTAGGTCGTGGGTTCCACTCCTTAGCGGATAAAACACACATTGTGGGCCTTGTAGACCACATTAGGCAGACCTTTGATTACTTGACTACTAAGTTTCATCTTGTATGTTTGAGAGTCAAGATATCAAAGTGTAGAGCTTGGTCTCCTTTGGTCATTCCTCCTCAACTCCAGTCTCTAGAGGGTGATATCGACAGAAGGGTTACGCATTCTATGAGTGCTAGCAGGATCCAAGGATTTTGTCTCACACTACCTAGACGTTGCACTTACCAAGGATGTTTTGCATGTATATGACCTTGATCTACTAGGGGATCCGCATGTGGCATTTGATATACTCTCATCTAGTATTGCTCGTCGACCCACCTACCTTCTTCTCATGGTTTCTCCTTCATTTACATTCATATCCCTTTTGATAGCCTTTGATAAGAGGTCATGAGCGTCTTTAATGACATCATTGGACCAGGGATCTTTGAGTGTGTGACATGAGATTTGGCACAAAGACATACATCTTTGCCGATTTTGTGTGGAGGGGTAGGCTTATTATTGATGGAGGAGGTCACATCTATAACATTCTTAGCTAGTTTGGCACTCTTGGCATCTTTGTTATCTTCTCGATTTATGATTACAAATAGGTTTATCCTTGAGATATATAAGAGGGATGTAGATAAGGGATCATTTCCCTTACAAGAATTATTGCGACATACAAGAGATGATTTACCCCTCGAGGTATGAGATGAGCTCTCGTCTTTTTTCTCTTTGGTCACCGATGGGATTAGAGGTCTACATACTACCTTGATGGATTGACAGTTTTAGTAGGCTCTACATTCATTCTTAATGAATCCGGCCATTCCTCGTACTACTAGGGCTCATCTACTTTCTTGCTCCGACAAGGATGCAAGCTCATGGATCTTGGCTCAACCATGCATCAGGGCTTTAAGACTCACATAAGCCACTTTCTCTACAACGATGAGGTTCCGTCTTGGCTTGGTCCACCCATCTACATCTTTATTACTCACATGTGAGTGCGGTATCATTTTAGATACAACATGTGTTCATATGACTTGTTTCCATTTCGAAGGATAGAGGATAGTTACCCATGATGTCATTAGGGATGTGGTGTTTGCTATGGCACGAGAGGGTGGATACCTCATATAGAGGGAGCATTGGTATGCCTTGCAATCGACTAGGATTAGGGTATACCTATACTTGGTTTGGGAGGACAAGGTTCCTATGGCAGACGTGGTGGTTATCGATCCTACTCATGACATAGTTTCAGAGGGGATGATCATCCATCCTCCATGATGGGCAGTGATTGGAGCGACATTATCCAAGGTCTCCAAGTATAGGGGTATGCAGAGAAGACATCTCTTTGTTCCTCTAGCTTTGGAGTTATATGGAGCTATGGATACCAACTTTGACATGTTTGTGAGGGAGTGCGTGATAGACTACCATACTATGCGGCAAGAAATATCACTCTCTTTAGCTTATTATAAAGTCTATTTTAGGCAATATGTTTCCATTGTTCTATAGAAAACACTAGCTTGTGCAATCCATAGGAGATCAATCATATTAGGTGATGCTTCTTTGGATGCTCCTTTTGTTTGTAGACCGTTTGACTTAGATAGTTCGGATATCTTAGGTACTATATGACATATTTCCTAGTGTGATGCTATTGGAGCCTAGCCCCAATGTTACCGGTTTGGTTCCATCCATGTACGACTTGATGGGATCTTCCCATTCCTTTTGTTTTTTTGAAGTCATGAAAGTGCATCATGGAACTTGTAACACCTACCATTATCATAAGTTGGATGTCGAAAAGAACCTATAAAAACAATCTCATCTTTCCTTCGACATTATGTGACCAACAGAACATATGATATTTCCGTGTTTTTACTTTCCATATGATGTAGTTATTTTCTATTTTGATCTAAAAGAATGTATATATATGTTTTCAAATGTTGTGTTATTTTAGTTGTTTGGCTATAGTGGGAAGAGAACATAGTTGAGATGAATAGCCAAATATTGCACGGAATGATATTTTTAGAGGAAAAAGAGAAAAGCTACATCGGTACACAAGGAATAGGCCAAAAGAACCAAAAGCGTGGGAACAAAATATTATAAAAGTGGACAATATTTCTCAAAACGTCCTAGCAATGTGGATGTTTCCCTAGGTGATAATCTTTGAAATCTTCAAAATAGAGAAATAAAGGAACGAGTAAGATAGCAAAAAGGATGGAAATACCCCATCAACTCTCATAGGGATGAAACGAAGGGGGTAGGATGGGGCTAGGCCCCAATAGCATCACAATGGAAAATATGTACTACTACACATAATATATCATAATTATCTAGATTTAATGTTCTACATACTACTTGAGCATCCGAAGAAGCCACCTAAGTGATTGCTCTTCTATGGATTATACCAACCAATGCTCTCTATAGAGCAATGGATACACTTTGATTAAAATATGCTACACAATATGATGAAGAAAGTGATACCCATGTCGCATAGTATGGTAAGTTCTCACACACTAATTCACACGAATGTGTCCAAGTCAAACTTCATAGCTCCATATAACTCCAACGCTAGAGGTAAAAAAAGATGGACTCTTTGCATACCCATATATTGGCTTCTGCCATTCCACTCATGGCTTTTGGATGGACTCCTAGTGAAGCCCGTCACATTATCATAATGTGCCATAGTTTTCCTTAGCTGCAGTCAAAGTTGCTCAATTGATCAATTTAGTTTTAATTTAGAATATACCATCAAAAGGTTCAGGAATCTCAGCAGTTTGATCCGTTATACCTGTTTTTCACAGTACAAGACAGACTTCCATAGCAGTCTATTCTATTTAACACTATTTTATGCAGTAAGAGAAGGAAGGGGGGGAAGAAAAGGGAAGGGTCATCATAAATGCTGGGTACACAAATGCACAGCTGCAAACGTGGATGTCAAGATGTCATGAGACTCGACCGGTCAAGCGTTCCCCTCTCAACTTTCCAGGTCTCTGAAAGTGTTGGACATCAATACTCAAGCTATATTTTTAATCTGCGCGTGGTGAGAGACAGGGTGAAAGATTACATGTTCACGAACCAGAGGAAGGTTGGCTGCATCTTCAGTTGTACACAGTAAAGAGGAAAACTCGATTAGGTGCACACTACAGGGATACCATGCGAGTGAAGATCAGAAGCGAAATCATACACAGAATTTGAGTCCATAGGCAAATGATTGTAGATCTACGGAAACTGAACAGTCATTCTCATTGTCATGGTTTAGACCTCATCACCGATCGATCGCTCCAATCAACCAATTCCTCAAACGTACCGAGGACGGTAAAGGACGGATCATGTGGAAGAACTGGCGGCTTCAACTGCAGTGCTTGAAGATGCCACACTGGATTGGATCCCGAGGACATGCGGACCACATGAGTGTCGACAGGACTTACTTGGCCCTTTGCAATGCCTGCCTCCACCACCAGAGTATGCTGTACAGTGTCACTTCTGTGGGTGGAAGTCACAGTGCAGTGTTCGGAGGCAAGAGCCGCTCTAGTGGGAACCGAGTAATATAGCAAAAAATATGGGAATTCCCATCAAGTCCTAGGATGAAACCCAAGGGGTATGATGGTGCTAGGCTGCAATAGCATCACAATGGGAAATATGTCTCATATTTCATAACTATCTATCTCAAACCATCTTCATTCTATTGGAGCATCCAAAGAATCATCACCTAACATGATTGCAATCTTATGGATTGCAACATTAGTGTTCTACTTAGAGCAATGGATACACCCTTCACAATATGGTAAAGAAAGTTATACCCATGTTGTCTAGTATGGTAGGCTCTTGCGCACTTTCTCTCACGAATGTCGAAGTCGGCATCCATAACTCCAAGGCTAGAGGAACAAAAAGGTGAACTTTCTATATGCCCATATACTTGGAGACCTTGGATAATGCCAATCCACTCGCCGCCCATACGTGAAGATGGGTAATCACCTCTCCAAAGATGTATCATGTGTAGGATATGTAACCACAACGTCCGCAAGAATAACCTAGTCCTTCCGAATTAAGTATATGTCTACCCTAACCCGAGTCAACTACAAAGCATACCAACGCTCCTTCAACGTGAAGTATCCACCCTCTGTAGCCACAGGAAACACCACATGTCTAATGGCATCATGGGTAGCTATCATATGTCTTCCGAATGGGCAAAGAGTTATATGGATCCCTATTACATCTAAAGAAATATCACACTCATAGATGAGTAACCAACGATGTATCATGTGTAGGATATGTAACCACAACGTCCGCAAGAATAACCTAGTCCTTCCGAATTAAGTATATGTCTACCCTAACCCGAGTCAACTACAAAGCATACCAACGCTCCTTCAACGTGAAGTATCCACCCTCTGTAGCCACAGGAAACACCACATGTCTAATGGCATCATGGGTAGCTATCATATGTCTTCCGAATGGGCAAAGAGTTATATGGATCCCTATTACATCTAAAGAAATATCATACTAATAGATGAGTAACCAACGATGTATCATGTGTAGGATATGTAACCACAACGTCCGCAAGAATAACCTAGTCCTTCCGAATTAAGTATATGTCTACCCTAACCCGAGTCAACTACAAAGCATACCAACGCTCCTTCAACGTGAAGTATCCACCCTTTGTAGCCATAGGAAACACCACATGTCTAATGGCATCATGGGTAGCTATCATATGTCTTCCGAATGGGCAAAGAGTTATATGGATCCCTATTACATCTAAAGAAATATCACACTCATAGATGAGTAACGAAGATGCAAATGGGTGGACCAAGCCAAGGTAAAATCTCATTGATGTAGAAAAGGTAGTTGATGCGAGATGGAAAGCCCTAATGCATGGTTGAGCCAAGATCAAGGAGCATGCACTGTTATTGGAGTAAGAGTATAGACGAGCCCTAGTAGTGCGAGGAATGGCTAGATCCACTAAGCGAGACTGTAGAGCTTGTTGAAACTGATGATTCATGACGGTAGATTGTATGACTTTATACCAATCGATGGACAAATAGAAAAAGGATTAGAGCTCTTGTTGTGACTCCTAGGACAAAATATCTTTTGTTGCCGTAATACCGTAATAGTACATGTAAGGGAATTGACCTCCATCCACATCCCTTGCATACATCTCAAGGATGAACTTATATGCAATCACAAACCGGAGGATAGCAAAGATGCCGAGAGTATCCAACTAGCCAAAAAATGCTATAAGTGGCATCTCCTCCATAGATAATAAGCCTATCCCTCTATACAAAATTTATTTGTCTCCGTGCCAAATCTCCTATCACACACTCAAGAGTCACTGGTCCAATAATGTCACCAAAGACGTCCATGATCCTCATATCAAAGGCTTTCAAGTGTGATAGGAATGCAAATGAAGGAAGAACCGTGCAAAGGTGATAGGTGGATAAACGAACAATACTAGAGGAGAGTATATCAAACGCCATTTGCATATCACCTAGAGGAAAATCAATCTACATGCAATACATCCTTGATAAGTGTCATGTCTAGGTAGTGTGAAACAAAGTCCTTGGACCATACTGACACTCCAAGAATTCGTAAGCCGTTTTTCGAGGGAATGACATCGACATATATGTCATACATCCCGGATGGAAGTGGGGATGTGTGTAGAAAATAGAAAAAAAACCATCTATCAAGACATAATGGCTTCACTAGCTGATACTCCAAGACCTCTAATTGTACTCTCTTGACCATAGATAGAAAATATGTAAAAAGAAATAGTCTCCTTAGTAAGACTAGCCATAGACAAAAGATGAAATTCTTGTGCGGGTTTGCTATACTCCCATATTGTCTCAAGATCATACACCGTGGTAATCAAGCCAAATCTAAAGTATCATGTGACTGAAACTGACTACTATGCGCCGCACAATTAGTAAATGAAGTTTGGACTATTTTGTTAGAAGGTAGGAAGGAAAGACAACTCTTAAGGATAAGAGTTAAAAGTGCTTCGATTGAAGCGGCCAGAGGGTCACATGGAGCAAATCCCAATTGTTGCCTAAGCTATCATGTATGCTATGAATAAAAAGCATGTGGGAAAAAAAACAAAAAAGTGTAGTGTGCAAAGGTTCCATAGACCCATGCTCGGAGAGATTTGGTCAACTTGGAGGGGTTTGGGAGTGCAGGAGGAAGGTATTGCTCCTTTCAGCTGCAGCCGGCAGAAGCATCCGCTGAAGTAGGCCAGGCCAGACCAGGTCCAGGATATTGAAACAAACGGGGCTGCATCATGGTCTTCATGAATGCAACGAATCACCTGAAATCCGATCAACTTGGAACGTTCTATCAGTCCACTCACCTCTTTTCTGTTCCGGTCTGCAATCTGGATTTTCTTCCAGCAAGGACCTCAGCAGTTGAAAGGGAAAAGTAATGCAACTATATTTAAGATATATTTTTCTATATTTTATTCTCCTGACCACTTATATCAACTTTAACATCGTAATAAAAGTGAGATCTTGAATCTCAGTTGTAGTGTATCGCACTATCCAGGTGATACTCAGATTCCCTGTTGGGTCGAAGAAACCACCAGGGTATGGGGCATTGGGGCCAGAGAAGATGAACTTGTCTTAACCTCAATGTCACCATCCCAGCCATTGGAAGGAGTGAAGAATCGAAGTGAGGGAACAGACAGAACGTGTAGTGGTACGAGGACCTCCTCATCCTTAGCAACATCTCACGAGATTCTAGGGGGGAATACGCAATGAGCTTCAAACTGACCCTTACAATTAGGACGATGTGAGGTCTCAGTTTGGATCATCTCTTCTGTGGATCTGATGGCCAGGGAGATGGTTGTTTGTAAAAGAATTCAAGAACCACAAACTAATTATGGAGTATGGGAATTTTCATTACCTTCATTGGATAAAAACATGATAATCATTTCAGAAGAAATGATTTGAGCCACAACATCTAAACACCGGTTGTCTAAATTTCAGGGGAGCTTGTGCTGGATTGCAAGTTGCTCTCGCTAAAGTTGGAGGTCAGACAATAAAGCCGGGCTGTGCAGAAACCGCCGAAAATAGAGGAGTGAGAGAGAGGATGACGGGATGGGCTCCAGTGCGCTGTTTCAAATCCCCTCTGTTTCATTCCTCCATTCATGCTCATGATTCGCAATGTCAACCGTATTTCATTCAAGCTGAATGTCCAAACTTCATGTCACTGTTTTTGTCTTCGACGTGTAACAACCTCCAGCTACTTTTAGAAATAGGGCTAAAGTAGGTCAAAGTTCGTCTTTTAGCCCTTAAATCGCTCCTACTAACGTTGCACAAACTGTTGACAGTGGGACCAAGTCATCTCGTTCGCTTCGGTTCGGAGGAGATAACACCACTGTAAGTTGAATGTCATGTGAGCTCTAGGAGAATGTTCCCATTGTGTCCTGTCCCTCAAATGGCATTTCATGAACGTTCTTCTCACTGGAACTACTGTATACTGTATCCATTCATAGAGCCATTGATGCTCTTGGACTACAGCATTGCTAATACTACTACCACTATGACAATTGAAGGTACTCCAAGTCCTGAATCTCAGCAAACCATGAATCTCAGCAAAGCGGACATGTTAAGGACTTGGTGATACAAACCTGACTTTGTGTGGTCTGTCATGGGCGTTGGGATTGGGCAAGCGAATCGAGGTTTGAAAGCAAAGTCATAATAATGAAAAGACCCTGAGATGATATCAGGAAGATGCTGGACGATGGTGCAGTCATCATGGAAGTGCAACTAAAGTGCCACTTGTGGATACGAGTTTTAAGGAGAGAGACCGCTGATGATGATGACGACGAGGAGCGGGCTTCAATGGGGGAGGTAGGACGAGTTGTTGGAGTGTGGAGTAGTTTTCGTTGCGCTGGAGGAATTAACCATTACAGTGGCCTTGTGTGAAATTGCGTCTTGTTCCACTTGGGCTCAACGTCGGTCGGTCGTGGGCTGGTAACGTTTACCGGACACATCACTTCACACTGCACATAAGGAAGAGGGGCCTTTTGCTATAGTCACAGTTTTGTAGCTTGTGAATCTCGCTCAGATATTAAAAAATAAAAGAGTGTGATCAGTTTTCAAATACTACTACTACTCCTGAGATGAAATGTAAACGTAGTTATGCTCCAGTAGTGTATATAGACCATTTGATTTAGATAGTTGGGATATAGTAGGACATATTTCCTATTGTGATGCTATCTCCGCTAGCCCCATCCTACCCCTTGGTTTCTTCCGTGTATGACTTGATGGTGTCTTCCCATCCTTTTTCTCGCGCGTCTTTTTTGTTATCCACATAGACCAAGGTTCGGGAATCCGGAATGATGCATCCGTAGGGTGCACTTTTCCTCCTTTTTCGATGACACTTGAGTGCTTCGTTTGTTGGTCACCCTATCACTTCACGAGGAAGCTGAAATCATACTAAACTTTCTCAGTCGTTTCATATTTCAACCTAGGCGTATCTGCATGAGGGTCGTGTTTGTACCATGTGCTCCTGAAAGAATACAATCTCAAGAATATGTATCTAGTTTCTGATTTGCAAGTTGAAAAGAGCTCCAGGCTCAAGGTCTTTGAGACCACTGACCCCGATTGATATCAATTTCGTTTAAAACTCCAACGGAATCCTGTCAACATTGTAATTGTAAGAACATAAACAAATCAAAATGAACTTGTCGAGAGTTGACTATTGATGCATGAGGGTTTGAGGTGACAAAGGAGAAAACAAAGTTTATCTGTTGAACACGAATACTGTAAACATCAATCTACGTTAGCGTCCAATTCAGGGTCTCTCGCTTTGGTAGGAGAACTGTAGAAGCCAACCTCATGGATCTACATGAGGTTGGCTTCTACTATTCCAAGTCTCTTACCTCAGAAGCCAATTTCTGTAGGTGGAAAGGCTCCTGTGGCAACAACTGTACTGCTTCAGTTCTTGACATGATGGACGATAGGAAACTGAGGATATAAAAGGTCGTAGAGGAATCGGCCATGCTTTGTTTGCGTTGTAGCGGAGGGATTGAGAGATGTAGGAAATGTATCTGCTGTATGCAAAGAGCAGATACTTTTGGGATTCCAATCAGTTCAAATAATTGCAAGCAGAGGAAACATGAGGTACCGAGAAAATCCTAGAACGACCATGGGAGCAGAGAAATGGCTCGATATCGAGATTGGAGATCTCAAGTCTCTTGGATACAAAAATGCATCACACATGTTGAAGACGAAACTGTCTCCCTCCACGACATGGATTGGAAAATGCCCACGGAGGTGGTCTGTGACATGAAATTAGAGGAATTACAGAAGAAGCCATAGTTCTCTCAGATGTCGTTGCTGCGGCGATTATTCAATCCTTCAATGTCTCTGTGGCTGCGGAGTTATATATGAAGCTGCCCATGATAGACTCAGGCGATTTGGTTTCCACAGGCACTTTCGGAAGAAGGGAATGAAATATTAGCGGCTGATTCTGTATGCGAGAGAGACAGTTCTCAAACTATTCTGGAAACTCTGGTAGCAAGAGGATTGTAAAGATCTCGAATCAGGTTGAAACCTGAGACTATCCCGGATTCAGAATGTGATTCTATAAAATCTACCCAATCACAATTACTTGCTCACGATGGTTCTTCTTTCTTCCACTCCAAGTTGAGGTGAGATAAAGTAAAGAGATGCCTTTCTGGATAGGAGACGCTGATACCTAGCATGTCCACAGTCCCGGTTTCTTTGTGCGTGTAAACTTTGCATATCACATTATCTATTTCAAAGGGGCAACAACCACACACCTACCATATCGTCATCTAACGTCCCTGCCTTCACGTCAAGCATGAACACTCTATATTGTAGGAGAATAGAGTAAAATAACAAAAAGGATGGGAATACCCATCAAGCCACACATGGATGAAACCAAATGGGTAACATGAGACTATGTCCCAATAGCATCACAATCTCAAATATGTTCTATTGCACCTAAGATATCCGAACTATCAAGGTCAAATGGTCTACATACAACATAGCATCCCAAGAGCATCATCTAACATGATTGCTTTCATATGGATTGCACCAACTAGTGCTCTATGTATAGCAATGGAAACACGTTGCCTAAAACATGCTATACAATAAGCTAAAGAGAGTGATACCCCATGCCGCCTAGTATGGTAGGCTCTGATGCATTCTCTCACGAACATGTCGAAGTCAATGTCCATAGCTCCATATAACTCCAAAGCTAGAAGAACAAAGAGATGACTTCTCATCATACCCCTAAACTTTGAGACCTTGGTGCTTGATTGGTTGGTTATTGCGGCTTCACTTGTCGCCCATCTAGGAGGACAGGTAATCATCCCCTCCAAAACCGTGTCATATGTAGGATCTGTAACCACAACGTCTGCAATAGGAACTTGATCCTCCCTAACCAAGTATAGGTCTACCCTAAATCGAGTCAATTGCAAGGGATACTAACGCTCCCTCCATGTGAGGTATCCATCCTCTCGCGCCATAGCAAATATCTAATGGCATCATGGGTAGCTATCCTTTGCCCTCCGAATAGACAACGAGTCACATGGATCCATGTTGCATCTAAGGTAGTACCACACACACATGTGAGCAATGAAGATGTAGATGGATAGACCAAGCCAAGACAAAACCTCATCGCTATAGAAAAAGTAGCTAGTGAGAGTCAGAAAGCCCTAATGCATGGTCAAGCCAAGATCCACGAGCCTACACCCTTGTCAGAGCAAGAGCATAGATAAACTCTAGTAGTATAAAGAATGGCCAGATCTACTTAGAGTGAATGTATAGCATGTTAAAATTTTTGGTCCATTAAAGTAGACGGTAGATCTCTAGTCCAATTGATGGACAAAGGGAAAAACGATGAAAGCTCATATCGTACATCTAGGATAAAATATCTCTCTTATGTCGTAATAATATATGTAAAAGAAATGATCCCTCATCCACGTCCCTTGCATACATCTCAAGGATGGATTTATCTTCAATCACAAATCGGGATGATAACAAAGGTGTCAAGAATGTCTAACTAGTCAAATATGCTATAAGTGTCATCTCTTCCATTGATAATAAGCCCACCCCTCCACACAATATTGGCAAAGATGTATGTCTTTGTGCCAAATATCCTGTCACAGATTCGAAGAATATTGGTTCGATGATGTCCTCTTATCAAAGATTGTCAAACGTGATATGATTGCATGTGAAGGAGGAATTGTGGGAAGAAGGTAGAGTGGTCGAGCAATACTAGAGGAGAGTATACCAAATGCCACATGCAGATCCCCAAGTAGAAAAAGGTCATCTACATGCAATACATCCTCAGTAAGTGCAGCGTATAGGTAGTACGAGACAAAATTCTCGGACCTTACTTACAATCCTAGAATGCGTAAGCCATCCATCGATGTCATAGATCCCTTTGAAAGCTGGAGATGATGAGGAATACCCAAAGGATACTATGCCCTATACTTTGACACCTTGACTCTCAAGCCTACAAGATGAAACTCTATGGTCAAGTAATCAAAGATTTGCCTAATGTGATCTACAGGGCCTACAATGTGTGTATCATCCGCTAAGGAGGGGAACACACAACCTAACACAGCCAAAGTAGTAGACATAAGAGCTCTATAATGAGCCATGGCGAATAGGGATTGTCCCAAAGGGTCTCCTAATTGAGTACTACAGACGGACTGTAGAACAATGACTCCCTCCTATGAAAAATCATGCTGATGGAAGAAAGAAGAATGTGAATCGTAGAAAAACTGTATGAAAGGAATGAGGCTTGATAAAGATCCACAAGCCTCTCTAAGCTTTCTAAAGATGGATGCACATGAGATAATTTTAAAAGTATTCTCAAAGTTCATTTGCAAGACAACCCAATTTGGATGGATATCTAGAAGTGTTCTAATGTCCAACAATATCCCCTCACATCCTCATGGTATGGCAACTCAAAACTAGTATGGACAAAGATGCTACGGGAAGTGTAAACGATGCTATATGACCACCATACGACTAACAAGGCACAATAAAACCTCCCCAATAGTAATTGACCTTCAGTGTCAAGTGTCCTTCTCCATTGCAAGAAACTGACTAACATCTAGCACCTGACTTACTGACAACAAAATATTTCTTCTCACAATTGATGCAGCCATTTGGAACAACTCAGTGAAATCACTAGAGAAATCATATGTCTGAAATCAATCTCAAAGATGCTCATATACCATCCTTGACAAATCCTCTAAGGATAGCAATGGTGTTGTGCATAAAGAATGGGCAAAAAGCCATCTATCAAAACATAATGGCTTCTTTGTCTCATACTCTAAGACCTTTAATGGTATTTCCTCGCCCATGGATGGATGTAAAAGGAGTAAAGAGGAAACAGTCTCCTCAATATGACTAGCCATAGATAAAGGATGAAGGGCTAGTGATGCCCTGCTATACTCCCCGGCATGACTCAAGATCCTACACCGCAATTGAGCTGAATCAAAAGTATCATGTGGCTGAACCTAATTCCTAACCTGTGTGGTCCATATAGACTATTCTTACAGTTTCATCCAATTCCATGCTAGGAATCTCTAAAATCTAGATGTCACCTCCCTATGTCCGGCACACCTCCCCTAGTATAATATAGACATCATCGTGAAAGTAAGAGAAACAAAAACCATGATAACTTCATGGGATCGTGTGCCAACTGATCAAATGGTAAGCAAAAATCATATCTAGTCTCGTCATGGAGTTCATGAGGAAGCGTTGTCGCATGAACATTTCTTTGCTTTGAGAACGCTCGAGCGCCTGGCTGTAGAAGAACCTTCTAGAACCTCGTGTGAGTTGACAATCTCTTCTTCTTCTCCTCAACACTCCACATTATAGCCGGCAAAACTTCAGCGGAAGAAGACTATGATATCTAATGATTCGACCGATAACTTTCGCTCAAACTTTACAAAAAATTGCTCCACGACCCTTACTATCACTCAGAAAAGTGTCAGATGTTTTTCGTTTCTAGATCTCTCAAAACAATTAGTGATTTACCCACTGTAACACAAGGCGATATGCAGACCCCTTTGTACAAAACCCATCACAAATCCCAATCCTTGACTTCAATTGCTTCCAGATTTTATGAGAAGGTCACTCATCATCAGAACTTGAACTGTGCAAAGTTTTATTGACAGAAATTTCTGATATCAAAAGATATGATCTCTGTACTAACTTCGTGATGGGATCGGTGCATTCCGCAATTTCGATCAGTATACACAAACTTCAAGCTATCACTCCGTACTCAAAACTCGTCCAATCAGTCAAAACTTCAATCAAAACACAAGCCTGAGTCAAAAACTATATCTCTGTTGACTCAGATCTCCCAAATCCCTTGTAAGGTTCTCAGAAACTCCCCAAATATACTCAAAGGTCTAAATTTCTCACTCTAATTTTGAATCATCACTTCAGAGTGACAAATCCTTCAAATCCATCCATTCTTGAGCCCACGTCGTAGCTCGTCCCATTAGCTCTCCAACCCAATCCTCAGATCTTCAAAAATCCCCCTGGAAGGTCTCCAAAACTCCTCAAAACCTCGAAGAAGTTGCCCAAGAGCCCTCATTGGCCCAAACTCCAAGACCAATGAGAATGAAGAGTTTTATTTTGACCTCTTGTGTGGCCAAATTAGCTCCATTTTAACTTAGAGCTTTACAATTATCCTAAACACACTACTTAGCCATTCTGTACATAATACGAGTTGCCACTAATAAAGAGTCAAGATGACAACTCGAAACCGGCTAAGTATGAACGGAACTACAAACGGAACTGGGGAGTTTATAACTTGAGAATAATACTCGCCAAAGTTCCTAACAATCAACTCCCTATGGCTTGTTTTTGGTAAGCAATAGTGATGGATTGGAACCCATGTGTTGAAAGCCACCACTACTGGTAAGTTCAAATCCATAGCGCCCAAACTAAATCAAAACGTACACTGTAACATCCCAAATCGCGCCGTAGGAAACAACTGGAAGAATAATCGGGTCTGGAGAGTTTATCACTTATTGCAGAAAGTTATCTCCAAAATGATACACTAACCACGCCTGAAAATGATCACGATGAAGATACCGGATGTTGATCACAAATGGATTAGGCATCGGTACATCTGGAGTATCATGTTGTCCTCTATCCATGTCCTCGTCGGCTCCACTTCGATCGATATGCTCCTTAGTCAACAAAGTGATGTGTTAAAGCACTCTCCCATACCCTTTCCATCCCGATCGCACTTTATATCTGATAAGGTCCAAGATAATATCTCTTGGAGCCTTTTCAACATCCTGACCCTACAAAGTAGATCCAACGGTGGGCTCTTAATAGCCTTTTACAAGCAGCCGCCGGGTTATCCTAACCTAAACTATCGCCGTCATGACAAAAACCAAGATGACACATGTCATCATCTTCTCATAGTAGCCGCATCACAACACGACAGCGTATGGAATAAACGTGGATATGGGAACCTAGTCTCAAAAAGTCCTCAAACAGAACCTGATTGGGATGCTAACCATTCTCACGACCCGCTTGATATACCCAAAATAATCAACAACGAAATCGATGTAGTCTACTTGTTCCCTGAAGTGACAAATATTGATATGATCGCTCTCCTCATGTGTGCATACCAAGTGGTCTAATCTTAATCTTTGTGCATCTTTCTCACATGGGTCTTTACCCCTTGCAAAATAAAGAGACTACCATACACAAGACATGGTATATCACACACCACTTTAGGTGGCCCCATGAGAGGAAATGAAGTTATAGCTAGCACAAAGAAAACGATAAGGACACATGATATTTTATCATGTATTTACTCTCACATGCAAAACCACAACCCTCTAACACCCCACATCACATGAAGAAATACTAACTATCAAAATCCTAAAATCTAAAAACACTCATAACTTTCTATTATGATATGCATAATTTTCCAACTATATTCAAGTAAAACCAAGGCAGAAAAACAAAGAGATTGGAACCAAAAAAACCTCATCCATGTGTCGGATTTATGAAAAATCACTCAAAATCTAAAAATAATAAATTGATTAATATTACTCCATAGAATTACCCATAGTGTTCAATTTAGGTACAAATGAAATGAAATCTAAATTAAAAAAAGAATAATAAAATTGTCTATTCACCAAAGTATAACACTCCAATGTGTAAAAAACTACTCCAGGCCTCTTAACCTACTCTCGGCTCTCCCCTTCACTCCCGTTCCATCCCCAATTGCTTGCATGATTGCTTTCTATTATGTAGTACTAACTGCAACACAGGTGCTTTCACAATTTGTAGAAGATAGAGGTAATCTATGGGGCACTTTCAGCGAAAGTCCAACAAAATAGACTTCTGAGTTCTTAAATCAAGAGGTACCAAAATCTATGACAAGTGTGCCTTTTCTATACGAATCATTGTACACCATGTGACGGCGTGGTGTTTCTTGTATCTTCCAAGTTAAATGCCAAAAATTAATTTCGTCATAGTTTCAAATTTGTATAAGTATTTATGATTATACTTATAAACATTTCTAACTAAACATACTCACATTCACCATAAGGAATATGTTTAGAGTTATTGCTTGTGAGATGATGATATCTTAACTTCCTCTCACAAAGAAGGTTGGTAACAAGTTGGTAATTGCATTAGAGTTGCACATGTACAGAACAAGGTACTTGTTCTGTACATGTGTTCATGTTGAAGCTAGGGTTTCAATTGTTCGAAAAGTCTATGACTATGTTCCGCCTGGCATCTTAGAAAGATGGATCAAAGTAACTTTACATTTTCTCTTCTCTAACAAGAGGAAAATACGAACTTGGACATACTTCACCCACACCTACAATACAAAAATTTCGCAACCATCGAAGAAGTGTATAAGTTTATGGTGATTGTTTTAGGAGTATAAATACCATAGGTTTGTACTTAGAGCCAAAATATTTATGTTTCAACTTCTAAATATATATGAGATGATGAACATGGCATAGCATTCGCATGTCCATGATTGAGAATACGATATGTGTTCGGAAGAATTTTATATCTAAAAGCATATACATGACTCTACGATCTAGTACAAAACAGATGCAGGAATTAACATTGAGAATCAAAGAAGTCCATCAATATTTTAACCCCCACCAATATCCAACGTTTGACACATGGAAACACTTGTAATAATTATGTTTTTAATATCATGAGGTTTCGTGTGGAAGTTTATTTTCACAAGGGTATCAAAAGTTGGTGTCCCATCTGAATCACATGATGAAGACATCAATCACATCATGCACCTTTTTGAGTGGCTTGACCATTGGCCTCAACTGTCCAAAGGAGATAGTTGCTTGAAGCAGGCACATACTTCCTAGTATGCATGCAATGAAAGGAATAAATGTTTCTCTTCAACTCTTGTACTTCATGCATGCTTTCTATGAGCTGTAGCATCCCGAATCATATCATGTCTGGAAAAAACGTCCTTCATCGAATCATTCTTCCCTTCACATGTGTCGGAACCTGTTCCAATTTGCGGAGTCGAAAATCATGTACTCTACACACAAGCCTTGACCTGAATCATATCCTACATGGACGTTACAATTCCAAGTTGAAGGGGAACATAGAGAATCGGGAGGACTTGTAAGTTGTAAACGCAATAGTAGTTTGTTGATAAGGTCTTCAAATCAAACCACTCATTTCAGGGTGTGGTGATAGAGCCTCAGGAGGTTTATTAAAGCACGTGCTTCATGCAAATTACATGTGTTAATTCAGGAGTCCCAACTTCCAAGAACAGGGACTTCTCATGTTTTCATCCATGACGTTCATAAGATCTTGATGGCCAGCATGCCCTTTCTCACCTAAAGCTCACCACTGTTCTTCCAGTTGACTATATTTTCGTAACACTATCTAGTTGAACACAGGTTGATATCTAGTTGTCATAAGTTGGGTCCAAACTTTCAACTCCAAAAGGAAGCTTTATGCTTGCGGATATGAAAATCTCGTTAGAAGATATATATTGCTTGGTATTTGAGCCCAGAGTTCGATCAAGGAAACATGAATTTGTCTGGATATCTCAACAGTAGATGCTCTCTAATGTGCAATTCAAAGAGGCAGAAAACCATAAAAGAATACTTATTGAAATGTGAAAAAGTGGGAAAAGTACATCACAAGCAAATGTGCACATGAAACCATAGAAAAGCACAAGCAAAAGCCATAAAAGGAAAACGAATGTAAATTCAGCTAGATTATCAAAGCCGAAAACAAGAGAAAAGAAAATCTCCAGGGAACATGGTGAAATGATGAAGCATATATTGAGAAGAGGAGCCCGACAAAGAAAGTGAATAATCCTCAATGAAAAATCAATACGTGATACCTGAGAAATATGAAATTCGAGTAATAAACAGATGTCATGGAAATAAATGGGACAACTATGCGACTACTGACCATCGAATCCAATATTCAAACATTTACTATACAAAACCAAAGAGATACCAAACTAAGTTTCGTTGCCATATGCACTTGAAATTATACATAAAAAAGTCATGTTCTGAGCTCTTTTATCTTTATATATATATTATAATAATCTACTCTCGAGAATTTCAAATAGACTATGTGATATTGCCAAGGGCCTCAACTTTCTTTGGGCATGGCCTTCGAACGGAACCAACTTTTGTGTCATTTTTAGATGATGACTGTTATGACCCTTCACTTTGGGGGCATGTGCTGGAACCTTCACGACATCGACCATGGGTACTTTGGAAGCAGTGCTGGAAAAGATGTCCTGGTAACCTCCAGCGTGAGCATAACCATCTGTTGATCTCAGAAGTGTGGCGTTTGTTTTGCACTACTTGTCATGAATTTCCCGCCGGAGCTTTCTTCTGGTTTTTGGTGTCCCAAAAGTGTTCCTGTCTCTCACGACAATCGGTACATCCTCACATGCAACAGTGCACAAGTCGAGTTACAACGACCCCTTCGAAGGAAGCTAAATGTTGAAAGACACAGAGTCCTCGGCCTACTTGCAGAAATTCATCATATCTGAATCGGTTCTGGGTGACGCCAATAAATCCAGAAGTGGATGTTTTGGTGTGACAAACGCATACTCAAAATCTCTCCAGGCGATTATCGCGGTATTCGGTCTCGTAGATACTGCCAAGAAATCGTCTTGAAGACTATTGGTGATCTGCATATTGTCATACCTTCCGGGGATCAGAGATTCAGAGACAGCCTAACAAAAAGTCGAAGGCCCTTGTTATGAATGTAAAAAACAAAATAAAATGTAAATACCATTTACTGTCAGCAGCAAAGCCTCGGAGCATTAACGCCGGAGTACTCAGTTTAATTGGTCAGAGCCAAGTGCGCACATGTGTTGCTAAGTGGACGACAACACAGCAAGAGGACTACACTGCCAAGTCGTCCCGCTGGACATGAACACGTCAGGGTCCTGCCAAATCACTTGCTGCTTCCGTCCCGTCCCTGATGGGGTCTTCCCATTCCTTTTGTTATTTTACTGTGTCTCACTTCCGTCCCGTCCATTGGTTGCAGATGCTTCTGGTTGCCTTTGAAAACCGGTGGGGGGTTTTAACCGGTTGAGACAAACTCAACCGGCGAAAAACCGTCAAGTAAAGATAAGATAACCGGGGAGAAGGGGGAAACGATAAAATAGCCGGTCGACATACGGCACGTGCCTGTTTCTCCCGCTAAATCTCAAAAACTGCCGGTCAGTCTTCCAAAGGGATGCCGGATCTAGGCTGGAGTTGCCGATGTTGTGCGTCTGTGTCCCCCGTACACATCTAATGCTCCACAGTCAAATCCGATTATGTATTGATACGGAAGTAAATAACCATATGAAATAATCATCGTCGAAGCTCTAAGTGGAAATCATTTTTTCTTTTCATATTTTGGTACATGTACAGGACTGTGGGAGTGTGGACTGTGGGGGTGATTGACTGAAATCGAGCCCACATCAGGATTCAGGAAAGGATGAAAGAGTGAGGAAAGGGTGCAATAATGGTACAAGCGGAAAGTTGCAATAATGCTCCAGACAAGGGCGTCATCTTTATTTACCTCTTTTCAGATATTAAACTGCTTGAAGATATACAATCGGAATACAAGGAAGGAGCGGAAGGCAAAGGATGTGGGAAAAGGTTAGAAAGGCTCATAAATAAATAAGCGTCAGATCAAGAGCCAGCACAGAGAGGAGAGAGAGTGTGTGTGCGTGAAATAAAAGGAAATGCAAAACCAAATAAAAATAGGCGGGGAAAAACATTCCAGGGCTCTGCAGAGTCAGTAGAAGGCCACAATAAAGACAGCACCCAAGCCTCAGAGCGATAGTAAATGTCAAGTCCAATGTTGTCATGTCATGTCATCTTTGTCCTTGTAGAAAAAAAAAATGTCATCTTTGTCCGTAGCCTTTTCCTCCCTATCTCTCGCTGGGCCTCGGCCCGTCCCTCCGTCGCCCGTCCCTCGTCCCGTTCGTCCCTCCGTCAGATCAGGCCTCGGACCCAGATCTCTCGATTGTGCCCTCGTGATCAGTGCACGGGAGGATTTTTTTCCCCCTTTTTGAACATGTCCAGCAAATGGCAATTTAACATTTCTGCAAATTTGTAGGAAATTTGAGTGATTTTCCTCCGTTATTTGGTCTTAAAAAAAATAAAAATTTTAGTACCTTCGCGGCTTTTCGACATCTTAACTGTCAATTTGAGATTTCCAATCGCAAACGTAGTGAAGAATGCCGATGCTCCGAGCGCTACTCGAGATAGCTCTATCTCGCTGAAGAAGTGGCGTCTCCGAACGGAAAGAAAAAAGGAAAAGACAAAAAAGAAAGACGAAGCATTCCCTGAACGGACATGGTCTGCATTCCAGCGATGGAGAAATCGACTCGAAGGTGGAAGCTGGAGGAACTTGGAACGACCTCAGGGTCCTCAACTCAACGGAAATCAGGACCAGTCACGGACTCACGGGTGAGTGCGCTCCTAGGCGCTAGAATGGGTCGTCCGGACGAAGGAGGATGGATATATGATCAGGGCCAGGGGTGAAGGATTCCGACGGACGGAGTGAATGCATTGTTGGGCAGAGGGGGACCAGGGAAGGAGGAGAGAATGATGGCCCAGTACATTATGGAGGGAACTTCGTCCCTGGAGAAGGAAGGAGAGAGCGCTGTCGCTGCAGCGCTTGTTTGTGCTCTCTCTGTGTCTGCCCTGCACAATTTGATTGCCGATGGGGGGAACTTGAGGGTCCAGCCAGCCAGCCAGCCAGCCGGCGACCTCAGCTGCCGCTGCATCGTGGGAACGGGTCCAAGAGGGAGACTCGGAGAGAGAAAGAGAGAGTAAAAGTGACAGAGCTCAGCAGCTGCTGCAGTGGCAGCAGTAGCAGGAAGGAGAGGCGAGGAACTTGAGTGTCGAGGCTGGTGGGAAAAGCCGTGGGCGGAGAAAGGCATTTCCGTCATCGGCGTGGGAATCCGAGAGAGAGAGAGAGAGAGGGAGGGAGAGGGAGAGAGAAACAGATTGCGAGAGATAGAACCTCGACCAAATCTTATTTCTTTTCTTTTCTTTTCTCACGGTCTGGATGTTCGAAAAAAGAACAATCGCTTTTGAAGGAGGAGAAGAGACTCTCCCTCAGTCTGTATCTGGCTCGGGCCGTGAGCAGACGAGCCGACAAGCTGGTTAGAATCATGGAGCAGCCGCAGCACCGAGGGTAATAGGATGGGAATTCCGGAACAGAGGCGGATTAATGAGGCGGCTGCGTTCGACTAGCAAGAGGAGGTGAAGCCTGCGCAGCGCAGAGCGATAAACCTTGGCACAAGGCAGGCATGAGTATCAGGAATTCGCTAGTGACAGGAGAGATGAGACGGGTGAACAGACCCACAGGAAGAAAGATGGATGATTGAGCAAGTTGACGAGTTTCGGAACCGTGTATGATTTTGGTCTTACGGAGGTGAAAGCGACTCCCGATAGTTTCTATCCAGGCGCATCGTCCTGACCTGAGGTAGTCCTACTTCAAAGGGCGTCTGCGATCCAGGTCCCTTTCTGTGTCAAAAGCCTTCATGAGGACTGGTCTGCTACTTCAGGCCTAACGGGCTGAAAATTCAACCTGTACAGTCTGTATAATCCTTGATCTCGGGAGTAGGTTCCAGGGAGTATCCCCTCTTCCCTCTGCTGCCAAAATTGTTGCGCTGGGGTTTATCGTATGACTAGCGAGTCACTTCAGAGTCCGTCTCGCGCGCTTCCGTTTCTGTACGGGAGCAAATTTTCCAGGAGTTGGGATTTGGCTCGAGCCAAGAACAGTGTAAAGCATTCCCGAAGATTTGGAGTTCGAAGACTCGGAACTCGTGCCCGAGTTGTGCCAAGAGGCGCTGATTCCGGCCTTCCAGCGAAGGGCTAGTGGAGCGAGCTGGTGTGCGGTGAGAAGAAGCGGAAAGCACTGAGAAGAAGAGGGAGGAGAAGATGACAATTGACCTGGAAGGAATGACGGGCGAGTTTCGCGAGCGGGCGAGATTACAAGTCCATGGAGGCAGGAACTAGAAGACGACGAGGGAGGCTTCTTCTTCTTCCGGAGAAGAAAAGAGGGGCGGAATGGGCACCAACCGTTTTACCGGCAATTGCAAGAAGGGCCCGAGGTTGATACTCCGCAACCTGATGAAAGGCTGCTGGACGCCGAACGAGGTGGTTCCGATTAGGAAAATAGTGGAAGAGGAGAAGCACAGCGAGCTCTCGCTTTTGAATTCCCTGCCCGAGGACCTGTGGCTGGAATGTCTGGCCAGAGTCCCTCGCAGCTCGCTGCAGACGTCGATGATGGTGTGCCAGAAGTGGCGGCACACTCTGAAATCCGGCGAGTTTTACGAAGTGAGGAGGAAAATTGGCATGGTGGAGAATTTGCTCTTCGTCTTCGGAGGAGCAGGCACGGGCCTCGCGTCCGCAGTGTACTGCAAGAGCTCTGGCGGGTGGAAGGCCGGGCTTCTGTGCACGGTCCGAGCTCTGGAAGAGAACGACTGGCTGCTGAATTACCACAACGCCGATCACTGCCTGCTCCACGCCCAACCGGCGGTGGTGAAGCACAGGATTTTCGTGCTCGGGGCAATCCCGTCCAGCGCTGCTGTGGGCGAAAGGGAGTGCACCATAGTTTACGACGCATGGACCAAAATCCTTACTCGAGGAGCGCCCATGATTCATCCGAGAAAGAAATTCGCCTGTTGCGTAATTGCCAACAGAATATACGTCGCCGGGGGCTGCAGCAGAGACGAATTGAGTCAAGAAGCATTGATGGATGCAGAGGAGTACGACCCGGAGCTCGACTTGTGGAAACCCATCCCCAACATGCCCAAAAAACGCTACGGCTGCCTCGGGGCTGCAGTGAATGGCATTTTCTATGTGATCGGAGGCTTGAAGTTGAGCAGCATGTCCGGTTTGTGTATGCAACCGTACGCCTATGTGGGCTCCATGGATTCCTACAACCCTAGAACCAACTCATGGCTCAAGACCAAGAGCCTGCCCATGGGAGGGTGCGTCATAGCTTGCACGGTGGTGAGATCTTCGATCTACATGCTGTCGAGCTTGGCAGTGGAGCTGTCGTTTTGGAAGTATGACACCGAGAACGAGCTTTTCTGCAAGATAAAGCCCCCGCCCATTCCATCGCCTCTAAGGATTGACAATTATCTCAAGTTCTCGTGCGTTACTATAGAAACTTCCGTGTATATTATTCAAGTCGGAGGATCCATCGATGATCTCTTGCGCCGAAGTGGCCGCCATGGCCGAGGTCTCAAGGAGGGTCTCGTGCTCATCTACGACACGATTTCCGAGGAATGGTCCAGGGGACCCGATTTGCCGTACGTGAAAAATGGGGCGACGTGCGCTGTTGTTTTATGCTGATGCAAATTCGTCTGCCTCATTCTCCTAAACGACGTAAAGCCATAGACAGACAGATGTGCAGTCGTTTCCATTGACACGTCGAGCTTCATCTGGAGACGACAGGGTAGGGAGTCTTACAGGTTCCAGAGTAACCTCAGAATGGACCGACGGTAGACAGAAAGACAGAGGAACCTCTCCAGGTGATGCTTGGATTCTTTTCTTCGAATTCCACGGATTTGTTTCCTATTTTTGATCCTATTTTCCGAGTTCAGTCTGTTGTGATTTCTTTGACCTAGTTCAATCCCTGTGTTTGAAATCCTTGTATTCTATATTCATTCGGCACCACATCACTCAGGAGGTAGGAAGTAGGGCCTTTCGGAAGTTTTAATAGTCGCCCATTTCCCATGACTTGTTGCGAAGAGGCTAAAGAGCCTCTCGATCATATCATTAATTTCAATGAAAATGAAACATATCTCGTTCTCCTCAAGTCCAATTGGCACGGAGATTTTCAAGTCCATTTCAATTTCAGTTCAGCTGCGAGTAGCAAGTTTGTGTCTTAACTTGTGGGGTCTTGTTCTATAGACTTGTGCTTTATTGTTTGGTCGTGATTGAGTGAATCCGATTCTTTTCAACGAACTGATGGTATTGCGCAGAAAGGAAGCTCAACTCAGGTCCCCATTCATTCTATGCAGGAACTCATTAAACATCTATTTGTTAATTTTGCCATGCATGTCGCGTAATTGACGTGTGTTTCACAGAGCACATCACTGTCCTCGGGGTCGAGTACGACGAAGTTGGGAGTATGACATACTGTGAGTATTGTTATCGTCCTTGTCATCATACGTGTCTTTTGTCGAGGTCCAGCAAGTTCTGGTAGGTAGATACTTGTACAAATTTCACTGGATCGCATCGTCACACAGCACTAAGAGAAGTTTTCTGTTACATAGACCGGGAAGCCTTCATGACCGGAGAATATGCAATGTACAGTTTGCTGGAATGAGTCATTATGGAGACATGCCACCCTCTGGGTAGCAGGCCACAGTATTCCCTGCGGTGCCGGTGGGTCGTCTGGTTGCAACAATATGGCATCAGGAACAATGTCCGAGACTTCGGGACTGACATTCTGTTAGTCTTGGCAACGCCAAGACTAACGCCTCGTGTTTGAGGATTGTTTGAGGATGATTCGAGGAGATCACTATCCAATAGTCGAGGAGATGGTAAGCTGGATCCACGAATTGGCCACAGTACGTTGTGTATGCCAAAACTTTGTTTGTTTTGTGTTCTCGATGCGTGCATGTTACTATTCACGTTCCCAAGGCATCATTGAATATCCTGGATTCACGGCCCAAGCTTAACCCACTCATCTGTGCTTTATCTATATACCGTAGCTTCCAGACCGTGTGGAGATCGGATCCTGAATCTGAACTTCGAATTATTCGACTACTTAAAAACTCATTGGATCTTCCTCTTCTTTGGAATAAGCCCAAGTACATGGACGTTTAAAGTTGTGCTTCTGCTACAAGCGGAAAATATAGCTATGGAGTTCAGATTCTAAGGCTGAACTTGGAATTTCCAAGTACTTTCAAAACACTTATGATCTCTTGGGAATGAGCTCAAAGTACATGTATGCCGAAAAGTTGTACTTCTGCTGCAAGCTGAAATCAGAGGCAGGAAGTGAAACTCAAAGTTTCTCAGAGAGGGATGTCTGTTAAATAACGTCTTCTGTGAAGAAGTGGATTGTGGCTTTCAAACACAAAGTGGAGCTGGTAATCTTGACTCTCGGAGAAAGGGAGAGGCACGCTTAAAAGTACTGCACACATGTTTCTCGAGGTCAAACAACCTTAGTTGATGGTTGCTAAATAGTGCGGTTGGATTGAAAGTGGATCCGATTAGATCCGCTCACTTGGATGGATTAACTCATGCATCTGATGGCAGGTGAGACGAGGCGGGTGAGTATGGAGAGTAGAAACTATGGGCGGGAAGAAAATTAGGCTTCAATACAACACGTTTCACCTGCAAGCAAAAGCTTGGGATTAATATAAAGAACGCAGAACACAAACTCTTGAAACCCAGCGTGGTAGAAAACCTTGAAAGCAGTGCCTGCAAATGGTGACTGCAGTCACCATATGCGTGAGCCTGGAATTCTGGACAAGACCTGTCCACCAGTAAAGTATTCGCCCAACATGCATGCAAGAACCTTCATGATGTATCTTGTGAATCTGGACGAGGTGCCGTCACCACTGTATCACTTGACATGCGTCTGAGTTGGCAGACAACCTGATGTGAACCAGCTCAATTCATTCGTAATTTTTCCTGTCATTTTGGGATAAATCATAGCGCAAAATGCAACATGCAGATTTGCTCAGAAGCTAATCATTATCCGCTGCTTCAGAATCTAATACCCATATCTTGCAATTTAAGTTTCATGATGACATAAAACTACGTCTCTTCCAGAATTGCAACGGTCGATGACTGTCAAACTTCCAAATATGATCTCTACGATAACACAAAGCTCCTTGCGCTTCTGTAGGAAAAGTCCTACACGGAAAGCAACTTGCTATCCGCTGGAAATGTACTGGAATGGGCAGCACTGGAGCAGCAGATCAGACGATTCTGATCAAAGCACAGAACAGCAGAGCCTATCTGCCACATGCCAATTGATTGACGAGGTTATCCTCCAGCATAGACAACCCCAGTCACCCGACATTCATAATCGCAAAGGTCATCATCAAAAGTGATGGCAGGTCCCGAGTGACCTCGGTCTGAGGCAACGCTAGCTGCAGGAGCCGGATTCACCTCTTGTAGCATGCATGAAAGCCGGGAAGAGCAGATAGAAAAGATGGAGTATAAAGTTATACGGCACTGGTGTTTTAGCTCGTTGTGTTTCTGAGATGGTGAACCATCTCCACTGTGATTGCAATGTGATTGAGTTTAGGTTTCCACAACCGGAGATGGACCTGGTGATACATGGCTTTTAGGTTCTCGTCCCATTTAGCAACGCAAATGTCACCAAGGTGGATTTACTTTCCCCACCTAGTGGAAACTCGGGCTGCAGGAAGGTTTGGAGCCCTGAAAGAGTATCTTTGGATATTACCTCAAACCACTGTGAGTTCTCTATATCAACGAAATGGTTCACTTTATCACCGTGCTTTGTTCTCAAATGCCATGGGAATCGCTCTACAAAAGAGTTCTGCACTTTGAGGACACACCTTATTACAATCATAATAGTAATCCAAGTCCAAGATTTCAGGTGACTCTCTTCGAAGAGTTGTAGGTAAGTTTGGATCTCTATCATATAATAAAAAATACAGTGAGAGTTGCTTGCCTACTAAATCAATAACCCAAGGCCAACCATGGTAGCTGGATGTCCCAATTTCCCATAAGACCTTTCTCCAAGCCAAACTTTCTTAGTTCTCTCTTCTCTTTCTAAACAACTATCTCTACTAGACCAATTTCAAGATGATCTTTTAACGTGGTACAATGATCGATCAACGCTTGATCACAAAAAATCTAAAACTTGGCCAAAAACTCAATACCCTAATTACTCAACACCTCCGATTATGCACCAAATTGGCTAAGTATCGAAGTTAAAAACACATAAGATGTTCCATCATTTGACTTTTCAGGCAATGCCACCAACTTAATCCACTTGGAAAAATGCTTCATCATGACCAATCTATATCAATGATGTCGTATAATCAATGGAAGAGGTCATGCAAAATCCAACCTACAACGATAACCAAGTCCCATAATTGGTAGGCGATGTTACTATGGTGTAGAGGCATTGGTCTTTGGTACTCAAAGAACAACTCACAAGCTTGAGTCCTTCCTCTCCACAATAGAAACAATTCTCATGTTTTGCTCTTGGAAAAATTTTCGTGTATTTTTTTCAAATTTTTTTCTAAACTCTTTCATATTTGAGTCTGCCGAAACAATCATGTCCAACCTATAAAGTATCTTAGACAACCAAATCATCCAAAAAGGTTGATATACTATTTTTCAATGAGTTTCAAATCATCCCTTCCTATGTAGAACACTTATGTAAGAGCTTAGTATAAATGACCACTATCAAGGAAGAAACAAATCTGAAAAATAAAGCAATTTTTCCAACATTTATACCCTCTTAGAGTAATGATATCATACTTTTTTCTCCAGAAATGATCTCTCAACTAAATCTTAACCTACATATACTTAGCTCATGATAAGGACTCCTGCAAAGTTTCAAATCTTGATTTCACTCGTGCACAAAACGATGAGCTCTGTACATATTTTTCATAAGAGCTATCT
Organism: Marchantia paleacea; assembly: GCA_014180765.2. NCBI lineage: Eukaryota > Viridiplantae > Streptophyta > Marchantiopsida > Marchantiales > Marchantiaceae > Marchantia > Marchantia paleacea. The sequence continues at coordinate 4,480,455 of MUAA02000018.1, forward strand.
TTCAAAATCCGTAACGACCCTAGTATATTCTAACCATCATAACTTTTGATGTAGATTTGATCTCACAATAATTCTAAGTGAAGAATGTGTCTTAACTAATAATCTAAAATCAATAAAATCAATATTTTTTTTGCCCCAAAAATTCAATATACCCTTACAATTCATCTCAAACAAGACTTAAGTAAAAAAAATGTACAAAATGATTTTTTTAGCTATCAAATAATATTACCGGGTATATCAATGATACAATATTTTGTAACATCTTATCAGCTCACTCTTCTATCATTGTCCTCTCCAAATGAACTCTCATTGTTACTTTTTCACGGATAAGAAACTGGATTCAAAAATATTTCTACTCCTTCTAGATTGAGGTCCCAACAACAAAACCAAAAATGTGACCTCTAGACTGACTCTCACTCAAGTTTACATATGATGGATTTTTGAAAGCTCATCATGAATCTAGAAGAACACTTCTCAACCCAATGACCATAGTCTTGATGCATGCTCTTACATAAACTCTCAAATTTCAAACTCCATAATCTCATGACAACTCTCTTAATTAAGAAATCTTTTAAAGACTCAAATATCACTCAAAAGGTATGGATCCTTCATTGATATTTAAAATACTTCTCCAAAACAAGGCTTGAGAGTTGTTTTTCAACCTTTTTATTTATATTAGTTAGAAATTTACTTTAGTAACTAAAAGTAACTAGCATATAACTTTCTCCTATAGCTTAGGTTTAGATATAATACAACCATGGGTGGTATAGTCTTGAGTCTCAATTATCAAGGATAACATATCCACTCTTTGACCCAAGAAGTATATCACATAGCTCTCACAAGCTAACATAGTTAAAAAGGTATATGCATGACACCATCTCATCATAACTATCCTCATGCCATCGGGCCCTGATTTTGTTGTGAAATTATATTTACTCTGATAACTAAAAGTAACTAGCATATAACTTTCTCTTACCAAGTTTAATCAATGTAGAGATCACAACTCCCATTAAAAAAGCTTACACTACAACATGCAATTCATCCACTTGAACCTTTTAGAAGTCCAACTATCCTCCAATTGACTTTGGTGCACCAAGTCAACCTCGTCCCTAGATTTGAGGGTCGTCATCAATGAAAAACTAGTCCAAATCAAGGAAAGTCAAGATATCCATGTGATAGAATATGACCCTTGATTCCCTCTAAAAAATGAAATAGTTGTTCTCATCATTTATTTTAGTGCAAGAGCTACCATATCTTTTTTTCCAACTTAACCATAACTAGCTAAACTTAGTCATGATTAAATCAAGCTTTAGATATAATACAACCATGGGTCATACGGTCCTTAGTCTCAATTATCAAGGATAAAATATCCACTTTTTGACCCAAGAATGGTATCACATAGCTCTCACGAGTCAACATAGTTAAAAAGGTATATGCATGCCAAGCTCACACCATCTCATCATAAGTTTCATCATGTCATTGAACCCTGATTTTGTTGTGAACTTATATTCTTACGAAGGAGAATGTTTGATAGTTGTTTGAAAACACCTTCATTGTCATAAGTAATCATCAACCATTGAAGTGGTTGATGGAATCATACAAGATCACAAAAAAGTTTCCGCAATGAACTCTTATTTTACAAAAATATGATTTCACGATTGCACAAAAGCTTGACCGGAGGGTGATGAATCATGATATGGATGGGTTTAGTCAAAATTATATTTTTGGAGTAATTTACATAGACTAATAGAAACTTTTTCCCCTCATTATTATGTTGCATGAGCAATACTCCCAAAACCCAACATACTTCAATCCATATGTACCTAAAGTGGACGACCTTTCATTGGTCTCCTTAAAATATGGCAGATGTCAACCTTTCTTTGAGTTCAACAAAAGCTCTCTCATATTTATCTCCTCATGCCACGCTTCATATAGCTTTGTCAGCTTTGTCAAGCCTTTGGTAATAGTGCTAAATCCTTTCACATATTGGCAATAAAAGTTTGCAAATCCAATGAATGCTTGCATTCTACTCATATTTGAAGATTGCAAAATATGCAAGATTGTCTCCACCTTGGTATGCTGAACTCACAACCCTTTTGTATGATCCAAGTATTCCACATGCTCATGAAATATTTTATATTTTCTAAGATGAAACTTAAGGCCATGTGCTATCAATTCTCTAAATATCTCATGCAAATATTTCTCATGTTCCATCACCATAACACTATATACCAAAATATCATTGATGTAGTCTTGAGCACAATCAAGTCTAGCTAGGATCCTATCTATCAGTCTTTGAAATTCAACGAATGTATTCTTCAACCTAAAGGGTAAAAAATTCCATTGATATAAATCCATTGTCCAAAAAACTATCTTAGCCTTATGCTCATTTTGAATCCACAAGAAATGATATTATGCTCGTAAATCCAATAAACTAAAAATCTTTGCATGTCCAATTACATCAAAGATTTTTGTATGTGTATGCATAGTATGAGTTGATAGATCGGTGGTTATTCACACATGCGTTTGTCTATATAATGGCAATTTATATTCTTCTTGACTGGTATCACCACATCAAAGGAATACTATCCATATGATATCTCCATCAATCCAACATTAAAAGGTCATGACACCTACTTTGGATCAAATCTCTCTCCATATTGATGTATCAATAAGGAGGATAGAAGATTGATGCATTAGTTGTCAAATCAATCTATATACCAATTCTCTTCAAATAGTGTATATTTTTCATACAAAGACAAAACACCTTTTGTACAACTCCCTAAAAACCTCCACACTTTATGTTTTTCTCCTTCTTTCACTTTGGGACCAATATCTCAAATCTCCTCTCCATCGACACTAGAGATAAAATACGTAGTATTTGGTTACTAAACAACAATATTTTGAGTATAAAGCTTCTTATGCTCTCTCATACCAAGCTCCACTAGCTTGGTATGAACAGCTCTAGATGTAACCTTTTGAGTTTTGTCAAAAAACTTTGTAGTGATTACCACCGATTTTTCAAGATAAAAAACTTTGTCTATACTAGATGTAGAGTTCATTTTTTCTTCTCTAACATCTCAATAAGACCAAGGATGAAATCTTGAGCACTTCAGCTTTTGCCTCCACTGTCTTGGTAGATAAAGAGTATTAACAATGGTCTAGGAGTCATATTTGTGAAGCACATGCGCCTATGTTTGGCCAATTCAAGGCTTAACATCCATGTATAATGGTCCTATGACCATAACATGATCCAACTCCTGACATTGTGATGACTTCAAATATAGATATGGCTATAGTTCAAGTACAAAACCACCAACTATGGCACCAACTACTGCAAATGAGGATTCCATACAAGTCCAAGTCCTCCCTCTCTATAAGCATGGGAAACTAGATAACTCAACAATGTGGGTAATGTAGCTCTTGGCTGCCCCACATGATTCACTACTGCCATTGATGATCTGTCAACATAGACTACAGATCATTGTCTTGGAGTGTATATCCACATCGAAATACTTTCCACTATGAGAAGTGAGGATCTCCACACTCCATCATCTTCTTAAAATAAAATCTCTCTTGAAAGAAGCTATGTCCACCATAGACATGAATGATGTGCACAAGATCTTACTTTCACTACATGCAGTAATATCGATGATCTAATCCATGACCGCATCTAATGTATAATTCTCATCACTTGTGCACATGGATCACCCAATAACAAAATAGTCTCTAGAATATATGTTGGTGCATAGTTCTATTATTTCTGGAAAAATTGGAACACACGTAACATCTCCCAAATATGCAAAGGAGAGGAAATCGACTTGACAACGCTAGGAGTCAAAGATGACTCTACTAAGCTAAGATATGGAGACAATTTTACTATACTAAGAGCTAGAGATGACTCTGAGTCCGTGCGAGACATGTTGAAAAAAAATATAAGCTCTTGAATCACTTCTTAGCTAAATTTCATGGAAGTCCAACCATACTATTCAAATTCCTTTGCTCTTCAACCTTGTATCAAAGGATCATGTAAATTTTCTTGACGCTCCTTTTACACTTTGTGGGCCACAAAACCAAAAAAATAGAAACTCTAATTTTGTAATTTGATTATTGATGTCTAGAATGCATGTCCTAGTGTGCAACAATAATGACCTCCATACCACTTTGATATATTAAGGGTTTAGTTAGATTCTGAACTACACAAAGATGATCATTATTTGTCATTCTTAAGTCATTTGTGAGTGATAACTAGAAATTTATATTTTTCATAATTAATAGAGGTTACTTTTATGGACAGATTTTAATTAGCACATGAACTGCAATTAGATTTCTCATAGTTTGATCATATTTGACGTACTTTGATTATTAGGTCAGTACCATGGTTATCTCTTACTATAGTTTATTTCTTAATAAAAATGAAAGCTTCCATTGACATTGGACAGTGTAACATATATCACTTTTTCGTTAAAAATTTTCAAAGTGTTTTATTTAGTTGTTAGTATGTTTAAGAAGTGAAACATTCTTCATAAAATTTACTTTCTGGATTTGTCATCTAAAGAAGTTCAATTGTTTTGACATCAAGAACAAGGATTTGAAACTTTAGTCTTCTCTAATCATTATTTCTCAAATTTTTCATCATTGAAGAGAAATCTCATATTTGATATCATATTTACAAATTTAGCTAATTTTAGATATTTAAAAAAAAATTATATGTAAAAGACATTCCAAAAAAATACAATCTCTGTGTGAAAATATATGTTAATTTTTACTCCTTATCAAGAAATCTTTCATTTCATGGTCATATTATTCATGTAATCCATCAATATTTATTTATTAGATGGTCATTTTAGAGACACACACGAGTTGGTCATGGGTTGCAAGATTCACATTCATTGTTTTAAAATTGCAGTTTCATTATATTAGAAGAAATGATGAATCTTTTACAATGAACATGGTAGGGGAGTGCAAAATACACTTTGAGGACTGTTGTAGCTTTTTCCAAATTCTAAATGCTCTTTTTATGTTTCACCTTCTAAGCCATTTAAGCAAAAGATTTTGCATTTGACTAAGTCTAATTCTATTTTAGAGAGTGTTGACTCCTCTTCAAAGGAGAGTGATGACAATGAAGATAGCCAAGATAGTCTAATTCTAGATTGAAGGTCTTTGTAAAGCATTTTCTTGTAAACCTTATTATCTTCCAACAGTTGTTTCATCGTGATATTTGCTTTTACATCCATCAAGTCAGTCACTAGGTCATAATAACCGAACGTGGGTTGTTGGCTAACTAGGGTTGCCTCACTCTTGTAAACTACCTTTGGTGGATTTGCTGATTCTCATCCTAGATTGAGTTCTCATAAGTAATCCTCTACGTCCATGCGTATATCAAGTGGAAATGAGGTTGGGGCAGTACTTCTTTCCTTTTTTGTTGATTGAGTCATCGATGGTGGTGGCAAGGTGTAGTCATTGGCGGCAACCTTCTTCTGCTTTTGTTTAGTTGTCTTAGGGGATTGCATAGCTACCTTTTCCACTCTCTGTGGCCACCCTAAGGACGTTACTTCAATGATTTGGTCATTGAAGTAAATGGGATACACGTATCACTTCTTCAGATTCTTTGGATGATGAGTCACTTGCAACATTCTCCGCTTCCGAGGACCGTGACATTTGTAATCAAATAGAGATGATGATCGTAAAAAAAAAGCATGTACTTTGTGAGACAAACAAGAAGTGTAGTTAGAAAAAAGAAAAAAAGAGAAAGAAAGAGTAGAGGAGCTAGAATGATGGAAGTAATTCTTCGATCCAATATCGACATGAAATTCGTAGAAATTCAATCCATATGCGTATTTCAAACAACTTTACAAGGAGATATTTTGGGGATAACAGTGAGGATGAGGAACTGACACATGATATAGAACCAAGTCTAAGTTTGCCAATGGAGGATTCCATGGAACTTTTAGATAATTTTATGAATGAAGAGGGTCGTGACACCTCAAGAACAAGTGGGGATGTCTTTGACTCCACGTAGATTAAAATCTAGAGACACGCAGCTTCTCAAGCTCCCCTTCTACCCTGATTACACTTATGGTTTGAAAATTGAACACTTGTAATAACACAAGATATGCCATTTCTAATCCTTATCCTATTTATATAAGAATTTCCTAACGTCTAGTCCTAACTGTCATTTACATGGATCGTTCTCTTCGATTTCTCTGAGTGAGATCAGCATGCTTCGATGACAATTCTACTTTCCACACAAAGGCATCGACACTCAATTCTAACTCTCGGATATCCTCTACGATCTCCTTCCTGTGAATCTACATTGCCTCTAGCCATTCTTGACCCATCTTCTTATACATCTCCTTCCGCTTCTCCTTCAAATCGACAGAAGCGTTCATCAACTCACTAAGTCATTCCAATCACTTGGCCTTTGCCTCATCACACCTAGAAAAAAGATATTGTAAACATCTGGCCGCCAACACTTATCACCGGCCGTTCTATATCTATCTCCTGTAGCTGACTCTTTACATTCTGCAGCTATTGACACAACTTCTCATTTGTCGCCTCCAAGAAGTTGACTTCTGCACTCTTAATCTTACACAATTCCAAATAGGTTATCTTTGAACCCTACATCACTTCCTTAGCAGATGTCTTTTGCTTCTCTAGACGTTTGATAGATTCAATCAACTATTTAATAGTTTGTATCTTGTCCTTGTTCCTTCAAGCAATGCGGTGCATCACCTGAATCAGGTCCATGTAGCCATCCTCTTGTGGATTTTATCCTTGAATGTACATAGTTCCCATCTCGTTGAGCTCCATCAAGACTGGCACCACCACATTCTTCAACTTTTGAGACAACTGCAATATTGAGGAAATTGGTTTTCCGTCATCAACCTTTGATGCTTTTACTTTTGGCCTAGATGTCTTTGGTATTGGACTCGGGGAGTGAACAATCTCCTTCAACTTCTACTTCCTTCAGATCGGCTCCACTACTTTTTCCACACTTGGATTTCACTTTACCAATTCTTCCACCGAATCTTCTCATCCAAATACAAAATCTTCAATTTCTTGCATCATCTCGTCCAACTCATCCAAAGGAACTTCATCTTAGTTTCTTGCCCCAGGTGATAATAAGTTTTTGCCTCTTGTGGACCCCAAACTCCTTGTCGATCCACTATTTGTATTTTCGTTACTAAGCCCATACACTGGCTGATCAATCTTAAATTTTACTTCTTTCTTTCCACAGGTGTCAGCCATTCCATCCTTGGGTACATATGCATCAAGAATGAAGAAATGTACACCACTCCCTTTTTGCCCGCCTGCAATTTCTCCCCCATGGGCTGCACATTCATGGCAAAGATCTCTCTCCAATTCAACTTGATTGAACGTGTCACAAGTCCTTCCACTATTTTCACCTTATGCATGCTTACGTAAATGGTTCTCTGGGGTAAGAATAGCTGATTCATGATGTACATGATCTTACTCCTAAAGTCGTCTTTGATGAGGTCGATCTTATAGCCATTCGATTTCTCTTCCGGCCCCTTGGATGGAACCACTTTGATTCATCAAAGTTGAACCCGGTATGCATTGCTGATCCTTCCCAATTAATGCCGTCTTTCTCCTTATTGTAATCCCTACCTAGTATTTCAGCCCACAAAATAGCATCCCACAAATTGGAATAACCTCTCCATCTTATCGAGTTCCTCGTCTTCTTTGCTCGAACTTCCTCACACAGCTCTGGGCAAACATAATCCCATCTTCATGTTATAAATGCTCCTCCTAATTTCTGTAACCTCAGCACTTCCCCTGTCTTCCAATCGGGCTTCGACACCAATAGCCTATACATTCCTATTGACAACTTCTGAGTAGGTGGCAATCGAATAGTCTCTCGCGCTCCTGACAAAAGTATCGATCGCTTTTTCATGGTGACAGCCCGATCCATTAACCTGCAGATTTCCTTCATCAAAATGCTCAGTTGCTCGTCACGAGTCGATAATATTGCTACTTCCTTCCTTTCTCCTCTCCACCCTAATCCTATTTACCGCGTCCATCATCTTCCTAACAACCCATTCATACTATCATATTCGGACTATAAGGCTTATTCATATTTGTCAAACCAGGGTTCCTTTGAATATCAATTTTTTTATTCACAAAAACAAAAAAAAATTACCTAAACTAGATGACTATGATCCTACATTAAACAATCTACACTCTCGCTCATTTGTGCAATCGTCCTCAACTGGTCCTCCTTCCCCGTGGCTAGCCGATTCATGATTCAAATTACTTCCATTTATCTATCATCTTGAGGTTTTCAATCATGGATATAATTAGAAGTCATCTCACCCAACTTCATCAACATTGGCATCACGACTATCTCCAACTTTTTGGCAAGCTAAAGATTTAAGGAAAAAAGCTCTACAATTGCTACCTCTTCATTGTTCTAATCTTTGGCCTGGATATTTTACGTCTTTGTTCCTCCATCTTCTTCCTCACCTTTTACTTCTTCCTCTTCGGCAAAGTTTCTCTGATGATCTCTATATTAGAACTTCAAGTGTGAAGTTTTAGTATAGAGTTATATCCCCACATACATTTGCCCTTACATACGAGTGTTGTTGCAAACATTACTATTCATAATATCTCTTCATTCTACAACAATTCACTCAAGTAGCAAAAAATTCACTCTAAAAATCTAATAGTTGTAAAGAATCATTCTAAACGACTTCATTCACAATGTTTGTCATCCAAGAAAGATGCAATTTATCATGGAATTACATGTATCTACTATCATGTAATAAAATCTTATCTCCTTTTATAATCTTGGTAAAATAAAATTTATATCATATTTCTCTTTCCTCTTAGCCTACATTTCCTTAGTTAGTTTTTTCACATCATCTTAGGAACTTTCAATTTAATTTATTTCAACACTCAATGTAATTCAATCTCTTTTGCAAACAATCTTTCTTCCATCAAGATTATATAAGAAGACATATTTAATTCCACTAGCTTAATGGGATGCATCTTATACGTTAAATAAAATAATTTTTTCTTTGTAGTGATTTTTTTTAACTATTCAAAACGATCATAATGCATGGAGACTTTTGTATCCTAGTTATAGATTTTGTTTACCATAACTATATATTATAGTTTACACAATAATCCTTTGAACTTTTTTGTCAGCCCATTTGGTTTTAAATTATAGGGAATAATCTATCAATAATTAATTCAAAAATACAATGACAATTCTTTGCAATCAATTTGTGACTCTATCTCTTACTAATACCAATGGAAATCTCTCATGATAGACTAAATTATCAAAGAAAAACTAAGTCATTATTAGTGTATCATTTTTTCTAGTATCATAATCCGTTTCAACTAAAATATACCTCTCTCTAATTCTTTTACTCATTGGTAAAATGGGTCGCATGAAAACAATATCCCAATTTTCAAAATATGTTATGAAAGAATTGGTTTCAAAGATCATCTCGTTGTTTGTCTAGGCCTATCAATTTTTTGACATGCATCACACTTTTGGATAAATGTGTATGTATCTATATACATTGTCCCCCATTAATAGCAGTAACCAAGATCTTTTTTAATAATTTTTCCAAAGTATAATGGTCATTGTACTTCATATTATTCCATACGTCTCCTAAGGATTTTGTCCATCTCCATTCTAAAAAGTACCCCTCTTTGTAATGAATATGGAATAACTATAAATAAATATTGTCCTTTGCTTCATATATATTCCTTCCGCGACTTTCAAAGTTTATAAATACATGTACATATCATAATACTAACTATCTTTTTATTTTATCAACTTTAACAATTTTTCATCAAGAAAATCATCCTCTAGTGCACTACTTTGAAGATGAATCTTCAACCAAAACAAGAAATCTGCATCACTATGAATGAATTTCCTTCTTTTTTGTATAATGAATATAAACTCCTACCACACAACATCCAACAAGCTTGTCTCCCAAAAAAATCTGTTTTTTAAACCAAATTCATCAACACATGAAACTTAAATTCAATCCCTAGCAAATCATGTTAAAACTTTTGAACTACATATCCAATCTCCAGAGCTTCACATTCTAAAGTTGAATAATTTTTTTTTCCAACAAACATTTGTCTTGCAAAGAAGATAAAATAATCATTTCCTTGCTTAGTGGTATATGCTCATTGCTCTAGCACCACATCAATAGCTATAGAAGAAATATAAAAGAAAATCGCTATGGGAACAGAGATATATGTAATGACATGATAATCTGAATGTGAGCAGAACAATAGTCTTATGATGACTGTTCCCAAGGGAATAAGGGATCCGAATAAACTTTCAGGGAAGTGAATGTGAGTTAAGGCTTCTTTATGGACTCTGGACCTCACCGTCTGAAGAGCAAGGTGGTAGATCTGTCATGATTTCTAATCCACCGATAACAACATTCCCATCCAAACAAAAACATATGCACACAAGTAACACCCATGCACAATCATTTTTTGAATTGGTACAATCACCGTTTACTGAATGATGGGGATCTCTTCATTACAAGATGAAGTCGAGGCGAAGCTCTCAGCGAAGTACTTCTAAGCAATTATATATAACGCTGGCTCTTGGACGAACGTTTGGCTATCTTCACAGGCGTCAAACACCAATCAAGGCCAACAACACAACAATCACATCAGCTTCCTGAAGCTTATTCTATCATGACTACAATTGCGGCTCAATCAATTGAACACTTGCAATGAAAGAAGATCCCACCACTTTATTCCTACGACTATTTATAATGAATTTCCTAACTTCTACTCCTTACTGCCACCTACATGGATCGCTCTCTCCTAATCCTTCTCTGCCTATCTAAGCCGCTTGATAGCACTTCTGCTGCTTGCATGAAGGCGTCGATTCTTAACTGCATTTCATGTACATCCGCCGTAATCTCCTGTCGATGAAGAGCCATGGCTTGCTAGAAATCTCGACCCAAGACTTTATACATCTCCTTCCTTCGATCCTTTGAATCTCTTGGATTTTCCATCGCAGTCACCAACTCCTCCAACCACTATGTCTCTACTCTATCACACCGAGTAAACAGATGTTGCGCACACATGTTAGCAAGGGTCTCCAACTTTGCAGGTGCCTCCACGTCCACCTAATTTAACCGTCTCTTCAGGTCCTGCATTGTCTCCCAAAGATGGACGTTCTCCTTCTCGAAGAAGGTGATTTCTACTCCCCGAATAAGGTAGATCTCTTCGTATGCCTTCTTTGCCTCCTGAACCTTATGTTCCAATTCGACCTTCAGCTTGGACAACTTGTATACATTCTCCGTCAATTCTCGAACAGTAACAGATTGGGTTTTCTTCCCTAAAGCGAGTCGATTCATCATCTGGATCAAGTCCATGTTCCGTCTGCTTGAGGATCCCACCCTAGCATATACATCGGTCCCATCTCATTCAGCTCTAGTAACACCGGGACCACCACTGCCTCCAGCTTATGAGACAGCTGTAACACTAAGGCCATAGGTTTAGCGATCTCCTTTGACACTTTCACTTTTGGGCGAGACGACTTAGAGAGTACTACTTCCTCCACTTTCTTCTTCCTTGTATCCCCCTTCTTCACCGTCAAGGCGAGAGTAGGACTGTCTTCTACCACTCTCTTCCTCTTCCGAGAGGTACCGATGACTTCCGAATCCGAATCAGGCTTACGCAGTGTCGCTGATATGACTTCTCCGGTTCGTCGTGGTTCAAGTGGCGCACTGATTCCCAAGCTCCTCGTAGATCCGTTACTTGCATCGTCAATATCTACATCGAGGTCTGAGAGTTCGGTCTCCAATCGATATAACTGCCTCTCCCTGGGAGTCAGCCACTCCATCTTCGCATATAAGTGCACCAAGAAAGACAAGAGATAGACCACACTCTTATCATCTTCCCTCAACTTGGTGGCCATCTCTTGTACATTCTTAGCGAAGATTTCTCCCCAATTCACCCAAATGGTCCCGCTAATGAACCCTTCCACAATCCTCACCTTATGCATACTAACATACATTGTGTTCTGAGGAGAGAAAAGTTGGTTCAAGATGAGAGCCACCTTCCTCCTAAAGACATCCTTGATCAAGTCAAGCTTATATCCATTCGTCCCCTTCCTCACTGAGGGATTAAACCACTTGCATTCATCGAACGTGAAGGCCGTGTGCATCGCTGATCCTTTCCAATCAATGCCACCTTTGTCCTCCTCGTAAGTCCATCCCAGTGCCTTCACCCACAACCTGGCATCCCACTTCTCCGGTTGCGCTCTACTACCAATTGCTGGTGAAGCTTTCCCCCGTCGGACTTCATCGCATAGCTCTGGGCACACATAGTCCCATCGCCATGACAAAAATGCACCGCCTAGGGTCTTCAATCTTAGCAACTCCGCCGGAGTCCAATCCGCCCTCAAAATGAGTGGTCGAATTCTCCCCATGGTCGCACTTTGCCCTGCTGGTACTCTCACGGTTCGACGCTTCGACATTACAGCTACTCTCCTCTCATGCCGCATTGGTTCCACAAGTTCTTGACATCGACCTTCCTGCTTTATAAGACCCAGGGTAGTACATATAGGATAAAATGTAAGTATATCTAAATTGTGTCTAAGTTTATCTTAGTCATGACTATGTTTAGCTAGTTATGGTTAAAGTTGGAGAAAAATATAGAGTAGCTTTTGGTGTGGTAGATGAGAACTACTATTTTGTTGTTTAGTAGGAATCAAGGAATAGATTCCATCACATGGGCATCTTGACTTTCCTTGACTTGGACTAGTTTTCATTGGTTGGACTTGGTGAAGATCCTTAAATCTAGGGACGAGTTTGACTTGGTACACTAGAAGTCAATTAGGGAGTAGTTCAGCGAACGTTGAACGTTTGGGTGCTGTCGATACACCTTCAGCCCAGCTCACGCAACACTTCATACAATGGGGCAATAATACTAGCATGCCAACTTCGAGGACAATTGTGGGTATACTCCCCGAGACGAGCTTCATCGATCGAAGAAAGGTTGCAACTATGGAGCGTGGAGAATGCGATGGTCTAGTGTCAGAGTGTCAAGTCTGCTGGCGGATTGGGAATGGACACCTTCCAACGCTTCGGTGGCATGTCTACTGCCGTGTCAGTTGAGGACCTCTGAATCTCTAGTCACGAGGGATTTGTGGCAATTGACCTGTGAGCTTAAACATTCGCGAAGAGCAAAGAAGCTCGACGACACTGCTCCCCACAATGTGTAGACATCATTTCTGTCTACACATTCTGTCTGAATTCATGAAGGTTCAGTCCACTGCACCTCTTCCATGTCATTCTTCCATCGAACAATGTTCCTCCATCCCACAAGCAAGAGCTGGAAACGATTTCAAAAGGCAAGAGCGCGTGGATTGGAGCGAGTGATTGGAGCGCATGGAGAGCCGAGTGTTGAGAGGGCGAGAGGCTGCGGGTGCGGGAACTGATTTGTAGTTTCTGTGGCCATACTCTGGCAAACATGGAGAGTGAATAGTTCATTCTCTTCGTCTTTCAATTTGGGTTCCATTGGTACCTAAATTGAAGACTATGGAGAATGATATTGTGAGATATGAGTGTTTTTATTTTTTTAGGGTTTTGAGTGCATTTTGAGTGATTTTTCCTATATTAGACATATGGGTCGGGTTTTTTTTGTTCCCATCTCTTCCTTTTCCTGCATTGGTTCTATTGGAACCTAGTTGGAAAATTATGGAGACCTGAATAAAAAGTTATGAGTATTTTTAGATTTTAGGGTTTCCATAGTTAGCATTTTCGAATGTGAGGTGGTGTGTTAGGGGGGTTGTGGTTCTGCAGGTGGGAGGAGATACATGATGGAGTGCTGGGTTTCTTTATCGTTCCCTTTGTGCTAGCTTTAGCTTGACTTTCTCTCATGGGACCGCCAAAAGCGGTGCGTGATACACCATGTCCGGTGTGTCATTGTCTCTTTACCTCGCAAGGGGTAAAGACCCACGTGGGAAAGATGCACAAAGATTATGATTGGACCACTTGGGATGCGCATGTGAGGAGGACGATCACATCGACATCGGTTTTTGTCACTTCGGGGAACACGCACATTACATCGATTCCTTCGTTGAGCATTCCGGATATACCGTCAGGGTTGTGGGAATGGTTAGCTTCCCATGCAGGTTCGATTCTAGGGCTTTTTGAGACTAGATTTCCATGTCCACGTTTATTCCATAGGCTTCCTCGGGCTCTGCATGACGAGGCTAGACGTGCTTTTCGCTTACCGCTCGATCGGTTGGCGCGCGATCCCATGGACGAGTTAGCATGGTTTTTGTTTTTATTACTTCCGCGATGGTGTCTACGTTATACTAGAGGGGGACGTGCTAGACATAGAGAGAAGGCAGCTAGATTTCGGAGATTCCGAGTAGGGGATTGGGCTACATTGCAGGAGGAGTCTATTCGGGCCACACAGGTTAGGAGTCGAGTTCAGTCACATAATACTTCTGATTCGGCGCGATTGCGACGGTGTAGGATCTTGGGGCAGGCCGGGGAGTATAGCAGGGCTGCACGGGCCCTTCATCCTTTGTCCATGGCTACTCCCTACGAGGGAGACGATTTCCTCTTTACGCCTTCTACATCCACCCATGGGCGAGGAGATACCATTAGAGGTCTTGGAGTATCAGCCAGAGGAGCCATTATGTCTTGACAGATCATTATTTGCTCATTCTCTATGCACAGCCCCACGTTTATCCTCTGGGGGTTAGTCAGGGATGGTATATGAGCATCTTCGAGATTGCTTTCAGGCGGACGATCCCTCTAGTGGTTTCACGGAGTTGTTCCAAGTGGCTCTGGCTAGATTTGCGAGAGGGGAGATTCCGTTGTCAGGTAGTCAGGCTCTGGGTGCTAGTCGGCTTCTTGCGATGGAGAAGGACACTAGGGGCATTCGACTGATTGCTATTGGAGAGGTCTTATTGCGATTAGTCAGCCGTACCATTGTCTTGCATCATCACTCACACTTCCAGGAGCATCTTTGTCCACATCAGTTTGGAGTCGCCACACCAGGAGGCTGTGAGGCAGTGTCGTTGGGCATTAGAGCACTTCTAGATATCCATCCGAATTGGGTTGTCTTGCAGGTAGATGTTGAAAACGCTTTTAACAGCGTCTCGCGTGCATCCATTTTTAGAGAGCTTAGAGAGGCTGGTGGACCCCTATCAAGCCTCATTCCTTTTGTACGATCTTTTTGCGGTTCACATTCTTCTTTATTTTATCAGCATGGCTTTTCTGAGGAGGGAGTCACCGTTCTCTGATCCGCCGCTAGCACTCGGCAGGGGAGATCCTTTGGGGGGCCCTTATTTGCCATGGCTCATTACGGAGAGCTCTTGTGTCTCTTTGCTTTGGCCGTGCCGGTTGTGTGTTCCCCTCCTTGGCGGATGATACACACATTGTGGGCCAGACAAACATTAGGCAGGCCTTTGATTACTTGACTACCAAGCTTCATCTTGTAGGCTTGAGAGTCAAGGTGTCAAAGTGCAGGGCTTGGTCTCCTTTGGGCATTCCGCCTCATCTTCAGCTTCCAGAGGGATGTATGATATCGACAGATGGCTTACGTATTCTAGGAGTGCCAGTAGGGTCTAAGGATTTTGTTTCACGCTACCTTGACGTTGCATTGGCCAAGGATGTTTTGCATGTAGACGACCTTCCTTTACTAGGGGATCCGCAGGTGGCGTTTGGTATACTATCATCTAGTATTGCTCGTCGACCCACCTATCTTCTTCAAGACTTTGTTCCTCCTTCACCTACATTCATATCACGTTTGACAGCCTTTGATAGGAGGATCATGGGTGTCTTTGGTGACATCATCGGACCAAGGACATTCGAGTGTGTGACTGGAGATTTGGCAAGGAGACAGACATCTTTGCCAATCTCGTGTGGAGGGGTAGGCTTATTATCGATGGAGGAGACGGCACCTACGGCATTCTTGGCGAGTTGGGCACTAGTTGCACCTTTGTTATCTTCTCGATTTGTGATCGCAGATAGACCTATTTTGGAGATATTTACGAGGGACGTCAATACGGGATCATTTCCCTTACATGTATTATTACGACATACGAGAGATGCTTTACCACGTGAGGTACGACATGAGTTCCCATCTTTTTCCTCTAAAACTACTGATTGGACTAGGGGTCTACAGTCTATCTTGATGGACCGACAGTTTCAGGAGGCTCTACATTCACTCTTAGTGGATTCGGCCATCCATCGTACTACTAGAGCTCGTCTACGCTCTTGCTTGGACAAGGGTGCAGGCTCGTGGATCTTGGCTCGACCATGCATCAGGGCTTTCCGACTCGCACCAACTACTTTCTCCACAGCGATGAGGTTCCGTCTTGGCTTGGTCCATCCATCTACATCTTCATTACTCACATGTGAGTGTGGTATCACTTTAGATGCAGCAGGTGTTCATATGACTCGTTGTCCATTTGGAGGGAAGAGGATAGCTACCCATGATGCCATTAGGGATGTGGTGTTTGCTATGGCGCGGGAGGGTGGATACCTCACATGGAGAGAGCGTTGGTATGCCTTGCAGTCGACTAGGGTTAGGGTAGACTTGTACTTGGTTCGGGAGGACCAGGTCACTGTGGCTAATGTGGTGGTTACCAATCCTACTAGAGACACAGTTTCAGAGGGGGTGATCACCCATCCTCCAGGATGGGCGGCGAGTGGAGCGGCTAGCAGCCTAAAGGTTTCCAAGTATAGAGGTATGCAGAGAGGTCACCTCTTTGTTCCTCTAGCTTTAGAGTTATATGGAGCTATGGACACCGACTTCGACATGTTTGTGAGGGAGTGCGCGAGAGCCTACCATACTAGGCGACATGGGGTATCACTTTCTTTAGCTTACTATATAGCCTATTTTAGGCAACGTGTTTCCATTGCTCTCTGAGAGAGCACTAGCCGGGTGCAATCCATGGGAGAGCAATCACGTTAGGTGATGCTTCTTCGGATGCTCCTGTTGTTTGTAGACCTTTTGACTTGGATAGTTCAGATATCCTAGGTGCTGTAGGACATATTTCCCAATGTGATACTATTGGGGCCTAGCCCCATGTTACCCGTTTGGTTCCATCCTTGTACGATTTGATGGGGTCTTCCCATCCTTTTTGTTATTGTACTTCGCATTTCATTAGGGAGTAGTTGGGCTTCTAGAAGATCCAAGTGGACCAATTGCATGTTGCCATGTACCCTAAACCTTGGGGTTTGTGATCTCTACCTTGTTTAAACTTGGTAAGAGGAAGTTACATGGTGATTACTTGTAGTAACTAGGGGAAGATTCTAAGTAGTATAAATAGAGAGGTTGAGAAGCACCTCTCAAGCAGTTTTCAATGGAAGTAAGTTTTGGGAGAAGATAGTGTGGTGATCTTAGTTTTGGGGAGCTTGGTTCTTGGAGACGTCATGTTCAGAGTGGAGTATTGATTCAATGAAGACTTTGATTACCAAAGTATCCCTTCCTTTTGAGTGATATCTTACTCTTGGCGAGAATGTGCATAATGGAGCTTGGACTTTGAGAGTTTGTGTAAGAGTGTGCATTAGGGTCATGGTCATAGGGTGGGATTAAGTCCTTCTAGATTCATGATGAGCTTCCAAAAAGCCATCGGAGATAAACCTGAGTGAGAGTCAGCCCGGAGGTCACAGCTCGACATTTCTTAAATCCGCCAACCGATTGCGCAACTTAAATCCCTCGCAATTCACTCGTGTGAACTCCCTAATGGTATTCATATGTAATTAACTAACATATATTTGGACAAATATCCACATCAGAACCCTAATATAGCTCTTTATTAACGAAAACCAAAAAATTCCTACTTATCCTAAGAACTATGCTCCTACAGTATATGCTCATTGCTCTAGCACAACATCAATGGCTATAGTAGAAATATCCATGCCTTCATGAAATGGATTTTGTCGTGCACATACATATCGCATCACATCAAACATCACAACACATAGATCGTCATACACCAACACAAGTATACCACAATCGTCCCCCTAACTGGCAGTTAGGTCCCTCTAACACTAGGTAGCCATCTAGTCCATAACATGATATGCCTTTCGTGGGGCTAAGATCAGGAGACTAGATGCTACAATGCCCCATTGTTAGTCGCCTATCTGCAATCCATATCATATAACGGTCAGACCTGCTTGCCTGCTAAACGCATCGAGAATATCTCCACCGTCCACTAGGCACCGCATTAAGAGGAGGTGTCAAACATGACATATACCATCCTCTCGAACAAGAATCACAAATCAACATACTTGCTGATCCACATAACATACATCTCAAGCCTGCATGTACAACTGCCATGCTTGGATCCATAGTACAATCAATGTTTGGAAGGTGACATGGCGCACAATTACGCACATGATTCTTCCGAATCACACCATCATGACCCTCCAATACCAAAACTCTAGAATGTAAAACCTCACGTACTCGCAAAATCGTGCGACCAGCCGTAACATCCAATATGGTCGGTGCACTCTGCTGCAAATAAACGTAATCACCAACATGAAATTTGTGAATTGAAGATCGATATCCACCTCCTCTATGCTGAGCAATAGCCAGGTTCTCAAATGCCATGGGCATGACTCTACGGAAGAGTTCTGTAAGACCCAGGGTTGTACATATAGGATAAAATGAAAGTATATCTAAATTGTGCCTAAGTTTATCTTAGTCATGACTATGTTTAGCTAGTTATGGTTAAGTTGGAGGAAAATATAGAGTAACTTTTGGTGTGGTAGATGAGAACTACTATTTTGTTGTTTAGTATGAGTCAAGGAATAGATTCCATCACATGGGTATCTTGACTTCCCTTGACTTGGACTAGTTTTCATTGGTTGGACTTGGTGAAGACCCTTAAATCTAGGGGCGAGATTGACTTGGTACACTAGAAGTCAATTAGGGAGTAGTTGGGCTTCTAGAAGATCCAAGTGGACCAATTGCATGTTGCCATGTACCCTTTTCATTGGGGTTTTTGATCTCTACCTCGTTTAAACTTGGTAAGAGGAAGTTACATGGTGATTACTTGTAGTTACTAGGGTAAGATTCTAAGTAGTATAAATAGAGAGGTTGAGAAGCACCTCTCAAGTAGTTTTTCAATGGAAGTTAGTTTTGGGAGGAGATAGTGTGGTGATCTTAGTTTTAGGGAGCTTGGTTCTTGGAGATGTCATGTTCGGAGTGGAAACTTTGATTCAATGAAGACTTTGATTACCAAAGTATCCCTTTCCTTTTGAGTGATATCTTACTCTTGGTGATAATGTGCATAATAGAGCTTGGACTTTGAGAGTTTGTGTAAGAGTGAGCAATAGGATCATGGGCAAAGGGTGGGACTAAGTCCTTCTAGATTCATGATGAGCTTCCAAAAGCCATCGGAGGTAAACCTGAGTGAGAGTCAGCCCGAGGTCACATTTTTGGTTCCGTTGCGGGACCAGTCTAGAAGGAGAAGAGATGTTCGAATCCAGTTTATTGCCCGTGAGAGCGCAACGATGAGAACTCATATGGAGAGGACTGTGGGGGAAGAGCGAACCGAGATCATGATGCATAGTAATGTACCATTTGTGTATCCGGTAGTGTTATATGATAGCCTGGAAGTTATTTTTTGTACATTTTGTTTACTTAAGTGTTGTTTGGGATGAGGCGAGAGTGCTATAGTACGTATTTGGGAGGAAAACTTTATTTTCCAAAGTTTTTCCGATAATTTTATTGATTTTAGATTAGTAGATGGGATACGTTTTGCACTTGAAATAACAGTCATATCATGTCTAGATCAAAAGTTATGATGTTTAGAATTTGCTAGGGTCTTGACGGGTTTTGAAAGATAGCTCTCGGGAAAAAGTGTACAGAGCTTATCAATTCGTGCAAGAATTGATACAGGATTTGAAACTTTGCACGATTGTATATCAGGAGCTAAGCTACATGTGGGTTCAAATTTCGTTGAGAGATCATTTTTATAGAGAAAGTTATGATACTTGAAGTATAGGGGGGTATAAAAGTGAGCAAAACTGCTTTACTTTTCAGATTTACTTTTTCCTTGTTTATGGTCATTCCGAGAGAGTGAATGCATGAGTGTTTTGCATAGTGAGGATGACTTGACACTCATTGGAAAATGGGAGATCAACCTCTTTGGAAGATCCGGCTATCTAAGATACCTCAAGGGCTGGACGTGATTGTTTCAGCGGATTCGAACACGAGGGAGTTCAGAGTGGAGTTTGAAGAGAGGACACTAAAAAGTTCCCGAGAGCGAAACGTGAGAGTTGCTTCTATTGTGGAGAGGAGGGACATAAGCTTGTGAGTTGTCCTTTGAGGACCAAAGATCGGAGGTTGAGAGAGAGACGAAACGTGGGAGAGCTAAACCTTCATCTGGGACCATCATCTCCCCATGAATCCAAGAGTGGAAACTATTGTGAAAATTGTGGAGTGACCGGACTTCCCTTAGGACACGAGTGTAGTGGCGTGAAAGCTCTGTTGGAGTCACTAGTGGAGGGCTTTGAAGATAAATTGAGTGCAGATACCGAAAAGTTGAAATCTCCATGTGGCTCAAGTTCTAACTGAAGATGGAGATCATTTTCAGAATGATCGAGAAGATGTCGATGAGGGTAAGGCTCATAGTGTGTTTAGGAGAGGAGAGAGCCATGGCAATCTTGGACCAACCAATTCCGTTCATTTTGCCATTGATGAATTACTCTAGAATGGAGCTAGTTTTGTTTGTGTTGTATTAGGGAGTCCCGTATAAATTTCCAACAACAACGACAAAAGGAGTTGGAAATGGGGGAAGCTTCCGGTGTTCTATGGGAGAGAGAAAGAAGATGTAGAATCTTTTGTGAGAGACTTCAAGAGGGCATGCATAGGAAACAATGAGAGAAGGAAACCCGAATGGGCTATCCTTTTGCCCGACTTCTTGGAGGATTCTGCATTGAAGTGGTACAATGAGTACAAGAAGGAGCATGTGGAGGAAGACACTTGGGAGAGTTTGACGGAGAATCTTGTTGAAAACTTTCTTCGGATGAAAGTTACGAGAAGCTGATGTGTGAAGTCACCTTTTTTGAAGCAAGGAGAGAGTGAGAAGGTGAGATCATACGTAGAGAGAACGGAGAAGCCGGAGTCACGCTTTTCGTGTGGTGTTGAGAAAGAGTGGAGACAGGTCGAGCCAACCATGGTGGGGATTGTGGCGATGTTGACAAAGAACTTCATTGGAGGTTTGAAGCCTCAGATTCGAAGCAAGGTGAGATATGAAAAGCCCTCTTCTAAGGTTGAGGCTATTCGCATTGCTATTCGAATGGAGGAGAGCCTAGAAGACGATGATTCTAGCTTGGTGGCTAGAGAAGCATCACCACTTTTGTTGTGGTTAGAATGGCAACTCCTACTTTTGTTCTTTGCGCCAAGTAGTAAATTCTCCAGTGGTAGACTTGCACCATGAGTTGAAATCTATCACAGAAACACTCGCTGATCTCAAGATTAACGTAGTACAACTATGGGAGAGGAGGAATCAGAATGTAGGGGGAGGATCTAGAGTGTATGGGAATTATACTCCAAAAGGAAATCCACCACAAGGGAACTTCACAGTTTCATGCTTTAGTTGTGGAGGCCCTCATTTCCAAACGAAATTGTCCTAATCCTCGACAACATGATGGAGTTAGACACGGCAATTCTACTCCTGCTCCAAGTCAATCGAAGGATAAGGGAGTAAGCGTCTATTGATGTGTTTCCTCATCGATGCACGTTTGAGAAGGGAGAGAGCTCTATAAGTTCAGAGTTGATATTCTTGCACACGAGAAGAAGAGAGCAAGATTTGCGAGAGGAGTCCATCTCAATGGAAGATCAACCAAGCCGGAGCACTCGATCCGGTGGTGTGAGTCAACCGAGAGCACCGAGAAAGAAGTTGGGAATGGATGATTTCTCCATTTCATCTACGACTCAAATACGACGTGGTGGAGGATGTGGGGGAATCAAAAAGCCAATATAACTGTTGGCCAATTGATTGCTCTAAATCCTACGATAAGAAAGGAGTTGAGGGAGGCCTAAGCTCCAAAAGGACCAAGAAGCGGCGATCAAGGGGAAAGCTTCCATGGCGAATGTTGGAGTAGGAGTGGTGGATGCCGCTGCCTCGGAGGTATGCACTCGGGCTTCAAGATTGAAGTACGCATTAATGGGCGTGATGTTTCGGATGTACTAGTGGATGGTGGATCTGCGGTGAATGCCATGTCAGAACGTTTGTTGAAGAAGTTGGGGATGAAGCTTTCAAGACCTTCCAACATCATTGTTGGGATGGCCAACAAGCAAAAGGTGCGACCCATTGGAGTGGTGGACAAGGTGGTGGTAAGTGTGATGGGAGTTCAAACCTTGT
The DNA here is from genome assembly GCA_014180765.2 of Marchantia paleacea. NCBI lineage: Eukaryota > Viridiplantae > Streptophyta > Marchantiopsida > Marchantiales > Marchantiaceae > Marchantia > Marchantia paleacea. Next base: position 4,502,812 of record MUAA02000018.1, read on the forward strand.
TGTCCTTTCAAGTGCTTGAGGAGGCTAGCTACGACTTGTTGTTAGGAAGACCTTGGTTGAGGGCTGTGAGGACAACTGATCGGTGGCATAAGGGTTACCTTCGTATAGGGCCGAAAAACCATCAGTGAAGGTCCTCTCACAAGTGGCGGAGGAGCGGTCTCGGACTCGGATAGACCTACAGTGATTACTCGTAGTCCGAGAGTGAAGAAAGTGGTAGTTTTTCAGAGGTTGACACCAACATGTCGGCCGATGAGGAGACATCATCTGAAGATACCTCGGACGATGATGTTCAAGTTCAAGTTCTTTCTGCAATGGATTTACTTCCTAGGCCGGGGGTGGTGAAAGATCCCGACAAGATGAAGATGAGTAAAGATGAGATAACTCGACGGCTCTCCACTCTCAAGTTTGGTCCCAAGGTTACTATGGAGGAGAAGTCAAGGTTCTTGGATATATTTCGAAAATATATCCATGTCTTTTTGCCTTTAGCTACAAGGATTTGAAGGAAGTAACCTTAGAAACTCATCGCATTGAGTTAGAGGAGAAGGCTCGTCCAAAGATGCGTCGAGAAGCAACGTCGGATAAATCCACCAACATTTTGTGGTGGTCAAGGAGGAGATCGACAAGCTAAAGGATGCGGGTTTCATCTATGAGGTAGAGAATTCTGAATGGGTTTCTCCTATTGTGATAGTCAAGAAGAAGAATGGTAAGCTACGTGTATGCGTAGATTACAAGAAGTTGAATCTTTGTCACAAAGAAGGATTACTATCCTTTACCTTTCATAGATGAGATTCTAGAGGAGGTGGCAGGTCATGAGTGGTATAGTTTTGGAGATGGTTATAGTGGTTATAACCAAATTCAAATTGCTCACGAAGATCAGCTCAAAACCACTTTTACCACGCCATGGGGAACTTTTGCCTTTAGGGTAATGCCCTTTGGTCTATGTAATGCTAAAAGCAACTTTTCAGAGGTTCATGAACAAGGTGTTTGAACCTTTTATTGGGAAATTTGTGCGAGATTTCATAGATGATTTTTGTGTATGGGAAGAAGGAGGATCATTTTGATCATTTGATCAAAATTCTACAATGGTTGGAGAAAGCCAAGGCCTCGCTCAATCCAGAAAAATGCATTTTTGGATGTGAGGAAGGTTTGTTGTTAGGGCACATCATCTCCAAAGATGGTATAGCGGTGGATCCGAAAAGGTGAAACGCATCCTCGACTTACCTTTTTCGGTGGCGTTGACCAAGTTGAGGCGGTTCCTTGGAATGGTGGGATACTATCGACGGTTCATCTTTTCCTTCTCCAACAAAGCTTATGCCTTGACGGTTTACATGAAGAAGGGGACGGATTACGATTTAATCCTCAAGGATGGAGAGAAAATGCATGGCGTTCGAACTTCTTAAGAAGGCGTTGGTAACGGCTCCTATTTTAGCCAAACCAAATTGGGGTAAACCTTTCATTCTCTACACGGACGCATCAAACATTGCTATAGGATGCACTCTAAGCCGGTTAGATGAAGATAGCCATGATCATCCAATTGCTTATGCTAGTAGACGGATGGTGCGGCCGAGAGAAATTATTCGATGGATTGAAAGGGAGGCTTTAGTTGTGATCTTCTCACTCAAGAAGTTTCGACACTATCTATTGGGAGGGAAGTTTACTATCGTTCTTGACCACAAGGCTTTGAAGTACATTTTCAACAAGCCTAATCTTTGAGGGTAGGATAATGGGATGGAAGTTGTTCTTGGCGGAGTTTGATTACATCATTGAGGATCGACCGGTAAGAAACATGCCAATCTTTGATTTGATGTCTCGAGCATACGATGAGGAAGGAGATCAACCGGTGGATGATACATTTCCGGATGAGGATTTGCTGATGATGGACACCATAACAAAGGTACCGGCTGAATACAAGGGGATATGGGATTTCATCTCGGAGGAGAATTTCCCCAAGGCATGCATTCACGGGAGAGGAATGCATTGGTGAAGCGATGTGAACCTTATACCATCATAGAGGGCGTGTTGTTTCATCAAGGAGCGGATGGACTACTCGGAAGGGTTGTTGGAAGGGAGGAGTCAATTCAACTTATGAAGGAGTTTCATGAAGGCTCGGTATGTGGAGGACACTTTGCGGGGAAAGGTAATCGCATTTAAGATCCTAGATGCAAGGCTATCATTGGAAGGGCATTTTCAAAGATTGTGTGGAATTTTGCAAGAGTTGTGATGTGTGTCAAGCTTTTTGCTAAAAGTCCATGAAAACCCCTCCTTTGACATCAGTTCCTATTTTAGGTCCTTTTTGAAAAGTGGGGAATAGATTTTGTAGGACCCTTGAATCTTACTCCTCGGGGTAACAAGTTCATTGTGGTAGCTACAGATTATCTAACCAAGTGGGTAGAAGCTAGACCTCTAAAATCTACTAGTGAGGAAGAAGTGGGTAGATTTCTATATGAGAGGATAATAACTAGATTCGGATGCCCTCTAGAAATTGTATCTGATAGAGGTGGTGAGTTTGTTGGAAGCATTATACAAGCCATGCTAGGTCATTTCTCCATCAAGGCACGGGTGACTACTTCCTACAAACCAAATGCTAATGGGTTGGCGGAAGCGAACCAACTATACGCTTTGCATGATGTTGGCCAAGGATGCAGACATGGACGGAGCAAGCAAAATTGGGACAAAAGGCTGCATGCTATCTTGTGGGAGTATCGGACGACTTGGAAGACATCAACGGGGTACTCACCTTTCCGTATGGTATATGGTGTCGAGTCAAAGCTTCCAATTCAATTTGATTTGTGACCTTCTTAACTATCCAACGGAAGTTAAAGAGGAAGAATGGAGTAGAAGCTATCAAATCAAGATGTCAACAACCGTTGGAGTGGAGGAGGCTCATTTTGTGGCCATGGTACGTGTGGAGCGGGCTCAACAATTGCAGAAGAAGTATCATGATAATCGATTTGGGGACGAAGAAGATGAAGATTTTCAAAAAAGGTGATTGGGTAATGCTTTACGATTCCATTAGATATAAGAGAGCAAGAAAGAAATTTCTTCCAAAGTACTTTGGTCCTTTCATAGTTCACAAGGTGTGGGGAAACTTTACTTACGATTTGAAGGAGTTGGGAGGACGACATTTTGACCGGGTGAATCAGGACAAGTTGAAGCCGTTTCATCGACGATCAGATTCTTTCACTCCGAGGACGGAGTGAAATCTTGGTCCAGGGGTAAATGTAAGAACCAGGGTTGTACATATAGGATAAAATGAAAGTATATCTAAATTGTGCCTAAGTTTATCTTAGTCATGACTATGTTTAGCTAGTTATGGTTAAGTTGGAGGAAAATATAGAGTAACTTTTGGTGTGGTAGATGAGAACTACTATTTTGTTGTTTAGTATGAGTCAAGGAATAGATTCCATCACATGGGTATCTTGACTTCCCTTGACTTGGACTAGTTTTCATTGGTTGGACTTGGTGAAGACCCTTAAATCTAGGGGCGAGATTGACTTGGTACACTAGAAGTCAATTAGGGAGTAGTTGGGCTTCTAGAAGATCCAAGTGGACCAATTGCATGTTGCCATGTACCCTTTTCATTGGGGTTTTTGATCTCTACCTCGTTTAAACTTGGTAAGAGGAAGTTACATGGTGATTACTTGTAGTTACTAGGGTAAGATTCTAAGTAGTATAAATAGAGAGGTTGAGAAGCACCTCTCAAGTAGTTTTTCAATGGAAGTTAGTTTTGGGAGGAGATAGTGTGGTGATCTTAGTTTTAGGGAGCTTGGTTCTTGGAGATGTCATGTTCGGAGTGGAAACTTTGATTCAATGAAGACTTTGATTACCAAAGTATCCCTTTCCTTTTGAGTGATATCTTACTCTTGGTGATAATGTGCATAATAGAGCTTGGACTTTGAGAGTTTGTGTAAGAGTGAGCAATAGGATCATGGGCAAAGGGTGGGACTAAGTCCTTCTAGATTCATGATGAGCTTCCAAAAAGCCATCGGAGGTAAACCTGAGTGAGAGTCAGCCCGGAGGTCACAGCTCTGCCCGTTGAGAACACACCCTAACCCAAACATCAGGGTTATCCCAGTCCAAGACTTCACCTAACTCTCAACGGATAGTTGTAGGTAAGTCTGGATCTCTACCATATAATAAAAAGTATGGTGAGAATGACGCTAGAGATGCTTGCCGGCTAAATCAATAATCCATGGCCAATCATAATAGCTGGATGTCCCAGTCTCCCAGATGAGCTTTCTCCAAGCCAAACTTTCTTAGTCCTCTCTTTACTATCTAAACAACTCTCTCTGCTAGACCATTAACCTCGGGATGATCTCTTGAGGTGGTACAATGATCGATCAATGTTCGATCACACAAAGCCTGAAACTCGCCCAAAAACTTAGTACCCTGATTAGTAAACACTTCTACTGGTGCACCAAATCGGCTAAGAACGCATAAACTATTCCCTCACTTGACTTGTCGGGCATGAAAAAGGGTACATGGCAACATGCAATTGGTCCACTTGGATCTTCTAGAAGCTCAACTACTCTCTAATTGACTTTAGTGTACCAAGTCAATCTCGCCCCTAGATTTAAGGATCTTCACCAAGTCCAACCAATGAAAACTAGTTCAAGTCAAGGAAAGTCAAGATATCCATATGATGGAATTTGTTCCTTGATTCCTACTAAACAACAAAATACTAGTTCTCATCTACCACATCAAAAGTTACTCTATATTTTTCTCCAACTTAACCATAACTAGCTAAACATAGTCATGACTAAGATAAACTTAGACACAATTAAGATATACTTACATTTTATCCTATATGTACAACCCTGGGTCTTACAGTTCAAGCGGAGTAGATAGTTCCATAAGAATTATGAGAGAGAGATCCTTGTAGGCAACGTTTAGGAATGGGTGTTAGGATCATGTATAAATAGCAATACATTAAGAGTAGGGACATCTTTTTCTTGCAAGTATTTGCTAAAGAACCTAAAGTGTAGTTAAGATAGAACAAGAACTCGCAAAGCTGGTGTGAGATGCATGCAATCAGTCTAAACTGGAGCTTAATACTTGCAAAGTTACCAAGGTATTTGTCCATGAGCCATGGTTGTGTGTGTTCCTCCCGAAGTACTTCATCGAGTTCTTGCCTCGACTTTAACTTGCAAGGAAGACATCCCCTCCATCAGTAAATAGAAGTGATTTTTTCTTCAATATGCCATTGTGTGCATGTAATCTGATTGATGGGAATTGGCAACCTAGTCAAAGAGAGAGATCTTGAATTTCCTATTTGTGCTACACTTTGGATGTGCACTCGAGAGTACTCTAAAGAACACAAAACTCACCTTTCTCTTTCTATAGGCCTGTTTGGGTACCTTATTCCCTTGTGAATGAACCTAATATTATCAAATACTACCTTAGCAAATATACATGTATTGTTACATCTTGCATTGAAAACACTATTTGCTTCTTCTTTCTCATTCTATAAGATCCATGGTTGTACATATAGGATAAAATGTGAGAATATCTCATGTATGACTAAGTTTATCTTAGTTATGACTATATTTAGCTAGTTATGACTAAGTTGAAGAAAAATATATGGTAGCTTTTGATGTAGTAGATGAGAACAACCATTACTTTGTTTAGGAGGAATCCATAAATAGATTTCATCATATGGGATAGAATCTATTCTTTGATTTGGACTAGTTTTTCATTGATTTGATTTGGTGAAGACTCTTTAATATAGGGGCAAGATTGAATTCTTACACCAAAGTCAATTGGAGTGTAGTTGGGCTTCGAGAATATCCAAGTGGAACAATTGCATGTTGCCATGTATACTTTCTCATTGAGGTTTATGATCTCTACCTTGAATCATCTCTCAAGTGAGTTTTGGAGAAGTTATTTTTGGAAGTTTATTTTGAAAGAAGCTTATTTTGAGAAAACATTGTTCGGAGAATGAAACTTTGTTAGGATTGGAGACTTGTTTTGAGTCAGCCTTTGATCATCAATAAAGAATCTCTACCTTTTGAGTGATATTTGACTCTTTGTGAGAGTTGTCATTATGGAGATTGGAAATTGATACTTTGTGTAAGAGGTTGCATTAGGGCTATGGTCACCGGGTTGGAATATGTACTTCTAGATTCATGATGAGCTCCAAAAAAGCCATCGGGGGTAAACCTAAATGCCCAAAGGTCACAATTTTCTAATTCAAAATCTTTAACAACACTTCTCTTCTTATCATGCTTCTTGCCACCCTTTGTCTATACTTTCTCGCATCTTTGGAATTCTTCACTAATTATCAAATTCATCTTTGTCATGATTTCAACCGGTCTAATATCCCTATTGCATCTTAAAAAAACAAAAAACTCTACTTTAAATTCCGAACCATGCCCTTACATATGTCCATCCTCAAGTGTGAATTCCCCACGAATAATATTATGCATAATATTTCTTTACTCTCTGATCATTCACATGAGTTGCAAAAAAAATACCATCCAAATTCATAAATTACAAAGATCCATTCTCAAAGACTTTGGTTACGATATAAAGTTTCATCCACCACAAATGCAATTTTCTTGTAAATTTCATACAGTTACTATTATATGATTAAACATGATTGTCTTCAACAATCTTAATGATACAAAGATTTGCATTATATTTCTCTTTCCTTCACGCTTGAATTGACTTAGTCAAGTCTTCTACATCATCTTTAAACTCTTCTAATTTTGCCAACTCTAATTGATGGTATCGGCAAAGGTCCGGTCATGTCTTGGATCACATATGATTGATATTCCTTAGGTGTGTCATAGTTCGGGTAGTCCCAAGGTGATACCCATTCAACTTGTTGTGTCAAATAATCATTTATCGGATGATGGTCAATGTAAGTATGGTTTGGCTTCCTATAAATTGTGCACCACACATAAGATTTGCATTGTATGGGGGATGTAAAACCATACTTAGGAATTTCAAGTAGATTTTTTTTTAATTATGAATAAAAAATATCCTATATGGAGTGAATAATGGATTCCAAATATGCATATTATGGAGTATTAGAATGTCTATTGGAAGGAATAGAAATAAAATTGAGGCTGGAAGCATCCCGACATGTACGGTGATAGATTTTGTGAGCTACAATATAGAAAAGAAGTGACAAATAAGTGAAGAATTCAAAATGCTATGATGAAGAAGAAGTTGTAGACTCAAGCATGACCGCGTGAGGCAATTTGATTATCTCTAGCCCAGAAATTATCATCAAGACTGAATCAATCTTTGCTACCGAAGCCCGATTAGACAACAAAAGAGTTGCATCGTTTGAAAAATATTAGCGGTGCATTTCTAGCATAGTGGTAGGATTATGTGAGTCCATAGCTCTATGAAGAAGTCTGAGCAGAGAAAGTGATGAATGCAATAAGATTGAGAGTGCATTTGACACTCTGGAATGCAATGTTATGGATAAAAGCATTGGGAAGAGATAACGGAAAAAAGAGAGATGGAATTGATTAGAAAGTAATGGCCCTACACACATGGTTTGATTTTGATGAGGATAAGTGATTCGATTCTTGAGAGCGCAAGGGAACCAATGAGTTCAAGATCGATTTAATTGCAGATGATTTAAGGAGAGAGATTATGTATATCATGAACCAACTATTCTCACTATAGCAAACTATTTATATGAGTATGCACAAGATAAGGATTGTGGAAGGCTTTGTGGATGGATCAATCAAGGTCAATTGGGGAGAGATTTTTGCGAGAAATATCAAATTGATGGGTGAGAAACTTTAGGTAGAAGGGAAGGGAGTAGTTTACTTGTCCTCACTAAGTGCACATGTATTCTCAAAAAGGTGGATTGACTTTGAAGGAGCAAAAGAAATATCAATTTGAGTCAGTAGCGGCATCTAAACAGTAGGACATAGAAGTAGTTAGCAATGGGTTGACACGTAGTGTACATAATCAACCAGGAAAGTATACTTGATCATCTAGTATGGAGATGAACAAGGACAATATGTCTTTTGAAAAGCTTCATGAAGTGATTTAAGAGATTGAAGAGAATATTGTAAGGGAGGATTCAATGGAATATTCGGGAAAGAGAGACCAAAATCCAAGTGTGAATTATCTAGCAACTTGTGCTGAAGAGATAAAAGATTAAGGAGATAGCCAAAAAAGGAATCCTCTATTAAAGGCATCGTAACCTAAGGTAAAAATTTCAAAGGTTGAGCATGTTGACACAATTTTGAGCATATTTTTTTGTTTGTTGGAGTAAAAGATGTCATATTTGGAGTAAATGGTGGATAAAAATACAAATAAGCTTTTCAGTGTGAATAAAAATACCACAAATAAGTGAAGTGTGTTGAGGAAGTAGAAATATGATGGGAGGAGTCCCTACATTAGGGAAATAGATGTTGAGAATTATCGTCAGAGTGTAGAAAAAGAACTAAATAGTCGCAAGATTGTCAAAAATCACGATGAAGAAGCGAGTTTCAGCTTGATCAAGTTCGTGGGAGGCAATTCAATTGCCATCAGTCCAAAAATTTCCATCATGATTGATGCAATTGCTAGTGCCAAAGTTTAATTGGACGATGGATGATTGCTAAGATTGAAGAAGCTTGGCAGCGCGTTTCAAACATGGCAATGGGATTATTTATCCTCGGAGTTGTGTGAAGAAGTTCTAGCTAAAAAGATGGCCAATCCAATTGGACTTTGCAGTCATCTAGATACATGGGATGCAATCTTGTGGGTAGAAGTGTTAAGAAGAGATTATGCTTAGGAGAAGGATGTCATCGATTGGAAAGGATCAACTTTGCATACGGGATTTGATTTCAATGAGACCAAGTGGGTTGATCCTCGAAGAAGGAAAGGAACCAACAGATGCAATTTGACTTGATCAAATATGACTTCAAGAGGACGATCATGTACATTTTAAACCACTTTGCCGCATTGAACTAGCTATATGAGTATGCACAAGGTGAAAATTATGGACGGTCAGAGGATTCATCATGATAAATTGGGGGAAGATCTTTGCAAGGAATGTGCATGCGATGGGAAAAAAATCTCCGAGTCAAAAAGAAAGGAGCATTTTACATGTCTTCATTCCTTATACATATGTATTCAAGAATGGGATGGTTGATTCCGAAGGAGAGAAGGAATTACATTGAAACCTCCGTATAAGGTACCATGTTTGCTCCAAAATATTTTTGTTTTGTACCTTTTGAAGTGGGTGTACTTTATGTGGAATACCCTATACCTAAAACCCAAAACACTAGACATAGTTTTAAAAAGGCAACAATGTTTATTACTTTATTGAAAGTACTTGTCAATAGATAACTGTTTAAGAGACGAGTTATACAGTGACTTAATGGTAGCTTTCAAGCTCAATAGGTCAAATTCTTCACTAAAGAGTGATTTTGCTTTTGCAAAAGCAATTAGATCAGTTACCATTTCTTGTGCCTAAGCGATCGAGATCACTTTTGGTTCCGGGATTGCTTCATCATCTTCAATTTCAAGTGGGACTTCCTCCACTTCATCCGCATGATCTTCGTCAATAAATTCTCCGACTAACTGCCTAATAAGATTTCTTTCCTCCTAAACATCAAATTCCGGTAGATGTTCTTCAATAACAAGCTTGGATCTCTCAACTCCAATCCTTTCAACTACGGACGCGAGCTCTTCTTCTTGCTCTAATATTTCTGCCATGTCATCCTCTTGAATTGTTGGGACAACAAAACCGCATTTGGAAAATGACAAGCTGTGTGTTCAGATCGACCAATTTTTGCTTTTTCTTGTCAGGTTCCATACTCGACATGACGAAAGACCTGAATTTGGGAAGGAAGGTGTACCTTATGTAGAACTGCGCAACAACTCCGTGGGCAGCCAATGGTGTACTTTTAGTACTAAACAGAGGTAACTTTTTATGGAGATATTTTTGTTAGGAAAACTCAAGGATTTGCTGATCGCAAAAATTTCCGTATCTTAAACAGAGGTGTACTCTATATGGCATGTACTTTATACAAAGTTTTCACTATATTGTGACCTCTGGACTGACTCTCACTCAGGTTTACCTCCGAGGGCTTTTTGGAAGCTCATCGTGAATCTAGAAGGACTTGTTTCCACCCTATGACCATGATCCTAATGCACATGTAGGTCCAAATCATGTATACACGAAGAAAACATGCAATCAAGAGACGACACATGAAATTTGTGGTTCACCTCACTCAGGCTACGTCCACAGAACACACAAAGTCACTTTAATGAATACTCTAATTGTGTCACAGATAGCTTCTACCAGCCCTCTTATATAGTAGTATCAGCCCTAGCCCTAGTCTAACTAAATATAGTCAAACTAACCAGAGTTACTCAAGACCTGAGTTAACTCCTAACATCACATTCTTACACAAACTCTCAAATTCTTAACTCCATGATGTAAATTTTCACACAGAGAAAGATATCACTCAAAAGGAAGAGATATTTTGATGATCAAAGTCTTCATTGAATCAATGCTCCACCTCGAACATGACTTCTCCAAGAACCAAGCTTCCCAAAACAAGGGCTCTCCAAAACTAAGATCACAAAACTAACTTCTCTCAAAACTAACTTGAAAGGTGCTTCTCAACCTCTCTATTTATACTACTTAGAATCTTACCCTAGTAACTATAAGTAGTCACCATATAACTTTCTCTTACCAAGTTTAATCGAGGTAGATATCACAAACCCCAATGAAAAGGGTACATGGCAACATGCAATTGATCCACTTGGATCTTGTAGAAGTCCAACTACCCTCCAATTGACTTTAGTGTACCAAGTCAATCTCGCCCCTAGATTTAAGGGTCTTCACCAAGTCCAACCAATGAAAACTAGTCCAAGTCAAGGAAAGTCAAGATACCCATGTGATAGAATCTGTTCCTTGATTCCTAATAAACAACAAAATAGTTATTCTCATCTATCACACCAAAAGTTACTCTATATTTTTTTCTAACTTAACCATAACTAGCTAAACATAATCATCACTAAGATAAACTTAGGCACAACTTAGATATACTTACATTTTATCCTATATGTACAACCCTGTGTCTTACAGTACCAACTCTATGCAGAGGATATATTGAAAGAACTAAACATTGATGCAGTGAGTAGTGGGTCGATGAGGAGCTTAGGAACCAATAAGAAGAATCTTCAGTCACCTATAGTGGAGGTGAAAAGAGATTATATGCCTTCTGACGAATTAAATACTATAATATGGGAGATTGAGAAAACCATATTCGGGCGAGAAAAATTGGTAGGGAATTCGGGAAAGAGAGACCAGAGTCCCAATGGAGATATTATTAACGAGCCTATTTCAAACAAGAGGAAGCTAAAGGAGATAGCCAAGCCAAGAAGTCATGTATTGAAGATATTGCGGCCTAAGGTAAAAGCTTCAAAGGTTAATGGCGGTGAGCCACTCTCCTTAGTGCTACAGCTAGCACAAAAGTTGGAAAATGTTATTGTGTCAGTATTAATGGAATTGAACAAAATGGGTGTTAGTTATATCCAAGGATGGGATCCTCAAGAAGAGGGTTACATGAAACTAATTCAATTTATGAACCGGATAGCCACATGACGTAATGATCAAACCTAAACAATGCATCAATTAATTGAAAATGTGGAGCGTCTAGAAAAACAAAAGAAAGAGGTTGAGCAAAAGTAAAAGGTCACAAAGCTCTCTTACTCAAAGATCTGCAAGATCTATGGAGCAAAGATGAAATTCGTGGAGTTGGAGAAAAAGTGACTTTAGAAACAATTGTAGGGTTTGAAGCGGCAGTTGCACGAAATATATGTAGAGATCTACTAAATTGGAAACATTGATAAATAAGTGCACGCAGTATTTTTTTTACTCGATGTGATAAAGCTGAGCAATTCATGACAATGATGAATATTCCTTATGACTTGAACGATAAGTGAAAGAAAATGTATAAAGTCATGTGATGTTAATGTCATGAAATGATACGCATCCATTGGAAGAAGATTTTGGAGAACATGAAAAAATTGCATGTGAGAATGGATGACTTCACGTGAAAGTTGAAGACACCACCATATGGAGTGAATGCTTCCCAAAGAAGTAGTAGGGTGCGATTCATGTAGATAAGGATTTGAGTAGGAACTCTAAGATTGTGTATAAATAAGATCATAATAGTTAGATGTGATATCTTTAGTTTGCAAGAGTTGTAATAGGAATTGATCATGAGTAGTCAAGATAGAACGTAATCTCTCAAAGTTTGATAGAGATCTTGATGGTCTTCCAGACTAGGGCTCGGATTCCTATGAAGATAGTCAAGAATTCAACCCATGAGCTTTGGTCACTATTGATTTCTACTAGAGGACTTTTACAAGCTTGCGCGTAGTATATGATCAACTTTTGTAATTGGGATCATCCATATAAATAAAGGAGCTTTAGTTGTAAAGAATTTTAAATTTACTCTTGATTGATGGGAATTGCATAATGAATGGTTGAACTTTTCGGACTGTGATGTACAGAGTCTGCTAAAGAAGCTTAAACTCGCATATTCGTCTTCCTTGTATTTATTTGACAGTTCATTCTTGTGAGAACAAATCTAAAGCACTACAAAGTGCATTCCTTATATGTAACTTGTGTGTTACAATCCATCCCAATTGGCAATTTTGCCTGCATGAATTTACTCTTGATTATTCATATATATTTTAGCTCCTTTTTTAAGGAGCCTTGGAAAAATTCATCAACAATAAACGATTTTTTTATTGATTATAAAAATGGTCTCAAAGGTTTTGATGTATGAATCTGCATCATCATCCTTAGTAGTCCCCTTGAATTAGTAACACTATTGTTTTTTTATTGGAGCCATCATCGATAAAGATGTGGAGATGAAAAGACAAAAGATCTGCTAGAGAGTGCTTTGACAAAATTGATTCAAAGATTTAGTCATACCTCTTGCATTACCTCACACTTCTACCTAATCTTGAATGGTGAAGCCGTAGTGTATTTTGATCATTTTTTTTCCTCTTCACTTCGTTTCTCCGTAGGAATGATCATCCGCATAAACTCAAAAGTAGCCTCGTCTTGAGTTTCATATGTCTTTATCTTTGTTGCGATCTCAATTGGCCGAATATCCCTATTCTTTCTTAAAAAACAAAAAATTAAACTTAAAATTCCAAATCATGTCTGTACAGTCATTGCAATCGCTTAATCTCGAATGAACTTCTTTTGCTACTCATGTAAATGATTGGAGAGTGAAGATGTATTATGCATAATCATGTTTGTGGGACATTCACAATTAAGGGCTAATGTTTTTAGGGGGCATAGTTAGAATTTTTTGATTTTTGATGAGAAAATGAGGATATTTGGTTTGTTGAGTTTGTGCCAAATACAAATTTGTGGAATTAGTGAAGAAATGTTGAAGATGGGAGTATGAAGACAAATGGTAGCTTGAGAGTGTGCATGGGAGAATGTCATTTAGGATTTGAACTAAAAAAAATAAAAAATAACATTTTTAATGAAGAAAATAATATTCATGTAGGCGCATGATTTGACTTTTTTAAATAGAATTTTTAAAATAAAAAAAAATAAATATGGGTATTCCTCCAGTTGAGATCATGACGAATAAAAATTTGATAATTAGTGAGGAAGTTTGAAGATATGTCAGTATGAAGATAAATTACTATGTGAAATGTGATAAGGAGAGAAGTGATGTTAAGGGATTAGAACCAAGGAATGAGAAAGAAGAAGCAAATAATATTTTTGACATAAGAAACTACCTATCTATTATCAATCCGAGATACAAACTTTCAAGAGGAAATTGAATCCACAGAGGTGAATTAGCAAGAAGAAGCAATGAAGAACAAAGTGGAGATCAGGTTGGATGTGAGAAAGCTATTTGATTCACGAATATCAAGTTACCGGTGGAGCAAGTAAGGCCTTCCATACTGATACTAAAATGAATCTCGGAGGATGTCTTACACTTGAAAAATTTGGAAGGCACTTTTTTGTCACCAAATCCTCATCTTGTCATGGATGGTTGTCAAAATCTTCATTTTTTGAAAAAAAAGAAGCAAACATTATTTTTTACATAGGAAACGCCCTTTCTATTATCCATTTAGGATACAAACTTTGGAGAGGAAATTGAATGTAAGGAGTATGAATTAGCAACAAGAAGCAATGAAGAACAAAGTGCATATCAGGTTGGATGTGAGGAAGGCTATTTGGTTCACGAATACCAAAAAGTTGTCAGTGGGATGAGTAAGACCTTTGATACTTATGCTAGAGTGGATCTTGGAGGATCTCTTATGCTTGAAGAACTTGGGAGGCATTTTTTTTGACCAAATCCTCATGTTGTCATGGATTATTGTCAAAATTTTCATTTTTTGTAATAGTAAAAGTGTTTGTATTATGGTAATGCGTATTATATTTGATAAATTAGACTAAATAATGATGGTTGAATCATTATTCTATGAATTTTTTATAATAAATAACATCCAAAACTAAATATTTTTTGCAATTCAATCTTATAATCCGTAACGTATTATGATATTTAATTTCAAGAAGAATTATTTATGCCTAAAATTTTTATATTTATTATTTTTGCATACATACTTTTTATGATTATTTTTTTAAAGTAATATTTTTTCTTGGAGTTTTTTAAAAAGATCATCTCTAATAGGAAGAGTTAGGTTAGCATAATGCTCCTTTGAGATTAGAAGCCAATATCAACTTACATCCTCAAGTTTACTCCATGAAATTGGATATACATTTACTCAATGTCATTGTTTAAATCATAGACATTTAGCTAAAATTCAGAAAATTTATTTTTTTGTTCAGACAAACCTTTATGAAAAACATCAGTGACCCTTTAACAATGATTTGATCTTCATTGTTCACATATATGAAATCTATTTTGCTAGTAAAACCTTTTTTATGACTTGAATGATAGTGTAACTCAATGGGTTGAGTTTTAACTTACTATCCAATTGAAAGTTACTAATATTATCACCATATAAAATAATTAAAATGGATAATGTCCAAACCATATTACATAATAATATGTTCTCCAATCATACTACTTCACACATTGAAATTATAATTCCTTTGTAATCCACCTTTGTAGATGATAGACTCATTGTAGGTTGATTCATTGATGCCCAACAAATAGCTATAATTTCAACACGTTGAAGATATAGTCTAGCATAAAATATTTATTTTATGTATTTTTTGCTCATTTTAATTTTTTCAAATCATCTAAATCTAAAATATAATATAATAATTAAAAGATACATCAAAATTTTTACCATCTACAAATAAATATTAAAATTTGCAAATATTTTATCTATATTTGATAAAAAATTTCAAATATATTATCAAAATAATAAGAAAATATTTTCAAAATACACTAACTTATCTAATCTAATACATATTGTTATTGCTTTATCCAAATATGCTCTCCAATAGAAATAATTTCAATATCAAGGAAGAATTAAGTGTATCATTTTTATCTCCAACATCTTTTGCATTTGAATTTTTTCTTGTTTTATCTTGTATGATCATGTTGTGTGATGATTTAATTATTCACAAATACATGAATATAAATTTTTTAACTATCATGAATAAATACAGACAAAAAAGAATTAGCATTCCAAACCTTAAAATTTGATCCAAAAAAATTTATCCTCTTGTATTATGCCCTTAGTGATTGTTCTACAATATATATAATCAAGATGTCAAGGATCCTCATATCTTAATGATTGCACAATGTATTAAATAACTATTAAATCACCAATCATAAACTTATTCTTACATCTATGTAAACATCTTCTATTTATCTCTATGTAAAAATTGCAATAATGGCATAACTTCTAAACATCTTGCTAACATGACAAAGTTTCTTTTCATAAGAGTATCTTATATATTCAAAAATAATCCTCTATTTTATTTCTACCAATTTATCTACTTATATTTTCATACAAGTTCTCTTGATCTTGTACATCCACTTGTAGTCAATAAAAAATTTATCATTTTGAAATTCAATAAACTTTCAAGTCTATTTTTGATAAAATTTGGTAAATTTTTTTTTGCATAGCTTGTGCCACCAAACATTCTTCAAAGCTTTTGTAAAATAGGATTAAACTTCAACAAAACTAAATGATTTAATCCCAAAGAGAAAAAGTGGAAGATTGGATTGAGTTGATTAAAATGGATTTAGAAGTAAAATAACATTTACATTGAATCAACTATTCTTGCACCACGTATGTGAGTATGCACAAGGTCCGAATTGTGGAAAGATTTATGGAAGGTTCTATTCATATAAACTATGGGAGGGGGAGGAGATTTTTTGTCATAACGCAATCGATGGCAGTCCAATTACGGAAAGAGGAAAAATAAGTGATCTATTTATCTTCCTTCTTGATACACATGTACTCAAAGATGGAGTGGCTAAAAAAAAAGCAACGATATATGTATTGACTAGAGTCCAGTTTATTAGGCATAGAGATTGAGTCCAAAGATGTGAGTAGTGAAGTGGCTAACAAAAAAAGTAGCAGAATCTGTATCGACTAAAGTCTGATTTATTAGGCATAGAGATTGAGTCCAAAGATGTGAGTAGTGGAGTGCCTAACAAAAAAAGGAGCAGCAACTATATCGACAAAAGTCTGCTTTATTAGGCATAGAGATTGAGTGGTTCTACTTGAAGTTTGGCCAATGTAACCAAAAGGGCAAAGGAGGAGTAATTTTATGGAAACAATATCGATTCAAGGAGATTGGAGGAGGAATTTGGACCACCAACAGAGAATAATTCTAGTACTAAATACTATGAGAAGATGACATGGAAAAGACAACAAAGTCCAATTATGGATAATACCCAACCCATTTTGCTTCAAGTACAAACGAAGGCTAAAGGGATTGAAAAAGCTATGTCAACTTGATTGTTGAGGCCATAGGTCAAGGTAACTAAAGAAGTTATCAAGCCTCTTTCTTTAGTGTTGTACTTGTCATAGAAGCTAGAAGCAATGGTAGTACAAGTCCTCATGGAGCTGACCGAGATGGGACCTTGCTATATGTCTAGGTGGAATCCTCATGAGTATGGGTATATGGATTTGATACAAACCATGTACAGAGTTGTCATGGGTAGAAAGGAGCAAGTACATGTGATTTGACAATTAACCGATAATGTTGAATGTCTAACCAAGAAGACAACGGAGTTAGAGAAGGAAGTATGAACCTTGAAGGAAGCTTGTGTCGATCTTTGGAAGATTAAGGGAACAGAAATCCAATTTGTGGAAAAGGAGAATCTATAGCTCAAGGAGACAGTAGGAAAATTGAAGAAAGGTCTTAATCAAATAGACGAGGAAAGACTAGTTTGGTTGGAATCTTTGGCCAACAAATATGTCCATCTCCTATTCGTCCGATGTGATGAAGAAGAGACGCAATGCTTGGAAAGGTTGATGGAAGTCATGGAGAATCCCACGATACCAAGGAGAAGAGAAAGAAGATTTACAAAAATTTGGATCAGGAGTTCAAAGAAGCCATGCGACTTCATCGGCAAGAAATAGTTATGGACGTCCAAGAGATGCAATTGGGAATTGATGCGTACACAAGAGAGATGGAGATGCAATCGAGCGATGCACAAACTTCCCGAATGAATATGAGACAACAATCTGTATAGGCGACGATTGTCAATATGTGTTAGAATTATGTATAAATAGAAATAGTTTTAATGAAGAAGGATCTTTTCATTACAAGTGTTCCTTGTGGGCCGTGAGTGTGTAAAAAGGATAGAACGAGAGCTCAAGAAGCTGGCATTATGATATGTATCGATATTTTTGACTGGGTATGAATGCATGTAAAGCTATCCAATCATTTGCCCATGAGCTATTATTGTATTAATCTGCCCTTGAGTACTTTATCGTGCTTCACCTCGGCCATGGGGTTTGTATATAAGAGATACCTTCCATCAATAAAATTAATTACCTTTTTTGTATTACATTGATAATATATTTAATCTGATTGATGGATAACTAGCAAAATCTGCCAAATAACGGAATCACTTCTTTGTATTCATAGTACTCTTTGGACCCTAAGGTCCAGAGTAGTCTAAAGAAGCCTAAACTCAATTTTTCCTTCTTGTTGGATTTATCTGATATCCTATTCACTTGGAAACAAACCTTAAGTATCATTTAATATACTCAGAATATGAACCTTGTGCGTTACACTTTTAAATCAATATCATATCCTACAAAGATACATTCAATTACCTTAACATTTTCTTTTTCCTCTTTTCATAAGAAACATGCACATAACAAACAAAACCAAAAATTTTGAGATATAAAAGATTATATTTTTTATATGTAAATATTTTAATTAACATCTATTTAAGGTTGATATTATTGGAGTCATGTTTATCCATCACAAAACACACATCTGTCTTATATGATAAGGGCATGGATTTTCATTCAACATTGCTCTTGCAAACTCTTCAATGTATCATTTTTTCCTCTTTGCTTCTAATCTTAATTGGTCCTAATAAATTTAACCAAATTTTATATTTTTCACAAAACTATTGAAAGATAAGATGATGATACACATAATAAAAAAAAGAGAATATATGTTTGCATTGATAAAGAACAAGGTGATCATTATATATTATCTCACACCCTCATGCAAGAAAGTATGATTTTCTTTCCAAACTAACATGAATAACATACAATAAAGTTATATTAGTCATTGAGTCTAGGTTTATTTATTTATTGCCATACTTGAGATAGTAATGACTTTAACTTCATATAGTTATTGATCAATATTTGAATTATGTGCATCATTCTAACCATATATTTTATTTTTTTCAATAGATATAAAAACTTTTAATTTAAAAATATTTCACCTTATTACATCAGAAGGTATTATTTTCATGTTATCTTTTATGTCTTCTATGATATAATTTAAATATGTATCATATCTAATTATTATTTAATAAAAATAATTACTCTCATATTATTTTTTATATCTTCTATGACATAATCTTCAACATTATTGATATAATTTTAATAATATTTTTTTATCAAATATCTTATTGAAAGTAAATTTTGGATGATACTAGAAACAAATCTCACATCTATGAGTGCTTTAATATCACTTGATTTAGTGTTGATCACTATGTCTCCCATTTTTACAATGTATACAATGGGATGTTAAGAGTTATCTCTATTGTTGATTTAGAGTTGAAGCACTCTTTATTTTTTATCATATGATTTAAGACTATGTACTACTAAGAGTTGATACTATGATGTACCATGTTGAGCTCATAAATTATCTTTATA
This sequence comes from Marchantia paleacea, assembly GCA_014180765.2. Classification (NCBI taxonomy): domain Eukaryota; kingdom Viridiplantae; phylum Streptophyta; class Marchantiopsida; order Marchantiales; family Marchantiaceae; genus Marchantia; species Marchantia paleacea. The sequence goes on from MUAA02000018.1 coordinate 4,522,099, forward strand.
ATAGATCTTAATTCTTCATTGCATTCATGTAGATCCTTCAAGAAACAACTTCCGACATGATATCATTTTATTTCTTTTCTCACTACTTGATCCAATTACTTCCAATGTTGTAATAGTTAAAATAGTCATTTTGTACCCTGGTTTTGGTCCTCTACTATGGCCTCTAACATTTATGGCTACACCTAGCTTTCTCTAACTCCAAAAAAATAGTTTTGCTTAAACTGATGTTAAGTTTAATTATTGAAGTAACATGCATAATCACTTCTCTACTTAGAGACCATCTACTTCTGTCTACTACATAGACATGTTCTTATTGATTGCTATATCTACTAGCACAAGAGCTTTTTTCTAGTCAATGACAAAGATTTTAATTCTTAATATTTAAAAAATTCAAAAATTAGATCAATCAAAGTCTAAAAAAAATTATATTGATCCCCTTGTCCATTTAATTTTATAATAGGATGATAAGCATATCATTTTTAGCTTTTGTTCATATGATGTCTCATTGATTAACAATTACTTTGATTTTAAGTACATAGTCCATGATCTTGTGAGATTCTCATCTAATATAGTTTAATTGTTGTAACAATCACATCTACCAAAATAAAAAAAAAAATGTGATTGTAGATATATCAAACGGCTTAGCTAACTCATTTCATTCCTCTTGCAGAATCTTAACTCTCTGAATATTCCTAATCATGAAATATGATATAATCATCAAAATGTAATGAATAGGTAGTTATATTTTATATATGTAGTCTTGATCGAGATGAATTATTTTCATCTTTCTTTGGTTCAACAGCTTCTCTAATTGCGTAATGTCTAAACCAACAGCTTTTAAGAAATTCATTATGCAAATTTCCATAGTAAATAATTTTTTTTATCCAAAATCCTTCCCATATATATCTAAGTAAAATTTTGATTCTCAAATAACTGACAGGATACCATATAAAAGGTTTAGCTCAGTTATGAATATCTGAATTGTCATACTTAATTATCATTTTCTGTAAAAAATCTCAATCTTGCAAAATAATATATGTATGTTGTTGCAAAATATCATATGTATTGAAAATATAAATACCACAACTATGGTTGTTGTTTGTAAAATTTGACATAAGAAGATTGAAATTATTGTAGGGCCCTTCACAACATTATTCAAAAATACTGTTTAATTTCTTTAAATTATAATTCCTTATGATATATTTGATATTTCGAAAAATCTATATTTTTTTGAATTTTTTTCATACATTGAGATTTTCCTTAACTGCCTCTTATAAATCTCCCAATTGTAAAAATTTTCCTCAATTACTCTTATCTAACACTACATCAAATTTTTCTCACAATCTTAAATTTGATACCATGTTACAAACTGGATCAGCACATACATACAAGAGAAAAAGACATGTAAACTTAATATGAATCACCTTATGTTAAGAGACAGAGTTTTGACTTAAAACATATAAATCAAAGAAGATAGAGTAACCTAAAGGAGCTAAAGGTACAAACTTGACAATGTATCATATTGTCAAGATAAATACAGTTAATACTGACTAATTGTAACCATATACAACAAGTACATCAACACAAACTATGCTTTTATTGTTGCAATCATGTCATAAAAAATTTTTAATTTAACATTTGACAATATGAATTTATCATTTAGCCCTTTGACATCATCATTTGATATTGATATGTAATTATTATTTTTATTGAGTGATATAATTTTTAATTTTTCAATTTTTTTATTTATAAAATTTTTTCATATAGTTTTATATTTTTTTTAATTATATTTGTTTTCGTAAGTGTTTGAAAATATTTCATCATCTATTGCAGTTGTGTTTGAAATTGACGTGCTATCATACATTTTGAATTTTGTTTTATAATCGTCTCCAAATTTTATTTGCTTGTATGTCATGGTATATGTATTTATTTTTGTAATGTGTTCAAAATTATGTATGAATTTTTTATTGAATGTGTTTTTGCATATGTATTCATTATATTGTATAAATATTATATTTAAAATAATAACATGTTCAGGTTGTGTTCAGTTCATCTTCAAAGTTGGCACATGAAAATTGTATCTCAAAGTATTGTCACATTGTTGTGATTGATTTACTTATCATGAATTTAGATTCATGATAAATAAGAAAATGAATCTATTTTAAATATTATTTGCTATATTAAAAAATTTTTTATAACTATATGCATATATGTCAACTTTATGTTTGTTTCAAAACTTCTTTTATTTTTTTAGACCAATCTAATAATATTACATGTATTTTAAAATAGCCACATTGACAATTAATTTGGTTCTGTACATTTTCACCATTGTTACTTCTCCATCCATTTAGTTGACGAATTTCTTTATGATAATATATACTAAGGTGTTTCAAAGTTGCCTCCCAATAATATGTGGCATTCACATGAGAAGGTTTAATAGGTTACATGAATGATTTTTACACGATTCTCAAAAATTATTACGCAACGCAACTTTTACGGCAAGGAACCATCGGCCTACAATTTATCTTCCCATGCTTCTTACCATTTTCACCTAATTATCAAACAAATATATGTTTGTCTTGTGCACTCTATTACAATTCGTTGAAGGAGGGTTTACCTTAATGGGCCATTCATGTCAAAACCATGGACTGAATTGGATTTTCCCTTTAATCTGGAACTATGATAAACCTACATTATTGACATTCTAAAAATATATGATGCATTTTAAAACGTCATATTCATCATAGCAACAAAGTTACAATAATTTTTGGAGACATTATTTCCTAGTCATTAGATTAGAACATGGAACTTGAAAACCTTGAAGAATCTTAATTGCTTCATCAGGTAAGGAATTCTTCATCGACGACGATGGGATATCGCAACTCACTAAACAACTATCAGGGTAAAGTTCAAATGACAATGATCGAGAGAGTGGGAGCATTGTCTGCTCATTTGGAAACAATGGAGACGCCTATACCCACTTAAGCAGACCCACTCTACTTCTTTCGTATATGGTTTCATATGGTTTCTTATGCTCCGGACTTGTAGGTTTGTCGCACTAAAATTTGTAATAATCACGATTTGATAGTCAAACGTATACCCTGCGGGTATACGTCTGCCTCTATAACCTGATACCAAGAAAAATAAAATATAAGCAGGTAATTAGAATTGTAGCACTCGACAGTTTCAAATGGTACCAAATACTATACGAGTTTGAAATTAGATATAACAATTCGCAAATATATGACATTAGATAAATCCAACTTTTGTTGGAATGTAAATCATGTTGCTGTAGAACGTGCCAATACTGTCCGAAAACAAATGGGTAAGCACTCTCGGTTTTCGGTGTCAAGAATTTGACAGGAAATAATGAATGTACTTCAATGCGCACCCCATTCGAAAAGCACGACAACAGCAAGAGCGTGGCTGGATCTCGGTTTGTTCAACTTAAGGATTGTTTCAGATATGAAATATTTAGGTCGTCCAAGGTTTCTAACTAGGTTCGGAAAAATTGATGTAGAGCAAAATATCGAATGTGGGAGAGAGATTTTTCAGATCTGAAGCAGTTCTAACAATTCTGGAAATTGCTAAGTATCGATTGCAGTTAGACTACCAATTGCCATAATATTTCTCATAGACTCAGGGCTATACAACCCAGACTTTCTTTGCGATGCTAATGATGTATTTTCTTAATGAGACCCGAGATTTATTAGGGAGCATTGAAATTTGTGAAAAAATTGAAAGGCCTTTACCATGCCTTCCTACGTATCATTTTGACCAGGAAAAGCGGCGACGTAAGACTTGCCATGCCATCAAGTTATATAACTAGAGAAGATATTATAATCAAATTTGGGCACTCTACCCAAATGTCGGTTCCGTTTTATTGTTTTGTCCACTGTTATGACCGCTTTACTCATTGAGTATTACTTAACTGGACGAGTTCTTTATGCTCAGGCTCATGACTTTTCTTCGAAAAAATACCCGAATGCAGATGTGTACCAGCTAAGGCAATGTCCACAATGAGCTGAAGTGGAGAATGAAAGTCATAAACCATCCTGGACAAAAAAATTTGGGATTGCTTCCAAATCTATGTTTAAGTTTTAAATTTTAAGCGCACATCAGCTCGATTTGGCTTGCCAACATCCAGTCCTCGCTCGTTAAAGTAACAAGACGTATTGACAAATATTTACAGACCTGTACATACAAAAAGTGGACTTGGCAAACAGCACCTAAGTGCTTCTACATGAACTGTGAGATTTAAAAACTAAACAAAGCTATGTCTTATCAAACATACCCTCCCATGACACAAAGTCCAATCTCCTGGGCTTTGAGGAGAACTCGGTCTACGAAATTTCCATGAATGGCTCTCCCTCGATCCGGACCTACAGAATGGAATCACATGGACACAGGCTGTACACTTTGTCCTAAGATGGACTTTTCTTTCTGCTCATCCTCGAAATCGTGAAAACGTACCTTCTTTGGAGAATTTACATTCGATTTTTTCGTCGGAGATCCTGCCTCGTCCAAACCGCTTACATTTACTTGTTCAATAAATTTGGCAATCACCTTCTTCATTTCTTTCGCGGGGTGTTCTTCGAGAAGCTGAGAAACTGCTCTTCTGTCTGGCATACTTGGAATGGCGCCCTTGGTCCTCACACATAATGAGGCTGCAGCCGCTGCATGATAAGACAACCAAAGCATTACTAAGAATTAGAGGGTGTATGTATTACAATTAGTTAACACCTGAACAAATAAGATGACAACACTATGCGCTTAACGTCTCAAAACAATTCAATTCTCACCTGCGAATCTAATCGCATCAGGAGGAGGTTGCTTCTCTATGAGAGCTACAGTATAAGCGGCAGTGAACGTATCTCCTGCCCCAGTAGTGTCAACTACATACGGAGCCATGATAGCAGGTTGTACAATTGGGGGCTCATCCTTGTTGACCAATATGGAACCTTTTTCCCCGAGCTTCACGAGAACCTGCTGTACACCCTGATGAGACATTACAAATATTAAATAGGTGAGACAATATGATAAGAAGAAATGAATTAACAACAGCGTTTCCGATGTTCTTAATGTAGAACTCATTACACAAGTACCAATGTCAAAAAAAGTAGAACTTTAGTGAGGTCAATCACAACAATATAGCTTACAAACCGAAAAGATCATTCGTTCAATAACATACTTACCAACAACTGGACCTTAGCAGCTGCTGCCAGGACCTCCTCGGGAGTATCTGTAGGCATCCCTGTTATGCGAGCAAGCTCTGTTTCGTTGGGACTGAAGATAGTAACGTTTTTAAGTAGTTCGGGTGGCATTGGAGAGTCTATACCACCTGCGTCCAAAACTACCGGTACATTGGAGACTTTGGCTATCTGCAGAGAAATAAGTGCCACATTCAGAAGACCTGAATAGAGTTGTCCCACACGCACGACTTCAAAGTTTATTTGAACAATCTTCCTTTTGAATGAAGGGCCTCACAGCAGACACCACGACGCACTCGTAAATAAAAGCACTAGACCTAAATTTAAGACAACAGAGATGGAAGGAAAATTAGGTCAGCGCACCTTAGCGACCTCTATGTTCAAAGAATCCGGCACTTCTCTTTGGAGTATTACGGCACCTGCCCTCCTTATTAACTGTTGAGCTTTCTCGTTTAATCGACTTATTCCACCATCCAGACGGGGCCATGAGACGTTAGCCCCTCCAACTATGATGATAGAATTGTTTCCTCCTGGTTGCAACATTACTATTGCATGCCCAGTTGGTCCGGCCACAGTACCCAAATAGTCAAGCTTGACACCAGAAGTTTGCAGTGAATCTCGAACAAGATTTGCAAAATTATCCTTCCCAACCTGCACAAGCACATATCATATCATCTCAACAATGATGTCCATACTCACGGCCTAGAAACTAACCATTACAGTATACATTAGACGACAAGCCGGTCTACTCAAACCTAGAAAGTACGTGAGATTCGAAAACTATTGTATGCATTTGCCTACAATTCACCTTGCGTTACGTAGGTGACAAGGAAAATATGAAAAGAACAGAGCAATATCAGTCTCTTAAGCCAGTGCTCACTGAGGTTGAGAGCACTGGCACGTGTTGTCAAATTTTAATTCGGTGAAACTTGATTAACACAGAAAGAAGTGTGACAACACGTATGCGGTGAAGCATTAAGCACTGCAGAGGCAGGCCAAATCTGTTTTGATGTTATCATTCTGAACTGACATGAACTTTGTCCATTACCACATCGGGCTACATTTCAAAAGCATGAAACAAAATATTTTTTTCGCAGACTGCAAAAAACTCGTCTTCGTTCATTTGTTGTGCACAACTTTCATGAGAAAATTTCGCCTTTACTGTCGTTACACTACAACTTTCATGTACTACTTTTATTATCGTTTTGATAACTGCTTTTGATAGTGCGAAAGTAAATCTGAACTTTCATGGAAATGCAAGTACGTACTTTTCACTTCCTTCCAGATTCATCAGCATACATACATCGCTAGTAATTCGTGATTGAGTTTGGCGACCAGTGAATTGATAGCACAGAAACAACACTCATACGGTAATAAATGCCTACCTCGCGGCTTTCTGTTCAGAGAAAGGTCACGAGCCTAACCACCAGAAACAACCGCCACTTTTGGGATGGCAGCACAAAAATAATAGGCATATCGTAAACAAAGTGCAATCTTCAATTAATAAAGCAGAAGTTTAAATCAATGATTGAACTCAGCAGAAGTTGTAAATTACACATCATACCTGGCCTATAAAATAGGTTGGATAATTCAAACGGGCGGCACATGCAGCCTGATTTGCACCTTTCCCGCCAGGTAAAGTCTGCCCACTGTTGGCAGCCAAAGTCTCGCCTTCCTTGGGAAGTCTGTCGATCTCCACATAGATGTCTGCGTTAGCCGATCCCACCACAACGAGTGGTGGCTGGATGATTTTGGGAGGACTCGACATATCGACCTCTGAGCGCAGATTAGAGGGTGAGAGAGCACCCCCTGTGATGGAAAGAATGAAGAGTAAGAGATTTCTCTCAGATGCCTACCGATGTAGAACTCTACCTAAAATCCTCCAACGTACTCGCACCCACGAGCCCTTTCCCGTCGGGAAGAAACGAACTGTGCCAGCTGCAGATTCAAATCGCATTCCTACTTCTCCCCCGCGCTCATTCCCCACCTTTGCGATCACCTACGCAAATCGCCAGCACTCTCCAGCTCCCCACTCGCTCCGCTTCGGCACAAATCGCCTCCCAACCGCAATTGCTTTCGTCCCTTTCCGTCCCTGGTTCTCCAGGCAACCAAGTCATAGCCTAAACCGAGTCCGAGGCGTCAAACAAAGTAATATGCTGAATCTGGAACAGCCAGGAAAAGATCCGGGTCACAATCCGACGAGATGCAAAGAGAACAGAACATGGGCGACGCCGAGGCGAGCGAATCGTGTGCCAAATAGGCTTGGTCGTGCGGCTCGCTCATTTCATTTGCTCCTCCACCATAGCTGCTGGTTCGCGTAGGGCGGGGCTGGCACCGATGTGGGACGGTGGGGCCCGCGGTCAATGTCACGGGCGCCGGCGCACGAACCAATCAGCGTGAAGTGACATCCGTGTGCCGGCGTGCTTCTCCTTATGACACCTTGTGTCAACGAAAATCTTATCTGATGTTGTTCGATTTCCTGCCCTTAGATGTCACGTTCGACGCGACGCTTCAGTATCGTTTTATTTACTCCCCGCTAAATGCGTTACATGAAAATACCCTGAACCTGGCAGTTACAGTATACAGCCTTCCTTTCGTCTACGGGGCATTCTCCTAAAAATGTGGATGATTTGATGGGGTCTTCCCATCCTTTTTGCTATATTTACTTGTTTCCCTCATTGATGATTTGTTTAACACCCCTGCTCCTTGTTGCTCGGTTCGCAATGGGGTTCTTCTCTTGTACATTTTTACAAGACAAGTACCTCGTCCTTGTCACATACCCACCTTTCTCAAATCCACCTCCAAATTTTTTTGTCACAACTGGGTCACAACTCACATCGAAACACTATTTTTATTCTTCTAGATATTTAGCACTTTACATATAACACAATGGATATAATTTAGTGTTTTTCACGTTAAGAGAATTAATTTATCTCTATTAGGTATTTAACCCCTTTATACATAATACAATGATCATGGCAATTTACATTTTTTCACAAACCTAGAGCTACATAAATAGCTATAGAGAGAAAGACAAAGAGAAAAAAAAAAGAAAAAAGGAGAAAGGAGATTAGAAAGAACCTGGAATTATCTTGATCTACTAGCCTGTGGGAACAGGCTATTAGGTCAAGATAATATTTTCCGATGTGCACATGTATTCTACAACATCTCTATTGGGGCCTAGCTCCATGTTACCGGTTTGGTTCCATCCTTGTAAGCTTTGATGGGGTCTTCCCATCCCTTTTGTTATTATACTTTGTCCCCCCGTCCCTTCTACAACATCTTAATCATATGATGTAGAGGCACGAGCTCTGAAATCTGATCTTTGCATGTGAATAAGTAGCATTGTCATGAACATTGATCAACACATATGGCCCAAACCACCTCTTTGAAAACTTACTCAAGGTGCTATGTTGGTTAATCCTGACTATTGTCATACATCAACATCCAATCAACTTCTTTAATTGACTATAGCAATACTTTTTTTCTTCTGTTGTGTGACCTCAAGGCTATCTCTCACTCAGGTTTACCTCTAATGGCTTTTTGGAAGCTCATTATGAATCTAAAAGGACTTGTTCCCACCCTATTACCATGACTCTAATGCACACTTTTACATAAACTATCAAATTCCAAACTACATGATGCAAATTCTCACAAAGAGTAAGATATCACTCAAAATGAAAGAATATTTTGATGATCAAAATCTTCATTGAATCAAGGCTCCAACCCGAACATGACTTCTCCAAAAACCAAGCTTCCCAAAACAAGATCTGTCCAAACCTAATATCAAAAAACTAACTTCTCCCAAAGCTAAGTTTAGTCGAGATAGAGATCACAAATCCAAATGAAAAGGGTACATGGCAACATGTAATTGGTCCACTTGGATCTTCTAGAAGCTCAACTACCCTCCAATTGACTTTCATGTATCAAATCAATCTCGCCCCTAGATTTAAGGGTCTTCACCAAGTCAAACCAATGAAAACTAATCCAAGTCAACGAAAGTCAAGATATTCATGTGATAGAATATGTTCCTTGATTATTATTAAACAATAAAATAGTTGTTCTCATCTATCACACCAGGAGCTACCTCTATATTTTTCTCTAACTTAACCATAATTAGCTAAACATAATCATGACTTAGGTAGACTTAGTCATAATTTAGATATACTCACATTTCATCCTATATGTACAACCATCAGTCTCATAGCTCCAACTACTCCATTTGAGATGCTATGTTCACCTCATGACTAGCCTCATGGGCTAACACTTGACTAGAGGTTGATACTTTATCACCATCCTTGCCACCTTGAACTCCTCATCCTCTTCTAGAGACTGCTAGGGCAAATCTCTTTGATCGTTATTATGGGTGGAGATCAAAACATCGATTCATTATATGACCATGTATGTTAAAATGCTCATATGATTTGAGGGAAGGAGATTGTAGTTGCTTATCAAAGTCTTTTTAACGATATAGCAGAGTGAAAGTATATTTCTTATGAAGGAGAATGTTTGTCAACTGTTTGGGCGGTGGCACATTTCAGATGTTATTTGTTTAGAAACTCCTTCACTCTCATCACTGGATCAATCAGCTATCCATGGAGGATTTTAGCTTTAATAGCATCAAACACTCTACTACTAGTTTATCTTCATTTATTGACTTTCCAATCAAAAGCACGTGATCTTTTGCGGTTGGGGAGGATGTTACATATCTATCTATCAAACCCACTTGTACTAAATCCACTAACAAATTTTTTTGGGCCACTCATATTGATTCTATATGGGCCATTACCCACATTGTTTGACCCTTTTGACCCTCCTATGTATTTAAATCCCTTGCATAGAATACAGAGGCCACAATTTAGGTTTTTTCACAAACAAAGAGCTACATATAGAGACATCGGGCTATAGAGATACATACACATAGAAAAAAAAAGGAAAAGAAAAGAAGAAAGGAGAGAAGATATAACTGGGAATCATCATGATCCAATAGTCAATCGAAATAGATAGAGGCAATGCTTTAGACTAGGAAGAAACATGTTTCCTAGTTCGCAGTACCTCAAACTTGTGAAACAAAGGATCTTCGAAACACGTGAGACTACATAAAGCAATTTCTTAACTAAGATATGTTGTAAGGATGTGTCTTTGGGTACTGGTTTTGTTTGTAGAAAAGACGTTTTTTGTGTGTATATTTTGAAAGATAATTGGAAAAAATAAAGTGCATTGCAGTCATGCTCTAAAATATTTTTCAATTCTTTGATAGAAGACAATTTGAGTAGAGTTTTGTTCTATTGTTTAGACTGATTGGTCCAAATTATTATTTCATTACTAGACTTACTATTTTTTTCTTATTTAAAACAAACAACGAATGGAACATTGCCACACATAGAATAAAAAAAAAAATCTAAAGCAAACAAAATTTGTCAAGTAAATTAGAATGCATACATGGTCTAGAAATTTTTATATAAATTAAGAAATTCAATAATTATTATAATTAATATATATATATATATATATATATATATATGCGATTTTTAAAATATCCATTGAAGTCTTATGAGTCTTGACATAGAATATTTTCTTTGATATTTTTATTACTAACTTGTATATATAAGATTGATCATGATGTATCAAAATAAATTTTTTTTAAATTTTATTACAAAATATCATTCAGATTATTAAGCTCAATAAATAAAAAATTTTATTAAGTTATTTTATGAATTATTTTAACATTCAAAATCATATTATTCAGCAATTTATTTTAATAAATTAAAAAATCTACGAGATGGCTGACCTCCAAACATGTCATGTGTATGCATATACTAAGAAAATATAAATTCATGGCTTTTATGTGATATAAAAGTAATCCATAAACAAATAGTTCATGTATTTTTAAATTAAAATAATACAATGATAAAATGATCATAATAAGCTTTTAAATATTAATACTAAATGCAAATATTTTAACTTATGAATGAAACTTATATACGCCAGGCTGAAATATTTATATTTTGATAATTTGCATATTTTTTATAATTTAATTTTTTAATTTATCAAATTTTCAAACTAATATTAAAAATATTATTTATATGATTGATAAAAATATTACTTTTTCATGTGATATGAAATTCTGATACAAAATCAATAGCACGTATTTTATTATTTTATCTCGCATATTTATTTTACACTTATGTAACTTGAATACTCACTTTTATAACAAAAATATGTACATTTGAAAACTTTGAATTTTATTGATATATGTAAGTAATCTCATATGATTATTCACATGTGTTTTGTCTTTGATTACTACGAAATTTATCAACATCATATCAATATATGTTAATTGTATTCATTTGTTTACATGTGAAAAATATTCCTTTAAGCATAATTAGAAGTTTTTTCATGTTTATGTTATTTTTTTATGTGTAAAAAAATAATTTATTTGATTATTTATGCATGAATTGCTTATTTGTAATGTAGACATAAATTATATGCTTGATGACTTTCACTTATGTGTTTTTAGATGCTCCAATGTACTTATCATGTTATACACATATGGATGATTCCATGTATATAGATCTTATAATGCTCATGTTTGATTTATATGTGTAACTTTTTACACATGTCAATCAAAAATTGATAAAAAAATTATAGAAAATTTAATTGTTTCTAAATAATAAGTGGTACCCTGAAGTATTTGGTGGAAATATATTCACTTTTTTATTTCAAAGCTTATGTGAATCAATGCTATTGACATCACGTACTTTTGACATGTATAAAACTACATTTTACATCTCATGTATGCTTATTTCTGCATTATATTCAGAATGTTTGTATGTTTGTAAATATGTAAAATATGACATAATTTTTTTTGACTATAAAAACTATTGTGAAGTGTAAAAAGAATGTGTGTAAGATTTTTTTTTTCACATTTTATGCAAATATAATATGTAGTACATGAGAAAGCTATCCACATTATTTTTTCATACATTAAACATACCTTACATAAGTGATAAATAATTATAGGACTTCAAAAGTAATACTCACATGTAAAGAAATTATATGTTTCAGTTGACCTATATACATTTACAACGTTTTTTGCACAATTATACAAATTTCTCATAACATGATATGTTGAAAAGATGCCACATATCCACAAAAAATTCAATATCAACCAATGGTAATTAAAAAATTCACAAAAATTAGATAAAAAAATTATTTCTTTTAAAAGTACTTCCAACTATACTAAAATTTTTAATTTTTTTATGTTAACATATTTTATAATTCATTCAATAATATATTTTCATGTTATCATAATTAAACATAATAAAAAATTTAAATTATATATATAATTAGATATATGATATGTAGATAGATATACATGAAATAAATTCAAATTTTTGAGAAAAGATACATTGAAAAGAGATGCAGGAAAAAATTATATAGAAAGCTTTTTCAGTAAAATTTTGAAAAAAAATTAAAAAATTGGAAGATAAAAAAAAAATTTAAAATATATTTTTGAATTGTTGAACTTGAAAATTTTTGAAGCTTGTTTTATAAGTATGAAAAGAAATCAAAAATTTTTATATTTTTTTCTATTTCAAAACATTCTATTTTTAATTATATTATTTATAATGAAATAATTTTTAGTTATTGTGTGATATATAATTAATAATTAATTATATATCATGAAATTTTTTTTTATCATTCATTTTCCTGAAAATAAAAATGATGTTGTATTGTTATTTATAGTGTTGACGGAAGAGTTAGTAATAACATAAAATGATGAAAAAAATTATTTTTTACATTTATTTATAATTCAACCAAACATGAAATAATATTGTATTCAATATTATTAATATATTTTTTATATCATTTAAATTTATTTTATCTTTTTTTTGTATTTTCGTTACTTATTTAAAATTGCATATTTGAAAAGAAATATGTACAATAAAAAATTTATGTTTTTATATACATTTAAAACTTCATTGTATTTAGATTAAAATATTATTATGATATGTCATATTGTGAAAGAACAAAATTCTAAGGTAGTTGATTTTTTAATCTCTGCTATATTTTCATAATTGATGATGCATATTTTTTATGAATTATTACGTTTTTAAAATTTCAAAATAGTTGACATCACGCATGAATTGAATTCTATTTTTTGAGATTCAATTTTCAATAATTTTCCAAGTTAAATTTCAAGATAAAAAAATTCATGTTATTTTTGAAAAATATAATTTTGAAGATATTTGATTACTTCATGTTTTGTAATTATAAGTTAAACTTCTGAAAAGGAGTTTTTTTATTTTGTTAAATTTTTGCAACATACATTTTTTGATGTATGTTGCAAAGTATATATATATTGGAATTTAACTGACTCTTTCTTGATGACCCAATTCACGTCTAGTTTACTAGATTTTACACTCCTTATCTTAATGTGCATTTTCATGAATATTGAAAATGAACATTAAGATAATTTAATATTTAGTAAAATTGCCATATATAACCTCAATTATGAAATCCTTTTGAACTATTGAAATATTTTTTGTTAAAATAAAAATAAATTAGATCACACTTCAAGTTATAACTTTAGCCTGATGTTAATGTTTTTTGTTATCTGTTATATATACACGGTCCAAGATGACTTTAGATTCAAAGTATGATTTCTTTTTTGAATATATTATACTTTTTTCCCCTGAAGTTAAAAATTCAAAGTAAATGTCATTGGGTACTGTTTCTTACGGACATGTTGGAGTTCGCGGATTTTTTATAGCACGTGACCGCAGCCATCTATCCATCGTGGATTTACATCGCAAAAGGAATAACATGCAAAGAAAATGAGTGGCGGACACAATTATGTCATACTGAGGAATAATAATTACTGCATCAGATCTGGACTATGGTATCAAGTAATATACCAATGGAATCTTCCCTGGAGCGTCGTTCCCAAGGCATGATGTTAGGATACATGTAGGAGGTGGACGAAAATTTCAATATTTAACGAAACGCTCTTCAAGATATGGTGCGAATAGAGTACTGAGATCGAGTAAATGCACAAGGACCTCGAAGTAAGTCCGAACTTGGTCCTACAGCATGGGGGCTTACGTTTATAAGGTTCCGAGTTGCCCCGCAACGTGGCACGCGTGGGAACTATGAGATGGAGTACACGTCATACTGGCTATTCACAGCGATGTCCCAACCGTGATATGAATTTTCTTTAATAGCCCACGTCTTCATCGTATGATGACAGGGCTCGAAAGTAATGGCTGATAGCGGTCAGTTGTTGGAAAGAGCTTTTGGCCAGTCTCTGCGTGCCTGACTCGGAATCTACCCAGGGGATATCGAAGCATATTACAGGCGGCTGGTGGGTGGGATTATGGTAAGGTTACGGAAAAGTACAGTGCCGCCCTTCATTGTTCGGGTTATTCTCTCTTGCGGAGGCCGTACATCTGCAGGTCAGGTGCGTGGGAGCCTGGGCGACTGTGACCTCATTCCGTAGACTGTGTGACGGGTTTGCTGCATTCCCAAGTTTCCCAGCAGTATGCTGCAGTGCAACGAAGTATATTCGTACAGCCTATTGCAGTAAGACAGTGCAGTGCTTACGACTTTTGAGTCCAGACTTTGAGCTTCGACTTTTCGACCTTGCGTACCACGGGCAGGGTCCGTGTGGCCTACGTACAACCCCTTAATCCCCAACAACTTGTACAACCTCTGGACTCTAGGCTTGAACAAAATCTGTTTGATCGAAATGAAAATCCTTCAGTACTATGCAATAGGGGAAGCAAATTTCTTGTAGGGAGCAAGGCTTCTTTATTCCTAGCCTATTTTTCCGTTTGGTTTCATCCTTGTACGACTTTTTGTTATTTTACTGTGTCTGCTTGATTTTTCGTGAAAGTGCTTTGAGAAATACCTTCAAGATGTTCGATATCTTGTCCTATAAGGTATCTGGCAAACAGGGGAAAAAAATGCTATATGATATAAACATTAACAAGAATAGCACCACTTCTAGGACCTTGTATTTGACATACTCCATTTGATGTCTCATGTTTCACAAGAAGTGGATTTGGAGATTACTGTATTCGACTTCAGAAGCTAAGATAAATGCTTATCGGCCTTTGAATGCTCTAGAATATAAAAAATCTTCACAAGTTTGATTCAAATCCTGGATTAAAAAAATACACGCAATTTTCTCTAACAAGAAAAAAGAAGAGAGAGAGAGAGATATTTTTTGAAAAAAATATTTGGGTACTGAACATAACGAACACGGGTAGATACAAGAATTAATGTAGATGACTTGAAAATTCATAGGCATTCTCATCAATATCCATTTTTCTTCTTTGAAGATTTGAAATATCATAAAATATTCTATCTTATTTATGTGTAAAATGAGGATATTAATAAATCACCTTGTGAATAGAAAGCCTCGGACACCAAAAAGAATAAGGCCACTAAAGTATTTTCCCTCCCTTCAAGTCAGGAGTTCCATATATTTTGCTCTTGAAACTTGAATGTACAGAAAATGATTGGAAGGACTTACGGAATTTACTTAATAGAAAGCAGATGTTGGGAAGTATGTCAAAGTCAAGATTGTGAATTTGAAGTTCGTCATGTACAGGCTCAAAATGCACTGAATATGATGGAATGTATGAAACGCTGTCTTCAACTTAATATTCTGCGTTCCAATCAAACGTTTTGTCATTTAAAACTTGAAGGAATATGAGAGAAGGAAGAAAAAAAATCGGAAATTAATAGCAGTCAATGAACAATATATAGAAAACGAGTGAGATTATGTGCTCATCCTCATGAAATTCCATGAACATCTGATGAACTCTAGGGATTCTGGAATTTTGATCCAACATCGGGATCAGAAATCTTTGGTTGGGACCTTCCAAATTCCAATCCCTTGAATATGTCAAATCAAAATGCCAAGGTCGAAGGAAGAACGAAGAGCCTCTAACCTACTCTCCTCTATGATGGAAATCACCAGTCATGCAGCATCATAGATTTGACGACGAGTAGTGACTTAGCAATGTTACTCTTGGACAAACTTTAACCATAATGACTCTGCCTATGGTTCCAACCTAATCTACAAAAATATAAGTGAGAAAGAAAAGGTGAAAAGTATATGTCCAGTTAAATGCTGTTGTTTTCTTCAAGAGGAGTAAAGTTAATGGAAAAGTGAACAGTCTTTCTTGGCTCTTCCTCCTCATTTGATGGAGAAAAATGGACCTTGACATTTGGATATTCAGGAACGAAGATAGACTGACTATTTTTATAGCCAAGGAATCTGAGTTTCTTTATGTCCACCATAAAGATTCACTTTCACCTCTACAATCTTGTGGTAAAGTGAGGTTTTGTCTAAACCTCGCTATTCACAATGTTGAGACTCGAGAGGAACCAACTCTTTGTGGATATTCAGGAATCAAAGGCTGAAATTTTGGGGGTATATCTGATGTGGAAAGACATGTTGCTCAAAGTGGACACGGCCAACAAACTGCAACGAGATTGTGATGGTGCTCAAGGCCCCAAGTCCAGTCGTGGATTGAAGCCAAGGTTTTCGTTGCTTTAATTTAAAGTGCATGTCAACCCCACTCTAGGCCCGACCCCTCGCTCCATTCGACAATCGAAGCACCATTCAATGGAACTGGCATCTCGGAGAAGGACGAGTGGTGTTCCTGTACTTCCAGGGGACGAGACAAACTCACCACGAAGGCCGTTTCTCGGACTAAGACTTCAGCAGGGACTGCAGAGAGTGTAGAGTAGCAACCAACGAGAGGTCGTGAGTGGAGGAGGCCAGAGGGAAGGATGATCCGATGAGGGAGGGACGAGGAGTACTCCTCCATGAACTCACGCTTGTCCCCAACTGGCGTCGATGTCCTTAGATAGGACGAGCACAGGCTTCAGATGGAGCCTGCGGGATTTGAGGCCCACGATCGGATATTCCTGGCCCCGCTTGGATCAGGTGACCGACAGACGCTATGACTACGACACCCGTCGGCTGTAGGTCCCGGGACGATGCTCCCGGCTTAGCGACGGGCTGTATAAACATTGTATTTCAGTTTAGGCCTCACCTGCGCTCACAAGCCGAAAAAATGACAAATTATGTCGCCACGAGCGCGGCATCAACGGAAGGTGGGGTCAGCTTTACCTGAATAAGTAGGCGACAGGTGCTCGCTCCCCCAGTCGAAACCTACCCACACGTGACATTCAACAAGGAGGTCTCCCTACGGTCAAATAAACCCGGGTTATGTAACTCGTGTTTTTTCCCGCTCACTCCCGCCTTGTCTTAAAAACTCGGGAAGATATTTGTCTGAGCTCCCACACTGCCGCGTGGCCTTTCCGTGCTGCCACATGGCGAATAGCGTGATTGCTGGCGTATTTGTGGCCCTTCCCGATCTGCGGCGCCCCGCTCGTACTAGGGCGGCACGTGGTGCTTTGGTTCCTCTGGCAGAGAAGATTCACCGTATGTTCTCTTTTGTGGCTTGCCTCGCAGACGCGTGTTCAGTGTCTATCTGATTGGGAAGGAGAGCGTGAGCACTGGAAACACTTCCGTACGTAGTGTCAGGTGCCTCGATCCATTGGAGTTTTTTTACATTCAGTTTCCATGGGCTCCGGTCCTGAACAGTACAATACCGTATCAAAAGTTTAGAAACCCGGACCCTTCCAAAGGAAAAAATTCTCATTAGGACTACGTGAAGAGAGTCCCTACATGGAATTGTGGTCCCTCTGATCTGTCGATCGCTTGTATTCATAGAATAGTTCTTTACTATTTCATCGGGCCATGGTAACTTTAATTGAGGTTAGGTTTTGATTTTGAAGGCACAACGGATGAATGCAGGCACGTCTATTCTGAAGGACGAAGGTATAGTTAGTTGATAATTTCCAAGTACTAGATGCTTGAAATTTGTTCATGAAAAAGGTATATTTGTACACTTTTTTCGCACATTTTGTAGAAATTTAGCATAATTTTAAGAGACTGCATTCTCCCATACACAATTTGGATACCCAGGCATCAGTGATGAGTGAAAGTATGAAATGTGGGAGTTTCCAGAACTTTCTCTAGCCGGAAATATCAACGATGAGAAAGTGGGTACGTGGACAGTGTTTATATTCGACAAAACTTGTGTCTTCACAAGTCGTGACGTGACCCCTAAAGAATGTTTCACTTTGAGAGAATGCATCTCAATCAGTTGATCAGTTGTAGCGAAGATTCAGATTTCCTGGTATTATATGAGTCCGAGTTCTCTTCAATCATATATTTCTTTCTCACTTTGTCGGAAGATTGTAATTTTTGATCCCAAAATTTATTCGTTTCGGGTGTGTCTTGCAATATCCGGCTTTGATTTAGTACGAATGTTTGGAACAGAAAATCCAAGCTTTTTCAGGACAGGGAGCATCCTTCATACTTTCTGATCTCTTCCTTTTCCTCAACTTTTTTAGGGCTTTGGATTATATCCGTCACTAGGTTTTTCATAGGTCGCTATCGATCGATTCATCGTCACAGAGTGACAGTAGGAGAATCTTCATGGGTTGTACCTCCTCCAAAAGTCAAGC
The DNA here is from genome assembly GCA_014180765.2 of Marchantia paleacea. Lineage (NCBI taxonomy): Eukaryota > Viridiplantae > Streptophyta > Marchantiopsida > Marchantiales > Marchantiaceae > Marchantia > Marchantia paleacea. Next base: position 4,540,866 of record MUAA02000018.1, read on the forward strand.
TCAAATGCAAGTGGCTGGACTGCTCATCTAGACTTGCGAGCTTAAGAAGAATGATGTTTCAAGCAACAAAATTTGACTCACCCAATTTGAAACCGAAGGAAAGTTTGATGGAGAAAGGAGTTTCGATTTTGACAGAGGCAAGTTGGTAATAAAGGTGAGGTGATATCTGAAGTCCATGAGCACTTTTTCTCATACGTTCATAACCACTCATGCAGCAATCGGGGTTGAGACTACATGTGACCTCTTGTCTTACTATTTTAGAATGTGCAAAAAGGTAATTTCCAGTTGTCAGCTTCTGTTGAGCCACTTGATGCACTGGATTGGATGACTTCATGCAAATGCAGAGTGTTGGAAATGGAAGCTAGCATGACTTTGGTTGCTGCAAGTTACAGTGCTAAACATCAAGAATTGAACATGTCAAACAGTGACCGCAAGTTCTTTCTCCATGTTCAACCTACCTTAAATGAACACCCTACTTGTTTTCTGGCCAGTCTTCAACTGATATCTTGTGCATACACAGTTCTGACTCCTGAGATTGTTAGACATTCTCTAGAACACAGGAACTTGATGTGACTTCTTCCGATGAAGAAACATCTGTGCACAAAGGCAGATCCATCACGCATTGTTTCAGACTGCTACCAAATCTTGAGCTCGTTGTTGGTGGAGAGACATCAGCTGCTCAAATCCCGTCTGATATCTCAATTACAGATAGTGATTGCTCTTCCTGTTCTCTTATCGAACTACGTCCTCCACGTACTGTGTAACCTGCTTCTTTTGAACTGCTTAGACTTTATCTTAACTTAGAAATGAAAACACGAGGAGGTTGACCATATTCAGAATTTGATATAATGTATGATATAAGCCTTCTTAACGTACAGTCAAACAAAACAAAATTTGTGTGGAACACAGAAATCTCAAGCAGGACTTGTAGTGAAACTGTTTGTTTGCCTTCCTGTTGACATCGTAAACAGTCTGGAAGACAAACTGACGGTTGAAAAAGGCAAAATAAAAAATGATTCTGGGATCTTTAATATGGTGATTTTCCGTCAACTCGGATCGTTTTGTGCGGAGAAATGATGGAATAAAGGTACAAACTCCCAATATGCCAATGCATGTGCTTCGAAAACTGCACAACACTCCGTCTTACCATCTGCCTTTTATTACAGTACAACGAACATGAGATCAGCAGTCACTGTGCGGGAGTACACAGTGAAATCATTTAGTTGTAACAGTCTACATAGCTACTGACCAGATATCCACTAACTAAACATGCAGAGAAACCTTTTGATGCCTCAAGAGACCAAGTGAATAACATTTGCTTTCTTCGGTGAATTCATACGAAAGAAGTGGTGGCGGCAGCAGCTGCAGCACATCCTGTCCTTGACAATTGTTGTCCCGGAGGACTTCGTGATCCTTTGGTTTTTGATGTAAACCTTTAAACCCTTTAATTTTCGAAAGGACCATCTCCCGGGACATTTGTCTGTTGGTCCTTGTGAGTTGCGGTAAATCACTAGTGGATCAAGATGACGCGAGTTGATCATATTCTGTCTTGCTTTAACCTTCACCTTCTCGAAGGGACTCACTTCGCAGACAAAGGACAGGAACCATCGAGTAACAATAATGACACTCCAAAAGTTCGTTAGTCTACGGACTCCAAACTCCATCTTGTTCTGCTTTAAGTGCACAATCTTTATGAATGGCAAAGGAACGAGTAATATAGCAAAAAGGATGGCAAGACCCGCCAAGTCATTTGTGGATGAAACCAAGAGGGAGTTAGGATGGGGCTAGGTGCCAATAGAATCACGATGAGAAATTATTATTGTTACTCCTTATATATCATAATTATCTAGATAATACGCGCTCTAGGGATTGAACCAACAAATGCTCCATGTATAACTATGAATAATTTCTGTAAAACGTTATATAACATGATAAAGAGAGTGATACCAATGTGCTTTATTATCATCGGTTCTCTTGCACTCTCTCGTGAACATGTGCCAGTATTAGTCTATAATTTTATGTATTTTTACTCCTTATATATCATAATTATCTAGATAATACGTTCTCTAGGGATTGAACCAACAAATGCTCCATGTATAACTATGAATAATTTCCTTAAAACGTTAGATAACATGATAAAGAGAGTGATACCGATGTGCTTTATTATCATAGGTTCTCATGCACTCTCTCATGAACATGTGACATGCCTAGGATATATAACCATAAAGTATGCAATAATAACCTAGTTTTCTCCAACCAAGTAGAAGTATGCTATAACCCAAGTCAACCGCAACGTATAACAACGCTCCCTCCATATGAGGTATCCACCCTTTATTTTCTGAATGAACAACAAATCATATGGACCCCCACAACATCTAACGTAGTATCACACTTGTGAGTAACGAAGATGCATATGGGTTAAACAACCCAAGGCGAAACCTCATTGTTGTAGAGAAGTTAGATGGTGCGAGCAAAAACATAGAAGAGCCCTAGTAGTACAAGGAATAGCGGGATCCACTGAGAGAGAGTTTAGAGCCTACTGAAATTTATTGGTCCATCAAGGTAGATTGTAGACCTCTAGTTCAATCGGTGGGCAAAGAGTAAAAGGATGGGAATTCATGTCATATTTTTAGTATAAAGCATCTCTTGTATATCATAATAGTATTTGTAGGAGAAATGATCCCCCCCTTCACATCTCAAGAATGGATCTATCCATAATCACAAAGTAGGAGGATATCAAAGATGCCAAGAGTGCCAAACTATCCAAAAATGATGTAGATGTTGTCCCCTCCATTGATAATAAGCCTACCACTCCACAAGAAATTGAAAAATATGTATGTCTCCTTGACAAATCTACTATCACACACTCGAATGTCCTTGATCTGATGATGTCATCAAAGATGTCCATGATCCTCATATCAAAGTCTATGATATGTGTCATGACTTATGTAGTAGCATCTCTAGTTATGTAGGTGCGTTTATGCAAGAGCAAATACAACAGTTAGAGCCGGTTGTGCAGTTAGCGCCATTCGCACTGGGACTGCCGTTAGGGCCGATAGCGCCGTTAGGGGTCCTAGGGCTCAAGGGGTAGAGTTCGAATTAGGGCTCCTTGGAGGTGAGTTTTCGAAGTTGAGCCTTTGAGAGTGTGGCTATGATGGATAGTAGCTAGTGCGGGAACCTAGAGTCTTTGAAGCACAAAGTGGGTTTGGCTTGACTGTAATCTCTCTTTTATGCTATGGTTATGAGCGGAGTGTCATTGTGGACATTTTGAGAGTAGAAAAGATTACTTCGAAAACTCAAATTGGATTATGTGGTGAGAACTGGGAGTTCTTGGAGCGCTGAAAGTGTTTTGGTGAGTTTGGATCGATGATAACTTTGATCCATTAGCTGTTGAGCATGCAACGCATTGTTGGAGTGCAGCCCGTGGTGGTGATCTAGAAGTAGAGTCGATTTGAGGTGGATCTTATCGATTTCGAATTTCTGTATTTTCTATTTTAGTGTAAATCCGAATCGAGAATTTTTCAAGGCGGAAGCGCTGCTGGAAATTGACAAAGTGGGTCGATGCTTATAGTTGTCTTGGAGCATTAATTTGAGATTGGCCGAAAAACATTTCCATTTCCCAATCTTTTCAACATCCTTCTCCATGAATCGAATATGGATGTTGAAAAGATTGGGAAATGGAAAGTTTGGTACAAGATTTCTCTTAGGCACATCCATACCTGTAGCCCACACTTTTCCTTTAACCTTACTCTACATGCAGATCAAGGACCTCTGCTAGTCTCTATACAACTCTCAAGAAATTAAAGTTATCATCATCGTCTTGTTATTCCAAGAGGGGTAATCGACACTCAAGGAAAGAGCAAGTTTGCTCTCATACCATTGTAACACTAGGGAAGTAAGGAGAGACCACTCGAATAGCTCAAGAAATTTTGAAGTTGAGAGATATCTCAATGGTTTCTCTTTCTCTATATATAGTTCTCAAAAAGGTATAAACTAGATAAGGTTACACAACCACCATCCATTCAATTCCTCGTGGATCGATGACATGGCGGTCATCCGTATGAGCACATGGATTGTTGACGTGTACTCCAACTAACACACAAGAAACATAACCTAAAGAACACACATTATGCTTGGAGATGGAGCAAGTAGGAACCAACCATCAACATCGTCTGAAGTAGCATCTAGTGCAATGTTGGGGGCGGCAAGGACTCTTGTTCATTCTCTTGTTTTCTCATATTGGCATTGGGGGTGTCATCATCCCATATACTACAATTGGCAGCCACACTTTGCGAAATCAAAGAGGAGATGTTGGTTGCTTCTAGTTGTGTGAGCACTAGTAGTGTTGATCTTGGGATCAAGACAGATACTAGTGGAACTTGGCAAGCTGTTGCCGCTCGAATGATGGAGTTATCAGCGAGGCCGGCATACGAGCGTACTAGGGTGTCACCGAGTGCGGTGATGTTGGATAACAGAAGTGGTGTCTTCTGTTTGGTCGGACCTTCATGAAAGATTTATCGACCTCAACGTCTGTTGTTGGATTTTGGTGCACAACCCCTTATGTTGGGTAAGGATGCACTGCTTGGTCTTGGTTTACGAAAGACCGATGTGGAGAGATGTCCATTCTAGATTCAGACATCTCTTGGAGGTTCTAGTGATGCCCCGACACCATACATCACCCGGGTGGGATTGACTGTGCAAGTGCAACCAGATCATGTCACAGATAGCTCTACAACGCGAGCACGTGATGTGGTTACACTTGCAGAGTCCTATGATGTATTGGTGGGTGCGGCAGTGTTATACCCGATGGGGTTTAGCATTGATTATTGGGAGGAGACAGCCTCTTATCGGCCAAGTTGGCAATTTGACGAGGGCCGAGTGAGTGGATAACCTGTACGATTCATCACTGGTTCTAAGCCTTTATCAAATGGAGGTTTGGCGTATGTTGCAGCCTTCATACTTGTGTTACTTGGCCTGGTGATTTGTTGGAGGGTAACATGGATGCTCATGATAGTCATGGTCGAGGGATGTGACTATCATGCCAAGTCTTACTGGAGTAGTGTCATCCACGTTGGATGGAACACTAAGTACTTCATGTATGGAGCTACAATAGATGGCTGATCAGCTCATACATCAGGCTTGGAGTGAGTCTTTTGCTCTGGAGAGGGAGGAGACGAAGGAAGTTATTCCCACTTCCACTATGTTATCCCCTTTAGATACAACGCCTATTGCTTGGCAATATCCAGAGGAGGGTATATGTGTGCTGGATCTGTTTGGAGGGATTAACACACGTTTGGCTGTTGTTTTGCAGTCTTGCATACAAGAACATCGATACTTGTATGTGGAGCTAGATGAGATTGCAAGGCGCATCTCATTACGTCATGTGGCACAGTTGATGCGGAGATATCCAGATCTTCTACCAATGTTGGCAATTCAAGGATATCAGCAGGCCTTGTCGTTAGATATTTTGTTGTTGGGGGCGCAAGACCTTGCTCGGCATGGTACCATACATTTGGTTATTGCTAGATGGCCATGTTAGGGACACACCATGTGATGGTAATGGTCATGGGTTACAAGATTCGCGTTTTGGCATGTTTTGGGAGATGTTATGAGTGTTACGTTCTCTCCCGTCACAACAGACCTATTCTCCGGTAAACATTTTGGAGAATGTTCCCTTGTTGGGTGATCACGTGCACGGATGATGACGAGTGCACATCACGTTGTCGTGTTGTGACGCGGCTACTATGAGAAGATGATGACATGTGTCATCTTCTGAGCTGTTGTCATGACGGCAAAACTTTAGGTTAGGATAACCGACGGCGCACTGTAAGGCTGTTAAGAGTCCACCGTTGGATCAACTTTGTAGGGTCATGATGTTGAAAAGGCTCCAAAAGATATTACCTTGGACCTTATCATATATAAAGCGCAGTCAGGATGGAAAGGGTATGGGAGAGAGCTAGACACATCACTTTGCTGACTAAGGAGCTTATATGATTGAAGTGGAGCGGACGTAGGACATGGATAGATGACAACATGATCCTCTGGATGTACCGATGTCCAATCCATTTGTGATCAACATCCGGAGTCTTCATCGTGATCACTTTTGGACGTGGTTAGTGTATCATTTTAGAGATAACTTTCTGCAACAAGTGATAAACTCTCCAGACCCGATTATTCTTCCTGTTGATTCTTACGGCGCGATTTGGGACGTAACAATATACATTTTGATTTAGTTTGGGCGCTATGGATCTGAACTTACCAGTAGTGGTGGCTTTCAACACATGGGTTCCAATCCATCACTATTGCTTACCGAAAACAAGCCATAGGGAGTGGATTGTTAGGAACTTTGGCGAGGAATATTATTCTCAAGTTATAAATTCCCCGGTTCCGTTTGTAGTTCCGTTCATACTTAGCCGGTTTCGAGTTGTCATTTTGACTCTTTATTAATGGCAACTCGTATTGTGTATAGGATGGCTAAGTATTGTGTTTAGGATAGTTGTAAAGCTATAAGTTAAAATGGAGCTACTAATTAATAAGTTATTATAATAATTATAAGTTAATTTGGCCACACTAGAGGTCAAAATAACACTCTTCATTCTCATTGGTCTTGGAGTTTGGGCCAATGAGGGCACTTGGGCAACTTCTTCGAGGTTTTGAGGAGTTTTAGAGACCTTCCAGGGGGACATTCGAAGATCTAAGGATTGGGTTGGAGAGCTGATGGGACGAGCTACGACGTGGGCTTAAGAATGGATGGATTTGAAGGATTTGTCACTTTGAAATAGTGATTCAAAATAGAGTGAGAAATTTAGATCTTTGAGTGTATTTGGGGTGTTTCTGAAAATCTTACGAGGGTTTTGGAAGATCTGAGTCTACTATGATATAGTTTACGACTTAGGCTTGCGTTTGGATTGGAATTTCGACTCAATTGGATGAGTTTTGAGTACGGAGTGATAGCTTGAAGTTTGCATATACAGTCAGAATTGCAAGACTACACTGACTGTCATGAAGTTAGTACGGAGATCATATCTTTTGATATTAGAAAGTTCTATCAATAAAACTTTGCACAATTCTAGTTCTAATGATGAGTACCTTCTCATAAAATCTGGGAGCAATTGGAGTCAAGGATTGGGATGTGTGATGGGTTTTGTACACATGGGTTTGCATATCGCCTTGTGATATAGTGTGCAAAACAACAATTGTTCTGAGAGATCTAGAGGAGAAAAACATCTGAAACATTTCTAAGAGATTGAAAGGGTAGTGCAAAAATTTTCTGTAAAGTTTAAGCGAGAGTTATTGGTCGAATCATTGGCTATCATAATCTTCTTCCGCTGAAGTTTTACCGGTTTATAATGAACTCAAATGTGGAGTGCTGAGGAGAAGAAGAAGAAATTGTCAACTCACACGAGGTTCTAGAGGGTTCTTCTACAGCCAGACGCTCGGGCGTTCTCAAAGCAAAGAAATGTCCATGCGACAACGTGCGGTCATGGATTGGACTAGCGGTATTATTGGATGCAACGAGAGTAGGATCTTGTGCACACCGTCCACGTCTATGGTGGACAAACCTTCTTCCAAGGGAGGTTTTATTGCGAGCATATGACGGAGTGGAGAGGCCCTCACATCTCACAATGCAGAGTATTTTGGATGTGGGTAGACACTCCCAGGAAATGGTCTATGCTGACAGGTCACCCATGGCCGTGGTGAACCTTGTGGGTCATCCAAGAGCTGCAATACCCACGTTGTTGAGTTACCTAGCTTCCCATGCTTACAAAGAGGGAGGACTTGGACTTGTATGGGATTCTCGCTTGCAGCGGTTGCTGGAACCCAACGTTGAAGAGAGAGAGCAAGCTATGGGATTTTGTACCGGTACTACAACAGTACCTACGTTGTCAGAGGGTTCACGACGTCAGGTGTTGGGTTAGGCTATGGACCTGAACTATTTGACATGGATTGTGAGCCTTGGATTGGCTGAGCAAAGATGCATGAGATCCACATGTATGACTGCAAAACCATTAGTAAGCTCTTTGCCTACCGAGACGGTGGAGGCAAAATCGGGGAGAGAGAAGTGCCCAAGATCTCATCCTTGGTCTTATGGGGATGTTAGAGAAGGAGAGGTAGGGTCTTCTTCGAGTATCGTTGGAGTTTTTGGCGCGGAGCAGGCGGTGGTTACCACTTTTGACCTTTGTGATACAACACAAGAGGTTACAACTACAGTAGTAGGAGTTGTTCACATTGAGATAGTGGAGCCTGGTATGAGAGAGCAGAAAAAGCTCTTTGCTCAAGAGGTTGTCATTTAGCAACCAGATACTACGTCTTCTATCTCTAGTGTTGATGGAGAGGAGATTTGGGATATTGAAATTGGTCCCAAAGTGACAAGAGAAGAAAGATGTAGGGTGTGGAGGTTTCTGAGGAGTTTTAGAAACTGTTTTGCCTTTAGTATGAAGGATTTAGGCTGTTTGAAGGGACATGGCATACAGATTGACTTGACAACAGATGCACCAGTCTTCCATCGTCCCTATCAATACAGTGCTATGGAGAGAGATCTGATCCAAAGTAGGTGTCAAGACCTTCTTGAGGCTGGATTAGTGGAGATATCATATGGAGAGTATGCCTTTGTTGTGGTGATGCCAGTCAAGAAGGATATACATGGCAATTATACAGATAGACGCATGTGTGGTGACTACCGATCTATCAATCGACAGACAAAATCTGATCAATATGCTATGCATACACCTGAGGAGATCTTTGATGCAGTTGGGCATGCAAAGGTTTTCAGTACATTGGATTTAAGAGCATGATATCATCAGTTGCGGATTCGAGATGAGGATAAGGCCAAGACAGCCTTTTGGGCAATTGATTCGCATGGCAAGGATGTGTTGTATCAGTGGAAGTTCTTACCATTTGGGTTGAAGAATGCACTTGCTGAGTTCCAAAGAGTGATGGATAGGATCCTAGCCGGACTTGATTGTGCCAGAGCCTACATTGATGATATTCTAGTGTATAGTGCTACAGTGAGGGAGCATGAGATACATTTGCTGGAGGTATTTGAGCGACTGATTGCTCATGGCCTCAAGTTGCATCCTGGAAAGTGTAAGTTCATTCAGGAGTAGGTAGAGTACTTGGGTCATACCATATACCCAAGAGGATTGGGAGTTCAGCAAACCAAGGTGGAGACAATCTTGCGTATTCCACAACCCTCAGATGTGAGTAGGGTTCGAGCTTTCCTTGGACTTGCAAACTTCTATCGTCGATATGTGCGAGGATTTAGCACTATTGCCAAAGCCTTGACAAAGCTGCCAAAGTTAGATCAAGAGTGGATTTGGGGAGATGAACACGAGAGAGCTTTTGTTGAGCTCAAGGGAAGGTTGACATCTACCCCTATTTTGAGGAGACATGTGAGAGGTCGTCCGTTTCAAGTACATACTGATTGGAGTATGTTGGGTTTGGGAGCAATGCTTACCCAACATGATGATGAGGGGAAGGAGTTTGTAGTGGCTTATGCAAGTCGTTCCAACAATGCAGCGGAGTTGAAGTATAGTTCTTATGAAGGAGAATGTTTGGCAGCTGTTTGGACGGTGGCACATTTCATATGTTATTTGTTTGGAAACTCCTTCACTCTCATCACTTATCATCAACCATTGAAATGGTTGATGGAATTGGACAAGCTTATAGGAAAGCTTGCACGATAGGCTCTTATCTTACAGGAGTATGATTTCACGGTTGTTCATAGACTTGGAGTGGTGAACCGTGATGCAGATGGGTTAAGTCGAAACCCATATATAAGTCAAGTTGACGAAACCGGGGCTCGATGACACAGTGATACTGATGAGGAGATGGTGTCGGGTTGGCATGCATCTGTCTTTTTGAGTTTGTTGGCGCTTGAGAGCTATATGATATCTCTCTTGGGTCAGAGAGCAGATATGTTAGCCTTGGACGCTGAGATTGAGGATGGTTTGATGGTAAACCGAGACATCCATGATGACATGCTAGTGTTAAAGTATCTTCGTACATGTGCTTTGTTGGGCACCTTGAGTACAAAGGAGCGGGATCGAGTTTTACAGAGAGCTCGACGGTTCAGATGGGAAGGTAGATACCTTCTTCGAGTATGGGGAGATGGCAACATTTGTGTTGTGCCACTTCCATCTCATAGAGCACAGTTGGTCAGACATGCTCATAAGGAGTTTGATCATTTTGGAGTAAAGCGGACATATAGCTTACTTCAAAGTCACTATTGGTGGAGAGGTATGCAAACTTAGGTACAACAGTTTGTGGGAAGATGTATGGTATGTGATCGTGTTCGAGCATCATTCAATGCCCCTACACCACAACTACATCCTCTATCGATTATGGGACTTGGTTATCGTTGGAGCTTGGATTTTGCAAGATCTTTGCCATTGACTATACGACATCATCGATATGTGTTGATCATGGTGGAACATTTCTCCAAGTGGATTGAGTTGGTGGCCTTGCCCGACAAGTCAAGTGAGGGATTAGCTTATGCGTTCTTAGCTGCAGTGCTTAGTCAATTTGGTGCACCTGCAAAAGTGTTGACTGATCAGGGTATTGAGTTTTTGGGCAAGTTTCAGGCTTTGTGTGATCGATCGTTGATCAATCATCGTACCACCTCAAGAGATCATCCCGAGGCTGATGGTCTAGCAGAGCGAGTTGTTCAGACGGTGAAGAGAGTACTGCAAAAGTTTGGCTTGGAGAAAGGTCATCTGGGAGAATGGGACATCCAGCTACCATGGTTGGCCATGGGTTATCGATTTAGCCGGCAAACATCTCTAACGTCATTCTCACCGTACTTTTTATTATATGGTAGAGATCCAGACTTACCTGCAGCTATCCGTAGAGAGTCAGGTGAAGTCTTGGACTTGGATGACCCTGATGTTTGGGTTAGGGTGTGTTTTCAAAGGGCAGAACTCTTCCGTAGAGTCATGCCCATGGCATTTGAAAACTTGGCTATTGCTCAGCATAGAGATACTTTGCGTTATACTACCATCCGAGGAGGTGGATATCGACCTTCATTTCGTAGATTTCATGTTGATGATTATGTTTACTTGCAGTAGAGTGCATCGACCATATTGGATGTTACGGCTGGTCGCACGATTCTACGAGTATGTTAGGTTTTACCTTCTGGAGTTTTGGTATTGGAGGGTCGTGATGGTGTGATTTGGAAGGATCATGTGCGTAATTGTGCGCCATGTCAACTTTCAAACATTGATGGTACTATGGATCCAAGCCTATCAGTTGTACATGCAGGCTTGAGATGTATGTTATGTGGATCAGCTGGTGGAGCAGCCTGAATGTTGATTTGTGATTCTTGTTCGAGAGGATGGCATATTTCATGTTTGACATCTCCTCTCAATGCGGTGCCCAGTGGGCGGTGGAGATGTCCTTTATGCGTTCAGCAGGCAAGCAGGTCTGACCGTTACATGATATGGATTGCATATAGTCGACTAACGATGGGGCATTGTAGCACACGGCCTCCTGATCTTAGCCCCACGAAAGGCATATCATGTTATGGACTAGAAGGCTACCTGGTGTTATAGGGACCTAACCGTCAGTTAGGGGGGCGATTGTGATACACTTGTGTTGGTGTATAACGATCTATGTGTTTTGATGTTTGATGTGACAGCGATGTATGTTGTGATGCGATATGTATGTGCACTTGTGTTGGTGTATGACAATCTACGTGTTGTGATGTTTGATCTGACAACGATGTATGTTGTGATGCGATATGTATGTGCACGACATATGAATGCTTGTAAGGAGGAACTATGCATAGTAGGTAGGTGGATTGAAGAGCAATACTAGAGGAGAGTATACCACGCATCACATGTGGATCCCCTAGTAGAGAAAAGTCATCTATATGCAGTACATCCTCTGTAAGAATGTGTCTAGGTAATGTAAGACAAAATTCTTTGACCCTACTAATATTGCAAGAATGTGTAAGTTGTTTTTCGATGTTATATTGGAAACTAGAGATCATGAGGAATATCCAAAGGAGATCATGTCCTACACTTTCACTCTCAAGCCTGTAAGATGAAGCTTTGCAGTGAAGTAGTCGAGACCATTGTCTACAATGTGTGTATCATTTGATAAGGAGGGGAACACATAACTTGACACATGCAAAGTAGTAGACAAAAGAGCTCTATAATGAACCATGTCAAATAGGGGTCCTCCCAAAGGATTTTCATATCGAGTATTAGTTGCAGACTATAGAATAATGATTCACTCTTATGAAACGCTATGTTGATAGAAGAAAGAAGAAGGTAAATTGCACAAAAGGAATGAGACTTGCCTCTCTCCAACCTCTCTAAGCTCTCTAAAGATGGATGCATAAGAGACGATATTAAAAGCGTCCATTGCAAGATAACCCAATCCTGATGGATATCTAGGAGTGCTCTAAATCCCAACGATACAACCTCATGGTGTGATAACTCCAAACAGTCGTGGGAAAATATGATGCCATAAGTGGAAATGATGTTGAAGTCCAACTGTGCAATCTTTAAGATGCTCATAAACCATATTTGATAAGTCCCCTTAGGATATGCATGAGGTTGTGCGTAAAAAATGAGCAAAAAAATCTATCAAAATATAATAGATCCTCTAGCTTATACTCAAAGACCTCTTATGGTATCCATTCGTCCATGGGTGGATGCAAAAGGCATAAAAAATAAATATTCTTCTCAATAAAACTAACCATAGACAAAGGACGTAGGGCTCATGGGGCTATGCTATACTTGTTATCCTATCCCAAGATCATACACGGTCACAATTGAGCAGAATCTAAAGGATTTCGGGGCTAAACGTAACCCATAATCTATGTGCCCTTAGGGACTCCTCCTCCAATGTAGCCCAATCCCCTCCTCATAATCTTCAAAATATGGTAACCACCTTTCGATGTCTAGCACGTGTAATGTAGACATCATCATGGAAATAAGAGAAACAAAAATCATGCTAATTCATCCATGGGATCATATGCCAACCAATCGAGCAAAAAGTGTGTATAGCCTCATCATGGAGACAATACACGCTTTTTGCTACACCTATGGAATAAGTGTGGGCATGAGAACCTAGTCTCAAAAAAATCCTAGAATAGAACCTGACTGGGATGCTAACCTCTCATATAAATCTATTGGTATACCAAGAACGAATGGATCAACATGACTTGTGTGATCCCTAAAATGACATATTTAGATATTATTATCTAGCTCACATGTGCATCCCAAGTGGTCCAATCATAATGTTTGTATATTTTCTGACATGGGTCTTTATCTTTTGTGAGGTAAAGAGTCAATGACACACTGATGTATCATACATCGCTCTATATGGCCCCATTAGGGGAAGTGAAGCAATAGCTAACACAAATAAAATGATAGCGACATAAGCTACTTTATCATCGATATAAGCAAAGAAAAACGGGAAAGCATGGGATAGAGGATACAAGCATAGTACTATGAACATATTACTTCTCGGATAGGAGTAAAGTAGTATGAAAATTAAGACATTGTACACGTCATTATCTACAAGTTTAGAGAAACCGCATTCACACAACAACAAAAAAACCATAGCATTTAGAGAAATGATTCTTTTGATAGCGATTCAAAGGGTGATTCTGTGTACCGCCCTCTATTACTTCTCTCTTTGTGATTTTGGAAACCGAGAGTCTCAACTGCAGAGAATGAAGTTTATGTTACCAGTAAAATGTACCTTATGTGAACATTTTTTCTTGAGCTCAGCTAGAGAATTATAGCATTGTTCGTATATATTCGAAATATACCATATTTGGTAGTTCTTTCCAAGTCCTCAAGAGATATGGCATCTTTATTTCCTCTATTGTTACTATGTTATTTTTTTTACACTTCATTATCCTTTACCCCCTCCTGACAAACAAAATATAGTTTATGACTTATTTCTCATCAGTTTTCAACCCGAATTGTAGAAGAGAGACTGTTTTCTATCAAACCTTCATGATATATCAGGTATTGAACTCTCATGGTCTCAGGTTAGGCACCTGAGACCTGATGTTAGCGTATCTAGAATAATAAGTATAAGGTAACATCTAGACCTTGAGATTTAGTGAGGCAGTAAGACCAACAGGATGTGGTATAATCCCACTATTTGTTAAAGACAACATGAGAACTTATTTCGAGGGATTGTTTGCTTCCAAATTCATCATCATGTGAACAGGATTCTAAAGTTTTTAAAAATATCGGTTTTTCACCTACTTATCGGTGCAACATGGTATTTTAGTATGAAATTATATTTAACCTCATTTCTGGTCACATCTGAATTCTCTGGTTCAGCTTTTAAACGATTTTCACAACTTGATGTATCGGATCTTGCATGACACGGAACTTTGTACTCCCAACATTCAACCACAACTTTATCTAATTTCACTCCTCCCTACTGAAGAGAATTTATCTAACATTGTTGACGCCCACAAACAATTCTATAAACAAAATTATCCGCAGATGATGATCAATCCATCTATCCAGAGGATTATATATAGATAATAGTAGCTTAATTTTTGCCAAGGAACAGACGATCGTATGTTCTTACATCCCTAATCTATTTAAGCAATATTTCTTACTAACTGCTCATGTCCATGTATAAAAACACAGATAAATCGGCTACCCGTAATTGTCAACAACATTTCTATCAAAATCCACACACATTATATTCTCTAACATTATTTCCATATTTTTCTTCATTCAAGTTACCCTTTATTCCTAAAACGTCATAGTACCAACACAATCATTTATAATTATTTTTAATGAGTGAAAAATATTTTTCATAATTTAAAACATACAAATATGTTATTCTTACCATTAAAAGTAAAAAATATCTTAAAGTTTTAAACGCATGGAATGTCTCATATAGAGACTTTATTTTCATATCAAATTGTTTGTTATGAAACACAATTGAATATTGCAATAGATTTTTACTTTCTTAAAGTTAAAATGAAAAAAAAATATGTTTGTATGGACAAACATTCTTATTTCATTCTAAAGATATAAAACTTTTTAACAAATATCATGATAGATATACTTTATATGTACATACAATATATCACGATTGCAATCTCCATAAGGATTATCTCTAAATGCACCAAGGAGCATGCAATTTATGTCGAATGCAAACTTAAAAGAAATTCTTAGATTGTTTGTTACACAACAATAAAAGGTTTGAACCAATTGTGCTTGGTAATGCATGTTGTATATTTAATAAAAAATAATAATTTTATTTCAATAAATATAATAAATGAAAATAAATTACAAATTATTATATAATGTTAAATTATTTTAAAATAAAACTAAATTTTAATTTTAATATAAATAATATTTAATTTTATATAAATAATATTTAATTTTATATAAATAATATTTAATTTGGATATATTAAAAAATAAAAATATTTATAATAAAAATAATTTAGATATATACTGTATTGTTACCTGGTTGGTTCCATCCTTGTACGGTTTGATAGGGTCTTCACTTTTGTTATTTTAACGTGTCTCTCTTTTTCAGTATATACAGTTTGCAGATAACATAATCTCATCTTGTCTTCATTTGAAAATTGATAAGCCCTCGGAATTGTGAGGTGTCCGGGCACTTTCTTTAACGGGTAACCTAAGATAGGGTTCGCTCGAACCTGAATTGGCTAGAGCACCAATGTTAAGAGACATATTTCCTGTACGGTAACTTTAACTCATAAGGAGGTTCCAAGTTCCGATAAGGTTTTGGGTGAACGTGGTTGCTTGTAACATGTGTGCAAAGAGCTAAGTTTGCTAACACAATCAAATATCGCTGTCATTATGAGCAATATGATGGAAAGACAAAAATGAGGCTCATATTCAGAAAACAAACTATTGACCCGTTGAACTATGATCCTGTAACCATATAGAATAAAAGTACTGATGATAGATGTGAGCAGAATAGGAAAAAGTGGTTTGGTTCAGGACTTGCAGTGTCCTTTTCTCGTCCGTACGCAGGAGAATACTTGCCCTACCGCAGTCATGATCATGACCCACTTCCGAGCCAGTATTCTTTTCATTTACCAGCGGACCTTATTAGATGCCCGGGAATATCCATCCACATCCTACTTTATGGCTGACGGGTTTGCCTGCAAGACCCTGCATACTTTTCTCTGATAGGCAGACAATGCTTTTCAAGTGCATGGTAGCATCTCATCATTGTTGTACAATTATTATTGTCTCTGTAATATAAGTTGCTTCCTCTTCAGTACTTTTCTACTCGGAAGCAGATGAATTTCCCTAGATCAGGTCAACTATGTCTTGACAAAAACTACGTACTGCGAAGGAATCCATTTGATCCGAAAGGCAAAAGAAATGGGGGACAAAATAACCTAATGAAAGGTTGGGAGCATGGAGGCAGAGCTGTATGTGGGAGGGGAGGCTTATTTCCTTCGAACTGAAGTTAGAGAACCAAGTATAATGATACTGGTGGTGTGATCGTACTCATTTCATAATAAGCAAGGTCTTGTGGATTGGCCGTTTCAAAACTCCACATTGCGCATGGAAGCAACTTCTAGATGAAGAGGCAAATTGCGTTGATTCAGGATGAAGTTATGGCAAGAAAAAATTGATAATAAGGTGTCAGGCAGAATCACCGCAGTAAAAAGATCGGAGGGTTTGCTTTGGAGTCATAAATTTTTTTTTATCTTACCCTTCGGAGCCCACACAATCAATCAGTAAGTAACTACATATCCGAATCAAACTTTTTGTACTTCGGTTCGACGGTTCCATCACTAACCAGTCAACTACATTACCAAATTTAAGGCACAATTCGCAGAAAGAGTTTTTTGAATGAAAAGTCCTCGGAAGAATCCTCCAGAACTGAGAGTTCAAAGTTCCAAAATCCAGCTATGGCTGGCTTCGCTCGAAGATGGAGACAGCTGAGAGTCCGGTCACCGGTGTTCTGGGCGGGTCGAGAATTGGACGATTTCAACACGTCAGTGCTGAAGGCAAGCGACTTCAATATGCTATTTCCCAATGCTGCTAGCTCTTTAGACGAGTGTTAGATGCCACGCGTCGAGAGCCAGAGGCCACTCGCAACCTATTTCGAGATCCCAGAATGAACATTGATTCGTGCTAATAATAGCAAGTCCCACGGATCCGGAACGTCCGAGTCCGTCAGTCAACGTTGGATCGGGGTTCGGGTAAACCCAAGCCAGGCGGCCAGGCCAGGCCAGTCAGTGAGGTCAGGTCAGGTGAGTCAGGAGGTCGGGTCCGATCGAGTCCCTCTCTCCTTCGTTCCGGTTCTTCCTCCCTGCTCCATTTTTCGACTTCCGTCCAAATCCATGATGGATCTCGAGTCTCGACTCTCGAGAGGGAGTGGGCGACCTATACGCTGGAGCCAGTACGACCCGACAGAGGATCCATCCATGGGCATGACGTGACGTCCCGTGCTGGTCCCGTCGCCATCCCGGCGACCTAGGAGGCGTCCGTCGGACTCCGTCCCATTCCGAGGCGAGGAACGGAAGGCAGCCCGTGGCACCATCGTCCTTCCGTGGAGGGTTTGGGTGGGCCATGTGCGGACGAGAACGACGAGCTTGGGTGGCGCGGGAGGAGGGACGAGCCGAGCCGAGCTGAGAGGAGAGCGAGCAGAGAGGGAGGAGAGCGACGAGAGCACGGTCCCGGGAGCCAAGGAGCAGAGCAGCGACAACAGAGGCGAGCACTGTGGCTCTTTGCGGTTAATTCAACATTTGATGCCGCAGACGAGAGCTGTGGATTGAGGGATTGAGGTATTGACCGGCTCGCGATTAGGGAGGCGGTTAGTTTTCCTCTCGCTCTCGCTCGCGGGCGAGAGAGCTTTTGTCCTTTTAGTTTAATATTTTTCTCGGGGGTCGGAGGGGAGGGGGCGGGAGGAAGGCGGAGACATTTTGAGGGGGCTGAGGAGGAGGGGGAGGAGGAAGGCGAAGAGGAAGAGAAGGGGAAGGCAACTAATCTGTCCGGAGCTCGCTGTTGATGCCCGGAGCGGAGGAGGCAGCGAGTGGTGGAGTGCAGAGTTAGTGGCGGGATCTTTTAGAGAGCACGGAGAGACAGCGGAAGGAAAGTCTTGGGAGTGGGATGAGTTGGAGAGGTAGTCGGATGATGCTGGAATGTGCTCACGGCAGTGGGGAAGTAGCGTAGTGGCGAAGAGAGTATTTTAAGCGGAGTGGGAGAAGAGATAATTGTGGAAAGGAAGGTCAGAGCTGTGGCTGGCTGTAGAGTGAGAGAGTGGCATATCGCTCAGTGGATTCGTCGCTGTTTTGTTTTGTTTTGGAGCATGTGGCAGTAGTAGTCCGAGAAGGACTCGAGGACGAGGAGAGAGCTGTGGTGCTTGTGCTGCTTGGTTCCAGTGATACGACTTACTGGTGAAAAGTTTCGAGGAGGTGGCATCCGATTTGACGAGAGTATAGAACCCTCCTATGATTCACATTGTTCAGGCAACCGAACATCATTGATCCATCAGCCGGACTGAAGATTCAGCGCTTGCTTGCGCTAGGAGGCAAGACAGTACGCTGCTGCTTCTCGCACCGTCTTCGAACGCTAGGGTTAACCCGCGCTGAGGCAAAGGAGGAGAGTGGAGTGTGGGAGAAAGACGAGCGAGAACGGCGGGTCCCATTGGAATTTGGCACGGACCGCATCCATTCGAAGAACAGCGGTGGGGCAGGGAAGTGGGGAACTGATCAACATTGGAGGAGCAACCTAAAAGTTCGCGAAGAGCCCTCGATTGCAGAGTTATTAAGACCGATGGCGAATCATGGGTTTACTACTCAGTCTCACTCACTCGAGAAGATGGCTTCAATAGATGCACAGATGCGTCTTCTTGCCCCACGAAAAGTATCCGAAGATGATAAGCTTATTGAATACGATGCACTCCTTCTCGACAGATTTCTCGATATTCTTCAGGACCTTCACGGAGAAGACGTCAAAGAGACGGTACTACCTCTCTCCCGTATCTCGAATTCAGGTTTTTGTGAAGGTCTTAGAGGAATTTAGACAGGTCAAGATTTGCACCGCCACCCAATTGCGTGTTCTTCATGCGCACAACTTAGTAAGCTCCTCCATACATCTCAGAATCATCCGTGCACCATGTCCTCCTCTTGTACAATCTTGGGATTCATTAGCTGGACCTCATTTCTTAACGGAACACACGATTGTTTCTTAATTTGATTCCAGAGTGTTCCCCCGTTCAGCCTTCGTAATTGTCTAGATTCACTATTCGTCCATGATCGATCCTCGTAAACTAACCACTTGAAACACTAATTGTACTAGACCACTGCGGAGGTATGATCTGGACGTCTAAACCTCAGATTTTGGGTTCGCCTTTAATTTAGTTGGGCATCAAGGGATCACTTGAATTTGGCTGTGGATGCGAAGTGGGTTCTAATGTAGTCTACTTTGCTAGTGAGAATCTCAGCCTCTGCCTTGGATATCCAATAATAGAACTCGAATAAGAAGATTAAGTACTCATCTTGCTCTGAGGAGTCAGATTGCAAATACTGAATGGTTGCTTTGTTGATTCTCATCAGGTCCAAAAATGTTACGAGCTTGCTGGACAATATGGAAAAACTGACGGACAAGGTGACATGGAGAAACTCGGCGAGCTGAAGGATGTGCTTGACTCTCTTGACCCAGGTGATTCTATCGTTGTAGCTAGTTCTTTCTCTCACATGCTCAATCTGAGCAACCTTGCCGAGGAGGTTCAGATCGCTTATCGTCGACGAGCAAAGCAGAAAAGAGGTGACCTCGCCGACGAGAACAGCGCATTGACTGAATCCGACATTGAAGAGACCTTCGACAGACTTGTTCACCAGCTTGGCAAGTCTCCCATCGAGATTTTTGAGGCCTTGAAAAATCAAACAGTCGACCTAGTCCTGACCGCCCACCCTACCCAGTCTGTCCGGCGCTCGTTGTTGCAGAAGTTTTCTCGGTAAGATGCCTTGATGTTTTTGTCTCTTAAGTTCATCCTTGTTGCTGTCTCGCTTCACAAGTCTCAATGCGGAATGAGAATTCTATCGTAGTCCTTATCAGCGGGTCTCTAAGGCAGTAGGTTGACAGCAATCTTGTATTGTATGTCAGAAGGAAATATGTAGTGAAGTGAATGTCGTGTTGACCAGAGTTCAAGGTCGTTTCAGTCTTGGATTGCCTGTCAGATGGATTTCTCCAATCATTGTTTGACAGCTTTGTATCCAGATAAGGTTACTGAGGATTACTAGGAACCTCCAGTGGCCTCGCAATTTCATTTCTACTGACCATTCATTTCTCCTGCAGTATCCGAAACTGTCTTTCTCAGTTGTACCAGAAGGACATCACAAACGATGAAAAACAGGAGCTTGATGAAGCACTTCAACGAGAGGTACGTAGATTTAATGTGCTGACTATATGGAATATAAGTAGTGGCAGCCAGACTTTTGGAATTTTGTTGGAAGATTCTTAGGAACTCTCATGTTACGCCTATCCTCTCTCCGTCTGGTGAGTTACGAGACGGCGACGTACTGCTTCTATGTGCGCAAAGGGTATATCGACACGTGTTCATCGTTCGGTCAATCAGTCGTCATAGTCGTCACAGCTACATCAGTAAAATCCATCCCAACGGCGCTTTTCGATTGGTCGTGAATTGCGTGTCATACTTTGGTCATCTTCTGCACATGCTTTCCTACATTTGAACTAAAATCGTAGTAACCGGGAAGAATCTTAAGCTGTCGGACTCTCTATTTCTATTATATCGCAAAATCTTCATCACAAATTTGTTTAGCTTGTTCAGCCAGCTCATGTAATTGGGAGTTGATTTACCAATCTCACGTTTTTATAACGAGTGTGGTGCTTACCTATGTATGACAGATTCAAGCCGCCTTTAGAACAGATGAAATTCGTCGAACACCGCCGACACCCCAGGACGAAATGCGTGCCGGTATGAGCTACTT
The DNA here is from genome assembly GCA_014180765.2 of Marchantia paleacea. Lineage (NCBI taxonomy): Eukaryota > Viridiplantae > Streptophyta > Marchantiopsida > Marchantiales > Marchantiaceae > Marchantia > Marchantia paleacea. The sequence goes on from MUAA02000018.1 coordinate 4,561,803, forward strand.
CCATGAAACAATATGGAAGGGCTTACCAAAATTTTTACGCCGAGTGGACACTGCACTCAAGTCTATCGGCGTTGATGAGCGCTTGCCGTACAATGTACCTCTCATTCAGTTCTCCTCATGGATGGGAGGTGACAGAGATGGTCAGCCTTCACACCTATGGATGGAAATTTCTTAATTGATGCCTAAAATTTCAAATTCAGTTTACATTTAATGTGAAAAATACCTCGATTACCTTGGCTTCTTCTCTGATCGCGAATCTTTACACATACAGGGAATCCCAGAGTCACTCCCGAGGTCACGAGGGATGTGTGTCTGTTGGCCCGTCTTATGGCATCCAACTTGTACTTCGCTCAGATGGAAGATTTGATGTTTGAGGTACCTATTATTCTGTCACTCTCTTCCTTTAACTACAGGAAGTAGGATGAGCAAAATTTCGTTCCATTGTTATGATGCGGGGCGTCGGTGCAAATCTTTGTGGAACGTGGCTCCTAATTCAGAGGTATTGTCTGTGCAGCTCTCCATGTGGCGGTGTACCGACGAACTCCGTGCCAGAGCTGTACAGCTCGAGGCATTCAACAAGAAAGATGCCAAACATTACATCGGTAATAGAACTAAGTCAAACAGAAACCGATCAGGACAAAAAGATATCATTTCTTCGATATTTTTGCAAACTTTGTCTCCTCTTTGCTTCTTCTGACCCCGGGATAATTTTATTTTCCCGCAGAATTTTGGAAGCAAATTCCAGCCAGTGAGCCATTCCGAGTCATTTTAGGAGAAGTCCGTGACAGATTGTACAATACCCGCGAGAGGATGAGGCAGATGCTTTCTTCTGGAAAGTCCGATATCACGGAGGAGGAAACGTTTACATCTGCAGACATGGTAAGAAATCTGAGTTTATTTCCAGTGCTTTGGGAGAACTTTTGCTTATTGTGGGTCAAAAGAAATGTGAAGTACTTGACTTGCACTACGCGCTGAATGACTGTGACGGGCGGACTGCCGTTCCTTTCTTTTGCAGATTTTGGAACCCTTGGAGTTATGCTACCGCTCTCTGTGTGAGACTGGAGACCAGAACATCGCAGACGGCAGTCTTCTTGACTTCATGAGACAAGTCTCGTGCTTCGGATTATCCCTTGTGAAATTGGACATCCGACAAGAGTCAGAGCGACACACAGATGTCCTCGATGCCATCACAACTCACTTGGGGATGGGTTCTTACAAGGAGTGGTCTGAAGAAAAGAGGCAGGACTGGCTCTTGGCGGAGCTCCGGGGCAGGCGCCCACTGTTTGGGTCAGACTTGCCAATGACAGACGAAATTCGTGATGTGCTAGACACATTCAAGGTTGTTGCTGAGCTGCCACAGGACTCCTTCGGAGCATATGTCATTTCGATGGCCACTTCTCCTTCCGATGTGTTGGCTGTGGAACTTCTGCAACGCGAGTGCAAGGTGGCAAAGCCCTTGCGTGTGGTGCCTCTTTTCGAGAGGCTTGATGATCTTGATGCAGCTCCAGCTGCATTGAGGCGTCTTTTCTCCATCGACTGGTACCTCAACAGGATCAATGGCAAACAGGAGGTCATGATTGGATACTCCGACTCCGGAAAGGATGCAGGAAGACTGGCTGCTGCATGGTCGATGTTCAAATGTCAAGAGGATTTGGTAAAGGTCGCCAAGCAGTATGGTATCAAATTGACCATCTTCCATGGACGTGGAGGTACCGTTGGCCGAGGAGGAGGTCCCACTCACTTGGCTATTCTTTCCCAGCCCCCAGACACCATTCATGGATCCCTCCGAGTTACAGTGCAAGGAGAAGTTATCGAGCAGTCGTTTGGTGAAGAGCACTTGTGTTTCAGAACTCTTCAGCGTTTCACTGCTGCCACCCTAGAACACGGCATGCACCCTCCAATCTCCCCAAAGCCTGAATGGCGTGAACTCATGGACGAGATTTCAAGAGTATCGACAGAAGAGTACAGATCTATTGTATTCAAGCACCCTCAATTTGTACACTACTTCAGAGCCGTAAGTATCTCTTTCGGACTATTTTGGCCTATCAATGTTCTGCTATAATCGAGAAGCCTTTTTACAACGAACTCACCAGTCTGTTTCTTGCGTTCTCTCTGCAGGCTACCCCAGAAACCGAGTATGGTCGCATGAACATTGGAAGTCGCCCAGCGAAGAGGAAACCTAGCGGAGGAATTGAGAGTCTTCGAGCTATTCCCTGGATTTTTGCTTGGACTCAAACCCGGTTCCATCTTCCCGTGTGGCTAGGATTTGGTGGAGCATTCAAGGCTGCTTTCCAGAAGAGCAACCAAAACGTTGTGTTACTTCGACAGATGTACAATGAATGGCCCTTTTTCCGAGTCACCATTGATCTGATCGAGATGGTGTTCGCAAAGGGTGACCCCCGCATTGCTGCCCTTTACGATGAACTCCTCGTGTCCGAAGAGTTGAAGCCTTTGGGAGAGAAGCTGAGACTTATGTATGCGGAAACGATAGAGCTTCTTCTGAAGGTACTTATACTTGAAATTGAAAATGGAAAAATATTATATGTTATACAGTGGAAGGTTGTTATATTAGGATGTAAATCATAATCAAACTGCTAAAGTTCCCTTGTTTAAAAGCTGCATGACTCAAGTACAACTCACTTCGATTTGTTCAGGTTGCCGGTCACGACGATGTACTACAGGGTAACCCAACTCTGAAACAACGGCTACGACTCAGAGAACCATACATCACACCCCTCAATGTCCAACAAGCTTTCACTCTGAAGAAAATCCGTGATCAGAGCTTCCATGTCCGTGATCCTGAAACCCCTAAAGGAGAAAACTCAGGTAAGCAGTCTTCCGAGTTGGTGGGACTCAACACGACCACCGAGTACCCTCCTGGTCTCGAGGACACTCTCATCCTCACCATGAAAGGAATTGCAGCTGGAATGCAAAACACCGGTTAGAGGTATGTATACAGTTTTACCCCGTGCCAATACATTCTTCTTGCGTTAGTTCGTTTGAGTTTTCTGTAGTCTTCAACACCACCACCATTTCGAAAGAATTCAAGTTTAGAACTGAAGGTTTCGCACTAATCAAGTCTCTGATTACACTGTTGGTGTGTTTCCATTCCAGACCTCGAACCCGTTCTTTGTGTTAACAATTTCACGAAGCTCCATTGTCTTCAAATGAGGATTTCGGGAGCCAAGTTGATGAGAAAGGATAGACTAAAGCCTGGTGGTTTTGTTACCGTGCAAGTAACCAGGTGCCCGGGGTAACATTCTTAGTGCATGTCGAAAATTCTCCATGCCGAGGTCAAACGGTGGAGGAAGCTTGGGCTGCAAGAAATGTCCCACAAGTAAATAAATTGCAAGCAGACATGGAGACGGGCGATCAGCGTCATCATGAGCGGTGGAGTCATGTGGATGCCTAAACAGCGGCACAATCAGCACCTGCACAACTGTGCTCCATGGGTGCTCCTCCCATATTTATTGTTCATATTCAACTGTGCTTCGCGAAACCTATTTGTTGAGTCCTGCCTGGTTGCTGTTTAAGTCAGCGGAAGGCAAGCGTTGAGTATTGCCATCGCCTCCACGTCCCCATCACTGCCGAGCATCATCGTTCCAAAACTTCGAACGATGCAATATGTACTACTATCATGCAATAAAACCAGTTTGTATTGATCTCCACGTGACTTCTGCCCTTGTCCTGGTGTCCATGGCCTGATGTTTGTTTTATGAATTATTTCTCCTCCACATACCTCCCGCACGATTCGCATCATCAATGATGTAATCGTCACTGTCCCATCTTTACAAAGTGCGAATTCGGTTTCAGAGAAATTGCTACTGCAAGCCCCACCGGAAACATGTTTGTGTCTCAACACGCATAGCTTGGCCTTGTAGACTTGAACGAGTATGGGAGACCGAGCCGGTAGGGCCTTAGCTAAGTTTTGGAGGTGCCTGTACAAGCTTGACTTTCCCGCAGATGAAGCTAACTGAAGGAAGTCTGTCGTGGAGTATAGCCGATTATGGAAGGTTCTGTAAATGCGTGGACCTTTTGTGAACGGTCGTACTAGTCCTTTGCGCCCAGACACTGGTATATTCTAAATCCAACAAACTCTGGGCTCTCTGACCAACATATAAGAAGTGGAAAAGAGTGACTAGTTTGGAAAAGCGCTCACAGCTAACCTCACGTTCATAGGGTCAGTAAAAGGGAAGTGGATCTCGTCTCATGTCTTTTCCAATGTAAAGAAGTAACGAGGGACAGAAGGTTTAGGAAGAGCATCCATGTTTCTCCGTGCCCATAGATAAAACACTTGGCATCACGTCTTTGTTACTCCGAAGCACATCCATGTGAAGTACATGTAAGCCTGACGATCTCTTTTCCAGCCCCAACATTGTCCAACACAACTGGGGTGAGATGCCATGAATAGCTTCCAGATTTAAGTCAGTCGTCCTATGGCCCGTCTAAAACCACATTGCCAGAGAAGCTTCAATTAATTCACAACCCTGTGATTCTGATATTGAGATAATGCTGCTATGGAGAGAGGGAATATTGCCGTAATGCAACAGTTATCATGAGGCCACATTTTCGGATCACAACCAGAGGGAAGGGTCTTGCTGCAATTGGGTAATTAAGTCATACATGTTCGGGGTATGCCCTAATTCTTTGTCTGCATGAGCAGCGGCACTAATCATCTCGAAATCTCGAGGAATCGAACGTGCATTGTTTGAAGAATAGGCGAACTCGTCCCGTGTTGTTAAGCAGAGTGCAGTAGGATACGAGGAGTACGGACTTTCGGGCTGCATTGTCCGTGGGTTCTTACACTCCACTCCCTCTAGCAATCAAGCACAAGTTTCAGATGGCGATAGGTGATTCCGGTGGCCATGATGATGAATCTGAATCGGTAGTGACTTCGGCCCAGCAGCTACTGGATTTCGACTGGAAGCTCAGGGTAAAGTTAGACTCGCCAACTTCACGTCCTTCCATTCTGTTCTCGTGATTAGGAACTGGAACTTATCTCTCCTAGCTGAGCAATGGGTTAACAAAATTCTCTGCGTTTGTAATCTAGCACGGGCATTGGTGATCGACATTGTTTGGGTTGAAATCACTTGATCGCTTGATACATCACGTTGGTGTAACCTGATAGGGGAGTAATGGAAACGCATATGAAACTGTAGCCCATGAGCATCCGTATCTGGATCAGCAATTCCTCTCTGAAGTTGATGACAGCGTACCTAGGGATTGAGTCGATAATGACATTCACTGCAAAGAGCATCGTTTTCCACTTCGAGACATTGTTATGCGTAGAATCAGCTTAGGAAAAATTCAGCTGTAGGTTGACGGTAAAACCCTAAACTTGGTACATTTCAGTATGTTGTGTGCAGTGCAACAATGGCAGCGGTGAATCGACCACTTTTGAGGCTGGAGCTGGCAGTTTCTAGCGCTCCCGTCAGGGTGGAAATTGTGCCCTACTTCAGAAAGGAGAGCGTGGAAGAGAAAGCCCAGATTGCTGTTGCCGAGTACACTAAGACGGAGCTGGATAATTTGATATCTCAGATGGAGGCCATCAGTCAGGTACGCACATGCACGATGTTTTCAGTCTTGACGCAGCCCCTAAGTATCATACTGAAGGAGGAACTGGCAGTTTAGATCATGATTGTATTCGGTACCATTATGTCCAATTTGGAGGGAAAACCGAATGTCAGTATGGATTGTTTGTATTTCAGGCCATGGAGAACATGCAACCGAGCTTTTAGGCATTGCCAGAAGAATTAGCTTCCAGTCGATCAGACAACCCTCCCTTAGGAACCGACATGAGTCACAGTGGAGGCTAATTGCTTATACTTGAGCACTTCGACCTGAATCTAGAAGACATGGAAGACACTTCCAGTAACATCGAGCTGAGTCAGTGGATGAGAAGACATATGGAAACTCTTAATTGTTGCAACTGTTGCTTCGCATGAGCAATGGAGCAGCTACTTGCAGCAGGTGGTTGATTTACGTCTTCCGTTATGGGTAGATGCAGCTAACTCCACCGTCGTCTCTGCACACCACACTCGCTGGGACTGCTTAATGTGCAGTGTTCTTTTGTAAATAAAGGTGGAGTGAATTGCGTCACGATTGGCTCTTTTATCAGACAGCATCCACTCGTTTAACATTCATCAAATGTAGACTTTATCCGGGCTAGCTAGGGGTGGGGTTGAAAAGCAGATCACATGGTCTGCTGGTAATGAAAAGGTCGGTCCCAGACACGCCATTGGTTGCAATGCAGGCGGCTCACAAATCAGCTCATAACACGAAGATAACAGACTTTGGACACTGCGATTACAATAGTGCAGGATTAGCCCGAGCGAGGAGATTTGCTTTGATCGAAAGAAGCGCCGGATCTTTCGATAACGAGGAAGCTGGAGAACCTTCATCAAGGCAGGAATCCGATAGGATCTCAGATGCGGCACATTATTATACCAAGGAAAACGGTGAAGGAAGCCAAAACTCGAAAGACTCTCCACAACTGGCAAGGTCACGAAACTCTGCCACAGCAATCCCTTCACAGCCAAGCACATTTTCAAGGCAGGCAGGCAGGCACACACACAAACACACACCTGACTCGTGCTTGTTTTGAGTGGCTCACACACCACAACCAGCTGACCATGTAACTATTACTCGGACAAAGTACCAGCGTTTCAATGACTCTGACTGTTCATTAAATTAAAACTTCCTTCCTCCCTGAATCCTGCATTGAACGCCATTCCATAATGCATGGATCGGGACTCGGACTGCAATTATTTGTCAGTCCATTTCCCGGATTGTGCATGAATGTGACTGCAGCTGGTCGCACAGATGAAAGGTGTCAGTCTCTGCAGCAGTACGGCATTCCACTGATCCAACTTCCAACTTCTACCAGATCCTGCAGGTGACAGACGGTGCAGTTGGAGAACTGTAATGAAATCATTCCTCGCTCATTGATGACTGTGCCGTGGACAGCAAGGAAACAGAATGTACAGAGCGCATCTCGTCTCCCTTTTGCCACAGATTCCAAAGTCGCAAACTGTATGTACAAAAGTATAAAAGGTATAGAGGCCGGGCATGCCAATGTATACTTCTGGAGGCACCGAAAGTCAAGTACGGCAGCAATGTCGACATCCGACGTCGTTACTCTCTGTAGTCTAGTGTGGGTAGGAAGCATGCCTGCTTTCGGAGGCTGCTGCTGATGCTGGTGGCTCTGAATGTCTGATGGCAGACCACCGTGTGCGGATTGGGATTGCTGCATCAAGTACCGACCACGTACTTCCACTGGTACGCAAGTACTCAAACGTACCGAGAAGGTACTCCTGACTTCTGCACATGCAAAAGTGGCCGTCCTGCTCTGGACTCTGGAGAAATCAATCAACTGCCTCCTCCCTCCCTCACTCACGAGGACAGGACAGTGCAGCATGACCCCAGCCAACCTACAAATCTTCTGGACTAGACTGGACTGGCCTGGCCTGCACTCGATTGCTCCACTCACTCACTCACTGACTCTACTTCACAGCTCAATAGGTCCTACCTCCTCTCCCCTCCCGTCTACAGTCGACTCTCTCTAATTGCGACCTCCGTAAGTGCAATCTGCCAATTACTTCCTATAAGTGCAACCAAGTGTGCTGCTCCCAAACCAAAACACACGGGCAATTGCAAATGTTTCATAACTGCAACTCACCCCTCACTCTTCTAAGTGCAAACCCTATCTAATTACAATGAAGCAAGGGGACCAAGTAATTACAATCACATTTGCGCTTACAAAATCGTAAGTGTATTAGTAAACTCTTTAGAAATCAACTGCCGCCACTACTTGTCCCGTGGGGGTCGTCAAAATGTCTCAACTAGGTGTACCTCTAAAGTCTATAATAAATGATGATGATGATTATTATTTTTTCATTTTTGATACAAACGAGATGTATGCTATCTCCTAAATTTCTTGGGTGTTATTTCTTCCTTTCTCTGTCCAAGTCTGTTCTTTCTCTCCTATTGATTCAGATTGTAGAGAAAAATGACCTATGGTACTAAACAACCTTCCGTTGAGCACTTATTGATCGAATCAAAGCTTGCAAGATGTTCTCCAACAATTTATGATTCTTTTTACACTTTGCAGCAAAAACACCTTCCATGAACATGCAGTAATACAGTACCAATCATTCATTACAGTCAGGTATTATTTCTCTCACAAGAATGAGTGAAAAAGAACAAGATTTTGAAAATGTGCTTAATCTGTATTAAGAAAAATGTGAAAAACATTTATTAGAAAATCTTCAACCTAATGAGTGATTAGTAGAAAAAAATTATAAAAAATTATAATACACACAAATATATTATTACCAGAACAAAGTGTGAATTATTGTAGTTAGATATAACTAAAATAAATCTTATAAATAATAATTTTATCACAAGAATAAATTTGCATATCAATTTCTCTACTAGAATGTTAGAATGCTAGTTTTTGAAATAACAATGTCTGGTTACAAAATGATAATTATCAACATTTTACTAAACTTGACTATTTCCACAAATCATTCATATTGCCAAGGAGAATGAATGATTGTTATGGTATGCATGGGTGTATATGTGACAACATTGTGTCTATCATATTTTTGCAAGGATTTTGATTCACTCTTAGAACGCTTAAGTGCATGTCTATAAGATAACCTTCTAGATCATCATGTGGGCTCCAATATTCTTTTTTTTCACCTCACCAATTCATATTCGAGTCAATTGTAGTCAATCAAAATTCCCCATAAGAAGCTCATTAGATCTCACAATTGGACTATTAACTCTTGTTCAAACTTAATAAGTAATTACGATATAATCTTTATGTGCTCTCATAAAATTTCTACTGTTTTTCACTCTTAAATCTCTCAATAAAATAATGTGTGATTACAAAATGATAATTATCAATATTTTACTAAACTTGACTATTTTCATAAATCATTCATATTGCCAAGGAGAATGAATGATTGTTCTCATGTGCATGGATGTATATGTGACAACATTCTATCTATCATATTTTCGTAAGGATTTGGTTCACTCTTAGAACGCTTAAACGCATGTCTATAAGATAGCCTTTTGGATCATCATGTGGGCTCCAATTTTCTTTCGCTCCACCTCACCAATCCATATTCGACTCAATTGTAGCCAATCAAAATCCCCCATAAGAAGCTCATTAGATCTCACAATTGGACAGTTAACTCTTGTTCAAACTTAATAAGTAATTACGGTATAATCTTTATGTGCACTCATAAAATTTCTAGTGTTTTTCACTCTTAAATCTCTCATAATAATTCTCTAAATATACACTATATCTCAAATTGATATTCAAACTCTTGTGTATTAAAATTGTCACAAATCCAAATCTTTCACTAATATTGCTCTCAAATTCATGAGAAAATTTTTCATCATCCATCTTTCAATTGTGCAAACTTTTGTTGATAAAAAATGTTAATAGCAAAAGTTGTAATCATTGAACTAGTTTTTGGACAATATTGCAACTCTAACTATATGCATCAACTTCAAGCTATCATTTAATACTCAAAACTTTTCCAATTGAATTCAAACTTCAATCTAAACACAAGCTTGAGTTGTAAATAACTTTTTCAACTTTTTTGAAAATTCCAGACAAAATGGCTCCTAAGTCGAGACATATAATTGACTCTTTGGAAGAACAAGGTGAACAAAAAAAGAAGTGATCAGAATACACTTTAACCTGATCACCCGACATTCAGAAACAACATGACGTAATACAAGTAGTGGAACTGTCTCAGCATAGCATACGCTGTGGGAAATCACCCTTATTTACAAGAACATTGGGTAGATGCGGCTCTTAGTAAGTAAAATAGAGACTATGAACCAAGGGCATCACTAATTATTTACAAGAACATTGGGTAGATGCGGCTCTTAGTAAGTAAAATAGAGACTATGAACCAAGGGCATCACTAAAGTAATCTCTAACGGATCTTCTGTCTCAGCCATGACAGCTCCAATAACAAAACAATAGTACATAATATAAATAACTATTAATAATGAATCAAAATAATAACTCGAAATTGACGGATTATAAATAGAATTATAAATGAAATTGGGAAATTTATTACTTGAGAGTAATACTTTTTGCCAAAGTTTCTAACAATTAACTCACTATGGTTTTCTTATGGAAAACAATAGTGATCAATTGGAACCCACGTGTTGAAAGTCATCACGATTGGAAAATTCAGATCCATAGTGTTAAAACTAAATCAAAATATATACCATCAAATGTCAAATTTTGTCATAAGAAACAACTTGAAAAATAATCGTATCTAAAAAGTTATCTCCAAATTTAATTAAGTTTATCATTTATAGCATAAAGTTATCTCCAAAATAATATACTTATCATGACCAAAAGTGATTGCAATGAAGACACCGGATGTTGATCACAAATGCATTAAACATCAGTACATATGGAGGATCATGTTGTTTTCTATCTATCTCCTATGTCGACTCCATTTTGATCATATAAGTTTTTTAGTCAACAAAGCAATGTTCATGATATCTCCTTCCTCTTTGCACCTTGACCACTCTTTATATTTGATAAGATCCAAGATAATATCTCTCATAACCTTATCAATATCCTCACCCTAAAAAATCAATTCAATTGTAAACTCTTAATAGTTTAGAAATGAGCGGTCAGTTATCTTGATCTAAAATCTCATAGTCATGCAAAATAACTTTGAAGATGATACATGTCATCATCTTCTTATAATAATAATGTCATAATATTACATCCATCTTCTCTAAATATATACATTTTTCAATATGCATTAAGAAGATAATAAAGATGTGGATGACATCACATAAGGTCAACATGATCTCCTCCTCTAGCTAAATCTTTCCCATATGACTCATCTTCACCAAAAAGGTCAAACTCCTCCTCAAGGTGATCAAAGTTGATTTTCTTATCTTGACTTTTGAAAATCTTGATACATTTTACATCACAACATATATTTTGATCTTAATGTATATTGTGAAGTGATATGAAAGTTCTCATCGGTTAAGTATATATTTGAAGGAACTAATTTGTTTGGTTGAACCTTGATAACAAGTGTAGAATTTAATGTTAATTAAAACTTAAAGTATTTTTTTCAATTTATATGAATCTTCATAGCCGGAATACTTTATTTATAAAGTTTAAAAATACAAATTAAATATTTCATGGATAGTTTCATTCAAGATCGTGCAAGAATATCTAGTTTAGGATCATAGGGTTTAATCATAATGGGCAATATTAGACTCAATGGGTCTTCATGAGGTCATGGTTTGCTAGGAGGCTATATATATTTTGTCAAACTAATGAAGGTGGAAGTTGAATGTTAGTTGATTACCAACAACAAAACAAAAGTTTTCATAAAAATTATTTTTTTCAACACGTATTGAAATTTAAAATTCGGATATATTTTGTAGATGAAATATTTAAACTTCTTGTTCTTCTTTGAATTCCTTTTTGAGGTCGAAGTGTTCATCAACTTTTACAGATTTTGTCAAATATTTGAATTATCTGTCCTCATGGAATTATGTTATCATCACCTAGAGCATTTACACAACTTTATCATGGATCAAAGTCTTTTGAGGTCAAAGTGGTTATATACTTTTACAGATTTTGTCAAACGTTTGAATTATCTATCCCCATGGAATTATGTTGTCAATAGGTACCATGAGCTTTATATCATCCAACTCTCTCAGTGAATAAGTAGAGTTACCATTAATATCGATCATCACATATGGTCCAAACCATCTTTTTTAAAACTTCCTCAAGATGACATGTTGGTTGTCCATACTATTGTCACCCAATCATCTTCTTTGATCTCCTTTGTCCTCAGCCTATGACGTTTGTCAAAATTATCATTGTTCCTAAGATGTGCCTCCTTAAGTCTCCCCATTATCAATTCTATGTCCTCTACTATCCTCTCCAATTGTTAAATATGTATCGCCAAAAGGTCTTTTCTATTAGATTATTCTCTCGAGTCAACACACTTCATGTTGGAGTGCGTTCCTCTTTTGACATAATCGGCTTTTCATCTTGCATTAACTCTATTGGCATGTGTACTAAGCTATGAATTGTACAATCAGCTCATAATACAAATGGTAACAATCAAGACCATTGTATAGCCTTTCCTCTATATGAAAATATAGTATGATTTTGTTTGCTCTTTGCAAACATAATCCATAAGGGAATCCTTATGCATTAAAAGCCTTGATGAGAGAAAATTTAACTCCACATCTTTTAAAGAAGTCACCTATCTCTTGGGCATTCAACTCTCTTGGATAAACCATAATCTTTCCAACATATCCATAACGATACATAACATCCTCCAGAGGAAATTTGCAAACTCATTCTATTATTTTTGTTCATAAAGCTCTCCCTTCCACTTGACTGGATATATACTCCCTTGCTGATATCAAATATCCATATGTGTCATGCATATGCATATCGGATCACAACATACATCACTGTCACATCAAACATCAAAATATATAAATCGTCATACATTAACACAAGTGTACCACAATAATCTTTTCTACTCTCAAAATGTCCACAAGAACACTCCGTTCATAACTATAGCATAAAATAAGAGCCAAATCCACTTTGAGCTACAAAGACTTCAATATCTAGCACTAAGTAATATCCACCATAATCATACTCAAAGTTTTAACTTCAAAAATTACACACTAAGGAGCCTATTTCGAACTCTACCCCTTGAACCCTAAGTCTCCTAATGATGTTGTTAGCCCTAACAACAGGTCCAGTGAAAATACCGCTAATATATCTACTCATACCTCTACATAAATTATGACAACAACATGCATATACATATCATATCACAACATACATCGATGTTACATAAAATATCACAATACATAGATCATCATACATCAACACAAATGTACCATAATTGTAACCACCAAGTTATACAAAGGATTGCCGAATATAGTGAAGTAGAGTTTGTTTCCAAGAGAACATAGTGTTAATTCACTACTAGGGGCAAATTCATGAGTTTATACTTCTTTTCTTCACTTTAGATATTCAGAGTCCGAAGAGCTGTGCAAATAGATAGCACTCAAGTACACTTCTTGGCTTAATCATTCAACAATCATCCATCAAAATACACATTTGCACAATGAACTGAGACACACATTGAATTTATGGCTTTGTACATCTCCTTTCATTTTTCCTTTGAATCGACAAGAGTGTTCATTATCTCGGTAAGCCGTTCCAACCGCTTCACTTCAACTTCATCACATTGGGCAAAAAGATACTGCAAACATTTACTCGCCAAAACTTTTAATCTACATGACTTTTCTACGTTGACTTCATGCAGCTATCGATTCACATTCTGTAATTGTTCATACTCTATGCCTCCATGAATTTTATCTCCGCTCCCTTTATCTTATAGATCTCTCCATAGTTTGTCGTTGCCTCCTATGCCTTATCCTCCTTTCCTGCCTTCTGCCTCTCTAGATGCTCCACTGACTATGTCAACTGCTTAATTGTCTGTGTCTGGTCCTTCTTACCTCATGCAGTGCAGTCCATTACATGGATCAAGTCCATGTAATCATCTTCTTGTGGATTCCCCCCTTTAATATAATTGATCCCCATCTCGTTTAACTCCATAAGAAATGACATCACTACATTCTCCAACTTATGTGCCAGCTGTAACATTGAGGAAATATGTTCTCCCCCATCCTTTGTTGCCTTTACTTTAGGCAGTGACACCTTTAGTATCGGGCTTTGGGGCCGCACAATTTCCTTCAACTTTCTATTCCTTGGGACCGGCTCCTTGATCTCTTCCACGCTCAGGCTTCACCTCATCATTTCTCCAATTGAGTCCTCCTTGCCAAAAACCGACTCCTTAATTCCTACATGACTTCGTTTAGCTCATCAGAAGACATCTTGTCCTTCTCCACTGCCACAAGCGACTACATGTTGTCTTCTCTGCTGAGTCACGGGCTCCTCGTTGATCCGCTAGTTGCTTCATCTACATTGGATCCACCCACAATCTCCTTAGCTTTGAGCTAGTACTTCTTCCTCTCTAGTGATGTCAACCACCCCATTCGTAAGTACATATGTACCAAGAATGAGGAGATATAAACCACTCCCTTCTCTCCACTCTCTTCTGTCCCTTAGCCTGCACATTCCTTGCAAAGATTTCTCCCCAGTTTATCTTGATTGCACCTCCCACAAAGCCTTCCACTTTTCTCACCTTATGCAAACTTACATAAGTGGTAGTCTGTGGTGAGAATAGCTGGTTAAGTGTATACATGATGTTTCTCATGAAATCATCTTTGATGAGATCGATCTTGTATCCATTTGTCCCTTTCCTTCCCCGCGGATCAAACCACTTAGACTCATCAAAGTTAAATCCGGTGTGCATTTCCGACCCCTTCCAATCGATGCCACCTTTTTTTTTTGTAGTCCCTTCCTAGTACCTCATATCGGTCCAAAACAAAAATTCACAGAGAAACGCATGCGATCAAGAATCGATACATGAAAATATGTGGTTCATTTCAGTGAGGCTACGTCCAAGGAACATAGAGTCACTTTACTGAATAACCCTAATTTTGTCACAGAGAGCTTCTATCAACCCTCTTATATAGTAGTACCAATCCTAGTCTAACTAACTATAGTAAAATTAACTAGAGTTACTCAAGACCTGAATTAACTCCTAACAATCTCCCCCTTGACTCATGTCTTGGGGTCTCTAACTCTTATTATCCATATACATACTCCGCGGGAAGCCCTAGAAGGAAATTTGAAACGGAGGCCCTCTTGTAAACAAGGATTAACTAGAATTAAGCCGTAGCCTAACTAGGAAGGAGTAAAGCATATACAAGAATCAAACAAATACTAGAGTAACTTTACTAGTGCTCCTTATGCAAAACTTGCATAGTAGCACAATGCCTCCTAAAATTCTGGAATAACTTTGGTCAATACATCAGTTGGATTGAGTTTACCGTCAATCTTGACTAGCTCAACCTTTTTATTAGAAACTGCATCTTTGATAAAGTGATATTTGATGTTGATGTGCTTCACCCTGCTATCCATCACTTGATTTGATGCAAGATGTAAGGCACTCTGACTATCACAATGGAGATTTACAACATTTTGTTTTAATCCCATCTTAGTGATAAGTCTATTCAACCTAAATAGCCTCCTTTGCTACTTCTGCGCTACTACATATTCGACTTTCATAGTTGACTAAGCTATGCACTTCTGCAAGGTAGATATCCAACTAATGCATCCACCTCCAAGTGTAAATACATACCCAGTTGTAGACTTCCTCTTGTCCATAGTCAGCATCAACGTAACCCAACAAGGATTTGGCATTGTCCAATAAACCATCAAACAAAAGACCATAATCCTTAGTATTCTTGAGGTACATGAAAATCCACTTCACAACTTCCTTGGATTTGACATATACATGCTCACCTTGCTCATAGCTAGAGCAATATCAGTTCTAGTGTACACCATCAAATACATGAGGTTGCCCACTGCCTTGTCATAGGGAATTGACGACATCTTTCCTCTCTTAGTTGCATCAATTGGACATTGAGTTGCTAAGAGCTTAAAATGTGCCGCCAAAGGAGTCCACACTTCTTTAGAGTCTGCCATGTTAAACCTGTCAAGCACACACTGAATGTACTTGCCCTGACTTAATCATAACTTCCCATTTTTCAAATCCTTGTGAACATCCATACCCAATATCTTCTTGGACTTACCCAAATCCTTCATCTTGAAGGTAGATTTCAATTGTCTCTTGCATCTATCGATGTCGGATTGTTCCTTTGCCAAAATGAGCATGTCATCCACATAGAGTACTAGAATAATGAGGCTAAAGATCTCATTATTCATCTTCTTTATGTATACACATGGATCAAACAGACTCCGTGAAAATCCTTGTGCTTTCATGAACTCATCAAACCTTGCATTCCATTGCCTAGGAGCTTGCTTCAATCCATATAGAGATTTGAGCTATCTACAAACCAACCTGACCTTTCTTCTCACAACCAGTAGGTTATTTCATGTAGATTTCTTCGTCCAATGATCCGTACAAAAATATTGTGCCAACATCCATTTGATTCATAACTAGATCAAATATTGTGCACTTACCAGTTGAATTGTAGCATACTTTGCTACAGGTGAGAAGACTTCGTTGTAGTCCACACCTTTTTCTTGTGTGAAGCCCTTAGCCACCAACTTGACTTTGAAGATCCTCTTCTCTTCATCCTCTGGATTATCCTTCAACTTGTATACCCACTTGCTATCAACCAAAGGTTGACCCTTTGGAAGCTCCACTAGCTCCCAAGTCTTGTTCTCAACAAGCGATTGCATCTCACGCTCCATACCAATATCCCACTCAAGCTTATTCATAGAGGCTTGAGCTTCTCTATGAGAACAAGGTTCTCCTTCTTCCAATATCAACAAATTGTCATCATTATTTTCAGTTTCAATATCATGATCCTCAAGAATAGATGAATCAGCCCATGTTCCATACCTTTCGGGAGCACTACTAATCCAATTTGATGATCTCCTAGTAGATGATCCTAGTTGATCTTCATCGTTTTGTGCTTAGTCTTGAGGCTCACCAATGACAACTTGCTCCTCCAATTCCTGTTGTTCAGGAATTTGCTCCATATGTTCCGGAGCTTCTCCTTGTGGCGCATCATTAAACCCATAATGATCAATCACCCCCTTAACAACATCAATGACCTTGTCAATACGGGGAGCATGAGATATCTCTCCCTTTTTCAATGATTTGGGCTCATTGAAAGAAACATCCATACTGCCAATCACCTTACAAGCTACATGATCCCATAGCCTATATCCTTTCACACAACTTGCATATCCATGAAAATGACTGTTCTTGGATGTAGGATCCCACTTGGTCCTATTCTCCTTAGGTATGACAGGATAAGCCATACAACCAAAAATTCTCAAACAACTATAATCAGCCCTCCATTTGTGCCTCAATTCAAATGATGTCAAGAAATTGATTGCACTTGAAAGAGACAAATTTATCAAATACAATGCAGTAGTAACAGCTTTAGCCCAAAATTCATATGGTAAATCAAATTGACTCAACATACTACACACCTTCTCCAATATTGTTCGGTTGAGCCTCTTAGAAACAACATTTTATTGCAGAGTATAAATCGTGATGAGATGATGAGTGATCCCCTCCTCTTTGAAGTAACTTCTAAACTCCTCAGAACTATACTCCCCGCCATTATCTGAATACAGATATCTCACCTTGTGACCAGTCTTAGTCTCAACTTGGGCTCTCCAACTTTTGAAAGTTGCAAAGACTTCATACTTTTGTGTGAGAAAATAGACAAATCTTGAGTAATCATCAATAAATGATACATAGTACCACTTCCCACAATGTGAGGCTTTAGGAGAGGGTCCCCACATGTCACTATGAATATACTCAAGTAACTCTTTGGAACTATGAGTTCCAACACCAAAGGCTTTTCTACGTTGCTTGCCCATAACACAATGCTCACAAAATTTCAAGTCAACTTTACCTAAACCAGGTAACAAACACCTATCACGAAGGAACGTCAAGTACATGTTACTCATGTGTCCCATTCTATAATGCCAAACATGAGCCATCTCATGCCGAGATCTCGTAAGATTGATTTCATCACAAATGATATTGCACTCTAGTACATACATATTTCTATGCTTGAGTCATCTTAAGATAATCTTATCACCTACTCTCACCTCAAGTACTCCTTGTTTAGAACTCCACTCAAGACCTTTTGAATCTAACATTCCAAGAGAGATAAGATTCTTTCTCATGTCAGGTATAAACCTGACGTGAGTCAATGTACCTTTGACTCAATCAAACATATAAATCTTGACAGATTCAACACCTTCAGTCTTACAAGGTTGATTATTTCACATAAGAACTGAATCATTTGATACTGAGAAAGTATAAAAAAAACACTCTAATGTAACAAATATGATAACAACAAGCATTATTCAGAATCCATACATCATCAACGTCCTTTGGTGAGTTGCATAGGGCATACCTCTAGCTTCATAGTCCATCTTCGAGCAAGTCATACTCCTCATCAAAATCTTGAGCCACATTGACCAAAGGAGGTTCATTAGCCTTGGTTTTCACACGACAGTCCTTCTTAAAGTGACCACTCTTGCCACATTTCCAACAAACCATCATCTTCATGTCTTGGGATTTATCCCTAGACTTGGATCTACCTCTAGATCCAAACTTCTTTCCATCCTTGTCATTCTGTGATTGTGACCGTCCACGAGTCACATTTAATGCCGTACCAGATGAAGAGGATGGTGAAGAAGGCATCATCATCTTTTGTTGTAGATCATCAGTCAATAAAGCATTTATCACTTCATTATAAGTGATTGTTTGCCTATTATGATGGAGCAACACTCATGATAATGACTGATACGAAGCATGTAATGAATTTAACAAATGGAGGGCCTTCCTCTCATTGCTTATCTCCTCTCCAAGATTTTGAAGATCAATGACTAGATCACCAAAGGCATCAATGTGATCTTGTATCTTTGTGTCTAAATCTTTCATCTTGAAGCCCATCAGTTTCAAGGAGGTATACAACTCTTTAGGATGAAATCGTCGCTGAAGAGTACCATCGCTGTAGTATCAAATTGTGCTCAAAGGCCAAGGTTGGTACTACGCTCTGCTACCATTGCTAACCCTAGCGGTCTTTTTTTTGAAATCTCCAAAAAAGTCCATTGTGAAATCATTGTATCATCTCCATAATCATATCAACATCAACTGGAACCAAAAATCATAACAAAAGGTATCCAAGGCATCGCAAGGTGCTAACACAAGGGCAACTTGAAATGTGCCATCATCATATACATTCACCCAATCTATAGGTCTGCAAGTCTTATTTCACTAAGGAGAAATATAGATAGTTTGACTAGTCCATAAATCCAACCTTACTATCGGTAGCACACATAAGCACTAACACTCCGAAAAATAAATACAAACATATACAAATGTGATACACAAACATGAAGGCAAGATGGAGGTAAATCAATCACAAGAAAAATAAATAATAATTTTCAACCTAAAAAATATCCATCAAAGGGGTCAAAACAACCCAACCCATACTCACATAGTCTAGGAGGGCATTTAAAAATATTAAAACTCAATTATGAAGGCCTTATACTCTCTAGATTTATAATCTGATGTTCATAATCTAATTGTATAAGGTGTTGCATAATGCAAATTTTTTTTGCAAACGTACATCATTTCAAACTTTTGCTTGATTTTAAAAATCTTCGACTCTAATTTCGGACCCCTAAACATCCAAATTTTGCAATGTTGATAATATTGCATGTTTTGCATAACATCTTTACCCTAGTGCAAACTACTCTATATCTTGTATAACTCCATCAAATTTCAGTTAAAATGAACATTCTACAATAATCCTAGAGTGTATCACTCCTTTTTTCTAACCAAAAATTTTGAAACACCAAATCTTCCACTTCAAGCATTATTTTGTGAAATCTTTTTCAACCAATCTTGATTCTAAGCACCAAAGTAACTATAAGTATTGATCCACTTGGTTAATTTTTATTATCACTTCCGTCCTTCAAATTCTCAATTTGGATTTTAAGCACTAAAACAGAAAATAGAGAAATTAGAAATTGATCTCACCATCTTTGAATCAACTTGATTTCTAGATCAGCACCATGATCTTCACTCTAGCAATGCCTACACATTCTACAATAAAAAAATCAAAGCTAACATCGGTCAAAATTCACCAAAATATCTTCAACTCTTCAAGAACTCACAATTTTCAATACAAAATCCAATTTGAGTTTTCAAAGTAATCTTTTCTACTTTCAAAATGTCCACGAGGACACTCTCCCCATAACCATAGAATAAAAGACAGATTAGAGTCAAACCAAATCCACTTTGAGCTTCAAAGACTTCAAGTCCTCGCATTAGCTATTATCCATCACACTTTGAAAGTCTCAACTTCAAAAATTGCAATCCTAGGAGCCCCAATTCTAACTCTATCCCTTGAGCTAACATTAAGTCTAATGTGAACAGTAGTAATTGGAGTATTGACTTTGACTGATGTTTTTGTCCTTGTTTGCCCTGTAAGACCCATCGTTGTATATACATGATAAAATGTAAGTATATCTAAAGTGTGATTAAGTTTATCTTAGTCATGATTATGTTTAGCTAGTTATGATTAAATTGGAGGATAATAAAGAGTAGCTTTTGATATAATAGATGAGAATAATCATTTTGGTGTTCAATAGTATCAAGGAACAGATTTCATCACATGCGTATATTGACTTTCCTTGACTTGGAATAGTTTTTCATTGATTTCACTTGGTGAACACCCTTAAATCTAAGAGAGATTGACATGGTACATCAAAGTCAATTGGAGGGTAATTGGGCTTTTAGAGGATTCAAGTGGACCAATTGCATATTGTCATGTATCCTTTCTCATTAGGATTTGTGATTTCTATCTTGATTAAACTTGGTAAGAGAAATTTATATGATGGTTATTTTTAGTTAATAGCCTACAAATCTAAGTAGTATAAATAGAGTGGTTAAGAAGCACCTCTAAAGTTAGTTTTGAGAATTGAATTTTGGAAGAAGTTAGTTTTGGGAAGTGAGTTTTGGATAAGTTAGTTCGAAGAGAAGCAAATTTTGGAGAAAGCATTGTTTGGAAAGTGAAGTCTTATTTAGGTTTGGAGCCTTATTTTGAGGAAGCCTTTGATCATCAATTCCAAGTCTTCTTCGAAATAAGACTTGGAATCTTCTTCCTTCTTGCGCTCCTTGGAATCTCCAGGGTTGTCCATCGCCATCATCTGCTCCAACCGCTGCGTCTCTACATTATCACAACAAGCAAAAAAATGTTGAGCACATCGATTCGCAAAAGTCTCCAACCTCACAGTTGCTTCCACGTCCACCTGATTCAATCGTCTCTTCAGATCCTACATAGTCTCCCGAAGCTGCAAATTCTCTTGCTATATGAATCTAATCTCCGCACCCCAAATAGGGCAAATCTCTACATAGGCATGATTCGCTTCTTGGACCCTCTGCTCTAGCTCAGTCTTCTGTTTGTACAATTTGTCCACATTCTCGGTCAACTGACAAACAGTGTCAGTCTAGTCTTGCTTTCCAATGACCAGCCGATTCATCATCTGGACCAATTCCATATATCCATCAGCTTGAGGATCCCACCCATGCACATACATTGGTCCCATCTTGTTCAACTCCATCAGCACGGGGACCACCACCATCTCCAACTTTTGAGACAAAAGCTCATCACTCTCCTTCGTCGCTTTCACTTTCGGGCAAGACGGCTTGGGAGGCACCACATCTTCTACTTTCTTCTTTCATGCATCCACCTTTTTCACCGTTGAATTGCAAGGAGGGCTTTCCACTTATGCTGGTCTCTTCCTTTTCATGGACAACCCGATCACTTCGATCTCTAAGTCTAAATCGGATTTCTCCACCGTAACATCCCTTACTTTGGATCTTCTTGGCTTAGGCGGTGCAGTTGTTATGATGCTCTACGTAAATCCACTACTAGCATCATCAATGTCCATCTTAAGGTTGGACAAGCCCGACTCCGACTAGTATAGTTGTCGTTCCCTTGGAGTTAACCATTCAAGGAAAGAGAAAAGATATACTACATTCTTGTCATCCTCTCTTAATTTGGTGACCATGGATTGGACATTCCTAGCAAAGATCTCTCCCTAGTTAATCCAAATGGTTACTCCCACGAAACCCTCCACAATCAGCACCTTATGCATGCTGACATAGGTAGTGCGTTGTGGCGAGAACAGCGGGTTTAGCGTGTAGGCTACATCCTCCTTCTGAATACATCTTTGATCAAATATATTTTATAGCCATTTATCCCCTTCCTCTCCGTGGGACTAAACCATTTCTTCTCATCAAACATAAAGGTTGTATGTAATGTCGATTCTTTCCAATCGACTCCGTCCTTGTCGTCTTCATAGATTATTTCTAGCATTTTTGTCCATAGTCTCGCATCCCACTTCTCTAGTTGCACTCTGTTTCTTATCGCCATAATCGTTTTCTCTCGATGCACTTCATCATAGAACTCTGGGCAAACATAATCCCACCGCCACGACAGAAATGCTACGCCAAAGTTTTTCAACCTCAGCAGCTCTGCCAGTGTCCAATTCGCCATCAAGATGAGTGGTCGAATTCTCCCCATCAACACATTTTGCACTGTCGGTACTCTCATGGTTCTTCGTTTCAACATTGAGTTAGCTCTACTCATGCGCCTTCCTGTTTGTACGAAATCTTCGCATACTCCTTTGCACTTTCTCTCGAGGTTTCATCGATCCGCCTTTCGATGCCAACCCTAATTTCACCCTTCAGCTCGTGTGAACTTGACTAATTTCATTGTATTCGAATGAATACAATTCTAAGTTCTCCAAATATGACATTTTATTCCACAAAAACAAAAAAATTCTACCAATCCTACGAACTATGCTCCTACAACATCTACATATAACATGAAATTATGGATTCCTAATATATTATGAAAACAAAGATAAACATCAACATCATATTTGCAACACATCATTATTATACATCCATATAATAAAACACTCATCTAGATAAAAAATAAATTAAAATCCAATATATAATAAAAATTGAAATTTAAACATATTTTTACATATAAAAACATGCACTTAGGTTGAATTTTTTTTTAAGTGATCAATATATAATTCTCATGCATGATCATTCTATGGGATATAGTAGCTATGAAGCTTGATATCTTGAAAAAATATTTATATACTTAATTATTTTTGAAATTTTAATATTTTATAATTTTTGAGACAGTTACATTAAATCAATTATTCCTAGGTGAGATAAAAAAAATTAACTTCATCATCCATATTTTACGTTTGATAAAATCAAATTTTCATCATTATCAAATAGAAGTTGCATGACATTTTTATTGTTCTAAATGAATAAGTTCAATCCTACAAAAATGATACATCTCCACATCTTTTCATCTACTCTTGCAAATCTAAAGTAATTATTAAACCAATTTGATTTTTTTAAAATACAAGTTTTTCTTGTTTTCAATACATATTCTAAACGTCATGAAATTGTCAATCATAAAATTTACATTTCATTTAAGTTAACACAATAAAAAAATTGGTATAGAAAAATTAATCATGATAAACACTTCATTTTAATAAAAATTAATCATAATTTAATATTTTATGAAATAAATATAAAACTCTTATGACTATAAATCAAAGTATATGCTTAATCACCTTTTACACAAAAAAATTATTTTTAATCATTTATAATCATGACCAAATATATCATAATTATGAATGATTAAAGATAAAAAATATCATTGATAAAAAAATTTAAAAAATAAAAAATAATTTTTAGTTTAAAATATATCATAATATAATCTATTTAAAAAAAATTAATTATAATAAAATTCAAATTTTTAATGAAAATTATTCATAATTTAAGATATATCATCTATCATAATAAAATAATTTTTAAAATAATTGATCATAATGTATGTTGATAAAAATATAATTCTATTGCAACAAATCATGTTATTTTGTATAACACTTTTTTAGTCAGTATGATTAAACATATATATATATATGAATGATGAAAAAATGAATACTTTCATCATTATGAATACTTGCATTAATACACACAATAAAAAAATATTTTAGTTTTTTTAGCAAAGGAAGTTAAATCAATTTTTTTATTCTTTCTTTACCTTGCTACAATTTATAAGTAAATTTTATATACATAAAATTTATAATTGATATGTATGTTTAATTGTATTAATTTATAATTAATATAATAAATTATTATTTTGAAATTAAAATTAAAATTTTTATTTGTATTTTTTTAGTTTGAATCTGAAGACATTTTTCAAAATTATATTCAAGTTCAACTCGTGACATTTTCAAAAGCATATACATTCAAGTTGTGGATCTCAACAACAGATTTCTATGTGCTAAATTAATTTGAAATATCAACTCAACTCATAATATATAAATCAATTTTTGAATGAAATTTATAATACATATTCGTCTAATTTATAACATGTTTTTAAATTAATTAATTTTTTTTAAAATATATTATTTATTAGTTTATCTATTTTCATAAGCAAAGTTATGTATGATTAGAATAACATTTAATCCATTTCTTCAAACTCTATATAACATAATTCTAAAGGCCATTTTTTAACTTCAAGATTAAGGAAGTTAAATAAAACGGAGTTTGCTTTGTAGTTATCTTCTTGGCGATACGAAATATCCATAAAGCTACCGGGACCTTTGTATCTCAATCATAAATGTGGTTGATGGTAATTTTATTGAAAATCTTACATAACAATCCATTAGACTTCTCCGTAAGATCATTGGCTTTAAGATTATAAGGACTAATCTTCTTATACTTGATCTGAAAATAAGTGGTAAGTTCCTCAATCAAGTTATTGAACAAATGAGTTCCCCTATTGCTAACTAGCTCTAGCATACATCCACATCTACTAATGACTTGACTGAAGAAGAACTCAACGACTATCTTCGCATCATCTTTCCTATTAGCAATAGCCTCCACCATCTTCGTAACATAATCCATAGCAACCAAAATATATCTCTTACCTGTTCCTCTACTAGCTAGTGAGATAGGTCCCACAATTTTTTCATGCATGTGCTTCAATCCGATTGATTGGCAAGCAACATGAAGAAAATTTAAATCTTGGACATATAATTGATTTGTATTGCCTCCTTTGTCATTTCTACCAAAGATAGCTCCTTCACAATGACACAATTTAAGAGGCTGACAACATCATATTATTACTAAAAATTAATATTATTTTGAACTATAATAATCATCATGATGAAACATATCTAGTAATCAAAATCAATTACAATATCAAACATAACATCTCTCATGCTAAACACCTATTTTTTAGAATTAATAGTCGACCAAAAGTAACATTATCATGATTAAAAAAATATATTAAAAAAATAAAAACTCAAAATAATTTTTTATAAAATTATATATATATATATATATTTTAGCAAACTATTTATAAATAAAAGATTTTGCTAAAAATACAATTTACACTGAATGTAAGTAACATTAGATTTCAAAAGTTAATATTTGTTTTATATTATTTCCAAAATTTGATGATCAAAGATTCAGTATAATGATCTTCTTGCATTTTGGACCAAATATTTTTTTCAACCATAAACAAGATTAAAAAACATATCCTTGTTGAATCTTTGCATACTCATGATTCAATCGGTGTATAGATCACACATGCCAAAAAAATATTTCTTGTGTGACATAGTGTTTGCAGTCCAAAGTTTTATCAATATCACATTGAAAAAATCTTCTTATATTCATCAAATGAGAAGAGTTCAAAGGTGTACCTCAGTAATAATTTTTCTTTGGAAAATGGAATTATGTAGTACTCCTAGGTGGAATATTCACAAAGATGGTCCCTCGCTTTCTCGTGACATCTATTGAACATTGTCTTTATATATACATTCAAGACAATGTCTTATCCACTGAACTAGCTAGCAATTAATATGGAACTTTCAACAAACATTCTAATCAACATTCATCAGGTCAGGAATCTATATGCAATGCACCTCTTTGTATAAACTGCAAATGTTTGTAATCAAGTTGAACGTGATGAACTAAACTATGTAACAAATCATATAGTAAATGATTAGCCGCGAATGTTTAGCTAAAACATATTGAAGCAACGCATATCTAGTTGTGACCCCTCTAACCTGCTGACACAATATACTACCTAGCAAGGAACAAGAAGACAAAAAAAAAAAATGGCATCCATAGAATGAAGTGATAGAGAAGGGAAGACAACATGAGTACCAAGAGGGAACAAAATAGTAAAACGATGGAATACATGGAGGAGTTCAATTGTCGAATGAACTAAGGTTTTTATGAGATATGAACTTGATCCTTACCATCTCCTAAGTTTGCCAAAGAAGATTTCATACAACTAGCGTTCGTGATAACTCTCCTGTGTTAAGATGGCCAATTCCTTAGGAAATTTTTTATGACTTATATATCAATTCTAATTAGTCAATTTCTTCAAGAATGTCCATAGAAGATTAATCCACTACTCATTGTTGACATACACAACCCTACAACTGACTTCAAATGAAATGGATGAGGCTACTGAAAATCCCTGCAAAATAACCATTTATAGAATCAATGGTGTATATTGGAACTTTATGTTCACCAAGATTTTACCAACATCTATAGATCTGCAAAGTAAAAGAAGACAAGAAGATTACGAAAATCGGTTTTTTAAAACTTGTGTTGTACAGTTTATGATATGGAGAAAGTTGTCCAACTAAAAAAGGATATTTTTTTCTAAACATGGTGTTCATGTGGTTATAGAATTGTAAGTGAGACGATCATGCCTAAAAAGAGGGATCACATTTAAGTTAAAGATGTAGGAAGTACCAACACAATCAAAGCATGCACATCATATAAGAATAAATATGCTTCGAATCTTAAACCCTTACAAAATAAATAAAATGCTACATATCATTTCTATCGGTTGCACACGGGATTACTGATACACTAGACTGAATAGGTTTTTTACATGAACACCTTGATGTTTATGTAAGGTTCTAGATTTGGAGAGGAAGATCATATTTATTTTTTGTAGATTAATTTGCGAATATTCTTACGTGATATGAATGAACTTGAAGTAGAAACTTACATTCACTGCTTTGAGGTTTTCCTTCCTTCTTCCAACTTCCAAACGAACTGAAGTTTAATCAGGATCAACTCAAAGTTCTAGGGACAATTTTAACCAGTCACAAGACTGCACTGACTTGTAACTGTCGCTTTTGTCTCTAAAAACATCTTGTCCACCCCAAGAGATTCTAAATTGACCAAAGAACATGACTTTTTTGGGGACTATCACCACAAGGTCTCATCATCCCAAAATCAAAGCAATTAGAGACAGGCTTTTGCAGCTGTTACTTGGTGTAAATCAAATAAAAAAGTAGTGTATGAGCACTCACTCAAAAGGATTCATTCTCTAGATTCTCTTAACTTCTTTGACTGCACTAAGAATTGCAAGTGGTGATATCTCTAGGTAGGTAGGTGGCTTTGGCTCATCGCCATCGGAGAGCTCTTCCTTTCCCGTGTGAGCCTCATAAAGAAGAACCCTAATGATTGTAACAGGTTTTATAGGATACGTATTACCTTGGGGTCAAATGAGCTTTTGGGGTGCCACAGTCCCGCAATACCTGTCGTAGGAAACACTATAGTAACTTGGCTTTGGGGTGGCTTCTCCGTAGACAATGCCACCTTAAATCATTTTTTTAGCCTTCATTACTTACTGTGAAAGAAAACTATATAAAATAAGTGGAAATAATGCATTCTTGCAATTTTCCAACTAAACATAAAAATGTTTCTATTTTATCTCTCACTTCTTGACCCAAACATGGAGATATTGTCTATGAAATATCAGGAAGATTTATTATTGGAAATTTATGAAATACATGTCTAAATCAAGATGATAAATAAATTATCAACATATTGTGTAATATTCAACATGCTTGAGCCATGAAAGTTGCATCATTAATATAACTAATTTTGCCTTTTTTAATATCAAATATCACATCTTTAACCTCTCAAACATCTTTTCAATAAAAAATGGATTCAAACTTTTTGTGCGGTATAGATTAAAGATCACTCATCAATTTTTTGATATTGAGAATGTTCTCTAATTGATGTGACATGATTTTCTTCAAGCACACACATGGGTACCTTCAACGCCATTTGAATGGTCAAAATTGTTGAAATCGTGATAAAAAAAATAAAATAATATATGTTATTATTCATTGAAGTTTTTTTGTAAATTTTTATATTTGTAACACATAACATAATAAAACAGTTTAAAAAATCAAAGTATATAATTATAACTTAAAGATGTTATCACATCATACATGACATGAAATTTAATCCTAATATTGCGCATAAAATTTTCAAACTTTGCTTCTCAATGATCTAAAAATTTCATTTTAACTGTCTCAAACATATCAATCAATAGTTTATTTTTAGTTAGAATTGAAAATTTACAATTCAACACGATGAAAATGAAATAAATAAATTTAATTCAATTGTGAGCAAACACTAACCACATTAAAGGCTCATGATAAATCAAAATGGGCAGAAGCATCAAGTTAAATGAGTTTCAAAAGCAGACACAATCATGAATAAAGCTATACATGAGTGAGGTCGGCGATAAACATCACTAGTCTCCCTTGTGAAATAAAGCTTTCCCATTTTCAAGACGAAGATGAAATGACTAAGATCTCCTCTTTCTCCCTAGCCACTGATTCAATTCAATGAAACCACGCTTGATAGAGGATGAACATGAAATGAACCAAAAAGAGTTAGAGCTCTGGTAGTTTACTCTTAAGGATAAGAATTCAAAGAGTCATATTATACACATTATAAACATTGGCAACCCCTCAAAGGTGTATTGTGAAGGCAAGCGTAATGTTCAATTCAAAATTATGTCCATTATAGCTGCCGCCACGATGCTTGCGGTGAGCGTGGAACGAACACCCGATCTTCAGTCTGACGCTCTCCCATCTGAGCTATCCCCGCTGCATGAAACACAAGAACTAGGACTACTTTGAATCTTCGATATTCATGGAGTGCTTACGGTAGACATGACCGTAGTTAAGTTCAGCAGCAAGTTTAGCAACATTATGGAATAAATCAGAAATCAGGAATGAATGAGGCAGGATGCACTTCATGTTTAGACGCATCTTTACATTTGGAAGTGGCAAAATGAGCAATTAGGTTTGCAAGGTGAGAAGTGGTGAAGCCATAATGACACCTCATCCACCGACGTGCTGGCTGTCCCTCAACAACAGACGTGACTCTGTCTAATGAAAATGACATGAATCCACATGGTGACATTGTGCCCAGGACTTCTCCTCTGTCATCCATAACAGATTAATGTGTTATGTCATTTCATGCACGGAGATCCGTCTATCTATCTATACCAATTCCCATGCACTTACACCTATGGTTGCTCGATTCAGGAAGTATTTGCGTGGTTGCTTCTTCTGCTGGAGGCCCTGGCCATATCTAGCATGATATGCCAGGACCTCCAGCAGTTGGACCTGAGTGTGCTACGTGTATTGTCGGCATCCAGCATGTGCAAGATGGCTTGGAAAGGATGAGTAAAAAGACCAAAGTACCGGTAGCTGTAGAACAAAAAATCATTCGAATCAGATTAAAAAATCTCAGGTTAAAGGTCAAGGCTTTGCTCAGTCAGATGATTCTTGTACACAGCTTCCTATGTTTTAAGTTTATGGGCCAGTTGTTACTGTGACAGTCCATATTGAATAAACTTCAAACTTACGAAGAGCGGGGTTCAAAGGTTGATAATGGGCAGTTTTCCACTTCGGCTAGTCTTCAGCTTGATGTTCGTGACCATCTGAAATATTATAACTACTAATTCAAGCTGCAGTCAGAAGCTCTTCAATATTGTACTAAAACTGTTTAGATTCAGCAGCTACCAGTAATTATGACCTTACTCTCGCCAGCACGCTGACCTGCACCCGCATTAGAGTCCTACATACACCGAGGAATATTCTCACTTTATGATGGATTCATGGAATGTGATGTATTGACATCTTGATTTCACAACATAAGCGTATGACGAGGCTCAACAGGTTGAGCGTGTTGTTACATCATTACCGAGAGTGAGATGTCATGGAACCGACAGCTAACAGTTACTGGTCGACTTGAAAATGAAAGTGGAGATGGTTTGTGTAAAAATGGTACAAAACTGCTTTAGTGCCCAGCACAGCTTTGAATTGAACTCTTCAGAATGATCACAAGTCCACACAGCTAGTCAGTATCCATCTTCAGGGACTCTCTCTACGTTTGGATTGAAGAAGTTAAACACTTGTCTCAAGCTTCCTCTAGAAGGTCGGGCATCAGAGTTAAATGAAGACAGGTATATCAGTTGCTGCCTTACCGAAGACTTGGTCACCACAAACTCGCTGTTCGAAGAACCTGAATCACCTCCTGCAAGTCAAAAACCGTACACCAATTACATTAGGAACGAGAAAAGTCATGAGAAGAATTTGGAAACAAATTCACTTCAATGGAGCTCAGCCACCCTTCCATCCACCTGTAACAACAGCTCCAACTGATGTGACTACATACTCGACAACTCTAAATAAGCGTTTTACCAACCTGTGGCCGTACAGCAGGAAAGGAGAACTGCCAGACACACACAAACACTAATATCTTCACCTGCCAGCACATTCATCTCGTTAGTTCCAAGGAAAAAGGCCGAATTGGAGATGCACTTACAAACTTCCCAAAACAATGAAGGGGAAAACATCGGTACCTGTGGAACAATAGATCAAAACAGTCTTTTGACAACTAAGCTTTTGCTTTGCAAAGGACACAGCCTCCTCTAGGTGATCTTGCAAAGAGTGCCGATCAAATTTTGGACCCTGCACTCATACCGCCATCAAGCACAAAAATTATTATTCAAATATTCCATATCTAAGTTGTTGATCAAAAAATGAGATTTCGGTGACACTGTGAATTACTGCCAACAATGTCAGACATTGATTACTTATATCTGGTTGTAGATTCGACAGACAGTTCTTCATAACCTCTTCACGTCATTTTTCACTTATCACATCCAAGAATCTCACCACAATTGGAAGATATAAATATGACTCCTCTCGAGAACTACAAGTCGGGTTCGATGAAGCACCGCAGTTGATTACGCAGTCAACAACTCCAAAGATGTCATCTCTGTTCCCTGAAAGATACACAAGTCTATTATGCATATTGAGCAACCATACTCGTATCGACCATCAAATGGTTGGTTCCAAGTAACAAGATGGCAAGAGCAAAGCCAAAATTGAATGACGTCAGCTGAAAACATTTGAACTCAGGAATAATCTTCAGAACCAAATGTGGTGAAAGGAAGGCAAGGACGAAAAGCTTTAAGCTCAAGTTAAAAATTCGCTGAGACAATACGTTAGCAAGTTTCTTCACACTAATATCCATCAAGAAATGAACATGATTACGATGCAATTGTTAATCTCGGAGTAAGTTTCTTTTCTTATTTAACAGTAAAATAGTAATTGTAAAGAGTTAAAGTTAGTTACTAACTTTTACCGAAGGTAACCAATAATTTACTCTAGGTCTTAAGGAGGGTTTGGCAGCTATCAGTATGTCGCTTCCATGATGTAATTGTTAATCTCACAGTCAATTTTTTTCTATTTTAGCAGTAAAATAGTAATTGTAAATAGTACAAGTTGATAACTAACTTTTACCATAGGTAACTACTAATTTATTTTAGGGTTTAGTGGCCACCTTAAGATTAGATTTTTGAGTTATTAACTCATGCTCAAGTTTGAGCCATGAACTATATATATATTTTTTATATTCTGAACTTTGTTGCAGCATTTCATTAGGATGTCTACTAGATGTATCACCAGCAATGCCTGACCTCTCAATTGACTCTCCTGGAGTAGCCATAGCTTGCTACTACTCTCCCTTACCCTCAGGTGGGCTATGAGAAAACAATACTAAGATCAAACTCTAGATAGTACTCCCCACTCCTGAATTGAGACCAACTCGAAATTCAGCTAGAGTACTAACTCCACCCCCACTTCCCAGCAATCCAGCACTCAAGGTGTGATCAATACCTGAGGAAATGACCACTGGCAAGGTGAACACTTGATCTGATTGCTTTACTAACAGACTAGCAATATATATACCTCTTAGGCTAAGCCTTGAGTCTGATCACACAAATTCGAAACTCTAAACCATGGTGACTGGAGACT
Organism: Marchantia paleacea; assembly: GCA_014180765.2. Classification (NCBI taxonomy): domain Eukaryota; kingdom Viridiplantae; phylum Streptophyta; class Marchantiopsida; order Marchantiales; family Marchantiaceae; genus Marchantia; species Marchantia paleacea. Next base: position 4,593,742 of record MUAA02000018.1, read on the forward strand.
CCTTAGCCACAAAGGTAACCCTAAAGTAAATTTCTATTTACTGTCAGTCCAATTTACATTTTATTTATGGTCTGACTCTGAGATTAATTCAGAATATATATATATATATATTGCTATGATGTAACTATTAATCTCAAAGTGAGTTCTTCTCTGTATTTAGCAGTAGAATAGTAATTGTAAAGAGTAAAAGATAGTTATTAACTTTTATCATAGGTAACTACTATTTACTTTAAGGTTTGGTAGCTATTAGCCACCTTAAGATTAGGTTTTCGAGTTAGGACCTCAAGTTCAATTGTGAGCCATGAAGTCTGTATATATTGCTATTTCACATGTCAAAGTACACACCTTGCCAGTGATCATTTCCAGTTTTGAGTGTTGGATTGCTGAGAAGGGGTTGAGTTAGCACTCTAGCTGAATTTCGAGTTGGTCTCAATTCAGGAGTGGGGAGTGCTATCTAGAGTTTGATCTTAGTGTTGCTTCTCATAGCCCACCTGAGGGTAAGGGAGAGTGGTAGCAAGCTATGGCTACTCCAAGAGAGTCAATAAAAAGGTCAAGCATTTTTGGTGATACATCTAGGAGACATTGTAATGAAGCATGCAACAGAGTTCAAAATATCAAAAGGTGCAAAATATCAATGGGCTTGTGAGCTTGATAGGATGATGAAGCTTAACACTATAAATAACATAGAATGGGCACTTGAGATTGAGCAGGTTTTGAGGCTCTATGGCTACTGGAAGTTTTGTCAAGAACTTGAAGACATTGAGGAGTGTTTTGAAGATGAAATGTATACATTACAACACATGATGACCAAAAGGTTGTTGAGGAAGACTCTGGATCAGGTCAACAAGGATATGGTGTCAGATATTCCGTATGCTTAGGACATTTGGGCCAAACTGAAAGCTATAAGTAAGATTGATATCTTTGCTGATGCTAGACTAAGATGGGCAGAGATATTACTTTGAAGCTTGAAGATGAAGATGTTGGCAATGTGATTGAACATTTGGCTAAGTTGAATTTATGTTTTTCTAGGATTGGTGAGTCAGGGACAATCATTCACCCTCATTTCAAGGTTGCACATTTGTTGAGTAATCTACCTGAGAAGTTTGAGCCCCTTGATGCTCTCCCTGAAGAGCAAGTGACTTGAGATTACACCTATAACAAGGTGGTCATCTTTGCTACATGGTTTGAGAGGGAAGACAAGGAAGCAGCTATGGTTGCTGCTCATAAAAAGAAGATATATAGAGGGAGTGGGTCAGGAAGTGCCAAAGAATCTCAAAATTGCTACACATGTGGTGATAGAGGGCATTTGAGTGTCCAAAGTGGAAGAACAAGAAGAAGAAAGTTGGCCACAACTCTTCCAAGTTTGAGGAGAAGTACAAATCTCAAGAACAAAGGAAGGATGGGAAGAAGAAAGAGAGTGCAGTCCTAGTTGAGGCATCCTCAGACAATGACACTGACTACAGTTGAGAAGAGAGGAGGGAAGTTAAGATATCCAAGATGGTATCTGGATTCAGCCTGTAGTTCTCATATGAGCTATGAAAGTCATCAATTCAATAACATGAAGGAGGTGTTCAGGTATGTAGAGAGTGGAAATGTTGCTGAATCTCAAATTCTTGGGAGAGGAGCAATTTCTTTGCACTATGTTTGAGGAGTGAACAGAAACAAACAACATACTATGTTGATGTAGAAAGTTAGGTATGTACCTGATTTTGTTAAAAACTTGATGTCAGTGAGCAGCTCACTCAAGTTGGTTTTGATGTGCACTTTAGAGGAGATTCTTGTACAATAGAGAAGGATGGACAAGTGGTATGTTGTGGAGTCCTTGATGGCAACCTATTTAAGGTGTTGGAGGTGAAGCACAAAAAATCAGAACATGCTTACCTTACACATGAGCATCCAATGAGGCTGTGGCATAGGAGATTAGGACATCTCCTTGAATCTAACATGAGACTCTTGGAGAAGATGGTGAATGTTGTGAAATTGTCAAAGAATCATTACAATTCTGTGATTCTTTTGCTATGGGGAAGTTACACAAGACACCATTTCCCATGAAGTCATCACACATATCAGAAGAGTTGTTAGATTTGATACATTTAGATGTATGTGAGCAAATGGCTTACAAAAGCCTACAGGGTGCACAATGGTACTTTACTTTCATTGATGATAAGAGTAGAAAGAGTTGTGTACTTGTTGAAGCACAAAAATGAAGCTCTTGATAAATTCAAAGTCTTTATAAACATGGTAGAAACAGGAAGGAAGGTGAAAAGACTTAGAATAGATGGATGCACAGAGTACATGAATCAAAAGTACTATGCTTTTATCAAAAGTAAAGAGATACTGATGGATGTGACAACTAGAGACAATCCATCACAGAATGGAGTTGCAGAGAGTGAATAAGACCTTGAAGTACAACATTATGAGTATGATTGTTCAAGCTAATCTCAAGATGCAATTTTGGGGAGCAGCTTTGAAGGCTGCTAACTACATCAAAAACAGAAGTACTACTACATCACTGAAGGGCATAAGACCAGAGCAAGCATGGAATGGTAAGAAACCTGATCTTACCATGTTGAGAGTGTTTCGATGTCCAGCTTATGCTCACATACCAAAGGAGCATATTAAGAGGCTTGGAATGAAAGCTTCAAGATTAATCTTCATTGGTTATGAAGAAGGTTTAACAGGATGCATTCTCTTCAACCCAAAAACCAAAAGAATAATTCGGAGTAGAGATGTGTTGTTTGATGAAGAAAATACTTGGGACGATATGAATCGAAGAAATAGCATTGCAAGAGCTGCTACACCTGTTGATGTACATGTACTACCATTACCAGGTGTTGGTGATGATATAGGTGGATTATCATCCCAAACACATGTTGATATTCAAGAAGCTCAGATAATTGTTGATCATGAAGCTGGAAATCAAGTGGTACCTAATGAAGTAGACACAAAAGAGGAGGTAGATGAACTACCTGATGTCAAATTCGGGTCATCTCCAATGTATGTCTATGTTAGAAGGACAGGGAAGCATGGAAAACCTCAACAAATTGTTGAGGTTGGTGATTCTACATTGGCAGATGGAGTTGCTCCTAGAAGATCCATAAGACAAAAATCTTAAATTACAGAGATTGGGGATTGTTATAGAGGTTGCCCATGTCTCAATTCAGAATAGTATTATCATGGAGGAGACTATATCTACCTTTGAGGATGATGAACCTTCTTCATAAGCTGAGGTAGCAAGTAGACCAGGCTGGAAGAAGTGGGAGCAAGCTATTCAGGAATAGAAGGAATCTCTTGAAAAGAACCACACTTGGGAGATGGTGGATCTCCCACCCGAAAGAAGAACTATTGGGTGCAGGTGGGTCTTCAAGGTGAAGAAAGGAAGGACTGGAGAGATTTTGAAGTACAAAGCTAGGTTGGTGGCCAAGGGGTACAGTCAGAAACCACACATTGATTACCATGAAACTTTTGCTCCAATAACAAGGTATGATTCTATTAGAATGCTCTTAGCTCTAGCAGTTGAGAATGATTGGGAAGTAGAGCAGTTGGATGTCAAGACAACTTTCCTGAATGGAGATTTGGAGGAGGATATCTACATGGATGTACCTGATGGCTCTATTGCTTTAGATGGAAAGGTGTGCCTGTTGAAAAAGGCACTCTATGGGCTGAAGCAAGCACCTAGGAGTTGGTATCAAAAGTTAGACTCTTATCTCATGAAACAAGGTTTCAAGAGAGCACACTCATATTTGAGTGTGTACAACAAGGATGGAATGCTTTACATTGCAGTGTATGTAGATGATCTGTTGCAGATGGGGAAGGGAGTCAAGGCAATGAGAAATGCTATCTCTTACCTTTGCTCTATTTTTGAGATGACAGTACTAGGTCCTGCTAAGTTTCTATTAAGGATCAACATTGATAGGAAGAGGAAGGAAGGGTGGATTAGAATCAACCAAACCAAATACATTGAGAGTGTTCTACAAAGGTACATGATGGAAGATGCAAAATCTGTTGCAACACCTTTGGATCCTAGTTGTAAACTCAAAAAAGACATGAAGAAAATTAGTAAAGAGACAATTAAGAATCAACAGGTTCTTTACCAGAGTTCTGTAGGTTCATTGATGTTTGCTATGGTTTGTACCAAACCAGACATAGCTCACTCATGGGGAGCTTTGGCCAAATACACTAATTGTCCAACTCTAGCTCATTAAGGATGTCTCAAAAGGGTGCTCAGGTACTTATAAGACACTCGAGGTATTTACTTCGAGTATAGGAAGTTAGGATCTGAACCTACTCTGAAAGAATTCTCTGACGCTAATTGGGGAGATTATTATGACAACAATAGGTCCACAAGTGGTTATATGTTTACTTTTAGTGGTGCAGCTATCAGTTGAGGGAGCAAACAACAAAAGTCACTAGCTTTATCTACAACAAAGGATAAGATCATGGCTTCTTCATTAGCTATTCAAGAGCTGATTGGTCCATGAGAATGTTGAGTGAGCTTGGATTTACTTAACAAGCTCCAACTATATTGACGTGTGATAACAATGGAGCTATTGCACTTACTAAAAACCCTGTTCATCATCCTTGGGCTAAACATATTTCTATATTTTGATATTCTGAACTTTGTTGCAGCATTTCATTAGGATGTCTCCTAGATGAATCACCAGTAGTGCCTGACCTCTCTATTGACTCTCCTGGAGTAGCCATAGCTTGCTACTACTCTCCCTTACCCTCAGGTGGGCTATGAAGAAAAAACACTGGGATCAAACTCTAGATAGTACTCCCCACTCCTGAATTGAGACCAACTCGAAATTCAGCTAGAGTACTAACTCCACCCTCACTTCCTAGCAATCCAACACTCAAGGTGTGATCAATACCTGAGGCAATGACCATTGGCAAGGTGAACACTTGATCTGATTGCTTTACTAACAGACTAGCAATATATACACTTCTCAGGCTGAGCTTTGAGCCTGGTCACACAAATTCGAAACTCTAAACCATAGTGACTGGAGACTCCTTAGCCACATGGTAACCCTAAAAGAAAACCCTAAATGAAAAACCCTAAAGTAAATTTCTATTTACTGTTAGTCCTGAGTTACTAATCTGGTCTGACTCTGAGATTAATTCACAACACTCCCACTTAATGAGGAGGCAGAAACAGACCCATCTCTCTTACACATTTCCTATGTTTCTCTTTTGAGAGAGCTTTGGTTAGCACATCAGCAATCATGTCCTCAGTTGGACAGTAAACTAGTCTAACTATTTTTTCCTCTTCTTTCTCCTCAACAAATCTCCTACGTATAGAGATGTGCTTAAATGCGAGGATGATGAACAGGGTTTTTGTGAGTGCAATAGCTCCAGTGTTATCACACATTAGTATTGTTGGAGTTTGTTGAACAAAACCTAGTTCACTCAACATACTCCTAGACCAAATCAACTCTTGAGTAGCAAGTGAAGAAGCCATGATTTCAACTTCTGTTGTGGACAATGCTACTGATTTCTGCTGTTTACTTCCCCAACTAATAGCTCCACCACTCAAAGTAAACAGGTAACCACTAGTGGATCTACTATTGTCTAAATCGTCACCCCAACTAGCATCTGAAAAACCTTTGAGAATAGGTTTACATCCTAGCTTCTTGTATTCCAAATACATACCTAAGGTCCCTTTCAAATACCTCAGTACTCTCTTGAGACATCTCCAATGTGCTGGAGTTGGACAATTAGTGTACTTGGCTAGAGCTCCCACTGAGTGAGCTATGTCTGGTCTTGTACAAACCATAGCAAACATGAGTGAACCTAATGCACTCTGATAAAGGAACTGCAAGTCTTTGATGGATTCTTTGCTAGTTTCATCCATCTCCTTCTTTAACTTGCAGCCATGTTCCAAGGGAGTAGAAACAGGTTTTGCATCCTCCATCCTGTACCTGTGTAGAACCCCCTCAATGTACTTGGTTTGGCTCAACCGAATCCATCCTTCCTTTCGATTTCTGTCAATGTGGATGCCTAACAGAAACTTCACTGGACCAAGTACTGTCATTTCGAAAATGGAGCAAAGATAAGAGATTACACTCTTCACATCTCTTACTCCCTTCCCCATCAACAACAAATCATCCACATAGACTGCTATGTAGAGTTCTTGATTCTTGTTATAGACACTCAAGTCTGAGTGTGCTCTCTTGAAGCCTTGTATCCTCAAATAAGCATCAAGCTTCTGGTACCAACTCCTAGGAGCTTGCTTCAGACCATACAGAGCTTTCTTGAGCAAGCAAACTTTCCCATTGGAGGTGGAGTAGCCATCTGGTACATCCATGTAGATTTCTTCCTCTAAGTCTCCATTCAAGAAAGCTGTCTTCACATCTAGTTGCTCTATCTCCCAATTATTCTCAACTGCTAGAGCTAACAGCATTCGAATAGAACCATACCTTGCCACTGGAGCAAAGGTTTCATGATAATCAACATCAGGTTGTTGACTTTACCCCTTGGCAACTAATCTTGCCTTGTACTTCAAAATCTCACCAGCAGCTCCTCTCTTCACATTGCAGACCCATCTACATCCAATAGTCTTTCTTCCTGGTGGAAGATCTACAAATTCCCATGTGCAAGTCTGCTGTAGAGATTCTTTCTCCTCAAGTATGGCTTGCTCCCACTTCTTCCAATCTGATCTTCTTGCTGCTTCAGCATATGATGAAGGTTCATCATCTACAGAAGCAAAGATGGATTCCTCCATGACAATATCATTCTGAAGAGATACATTAACTGTATCTGAAGCAATCCCCAATCTCTGAACCTGAAATTTCTGTCTGATGGATCTTCTAGGAGCAATTTCTTGCTCCTCTAAAGAATCATCAGCTTTTGAAACCTGAGCATTACCATGCTTCCCTGTCCTTCTGATGTAAACCTTCATTGGAAAAGGCTCCAGTTGAGCATCAGGTAGACCGTCTACCTCTTTTCCCAAGTCTACTTCAGGTACCACTTCCTCTCCACCTTCAGGATCAGGTATCTCCTGAGTACCATTGTGTGCTTGTGATGATGCTCCATCTCTATTATCACCAGCACCTGTTAATGGTAAACTCACAGGTATAGAAACAGATGAAATATCTACTGTTGGTGTGATACTTCTCTCATCTCTATTTCTCCAAGTACTTTCCTCATCAAACAACACATCCCTAGAGCGTATTGTATGATTAGTTCTTGGGTTGTAAAAGCAGGTATCCCTTCAATCCTTCTTCATATCCAATGAAGATAAGCTTCTTAGATTTCAATCCAAGTTTGCTCCTCTGCTCCTTTGGGATATGTGCATAGGCTGGACAACCAAACACCCTCAACATGGTAAGATCAGGTTTCTTACCACTCCATGCTTCTTCTGGTGTCATGTTGTTCAATGCTGCTGTGGGACTTCGATTTCTCAGATAGTTAGCAACCTTGATAGCTGCACCCCAAAACTGCATCTCAAGTTGAGCATGTTGTAGCATGCTCAGTGCCTTCTCTTGCAGAGTCCTATTCAACCTTTCAGCAACTCCATTCTGTGAGGGACTATCTCTAGCTGTCACATCTGACACTATCCCCTTGCTTTCTAGAAAAGCAACAAACTCCTTGTTGTTATACTCAAGTCCTCCATCAGATCTGAGTCTTCTCACCTTCTTCCCTGTCTGAGTTTCTACCATTGTAACAAAGACTTTGAATTTTTCAAGCACATTGTCTTTGCTTTTCAATAAGTACAGAAAACTCTTCCTACTCTTGTCATTTATAAAAGTGACATAGTATTGTGCACCTAGTAAGGACTTGTGAGGTATCTTACCACAGACATCTGAATGTATGAGATCCAGTAGCTCCTCAGATCTGTGCAATGACTTCTTTGGGAAGGATGCCTTGTGTGACTTCCCTTGAGCACAAGCACCACAGAATGCAAGTGATCCTTTTGGCAACGTGAGTCCTCCCACCATTTGCTGTAAGAGTCTCATGTTAGACTCAGAAAGATGTCCCAACCTTTTGTGCCACAACTCCAGTGACTTTTCATGTGAGAGATAAGATTTCTCAGATTTCTTGTACTTCACCTCTAGCAATCTGAACAGGTTACCATCAGCAACTCCATTGCAAACAACCTGTCCATTCTTCTCTATGGTGCAAGACTCCCTTCCACCCCAAAAATGTACATCAAAACCAGCAGTTGTGAGCTTGCTCACTGACATCAGGTTTCTGACAAAATCAGGTACATATCTGACTTTCTCCAATATCAGAGTATGCCTTTTGTCCTTGTTTTCTCCTCCAACAAAAGTCACAGGGACAGTTCCTACTCCAAGAATTGGAGATTCATCACCATTTCCACTCTCTACATATCTCAACACCTTCTTCATGCTCTCAAACACATGACTCTCATAACTCATATGAGAACTACAAACAGAGTCCAAGTACCAACCAGGATATCTCACTTTCTCAGACTTCCTCTCAACACTCATGTTGCTAAAATCACTCTCTTCATCATCTGAAAAAGTTCCTCAACCAAGTTGGCTCTCTCCTTCTTCTTCACCACTCTCTTGTGCTTCTCAGGTCTCTGATTAGCCTTGGAAGAATCTATGCTCTTCGTAGACACCTTTTGCACTGGAAACTCAGATGACCTCTCACACCACAGGAATAACAGCTCCGAGTCTCTTTGCTCTTCCCTTGTGTACCACTTTTCTGTCCCCACTTCTTCCTTTTTGTCAGCAAGAAGAGCAACTTCCTTACTAGCTCTATCAAATCTAGTAGCAAATGTGACTATCTTGTTGTATGCATAGTCCCATGACACTTGTTCATCAGGAAGAGAATCAAGTGACAGAATTATGGGCTCATACTTTGGAGAAAGGCTAGCAAATAGATGTGCAACCCTGAAATGTGGAGGGATAATCAGACCTGACTCACCTATTCTAGTAAAGCATGAATGAAGCTTGGCCATGTGCCCTATCACATCATGATCATCATCATCAAGCTTCAAGGTAGACATCTCAGCCCACCTCAACCTTGCATCGGCGAATAATCCGATCTTGCTCACAGCTTTGAGCTTGGACCAAATATCCCATGCATATGGAATATCTTCCACCATCTCAAGGTTGGCATTGTTGAGAGTATCCTTCAAGAGCCTCAACGTGACAAGATGATTATGTTCAAACACCTCATCAGCAAAGCTCTCCTCAATGTTCTCAGGAGGAGAACTGCAATATCTCCAGTACCCATACAATTTCAAAATCTCCTCCATGTTCGGGACCATCTTCTGTAGTTGAGTGTATTCAGCTTCTCAACTCTGTCAATCTCTCTACCCCAATGTGGGCCCATAACCTTTTGATATTCTGAACTTTGTTGCAGCATTTCATTAAGATGTCTCCTAGATGAATCACCAGCAGTGCCTGACCTCTCTATTGACTCTCCTGGAGTAGCCATAGCTTGCTACTACTCTCCCTTACCCTCAGGTGGGCTATGAAGAAAAAACACTGGGATCAAACTCTAGATAGTACTCCCCACTCCTGAATTGAGACCAACTCGAAATTCAGCTAGAGTACTAACTCCACCCTCACTTCCTAGCAATCCAACACTCAAGGTGTGATCAATACCTGAGGCAATGACCATTGGCAAGGTGAACACTTGATCTGATTGCTTTACTAACAGACTAGCAATATATACACTTCTCAGGCTGAGCTTTGAGCCTGGTCACACAAATTCGAAACTCTAAACCATAGTGGCTGGAGACTCCTTAGCCACATGGTAACCCTAAAAGAAAACCCTAAAGTAAATTTCTATTTACTATTAGTCCTGAGTTACTAATCTGGTCTAACTCTGAGATTAATTCACAACACTATACGTAGAAGATTTGTTGAGGAGAAAAAAGAGGAAAAAATAGTTAGATTAGTGTACTGTCCAACTGAGTACATGACTGCTGATGTGCTTACTAAAGCACTTCCAAAAGAGAAACACAGGAAATGCATAATAGAGATGGGACTGAAATTGCCTCTTTATTAAGTGGAGTGATGTAATTGTTAATCTCAGAGTCAGGTCCTCTCTCTATTTAGCAATAGAATAGTAATTGTAAAGACTAAAAGTTAGTTACTAACTTTTACCATAAATAACTACTATTTATTTTAGGGTTTGGTAACCATTAGCCATCTTAAGATTAGGTTTTCGAGTTAGGACCTCAAGTTCAAATGTGAGCCATGAAATTTGTATATATTGCTAGTACACAAATCAGAATACACACCTTGCCAATGATCATTTCCTTAGGTAATGATTACATCTTTGAGTGTTGGATTGCTGAGAAATGGAGGTGGAGTGAGCACTCTAGCTGAATTTCGAATTGATCTCAATTCAGGAGAATGGAATGCTATCTACAATTTGATCTTAGTGTTGCTTCTCATAGCCCACCTGAGGGTAAGGGAGAGTGGTAGCAAGCTATGGCTATTCCAGGAGAGTGAATAGAGAGATCATGCATTGCTGGTGATATATCTAGGAGATATCCTAATGAAATGCTGCAATATAGTTCAAAATATCAAAACTACATACCTCAACACTTATTTCATGTTACTAAATTGATTGCTCTCTTAGCTCATATAAGACTGTTGTGAATTAATCTCAGAGTCAGACCAGATTAGTAACTCAGGACTAACAGTAAATAGAAATTTACTTTAGGGTTTTTCATTTAGGGTTTTCTTTTAGGGTTACCATGTGGCTAAGGAGTCTCCAGCCACTATGGTTTAGGGTTTCGAATTTGTGTGACCAGGCTCAAAGCTCAGCCTGAGAAGTGTATATATTGCTAGTCTGTTAGTAAAGCAATCAGATCAAGTGTTCACCTTGCCAATGGTCATTGCCTCAGGTATTGATCACACCTTGAGTGTTGGATTGCTGGGAAGTGGGGGTGGAGTTAGTACTCTAGCTGAATTTCGAGTTGGTCTCAATTCAGGGAGTGGGGGGAGTACTATCTAGAGTTTGATCTCAGTGTTTTTTTCATAGCCCGCCTGAGGGTAAGGGAGAGTAGTAGCAAGCTATGGCTACTCCAGGAGAGTCAATAGAGAGGTCAGGCACTGCTGGTGATTCATCTAGGAGACATCCTAATGAAATGCTGCAACAAAGTTCAGAATATCAAAAGGTTATGGGCCCACATTGGGTAGAGAGATTGACAGAGTTGAGAAGCTGAATACACTCAACTACAGAAGATGGTCCCGAACATGGAGGAGATTTTGAAATTGTATGGGTACTGGAGATATTGCAGTTCTCCTCCTGAGAACATTGAGGAGAGCTTTGCTGATGAGGTGTTTGAACATAATCATCTTGTCACGTTGAGGCTCTTGAAGGATACTCTCAACAATGCCAACCTTGAGATGGTGGAAGATATTCCATATGCATGGGATATTTGGTCCAAGCTCAAAGCTGTGAGCAAGATCGGATTATTCGCCGATGCAAGGTTGAGGTGGGCTGAGATGTCTACCTTGAAGCTTGATGATGATGATCATGATGTGATAGGGCACATGGCCAAGCTTCATTCATGCTTTACTAGAATAGGTGAGTCAGGTCTGATTATCCTCCACATTTCAGGGTTGCACATCTATTTGCTAGCCTTTCTCCAAAGTATGAGCCCATAATTCTGTCACTTGATTCTCTTCCTGATGAACAAGTGTCATGGGACTATGCATACAACAAGATAGTCACATTTGCTACTAGATTTGATAGAGCTAGTAAGGAAGTTGCTCTTCTTGTTGACAAAAGGAAGAAGTGGGGACAGAAAAGTGGTACACAAGGGAAGAGCAAAGAGACTCGGAGCTGTTATTCCTGTGGTGAGAGAGGTCATCTGAGTTTCCAGTGCAAAAAGGTGTCTACGAAGAGCATAGATTCTTCCAAGGCTAATCAGAGACCTGAGAAGCACAAGAGAGTGGTGAAGAAGAAAGAGAGAGCCAACTTGGTTGAGGAACTTTTTCAGATGATGAAGAGAGTGATTTTAGCAACATGAGTGTTGAGAGGAAGTCTGAGAAAGTGAGATATCCTGGTTGGTACTTGGACTCTGCTTGTAGCTCTCATATGAGTTATGAGAGTCATCTGTTTGAGAGCATGAAGAAGGTGTTGAGATATGTAGAGAGTGGAAATGGTGATGAATCTCCAATTCTTGGGTAGGAACTGTCCCTGTGACTTTTGTTGGAGGAGAAAACAAGGACAAAAGGCATACTCTGATATTGGAGAAAGTCAGATATGTACCTGATTTTGTCAGAAACCTGATGTCAGTGAGCAAGCTCACAACTGCTGGTTTTGATGTACATTTTGGGGTGGAAGGGAGTCTTGCACCATAGAGAAGAATGGACAGGTTGTTTGCAATGGAGTTGCTGATGGTAACCTGTTCAGATTGCTAGAGGTGAAGTACAAGAAATCTGAGAAATCTTATCTCTCACATGAAAAGTCACTGGAGTTGTGGCACAAAAGGTTGGGACATCTTTCTGAGTCTAACATGAGACTCTTACAGCAAATGGTGGGAGGACTCACGTTGCCAAAAGGATCACTTGCATTCTGTGGTGCTTGTGCTCAAGGGAAGTCACACAAGGCATCCTTCCCAAAGAAGTCATTGCACAGATCTGAGGAGCTACTGGATCTCATACATTCAGATGTATGTGGTAAGATACCTCACAAGTCCTTACTAGGTGCACAATACTATGTCACTTTTATAGATGACAAGAGTAGGAAGAGTTTTCTGTACTTATTGAAAAGCAAAGACAATGTGCTTGAAAAATTCAAAGTCTTTGTTACAATGGTAGAAACTCAGACAGGGAAGAAGGTGAGAAGACTCAGATCTGATGGAGGACTTGAGTATAACAACAAGGAGTTTGTTGCTTTTCTAGAAAGCAAGGGGATAGTGTCAGATGTGACAGCTAGAGATAGTCCCTCACAGAATGGAGTTGCTGAAAGGTTGAATAGGACTCTGCAAGAGAAGGCACTGAGCATGCTACAACATGCTCAACTTGAGATGCAGTTTTTGGGGTGCAGCTATCAAGGTTGCTAACTATCTGAGAAATCGAAGTCCCACAGCAGCATTGAACAACATGACACCAGAAGAAGCATGGAGTGGTAAGAAACCTGATCTTACCATGTTGAGGGTGTTTGGTTGTCCAGCCTATGCACATATCCCAAAGGAGCAGAGGATCAAACTTGGATTGAAATCTAAGAAGCTTATCTTCATTGGATATGAAGAAGGATTGAAGGGATACCTGCTTTACAACCCAAGAACTAATCATACAATACGCTCTAGGGATGTGTTGTTTGATGAGGAAAGTACTTGGAGAAATAGAGATGAGATAAGTATCACACCAACAGTAGATATTTCATCTGTTTCTATACCTGTGAGTTTACCATTAACAAGTGCTGGTGATAATAGAGATGGAGCATCATCACAAGCACACAATGGTACTCAGGAGATACCTGATCCTGAAGGTGGAGAGGAAGTGGTACCTGAAGTAGACTTGGGAAAAGAGGTAGACGGTCTACCTGATGCTCAACTGGAGCCTTTTCCAATGAAGGTTTACATCAGAAGGACAGGGAAGCATGGTAATGCTCAAGTTTCAAAAGCTGATGATTCTTTAGAGGAGCAAGAAATTGCTCCTAGAAGATCCATCAGACAGAAATTTCAGGTTCAGAGATTGGGGATTGCTTCAGATACAGCTAATGTATCTCTTCAGAATGATATTGTCATGGAGGAATCCATCTCTGCTTCTGTAGATGATGAACCTTCATCATATGCTGAAGCAGCAAGAAGATCAGATTGGAAGAAGTGGGAGCAAGCCATACTTGAGGAGAAAGAATCTCTACAAACAGACTTGCACATGGGAATTTGTAGATCTTCCACCAGGAAGAAAGACTATTGGATGCAGATGGGTCTTCAAGGTGAAGAGAGGAGCTGCTGGTGAGATTTTTGAAGTACAAGGCAAGATTAGTTGCCAAGGGGTACAGTCAACAACCTGATGTTGATTATCATGAAACCTTTGCTCCAGTGGCAAGGTATGGTTCTATTCGAATCTTTGTTAGCTCTCTAGCTGAGAATAATTGGGAGATAGAGCAACTAGATGTGAAGACAAACTTTCTTGAATGGAGACCTAGAGGAAGAAATCTACATGGATGTACCAGATGGCTACTCCACCTCCAATGGGAAAGTTTGCTTGCTCAAGAAAGCTCTGTATGGTCTGAAGCAAGCTCCTAGGAGTTGGTACCAAAAGCTTGATGCTTATTTGAGGATACAAGGCTTCAAGAGAGCACACTCAGACTTGAGTGTCTATAACAAGAATCAAGAACTCTACATAGCAGTCTATGTGGATGATTTGTTGTTGATGGGGAATGGAGTAAGAGATGTGAAGAGTGTAATCTCTTATCTTTGCTCCATTTTCGAAATGACAGTACTTGGTCCGATTGAAGTTTCTATTAGGCATCCACATTGACAGAAATCGAAAGGAAGGATGGATTCGGTTGAGCCAAACCAAGTACATTGAGGGGTTCTACACAGTGCAGGGATGGAGGATGCAAAACCTGTTTCTACTCCCTTGGAACATGGCTGCAAGTTAAAGAAGGAGATGGATGAAACTAGCAAAGAATCCATCAAAGACTTGCAGTTCCTTTATCGAGAGTGCATTAGGTTCACTCATGTTTGCTATGGTTTGTACAAGACCAGACATAGCTCACTCGGTGGGAGCTCTAGCCAAGTACACTAATTGTCCAACTCCAGCACATTGGAGATGTCTCAAGAGAGTACTGAGGTATTTGAAAGGGACCTTAGGTATGTATTTGGAATACAAGAAGCTAGGATGTAAACCTATTCTCAAAGGTTTTTCAGATGCTAGTTGGGGTGACGATTTAGACAATAGTAGATCCACTAGTGGTTACCTGTTTACTTTGAGTGGTGGAGCTATTAGTTGGGGAAGTAAACAGCAGAAATCAGTAGCATTGTCCACAACAGAAGCTGAAATCATGGCTTCTTCACTTGCTACTCAAGAGCTGATTTGGTCTAGGAGTATGTTGAGTGAACTAGGCTTTGTTCAACAAACTCCAACAATATTAATGTGTGATAACACTGGAGCTATTGCACTCACAAAAACCCTGTTCATCATCCTCGTACTAAGCACATCTCTATACGTAGGAGATTTGTTGAGGAGAAAGAAGAGGAAAAAAATAGTTAGACTAGTTTACTGTCCAACCGAGGACATGACTGCTGATGTGCTAACCAAAGCTCTCTCAAAGAGAAACATAGGAAATGTGTAAGAGAGATGGGTCTGTTTCTGCCTCCTCATTAAGTGGGAGTGTTGTGAATTAATCTCGAGTCAGACCAGATTAGTAACTCGGGACTAACAGTAAATAGAAATTTACTTTAGGGTTTTTCATTTAGGGTTTTCTTTTAGGGTTACCATGTGGCTAAGGAGTCTCCACCACTATGGTTTAGGGTTTCGAATTTGTGTGACCAGGCTCAAAGCTCAGCCTGAGAAGTGTATATATTGCTAGTCTGTTAGTAAAGCAATCAGATCAAGTGTTCACCTTGCCAATGGTCATTGCCTCAGGTATTGATCACACCTTGAGTGTTGGATTGCTGGGAAGTGGGGGTGGAGTTAGTACTCTAGCTGAATTTCGAGTTGGTCTCAATTCAGGAGTGGGGAGTACTATCTAGAGTTTGATCTCAGTGTTTTTTTTTCATAGCCCGCCTGAGGGTAAGGGAGAGTAGTAGCAAGCTATGGCTACTCCAGGAGAGTCAATAGAGAGGTCAGGCACTGCTGGTGATTCATCTAGGAGACATCCTAATGAAATGCTGCAACAAAGTTCAGAATATCAAAAAAGACATACAGGTAGAATCCTAATACCATATAGGATACTTTAACTTCCTTCTTCTCTTCTCAACTGTCATGCACCTGTAGTCAATGTCATTGTCTGAAGATTCTTCAAGTACGATTGCACTCTTTTTCTTTTTCCCATACTTCATATATTCTTGAGATTTGTTATTCTCCTCAAACTTGGAAGAATTGTAACCACCTTTCTTTTTCTTGTTCTTCCACTTTGGACAATGAAGACTCAAATGCACTCTATCACCACATGTGTATCAATTTCGAGATTCTTTACCCTTTCGTGACCCACTCACTCTATATATTTTCTTTTTGTGAACAGCAGCCATAGGTGTTTGATTGTCTTCTCTCTCAAACCTTGTAACAAAGGTGACCACCTTGTTATAAGTGTAATCCCAATTAACTTACTCTTCATGAAGAGCATCAAGTGAGAGCACAAGAGGCTTAAACTTATCAAGTAGACTACTCAACATATGTGCAACTTTGAAATGAGTACGAATGATTGTCTCTGATTCATCAATCCTAGAAAAATATAAACTCAACTTGGCCATATGTGCAATCACATTGCCAATATCTTCATCTCAAACTTCAAAGTAATCATCTCTGCACATTTCAGTCTAACATTAACAAAGATATCAACCTTACTTATAGCTTGGCTCAAATGTCCCAAGCATATGGGATATCTGCCACCAGGTCCTTGTTGACATGATCCAGAGTCTTCCTCAACACCCTCTTGGTCACCATGTGCTGTAATGTTTACATCTCATCTTCAAAACAGTTTTCAATGTCTTTATGTTCTTGACAAAACTTCTAGTAGCCATATAGTCTCAAAATCTAATCAACCTCAAGTGGCCATTCTCTGTAATTCAAGTGATATAATTGTTAATCTCGGAATCAATTCCTTTATCTATTTAGCAGTAGAATAGTAATTATAAAGAGCAAAAGTTAGTTACTAATTTTTACTATAGGTAACTACTATTTACTTTAGGGTTTAGTAGCCATTAGCCACTTTAAGATTAGATTTTCTAGTTAGGACCTTAGGTTCAAGTGTGAGCAATGAAATCTGTATATATTGCTAGAACACTCGTCAGAGTACACACTTTGCCAGTGATTATTTCCTCAGGTACCGATCACGCCTTTGAGTGCCAGATTACTAAAAAAAGAGGGTAGAGTTATCACTTTAGCTGAATTTCGAGTTGATCTCAATTCAGAAGTGTGGAGTGTTATTTAAAGTCTGATCATAGTGTTGCTTCTCATAGCCCACCGGAGGGTAAGGGAGAGTGGTAGCAAGCTATGGCTAATCCACGAGAGTCAAAGGAAACATCATAATCAAATGTTATAACAGAATTCAGAATATCAAAACATAATGTTAACTTCATCATCCTATCAAGCTCACTAGCCCATTTTTGGCCCATAAACTTTTGATATTCTGAACTTTGTTGCAGTAGTTGATAATGATGTCTTCTAGATGTATCATCAACAATGTCTCATTTCTTTACTGACTCTCCTGGATTAGCCATAGCTTGCTATCATTCCCCCTTACCCTCAAGTGGACTATAGAAACAACACTAATATCAAACTCTAGATAACATTCATCACTTGTGAATTGAAACCAACTCGAAATTCAACTAGAGTGCTAACTCAACCCCACTTCTCAACAATCCAACACTCAAATGTGTGATAAATACCTAAAGAAATGATCATTGGCAAAGTGTGTACTTTGATTTGGGTACTATCAATATATACAAATTTTGTAACTCACACTTGAACCTAAGGTCCTAACTCGAAAATTTAATATTAAGGTATCTAATGGTTGCCAAACCCTAAAATAAATTAATAATTACCTATAGTAAAAGTTAGTAACTAAATTTTAATCTTTACAATTCTATTCTACTACTAGATATAGAGAAAAATTGACTCTCATATTAACAATTACATCATATGGTATATCTACTACCAAGTTCTTATTGACCGGATCCACAATCTTCCTTAACAACCTAATGGTCACCATGTGATGTAATGTAAACATTTCATCTTCAAAACGCTCATCAATGTCTTCAGGTTACTGACAAAACTTCCGGTAACCATAGAACCACAGAACTTCCTCTACCTCAAGTGCCTATTTTCTATAATTCAAAGTGTTAAGCTTCATCATCCTATCAAGCTCACCAACCCACTATGGACCCATAACCTTTTGATATTCTGAACTTTGTTGCAGCAATTGATTGGGATGTCTTCAAGATGTATCACCATCAGTGTCGAATGCTACTATTGACTCTCTTGGATTAGCCATAGCTTGTTACCACTCCCCTCACCCTCAAGTGGGCTATGAATAGCAACACTCAGGTCAGAACTCTCTAGATATCACTCCCTACACTTGAACTGAGACTAGCTCAAAATTGAGATAGAGTGCTAACTTCACTCCCACTTCTCAGCACTCAAATGTGTAATGAGTACATGAGGAAATAATCATAGTCAAGGTGAATACTCTGACCGGTGTTATAGCAATATATATAGATTTCACAGCTCAAACTTGAACATGAAGCCTTAACTCGAAAACCTAATCTAAAGTGACTTGATGGGTGCTAAACCTTAAAGTAAATTAATAATTACCTATGGTAAATGTTAGTAATTAACTTTTACTATTTACAATTATTATTTTACTACTGAAGATAGAAGGAAACTCACTATGAGATTAACAATTATATCCTTATTTAATCGACCTTAAAAAGGCATCCGATGGTCATCAAAAATATTTTAACGAGAAGCATCAAATTCCCATATACTCAGCTGGTTCTTGAGTGGATACCATCACATATACTCGGCTGGTTCATCAGTGGATACCGAGGAGCATAGATTTCTGAGCTATACCGTGCAGGGGCTGAGAATAACTCGAAGCCCAACAAGCCATCATCAATGGTTCAATGTGTCCTATGGTTCAAGAATTTTGCCATCCACGTTGTCAACAAAAAAAAGTTCACGTGGAACCATACCAAGGAGCAACTTCCACTTGCATGAGCCATTGTTTTGGTTGATATTCAGAAGAAGTATGAGAAGTCATTTCCCAACTAGTAGTTGAAGGTGCTTCTTGATCGAAGCAAGACCTGTGTAAAATACTGACTAGCAATATCTAGCTAAGAAGAAAAACGATATGTCAAACATAAAGCAAAATCCACGAGAACAGAGGGAGTGCCCCTCCACTGGTAAAACCATCCACAAGAACGAGAAACCCAAAAAACCGAAGTCTGTTGCCAGACCTTTTGTACACTGAGGCTAGCACATGGGTTAGAGCTAGAGACTATGGTGTGAAGAGTTAGGAAGAAATAACGAAATGCCTAAGCCCTATGGAGCGGGCTTATGAAAAGCTCCGCTTGTAACTTGTAATCTTCGGAACTGAGAGGAAGATATCCATGGCTGGGAATCTGAGGAGGACCTTCTTCCTACGGAGGACACAATTAAGAGCATGAAGAACTATCCGCATATGTATTTTTGCTGTTTGAATCAATGGTCTGAACAAGGTAAGCTCGAATGTCGCATATGCGAGAAACGTTCCACCAACCTTGCACTTGAAAGAGATTCTGGATGCAAGGAGGTAGGGTGACATAGTTTTGTTTTCTGAGTGTGGTTCTCGACGTTATTGTAGACTTGAAGAGAGAGCTTCGGTCCATATTGAGAAATGCCCAAATCCATGAAATTACCATACTGACCTTGGAGAAATTGTTCAACTACGAGTATTCTCCCATGACCTTTGGCGAAATGTACAAAAATTCCTGAAACTCTTGGATAACTGGAACAAGCATGTCATGACATATCGTCTGACGTGGGTCGTAGCAATTCTTGAACCCAAGGGTGGAGGTGCTGGAGGAAAACAATCATTCGATGTAAGCCAGTTCGTAGGTAAAAAGGGTAAAAATTAGCTAGGAAGACTGCACACAGCTTGTCCCCGTAGGAGCACCTATTGTTTGTGTTGTGAATTAATCTCAGAGTCAGACCAGATTAGTAACTCAGGACTAACAGTAAATAGAAATTTACTTTAGGGTTTTTCATTTAGGGTTTTCTTTCAGGGTTACCTTTGTGGCTAAGGAGACTCCAGCCACCATGGTTTAGGGTTTCGAATTTGTGTGACCAGGCTCAAAGCTCAGCCTGAGAAGTGTATATATTGCTGATGAGTTAGTAAAGCAATCAGGTCAGAGTATTCATCTTGCCAGTGATCATTCCTTCAGGTACTGATCACACCGGTTAGCTGTTGGATTACTGAGATGTGGGGGTGGTGATAGCAATCTAGCTGAAATCGAGTTGGAGCTTGGTTCAGGGTGGGGAGTGCTACATTGAGAGTTCTGACCTCAAGGACATTGTCTAAATCTACCTGAGGGTTAGATTGTGTGTAGGCAAGCTATGGCAAGTGGAAAGGAGTCCACATGACCTGCTGTGGTAGAGACATCCAGAAGTAATCTTTATGGATCACATTCTCACACTGATTTTCAAAAGTTTGAATATAGATCTTTTCCTAAGAGCGAAGATAGAGGTTGTCTAGCAGAAAATCCAACCAAGC
The DNA here is from genome assembly GCA_014180765.2 of Marchantia paleacea. Lineage (NCBI taxonomy): Eukaryota > Viridiplantae > Streptophyta > Marchantiopsida > Marchantiales > Marchantiaceae > Marchantia > Marchantia paleacea. The sequence goes on from MUAA02000018.1 coordinate 4,614,109, forward strand.
ATTAAGCAGCTCATAAGTGAGAATTCTCCTCTTACAGTACTACTACAAGCATTAGATGTAGGACACGTCCAGCGATACGCGTAAGAGTAACGTGTTTTGCCCATCACGAGGAAATTCTTGCATTGTTGTTTGGCAACGTAATCGAATAGCTGGTTGACAAGAGACACCATGCGTAGCTTGAGGTCCCATAAATCAAAGTCTGTTTAGAGAGTACTGAAATCATCTCAAGAAAGTTACATAGTGGTTTGCCCTATAAGATATATTTATGTAGCAAGATCAAGTACAAGTACTCGATAAGAGCGGCGGGACTATGACTAAAATAAGAGGTGTGCCAGTACAGTAAAGTTCAGTGACTGGCAGGTTACCATTATGATAAAATCCAAACTTTTTGCATGTGAAATAAGTATACTGTAACCTACTTGAATGAAGCCTGATGGAAAGAATTCTGATGCGGTGCAGCACAATGTTGGTTGAACGTAGTGGAGCACAAACGAAAAATCGAAAATCGAGTACTGATGACGTTCAACAGAGGAGAATATACTGAGCAATTGGAAGAACAGTGTTAACAGGTACCATGTGCCCAGGAAGGGATGTGCAACCTTGGATTTTATTGGATACGGAGTAGAATCCAGAGGCTATAGGAAACTCAGAAAATGAGCGTGTATCAATCCGTTTCCCAAGTCATGGGATATAGAAGCGATGGAAGCTTTTGAATATGCATCGCATATCATAGCAATCGTCTTATCTATCGCTGAGGCTAATGCAATGCAATTCTAAGTTACTGGACGCCAAACTTCAATCTAATAAACACTGAAGCCCTAGTCTGACCTGTACGACATGTGAAACGAAGCCATAAGAACCAACACTGAATGGCCTTATATCCTACTAAAAAAACGATGGTATTGCAGGAAAAAATACGCGCGTAGCAGAGCAATGACTTTGTAGGGCAGAATATGGTTTAACAAGTGAACCAAGTGGGGGCCGCTTGTTGGAGAGCTCTAATTTTAGCGTTCCTGACTTCCATTTACTTCTTTCCTAGTCTTGAGATTACACCTACTTGAATCAAGATTGAAGTAAAACCATCCAATGCATCCAGTCCAGTGGAAGTTAAACAACAAAATGAGCAGGAGTTGCTTTGGGGAGGACGGAGCAAACGTTCCAACGGCGAATTGAAAGAGATATGTTAACAGGAACCATAAATGTAGCGAGGAAGGGATGTGCAAAAGTAGATCCTATGGATACTGAATAGGAATCCTATGCTATAATCAAAATAGGAAATGAGCGTGCATCAACCCGATACCCCAAGACGTCGTCATCTCCCTTCAGAAATCACTTGTATAAGAGTAAGTGCCTCAAGTTTCAATGGGAGGTGTTTGCGCTAGGTTTATGTCGAACTGAAGAAGACCTAGTATCCAACGTTGAAATGCACTAAGGCCAGGAGAAAGCATAAAACCAAGAGGAAGGATTTATGTTTAAGTTCTACCTTTCTCTCGGTTGGGAATTAGTACAGAAGGTACTGTGGAGAGAAACAAGAGATTTGGCACACTTCAGGTTAGGGGAATCAGCATAACGGAAAGTATGTCAATTATTAATGTCAAGAATACCTAAAGTGTACTTCTCTAATTATACAGTACTTCAATAACCAAAAAAGTGTGTGAAAGTATTCTTGTCAAGATTACCGGTTTACGTACATTCACAACCAGTACTCTGGCCTATGCGGAGAAGTCAGTGTACGGTTCACTCTTCTTATATGAGATTTGTCAGAAATGCATGATCAGGAACGAAAGTATGCCCATAATAAGGTTTCAACACGCGAAAAACGGCGAACGCATGAATGAAAAAAATTAAAAAAAGCCGATAGCAAAAACCATCAGGATGCAAGTCAAAGGCCCGAAAAGGCCAAGGAGACCCAGCCCAGAGTCAAAAGGAAACAGAGAGCTGATCACTCTCGTGATATGAAGCTATTTCTCCTCTTGCGCCTCTGATCTTTGCTGTATGCAATTCTCAATTCCAGTGGCAAGGAAAGGTCTCGAATATCCATCACTTACTATGAAAATCTTCCTGTCTGTCGCTTAATCTAATGCACACTGCATTGCTATACTAATACGCTGTCTATAATACATTATGCAATAGGAACACAAAAACTGATCCAAAAGATCTTAACATACAGACTTCATCACTGATACGAACCAAAACTAATTTGTTTGTATCTATTTTATTTGATATTTAAATACATGTATCTAGATACATATATGCAAATACAGCACACAATCTCTAACCGATAACATCCACAATCTGTTAGAAGATAAAAACTCTCTATAAAAATAATGGGTATTACAGTAAGCAGGTATTGTTTCTAAAACTACATATTACCAACAATTGATGACACATATATGTTTAGCAGGACTGAGTAGAAACTCTCAGTAGAACGAGCGGGAGGGGGGCATGGTGAAAGGCATTCTCAGACAATGAAATGAATGTTTTCAGCACAGGGAACACGGTATTAATGGTGAAAGTCCCACATATTAGACAATAATACATTCAAGCAGCAGAACCAGTCCAATTTGTCGCTGGTAATTCAACAGATGTTAACAATGAGTGGGAAGAAAAAATTGTTAATGTTACCGCAAAGGTAACCAGAAAGGAATGTGCCAGATTAGACTCTACTGATGCTGGATAGAAGTCCAGAAGCTCAAATCAGGTTAGAAAATGGGCTTGCATCACCTCGCCCCCGCTATCCCCGAGATCTCATCAGCCCCCTTGAGGAATCTCTTGTACAAGAGCAAGAGTACAGCTAAAGTTTCGTGCTATGTTTCGATAAGATTGACGAGGACCTATAATTGAAAACATAACACGTTAATGTACACAATTTGCGAAACTTGAAGCTCAATTCATTAATTATCAGCACGAGTTGCAAGATGAAGGAATTTCGTTTGAATATATGAACTCAAGCAGAAAACAGAAGATAAAACAAAAAAAGACAAAGAAACTACATCACTACAGGCTAAACGTGAGTATGTGGAGCAGATGGTCTGAGGTCGAACAAAAACTGCTTTTCCTTATTTTTATCATAACCAGTAATGGTGTTCCTTAATATGGAATTTTATTGGGTAAAGCTAGTTGAAGCTCATTAAAATCCACGTATACATTTTAACTTTGATGTTTCCAAGAACTAGGGTTGATGCAGTAGGCAACAGCAGGTTTCAAATTAAACCATAGTTAGGGTTGAAAATTTTTTCTTCTATAAATTGCTCTTTTTTCTCTGTTTAGTGATATAAGTTGACTACTTTCTTACAGGTTCAGAGTTTACACCATTATACTGAATCTGATCCATTGTCCTAACAAGAACTGAAGTTCAAACCAGAAGGAATGAGAGAAACTCACCACAATCTTCGTTGCCAACTGCAAGTCCAGTATTACCAATCCAATGAAACCCTTTTAGATTCACCGGAGCTTTCCTGATAAACCAAGGTTCCAAAGTTGGTTCACCTTCTGCTCTAAAAGCTCTTTCATCTCCCTCCGCCAGGCCATTTCGGATTCTTGACTCCAAAGCTGTCTCATGTTGAGTACGTTCTCTGTCTACTGATTGGGAGATTTCACTCCTAAATCCTCCAGATTTCACCCGGACCTGAGAAGCATGGATCCCTCGCTGTGTCCTGTAAACACGATCTCGTTCCACAATTTCAGCTACTTTTGCATTGCAAGTAGTGGGGCCACCCTCAAGAACCTCGAGATGATGTTTCCAGAAAAGAGCTGGAGTTAAACCCCTTGCCCAACTTTCTTCATCATCTGCAGCACCTGGTATATAGCTCCAACTAAAGTCTGCATCTGTGTATCTCTGGGTGAAAATGGATGGCCTAGATGCAGATACAAGAATTATTGGAGTGAATGGCCACTCATCTAATTCTGGAAGTTCATTTAACCAGATAACTGAATTCTGCGATATCCAAAGGGGTCGTAAAGGCTTCTTCAAGGTTTTAGCGAGGGATTCCAAATCAACAACGGTAGACTTCAAGGACTCCACCCAGCCCTGTATGCGGCTTTCTATGTTACCCTTCTCGACGTGAGAAATCCAAACAGGAAGGTGCAGTGAACAATCCCAATCATTTTCTCCTTCTGAGTTTCCCGTTTTACCTCCTTTGGAATCATTTCCAAGGTGACCATTTCCAGTCTGTTCAGTTGAGGAATGCAGCATCTCCTGCGCGTGAAGAGTGCGATAGTCAGCGATTGCTCGGTTCAATACACAAGTCCATATTGGTATAGTCTTGGACATAGCGTCAGGAAAACGCTTGCCTTTCCTTGTGGCATCAACAATAAAGCAACCCCCTCTTTCAGCTGCACTCATACACAGAATCGTGGTTTATTAAAATTCCATGTCACTGAAAAACGGGAGAGAAAATACAGAGGACAAATGTAAACATCTGAAATTACAAACCAGGCAACACGAATAGCCGATTTATCTGTGGAGCAAAGCCGTATCAAACTGATCGACAGACCTATGATCACCTAACACAATACCTTTATTTTCATTTATGAATAAAAATAACGTGTAATAAGAAATCTCAACTGGAAAAATGTCTACCAGAATGAATCAATCAGCTTTCAAAATTCAAAACTATTAAAAAGACATCAAACTAGAATATGAATTAACTAAGATTAGTTGGCAGCTACCGTTCAGATGATCTAAAATCTGAGAGATGGATGCTAAAACTGCTATTCCCATTTGCCCATCCAGCTAAATTATGAAGTAGATATTTCTTAAAACATTTATTCCATTGATAATAGAACAAGTTTAGAAGACATAACTCTTCACTCGATTCCTGAGTAATCTACAGTCAACGCATTCATCTGTCAAAGGTTATGTTCATGATGAACATATACATACATATATACATATATGAACGGAAGCAGAGATATTAATGATTACCTACAAGCATACCGACATGGAGATTCAATCGGCCAGTGTTGAATGACCAGTTTCCGTTGTGACCATCTGTGGATTTGAAGTAACAAGTTCCATCAAAATCAGATGAATACCACAGTCCACATCGCAAATTGGCCAGCAAGGGCAGCTCACGCCACAAATGGCGAATCTCAGACACAAACAGAGAGTCGTCATGAATCGAGCGTAGCGCATTGTAGATCGTCTGCTCTGTTTTCTTGATCCTTCGAGTTACTTTATAAATATTCTCATTCACCGGTGGATTTGTGTCCTTGGCCATGTTTCTTCCAGCGAGCTCGTTGTCGCAGCTTCAAGACCTCCAAATTTCCCCCCTAATGTCTGCTTTAGCCGACGAAAAAAATATAACTCACTTCGCCTCTGCTTTCTAAGGATGGAGCGGCTTCTCTGATGGTCTGTCTTCAAGAACCACTTTGCGCCTGTGAAGGTGACGGTGGATGCCTCCAGGGGACAAGAAGGTCTTCCAGAAATGCATTCCGCCGCAGGCAGCGCCTGCTGTCTTGAACATCCGGAAAAGTCGGACAGTTGGCCAGTTTGAATTAGAATCTCAGATGAGGATTCGAATGGGGAGTGCGACCACAATCGCGGAGAATAATCAAGTCTCCTGCGCATTTTCTGATAAAAGGTTTTATCAGAAATTGTGTGTGCAGACCGAAAGAAATGCTAATTTTTGAAAGAGTGCTTTATTGTGCCAGCAAGGTTAGATGACGTCACCTCTACAAGCCCAAATGGCTGCTGCAATGATTTGTATTTCCTACTTTATGAACTACTTTGGTAGCTTCTGTCAAGTATGCGATGAGTTGCTTCCTTATGCTCTTCGTATAATTCTTTAGTAACATTAGTCGGGTGTGTTGACTTTTGTAATACGTTGGTGTACGCATCCTACGACTTCAAAACGGAGAGGTGTAGCCTTTCATCCTTCAATACATCTTTTGTGGCATCTTTTGACGGACTGTTACCACATGCATAACCGTATTAAGGTGTAGGTTATCAATCACACTTCAAGATAGGAATATATGGTATTACGGTTATCCCCTTTGTATATTCAATTTCCACCCAACGAAGTTTACTATGTGCATATTAAATCATACTTTGAGAACCCAAAAAACTTAACAAGCATATGAATGAGTCTCCATTTGTTATTATTTTTTCCGAACGCACAATTCCATGATTCTTCTGCCATCGGCATTCTCTGGTGAACTCTCCGTTACTGGTGTAGTGGGTACAAACAACATGTTCGATACTTCCCCACGGTTTTGTAACTCTAGGACGAGCATGATTTCGAAGCACGTAGCAAATCCATATCGGTTGTTTCTCTTTATTAATTTTGATACAGGAGTAAATTGCTCGTGCCTAGCTTTCTTTCAGCGAGAATGAACTTTGTTTCCTATGGGAGAAAACAGTCACCTGCCCCCGGCTTCTTGGGTCAGATCGCTGCTCACCACTGCCGTGAGCAATTTTCTAAACGCTGACAAAGTGTTTCCAGTCGAAATCACCTTCAAAGATGAATGGAGAATAAAAACTTTGGCACAGGTGACAGTGCTCCAAATAAGTGGTTCTCTTACGAAGTCCTGCACACAAGCAGGATTCTGTATTTAGTCTAACCGATGAATTTAGACTGCTCATGAAATAACGATGTTGAGCTTCAGTAACAAAGGATTAGTATGTAGCATCTAAAAAGCTGAACAGATTTCCTACTTTCTTAGAACTAGAGATCGAGATCAAAAGCCTTGTGAGTCAAACGCAAAGTCTAAGGAGATATACCTTCTCTGTCAAAACAAGAAGAACTGTTCTGTCTTTAAATTGCTGCTGAAGGTTGAGGCATCTCATTTCGATGTCTTTCAAATCCTAGAGAGAGGCGTTTAGCAACATTCAACCATATTAAGCAAACTTGGCATGATTGATACAACACTTCGTAAGTTATTCCCCGAAAGTTGGAAAGAGGAAACAACATAATTCATCATTGAAGCGGAGGAAGAAAATAACCTTTGTTTGAAATGAGTGATGGTCAAGATAATCCATACGTTCGACATGGTGAACCCCCAGCTGATACAACATCATCCGCAGGAATTAGATTCACAAATGGAACCACACAAAATATTTTTCCTCGTCCTTTGAATAACGATATGCTTGATAATCTCTGAGAGTGCACAAGGCACAAAGAAGGCCTTTACCCGCTCCAAGGCCAGAGAAAGAGCTTCTGGGCAGCCAACGCCGGACACACTCAGTACAACAGAATCTCTCAATGTGTTCAAGGGTAGCCTTAAACGCTCCGGTGTTCGTCGCAGACTTCCGGTCTTGGCGTCCAGCAAAGGTAATCCAAACAGATACTGTGGAGTCATGCTTGAGCAGATCACAATGGAGTCTTTTCTTAGGAACTGCTTGAGCATATCTTCTGTACTTTCTATACTTTCTTCGGCAACCTGATCAGAAACCACAAAACGTACCATCATAAACTCAGAGAGGATGAGGGCAAGGATGGCAGATCTGACAAGGTACTGGGGAGGAACATTGAAAGAGCTTAGCTACTGTCACAATGTAGTTGTTTAGACAACATGGAACGTACCAGATCTGCATGGTGCAAAACCAGCACATCCGCTCGTTCCAGTTGATGCAATGATTCTCTTAGAGGACCGCGAGGCACCATCCTCGTGTTTCCCCACAGTGTGATGGCATTCACCATCACAATCTCCAAGTTCCTTGCTAGAGGCAGATGCTGCAGCATAAGATTACTCCATCAGCTTGGTTAAGATGAAAGAAAGAGAATGTGAGATTATCAACTTCACTGATTTTCCAGCAAGAACGATATTAGAGTTAGACGGGAATGAAATATAAGTCCAGCGAGCGAATTATAATACCTGCATCCCATCGTCAAGAATTACAACTCCGATCTTCCCATCTCCTTTCATCCAAAGCTCAGTTGATGTCTTATTGCTTTCCAAGCTAAGTGATTCTCCAAGCTTCTTTCTGTGTTGGTATGATTGCATACCATGACTTTGTAAGAATGACCGTGCAATTTTCGCCCGACTGGGACCCACACCTAGTTTGGCACAAGAGCCTTCTAAGTGTATTTGCAGCATCTGGGCTTCATCCCCACCTGCATAACCCTGCTGTCCACAAATAACGAAGAGAAGCTGGAAACGTCAACGTTCAAAACCAAGCGAAAATACTCGTCAAGTCAGTGCAATCGAAGTCTTGGCATCCAGAACCACGTAACTCTCATTCTTTACACCGTAAATTATCAAAGATTGTAAGCATAAAGACAGAGATCCTTTACCCTGGTAAGTATGAGGGGACATATACCAGCACCAAGAAACCACCCAGATAGGGTTTCAACCATTGGAGTTTTCCCGTTGCCTCCCCACGTAATGTTCCCGACACTCACCACGGGCACTGGCAATCTGCAGGAAGCTACTTCGACACAAACATGTTCAAGGATTTTATTTTGACCTCTTAACTTAATGTAACCAACACAGTTCAAGGTTGCTCGTAAGCAAATAAAGCATCTGCACGTACTACATAAACTACAAAAAAACTGGCAATCAGATTCTCTTAAGAAAAGAAAACCAAATTGATTTCTCAAACTAGCATAAGACTCCCAACTAAAATCCCCCTCATTGCAAACCACTGAAACCCAAGACTGAGCTTTAAAGAGGGTCGGAGTTGCGTGGGACAGTATAAACAAGATCTGGGTATGTATAATTCTTCTCGTCCCCAAGTTTAATGACGGGCATGGTGAAGCGTTCTACATTATGACAGTTGTTCTACTTGGGCGGGTACTCGCGTAACAGCATCGAAGTTCCTTCGTCCACCATCTATAAGGAAAATGGAGAGACGGAAAATGGCGGAAAGGACAAACTTTACCTTGTGGCTTCGAGAAGACCGTAATTATACAAGAAACGGCGCATGAAGGATAGTCCACAATAGATTGCAGAGGCAGAGGTGAGAAGAGGTTTCAGAGATTTTTCCAGCATTGGCAGAGCACTAGTCTCATTGTCGGCCGTCTTCGCTATTCGTACAACTGCCTCTCGAATTCGCTGATTCATCATGTCCGAACCTTTTCTCCTCAATCCTTGACGTAAATTTTTGTTACAGTAATTACAGCGTATCTTCATGTTCAGTTTCCTGGAAATGCAGGGAGACAAAATTCCAAAGTCCTTAAAACTGCTGCTCATGGAGCGAATTGCAGATGCCAGTACGCTATCAAATGCTGTAAAACTCTTTGACACTCATAAATCCCACCACGAAACACGTAAAAGTGCCGCGTTCGAACTTGAAGAAAATTCACTCCTGTCTTGACGATTTTCGACAGTCACGTCAATTGAAATCAGGCTCTCCACAGATTCTAGGTCTGCGTCTGCGCGTCGTGGCGATCGGTTCTAGGATAAACTCCGTGAGCAGCTGAAATCCGAATTCGAAAGTGTTCGAGCAGAGCTGTGGTGATAAGAGGGTGTCAAATACGCGCTCCTCCGGCCCATCACTTCTTCAAACTTCTAAATTTACAGCAGACTGCGCCTTCAACATCTTGCACGTGGTTGCGTTGAGTTCACCACGTTACAGAAATCGTACGAGTGAAACAGGATAACCAGGTAATTCGCGGGACGAAAACTTTCGCCCAGACATCGACCTGAGGCCAAACGTCTTTCTGCCCTCTTAACGCACAAATCTACTGTAAGTCCAACAGTAAGTTGACTACAGTATAGCTTAACTGCATCAAACTTGAACAAAGGACAAAGAGCGTCGGCGACGGCGACGAACCGAAGATGTCACCATGACCTTAGCATGGCTTTCAATGAGCTCAGGTTTCGTTGGCGAGTCGGATCTGTTGGCAAGACTCCCCTCTACCGCATGGACATTCAAACAGTGTACACGCACGCGTACGAAAGGTAAAATTGGACAATGGAACGGGATTGCAATGGTGTGCAGGAAAATGTTCTTTCATTGAACCCTTTCGAGCCTGGAAGGACTCCGCATCGTTACTGCGGCAAGAATTATGTTGGTCTCTGCGATGAGTTGATGTCAAGTGTGGCGAATTGCAGCTTCATCTGCGCTTCTGTTGATTTTAAGACAGCAGAAAAGCTGGATATGTCTTTCTCACTCTCGTGCGGCTGACAGTTTGTACGCAACCAGTAGCTGCTTGGTTACTAGAACAACGTTATTCTCTATCTCATAATCGTATAGCCAAAGCAGTTGATTACCACATCTCGTATGCGCACGTTTCTCGTTCGTCATTAATCTTCCAAAACCTACTTCCTTCCTGGATTTCGGATGTATATGATTTCTATCAACTTTGAACGACCAATGCTTCTATGCTTCTATAATTGGTGTCTCTTCCGAAATGTGCACGACAGAGATCAGTAACTAAGAAAACGAGCAATACAACAAGGGGACGATTCGCCGTTCAATTCAAGCTTTTGCGGCGTCATAGTTTTCTTGCAGCAGCTAAAAAATTGTGGTCATTTTCACAATGCTTGAGCACAATTATCATCTGCAAAGAGACGAGCCGACGACAAACGAATGCAAGGTGAAATGCCCATAGAGAGCCATTTCTACGTAACCGAGGAGCTGCAATTATCAAGATGTGATGATACCATCGAGTAGCAAAAAGAGTTGTATGTGACTTGACTACCACGATCCAAACCCATGATTGAATGCCCAAAGAACATGCACATCTTCGGCTCGGAAAGACTAGAGGTCAAGGGTGCAGCATCTGCTGCAACCCCGTGCGTTTGTATGTGTCAATTGTACAAATCTTGCTTGCTGCAATGAGGCTAGTGACTAGAACTATATAACTTTTGAGTCGATTGAATCATATCTGTCCTAGAAAAACTTGCTCTAATTGTACAGATCGTCATCATCGGCTGCAGCAGCTGAAGCGAATACGGCACCTTCAGTACCAACAGCTGTGGCTGGAACGGCGGGTCTGTCTGGGAAGCGGAATTCAGAACCAAATCCCCGAGACTGCTGCAGTGTTTGGGCAAAAGCCTGGTACTTCCGGATGTCTGCATCACTGACACTCCTCCGTGCAAACTTCATCGACTCCTCAAAATGAGCTGCAGTGATTTGGGCTACCTCTTCATCTTCGTCTTCCTCCATTGCTTCGGGGTTTTCAGCTCGTTTCTTCTCACGCTCGATATCCTGCAGGTATGACCGCATATCATCAGCATGAGCAAAGGTCCGGTTGCAGCCACATAAACAGTAAGGCCCAGTCAGGTAATCAACTGTTCTCCCTCAAGTAACATGCGATTATCCATGTGATTACACAATTCGTTCCTCGATGTCTGAATATCAAGCTGTAATCAAATTCCAGAACTGATGATTTACCTTTTCAATGTTCTCTCGGATGGCGTATTTGCAAGCACGTTGACAGATTTCCGTAATATCAGCTCCGCTGAACCCTTGTGTATATCTGGCAAGAGCTTCTAGATCAACTTCTTTCGAGATTGGAGACTTTCTGAGGCATGCTTGGAAGATTCTTAATCTAGAGGCCTCATCAGGTAGGGGAATGTAGATGAGCTGATCCAAACGACCGGGTCGCAGCAAGGCGGAATCAATAATGTCGGGCCTGTTTGTGGCACCAATAATGAAAACAGTCTTCTTGGCGTTCATGCCGTCCATTTCGGTCAAAAGCTGATTCAAAACCCTGTCGGCTGCACCTCCTGCATCACCTCCGCTGCTACCTCGCTGCAAACCAAGAGAGGCAAGTCAGCTCTTTGCACACTTATTACTTTTGAAAGCATACTGCCTCTTGCCTCCACTCTTGAACCAATTTCACCAAGGGATAGGGATAGGGATATTAACAATCATAATTAGGCCCTGAGGTAAGACCAGAATAAAGGATGATGGCGATAGGGATGGGAACGTCAAGCCAAAGGTCTAGTACATGGATTATAACAAGGACAAGGGATGAAGGCGTCCGCTTAAAAGACGAGCTTTACCTGGGTAGCGATGGAGTCCAGTTCATCAAAAAAGAGAACACATGGTGCAGACTGGCGGGCCTTGTCAAAAACGTCACGCACATTGGCTTCGCTCTCACCGAACCACATGGTAAGAAGTTCGGGACCCTTGACACTGATAAAGTTAGCTTGACACTCGTTGGCGATGGCCTTGGCAAGCATGGTCTTTCCACATCCAGGAGGACCATAGAAAAGAACTCCCTTCGAGGGAGACATTCCGAACTTCTCGAACTTCTCCGGGTGCTCCACGGGGTACTGGACAGTCTGTTGAAATGCAAACATTGGGTTCATTAGTCAGTTGGACAAATAAGAACAAGTAAAAGGAAGGAAACACCCATAGAAGAACAAGAGGATTGCATTCATAATTACGCAAGACAGTAGGTTTCCACGGTGCCTTCGCTAGCTCTTACCTCCTGCAGTTCTCTCTTGACGTTTTCCAACCCTCCGACATCTTCCCATGTAACATTCGGCACCTCGACAACCTTCATTTCCAAAGAAACCAAACGCCACAAGTATTAGCCTCCCTACCAAAAAGAGGTAAAGATTCCGATGTCAAATGCAAAATATCAATACATTCGAGATCGATACTGAAGTGAGATGCAAGTGGTAAGGTCTGAGCTTCACAAACCGTCTCTCGTAGAGCCGAGGGATTGCTGATTCCCAAAGCTGTTTGGAAATGTTCGTTTGTGACAGCCATGGAGTTCAACACTTCCGCGTCAATCGTTTCGTCTTCAAGATCAATGACGTCCATTTTCTCTCGGATGCACTGAAGTGCACCTTCAGTGCAAAGTGCTGCAAGGTCGGCTCCAACAAACCCATGGGTATCTTTGGCAATTCGCTCCAAGTCAACCTGCATGATGGGCAAAACTATGAGACCAACAGAAGCTAACTTATGAAAAGAAAGGTACAACTCATATCGTAGCGTAAGTGTACATATTCAAGAGTATCAAGTTCCTTCAGTCTGATGTTCCCCCAGTCGCACCTTTCCACAACTACAAATAGAAAGCATAAAGGAAGGCATGTCAAATACTGTCAAAAATACTCACATCCTCAGCGAGCTTCATGTTTTTGGTGTGGATCCTCATCACCTCCAGGCGTCCGACCTCATCAGGCACACCGATGTCAATCTCTCGGTCAAAACGACCAAATCTTCTTAAAGCAGGGTCAATGCTGTTCGGCCTGTTAGTTGCCCCCATGACGATCACGTGGGCTCGGGACTTCAAACCGTCCATGAGAGTGAGAAGCTGAGATACAATCCTTCGCTCTACTTCCCCCTGAGTCTTCTCTCTCTTGGGTGCAATGGAGTCAATTTCATCGATGAAAATGATAGAGGGAGCGTTCCTCTCAGCCTCCTCGAAAGCCTTTCGCAAGTTACTCTCACTCTCTCCCGCAAGCTTGGACATGATCTCCGGACCGTTGATGAGGAAAAAGAAGGCCCCTGTCTCGTTGGCAACCGCTCTAGCAATTAAGGTCTTTCCTGATCCTGGTGGCCCGTACAACAAGATACCTTTAGGTGGCTTCACTCCAATGGACTTGAAAAGTTGTGGGTGTCTAAGTGGGAGCTCTACAAGCTCCCTAATCTGAGCCATCTGTCTACGGACACCTCCAACATCATCGTAGCCTACTTCGTCTAGACGTTCTTCATCCTCCCGCCTGACCGCATCCCCTTCGCAGAAAATTTCCGTGTCTGGTGCAACAATGCAGTACTCTGCTGGATCTGTCTCGATCACTTTGAACTCCACACTTCTCATTCCACCTCGGACAAGAAACAAATCGCCCTTGCGGACTGGCCGATATGCCTCCATGAAGTACGCTGCACATGATGGAAAATATCAATAACTGGCATAGAAGAAGAAACATGAGATAAGTCAATCAAAATTGGAATAGACAACACTGAACCTTGTTGCTTGTGAAAGGGGAAGAAAAAACGGGAAGGAGCCACATCATGAATATTTATTTTCTTCTCAGGTGGTCTGGGAGATTACAAGACTGCATGTAGCCGACGCATACGTATTAAGGAGAACAGAAAGGTGCAGAGACATGCGATCTTTCATCCTCATGCTCAAAATGGTGTGATACCCTTCCGGCCGTAAAACATGGGGCATCTTCTCCACCAGTCCTCTGTGCAAGGATAGGGGATTGCTAGAACAGAAACGTACTTCAGCAAAGTCTAGTAAGAGGAATGAAAGAAAGAGACTCTTACGTTTGAGAAAAGCATCAAAGAGATTCCCGGTGATACCCTCAATAGTGTCATCAATGGGCAGAACATGGACTCGCTTTCCGTACTTTACATCAGCGCACTGATGGACTGAGACAACATCTCCGAGTCGGACTCGTAGGTTGGTCCTCACGACCTTGTTCATTCGAATCTTTGGCTCCTCGCAGGTCTCATCAGCCAGGACGATGCAGACTGTGTCTTTCCTCTTCTTTCCCTGCGCAAAATTCACCAGTGGACGCATAAGCTAATGACCTTATTAAACCAACAAAGCTCAAAACCTGAAAAGCCAATGACAAGCATTTGGATACTTATAGATACGTCCAACAAATGTACAGACATTTCATCTACATGAAAAGTGGCTTTGGACAGGCACATTACTAAACATTGAAGGAGAAGGACAAACTTCAAGGTTAAGGTGTAATTTAGAAAATTAATGCCTACAAACTGAACCTGTTAGCTTTCAAACTTACAACCTACCAGCAAGTCACGTGGATAGTAACAACTACAAAGGCCATCGCCCGACTCTACTATCATGAGTGCTCAGTCTTCCAACTTCCATGTGGGTGTCATATTGAGCGGACAGAGTGAAGTAGTACAATGGTTAAAAGTTCAGATGATCCAAAATAACCTGGAACCGCTTGAACTTTGGGACATGCTTCAAGTCCATGAACTAGTGCATCTTTGAAAAGTTTAACATTTGCACAACAAAAACATCTTCAGTGCAGCGTCTACCCTACGTCCGGCACTGAGATTGCTACAAACTGATGCTTTCCTATTCGATCAAAAAAAAAAAATTTACCACATTGATTAGAAGGGAATAAGGAAAATAAAACAAGAAACAAGCTTTAAGGGCCAAGGCTGTAATATAGTACGTTAAAACGAAACCTATGAATTTCGAATGTGAAAAGTCTATGCCTACTATATAATATTCTTTCATCGTACTGTCTACAGCAGATGATTACTTTCCAACGCAATAAAACGTCTGCAATACTTATTATCATGTCGGACAGGCATACAACAATAAGCCACCGGACACCAGAACGGTCATGAAAATTCCACATAGCACTTTTCAGTATGTGTGGTTCTCATATATGGGTTCTCATTCTATACAGTTTATGCTCATAAGAACCTACTTCAAGTCAAAGCTAGCATAGCGAGATCAAACATGTGGGAGTAGAAGAGAATCCAGTCCAATTTCATAGTTGGGTAGAGCATGAATGACTGTAAGGAGCCGAACACGGCAGGAAATAATTCTCAGCTCAGAATGAAAACATCAGCAGCTTGTTTTCTTCTCTGAGACTCTTACACTGCAATTCCATTAGAATTGCAGCTACGACTCCACGTATTTCTAACATCATTGCTCTGATCTACCAGCTGAATATTGACCCAACTACTCTCCAAGTTGGGACCATACGTCCGTGATAGATTGATGTCATTCAAACGTTGCTTAAAATTGGAAGACATGTTCTACGACGTAGGCAATGCATTACAAGTCCGTGTCTATATAGCTGTAAATGCAACGGGAAGCCATGCGAAGACAACAAGCTAGAATCCCCATGAAGCGGAATCACGGCGTCAGCTATTTGCAAAGTTCCCACCTTGATGAGAACTGTGTCTCCTCGGAAAAGCTGTAACTTCTCCATTGTCTCCATGTTCAATGCCACGACAGAGTTATCATCAGTGATAGCCTCATCGACGATCAACCGGTTGGGAGCCTTCTTCCGCTCCAAAATGGCGGTCGTAAAATCTCTCTTCGCCTCCTTCCTGAGTCGCCATGACGATCATCCACACATCAAAAATTACTCCCCACAAGATTCAGCTCAACTATAACCCAAATGATTCACATCGTCAAGATGAGCTACAAGCCGCCGATCTCACCCAAGAACACCGCTACCAGCCCAAATGCAGCCCCCAATCACCATAAACCCCATCCCGAAAATTTACAAGTCCAAAAAGCTTGTCGCCCACGAATCCCATCCACACATTCATTCATTCATTCACAGGACTTACGGTTCAGACGGCTCTGCGGGAGCAGGCCCAGCTCCGGGTGCAACCATTTCTGACTCTCCTCTCGCTCACGACTCTCCTCTTCCTTCCAACTCTATTTCTCTTGCCACCAACTCTGGTCTCTCGCAAATTCAAGTTGAACCCGACCACCGCAGAGAAAATAAACTCCACTATCTTCACGCTTGCAACTGTCACGCCTTCGCCTCTCTTATCGCGAATTCGGCCGTCGTGGACGTCGTGGTCTTCAAAGTCCTCGATGTACTGGAGTGACGCCGTCTGGCCCTCCCACAGGAGCTCTAGCTGTGATGCAGCTCCGCTGCGCGAGAAGAGAAACAGTGATCCCAAGCTCGACGTGGGGTTTATACGACCCCGAGGCGGCACCACCTCCTCCTCCTCTTCTTCTTCGCCTCAGAAGTGAGGACGAGGGAGAGACAAGTCTTAAAGGCAAAGGCAGAAAGGCGGTAGGGCAGGCCACACGGTAGACGGAACGAGAGAAGAAGCAGCACCACCGCAACAGCCAACGTCCAACGACGACAGGCACCAACAGCCGGCGTTAAAATATGTGAGTTACTCTACTTGGCCTCGACGCATTCAACTCTCATGTGATCGGGAAGGAAGTTGGGATGGACTGGAGAAGGAAAGGAAGGCATGGCAAGGCAAGGGAAGAAGGGAACCTAGCAGAGGATACTAGCAAAAGCAAAGAAGCAATGAAGCGGCCATTAACCGACGTTTTCTCTCACTTCGTTTTCTCTCACTTAGTATTGTATTTATGACTAGTCTTTGTACTTGTAGAGTAACAGTCGCAAGTAATTTAATTTAAATGATATTAATATCAAACTTCCTTCGTGGGAAAGCAGTAGCCTGTACCCAACTTCTTTCCTGTCGTGATCTTCCTGCGGAAGATTAGGACTCCTGGTGGTCATTCTGGTATTTATCGGATGACGATAGGAACCTATAGATACAGTTGAACTCGTAGTACTTAAATACATACATAATCGGAACATGTGTATATGTATACATATAGTATAGCAATCACGTGATGTTTCTTAGGATATTCATGTAATATGTATACCTAGATACTCAGACAATTCGATGCCATTGTGTTACCGGTTTTGGTTTCATCCATGTAAAACTTGAAGGGGTGGGGGTATTCTCATCCTTTTTATTTTGTACTTTTATCTATATACATTGGGTGGACAGAAAATTATAAATACATCCATAAAGGAAAAAGCAAAAAGGAAATATGTATATATTTATATTATAAATAGACAGTACTGATAGGCCAGGTCTTTGTTTCATTTTCGACATGGAAAACCCGGGATACTTAACAAGGTTACGAATTTTTCCTACATGCATGGTCTTTCATGAATGGTTTAACCACAAGGAAGGAATGTTTCAGAAATTTTATTCTTCAGTGAGATTAACATGGCTACCATGAAAGGCTTATTACTAATTAATAATCTGTTATCCATTATCATTGTTCTCCATTATTTATGGCAGCCAAACAGCGATCACCATGTGAACTCCGTGCTTGTCCTTACGTAATTATGCTAATGCTGAGCTTACAATAATCATCACCAATTACAGTGTAATTTCCACCATGTTCAGTGATCAACAACGTGTCCACGACACTATCTTCATTTAATAAAACAAATATCATCGAAAAAATAAATGACAAATTATTATAGTAAACATATAATATGAAGCCACAAATTCAACAGCATCTCTGATTATTCCAAAATCAATTCTCAATAAAAGTACACTTTCGAGAAGTATTTGCTGATTCTGACATTTAAAAAAACATTTTTTTCCTGAAAATTAAAAAAATTTAACATGTCTTTAAATTTGATTGTCTTGCATTATACCAACTCATTGCTTATGAAAATAAACTTGTATGATTCATAGGGTGATTTTTTCTTTGCTGAATTAAAAATGTCTTTCATTTGACATTGTTATGAAATACAGAATATTATGGCCATAATGGGAAACTAATTTTGAATCACTATAATTTTGGTTTAAATTCCAATCACATTTTTAAGCTAAAATAAGAAAAGAATTGATAATATATACTTCTAATTTGTATTGATAAAATAACTCACAAATTTTAAAATTAATTTTTTCAAATATCACATGATGATCAATTTCTTGTCTATACATTAATATTGAAAAATATATAAAAAAATAAATTATTTATAATCATTTTCCATGTCTATATGTCATATATGAGTCCAAATAAATTATCTTAGTAAATGCATATAATCAAACTTTGTGTAAAAATATAAAGCAAAAAAATGTAAGTCAGGAAAAAATAAAAAATGATAATATAAAAAAATTTATTTAAAAATATTATAAATCATTCTTGCAGTGAAAAAAATTATCAACAAATAACATATATGTAATTTTATAGAAAATATTTTTCACCAATTTAATACAACCTACATTTTTTTATAATATTAATAAAAATATGAAAGTAAAATAAATTTACTCCAATCAAGTATCATTTTGTGATCAAAATATCATAAATTGATCATATTAAGTTAGATTTAATTATATTAAAAAAAATAATTTTTTCTATGACATTTTGAATTATTTTTTATTATTTTTCTTTTTATAAATACTAAATATTATAATATATATCAAAAAAAATTGAAAATAAAACTTTTTATTCTTTTTTTTTACTTATATATGGAATTTATGAATGAATATATTTTCAATAATCTGATAAAATACATAAATGAAAATTTATAACTTTACGATTCACTTATTTTGAATATTTTGAAAACATATTTCAATGAAAAATCAACATCTTAAATCAATTTCATTTATGATTTGGTAGCTAACAGTATTAGTTTTGACTAAGTGTGAGCTTTATGGATCTGAATTTACCAGTAGTGGTGGCTTTCAATACATTGTCGCATATGACATTTCTTCGCGATTAGAACGCCTGAGCGCATGGTTGTAGAAGAACCCTCTAGAACCTCATGTAAATTGACAATCTATTCTTCTTCTCCTCAACACTCCACATTCGAGTTCATTACAACCAATAAAACTTCAACGGAAGAAGATTATGATATCCAATGATCAGACCAATAACTCTCGCTTAAACTTCATAGAAAATTGCTTCACTATCCTTTCAATCTCTCAGAAAAGTTTCATATGTTTCTCTCCTCTAGATCTCTCAAAACAATTGTTGATTTACATACTATATCACAAGGTGATATGGAGACCCGTGTGTACTAAAACCATCACACATCCCAATCTTTGACTCCAATTGCTCTCAAATTTCATGAGAAAGTCACTTATCATCCCAACTTCAATTGTGCAAAGTTTTATTGACAAAACATTCTCATATCAAAATATATGATTGATGTACTAACTTTGTGATAGTCAGTGCAATTCTGCAACTTTGACTATATACACAAACTTCAACCTATCACTCCGTACTCAAAACTCATTCAATTGAGTCAAAATTTCAATCTTAACACAAGCATGAGTCGTAAATTATATTTCAATTGACTCAGATGTCTCAAAACCCTTGTACGATTCTCAGAATCACCCCAAATACACTCAAAAGTCTAAATTTCTCTCTCTATCTTTGAATCACCATTTCAGAGTGACAAATCATTCAAATCCATCCATTCTTGAGCCCACGTTATAGCTCGTCCCGTCAATTTTTCAACCCTATCCTCAGATCTTCAAATCCCTCATGGAAGGTCTCCAAATCCCTAAACAAGTCTCATGGAAGGTCTCGAAAAAGTTGCCCTCATTGGCCAAAACTCCTAGACTAATGGGAATGGAGAATGTTATTTTGACCTCTAGAGTGGCCAAATTAGCTCCATTGTAACTTAGAGCTTTACAACTATACTAAACACACTAATAAGACATCCTATACACAATATGAGTTGTCACTAATAAGAGTTAAAATGACAACTTGAAACCGGCTAAGTATACCCGAAAGTGATCACGATGAAGATATCGGATGTTGATAACAAAGGTACTCAGCATCGGTACATCTGGAGGATCATGTTGTCCTCTATCCATGTCCCACATCGACTCCACTTTGATCGGATAAGCTCCTTAGTCAGCAAGGTGATGTGTCTAGATCTGTCCAGCTCGTTACAACCTTACAATGCCATCGGTTATCCTAATCTAAAGTATTGTCGTCATGACAATAGCTCTGAAGATGGCACATATCATCATCTTTTCATAGTAGCCGCATCACAACATAACAACGTGGGTTCAGATCTATCACTATTGTTTATCCAAAGCAAGCCATAGGGAGTTGATTGTTAAAAATTTTGGCAATGAGTATTATTCTCAAGTTATAAACTTTCCGGTTCCGTTTGTAGTTTTGTTCATACTTATTCAATTTCGAATCATTATTTTGACTCTTTATTAGTGGCGACTCATATTATTTATATGATAGCTAATAAGTGTGTTAAGGATAGTTATAAAACTCCAAGTTAATATGGAGCTAATTTGACCACACTAGAGGTCAAAATGACACTCTTCTTTCTCATTGGTCTTAGAGTTTGGAATAATGAGAGCACATGGTCAAGTTCTTTGAGATTTTGAGAAGTTTTGGGAGCCTTCTAGTAGGAAATTGGAAGATTTGGAGACACGGTTGGAGAGCTCACGGGAAGAGCTATGACGTTGTCATGTTGTGACGCGGCTACTATGAGAAGATGATGACATGTGCCATCTTCAGAGCTGTTGTCATGACGGCGATAGTTTAGGTTAGGATAACCGACCGGACATGACGTAGTAAGGTCTGTTAAAGACCACCGTTGGATCTACTTTGTAGGGTCAGGATGTTGAAAAGGCTCCAAGAGATATTATCTTGGACCTTATCAAATATAAAGCGATCGGGATGGAAAGGGTATGGGGAAAGTACTAGACACATCACTTTCTTCGACTAAGGAAAGCATATCGATCGAAGTGGAGCCGGCGAGGACATGGATAGAGGACAACATGATCCTCCGGATGTACCGATGCCTAATCCATTTGTGATCAACATCCGGTGTCTTCATCGTGATCATTTTCGAGGCGTGGTTAGTGTATCATTTTGGAGATAACTTTTCGCAACAAGTGATAAACTCTCGGATCCGATTATTCTTCCGATTGTTTCCTACGGCGCGATTTGGGGCGTAACGAACAGACGTTTTGATTTAGTTTGGGCGCTATGGATTTGAACTTACCGGTAGTGGTGGCTTTCAACACATGGGTTCCAATCCATCACTATTGCTTACCGAAAACAAGCCATAGGGAGTTGATTGTTAGGAACTTTGGCGAGGAGTATTATTCTCAAGTTATAAACTCCCTGGTTCCGTTTGTAGTTCCGTTCATACTTAGCCGGTTTCGAGTTGTCATTATGACTCTTTATTAGTGGCAACTCGTATTGTGTATATGATGGCTAAGTAGTGTGTTTAGGATAGTTGTAAAGCTCTAAGTTAAAATGGAGCTAATTTGGCCACACTAGAGGTCAAAATAACACTCTTCATTCTCATTGGTCTTGGAGTTTGGGCCAATGAGGGCTCTTGGGCAACTTCTTCGAGGTTTTGAGGAGTTTTGGAGACCTTCCAGGGAGACATTTGGAGATCTAAGGATTGGGTTGGAGAGCTGACGGGACGAGCTACGACGTGGGCTCAAGAATGGATGGATTTGAAGGATTTGTCACTCTGAAGTGATAATTCAAAGTTAGAGTGAGAAATTTAGACCTTTGAGTGTATTTGGAGAGTTTTTGAGAACCTTACAAGGGGTTTTGGGAGATCCGAGTCGACAAAGATATAGTTTTCGACTCGGGCTTGTGTTTTGATCGAAGTTTTGATTTCGATTGGACGAGTTTTGAGTATGCGGAGTGATAGCTTGAAGTTTGTGTATCAAATCGATTGCGGGACTGCATCGACCGTCACGGTTAGTTAATACAGAGATCATATCTTTTGATATCAGAAATTTCTGTCAATAAAACTTTGCACGTTCAAGTTCTGATGATGAGTGACCTTCTCATAAAATCTGGGAGCAATTGAAGTCAAGGATTGGGATGTGTGACGGGTTTTGTACAGGGTCTGCATATCGCCTTGTGTTAAAGTGGGTAAATCACCAATTGTTTTGAGAGATCTAGAAACAAAAACATATGAAACTTTTTAGAGTGATAGTAAGGGTCGTGGAGCAATTTTCTGTAAAGTTTGAGCGAAAGTTATCAGTCGAATCATTAGATATCATAGTCTTCTTCCGCTGAAGTTTTACCGGCTATAATGTGGAGTCTTTGAGGAGAGAAGAAGAAGAGATTGTGAACTCACACGAGGTTCTAGAAGGTTCTTCTGACCGGGCGCTCGGGCGTTCTCAAAGCAAAAAAATGTCCATTCGACATAAGTGTTGAACTCGACGTGAAACCTCTGAGGTGGAGGAACTTTCATGAGTTCTCTTGTTGCGAGTTTTCAGTTTCATGAGTTTCGGTTTATGGTTGGATGTTCCAAGTTTAGAGTTAGGTGTAGATTGCAAGGTTAGGTTGTGGGTTGGCCTTGAGATATAAGGATGCAAGTTCAAGTTTTGTTTGGACTTGAGATATAAAATTAGTGAGGAATCAGATTGTAAGAACTCTATAGTGATAGCTTAGCGCAGAACATTGAGTTTTATGATATGTCAAATGCCAAGTGCTGGCAAGAGTCAGTCATGGGTGGGTTGGGAAAATTCAAGTATGGAGGGTCATTTGTTTGCTTCTTGTGTTTGGATCCCTCCATACTGGCTTCTTGTGTGTCTTGCCATTTGGATTGTGTGGTATTTTTTTGATTCTATAGGAGTCTTTCAGGACTTGATCACCGGTTACCACTCTAGTGCGTCTTTGCGTATTTCTCTTGTGAGAAGTTGGAAGTGATGGCCAACTCTCCCAAGAGTGCTTGAGTGATGGCGGGTTAGGTTGCCCAATCCATTTAGGCACATACCACGGGGATCTAGATTTAGATCGAGTAGATAGATCGAAGGTTGAATACTTGGGGAATTTGAGGGGTCAACGATCAAGGCGGCTTTTCATTGACAACAAGCCGAGTGGATGTTCGGGATCACAAGGCCGGTTACAATGAGTGGGGAGGGGTCGAGCGAGCAAGCGAGGTACCTAAGGTGCAGCTTGATCCGACAACGGCGGGAGATGTTTCAAGCGTTCACGCTCTTCCTTTCAAAGACAACAATTGCAAGACAGAAGGAGAATTCGACCACAAAGGGCGCTGCAAGCTATGGTGGGGAAGATGGATCGGTTTGTGGGAGGGATGTCTCAAAGTACTTGAGATACTACGTCGAGGGAAATGGAGCTGAACCGTGTTCCGAAAAAAGAGATGATAGAAATGTTTCGTCTTCTTGCTGCGGTGCGGAGATTAGAAGTCATGTGAAATCCCCTGCGAGGAACACTTTGGTGAGGGTTGGGAAACCTATTCCCGTGCCTTGAGGGATGAGTACTTCTTAGAAGATTCTGATAGAGTCACTAAGAAGTCCTTCATGGAGTGGGTCGAAAGGCCCAATAAGAAGTCTCATGCAACTGAGCTTCTTAGGGAGTTTGAGAGACAATTCTCACAATTGTCTCGATTGGAGAAGATCACCTTGGAGTCACATAAAAGCAAGAGTTGTTTCTCCGGAGCGATGTGGAGTTGCAAGAGAAGTTGGAGTTGCTTCTCGAAGACAAAAATGAGGAAGAAGGGCTAACAGGTAGTTGGAAGGATGTCGAGGAGGCAATTGGACTCTTAGCGAAGATAATGATTTGTTAATTGGACTTAGTGGTTTTGTACTACTCTGTCACAACACTCTTCGGACTATGCATGTCCAGAGTTTTCAAAAGAAGCATAAACAGCCATATTCGTCGCTGAGAGAAAGATAACACCTCATTCCCTTGGGAACAAACTGTAATTCTATACAAATGACAAAACCTTTGTGTAACCTGTCTGTTACAGAAAGTCGATGCCAAGAACTTGCCGAGCGGCTGGAGCAAGGAAAGCTAGTTCAATGTCGAAGTGTCAAACTAGAGGAGTTCCAGCAGGAAGAAGTGCGACGATGGGGAGAATTCGACCGCTTATTCTGATGGCGGATTGGACTCTAGCGGAGTTGCTGAGGTTGAAGAACCTCGGTGGAGCGTTTCTATCATGGCGATGGGACTATGTGTGCCCGGAGCTGTGCGATGAAGTCCGGAGAGGGAAGCCGTTGACAGCAATTGGGAGTAGAGCGTAGCCGGAGAAGTGAAATGTGAAGTTATGGGCGAAGGCTCTAGGGCGCAACCACGAAGAGGACAAAGGCAGCGTTGATTGGGAGGGATTGGCAAGGCACACGACATTTACCTTCGACGAGCGGAAGTGGTTCAACCCTAGGCAGAGGAAGGGGACAAATGGCTACAAGCTCGACTTGATTAAGGATGTATTCAGGAGGAAGGTGGCACTCACCTTGAATCAGCTTTTCTCACTGCAGAGAATAACCTACGGAGCATGCACAAGGTGAGGATCGTGGAAGGGTTAATCGGAGGAACTATCCGGGTGAACTGGGGAGAGATCTTTGCGAGGAATGTATGCGCCATGGCGATTTAAGCTAAGAGAAGACGATAAGAGTGTAGTCTATCTCTCGTCTTTCTTAGTACACCTGTATGCAAAACTGGAGTGCCTGACGCCTAGTGAGAGGCAGTTGTATCGGTTGGAGAGTGGGTTGTCGGACTTGGATGCGGACATCGACAATGCTAGTAGTGGGTCGACGCAGAGTCTAGGAACGAGTGCCCCGCCTGAGCCGAAGAGAACGGGAGAAGTGAGACCGTGGGCGGTGAGCAAGCCCGATTCGGACTCGCACTGAAGTGATTGGAACTTCGAGGAAGCGAAAGAGAGTAGTGGAAGATAGTCCACCAGCTACTCTAGCAGTTCAAAGAGATGTAGGAAAGAAGAAGGTAGAAGAAGTAGGACCGGAAAAGTCCTCTCGTCCAAAGATGATGACGGTGAAGCCAAGGCCGAAAGCCTCGAAGGAGATTGCAGAACCTATGGCATCGGGTACTACATTTGTCATTTGAAGTTGGAAGTGGTGGGTGGTCCGATATTCTTTGGAGTTGAACGAGATGGGACCGATGTATATGCCGAGGGTGGGACCCTCAAGCTGCGGGTATATGGAGTTGATTCGATGATGAACCGTCTGGCGTTGGGAAAGGAGGACCAATCCATCACAGTGAGAGAGCTAACGGAGAATGTGGACAAACTGTCCAAAGAGAAGACTAAGATGGAGAAGAAGCTTCATGAGGCGAAGAAGGCCTACGAAGAGATCTGTCGTATTTGGGGTGCGGAGATCCATTTTGTGGAGAAGGAGAATGCACATCTTCGGGAGACGATGCAAAACATGAAGCGAAGACTGATTCAGGTGGATGTGGAAACACCTGCAAAGTTGGAGAACCTCGCTAACAAATGTGCGCAGCATCTGTTCACACGGTGTGATCGTGTTGAGACGCAGCGGTTAGAGCAATTGATGGTAGCAATAGAGAATCCCGACGACTCAAAGGATCGACGAAAGGAGATGTACAAGGCATTGGGTCGAGATTTCAGGGAAGCCATGGCCTTTCATGGACTGAAGATCGCGGCAGATGTACAAGAAATGCAGTTAGGAATCGACGCATTCATTTTAAGCGGTTGAGGAAGGTGCAATCGAATAACTTAGATCGAGTAGAAGACTTAGGAGAGAGCGATCCGTGTAGGAGACGGTTAGCTTGGTAGTTAGGAGTAGCAGTTAGAACATTCATTATAAATAGTCGTAGGAAATAAAGTGATGGATCTTTTCATCTTTGCAAGTGTCCAAGCTATTGGATTGCAAATTGTAATCAGGGTAGAACGAGCACTCGAGGAGTGTCTGAGGCTTACATTGTGACGCCCAAGCGTGTATCCGTGAAGTTAGTCGGATATTCGTCCACAAGTCGAGCCATGCGCAGAAGCATCGAAGCACTCTAGAGGGTGTTTTCGTCGAGACGCAAACTTGTAATGAGAGAGATCCCCATCCCGTAGTAAAGCAAATTGATGAACTCTATTTGCTGTGTCTGTGGAATTGGTGATGTGATGGGTTTGTGAAGGAATTGAGATTGCATCGATTGCCTTCTTTGTGAATGCTCTTCGGACTTCGCAGTCCAGAGTTAGAAAGATGTCTAAATGCTTATTCCCCTTCTTCACTAGTGTGGTTTGATCCCTCATTCCCTTGGGAACGAATCAATCTATATGAATTCGGACTGAATAGTACCTACCGTGCTATTACAATATACCCATCCAATAGTAGCACGAAGTTCCACTGCTATTTTTAAAAGAGTATCTCTAGCTACCTTTTCTTTCTTCATTGTAGCGAGAGCACTTGACCATAGATCAGTGAGAGGTACCTGCCTTTCAAACTCCTCTTTTGCTCCTCTAACCTTAGCATCATAACTAAAGGCTTCAAACAATGCCACCAAATATGCACTATGATAATCATCCATAAGTTTTCTCATGACTCCTTTACCAAAATTGGTTTGGATGATCGATCAATTGTTCTTAATGGTTACCTTCCCTTCTTTCCAAAAAATATCTGCATTCTGCAATGTTTGTGCAAAATCTCCGCAATCCCTTCGTGCATGATCAATGTTGTCACACCATATGCACCATTGCACATAAATTCTTCCCATATCTTTCTCTTCCAGCATCGTAAATTTGATCTTGAGCTCCTTCGTCCCATACATGATCTCATCGATAGATGATTCTTCTTTCTATAATTCACAACCGGAGCTTGAACGTTTGAGGTTGGAACCACCTAATAACAGGTGTTGGAGCAACATAAATAACAATATGAAGAGGTCTTCTCACTACAATCTTCTCTCTCCTTCTCTTCCTCTTCGCCAACAGCCCAACTTCCTCCTCAACATTCTTCCAACTACTTGTTAGTCATTCTTTCTCATTCTTGTCTTCAAGAGGCAACTCTAGATTCTCTTCAAACTCAAAATCTACATCTCGAAGAAACAATTTAGTCTTGTATGATTCCCAAGTGATCTTCTTCTTCAGTCGAGACAATTGTGAGAATTGTCTTTCAAACTTCCTAAGAAGCTGACTTGCATTAGATTTCTTATTGGACCTTTCGACCATGAATGACTTCTTAGTGACTCTATCAGTGTCTTCCCTCAAGTCACGGGAATATGTTTCCCAATTCTCACCAAATGGTTCATGTAGGGATTTCACATGGTCTCTAATCTCTAGCACCGAAATAAGATGGAATATCTTTATCATCTCTCTCTAAGATAAATAGTTCAGCTCCATTTCCCTGATGTAGTATCTCAAGTACTTTGAGACATCACTCATGTTAGACTGATCCATCTTTCCCACCACATCTTGCAACACCCTTGTGGCTAAAATCTCCCTTCGATCTTGCAATTGTTGATGTTGTAGAAAGAACATGAATGCTTGAAACATCTCTGATGTTGCCATATCAAGCTCCACCTAAGGTAACTCGCTTGCTCTGCTCAACCCTTCCCCACTCATTGTTATCTTCTTTGTGACCCCGAATAATCACTCAGCTTATTGCTAATATAAAGCCGTCTTGATCGTCGATCCCACCAATCCCCCAAAATATCTAATCTTCTGCTTGTATCTAAACTAATCTAAACCTAGAGCCCCATGGTATGTGCCTAACAGATTGGATGACCTAACATGCCATCACCTTAAGCACTCTTGGGAGTGTTAGCCATCACTTCCAACTTTTCACAAGAGAAATACGCAGCACAAACTAGAATGATAACCAATGATCAAATTTGGAGCACTCATATAGAATTAGGCACCCACACAAATCTAGCATGCCGCACACACAAAGAGCCAGTATGGAGGGGATCAAAACACAAGAAACAAACAACAACCCTCTATACTTAAATTTTCCCAACCCACCAATGATTGACTTTTGCCATCACTTGGAATTTGACATATCATAAAATTCAACGTTATACGCTAAGCTATCACTATAGAGTTGTTACAAATCTGATTTTTGACTAATTTAATATTTCAAGTTTAAGCAAAACTTGAACTTGCACCCTTATATCTCAAGGTCAACCCACAATCTAAGCTTGCAATCTACACCTTACATTAAACTTGAAACACTAAACCATTAATCGCAACTCATGGGGCTATAAACTCACAATAAGAAAACTCATGAAAGTTCCTCCATCTTAGAGATTTCACATCGAGTTCACCACTTATGTTGTATGAAAATTGCATTGCTCATAGAATGCATGAGGGTTTGGCAGAAGAAGAATCTTCTTGATCCTTGTGTGAGTTAATACTCTTTCTTTCTCCTCCTATGCACTCCACATTTGAGTTCATTGCAATTGATAAAACTTCAGCGGAAGAAGATTATGATATTCAACAATTAGACCAAAAACTCTTGACTAAACTTCACAAATGATTGCGCTACAATCCTCTTGTCATCTCAAAAAAATTTCTTATGTTTCTCTTTTCTAGATCTCTCAAAACAATTATCGAGTTGTACAATGTATCACAAGGTGATATGCAGAACCTTGAGTATTAAAACCATCACACATCCCAATCTTCCACTTCAATTGCTCTCAAATTTCATAAAAAGATCATTTATCATCCAAGATTCAACTTTATAAAGTTTTATTGATGAAATTTTTGATAGCAAAAGTTATGATTGATGTACTAACTTCATGACAGTTAGTGCAATCCTTCAATTGTGACTGTATCCACTAACTTCAAACTATCACTCTATATTCAAAACTCATTCAATCGAGTTGAAATTTCAATCAAACACAAGCTAGACTAATAACTATATTTTTATTAAATTGGATCTATCAAAACATTTGTATTATTCTCAAAATCTATCCAAAAACACTCCATGGTTTGAATTTCACTCTCCAACTTCAAATCATCACAATAGAGTGACAACCTACTCAATTGCACTCATTCTTGAACCCACGTTATCGCATGGACATTTCTTTGCTCGAGAACCGAGCCGGCGCATTGGTAGTAGAAGAACCTTCTAGAACCTCGTGTGAGTTGACAATCTCTTCTTCTTCTCCTCAGCACTCCACATTATAGCCGGTAAAACTTTAGCGGAAGAAGACTATGATATCTAATGATTCGACTGATAACTTTCGCTCAAACTTTACAGAAAATTGCTCCACAACCCTTACTATCACTCAGAAAAGTTTGAGATGTTTTTCGTTTCTAGATCTCTCAAAACAATTGGTGATTTACCCACTGTAACACAAGGCGATATACGGACCCACGTGTACAAAACCCGTCACACATCCCAATCCTTGACTTCAATTGCTCCCAGATTTTATGAGAAGGTCACTCATCATCAGAACTTGAATTGTGCAAAGTTTTATTGACAGAAATTTCTGATATCAAAAGATATGATCTGCATTTAACTCGTGATAGTCGGTGCGGTCCGCAATTCTAATGTAAACACAAACTTCAAGCTATCACTCCATTACTCAAAACTTCGTCAATCGAGTCAAAACTTCAATCAAAACACAAGCCCGAGTTGAAAACTATATCTCTATTGACTCGAGATCTCCCAAAACCCTTGTAAGGTTCTAAACTCTCCAAATACACTCAAAGGTCTAAATTTCTCCTCTAACTTTGAATCATCACTTGAGTGACAAATCCTTCAAATCCATCCATTCTTGAGCCCACGTCGTAGCTCGTCCCGTCAGCTCTCCAACCCAATCCTCAGATCTCCAAATGGCTCCTTGGAAAGTCTACAAAACTCCTCAAAACCTCGAAGAAGTTGCCCAAGAGCCCTCATTGGTCCAAACCTGTAA
Source organism: Marchantia paleacea (assembly GCA_014180765.2). Lineage (NCBI taxonomy): Eukaryota > Viridiplantae > Streptophyta > Marchantiopsida > Marchantiales > Marchantiaceae > Marchantia > Marchantia paleacea. The sequence continues at coordinate 4,644,042 of MUAA02000018.1, forward strand.
TATAAGACAAGAAGTACTATTCAGCCCTCGAATTCGTATAGATTGATTCGTTCCCAAGGGAATGAAGGATCAAACCACACTAGCGAGGAAGGGAAATAAGCATTTAGACATCTTTCTAACTCGATGCGGGAGTCCGAAGAGCATTCACCAAGAAGGCAATTGATTCAATCTCAATTCCTTCACAAGCCCATCACAACACCAATTTCTCACGATTACAAACAAATGTAGTTCAGCAATTTGCTTTACTTCGAGATGGGGATCTTTCTCATTACAAGTTTGCGTCTCGGCGAAACACCTCCTAGAGTACTTCTTATGCTCTGCATGTGCTCGACCTCCGTGACCTCGGTGGCTCTCTCACTCGAGGTTTACCTCCGATGGCTTTTTGGAAGCTCATCATGAATCTAGAAGGACTTAGTCCCACCCTTTGCCCATGATCCTATTGCTCACTCTTACACAAACTCTCAAAGTCCAAGCTCTATTATGCACATTATCACCAAGAGTAAGATATCACTCAAAAGGAAAGGGATACTTTGGTAATCAAAGTCTTCATTGAATCAAGGTTACTTCGAACATGACATCTCCAAGAACCAAGCTCCCTAAAAACTAAGATCACCACACTATCTCCTCCCAAAACTAACTTCCATTGAAAAACTACTTGAGAGGTGCTTCTCAACCTCTCTATTTATACTACTTAGAATCTTACCCTAGTAACTACAAAGAATCACCATGTAACTTCCTCTTACCAAGTTTAAACGAGGTAGAGATCACAAACCCCAATGAAAAGGGTACATGGCAACATGCAATTGGTCCACTTGGATCTTCTAGAAGCCCAACTACTCCCTAATTGACTTCTAGTGTACCAAGTCAATCTCCCTAGATTTAAGGGTCTTCACCAAGTCCAACTAATGAAAACTAGTCCAAGTCAAGGGAAGTCAAGATACCCATGTGATGGAATCTATTCCTTGACTCATACTAAACAACAAAATAGTAGTTCTCATCTACCACACCAAAAGTTACTCTATATTTTCCTCCAACTTAACCATAACTAGCTAAACATAGTCATGGTAAGATAAACTTAGGCACAATTTAGATATACTTTCATTTTATCCTATATGTACAACCCCTGGTCTTACATTTCGTGATCGAATATCCGAGTAACTTCACGGATACACACGCGTCACTAGCCTGCCCAGAAAAAATTTTTCTTGATCTTCGTTCACTTACAATTTGTGGTCAACAATTTGGACACTTGCAAAAAATAAAGATCCATCACTTTATTTCCTACGACTATTTATAATGAATGTTCTAACCGCTCTTTCCTAACCATCCAAGCTAACCGCCTTCTACATCGATTTCTCTCCTAAAGTCTTCTACTCGATCTAATCTAAGCTGACGTCGCACTCTTCTGCGCTGCGTAAATGCGTCGATTCCTACTTGCATTTCCCGTACACACTATTTGCGATCTCCTCTTGATGAAGAGCCATAGCTTCCCCAAATCCCGACCCAATGCCTTGTACATTTCCTTCCGTCTATCCTTCAGCCTGAGGATTCTCCATCGGCCGCCACCAATCGTTCTAACACCGCACTTCAACCTCGGTCACATCGTGTGAGCAGATGTTGCGCATATCCGTTAGCAAGGTTCTCCGCCTTCTTTCGCAGTGCCTCCACATCCACCCCGAATCAATCTTCGCTTTTAAGCCCCCCGTGACCGCCTCCCGAAGATGAGCATTCTCCTTCTCCACAAAATGGATCTCCGCACTCGAATACGGCTGGATCTCTTCAGAGGCCTTCTTCGCCTCTTCAACCTTCTTCTCCATCTCGGGTTTTCTCCTTGGCCAGCCTTGTCCACATTCGCGTTTAACTCTTTCACCGCGATGGACTGGTCCTCCTTTCCCAACGCCCGCACGGTTCATCATCCGAATCAACTCCATATACCCTGCCTCGCTTGATGGCCCCCCCTGGCATATACATCGGTCCCATCTCGCTCAACTCTAGCAACTGGGACCACCACAACTTCCCAACTTCGTGGATGTTTGTAGTACCCGATGCCATGGGTTACGCAATCTCCTTCGAGGCTTTTGGCCCGGCTTCACTGCCATCATCTTGGGCGAGAGGACTTGGCGGTCCTACTTCTTCTATCTTCTTCTTGCCCACGTCCCTTCGATACCGCTAGAGTGGCAAAAAATCGTCTTCTACTCTCTTCCTCTTCCTCGATGTCCCAATCACTTCAGTGCGAGTCCGAATCGGGCTTGCTTTGTACCGCCCGGTCTCACTTCTCCTGTTCTCAGATAAGGGAGGTACTCGTGCCTAGACTCCTTGTCGACCCCACTGCTATCATTGCCGATGTCGCATCCAAGTCCGACAACCCACTCTCCAACCGATCTGGTTGTCTCTCCTTAGGCGTCACCACTCCAACTGCATCTGGTGTCTTAAGAAAGACGAGAGATAGACTACACACTCTTATCGTCTTCTCTTAGCTTTGTTGCCATGGCTTGCACATTCTTCGCAAAGATCTCTCCCCAGTTCACTCGGATAGTACCTCCGATGAACCCTTCCACGATCCTTACCTTATGCATACTCACATACGTTGTTCTCTGCGGTGAGAACAGTTGATTCAAGGTGAGTGCCACCTTCCTTCTGAATACATCCTTGATCAAGTCGAGCTTGTAGCCATTCGTTCCCTTCTCTCCCTAGGGTTGAACCACTTCCGGCCGTCGAAGGTAAACGCCGTATGCACTTGCCGATCCCTCCCAATCGACTCCGCCTTTGTCCTCTTCGTGATTGCGTCCCTAAGGCCTTCGCCCATAGCCTCGCATCCCACTTCTCCGGATGTGCTCTCCTCCCAATTCTTTGTAATGGCGGCCCCTCTCCGGACCTCATCGCACGACTCCGGGCACACATAATCCCATCGCCATGACAAACGCCTCCACCGAGGTTCAGGCCTCAACAACTCATTTGAGTCCAATCCGCCATGAGAATAAGCGGTCGAATTCTTCCCATTGTCGCACTTCTTCCTACCTGGAACTCCTCCGTTCGACGCATTCGACATTCTTGTTTGCTTCTCTCTCGGCATTTCGGCAAGTTCTTGGCATCGACCTTCGACAATTCTCCAACCCGCCGCCCAAACGCGCTTAAATTCCCTTGCAACTCACTCGTGTGAACTCCACAATGGTATTCCTAGCTAACAACCATATATTCGGACGAATACCTCCAAGAGAACCCGAATATAACTCGTTATTCACAAAAACCAAAAAAAATCCTACTTATCCTAAGAACTATGCTCCTACACAAACTCCAAGACCAATGAGAATGAAGAGTGTTATTTTGACCTCTAGTGTGGCCAAATTAGCTCCATTTTAACTTAGAGCTTTACAACTATCCTAAACACACTACTTAGCCATCCTATACACAATACGAGTTGCCACTAATAAAGAGTCAAAATGACAACTCGAAACCGGCTAAGTATGAACGGAACTACAAACGGAACCGGGGAGTTTATAACTTGAGAATAATACTCCTCGCCAAAGTTCCTAACAATCAACTCCATATGGCTTGTTTTCGGTAAGCAATAGTGATGGATTGGAACCCATGTGTTGAAAGCCCACCACTTTGGTAAGTTCAAATCCATACGCCCAAACTAAATCAAAACGCATTACCTTTCGTTACGTCCCAAATCGCGCCGTAGGAAACAACTGGAAGAATAATCGGATCTGGAGAGTTTATCTCTTGTTGCAGAAAGTTATCTCCAAAATAATACACTTACCACGCGCGAAAATGATCACGATGAAAACAACGGATGTTGATCACAAATGGATTAGGCATCGGTACATCTGGAGGATCATGTTGTCCTCTATCCATGTCCTTGTCGGCTCCACTTCGATCAGATATGCTCCTTAGTCAGCAAAGTGATGTGTCTAGTACTCTCCCATACCCTTTCCATCATTGCGCTTTATATCGATAAGGCCCAAGATAATATCTCTTGGAGCCTTTTCAACATCTGACCCTACAAAGTAGATCCAACGGTGGGCTCTTATGACTTTACAAAGGTCTTGCCGTCGGTTATCCTAACCTAAACTATCGCCGTCATGACACTACGAAGATGGCACATGTCATCATCTTCTCATAGTAGCCGCGTCACAACACGACAACGTTCCAACCTTTCAGCCTCCACGTCGTCACACCGAGCAAAAAGGTATTGCGAGCACCTACTCGCCAAATCTTCTAGTCTAGCTGGCCTCTCAACATCGATTTCATGCAATTGCTGCTTCGCCCTCTTCAATTGCTGGTGAAGCTTCTCATTCACCATCTCAACAAATTTTACTTCCGCACTCCGAATTCTACAGATTTCTCCGTAGGCTTGCTTCGCTCCGGCTGCTTCCTTCGTCACTTCCGCCTCTTGCTTCTCCAGACGCTCCACAGACTCTGTCAACTGCTTAATAGTCTCCGCCTGATCCTTCTTCCCTCGAGCGGTGCGGTTCAAGAACTAAATCGGCTCCATGTAACCGTCTTCTGCGGATTCCACCCCCGAATGTAAGCGCCTCCCATCTCATTCGGCTCCATCAGAGGCGGCACCACCACATTCTCGACCTTCTGCGCTAAGCGTAATACCGAAAAAAGGGGCTCTTCTCTCTTTGCTATCTTAGTTGCTTTCACCTTAGGCCGCGATGCAGCCGGTATTGGACTTACGATTGCGCGATCTCCTTGACTTCCTCCGCTTCTTCTTGGGCTCGCAATTATCTCTACTTTGGGGCTTCTCTTCTACGTGGTCCTCCAGTCCTCCCTTCGAATATGGCTTCTTCCTCCTCTCTCAATGCCTTCGCTCTGGCCTCCGAAGTTACCTCCTTCTGACTCGGTCTCATCGGCGACTGCACACTGTCGTCTTGGCCATCTTCGCGCTTATTTCTCCTATTCGTATTCGGCGATACCTACTTTCTCCGAATATCGTTTATTTATGTTCCAAAAACAAAAAAAACAGTATGAAACCTCTAGACATGTCCCTACACTTTCTCTCGACAATTCTTCAATCCGTCGTCCAAACGCGCGCTTAAATTCCCTCACAATTCACTCGTGTGAACTCCCTAATGGTATTCCTATCTAACAAACATATATTCGGACAAATACCTTCAAGAGATCCCGAATACAATTCTTTATTCACCAAAACCAAAAAAAATCCTACTTATCCTAAGAACTACGCTCCTACAAATATCTAGTAGAAACCATGTCGGTTCATGCTTATATTGCCAAGACTCAATATGAAGCATCATTGGAAGAGAAGAGACTAAGGGAAGAGGAAGGTTCAGGCAAAGGACTCTCGCCGAAGAGATTGGCTGAAGAATGTGTCAGACCTGATACACCTCTTCCACCTGATCACATTATGGAGGAAGCTATTCTGTGACCTCTAGGCTGACTCTCACTCAGCTTTACCTCCGATGGCTTTTTGGAAGCGCATCATGAATCTACAAGGACTTGTTTCCACCCTATGACCATGACCATAATGCACGCTCTTACACAAACTCTCAAAGTCCAAACTCCATGATGCGAATTCTCACAAAGAGTAAGATATCACTCAAAAGGAAGGGATACTTTGGTGATCAAAGTCTTCATTGAATCAAGGCTCCACCCTGAACATGATTTCTCCAAGAACCAAGCTTCCCAAAACAAGGTCTCTCCAAAACTAAGATCACAAAATTAATTTCTCCCAAAACGAACTTGAGAGGTACTTCTCAACCTCTCCATTTATACTTCTTAGAATCTTACCCTAATAACTATAAGTAATCACCATGTAATTTTCTCTTACCAAGTTTAAATGTGGTAGAGATCACAAACCCCGATGAAAAGGATACATGACAACATGCAATTGGTCCACTTGAATCTTCAAGAAGCCCAACTACTCTCCATTGACTTTAGTGTACCAAGTCAATCTCGCCTCTAGATTATAGGGTCTTCACCAAGTCCAACCAATGAAAACTAGTCCAAGTCAAGCAAAGTCAAGATACTCATGTGATGGAATCTGTTACTTGATTCATAGTCATGATTAAGATAAACTTAGGCACAATTTAGATATACTTACATTTAATCCTATATGTACAACCATGGGTCTTACATGTCCTTTAAGGTCTAAGGAAAGAGTCAAAGGGGGAAAGAATGACAAGAGAAAATCACCAGCTTACAAATTACAATTGGATATTGAGATGGCAACAGATTTGAAGGAGAGAATTTGGAGTGCCAAGGTAGAAATTACCTTGAGGGAAATACTTGGCATAGCAAAGAGAGAATTTCATGATGTTATCATTGATATCATCAAGTGAAAATGATAAATTTCCAATGAAACTGCTCTACTTTATGCGTTGGATACAAAGGTGTCAAGAGATGAAGAAGATGCATTGATAGAGTGTTGTGGAATAAAATCTCAGAAAGTTCACTTTGAGGGTGAGGCCAAAGAAGAAGATGTGAAGATGTCTAGCCATTACACCCAATCACATTGGGCAAGGGCGATTACTAAAACTGTATGACCATGGTTAGCTGGTGTAGAGTTGTTTTTTTTTGTTTTGGAATAAAGAGAGCATTATTTGGAGGAGATACGTCGAATATGAATTTGAATGCTTGTGATAGTGCGAATATTGCCTATCACTTAGCCAAATACAAATAGGCCGTTAGGGAAGGAATTGTGAGGAACAATAGAAATTATGAAGAGTTAGAAGGACGAGATGCCGATATTCTTGATTTGACGAGCATCGTAGCTAGAGCAAAGGGCGGGAATCAAAGAGCAATGGACAAAGTGAACTCGACCAAGAAGCGCTCTGTGAGTAGATTAGGAGCAAGAGAGATTATTCGGTTGCTCGCTCAACATAAGTTTGTATTGGGGGCATATAGATCTTTGGTGCCAAAACCTGATTGGAGCACAAGCAAATTGCAGAGATTGAGAGAGCTGGGAGGGACGTTCTTATCATGGCGATGGGATACTTGTGTCCGGAGCTGTGTGACAAAGTCCAAGCCAAGTCCAAGTCGGATGAGACGCTCAAACGTGACTACAAGAAGGAGAAGGACAGGATTGATTGGAAAGGATCAGCCATGGTCATAGGGTTCAACTTTGATGAACCAAAATGTTTCAACTCAAAGGAGCATAAGGGCACGAATGGGTACAAGATTGATCTTATCAATGACAGGTTTAGAAAGAAGATAATGTATACATTAAACTAGCTATTGTGACCACAACGGTCTACCTATGTTAGAATGCATAAGGTAAGTATAGTAGAAGGTTTTGTGACAAGATCAATTAAAGTCAATTGGGGAGAGATCTTTTACTTCAATGTGCATGCAATGGGGGAGAAGCTTTGGACTGGAGAGAAAGGAGTGGTATACATCTCCTCATTTCTGGTTCACATGTACTCAAGGATGGGATGGTTGACCCCCCAAGAGTGATAGAATTATGAGCTAGGATCAGAGTAACGATTTGATACCAAGTTTGGGTTCCACGGGGTTGGGGACGTCGCAACCAAAGAAAGTTTGACCAAGAGATGACATATCTTTGGGGGACTTAGAGAATGTTATTTGAGAGATTGAGGCGTTGGCAGTAGGCTAAAATGATGCAGTAGGCTGAAATGATGCAGTAGGCCCGAGACTGAAATAAAATCCTAGTATGGAAGTGGCCCAAGATTCAACTGCAAAGAAGAGGAAACTAAAACAAGTAGTGTATTCGCCAAATCCCATCCCAAAGAATTCAAGGCTGAAGATGAAAGCTTCCAAGATTGGAGGAGAAACAATTTCTTTGTACTTACAATTGACGAAGAAGATTGAGAGTGTGGCATTCCTATTTTTCATGGAGCCGAACGAACTAGGATCTAGTTATATCCAAGGCTGGAATCCCCAAGAGGATGTATATATGGAAGTGATCCGTGCTATGAAATATGCAGCGTCGGGGAAGTAAGATTAGGCAAAAATGACTCGACAATTGGCCAAGTCAGTGAAGCAGTTGGAGAAAGAAAAATCCGATGGAGAAGTAAAATCAGCAACTGAAGTTGACATATGAGGAAGTTTGCAAGGCAAGGAGAGGAGACGTCAAATTTGCTGAAATGGAAGTTGATGACTTACAATAGCAACTGTTGAAGGCAAAGCGGAAATTTAGAGAAGTGGATGTCGAGCGGCCTAGAGGGTTAGAAGCGTTAGCAAGTTAATGCTTAGACTATCTTCTTGTGCGGTGTGATGATGAAGAGATCCATCGGTTAGAGCGTATCAGGGAAGTTATGAATTCTCATGCGATTCGAAAGGCAATAATGAAAGACATGTATAAAGCTATGGATCACGAATGCCAAGAGTCATTTCAAATTCATAGGCGAGAGATTGCAGAGGATATCAGGGAATTACAAGTGAGCGTCAATGCTTTTGTGTGGAGATTAGAATCGCCATACGGAGATGGTGTCCCAAAAGAGAGGAGTCCAAGTTCAATGTAGATTAGTTAGCTTTAGGAGTAGACAATCTTTTTATAAATAGGAATAGCACTAGTATGGAAGGTTCATCTTCTTCTTTTTCAAGAGTTCATTGTTGAGCTCCAAGTGTAGTTAGGGTAGAACGGGGGTTTGTGGGATTGAGCTTTTTGAAATGTGCTTGGCCTATACTGGTTGGATTACTCCAGAAGCTATCTGAGTATTCCTCCACAAGCTATTGACCACCGACAGAATCAATAGAACTTCACTAAGTTCACCACCTTGATTCCATCTTGTAAAATGCATATACTTGCACGAAAAAGTGTTTGGAGTGATCGCGAGTTCAAACATATAAAAAGGAAAGTCTACAACTACATGTTACAAGATGGATACCCATGGAAGAGACCAAAGCAAAAGAGTGTCAAACCACACCGTGTGATTTGCGGAAAGGAGGCTCAGCATGAGTTGATGCGGTAGATTTGTAGAAGCATAGTTCTTATGATAAGTAGGAATTTTTTTGTTTTAGTGGAATAAAGTGTTATATTTGGAGAACTTGGAAGTGTATTTGTCCAAATTGGGTGAGTTAGGGGTGTATAAATGTAGGAGCATAGTTCTTAGGATAAGTAGGAATTTTTTTGGATTTTGCGAATAAAGCGTTATATTCAGGTTCTCTTGAAGGTATTCCTCCGAATATATGGTTGTTAGCTAGGAATACTATTGGGAAGTTCACACGAGTGAATTGCGAGGGAATTTAAGCGCGCGTTTGGGCGGCGGATTGAGGGATTGTCGAGAGAAAGTTGATGCCAAGAACTTGCCGAGCGGCAGGAGAGAAGGGAAGCTAGCTGCAATGTCGAAGCGTCGAATCGGAGGAGTTCCAGCAGGAAGAAGTGCGACGATGGGGAGAATTCGACCGCTCATTCTCGATGGCGGATTGGACTCAGCGGGAGTTGTTGAGGTTGAAGAACCTCGGTGGAGCGTTTTCGCCGTGGCTGGGGACTATGTGTGCCCGGAGCTGTGCGATGAAGTCCGAAGAAGGAAGCCCCTGACATCAATTGGGAGCAGAGCACATCCGGAGAAGTGGGATGCGAAGTTATGGGCGAAAGCTTTGGGCCGCAACCACGAAGAGGACAAAGGCGGAGTTGATTGGGAGGATCGGCAAGCATACGGCGTTCACTTTTGACGGCGGAAGTGGTTCAACCCTAGGGAGAGGAAGGGGACGAATGGCTACAAGCTTGACTTAATCAAAGACGTTTTTTCAGGAGAAAGGTGGCACTCACCTTGAATCAACTCTTCTCACCACAGAGAACAACGTACGTGAGTATGCATAAAGTGAGGATCGTGAAAGGGTTCATCAGAGGAACTATTCGGGTGAACAAGGGAGAGATCTTTGCGAGAAATGTGCAAGCCATGGCAACCAAGCTAAAGGAAGATGATAAGAGTGTAGTCTATCTCTCATCTTTCTTAAGACACCTGTACATACATAAAGTTGGAATGGCCGACACCTAAGGAGAAGCAATCAGTATCGGTTGGAGAGTGGGTTGTCGGACTTGGATGCGGACATCGACAGCGCTAGCGATGGGTCGACAAAGTGAGGCACGCAGTGCACCTCTTGAGCCGAAGAGAATGGGAGAAGTGAGGCCGTGCGGTGCGTGAGCAAGCCCGATTCGGACTCGAATACGGAGGTGATTGGGACCTCGAGGAAGAGGAAGAGAGTAGTGGAGAGCAGGTTTTGCCACTCTAGCGGTTCGAAGAGATGTAGGCAAGAAGAAGATGGAAGACGTGGGGGGCAAAAGTCCCTCGACCAAGATGATGGCGGTGAAGCCGGGCCGAAAGCCTCGAAGGAGATTGCCGAACCCGGCATCGATGCATCTTTGCCTTGCCGTAGAAGTTAGAGGCCGTGGTGGGTCCCACGATAGTGTTGGAGTTGAATGAGATGGGACCGATGTATATGCTTAGGGGTGGGATCCTCAATGACGGGTATATGGAATTGATTCAAATGATGAACCGATGCTGGCGTTGGGGAAAGGAGGATCGAGTCCATCACGGTGAAGGAGTTGACAGAGAACGTGGACAAGCCGGGGGAAAACCGAGATGGAGAAGAAGGTTGAAGAGGCGAAGAAGGCTCTGAAGAGATCATCGTATTTGGGGTGTGGAGATCCATTTTGTGGAGAAGGAGAATGCTCATCTTCGGAGACCGTGTAGGACCTAAAACGAAGATTGATTCGGGTGGATGTGGAGGCACGACTGAAGCAGTGAGAACCACGCCAAGCCAGGATGTGCGCAACATCTGTTCACGGTGTCGTGTTGAGACCAAGCGGTTAGAGTAGTTGGTGGCGGCGATGGAAAATCTTGGAGACACGAAGACAGGAGGAAGGAGATGTACAAAGCATTGGGTCGGGATTTCCAGAAGCCATGGCTCTTCATCGACAGGGAGATTCTTTGCAAATGTACGGAGATGCAGTTAGGAATCGCGCGATTCACATAAAGCAGCGAAGCGCGATCGAGCGGCTTAGATCGAGTAGAAGACTTAGGAGAGAGCGATCCGTGTAGGGAGGCAGTTTAGCTTAGCAGTTAGGAGTAGCAGTTACAACATTCATTATAAATAGTCGTAGGAAATAAAGTGAGTGCCCAAGATTTCATTCTTGATCTTATGCGGATGTTAGAGAAGGAGAGGTGGAGTCTTCACACTAAGATAGTGGAGTCTAGTATGAAAGAGCATAAGCAGTTATCGTTTAGCAATCAAATACTACGTCTTCTATCTCTTGGGTTGATGAAGAGGAGATATGGAATATTGAGATTGGTCCCAAAGTGAGGAAAAATATGTAAAGTGTGAAGGTTTTTGAAAAGTTTTAAAAACTATTTTGTCTTTACTACAAAGGATTCATGCTCTTTAAATGGACCTTGTAAACATTTTGATTTGACAACTGATGCATTTTCTTTATCATTAGAGCAATATAGAGAAAGATTTGATTCAAAGTAGATGTTAATACCTTAAAATAATTCCTTTTGAGAACACACACTGAAGCATCATTGTTATCCAAGTCCATACCTTCAGTTGACTTTAGAAGAATAATTGCATGTAAGTCTAGATCTCTACCATATAATAGAAAATACAGTGAGAACGACACTTAAGATGTTTGCTAGCTAAATTAATGGTTCATGACCAACCATGGTAATTGAGACCTACTCTCCCAAATGCCCTTTCTTCAAGCCAAACTTTCTTAGTAATCTCTTCACCATATGAACAATTCTCTCTACCAAACCATCAGTCTCTTGAGTTGATATCATGATTGATCAATGCTCGATCACACAAAGCTTGAAACTCATCTAAAACCTCAATATCATGATAGTGACTTTAAAGTAATCTTTGACCAATTACATTCTCTAAGATGGAATTCGGAAATGACACAACACGAATATTGTCATATGTCCATACATAAAGAAAGATTTCTAGCTTCCCATTTGAATTGTCGAGTTCTTTGTAAAATTTGATCCCACTTTTTAACACTCAAAATGCCCAGCATCCACTTGTACGAAGATACTCCAACACAACCATGTCATCATGGTGCCTTGGCTTACTTATAAACAATCCTCAGTCCCAATGTGTTTGAGGATAATATATCCACTCTCTAACCCAATAGGGATATCAAAGTTTTCAAAAGACTACATACTTAAAAAAGCATATGCATGCCAATCAAACACCAATATCACATCAATACATATCAATATCACAGTGACATAAAGTCTCGGTCTTGGCAACTTGGCTTGTACATGGATTTCAACATAACCCATCTAGATCACAATTCATTTCTCCATGTCTTTGTACAACCCTAAAATCATACTCTTGTATGATAAGAACAAATTGTGCAAGCTTTTCTATATGCTTGTATGATTCCATCAACCACTTTAATGGTTGATGATTAGTGATGACAATAAAGGAGTTTCCAAACAAATTGTTGAGAAATCGACTCTTCAGGAATCACTCCAAGAAGAGGAGAGCACACCAAAGGGACAAGAGAGAGTGTACAAGAATGAGATGGGGAAGGCTTTGCCTTCCCATGTATATATATAGGGTGAGTACAAGGAAACTCTAATTTCGGGTTAGCCCTAAACGAATCTGTACCATCAGTTTGTAACAATTCTAGATCAACTCGATAAGCTTGGGATATTAACACTCCCTTTCAAGCTCAACTGTACATCCTGAACTCCTAGACAATGTCGAAATGTAGCAAACGACTCTCTAGGCAAAGCTTTGGTGAATATATCTGCAACCTGATCTCATGTATGTATATATCTAAGATCTACTATACCTGAAAGGACCTTCTCCCTAACAAAGTGACAGTGCACCTCAATGTGCTTTGTCCTAGCAAAAAAAATGTGATTGTTAGCTAACATCATGTTGCTAATGTTATCGCCTAGGATAATCTTGAGGACTAGAATAATCTACTCCAATATCATAAAAAGGAACTAAGCCAAACCGCTTCACAAAGTGGCATTCATAGTACCACGATACTGCGCCTCGTGGAAGACAAGGTGCCACGGTCGGTTGCTTCTTAGAAGCCCGACTCCGCCGTGCATCTCCCAAGTCCAAACGCATATCAAGATGTGGATCTCCTGCCGGAAATGTCTCATGCCCAATCAGCACTGCCGGAAAGTGGCTTTGTATTATCGACATAGATATTTGGCACAAGCGAATTCAAGCACATGAATTTTCAGAAGCGAAGACTCTTCCGAAGTTGGATCTAGTCACGGGTTTGCCTAACTTCACTTATCTTTGAGCCCCTTGCGGTGTGTCCGGCTTGTCGGTTCGGAAAGCAAGCCCGGACAACCCTTTAAGGGATCGGGTAAAGAGAAGCGACCAAGCTTCTAGAGTTTGGTGCACCTGGATGTATGGACTTCTTCTCAACCAAGTTTATCTGGTTTTGAGTACTTCGTGTCCTTCATTGATGATTTCTCTCGCTACTACACTGGTTTACTTCCTTAAGAGCAAGAGCTCTTCAGATGTGTTGTCGGCTTTCCGACTTTCCACACCTTGGTGGAGAAACGATGCGGACAACCTATCCTTTGTCTATGTTCGGATGGAGGAGGCGAGTTTAAATGCAGGAAAATTCACCGCTACCTACGTAAGCATGGCATACAACATGAGGGTTTAGGGTTTAGGTCTGCTTTACGCGATGTGACCGAGTTGAAGTGCCGGTTAGAACAGCTTTATGGCGCCGATGGAGAATCCCGGAGACTAAGGATAGACGGAAGGAAATGTACAAGACATTGGGTCGGGATTTCGGGAAGCCATGGCTCTTCATCGATGTGAGATCGCAGCCAGATGTACAGAAATGCGGTTAGGAATCGACATTTACGCAGCGGCCAGAGGTGCGATCGGCGGCTTAGATCGTAGTAGAAGGCGAGGAGAGAAGCGATCCGTGAAGAAGGCGGTTAGCTTGACAGGTTAGGGAGTAGCGGTTAGAACATTCATTATAAATAGTCGTAGGAAATAAAGTGATGGATCTTTTTCATCTTTGCAAGTGTCCAAATTGTTGGACCGCAAATTGTGCTGCAGGTAGAACGAGCCTTCAAGAGCTTGGTGTTCGCAGGCCGAATTTGCGGACGACGAAGCGTGTATCCGTGAAGTTACCCGGATATTAGATCCACGAAGCCGGAGCCTATCTGTAGCATCGGAAGTACTCTAGGAGGTGTTTCGCCGAGACGCAAACTTGTAATGAGAGAGATCCTCATCTCGAAGTAAAGCAAATTGTTGAACTACATTTGCCGTGTCGTGAAATTGGTGTTGTGATGGGTTTGTGAAGGAATTGAGATTGAATCAATTGCCTTCTTGGTGAATGCTCTTCGGACTTTGATCGAGGAGTTAGAAAGATGTCTAAATGCTTATTTCCTTTCCTCGCTAGTGTGGTTTGATCCTTCATTCCCTTGGGAACGAATCAATCTATCGAAGTCGGACTGAATAGTACCTCTTGTCTTTATTACATAAGAGTCTAACTTTTTTTTTCGCCATCGCCGGGACCGAAGAGATCCGACAATTTTTGCCTAGCCAGAAGGGAAGTTGCGCCGCAATTGTGGCCACAATTTGCTTTTCTATAGCCCACCTTTCCAATGCTTGTGAAAGAACTTAACTCTACGGGAGAGAAGGGGTGGGTGAGAGATTGTATGATCTATAGATCTTCAATCGCATGACGGAGAACCGGCCTAACAAATCGGTCCGAGAGGGAGCCAACTGGGCGTGGCCTATCGACGTCTAGGAGAGAACATAGTGAGGAGCGTGCCGCACGTCAAGAATTAAGAAGGAAGGAGCGTGAGCAGGGGGGATCCTCCCTTTCGTGTAAGCCGGGCGAAAGAAGACTCTCCACCCTGGAGTAACAAACGAAGGGTCACATTCTTCCGCCGTCCCCAAAGAGCAAAGCGTCTACGCCAGAGGCCTTTCCAAAAAGAGCCCCGGACGCGGCCAAAAAGGGCGAGTTGACTCCGGGAGGAGCCGGTACATTCCTCCGATCCACCCGGCGGCGGAGAACGGTTATCCGGCGAAGGGGAAATGGTCGGCCTTTCAAGAAGGGCCCACAACCCGTCGCTACCAACAAGGCCGAAGTTGAACGACTCAAGGTGAACCTTGAGCCGGTTTCACGGATCTTCGGTCGACCCACCACAACCACAAATGGCGCCCTTTTGAAGCCATCTTCCCAACCCAGCAACCGATGAAATGATGCCCCATGGACCTTTACATCATCTTCACGGCCAACAATCTTCAAGATCCCATGGACCGAGACGACTGTCTTCTCCGGAAGGGGCCGGAAGGGCCGGGCATGGATGAATAATCGAAAGGGAGAACCATGTGGCCGAATGTAGCCACATGGGAGGGGCTCAAGAGCCGATTCTTGGCCCGATTCAGGAGATGGGCAATGCGACAAGGTGCTCCCTCTGAAGACGGGTGCTATCCGAGGGGGAAGCACCTAAACTCGCGAGTATACCGAGAAGCTTCCTCGAGCCTTTCTAGACCGGATGCCGAATTATTGACAAACACCGCCAATATTCGGCGGCAATGGCGTCGAGTGGTGCGATGTTCGGGTTGGGGAAGCATGACCGATCAAGAGACTTTCCGGCCAAGATCGGATCCTAATACAAAGGGAGGCTATCCGCGCTGGCAAGGGAGGGCATTTAATTGTCGAATATTCATCGACATTCGGGGCAATCCTCCAAAGGTAAGGGCACGACGAAGATCCGGGGTAAGGGAAGGAGAAGACGAAGTCCGTCCACAACTAGCTCCTCTTCGTCCGAAGAGGTTACAAGCTCTTTCGGATGAGGAATGGAGATATACCCGAAGAAGAAGAAACATCATCGCATGAAGGGGAGGTGATGGGAAGGGAGGATCTCTCCAAAGTGGAAGAACTGACCAAGTCTTTGGAGGAGTTGAAGGCACTGTCAATAATAAGGACGTATTTAAAATCGCCAATGCAGTAGGCGAATGTCTCAAGTGTACTATATATGTAGGAAACCGGGGCACACCAACCGAGCACCAAATTTAAGGAGAGCTACCTGCACATCAAATAAGCCGGGAAACTCGAAAGTGAGGCCCCACCATTTGAACCAACCCTGTGAGGACTATTCCTACGGAAAGCAGGAGGGCACTTATCCCACCGGTGCATATCCAAAGATATGCCCCGGGGATATGACAACCACCATTCCCAGAGGGAGGATGGGAGGGCCCTCCTCCGGGTCGCCAAGCCGAATGCCTCGCTACAATCAAGTGGGCGTTTGGGGCATTGGTCCCCCAATGTCCTCAACCAAGAAAGAGAATACCCTACCACCCCACAAAAAGAATTGCAAGTGAGGCCGGGCCATATTTAATGGAGTGCTTAACAACCCCCACAGCCGAGGGGAATCAGAAGCGTACCCAGCCCAAGGGGTTCGCTTTTGTGACCCCACCAAAGCGAGAAGTGGGGTAAAACCAGTGAGTTCGGAAGACCGACTCCCCGCCCATGGGACCAGCATGGCCGGAAGAAGTGGTCGAGGTTTTGAAAGTTGTTCTACCGAAGCCAAGGTGCCGCCCTCCTCTCACCGAAAAGTCAAGAAGGGAAAGAAGGGAGCCGCCGGGAGGCTATCCGGGTGAATACGGCCCCCCTGCCCCAAAGGAGGCCAAGCCCCCCTGCTGGGTTCCCTCTACTTTCCCCGCCGATATTCGGAAGGAGGTAGAGGGTTACTTAAAGGAGTTGGCCCCACCGTAAATGAGGGTAGACACGCCCGACGACATGGCCCAACAGCGATACTGCTAGACCCCAGCGCCGCTGAATACGGGGTATTACGACCTCAGAAATAGACTTGGAAGTGGAAAGCGAATATCACCATGAAGCAAATACTGCCGACGATAACAAGGCGCATAAGCGGATGCTCATCAAGGCCTTGAAGACTAGCAGAGACGCGTGGGACGGAAGGAGAAGCCTCACAAGCAGTATTCGTTCGTGGAGCAGAAGACTTGGAGCCCCGAGATCGAGATAGAGATCGCCCGGGTGTATATTAAGGAAAGTGTCGATAGATTCCGCGGCTCGTGTGAATATAATGACGGAGGATACCGCCTGGCGCATGGCCTAGGGTACACTAAGTACGAGGCCACCAGGAATACTCCGATAGGGGACGGCCGAGGACGAGGCTGGGGATTTTATGGGGGGTGCCGACTAGGTAGGAGGGGCATCATTCCTCCTCACATATATAGTACTTAAGCCGCTTGAGAAGAAAGCGGATACAAGGTCTATTGAGGCGGCCATGGTTGTGCCAGTGCAAAGGCCACCACCAACGGGCGTAAGCTTGAACCTCACATTCTTCGATCCTAGTGACACAAGTGATCGGAGGGTCACAATATCATGGGAAATCCCGGCATCAAGGAGAGACATCCCTCGACTGGGAGTCACCGACCGCCGGTCGGATACGGGAGTGAATCCGAATCCACTACTCAAAGGGATGTCGATACCCGGAGTGCTACGAAGTGGAGGAGGATCTGCCTCGAGGAGGATCAATAAGAACCATGCATCGGTGTGGGTCGGGAGCGAGGCCGCCCACACCGACGAGTGGTGGAACCCCGCGCATACCGGGAGATCCCAAGTGGGATTCTCGAGTAGGCAAATCCCCCCACCGAGTCCACCTTGACTCATTGATTCAGGTCCTCACGGCTTACGAAGACGCCTTCGCTTGGAGGATTGCGGACATGAAAGGCATACCCCACAATGGAGAAAGCACCGAACAGACCTCATAGAGTCAGCCCAAAGAAGCGGCGACAATACAAGGTTAAATCCGAAATACTCCTTGTTGGTAAAAGAAGAAATTGATAAATATCAAAGGTGCATTATATACCCGCTTTTGAGCAAAGGAATGGCCGCCCCCAATTGTCATTGTACCTAAAAAAGAATTGCTCGAAAGATAAGAGTCTGTCAAGACTTTATAAGCTAAATGCGGCTACAAAGAAAGATCACCACCCTTTGCCATTCACGGATGCAATCTTGGATCATGTAGCCTGGTCATGAATGTTATAGCTTCTTAGATGGGTTCTCCGGTACAACCAGGTATCAATACGTGAAGAAGACAAAGACAAGACCACTTTCACCACGGATCGCAGCACCTATGCTTACCATAAAATGCCATTTGATTGTGCAACGCACCGGCTACCTTTTCGAGGATGATGACGCATATCTTCCAGGACTACTTAAGGAAGTTTCTGGAGATCTTCATAGACGACTTTTTGTGTATTCGGATCTCGAGCCGAGCATTTACAAAGACTTGGAGCAAACTTTCGAGAAGTGTAGGGAAAAGCCAATTGGCTTTACATCCGAGAAGTGTTACTTCATGATGTCCGGAAGGAGTCTGTTGGGACACCGAAGTTTTCGGCGGGGTATTGAGGTAGACGTAGACAAGGTTCGCGTGATTGCGCCGCTAGAATCACCCGCAACATACGGAACCGGGCTTTAGAGGACACATGTGATACTACCGCAAGATGTCAAGGCACGCGACTATCGCAGTCCGCCGCCGGCCTTGTCAAAAAAAAAGCGACCGAAGTACGCAGTGGCCGGCCCCGCACTGTAAAAACCTTTGAATGTATGAAACAAGAGTGGCGTGTGCTCCCACATTGGTTCCAATTGATTGGGAGAAGCCTTTCCATGTAGATGTAGATACATCATCTATAGCCATAGGAGTAGTTTTTAGGACAACGTGACGCAAGGAAAGAAAGACCCCATTTACTTTGCAAGCCGCATGCTCATAGCAGATGAGCACAATTACTCTACCACAGAGAGGGAGGCTCTGGGGATGGTGTACGCTGTTAGGAAGTTTAGACACTACCTTCTGGGATACGAATTGTTCCATGTGGACCATTATCCTCTTAAGTATTTGGTCCGCATGCATTTGCTAATGGGATCTAATTGCACGATGGATGTTGTTATTACAGGAATTGCAGATTCACGGTACAAACGAAGAAACAGATTCATCATACGAATGCGATTTCTTGTCGAGACCGAGACTCATGTTCCAAAGAAAACACCTACTCGATGACTTTTCGGATGAACAACTGTTCCAACTCGCTGAGTACGAGAGAGACGCAATATTACGATTTGTATCATTACTTATAACCTTAGAAATGCCGGAGGGCCCCGACACGTGAACAGAGGATAGTATTCGGCCCATAAGGCGGCTTCAGATCAACTTGAGAAGGGATATTGTTCAATGGGGGGCGGACGAGGCATCATGGGAGGTGTTTGGAGTTGTATGAGCAGGCGAAGAGTAATTCGAGCCATGCACGAAGAGGCGGCTGGAGGTCACTATGCTCAACGAAATACAGTAAAGAAGATTCTTTGCAGCAAGGTTACACAGCACAACCATGTACAAGGAAGGCACCAGTTCATCAAGAAGTGCGTGCGTACAAAGGACTTGGCATCGACACCAACCACTCGATGGCCGTTTGAAACCTATTTTGCCACTAGCGTCTTTTGAGAAATGGGGGATAGACTTCGTGGGACCAATTTTGCCAAACCGGTCGAGGGACCAGGAAACGGTATATTCTGGTAGCGACGGATTACGCGACGAAGATGGTTGAAGCGGTGGCGACCCGAAGAGATGATGCGAAGACGGTGGCGGAGTTCTTCTTTAGCCAAGTCATTTGTCGTTATGGGTGTCCCTTGGAGCTTGTTAGCGATAGGGGAACTCACTTCTTGAATAATTTAATTGAGGAACTGATCCTGTACTTCCAAATTAAACATCGTAAAACCACACCTTACAATCCGAAGGCGAATGGTCCACCGAGAAGTCCAATGGGTTGTTGTGTAAGATCCCGAACAAAGTGATGATCGGTCATATCTATGATTGGGACACCAAAAGTACCGGGGCCGTGGGCGTTTAAAGACGGCGTGAGAGAAGATCACGACTAAGCAAACAGTTTCTACTTAACCTATGGCATGCATCCCATTACACCAGTAGAGTTTGAGGTGCCTTCGTATCGTATCCTAGTGGAGGATAGATTGGGAGAAGAGGAGAGCCAGTTACGTAGACTATCGACACTTCCACAACTGGAAGAGGATCGCGAAGACTCGGAGGAGTTGACCAAGCGGATTCAGGCAAAACGGAAGGAACAGTATGATGCGGGACTTCGGACCACTTCGGTGGTAGCGGGCGACAAGGTGTTGTTATATGATAGCCGGTATATGAAGTTCCCGGGGAAGCGGCATCTCCGATGGATGGGACCCTATGTGGTCAAAGAAGTGTTTGATAATGGCTCGTTGTTTTTTAGATTTGGGCGGGCGGTATTTGCTACTTAAAGTGAACTATTTGGAGAGTAAAGATAGATTATGATTGAAGGTGTTCGGGGGCGCTCACATTTAAGGGCGGACGTATGTAGGAGCATAGTTCTTAGGATAAGTAGGATTTTTTTGGTTTTTTGTGAATAACGAGTTATATTCGGTTCTCTTGGAGATATTCGTCCGAATATATGGTTGTTAGCTAGGAATACCATTGTGGAGTTCACACGAGTGAGTTGCAAGGGAATTTAAGCGCTTGGCTTGGGCAGGCGGGTTGAAGAATTGTCGAATGGGGTCGATGCCAAGAACTTGCCGAGCGGCCGGAGAGAGAGGAAGCGAGCCGCAATGTCGAAGTCGAACGGAGGAGTTAGTAGGAAGAAGTGCGACAATGGGAAGAATTCGACCGCTTATTCTCATGGCCGATTGGACTCAAGCGGAGTTGTTGAGGCCGAAGAACCTCGGTGGAAGTTTACGCCATGGTGATGGGATTATGTGTGCCCGAGAGCGCGATGAAGTCCGAGAGGGAAGCCGCTACAAAGAATTGGGAGCAGAAAGACATCCGAGAAGTGGGGGAGGCTAGGCTAAGGCCTTAGGCACTTAAATCACGGAAGAGGACAAAGGCGGAGTCAATTGGGAGGGATCGGAGGCATACGGCGCTTACCTTCGACGAGGCGGAAGTGGTTCAACCCTAGGGAGAGGAAGGGAACGAATGGCTACAAGCTCGACTTGATCAAGGATGTATTCAGAAGGAAGGTGGCACTCACCTTGAATCAACTGTTTCGCCAGAGAACAACGTATGTGAAAGATGCATAAGGTAAGGATCGTGGGAAGGGTTCATCGGAGGTACTATCCGAGTGAACTGGGGAGAGATCTTTGCAAAGAATGTGCAAGCCATGGCAACGAAGCTAAGAGAAGACGATAAGAGTGTAGTCTATCTCTCGCTTTTCTTAAGACACCCGTATCTGGTTGGAGTGGTGACGCCAAGGAGAAAGCAATTGTATCGGTTGGAGAGTGGGTTGTCGGACTTGGATGCGGACATCGACGGCGCAAGAATGGGTCGATAAGGAGTTCTAAAAGACGAAGTGCACCTCCCGAGTCGAGGAGAAATGGGAGAAGTGAGACCAAGGGTACAAAGCAAGCCCGATTCGGACTCGCACTGGAAGTGATTGGGACATCGAGGAAGAGGAAGAGAGTAGTAGAAGGTCCCCCCGCCACTCTAGCGGCATTGAAGGGGCGTGGGCAAGAAGAAGATAGAAGAAGTAGGACCCCGGCAAAGTCCTCTCGCCCGAAGATGATGGCGGTGAAGCCGGGGCGGAAGCCTCGAAGGAGATTGCGTAACCCATGGCATCGGTATTACAAATGTCACGTGAAGTTGGAAGATGCAGGGTCCCAATTGCTAGAGTTGAATGAGATGGGACCGATGTATATGCCGGGGGTGGGACCCTCAAGCTGAGGCGGGTATATGGAGTTGATTCGAGATGATGAACCGTCTGGCGTTGGGAAAGGAGGACCAGGTCCATCGCGGTGAAAGAGTTAACAGAGAATGTGGACAAGGCGGCCAAGGAGAAAACCGAGATGGAGAAGAAGGTTGAAGAGGCGAAGAAGGCCTACGAAGAGATCTGTCGATTCAAAGGTGCGGAGATCCATTTTGTGGAGAAGGAGAATGCTCATCTTGGCAGGCAAGTGTGACTTAAAACGAAGATTGATTCGGTGGATGTGGAGGCACTGCGCGGGGCTCGAGAACCTTGCTAACAGATGTGCGCAACATCTGCTCACACGATGTGACCGAGTTGAAGTCTGGCCGGTTAGAAAATTGGTGGCGGCGATGGAGAATCTTGGAGACTCGAAGGATAGACGGAAGGAAATGTACAAGGCATTGGGTCGGGATTTCAGGAAGCCATGGCTCTTCATCGACGTGAGATCGCAGATGTACAGAAATAAAAGTTAGGAATCGACGATTTACGCAAAGCAGAGGTGCGATCGAGCGGCTTAGATCGAGTAGAAGATCGAGGAGAGAAGCGATCCGTGTAGAAGACGGTTAGCTTGACAAGTTAGGAGTAGCAGTTAGAACATTCATTATAAATAGTCGTAGGAAATAAAGTGATGGATCTTTTCATCTTTGCAAGTGTCCAAATTGTTGGACCGCAAATTGTAGTCAGGGTAGAACGAGCAAGAGAATTTGGCGTCTGGCCGACATTTGTGACGACTGAAGCGTGTATCCGTGAAGTTACCCGGATATTCGTCCACGAGCTGAGCCTATCTGTAGCATCAGAAGTACTCTAGGAGGTGTTTCGCCGAGACGCAAACTTGTAATGAGAGAGATCCTCATCTCAAGTAAAGCAAATTTTTGAACTACATTTCTTTGGTCTGTGAAATTGGTCTTTGTGATGGGCTTGTGAAGGAATTGAGATTGAATCAATTGCCCTTCTTGGTGAATGCTCTTCGGACTCGCAAATCGAGTTAGAAAGATGTCTAAATGATTATTTCCCTTCCTCATTAGTGTGGTTTGATCCTTCATTCCCTTGGGAACGAATCAATCTATACAATTCGGACTGAATAATGCCTCTTGTCTATTACACAAACACTGTAAGACTTTAGGTTATACTCCACAAATGAATGGCGTTTGCGGAGAGGAAGAATCGTCACATAGCGTATACGCCTTTCGCGCTATGTTGAACAAGAAGAACTTGCCTAGACCGTTCTGGGCAGAAGTTGTTTCCGTTGCGGTGTACTTGATGAATCTAAATCCGATCATAAAATAGTTCACAACAAGACCCCGATGGAGGTATTCACATGCCACAAGCTTGATTAATCATATCTGAAAGTTTTTGGTTGCATCTGTTATGTACACATTCCGGATGAGAAGCGCAAGAAGCTAGATCCGAAAGCTGATAAGTGTATTTTCCTTAGATATACCTTAGATACGAAAGGATATAGATGCTATAATCCTTCCTCTAGGCAATTCTATATCAGTAGAGATGTTGTATTTGAAGAGTTGCAATCTTGGTATGCACCTCGCGATTGTTCGGTCATACCCACTCTTCCCGCCGAATCGCACCAAGGAGTCCTTCCACCGTACTTTTACTGCAGTGGAGTTTTGGAGTCACACAGCCTTGAGCCGAAGTCCATCAGCACTGGAGCCGCTACGGATGAAGTTCACCGAGCACCATCCAGACCGACTCCTAGACTTGAGGATCATCTTATTTTGCAACATATGATGTCCTCACCACAAATTACAGATATTCATCCATTGGATGAAGCAAGGAAACGACGAGCTTGGTACCTCGGATCCGAAGCAAGGGGCGACAAACAAGACATCCGAGCACGCCTCTGAAAAAAATCGGAGAGTTCGCATCCCTGTTCAGCGATTTATGCATGAAAGTTTCCTTGCTGATCTGTAAGACCCAGGGTTGTACATATAGGATAAAATGTAAGAATATCTAAATTGTGCCTAAGTTTATCTTAGTCATGACTATGTTTAGCTAGTTATGGTTAAGTTGGAGGAAAATATAGAGTAACTTTTGGTGTGGTAGATGAAAACAACTATTTTGTTGTTTAGTAGGAATCAAGGAATAGATTCCATCATATGGGGTCTTGACTTTCCTAGACTTGGACTAGTTTTCATTGGTTGGACTTGGTGAAGACCCTTAAATCTAGGGACGAGATTGACTTGGTACACTAGAAGTCAATTAGGGAGTAGTTGGGCTTCTAGAAGATCCAAGTGGACCAATTGCATGTTGCCATGTACCCTTTTCATTGGGGTTTGTGATCTCTACCTTGTTTAAACTTGGTAAGAGGAAGTTACATGGTGATTACTTGTAGTTACTAGGGTAAGATTCTAAGTAGTATAAATAGAGAGGTTGAGAAGCACCTCTCAAGTAGTTTTTCAATGGAAGTTAGTTTTGGGAGAAGATAGTGTGGTGATCTTAGTTTTGGGGAGCTTGGTTCTTGGAGACGTCATGTTCGGAGTGGAGCCTTGATTCAATGAAGACTTTGATTACCAAAGTATCCCTTTCCTTTTGAGTGACATCTTACTCATGGTGATAATGTGCATAATGGAGCTTGGACATTGAGAGTTTGTGTAAGAGTGAGCAATAGGGTCATGGTCATAGGGTGGGACTAAGTTCTTCTAGATTCATGATGAGCTTCCAAAAAGCCATCGGAGGTAAACCTGAGTGAGAGTCAGCCTGGAGGTCACAGATCATTATGCATACATGACTCACGTTCTTGCTGAGCCAGAACCGAGTACGCTTGAGGAGGCGATGCACAAAAATAAGTGGATTGAAGCCATGGAGATAGAACTTGCTGCACTTCATCACCAACAAACATGGGAATTGTTGGACTTACCTCAAGGTAAGAAAGCGATTGGTTGCAGATGGGTCTTCAAGGTCAAGCGCAACTCGGATGGCATTGTATATCGATACAAGGCCAGATTGGTAGCCAAGGGCTACGCACAACAACATGGAGTGGTTTTACGAAGAGACGTTTAGTCCAGTTGCCAAGATGGCAACGATTCGTACGGTGGTTGCTATTGCTGTCAACAAGGGATGGCGAATGCATCAAATGAATTTCAAGAATGCTTTTCTCAATGGAGATCTCGGCGAGGAAGTCTACATGCAACAACCAACTGGTTACGAAGATCTGAAGTTTCTTTCTCGCGTTTGTAAGTTAAGGAAATCCCTCTATGGTTTGAAACAAACTCTGAGAGCATGGTATGAGAAGATCAATTCCTTTCTCATATCTCTTGGATTTGTAGTCTGTCATTCCGACTCATCATTATACTGCATGAGATCAGGAGTTCATGTAGTGATGATTTCCATCTATGTAGATGATCTTATTATCACTGGGAACCATGAGGAGATGATTTCCCGCATCAAGAGTATCTTATGTTCCGAATTTGAGATACAAGACTTAGGATATCATAAATTCTTTCTTGGTGTGGAGTTTATCACAGAGGGAAAGGATATGTGGCTAATAAAACGCCAATATGCTTTAGATAAGCTTAAGGAGTTCAAGATGTCTCATTGTAAACCAATAGACACTCCTCTACAACAAGGTCTAAAGCTAGAGTTAGACAATGGAGAGTTACTTGCATCCCCCCGCATGCAGCACGGATGGTTGAGAGTTTGATTTATCTGACTATCACTAGACTGGATTTGAGCTATGTTGTTGGTCTAGTCAGTCAGTTCTTGCATGCTCCACGGGTACCGCAT
This sequence comes from Marchantia paleacea, assembly GCA_014180765.2. Classification (NCBI taxonomy): domain Eukaryota; kingdom Viridiplantae; phylum Streptophyta; class Marchantiopsida; order Marchantiales; family Marchantiaceae; genus Marchantia; species Marchantia paleacea. The sequence goes on from MUAA02000018.1 coordinate 4,669,458, forward strand.
ATGATGGCAGTTAAGCGGATTCTCCGCTATGTGAAGTCCACACTTCATTTTGGACTTCGATACGCATTTGGAGGTGCCTTGAACCCGCATGGCTACACCGATAGGAGTTGTTATCGTTTATCGACATTAATCAGAAGCATCTAGCTTGAAGCAGTCTACCACTCATGCTACCTCGAGCTACAACAGTACCTGTGGAATCTTCAACAAAGCATCCATCTTTGTTGAAACGCACTTGGAAATTTTGTTCTACCATGTCCCTCGATAATGTGATTTTGAGTCAGAGTTGAGTCAGAGTCAGCTACATTTTGAGTCATGTAAAACATTTCCGATTCCATAAAGATTAGATCCTGGAATGTCAAGCGGAATTTTATCCTTATGCTTGATCTCGTGCTTTGTATCATCTCCGGTCACCATGGCGAGGAGTCTCTCAAATGTCGTTTACGGCATAAAACCATTCTTGATGCGGCGTCATATGGCCATTAGCTCAGGAATCAATCACCCAATCATTATCAAAGTGCGAAGGCAAAGATAACTACGGTGTGTGTCACAATGAAGAATCGTTCTTGGCCAGCCTACATGGCCCTGTTGGCCCAGCCGTAGGATCGTTCGACACTTGTAACAATTTTTGGCATAGTGGCCATTCCCCGTGACAATAGTTGCGGTGTTAACTTGCCTTCTCGCGGCCGGTGGCGCTTTTTGGCTAGTTGGGCGCCTTGTTACGCATTACCGACCTCTACCACCACCATATCGGCTCCTATGCCACGACCTCTACCTCGACCTCCCGGAACCTGCAAAAACACACATTCTTATGGGGTTGGACAAGCGATAATGACGCCGAGAATTCACACTTCTTCTTCCAACATCATTGGGACCAGTTCGTCGAACTTTGGAAGAGGTTCTCTGGTCAAAATTGACGTAATGAACTGCTTGTACTCGGCAAGCAGTCCTTGCAATGTCGCAACGATAATCACTGTCGGATCAAGTTGAACATTGACAGATGCTAACTGATCTGCCAGTTGCTTCATGTGATTGACGTAGTCACTATCACACATCGAGCCTTTCTTGATCCGATTGAATTGCCGCAAAGAATCGCAGTTTTCAAGCTTCTCGTTCCCGAATGGAACATCGTGACAATGCGTCCCCAAGCTTCCTTGGGTGTGTCACGCCTTGAATGTGACCGATCATCGAGCCTGAAATCGTGAGCGCAATGTAGTGGATGGCTTGATACGACCGCTTTCTCCACTCACGCAATGTTTGCTCACTGCGAAGATCACCAGCAACCACGATTGGTGCTTTCTCCTCCCTGGTCACAAGCTCCCATAGCCCCTGGCCTTGAAGGAAGATCTTCATTCGAAATTTCCACGTTTGGAAATAATTCTTATCGAGTTTCTCTCCAGTGATCATGCTCACGGATTCTGCCATGGTTGTGGTCACGAGCGGATATCACGACTCCAACACGGCAAGTACTTGCACAAATACAAAACGAACACAAAGAACACCTCCGCGACTAGGGCGGAAAAATAGCTCCTCTGCACCTCGATCAAGAAACATGCAAAACTCTAGAAACTGCCAAATGCGCCTGTCTTGACCCGCAGACAAAGACTGAAATATGTTCGCGATTCTGCGCTTGCACAGTACTTAAGCGAAAATGACGAGGAAAGCTCGGATTGAGCTGAAATTTTTCGTGGTAGGAGCTCTGATAGAGGCAATCAAAGTCGAGCCTATGCCAAAGTTGAGCCTTTGCTCTAGAAGAAACCCTCAAATCTCTAAAAAACCTCGTTTAGGTCTCCAAACAGCTCCTCAAAGATTTTGAAAAAGGCGATAACTATCACCAACAACTCCAAATCGCCCGAAAACATCATGGCTACCAAATTCAACCATTCTGCGCAAGACAACTCCCAATAGGGAGTTGAGCGATTAGAAATAAGTCGAAAACAATCATCTTCACCTCCGAAAACGCGATTGAAGATTCTGAGAAAACACGAAACGATTACTCAACAATCTAATCGCTTCAGCGGGACAGCCTCCAACTTTGAGGCACACTCCTCACTGATCTCCATCACTCCTCTATGTCTAATCTACATAACTAATGCTCCCACCATGCTCTGATACCATGTTGAGAAATCGACTCTTCAGGAATCCCTCCAAGAAGAGGAGAGCACACCACAGGGACAAGAGAGATTGTACAAGAATGAGATGGGGAAGGCTTTGCCTTCCCATGTATATATATAGGGTGAGTACAAGGAAACCCTTATTTCGGATTAGCCCTAAACAGATCTGTACCATCGGTACGTAACAACTCTAGATCAACTCGATGAGCTTGGGATATTAACACAAATAACATCTAAAGTGTGTCATAGCCCAAACGGCTGCTAAAAATCCTCCTTCGTAAAAACTATACTTTGACTCCATTGTATGTTAAAGCGACTTGCATAAGCTTCAACAAACTCCCTCCCCTCATCATCATGTTGGATACTTTCAAACCAAACATACTCCATCAGTATGTACATGGAAGGTATGATTTCTCATTAGTTTTCTCAAAATAGGGGCAGATTTCAACATTTCCTTGAGCTCAACAAAAATTCTCTCATGTTGTAACACTAGGGAAGTGAGCAGAGACCACTCGAATAGCTCAAGAAATTCTGAAGTTGAGAGATACCTCAATGGTTTTTTTTTCTCCATATACTCCTCAAAAGGGTACAAACTAGATAAGGTTACACAACCATCATCCATTCAATTCCTCATGGATCGATGATATGACGGTCATCCCTATGAGCACACGGATTGCTGATGTGTACTCCAACTAACACACTAACTAACACACAAGAAACACAACCTAAAGAACATACGGATTGCTGACGTGACACCTTTAGATACTCTACCAATAGTCAACTCAAGACTATCTATCTTCTCCTTGCGTAACCTCTACTTTAGTTCTCACTAACTAAAGATGGTTACCTCCCTCCTTTTAAGATGCAATGTCCTCGTTGTTCACACGTTCAAACTCTTGAACAATCAAAGGTGCATTGGCTAAGTTCTTTGCCGGTTCCCAAGTTGATTCATATGATGGATATCCCTTCCATTGAACCAAATACTCGGTTTTTGAAATTTGTGACCCCGAATCCAATTTTTGAGAATCTTGTCAACCTCAAATTGTGCATGATCTATTACCACAGTAGGTAAAGGAGGAGGGGATTGATGGATTTGTGAACAGCTTGGGACGTATTATATATTTTTGCAATCGTGACACATGAAATACGGGGTATATTTTCATATGCAACGGGAGTTCTAACTTGTAAGACATCTTGCCAACATGTTTTAACACCACAAATGAACTTATGAATCGAGGGTTAAATTTTGGTGATCCTACAAGTGACAAATTGGTCGTGGATAGCCAAACTTGATCTCCTTCCTCAAATTTCACCTCCTTACGATGAGCATTTGCATATTGCTTTTGTCAATTTTGAGCAATTACCAACTTCTCCTTTGCTTGATGCAGTCCTTTGTGTCTGTGCTCCACAAAATCATTGACTGGCTCAACTTTGGTTGGAAACTCTTGCCCTTTAGGAATTCTCAACAAGCTAGAAGGTGTCAAAGGATGAGCATCATACATCAGAAATGGTGCCGTCTTTGCTTGAAATGCTTTCATGATCTCCTCATCCTCCTTTGTTGTAGCCATCATTTCAGACCACCAATCAACTTGGATTTTCACCTTTGTGATGTTGTTGATACATTGCATTCATGTGAGAGCATCTGCAAGTTGTTTTTGCCCTCCACATACACTTTCTTCATGTTGAATTGTTGACGCCATTCTACCCATCGAATTTGTCATTTGGAGAGATCTTTCTGAGTTTCCAAATACACCAATGGTTTGTGGTCGGTTTCTACCACAAACTTCTTGTCTCCCAAGAAGTGCTTTCAACGTTTCGTGGCCAAAACAATGGCTAACTCCTCTCGTTCAGTTGTGTGATAGTTTTGCTTAGCTGCCATCAACTTTTGGGAGAAAAAGGCAACCGGATGCCAACCGTCTTCCCACTCCTGTTGAAGAATTCCACCCACTGTTGTACCTAATGCATCAGTAGCCAACTTGATTGGTCGATAAGGATCATACCACTTGAGAATAGATGCATGCAAGAGAGCATCTTTCAATGCTTGAAAGACTAACTCTTGTGCGATTCCCCTTCTCCATTTTTAACCCTTTCCTAGCATAGATGTTAAGGCTTGGGCAAGGCGTGCAAAAGCTTTAAAAACTCTACGATAAAATCCCGTAAGACCTAAAAAACTCTTTAGCTGAGTTTGATCCGCTATTGCTGTCCGTTTCTGTATGACTTCCATCTTCTCACTCATCACTTGGATTCTCTCCACTGTGACTCGGTGTCGTGTTGTGACGCGGCTACTATGAGAAGAAGATGACATGTGTCATCTTCAGAGCTGTTGTCATGACGGCGATACTTTAGGTTAGGATAACCGACGGCATTCTAAGGCTGTTAAGAGCCGGAGAGATCTAGACACATCACCTTGCTGGCTAAGGAGCTTATCTGATCAAAATGGAGTCGATGTAGGACATGGATAGAGGACAACATGATCCTCCATATGTACCGATGCCGAGTCCATTTGTGATCAACATCCGGTGTTTTCATCGTGATCACTTTCAGGTATACTTAGCCGGTTTTGAGTTATAATTTTAACTTTTATTAGTAACAACTCATATTGTGTATAGCATCTCTAAGTAGTGTGTTTAGGATAGTTGTAAAGCTCTTTGCTAAAATGGAGCTAATTTGGCCACACAAGAGGTCAAAATAACATTCTCCATACTCAGTGGTCTAGGAGTTTTGGTCAATGAGGGCACTATGGCAACTTCTTCGAGATTTTTAGGGATTTTGGAAACCTTCTAGGGGGACATTCAAAGATTTGAACATAAGGTTGGAGAGCTGACAGGACAAGCTACGATGTGGGCTTAACAATGGATGGATTTGAAGGATTTGTCACTCTGAAATGGTGATTCAAAGAAAAAGAGAGAAATTTAGATCTTTGAGTATATATGGGGTGTTTCTGAGAATCTTACAAGTGTTTTGAGCAATCTGAATCAATGGACATATATTTACGACTTAGGCTTGTGTTTGGATCGAAATTTTGACTCAATCAGTCCAGTTTTGAGTACGGAGTGATAGGTTAAAGTTTGTGTATACAGTCAGAGTTAGAGGATTACACAAACTATCACGAAGTTAGTACATCAATCATATCTTTTAATATCAGAAATTTTTGTCAATAAAAATTTCCACATTTGAAGTTCGGATAATAAGTGACCTTGTAATGAAATTTGAGAGCAATTGGATTCAAGAATTGGGATGTGTGATGGTTTTAGTACACAGGGGTTTGCATATTGCCTTGTGATATAGTGTGTAAATCGACAATTGTTTTGAAAGATCTAGAAAAGAAAAACATATGAAACTTTTTTGAAAGATTGAAAAAGTTGTAGAGCAATTTTCTGTGAAGTTTACGCAAGATTTATTGGTCCAATCATTGGATATCTTAATCTTCTTCCGCTGAAGTTTTACCTGCTGTAATGAACCTGAATGTGGAGTTGTGAGGAAAAGAAGAAGAGATTGTCAACTCACACGAGTTCCAAGAGGGTTCTTCTACAGCCAAGCGCTTAGGCGTTCTCAGAGTGAAGAAATGTCCATGCGACATCGGTGGTCTAAATAATCTACTTTTGATTTGCCAAATTCACATTTTGAAGCTTTGGCATATAACTCATTCTCTTGTAAAACCTGAAGTACCGCTCGTAAATGTTGCTTATGATCTTCTAAGGTTGTACTATATACCAAAATATCATCCAAAAAGATAATAACAGATTTGTCTAAATAAGGATGAAAAATATCATTCATTAATCCCAACATCTACGACAGCTATAGTACCGATGCCATAGGTTCTGCAATCTCCTTCGAGGCTTTCGGCCCTAGCTTCACCGCCATCATCTTCGGACGAGAGGACTTTGCCGGTCCTACTTCTTCTATCTTCTTCTTTCCTACATCTCTTGGAACTGCTAGAGTAGCTGGTGGTTTATCTTCCACTACTCTCTTTCTCTTCCTCGAAGTTCCAATCACTTCAGTCCGAGTCCGAATCGGGGCTTGCCGCACCGCCGGTCTCACTTCTCCCGTTCTCTTCGGCTCAGACGGGGCACTCGTTCCTAGACTCCACGTCGACCCACTACTAGCATTGTCGATGTCCGCATCCAAGTCCGACAACCCACTCTCCAACCGATACAGCTGACTCTCCCTAGGCGTCAGCCACTCCAGCTTTGCATACAGGTGTACTAAGAAAGACGAGATATACACTACACTCTTATTGTCTTCTCTTAGCTTCGTCGCCATGGCATGTACATTCCTCGCAAAGATCTCTCCCCTGTTCACCCGGATAGTTCCTCCGATGAATCCTTCCACGATCCTCACCTTGTGCATGCTCACGTAGATTGTTCTCTGCGGTGAGAAAAGCTGATTCAAGGTGAGTGTCTTCTTCCTCCTGAATACATCCTTAATCAAGTCGAGCTTGTAGCCATTCGTCCCCTTCCTCTCCCTAAGGTTGAACCACTTCCGCTCATCGAAGATAAATGCCGTGTGCATCACCGATCCCTCCCAATCAACACCGCCTTTGTCCTCTTCGTGGTTGCGTCCTAGAGCCTTCGCCCATAACTTCGCATCCCACTTCTCGGGTTGCGCTCTACTTCCAATTGCTGTTAGTGGCTTCCCTCTCCGGACTTCATCGCACAGCTCCCGAAGACACGTAGTCCCATCACCATGATAGAAACGCTCCACTGAGGTTCTTCAACCTCATCAACTCCGCTGGAGACCAATCCGCCATCATAATAAGTGGTCGAATTTTCCCCATCGTCGCACTTTTTCCTGCTGGAACTCCTCCGGTTCGACGCTTTGACATTGCAGCTAGCTTTCCTTGCGGCCGCTCGGCAAGTTCTTGGCATCGACTTTCTCTCGACAATTCTTCAATCCGTCGCCCAAATGCGCGCTTAAATTCCCTCGCAATTCACTCATGTGAACTCCCTAATGGTATTCCTATCTAACAAACATATATTCGGACGAATACCTTCAAGAGAACACGAATATAACTCTTTATTCACAAAAACCAAAAAAAATCCTACTTATACTAAGAACTACGCTCCTACAATATTGTTGAGAGGGAGATTGATCATTATGGGTTTAACGATGCGTCACAAGGAGAAGTTCCAGAACAGATGGAGCAAATTCCTGAACAATAGGAATTGGAGGCATAAGTTGTCGTTGTTGAGCCTCAAGACACAGTACAAAACGATGGAGATCAACCAGAACCATCTACCATGAGATCATCAAATCGGATAAGTAGAGCTCTCGAAAGGTATGGAACATGGGCTCATTCATCTATTCTTGAGTATCATGATATTGAAACTGAGAATGATGATGGCAATGTGTTGATCTTGGAAGAAGGAGAACCTTGCTCATATAGAGTAGCTCAAGCCTCTATCAATAAGCTTGAGTGGAAAATTGCTATGGACCATTGTCACATGGAACATTCCTTCGCTATGAGTACGTCTGAGCGCCTGGCTGTAGAAGAATCCTCTTGAACCTCGTGTGAGATGACAATCTCTTCTTCTTCTCCTCAGCACTCCACATTCAAGTTCATTACAACCGATAAAACTTTAGTTTAAGAAGATTATAATATCCAATGATCGGACCAATAACTCTCGCTTAAACTTCACAGAAAATTGCTTTACAATCCTTTCAATCTCTCAAAAAAGTTTCATATATTTCTTTTCTCTAGATCTCTCAAAACAATTGTCGATTTACACATTGTATCACAAGGTGATATGCAGACCCCCTGTGTACTAAAACCATCACACATCCCAATCCTTGACTCCAATTGCTTTCAAATTTCATGAGAAGGTCACTTATCATCCGACTTCAACTTTGGAAAGTTTTATTGACAAAACGTTCTAATATCAAAAGATATGATTCATGTAATAACTTTGTGATAGTCAATGCAATCCTGCAACTCTAACAGTATACACAAACTTCAACCTATCAGTCCGTACTAAAAACTCATCCAATTGATTCCAAATTTTGATCCAAACACAAGCTCAAGTCGTTAACTATATCACAAGTGACACAGATCTCCCAAAACCTTCGTAAGATTCTCAAAAATATCCCAAATATATTCAAAGATCTAAATTTCTCCCTCTATCTTTGAATCATCATTTCAGAGTGACAAATCCCTAAAATCCATCCATTCTTGAGCCCATGTTGTAGCTCATCCCGTCAGCTTTCCAACACTATCCTCAGATCTTTGAATGTCTCCATGGAAGGACTTCAAAATCCCTAAAAACCTCGAAAAAGTTGCCTTAATGTCCTCATTGGCCAAAACTCCTAGACTAATGGGAATGGAGAATGTTATTTTGACCTCTTGTGTGGCCAAATTAGCTCCATTGTAACTTACAGCTTTACAACTATCCTTAACACACTACTTAGCATCCTATACACAATATGAGTTGTCACTAATAAGAGTTAAAATGACAACTCAAAACCGGCTAAGTATATCCGAAAGTGATCTTGATGAAGACACCGGATGTTGATCACAAATGGACTCGGTTTCAGTACATCTAGAGGATCATGTTTTCCTCTATCCATGTCCTACATCGACTCCACTTCGATCAGATAAGCTCCTTAGTCAGCAAGGTGATGTGTCTAGATCTCTTAGGCTCTTAACAGCCTTACAATCCCATCGGTTATCCTAATCTAAAGTATCGCCGCCATGACAATAGCTCTGAAGATGATACATGTCATCTTCTTCTCATAGTAGCCGTGTCACAACACGATACCGTGAGATGCAATCGCTTATTGAGAACAAAACTTGGGAGCTAGTGGAGCTTTCAAAGGATCAGCCTTTGGTTGATAGCAAGTGGGTGTACAAGTTGAAGGATAATCCAGCGGATGAAGAGAAGAGGATCTTCAAAGCCAGGTTAGTGGTTAAGGGCTTCACACAAGAGAAAGATTTGGACTACAACGAAGTCTTCTCACCTATAGCAAAGTATGCTACAATTCGTCTGGTATGTGCACTTGCTGCGATATTTGGTCTAGTTATGGATCATATGGATGTTGTCACGGCTTTGCTATATGGATCTTTGGAGGAAGAAACCTACATGAGACAATCTACTAGCTATGAGGAGAAAGTTCAGGAGAAGTTAGTTTGTAGATTGCTCAAATCTCTATATGGACTGAAGCAAGCTTCTAAACAATGGAATGCAAGGTTTGATGAGTTCATGAAAGCACAAGGATTTTCACGTAGTGTGTTTGATCCATGTGTTTACATGAAGAAGGTGAATAATGAGATCTTTAGCCTCATTATTCTAATACTCTATGTGGATCTGCTCATTTTGGCAAAGGAACAATCCGACGTCGATAGATGCAAGAGGCAACTAAAATCTGCATTCAAGATGAAGGATTTGGGTAAGTCCAAGAGGATTTTAGATATGAATGTTCACAAGGATTTGAAGAAGAGGAAGCTATGGTTAAGTCAGGGTTAGTACATTCAGCGTGTGCTTGACAGGTTTAACATGGTAGACTCTAAAGAAGTGTGGACTCCTTTGGCGGCACATTTTAAGCTCTCAGCAACTCAATATCCAATTGATGCAACTGAGAAGGGAAAGATGTAGTCAATTCCCTATGACAAGGCAGTGGGCAACCTCATGTATTTGATGGTGTGTACCAGACCTGATATTGCTCTAGCTATGGGCAAGGTGAGCAGGTACATGTCAAATCCAGGAAAGGTTCATTGGGAAGTTGTGAAGTGGATTCTCACGTACCTCAAGAGTACTGAGGATTATGGTCGTTTGTTTGATGGTTTATCGAACAATGCCAAATCCTTGTTGGGTTACGTTGATGCTGACTATGGACAAGATCTGGACAAGAAAAAGTCTACAACTGGGTATGTGTTTATACTTGTAGGTGGATGCGTTAGTTGGAGATCTACCTTGCAAAAGTGCATAGCTCAGTCAACAACAAAAGCCGAATATGTAGCAGCAGCGGAAGTAGCAAAGGAGGCTATTTGGTTGAATAGACTTATCACTGAAATGGGATTAAAACAGGATGTTGTAAATCTCCATTCTAATAATCATAGTGACTTACATCTTGCAGCAAATCAAGTGATGGATAGCAGGATGAAGCACATTGATATCAGATATCACTTTATCATATATGCAGTTTATGATAGGAAGGTTGAGCTAGTCAAGATTGACGGTATACTCAATCCAACTGATTCTTTGATCAAAGTTATTCCTTTAGAGAGTTTTAGGATGCATTGTGCTACTATGCAGGTTTTGCACAAGGAGCACTAGTAGAGTTAATATAGGAATTGTTTGATGCTTGTATATGCTTTACTCCTTCCTAGTTAAACTACGGCTTAGTTCTAGTTAATCCTTGTTTATAAGAGGACCTATGCTTCAGGTTTCCTTCTAGGACTTTCTGCGGAATATGTATATGGATAACAAGAGTTAAAGACCCTTGACATGAGTCAAGGGGGAGATTATTAGGATTTTACTCAAGTCTTTAGTAACTCAAGTTAGTTTGATTATATTTAGTTAGACTAGGGCTAGGGCTAGTACTACTATATAAGAGGGATGGCAGATGCTCTATGTGACACAATTAGGGTATTGAGTAAAGTGACTCTATGTGTTCCGTGGACGTAGTCTCAGTGAGGTGAATCACGTATCTCCTATGTTGACTCTTGATTGCATGTTTGTTTCTCAGTGTATTCCTGTTACAGACCATCACCTCTTAGGTGGCAATGCTGTAGGTAGATCATCTGGAAAGACATCCTTATACTCCGTAATAATATCGCTTAATGATTCCGAAATATAAAGATTGTCCTTAGAACCTCCAACATTTCTTATAAGTCCCAAGAAACATACGTCACGTCTAGAAATGGCTGTCTTACTAATCACGAAGAGAGATAAACTTCTATTTTGAGATGTGCTTCTATCTCTGTAAATCTTTCATCCACTACTTTTTACTAATTTCTTTCTCCAATCTACCTCCAGATTGTATTGCTCCATCCGTGGCATTCCTAGGATGACATCATATCGAGCTAATCTAAGTACTCTCCATTCAATCTCTTCCTGGTACCCACATATGACTAGTTGTACACTCCGTGCTAATGTCTCAATTGGTTCAGTTTGCCCATTTGGCAACTTTACTTCCTCACTCACATCCTTCATCAAAGTCAATCCTAATTTCATTGCAAAAGATCGTGATAGAAAATTTTTTGTTGCTCTAGGATCAATTAGAACTCTCATCTTGTGTACTTCCATCATCCCATATGTGACAATCAATCGTGCTTGTTTCTTACTCCCTCCATGAGCTTCCAATTGTTATCTTCTTCCAACATCACCTTTTCTTCGTTTAGTGGAACCAGTAAGGCCGCGAGGCAAGTATACTGATGATCTTTGTTTCCATGCAAGATCTCGTCTTCATTGTCATATTCCCCTCCTTCCATATTGTTGAAAGGCCTTTGCAACATAATTCTTCCTCCGGATGGTCCTGATCAAGTTCTATAGAACTTGACAATGTGACCTATCCTCTCACATGTTTAGCAATGACAATTATCACGAACCCCCATTCCTCCTCGATTAACTGTTCGATTATTTGCATAAAGATCCGGTAAATTTGGAATAAATGATTGACGATTATCACCTCCATACCTAGGCGATGGTCCTTGTGATGGAGCATATCCTTCCCTACTTCAAAGGTTTCCCAACTCCATGGGTGTTGGACCAAGTGGTTCTCCAACATTGCTTGATGGTTCACCGTGTGTGATCCCATAAGCACCCAAAATCCGTTGAGCAATTGCGATTGCTTCATTCACTATGGATGGATTACTCACCATCACCTCCTTTCGCACTCTCTCCTTCAGACCTTGTTTGAAGACATGTAAGGCTTTTTCTTCACTCATATCCATAATGGATACTTGAAGATCACGAAATTCTTCAATGTATTCTTGTATGCCTCCTTTCTGCTTCAAATCCCATAACTTCATTCTTGCGATTCGAAGGGAATCCACCACTTAAAAGTTCTGAAGAAGCCCCTCTTGCATCATACTCCATGAAAAAGAAGCATGTTATTCTGAAAGCATTCGTCCCTATGTAGTGTACCATGTAAGAGCCTTATCCATGAGGTAAGATCGCATGAACATTCTTGCAGTAAAATCAGAAACATGAAAATGTGATAGATGTATATTCATCCTCATGATCCATCCTTCCATAACTCCCATGGCCCTACTGCCCTTGTAGGCTTCCACCTTACATGACTTTCCCATACGAAGTAAGAGATTGGTTTGATCTTCCATCTCTTGAAGTCGTCTCCTATTTGCCTCTTCATTGGCAATAGCAGTTGCTTGTGGTTGGGATTGAGTCTCTTGTATTGGAGTTTCCACTTCCATCTCACCAACTCTTTCTCTCTCTACCTTCTCACTCTCTAAATCAGAGATCTTGTCCTCCATGGCTTGTTGCTTTATATGTCTATCTATAATAGGTTTTCTTAACTCTTTCATTTTTATCATGATTGAGTTCAAAACTTCTCTCATAGAAACTCATGCTTCCATGCTTCTCCACCACTCAAACTAATACAATGTAAGTATAATAACAATCCAATCTCTCAAAATGAAATCACAAAAGGCCGAGGTGATCCTTTTACAACTTTCTAGTACTCTTCACCATAATTCCTAACAATAAAGTCCCTTAACACTCTCTTCTGTTGGTAAATTGTTCTAATTTCTACATATGTGTTCAACGGAACCGGTGCGGGTGATTCACGATTCAAATCCATCAAACATTCAGTATAGAATGTAAACGGTACAATCCCATGTTTCTCTATAATTGACAATCCGAAGTATCATTGGTACTAGTGATGCCATCATTCGAGCCATAAAATCTGCACCCCAATTCGCCACAAGGTACACTCTAAAAACATCCTTCTCCATGAATCGAATATGGATGTTGAATAGATTCGGAAATGGAAAATTTGGTACATGACTTCTCTGAGGCACATCCATACATGTAGCCCACATTTTTCTCTTTACCCCTTACTCTACATGCAAATCAATGACCTCTGCCAGTCTGTATACAACTTTCAAGAACTTAAAGTTATCATCATCGTCTTCCTATTCCAAGAGGGGTAATCCACACTCAAGGAAAGAGCAAGTTTACTCTGATACCATTGTTACACTAGAGAAGTGAAAAAAGACCACTTGAATAGCTCAAGAAATTATGAAGTTGAGAGATACCTCAATGGTTTCTCTTTCTCCATATATAGTCCTCAAAAGTGTACAAACTAGATAAGGTTACACAACCAACATCCATTCAATTCCTTGTGGATCGATGACATGGCGGTCATCCCTATGAGCACACATATTGCTGACATGTACTCCAACTAACACACTAACTAACACACAAGAAACACAACCTAAAGAGCATACGGATTACTAATGTGACACCTTTAGATACTCCACTAATAGTCAACTCAAGACTATCTATCTCCTCCTTGCGTAACCTCTACTTTAGTTCTCACTCGCAACTGATAATATTTTGCTCTTAAAACCAATGTATTCAAAATTTTTGCATGCACAACTTCATCAAAGATGTCACAACTTATGTAATGGTATACATAATGTGAAGACATATTAAAATAATAAAAGGGATGGAAAGACCCAAGTCTTATTTTAAATATTTATTAAAATATTGGACATCCCATTTATGATCAAATCTTAATCTGATCTGATCTTTATGATCAAATCTGGAACCAAACCGATAACATGAGACTAGGCCCCATGTGATGATGTTATCATCACATTGAAAAATATGACGTACATCACCTATGATATACAAACTATCTACATGGTGCACTATTTAGATAATATCCCTAATTAAATAGCTGCATGCATACATGAACAAATACAGTAATTAGAGCCAATAGTGTAGATAGCGTTGTTTCCAATGGAAATGTTGTTAGAACTGACATAGCCATTAGGAGACCTAGAGCTCAAGGGGTAGAATTCAAATTAGGTCTCCTTTAAGTGCAATTTTTGAAGTGGAGACTTTTATAATGTGGCTATGGTGGATAATAGCTAGTATGGAAAACTAGAAGTTTTGAATCACAAAATGAGTTTGGCTCCATTATTATCTTTCTTTTATGTTATGGTTATGAACAAAGTGTCCTTGTGGAAGTTTTGAGATAAGAAAAAATTACTTCAAAAACCAAAATTGGATATTGTGGTGAGAATTGTGAGTTTTTAGAACGTTGAAGTTGTTTTGATGAGCTTTGATCGATGATAGCTTTGATCTTTTTAATGTACAGTCTGCATGACTTTAATGAAGTGAAGAATGTGGTGGTGATCTAGAAGTAGAGTTTGTTTGAAGTTGGTGTGATCGATCTTGAATTGTTTAATTTTATGTTTTAATTCTTAAAATCTGAATCAATGTTTAGGAGATCAAAAACGCTGCTAAATAACAAAGTGGGTTGATGCTCATAGTTGCTTTGATGCTAAGAATCAAGATTTGCTAAAAAAGAATTTTGAACAGAAGTGCTCAAAGTTCAAGATTTCGTGTTTCAAAATTTTAGAGTAAAAAATAAGAAAGTTAGGCTATAAGATTATTATATAGTGTCCATTTGATCCAACATTTGATAAATTCATAAAAGATACTTTACATCTTTTATGTAAAGTATCTTGCACAGGAGTAAAGATGTTATGCACAAGGCTAGCAGTGCTAGAATTGTGAAACTTTGACGTATAGAAGTTCAAAGTTAGAGTCAAAGATTTTTAAAATCCTGTAGAAGTTTCAAATGGTGTCTCTTTGCAAAAATAATAATAATTATAACTTAGAAAATTGAAATAGACTATGCTTTAAAAAATTTGATGAGCCATGTCAAATTATCCATGTGGAGTGCAAAAGATCTCCAAAACTGAGTTTGAGTGTTTTTAAATGCCCTTCTAAGGCTATGTTAGTCTGGGTTGGGTTGGTTTGACACCTTTGATGGATGTTTTTGAGATGGAGTATTGTTCTTTATGTTTCTTATGATTGATATACCTCCATCTCTGCTTCCTGTTTGTGCACCATGTTTGTGTGTGTTGGTGCTTTGTTGTTTGGAGTGTTGGAGCTCTTGTGTGCTATCGATAGTGAGGATGGATTTGCGGACCAGTTAGACTATCCATGTTTCTCCCCAGTGAGACAGTACCTGTGGACTGGGTGAGTGCTTGTGGTGATGGCAGGTTTCAACTTGCCCTTGTGTTAGCATCTTGTGATGCCTCGAGTACCTTTTGTTGTGGTTTTTTATTCCAGTTGTTATTTTTGGTTCCAGTTGGGGACTTGTTTTTGCACGGTTGCGGAGGTGATACATGAGTGTCACAGTGGAGTTCTTTGGAGGTTCCGGAGGAGAGACTGCTTAGGGTAGCATTGGTTGCACCCGTAGCGGAGTTCGGTACCAACCTTGGCCTTTGAGATTCACAGAAGACTCTGATTTGGTTTCAAAGAGTGATAGAGCTGAGCTTGGTGATATCTTGGAGTGTGTACCCACACCGTTGTTGTGGGACATGGACGATATCTATGGGGCCACCAAGGGTCCCAGACGATATTCAGGTATAGTTGGCATTACTGAGTTGGATGACTTCATCCAAGAGTTTGACTCATGGTATGATTTATAGCGTATGCGTAATTCTACGTTGTTCAGTCCGTTTATGGCTTGGAAGGGATTATTCCAGCATTTGGAGGGTCCGACGATGGATGATTATCATGAGTTTTGGCGTGAACACCTTGAGGAGATAGAGTTCTGGAGACAATACTGGTCTCCAAACTACATCTCTATTACTTCGGATATAGTGTTTGGAGGTGCGAGTTCATCCTCTGTACCTCGCACTGATGATACGGTTGGAGCTAGTAGAGTTGGGAAGAGTTCAGAGGTCACAACCTTTAACCCTATTTTAGAGTTCTTCGCACGGTTGAGGAGAGACTACCAAGGGGTGAGAACTGACAAGCTACGAGGCTTGCTGAAGTTTCAACTGAAGATTGGGGAGAGTCTTCGAGAGACGTATATCCAAATGCATTGGTTGATTAGTGTTACCCATGGGGGACAGAGGCACAAGCTGTCCAATATTGGTATGGAATATTGGATAGGGAGTTGAGACGTAGAGTGAGAGATGCTACCTTACTACAGCATACATCATCTACGTTGGCCATTGTGTTTTGTCTTGTTGAGCGTATTGAGCTCAATATGCAAGAAGAGAGGGTGATGATTGTTGGGTTCAGCAAGGATTCACCATCTTCATCAACTTCTTCACGTTACCAGTCTACAACACAAACCTCGAGGGGTTATGATGACATGCGGGACAGTCTCGACCATCCAGACAGAGTGGTGAAGGTGCAACATCCATACCATTGCCATCCTTTTCAGATCAACAATCAGTTGTTGGGATGGTGTGTTGACATGTGGTGGACCTCATCACAAGAAGGACTGCCTTCAAGGTCGAAGGATGTATCATATTGGATCAAAATCATATGAGCATTGTCACAGACATGGTCACATGATGGATCGATGTTTTGATCTCCATCCAGAATTATGGTCAACAAGAGTTGCCATGGTAGTCCTTGGAAGAGGACGAGGAGTTCAAGGTGACAAGGGTGGTGGTAGAGGACCAGCCCCTACTCAAGTGTTAGCCCATGAGGCTAGTCATGAGATGAACATGACATCTCTACTAGAGCAGTTGGAGCAGAAGATAGCAAGTATGGCTATAGCCCAACAAAGATCAAATTCTTGAGCTGATGCCTCTACATCATATGATGGAGATGTTGTGGAGTACATGTGCGTAGCATCACAACCATGTGCAGTTGTTGTGACTCGTAGTGCAACACATAGTACTAAGTCTAGAGGAGCGTTCGTGGAGTTGGATCCACAAAGAGGGGAGGATAGCCAACAGGTTAGACTTCCTCAATCTTTCACATTGCCTGAGGCATTGAACACCTCATCCATGGCTCCTAGCCGATCTCTTGGAGAGATGAGGGTGCAAGCCAATGTGGATGTACTTGGAGATGGGGCAAGTAGGGACCATCCATCAACATCGTTTAAGGTAGCATTGAGCGTAATGTTGGGGGCGGCAAAGACTCTTGTTCATTCTCATGTTTTCTCATCCAAGGATTTATTGGCATTGGGGGTGTCATCATCCCATGTACTATGATTGGCAGCCACACTTTGCGAAAGCAAAGAAGATGTGCTCGTTACTTCTAATAGT
This sequence comes from Marchantia paleacea, assembly GCA_014180765.2. Classification (NCBI taxonomy): domain Eukaryota; kingdom Viridiplantae; phylum Streptophyta; class Marchantiopsida; order Marchantiales; family Marchantiaceae; genus Marchantia; species Marchantia paleacea. Next base: position 4,686,777 of record MUAA02000018.1, read on the forward strand.
GTAAGCACTAGTAGTGTTGAACCAAGGATCATGACAGCGACCAATGGAACTTGGTAAGCTGTTGCCGCTCGAATGATGGAGTTATCAGCGAGGCCGGCATACAATCATACCAGGGTGTCATCAAGTTCGGTGATGTTGGATAACAGAAGTGACATCTTCTGTTTGGTCGGACCTTGAGGAAAGATTTATCAACCTCAACATGTGTTGTTGGATTGTGGTGCACAACCCCTTATGTTGGGTAAGGATGCACTACTTGGTCTTGGTTTACGAAAGACTGATGTGGAGAGATGTCCATTCCAAATTCAGACATTTCTTGGAGTTTCTAGTGATGCCCCGACACCATACATCACCCGGGTGGGGTTGACTGTGCAAGTGCAACCGGATCATGTCAATGATAGCTTTACAATGCGAGCACGTGATGTGGTTACACTTGCACAGTCCTATGATGTATTGGTGGATGCGGCAATATTATACCCGATGGGGTTAAGCATTGATTATTGGGTGGAGACAGTCTTTTATCGGCCACATTGGCAATCTGGCGAGGGCCGCATGAGTCGATTACCTATACAATTCATTACAAGTTCTAGGCCTTTATTAAGTGGAGGTTTGGTGTATGTTGCAGCCTTCAGTACTTGTGTTACTTGGCCTAGTGATTTGTTGGAGGGTAACATGGATGCTCATGATAGTCATGGTCGAGAGGATGTGGCTATCATGCCAAGTCTTAGTGGAGTAGTGTCATCCACGTTGGATGGTATGTACTTCATGTATGCAGCTACAATAGATGGCTGATCAACTCATACATCAGGCTTGGAGTGAGTCTTTTGCTCTGGAGAGGAAGGAGACGAAGGAAGTTATTCCCACTTCCACTATGTTGTCACCTTTAGATACAACGCATATTGCTTGGCAGTATCTAGAGAAGGGTATATGTGTGTTGGATCTGTTTGGAGGGATTAGCATAGGTTTGGTTGTTGTTTTGCAGTCTGGCATACGAGTACATCGATACTTGTATGTGGAGCGAGATGAGATTGCAAGGCGCATCTCATTACGCCATGTGGCACAGTTGGTGCGGAGATACCCAGATCTTCTTCCAGTGTTGGCAGTTCAAGGATATCACCAGGCCTTGCCATCAGATATTTTATTGCTGGGGGCGCAAGACCTTGCTCGGCATGGCATCATACATTTGGTTATTGCTGGATGGCCATGTCACGGACACACATGTGCTGGTAATGATCATGGGCTACATGATTCATGTTTTGCATGTTTTGGGAGATGTTATGTGTGTAACGTTCTCTCTAGGCACAGCAAACCTATTCTCCGACATACATTTTGGAGAATGTTCCCTTGTTGGGTGATCCACTTGCACGAGTGATGACGAGTGCACATCACCTGCAGTAATGGATTGGACCAACGGTATTACTGGATGCAGCGAGAGTAGGTTTTCGTGCACACTGTCCACGTCTATGGTGGACAAACGTTCTTCCAAGGGAGGTTTTATTGCAAGCATATGACAAAGTGGAGAGGCCCTAACATCTCACAGTGGACAGTATTTTGGATGTGGACAGACACTCCCATGTAGTGGTCTATGCTAACAGGTTACCCATGGAAGTGGTGAACCTTGTGGGTCAGCCAAGAGCGGCATTACCCACATTGTTGAGTTACCGAGTTGCCCATGCTTACAGAGAGGGAGGACATGGACTTGTATGGGATTCTTGATTGCAACAGTTGGTGGAACCCGACGCTGAAGAGAGAGAGCGAGCTATGGGATTTTGTACCGGTACTACAGTAGTACCTACATTGTCAGAGGCATCACGACGTTAGGTGTTGGGTCGGGCTATGGACCTAAACTGTTTGACATGGATTGTGAACCTTGGATTGGCTGAGCAGAGATGCATTTGATCCACATGTATGACTGCAAGACCATTGGTAAGCTCTTTGCCTACCGAGACGGTGGAGGCAAAAGCTGGGGTCAAGAAGTGTCCAAGATCTCATCCTTCGTCTTATGGGGATGTTAGAGAAGGAGAGGTAGGATCTTCTTTGAGTATCGTTCGAGTTTTTTGCGCGGAGCAAGTGGTGGTTACCACTTTATACCTTTGTGATACAACACAAGAGGTTACGGCTACACAGGAGTTGTTCACACTGAGATAGTGGAGCCTGGTATAAGAGAGCAAAAAAAGCTTTATGCTCAAGAGGTTGTCATTTAGCAACCAGATACTACATCTTCTATCTCTAGTATTGATGGAGAGGAGATTTGGGATATTGAGATTGGTCCCAAAGTGACAGGAGAAGAAAGACGTAGGGCGTGGAGGTTTCTGAGGAGTTTCAGAAATTGTTTTGCCTTTAGTATGAAGGATTTAGGTTGTTTGAAGGGATCTGGTATACGGATTGACTTGACAACAGATGCACCAGTCTTCATTCGTCCCTATCGATACAGTGATATGAAGAGAGATCTGATCCAAAGTAGGTGTCAAGACCTTCTTGAGGCAGGATTAGTGGAGATATCATATGGAGAGTATACCTCTGCTATGGGGATGCCAGTTAAGAAGGATATATATGGCAATTATTCAAATATACACATGTGTGATGACTACCGATCTATCAATCGAGAGACAAAATCAGATCGATATGCTATGCCTACACCTGAGGAGATGTTTGATGCACTTGGGCATGCAAAGGTTTTCAGTACATTGGATTTATGAGTAGGATATCATCAGTTGCGGATTCGAGATGAGGATAAGGCCAAGACAGCCTTTTGGGCAATTGATTTGCATGGCAAGGATGTGTTGTATTAGTGGAAGTTCTTAACATTTGGGTTGAAGAATGTAACTGCTGAGTTCCAAAGAGTGATGGATAGGATCCTAGCCTGACTTGATTGTGGCCGAGCCTACATCGATGATATTCTAGTGTATAGTGCTACGGTGAGTGAGCATGAAATACATTTGCAGGAGGTATTTGAGCGACTCATTGCTCATGGCCTCAAGTTGCATCCTGGAAAATGCAAGTTCTTTCAAGAGCAGGTAGAGTACTTGGGTCATATCATATACCCAGGAGGATTGGAGTTCAACAAACCAAGGCGGAGGCAATCTTGCGTATTCCACAACCCTCAGATGTGAATAGGGTGCAAGCTTTCCTTGGACTTGCAAACTTCTATCGTCGATATGTGCAAGGATTTAGCACTATTGCCAAAGTCTTGAAAAAGCTGACAAAGCTAGATCAAGAGTGGAATTGGGAAGATGAACAAGAGAGAGCTTTTGTTGAGCTCAAGGGAAGATTGACATCTGCCCCTATTTTGAGGAGACTTGAGAGAGGTTGTCCGTTTCAAGTACATACTGATTGGAGTATGTTGGGTTTGGGAGCAGTGCTTACCCAACATGATAATGAGGGGAAGGAGTTTGTAGTGGCTTATGCAAGTCATTCCAACAATGCAACGGAGTCGAAGTATAGTTCTTATGAAGGAGACTGTTTGACAGTTGTTTGGGCGGTGGCACATTCAGATTTTATTTGTTTGGAAACTCCTTCACTCTCATCATTGATCATCAACCATTGAAATGGTTGATGGAATCAGACAAGCTTACATGAAAGCTTACACGATGGTCTCTTATCCTACAGGAGTATGATTTCACGGTTGTTCAAAGACCTGGAGTGGTGAACCGTGATGAAGATGGGTTAAGTCAATACCCATGTACAAGTCAAGTTGACGAAACCAAGGCTCGATGGCATGGTGATACCGATGAGGAGATGGTGTCGGGTTGGCATGCATCTGGCTTTTTGAGTATATTGACGCTTGAGAGCTATATGATATTTCTCTTGGGTCAGAGAGCATATATGTTAGCCTTGGACACTGAGACTGAGGACGGTTTGATGGTAAACCAAGACATCCATGATGACATGATGGTGTTGGAGTATCTTCGTACAGGTGCTTTGGTGGGCACCTTGAGTGCAAAGGAGCGAGATTGAGTTTTACAGAGAGCTCGACGGTTCAGATAGGAAGGTAGGTGTTAATATCCCAAGCTCATCGAGTTGATATAGGTCGATCTTTGCCTGATGACTACAGGCCGTAGATCTAGGGTTGTTACGTACTGATGGTACAGATCTGTTTAGGGCTAACCCAAGATTAGGGTTTCCCTGTTCTCACCCTATATATCTGAGGGGAAGGCAAAGCCTTCCCCATCTCATTCCTGTACACTCTCTCTCTTGTCCCTTTAGTGTGCTCTCCTCTTCTTGGAGTGATTCCTGAAGAGTCGATTTCTCAACATGGTATCAGAGCTTGGTGGGAGCATTAGTTTTGTAGATTAGACATAGTGGAGTCTTTGGAGATCGGTGAGGAGGCTGTCCCGCTGAAGCGAGTAGATTGATGGGGAACCATTTCGTGTTTTCTCAGAATCTTCAATCGCGTTTTTGGAGGTCAAGATGATCTTTTTCGACCTATTTCTGATCGCCAAACTCCCTATGGAAGTTGTCTTGCGCAAAATGGTTGAATTTGGTAGCCATGAAGTTTTCGTGCGATTTGGAGTTGTTGGTGGTAGTTATCGCCTTTTCCAAAATCTTTGAGGAGCTGTTTGGAGGCCTAAACGAGTTTTTTTGGAGATTTGAGGGTTTCTACCGAAGCAACTGAACTTTGCTCGCCTCAGTCAAAGCTCCTACCATGAAAAATTTCGGCTCAATCCGAGCTTTCTTCGTCATTTTTGCTTAAGTACTGCACATGCGCAGAATCGCGAACACATTTCCCTCTTCGTCTGCGGGTCAAGACATGCGCATTTTGCCAGTTTCTGGAGCTTTGCATGTTTCTTGATCGAGGTGCAGAGGAGCTATTTTTCCGCCCTAGTCGCGGAGGTGTTCTTTTTTGTGTGCATGCAGTACTTTGCCGTGTTGGGGTCGTGATTTCCGCTCGTGACCACAACCATGGCAGAATCCGTGAGCATGATCACTTGAGAGAAACTCGACAAGAACAATTTCCAAACATGGAAATTTCGAATGAAGACCTTCCTTCAAGGCCAGGGGCTATGGGAGCTTGTGACCGGGGAGGAGAAAGCACCAATCGTGGTTCTTTGGTGATCTTCGCGGTGAGCGCAGACATTGTGTGAGTGGAGAAAGCGGTCGTATCAAGCTATCCACTACATTGCGCCACGATTTTCAGGCTCGATGATCGGTCACATTCAAGGCGTGACACATCCAAGGAAGCTTGGGACGCGTTGTCACAGAATGTTCCATTCGGGAGCGAAGCTCGAAAGTCTGCGATTCTTGCCGACAATTCACTTCTGATCAAGAAAGGCTCTATGTGTCTTTGTGACTACGTCAATCACATCAAGCAACTGGGCGGATCGGTTAGCATCCGTCAATGTTCAACTTGATCCGATCGTGATTATCGGTGCGACATTGCGGGGACCGCCTACCGAGTACAAAGCGGTTCATTACGCCCATTTCGACAAGAGAACCTCTTCGAAGTTCGACGAACCGGGTCCCAATGATGTTGGGAGAAGAAGTGCGAATTGCAGGCGGTTCTAGTGCTTCGTCCGAGCCCGCAAGAAGGTGTGTTTTTGCAGGTTCGGAGGTCGAGGTAGAGGTCATGGCGGAGGAGCCGGATATGGTGGTGGTAGAGGTCGTGTGCGAGAACAAGGCCCTTAACAGGTTAGGTGCGCCATTTGCTGCCGGAAAAGCGAGGTTAACACCGCAACTCTTGTCACAAGAATGGCCACTATGCCAAAGATTGTTACAAGCGTCGAGACGATCTGCACGCTTCGGGCCATGTAGGCCATGTAGCTGAAGAAACGATTACTTCGTTATGACACACGAGTTATCTTTGTAGCCGAACGATATAGATTGGGTGATCGATTCCGGAGCTACGAGCCACATCAAGAATGGTTTGTGTCACTCGACACTATGGAGACTCCTCATTTCATGGTGACTGGAGATGATACGAAGCACGAGATTAAGCATAAGGGTAAAATTCCGCTTGATATTCCGGGATCTAATTTTTTCGGAATTGGAAGCGTTTTACATGTTCCTACTCATTTCGAAATACGTTATCGGTGGGGCCGGATGGTAGAACAAAATTTCAAGTGCGTTTCAACAAAGATGGATGCTTTGTTGAAGACTCCACTGTCTTGTCGTAGCTCGAGGTAGCATGAGTGGTAGGGCATTCAAGCTAGATATTCTGATTAATGTCGATAAGCTTGACCAACTCTTGTCATTCTGAGAAAGTGGCTTTGTAGTATCGACATAGATATTTTAACTGCGAATTGGGCACATGAACTTTCAGAAACCGAAGACTCTTCCGAGTTCAGATCTAGTCACGGGTTTGCCCAACTTCATACGCTCGACCCAACTGCGGTGTGTCCCGCTTGTCGGTTCGGCAAGCAAGCTAGACAACCCTTTAACGGATCGGGTAAGAGAGCGTAAAAGCTTCTAGATTTGGTGCACACAGATGTATGGACTTCTTCTCAACCAAGTTTATCCGGTTTTGAGTACTTCGTGTCCTTCATTGATGATTTCTCTCGCTACACAGGTTTACTTCCTTAAGAGCAAGAGCTCTTCAGATGTGTTGTTAGCTTTCCAGACTTTCCACACCTTGATGGAGAAACAGTCTAGACAATCTATCCTTTGTCTACGCTCCGATGGAGGAGGCAAGTTTCTATCTGGAGAATTCACCGATTACCTATGCAAGTATGGCATATAGCGCCAGAAGACTTGCAGTTATACTCCACAACAAAATGGCGCTTGGAGAGGAAGAATCGTCACATAGCGAAGGCTGCCGCGCTATGTTGAGCGAGAAGAACTTGCCTAGATCGTTATGGGCGGCATTTCCGTTGCGGTGTACTTGATGAATCGAACTCCATTGCGGTTATTCACAACAAGACCCCGATGGAGGTATTCACAGGCCACAAGCCCGATTACTCATTTCTGAAAGTTTTAGGTTGCATACGTTATGTACACATTCCCGATGAGAAGCGTAAGAAGCTGGATCCGAAAGTTGAGAAGTGTATTTTTCTTGGATATTCCTTAGATACGAAAGGATATAGATGCTATAATCCTAAATCTAGGCAATTCTATATCGATAGAGAGATGTTGTATTTGAAGAGTTGCAATCTTGATATGCACCTGCGATTATTCTGGTCATACCCACTTTTCCCACTCTTTTGAAACTACGCCAAGGAGTCCGCCCTTTGTACCTTTTCTGAGTGGAGTTTACGGAGTCACACGATCTAGAGTGAGTCTCATGTACTGAGTCGCTACGGATGAAGTTCACCGAGCTCCATCGGCACCGACTTCCTAGTCTTGAGGATCATCTTATTTTGCAACATATGATGTCCTCACCACGGATATCGATATTCATCCGTTGGATGAAGCATCCCGAAACGACGCCGCTTTGGAACCTCGGATCCGAAGCAAGGGGAGACAAACAATACATCTGATATTGCCCTACGAAAATATGAGAGAGTTCGGCATCCTGTTCAGCGATTTATGCATGAAAGTTTCCTTGCTGATCATCATGCATACATGACTCACGTTCTTCTTGCCGAGCCGAACCGAGTACGCTTGAGGAGGCGTGCACAAAAATGAGTGGATTGAAGCCATGGAGACAGAACTTGCTGCACCGTCACCAACAAACATGGGAATTGGTGGACTTACCTGAAGGTAAAAAAGCGATTGGTTGCAAGTGGGTCTTCAAGATCAAGCGTAATTCGGATGGCATTGTATCTCGATACAAGGCCAGATTGGTAACCAAGGGCTACGCACAACAACATGGAGTGGACTACGAAGAGGCGTTTTAGTCCGATTGCCAAGATGGCAACAATTAAATGCACGGTGGTTGCTATTCTTTGTCAACAAGGGATGGCGATCGCATCAAATGGACTTCAAGAACGCCTTTTTCTCAATGGAGATCTTGACGAGGAAATCTACATGCAACAACCACCAGGTTACGAAGATCAGAGGTTTCCTTCCCGTGTTTGTAAGTTGAAGAAATCCCTCTATGGTTTGAAACAAGCTCCAAGAGCATGGTATGAGAAGATCAATTCCTTTCTCAGGTCTCTTGGATTTGTAGTCTGTCATTCCGACTCTTCGCTATCTTGCATGAGATCAGGGAGTTCATGTAGTGATGATTTCCCATCTAGATGATCTTATTATCTTTGGGAACCATGAGGAGATGATTTCTCGCATCAAGAGTATCTTATGTTCGAATTTGAGATTCAAGACTTAGGATATCTTAAATTCTTTCTTGGTGTGGAGTTTATTACAAGAGGGAAAGGACATGTGGCTAATACAACGCCAATACGCTTTAGATAAGCTTAAGGAGTTCAAGATGTCGATTGTAAACCAATAGACACTCCTCTACAACAAGGTCTAAAACTAGAGTTAGGCGATGGAGAGTTACTTGTGCATCCCCGACTGCAGCACGGATGGTTGGGAGTTTGATTTATCGACTATCACTAGACCAGGATTTGAGCTATCTTTGTTGGTTTAGTCGGTCGGTTTCGCATGCTCCACGGGTATCGCATATGATGGCGGTTAAGCGGATTCTCCGCTATGTGAAGTCCACACTTCATTTTGGACTTCGATCTGATTTGGAGGTGAGTGAACTTGCATGGCTACACGACGGCGATTAGGCGGGAGACATTTTCGGCGGGAGATCCACGTCCCGGATATGCATTTGGACTTGGGGGAGTACGGCCAGTGAGTTGGGCTTCTAAGAAGCAACCGACCGTGGCACTATCTTTCACACGGAGGCGAGTATCGTGGTGCTATGAATGCCACTTGTGAAAGGGCTTTTAACCGTTCCTTGCTTTACGATATTGTAGTAGATTATCCTAGTCCTCTACAGTTATCCTAGCCGATAACATTAGCAAACATGATGTTAGCCAACAATCTTTTTTTTCATGCTAGGACAAAGCACATTGAGGTGCCACTATCACTTTGTTAGGGAGAAGGTCCTTTTCGGTGTAGTAGATCTTAGATATATACATATAGGAGATCGGGTTGCGTATATCTTCACCAAAGCTTTACCTAGAGAGTCGTTTGCTACATTTCGACATTGTCTAGGAGTTCAGGATGTACAGTTGAGCTTGAAGGGGAGTGTTAATATCCCAAGCTCATCGAGTTGATATAGGTCGATCTTTGCATGATGACTACATGCCGTAGATCTAGGGTTGTTACGCATCGATGGTGCAGATCATTTAGGGCTAACCCAAGATTAGGGTTTCCCTGTTCTCACCCTATATATACAGGGGAAGGCGAAGCCTTCCCCATCTCATTCCTGTACACTCTCTCTCTTGTCCCTTTGGTGTGCTCTCCTCTTCTTGGAGTGATTCCTGAAGAGTCGATTTCTCAACAGTAGGTACCTTCTTCGAGTCTTCTTCGAATGAATGCTGCCATCTCCCCAGCGTTCGTGTTGTGCCACTTCCATCTCATAGAGCACAGTTGATCAGACATGCTCACGAGGAGTTATGTCATTTTGGAGTAAAGTGGACATATAACTTACTTCAAAGTCACTAATGGTGGAGAGGTAAGCAAACTGAGGTGCAGCAATTTGTGGCTAGATGTATGGTATGTGATTGTGTTCGAGCATCATTCAATGCCCTTACACCACAACTACATCCTCTACCGATTATGGGACTTGTTATCGCTGGAGCTTGGATTTTGCATGACCTTTGCCATTGACTATACGACATCATCGATATATGTTGGTCATGGTGGAGCATTTCTCCAAGTGGATTGAGTTGGTGGCCTTGCCCGACAAGTCAAGTGAGGGATCAACTTATGCGTTCTTAGTTGCAATGCTTAGCCAATTTGGTGTACCAGCAGAAGTGTTGACTGATCAGGGTACTAAGTTTTTGGACGAGTTTCATGCTTTGTGTGATCGAGCGTTGATCGATAATTGTACCACCTCAAGAGATCATCCCGAGGCTGATAGTCTGGCAGAGAGAGTTGTTTAGATGGTGAAGAGAGGACTAAGAAAGTTTGGCTTGGAGAAAGGTCATCTAGGAGACTGGGACATCCAGCTACCATGGTTGGCCATGGGTTATCAATTTAGCCAACAAGCATCTCTATCATCATTCTCACCATACTTTTTATTATATGGTAGAGATCTAGACTTACTTGCAGCTATCTGTTGAGAGTCAGGTGAAGTCTTGGACTTGGATAACCCTAATGTTTGGGTTAGGGTGTATTCTCAAAGGGCAGAACTCTTCCGTAGAGTCATGCCCATGGCATTTGAGAACATGGCTATTGCTTAGCATAGAGATACTTTGCGTTATGCTACCATCTGAGGAGAAGGATATCGACCTTCAATTCACAGATTTCATGTTGGTGATTACGTTTATTTGCAGCAGAGTGCACCGACCACATTGGATGTTACAGCTGGTCGCACGATTCTACGAGTACCTGAGGGTTTACCTTCTGGAGTTTTGGAATTGGAGGATCGTGATGGTGTGATTTGGAAGCATCATTTGCTTAATTGTGTGCCATGTCACCTTCCAAACATTGATGCTACTATGGATCCAATTGTGGCAATTGTACGTGCAAGCTTGAGATGTATGTTATGTAAATCAGCTGGTGGAGCAGCCAGTATGTTGATTTGTGATTCTTGTTCGAGAGGATGGCATATGTCATGTTTGACACCTCCTCTCAATGCGGTGTCCAGTGGGCGGTGGAGATGTCCTCGATGCGTTTAGCATGCAAACAGGTCTGACCGTTACATGATATGGATTGCAAATAGACGACTAACGATGGGGCATTGTAACATCCGACCTCCTGATCTTAGCCCCACAAAGGGCATATCATGTTATGGACTAGATGGCAACCTGGTGTTAGAGGGACCTAACCGCCAATTAGGGGGCGATTGGGGTACACTTGTGTTGTTGTATGACGATCTATGTGTTGTGATGTTTGATGTGACATCGATGTATGTTGTGATGCGATATGTATATGCACGACAGCTGTCACGACCTATGTAGTGGCATTTCTAGTTAGGTAGGTGCACTTATGGAGGAGCAAAAAGCGCATCCCACAAATCCGGATGCCCTCTTCATCCTATCGGATTTATCGTCTTCTTCGCCCGAACTTCCTCACACAACTCCGGACACACGTAGTCCCATTGCCATGCTATGAAAGCTCAGCCTTAGTTTTTTAATCATAACAACTCCCCAGCTATCCAATCTGACTTCGGCACCAAAGGTCGATACACTCATGTCGGCATCTTTTTTATTGATGGCAATTGAATAGCCTCCCGAGCTCCCGAGCGAATGATCGATCTTCTCTTCATCTCGTCTACTTGCTCCGTCGGCTCGTTCTTCTTTTTTGCTGCTCGTCGCACTTGTTGATGTTGTTACTAACTACCCTTATGCGTTCGACACTTCAGAAATTCCTTAACAACTCATTCGTCTTGGCCATATTCGTGTTTATTTCACATATTCGTATACGGCAGACCAGACTTCATCCGAATATCGCACACTTTTGTTCCAAAAATAAAAAAAACAGTCTCAAAATCTCTAAGTAGGGTCCTAAAGTCACACCTGTGGATCTTATGCGTCTCTACTTAGCCAATCCAAGGCTCACAATCCATGTCAAATAGTTTAGGTCCATAGTTTGATCAAAATTATGTCATGATACCTCCGACAATATAAGTATTAATGTAGTACCAATACAAACCCATAGCTTGCTCTTTTTCATCAACATTGGGTTCCACTAAGTGAGAATCCCATACAAGTTAATGTCGTCTCTCTTTATAGGCATAGAAAGCTAGAGAACTCAACAATGTAGGTAATGCATCTCTTGGTTGCTCTATAAGACTCACCACTGCCATGGGTGACATGTTATCATAGAACACTGCATGGGAGTGTCTACCCACATCCAGAATACTCTCCACTATGAGATTTGAGGGCATGTGCACTCCATCATATGGTCAAATTAAAATCTCCCTTGGAAGAAGATTTGTCCATCATAGACGTGGACAATATGCACTAGATCTTACCCTTGATGCATCTAGCAATTCCGTTGGTCCAATACATGACCATACTTGATGTGCACTTGTCATCACTTGTGCACATGGATCATCCAACAAGGGAACATTTTCCAAATTGTGTGCTTGTGAATATGACTGCTATGATTAGAGAGATTATAACATATGTTAAATCTCCCAAAACATGCTAGAATGTGAATCGTATAGTCCATGACCAATACCAATCCATGTGTGTCCCTCACATTGCCATCCATCAATAATCAAATATATGGTGTCATGCCGAACAAGGTCTTGCACCCTCAACAACAAAAATATATGAAGGTAAGGCCTATTGATATCCTTAAAATGCCAACAATGATAGAAGATCTAGATATTGTCACATCAATTGTGCCATATGACGCAATGAATCATGCCTCGTAATCTCATTTTGCTCCAAATATAAGTATCAATGTACTTGTATGCCAAATTGCAAAACAATAGCCAAACATATGTTGATCTCTCCAAACAAATCCATAACACATATATCCTCCTCTAAATATAGTCAAGATATAGATGTTGTATTCAAAGGTGATAACATAGTGGAAGTGGGAATAATTTCCTTCGTCTCCTCCATGTTTAGAGCAAAAGATTCAAACCAAGCATGATGTATCATATGCCAACTGTTGTACTCGTGTACATGAAGTATATCATGATTCATCCAACATGAATGCACTACTCTATTAAGGCTTGGCATGATCATAACATCCTCTAGACATGGACTGCCATGTTCTTCCATGTTTCCATCCAACAAATCACAACGACAAGTACCACAAGAACTAAAGGTCGTAACATATGCCAAAGTTTTTCTTAGTTAAGGCCTAGAATAGATAATGAACTACATCAATAATTGATTCATTTGATCCTCACCAGATTACCAACCTAGTCAATAAGAGGCTATCTCCTCCCAATAATCAATGCTAAACCTTATTAGATATAACACTGTCGCACCGATCAATACATCATAGGATTTTGTAAGTGTAACAACATCACTACTTGTGTTGTAAATCTATCCATGACATGATATGGTTGGATTTGCAAAGTCAACTCCATCTAGATAATACATGGTGGTGATGTATCATTAGAACCTCCAAGAGATGTTTCTCCACGTCACTTTTTCACAAACCAAGACCAAGCAGTGCATCCTTATCCAACATAAAGGTTTGTGCACTAAAATCAAACAACTCTTGTTAAAGTCAATCAACCTTTGCTAAAGGTCCGATCAAACATTAAATATTGCTTATGTTATCCAACATCATCGCACTCAATGATATCATGATACACTCATATTCGGACCTTAATGGTAACTCCATTAGTCTAGTGGTGGTAACTTGCCAAGTTTCATTAATAGCGATTTTGATTCCAAGATCAAGAGTACTAGTACTATCTGTATCATAAGTAACCAACATATTTTCTTTGATTTTGTAAAGGATGGGTGCCAATTGTAAAAAATGGGATGATGACATCCTCAACTAATAATCCTTGGCTGATAAAACATGAGAATGAACTGTGACCTTCAAGCTGACTTTCACATAGGTTTATCTCCGACGGCTTTTTGGAAGCTTATCATGAATCTAGAAAGACATATTTCAACCCAATGACCATAATTCTAATGCATCCTCTTACACAAACTATCAAATTTCAGACTCCATAATCTCATGACAATTCTCATAAAGACTGAAATATCAATCAAAAGGTAGAAATGAAAACATGACTATTGTTCAACATAGAGATACTTTGAATTATTCCATGGACATTCAATTCATATATTTCATATTGTTAATTACATATACTCACAGTTGAGTGCACCAACCACATTGGATGTTACAACTTGTCACATAATTTTATGAGTACATAAGGTTTTACTTTGTGGATTTTTAATATTAGAGGATTGTGATGGTGTGGTTTAAAAGGATCATGTGTGTAATTATGGATCATGCCATCTTCCAAACGTTGATGGTATATGAATCCAAGCCTTGTAATTGTATGGGCACACATTAGATGTTTGTTATGTGGATTAGCTGGTGGAGTGGCTAGTATATTGATATGTGATTCTTGTTGGAAATGATAACATATGTTATGTTTGACACCTCCTCTCAATGGGGTGCCAAGTGGATGGTGAAGATGTTCTCAATGCAATTAACATGCAAGCTCGTTTGATTGTACATGGTATGGAATTCAAAAAGATGAGTATTGATGGGCATTGTAGAACTTGACCTCATGATCTTAACCTCATATCATGTTAATGCATTAGATGGTTACATGGTTTTAGAGGAACCTATCTTGTGTTGTGTATTGTGATATTTGATATGACATCAATGTATATTGTGATGCAATATGTATGTGCATGACATCGTGTATAAAATTTCTGCTTATAATTTTTGGTTATTTGATTATTTTTATTTTAGTTAATCATGATGTGTTGAACACTTCTATGAAAACTTTGTGAATGTCTATGGAGTCCAAACTAATTGGAGAGCTAAAAGAAAGATTACAATGGTGGGTATATTTCATTATTCAAGAAATAGTTTTGAAGTAATATGTGTTGTTTTGTTTAGAAATAATTAGTGATTTTGGTGTGTTTTCATTTCTTATTATGTCTACATTTAGGTGTTTACTGCTTGTTGATTTTATGACTTTCACATTAAATCTTATTGAGGTTAAGGTTATTTCTCACCCATAGTGCATTGGGTTCGGTGAATGAATGCGATAATCTGAATATTAAGCAAACAAATAGTTATTATTATTGGCTTAGTGAAAAAGAGTCAACGCCTAACGGAAAACAAAAACAAGTGACTGCGAAGGTTGTCCCGAGCATCTGACTGTGCATTATTATTACTAATATGATGAAACTACAATTAAAAATCAGATTGCTATTTGTTATATATTTATATTCCATATCAAAAGTGCTGAACGAAAATGGAGAAAACAAGAAGATGCCAAGCCAGTCAAATAAAGTAGAAAAATCTTGAAATTAACAAAGAAGGAGAGATTTCGCAGTAGAGTAGCTACGTAGGCACACAGGGAGCACAACTACTTTAGAGAGGTCCTCTTGACACCCACGACGTGGGAGGTCCAAAACACATCCATGGAATCAAGCGGCCGGGCGCCGTGACGCAGAGAATCTAGCGTCACGACAAAAGAAAAGGCCGAGCCAAGAATTAAAGTGAAAAAAGCGATCGCTGAGCCGAACTGCAAGCAAACGAAGAAGAAGAAGAAGCAGAACAAGGACGAGGAGGGAGCGAGGCAGGCAGGAAAGGGGAACAAGGGGCGGGCCCAGCCCTGCCGGGCCGAGCCGAGCCGAGCCGAGACCTGCCCTTGCCCGCCTTTGAAAGCGAGTCAAGTGCGGAAAGGGAACGAACGGTTGACGCCCTGCCCCCACCTCGTCATCCCTCGCCCCCTGTTCGAGGAAGACGAAGAAAGTACGTCCCGTCCCGGCCCCTCGTCCCCCCTCGTCCTGCTCACGCTGCTGGTGCCCGAATAGGAGACTAGGACGGGGCGACCCAAGCCGAGCCGAGCCGAGGGGAGCAGGCAGCAGAGAGCAGCTCTGTGTGCTCCGCTCAGCTCAGCAGCAGCCCTGGGCCCTTGCTTTTCCTTTCCTTCGCTCCCCTCCCTCCCCTCGACTCGCCTCTCAGCGGCCTCTGTTGGAGCTTTCCTGTTGGGCTTGAGTGAGCTCTCGAGAGAAAGCGAGCGTAGTAATGAATCGGCCGAGATTCGGGGCCAGTCTTGGTCTGGAGCAGCAGCAAAGCGAAGCCTCGTTCCGCACCATTCACCTCCACCTGAGCATCAACTGCAGCCAGCATCTGCAGCAGCGAGCGAGCAAGGAAACCATAGCTGCCGAGGCTGGGGATGCGTAGCATAGTGCACTGAGGAGAAGGGAGGGTTCATATCGTTACCAGAGCGTCGGATTGGATTGGATTGGAGCGGAGTGGAGTTAAGTGCAGTGAGTGAGTGAGTCTGCGAGGGAGCGAGAGAGGGAGGGCGGGACGTTGGTGAGCAACATGGAATGGATGCTGGGTTGTGGGGCAGCGGAGGAGAGAAGAGTTTGCTGGAGTTTCAAGTGATGAGGACATTGACGAGGAGGAGGAGGAGCAGGGAAGAAGGGAGGGAAAAAGCTCGAGATTGAGGGAGAAAGGGAGCAGCCCTCTTCTTTTCGGGAGGGAGGGAGGGAGGGAGGAAGGAAGGAAGGAGGGAGCAGCGTGTCTGTCCGTTACAGAAAATAGGAGAAGAGAGGAGACGGGATTGAGGTTGTGATTGTGCGGGCTACCTACTTGGGAGTTGGGAGATGGGTGGTGGTGCCGTTCGATTTGTATGACGACAACGAGGCGTGCTAGTTTTATAGATTTTTATATGGTTTTAATTTTTTAATTGGCCTTTTTTCACGGGTATCCGAAATCGGTGGTGGTGGTGGGGGTTTATATTGTGCATCTCCATATTCTGTGTCTGTTGGTGGTTGATGGAGCTGATGGATAGATTGATAGATAGATAGATACTCACTCACATAGATGAGGCGTCTTGATCCTTCGAGTTATTTCTGCGCTGCCTCACTTCACCATCAGCACCCTCACCTTGTTCATCCTCCTCCTCCTCCTCTTGTGCTTGTTCTTGTTCTTCCTCTGCCTCTCCTTGTTGTGTTTTCTCTTCTGGTACCTCTTGTTTTGTGACCGGAGCCACCCGTGGGGGTGCTTGCTGGCGGGGCTGGGCTGGGCTTTGCTGTGCGTGGCTTGGCTTGGCTGGCTGGCTGGCTGGCCGGTTGGATCGCCTGGCATTTGGGCGGGGTGGTGATCTCAGTCACCCAAAGTGGCGGATTGGGTTCTTCCAGATTTTCTTACAGATTTATACCAAGCTGAAGCAATGGGGAACACAAACGTGAGAAGTCCGAAGGAACATTCAGGGATCGATCCAGGTGTACCCAATTCGCATGGAGCTGCTGGACAGTCTGTCCACGGTGGGGATCCCGGTCGATTAGGGGCGATGGCTTACGGCGAGAGTATGTTGCAGAGTCCTCCAGATAGCCCTAGTAGTGTCTCGCGCTCTCCTCTGATGTTCACCCCGCAGGTATATGGCTTGCCACCGCATCGCCCCTCTTCGCCATCACTCCTCCTCCTTTGACCTCCCTTCCCCTCCCCCTCCCCCTCCTGCTCCCCTCCTTCTCGTCGTTCTCTTGCTGCTCCGGGGATCGTCTCGACTGTCAGCGGTGGAAATTAGACAGCCCCATTCCCGCCTCTCGAGGTCTTGTTCGTTCATTGTCCACTCGATCTTCGTCGTACGAGCTGAATTTGTAGATCATCATCCCGCAGAGCAATTCTGCCTGCAGCTTTTTGATCCGACTCGGATTGCAGAATCCGCTTCACCGATTCCGTGGGCATCGAACGTCGACTCTGAAGCCACTACCACCTCTACTGTTCCGAATTTGCAACTGTGCCTGCTGGTTTGAGGCGAGGAAAAGAAAGAATTCTGGCCTGCAGCTTAGACAAACAGACTGACAGAGTGCCAGACCGAGAGACAGTCAGTGATTCCGTAGGTCGTTTCCTTTCTCTGGCAAATCGGTCATAAGTGGATCATTCTGGGACTTGTGTCATCGAATTTTCCAGACGTCGTAGAGAGGGAGTCGAAGTAGGAGTATTAATCAACTCTGAAGGAAGGTTCTTAGGGTCATCTCCTTCTTCCTCTTCTCGAACGAACATGGAACTATGTTATAATGATTTCCTCATCCCTGAAGATCTTTTAGCGACGAATATGAAGGTTGGCTGCTGCTGCCATTCTCCTCGCCGACCTTGACTGACTGATTGACGGAATGATTGCATTCATCATCATCAAAGCCGCGAACAAGTCCCTTTCGATTGCAGAGTCCCCATCATCTCCGTTGTTTTCCACGCTTTGATTGCTGCCTATGTTCCAACCGTTCAATCAACGTTTACGTTGTCCCTCCTGCGAGTCAGCCAGACATGAGAGAGTCGAGTCGGTTATTATGAAGATATACTTACATCATGGAAATAGCTCCGAGCAGCAAGTACTTGAGCTGGATCAAGGCTGTAGTCCCCCATCCGAGTGACGGGTTTCCACCGAGAAACTTGGATTTTAGCCAGATAAGGGCCTTCTTTAGTGTTCCTTGTCATTTTCTCGAGCCGGCCTGGCCTGCCTTTATGATTTCTCGGGGGCTCGGGCTCGGTCTGTTGGTTTTGGAGTCGCCGATGCTCTGTGTGACACGATCTGAGCTGTGGATTCATGTTTGGTTTGTAGATACCTATGGTCCCCATTGCCAAAGCCGACGAATTCACATTGGGGCCGTATCAACCAGGCATGTATGAACACCATGGGCATGAGATGATGCAACAGGAGAGAGGAATTCCCACCATGATAGTGTGGAGCCATGGGGGAAACAATGTAGCCGTGGAAGGATCGTGGGACAATTGGACTACAAGGTCAACACTTTCCACACTTTCCCTCGCATTTGGCTATCGTTTTGGTTTGCTGCGTGCTTTTGTAGCTGTCGGATGTTCTATTGCACGTGCTGCGACGACTTCTCGACGTGGAGTGCTATTTCTGTATCTTGTCAAAATATCTTGTGATCAACCAATTTGTGCGTGTCGTTGTTGCGATGAAAGAAAAATAACCGCCATGAAATTTGCAAAGAACTTGGCCATCCTGCTTATACAACATATTCCCTTGCGGATTGCTGTGATGTGTGCTTGTTTCGAGGACCTGAGGTCTTGACAGGGAGTGCGAATAGCTGTACACACTTTTACTCCTTAGATGCAATTTCACCTTCGGAGGAGTTTAAGCAGTTTCTGGTAGCGAGCAGGTTAAAGTTCCGTACGGTTTGATGTCTCTTTCAACCGACGGGCAATTCTGGATGTTGTCGGAATTATGCGTAGAGACTTCAATATTACAGATGTGTTAAGAAGCGGGCTAGAAGGTTGAAGTTTTACTACATGTGAGGAGACAAACAATTCTGTACAGGACGTAAATCTGTTCTGAACCTTCGGTTGTTTACGTTCTCTCGGAATACAGGCAGCCACTGCAAAAGGCGGGAAAAGATTTCACAATTGTGAAGATCCTTCAATCTGGAGTCTATCAGTACAGAATTATTCTGGATAAAGACTGGAACTATCCACATGAGGTGCTATCAAAGGTCAACAATGTACTTGATGTGCAGGTCAGTTCGTATTTTGATAAGACTTTATACTTGATACTTGCACAAATAACTTCATGATGACCTCAGTTTCTCCTTTCTGAGACGAGACTGTCAGGCAAGAATACTTAAAAAATGAACAAAGGAAAGAAAAGATACCTTACGAGGTCTTGGCAGACTCACGGATGCGAACAGGTTTCGTTCCCTGGACACAAGGCATCATTAACTTTACTCCCTAGTGGTCAGATCTGCCTCACGTTTACCGGCCAGGAAGCCGTACTGAGAGGACTGGTGTTCAGCTATGTAATCGAAGTCCTAATGGTGACCTAATATCGTCAATGTGAGGAGTCTATTTACGCGGCTGGAACGCTGCTAGGCTTTATCTAGGTTTCGCAGGCGAGTCCTACTTCTAGGAAAGTTTTTAATGCATCAGTGTCTGTTTGGACTCAGAAAATTCGCCTAGAGAAACATGGGTTGGACATTCCGCAATGTATAGTCCTGGGTTGCGTGTCGTGTTTAGTGTGGACGGAGAAACTGATGTGCTTTCTTGGACGTGTGCAGGATTATGTTCCAGAAAATTTGGACAGCGTAGCCGGTTTCGAACCACCGCAGTCCCCAACTTCCAGCTACAACGACACCTTCCCTACTCCAGAAGACTTCTCCAAGGAGCCGCCCATCCTTCCCTCGCATTTGCACCTGACCCTTCTCAATGTACCTCCGCTCGAAGAGACGTCCGGTGCATTGCCTCGTCCACAGCACGTGACTCTCAACCATCTCTACGTGGAGAAAGGAAAAAATCTCCGCTCGGTGTTGGCTCTTGGTTTAACCCATCGCTACCGATCAAAATACGTTACGGTTGCGTTATACAAGCCCGTGCACAAGTGATCTCACCATCCCTCTTGACAACTTTTGTGCAGCACGTAGCCACCTTACGAAAATTGTGTATACTATTGGACATGGTCACAGGCAGATGACGTCCCGCGGTCTCCGAAAACCTGAAGTCACCTTCTGCTTCGAGGAGGAAGGTGATGTGTATCATTTGAGGATGTCAAATTCAAGCTCCGAGAGTAGAGGTGAGTAGTAGGATTAGGGGTTGAAGAAATCTATCCTGAGCATCCGTCCCAGGTCTCCTTCGTGAGGAGCAAAATTGAGATTTTAGAAGGTTGGAAAGCAAGTCCTTTCTCTGCATCGTTCATTTTGCCACCTTCCTGTATTAGTGTGGCCGAATCAGATGTTTACCAACATGAGCTGGATCGAAAGAGAGTGGCAGAGTCTGAGTTGTACATTACTCACGAGATCTGTGCCATGGCAGTTAGAGTCACCGTTTATCAGGTCATTTTGGACCCTATATCATCATGCCATTGAGTGATCTAAGGAATTCCAAACATTCTTATGCTGAACGAACTGCGAGTCCTGCGACGCGTACGAGGTTGAGTTTCCATTTCCATCTCCGTCGACCGGAGAGTTGAAGTGGCTGCGAAATGCACTGGACAGTTCCGTGGTTCTCTCTGCAAGTTTTCTGCGGTGTGGGTGTATTCTCCTTGCACTCGGGAAAAATCAGCATGGACCGCTGCTAAGATTCTGCTGTTCTCCCCATTTGAGACATCGAGAGACGTGGAGTTTGTCCAGCTAGTTATTAGGTTCCCATCCCATGGGAAAATATTCTGTAGCTGGCCGTCGAGTGCAAATGTTACATGAAGATTTACCTGATGTTAATATCTCTTTTAGAGGATCAGTTACTCGGGGTTCTGTGTTTCTACCTGCTGGATTAGGTTCTTTCTTCCTGCTCGTTTGTCTGCCGTTTCACGTCTTGAGTTGTTCCTTGATCCTAGCTCACATATCCAGTTCTCTTTCGTTATTGCCTCTCGGTACCCCCGGCTACCTCTCTTCTCTCGGAGGGAGGCGCCCCTCAGTTTTCAAGTACGCTCGAATGCCTCGTATTGTTTGACTAAACATGTAGACACAGGAAGATTTGAGGGATGCTGACCACTGTCAGTATTCTGACTACGAGATGGGCACTCTCTGAAACCTGCTCTTATCATAAATTACCGTGTACAGCATTCACGTCACTGACATTTTGGACTTCTCCATCATGTTACATTGTAGTATTCTGATGTGAGTTGGCTCCTGGCGTCATGTTTACGACGCGACGAGTCCCCTACCATCTGCAGAATTCCCTCCAATGAAAGCATGATATTTGCCGGAGATTGTTTACACTACACAGCTTCGTTGTAACATCACGTCTGAGGTGCAGTTAATGATTAGTTTGTTCTGCTATTGACTAGTAAATTTTATGACGGTTGTGGGTCCTGTTTGGGTTGCGAGGTACGTGGGAAGAATGGATTATGGAACTTCTCACAGTACATCGAGATCTGAACTGACGGAAGTCAGGGAACCTTGGTTAAGTTCCTCGAAGGAATGATTGTCGAGAATAAGCTGCCGTGGAATGTGTTCAAACTATGAGGAAATGTTGGGTACATGTAACGCAGCTAGGAACCTCTCTTGATATTCTGAGCGGAAACTTTGCACCCTTTGTCTGGTGCGATGCGGTGGTAATTCAAGCCGAGTACATCATGCAATTGCCATCATCACCGGCAATTACAAGGTGTCTGGGCCCAGCCAGGGAAATACACCGCACAGCCCCGTCGTTCGTGGCCCCGAGCCCATACAAGCATCTGCCGTTCGTCAAGTCATGAACGAGCAACTTCCCATCGCCCGCCCCACTCCACAATAGAGGTCCTGAAACAACCGCAATACGGGTTAAGTTGGGACATCCATCAACGTTTCGTACGTGCCACAGCATGTAGGTGCAAGAAAACTGAAGAAGGCGCACCGCAAAGGTGGATGCTATAAATGAAGTCATTGTGCTCAGAAAAAGTATGAACGGTTCGGAAAGAGGAGCGTGGCTCCAGGACTCTGATGATTTTATCAGCGCAGGCTGTGATCATGAGAGGCGGAGTTCTAGCCCCTATGTTGGTAAAGCCAATATTCGACACAGCTCCCCTGCCTTTCTCAGACCTGCATGCGACGAACCACGAAGCAACATCAAATCAAAATGACCTTGACCGCAACATCCATATCCCTTTCAACAACGACAAGTACCATCGTAACAACCAAACGGATTCGAACCATTCAAGTGCATTCATACTCACCTCGAGAGAGCAAAAGTATGCACGGGAGCTTTATTCCGTATGTCCCAGACTTGAATGATTCCGTCCTGGCCCCCGGTGACGAAAAGCTCCCCCAAACAGCCAGAGAACATTAATCCTCCTCCTCCCCCGACCTTCCCGGGCTCGTCGTTGCTGCTCCCGTGCTCGGCCGAGTCCACATCCCGCAGACATTCCACGGCCGTGACATGACCCTGATGGGCATTCTTGCAGCGCAGAACGGCCCGGCCCGTCGTAGCGTCCCACAAGAAGACCTCCCCGTCTCGGGACCCGCTCATGAGCGAGCCCTGCGAGCTGACGGCGAAGCCCAGCACCGCGCCTTTGTGGCCGAGCAAGCAGCCCACCGCGCCCGCGTTGTTGAGGTTCCAGAGCATGAGAGTCTTGTCGTAGCTGGCGCTGACGGCGTAGGAGCTGTCGATCACCTTGACGGCCGAAATCGACCCCTCGTGGCCCGTCAAATCTGTGCAACGCACTCCCGTTGATTCCCAGAGGCACAATTTGTTGTCGAGCGCCCCGCTCAGAATTCGGCCGTCGTCCAAGTGCTCGACGCATGTCACCCACTCCGTGTGCCCGTACTTCTTGTTGTACAGGTTGCGCAGCTTCTTGCCGTTGGCGACGTCGACCGTGTAGACGCTGTGGTCGGAGCAGCCGATGGCGGCCTCCGTGCCTCTCACGCTCATGCACATGAGCGGCCTGTCCGAGAGGTCCAGCGCCAGGCCCGCCGAGTCCGCGGGCCCCGTCCTCCACAGGTAGAGGTCCGAGGTGTTAGTCAGGGCGATGGATTTGTTTCTCGCCTCTCTGACGTCCAGCGTAATCCACAAAGCGTCCGGCCTCGGGCAGATGCTCGTGCTTGGCGCTGCCGAGGGATGTTGATGGTTCTTGCTTTGCGGCGGTGTGGGGCGTCGTTGATGATTTTGCTGTTGTTGTTGTTGTTGCACTTGTTGTGCTCCCTGGATTTTGGCCCTCGTCGCAGAAGATAGTTGTAACTGCTCCATTTCCGCCCTGGGCTCGTTCGAGTGTGGTGATTTGATCGAATTTGATTGACCCACGACGCGCACGCTGATTTGCGAGCTTCGTGGTCCGACTCGAGTGCCATTTCTCGTCGCTGTCGAATTGCTGGGAGGGGCCTGAGGTGGGCCTGAGGCTGCTACCTTTGGTCGTTGCCTTTGCTGTTGGTGCTCGTCCATGCAATTGGGGTCCGAGGGTGCTAGAGTGCCGGGTCTTTCCCGTCTGCTTGCTCTGCCTATTCTCGGGCCTTTAGGCTCTTGTGGTGGCTGCTGGGACAGGAGTGTGTGTCTCACTCTGCCAGAACTGTTCCACGGAATTGCGTTCTGAGTGTTGACGTTGGCGGCGGGGTTGCGTTTCGTTGTTGTTGGGGCTGTAGCTGGTTTGATGACCTCGCTAGGATAGTCTGGTGCTGGTTGTGGAGTTTCAGAAATTACTCCCGTTGCTGTCTCATCCCCTGTCTTCATCTGAGCGGTCCCAATTTTTTCTCATTCACCACTCTTCTGTAAGAACTAAATCAGCTTCTTGCAGGAGGAAAGATATATTCTGTTTGCCATCGTCGCTTGATATATTCTTCAGATTTTGGCTGGCACGTTAGTGAGTTGCACTCGGATTCCATATTCCGAAAATCGTACCAGTCCAGCTATTTATGAACTTCGTTCTTGCTGCATCATGCTTCTAGATGTTTCATCTCCAGTTCTAGCACGCGCCGGAATCGATCACCATGTCATTAACTTACCATGCGCGCACGAGAAGTTGTAGCACCTGGAATCATTGCAACTTCCACGTGGTGTACATTCTTTCATTTCTGTTCGATTCGGAGCTTGAGTTTCTACAGGCAAGTTAGACATCTTGAGCCAGCCTCGACCTTTCGTACGTATTGTCATTTGTCTCTACCCTCACCCAACTAACTGCACTGGCCGCTTCACCGAACTAAACCGTCTCGGGGTCAATCAAGAAATCGAAGTCGTTTCTCAGCCTGCTCGAACCTTCGATTGGGCAAAGATTGGTTCCCTCGGTAAAGTCTATTGAGTTAAATGGATTGGGGATCCGAACACGCGACGTCTCGTGCTTTACACACTTCGGCAGACAATATCCGTCAGTTTCCCTGGAAGCTTTGAGGTGACAAACCAAAGAATTCTGTAAGAAACTGTACACGCACACCCAAGAATTTGAAATTCTTGGGTAAAATTCTTGTAATTGGTTTCGGGGATGATATACAGTGTGGGGGTGACGCCAAATCATAATGCATCTTTTTAAACAGGTCACTGACAGAAGTGAACTCTTACACCGTCCCCGTAACGTCCCTCAACATATTCCTTGGCCCAAAAGCAACTGGAATACGGAGTACGGTTAGCTAACCCTGACGGTAAGTTATCAGGTTTTAAAGGCGGTATATAATGTTGACGATGCGAGCTTTGGCTTTAACAAGAACGGCTGACAGAGAATTACTGGATAGCATGGGGTAAACTTGGTCGAACTTGGCTGTGTCATTAGGTCACAAATTTCTCCCAGATCTAAATCTGAATTCATACTTTCAGGGACTGGATTGTGACCAGGGTTACGAGCTCTTCTCAACACATTGTCCTGCATCCGAAACTCATTCTTATTTTTTGAAGCTCTTTCTCTTCATTTCCATCTGGCCTGCGCTATCTCAGAAAATTAAGAAGTCCTTGCGTACTCAAGAGATTTAGGGCCCCATGTTACCCGTGTGGTTTCTTCCATGTACGACTTGATGGGGTCTTCCATCCTTTTTGTTACTTCACATAGTACCCGACTTACGAGATCACAACAGATACACAACCCTGACATCAATGAGCATCGGTCTGATGGCACACTCCAGGCTTTGATAAGTTTACATATATTCATTGATCTTGTGACAGCTCATTCTTTAATATTCAGGTGATCGTAGGATGGAACCTCGAAAATGTTGGAAATAATTTCCAAAGACTTACATCCAGAATTCGAAGGCAACACGTTCCCAGTACACCGACATCTCGTTCTTAGCGTGAGTAACTGGTTGTGGCTGGCTGAGCACGTGGGATGAATCTTGTGCTACCTTTTGACCGAGGTGTGGAGTAAATTCTTTTATGCACATATTGCCAATAGGTCTAATTCACATCAACTTGGCCAACCGGCTGAATTTTCTCCCAGGAGCTCACATCACAGATTACATGACAAATTTCCAATCCTTTCAAAATTCTTTGTAATTCTTACAAAATATATCTGTGGACGTGCCTCCAAGAATTGCTCCGCGTTAAATAACTCCATCCGCACTCTCAGAATCAAGATCTTAACATGTACGAGCACGATCTCCGAGACTATGCTTAGCCTGACTCCATGCCTTTCACGGTAAAAGTACATGACAGCAATGACAGTTATCCAAGTTTTCTGGGCACGGGAGTGCGGTGGATTCCTTGACCTGTGCAGAAAACATCCATTAAGAATTTTGTCTGGTCTCTCAAAACTTGTTATTTCTCGAAATCCGAGAAAGAGAAAGTGAAATAGACGTCGGTGAACGAGATGAAATAGGTGACTGTGTCAGAGCAGCTGCTTTTTGGCGAGCAGAAAGGCGAACTTTGTGATTCCGCTACTTCACAGTCGGCGGTGTTTTTGGATTGAAAGCAGCAATGGAAGATGAGGCCGTTGAACTAATTGTTACTACCTCTATTCGGCTGAGCTGCTATGAGTTATTTCTCCAAGGCACTCGCAACGAGCAATGACCTCGAAAGAAACACTCACCAATCCTCAGTGCATCCGTCCGGATTTTCGTGGTCAGCTGAGAAAGAGGATTCCTGTTGCCCTGCCAGGCACCGAACAGTGATCTAGTACTAGAGACTGAGCTTTGAAAAGTTCTGATGCCTACGATACCTTGGCTGGAAAACTGCTTCGGAGGGTCTACGGAGAAGTGACCTAATGTCTAGTGCAACGAAGGCTTTATCGTGATTCGAGCGATGGCCGAAGCCGTTCTCCGAAGTGTTTTAGGAAGATCTTCGTTTAAAGCACACAAGAGAAACAGTACAAAATCATTCTCCCGAATGAAATGTAGTTTTTTCTGATTGAAATCCATGGAGACTTTCTTGATTCATTGAAAACAATGAAATCTCCACCTCGACATTCGTCCAGTGCAGTCAGCTGCACATAGTCGACTATGTATGGAAATTGAGCAAGGTCAATTTCAGGAGAAACCCTTTATTCCTCATGCGGTGATAATTGTGCATTTCAACTACATATCACTAGCCACAATGGCACCTCTACCTCCCTGCCCTGAAGTGTTAGCTTAAGATCAACCGCAGGTTCTACATCCTGCCTTCTATGCTTTCAACTGCTCGCCAAGTCAGTCAGGGGTCCACCTGCTTGGTCACAGGGATTTCAAATTTTGCTTGATTCAAGCATCTTGTGTTGACCAAAAAGTGGAAAAGGTTTTTCAATGACCCTCAATGCCACAATGGAAATCTACTACAAAAAACCTTAGTCACCTACATTCCTTCATTCCATACAATAGCTAATTCATAACATCTTCTGACTTACTGTTATCATGGAGATATTCGCTGGCCCATATCGCAGCAACTGGACAGACATCTCTCTGTTTTTCGAAGAGAGTGTTTGTCTCGGCTTTACTGCTAGATTTAGTGAAACTAGTACTGTCACAGTGAGATTGTGGGTGCACAGTTGTGTCTTTGATACATGGATCTCAGAGAAATTAAGACACAATAGACTCCTATGCAAGAGGCATGTGCTGAAGACATGGTAAACTCTGTAAGCAAATGTGCAGGGGTACACTTTCAGGAGCAGATGGGATTGCAGAATTTCCTGCAAGCCCATCTGTTCCTGAAAGTAACTCACACTAGGAAAAATCACGAGATGAAAGCCCAGAGTTCGTGATCGATCTGTCGCAAGAGGTGAATGCTGCACGCCTTTTAACCTTGCCCATTATTCAACTTTGTCGAGAACTGCTCAGATCAAATTACACATCTCATGTGTCCAACCCAGAAAACGTCATCATTTGTTGCGAACTTGTAGTGCGATCTCAGCATGACCTCCTCAGACTGCGGGCTGCACAGGTCTCTGAGACACGCCGTGCCTCGGGAAACAGGAAAGACACAGTGTAGATCCTGCATCCATGCTTGAACGCAATGTCGAGAGGTTAATTATGCTGGGTAAAGTTGATAACAGCTCTCTTGCATGTTGTGCATACAAGTTTCAAAGAGGAAGTAGTAAACACGTTCTTAAACCCCTGACGGAACTTCAACGAAGATAAATCTGAGGTGCAGTTAGTTTCAAGAGAGTAACGTACTCCAGTCGGCTCGTTAGCAGATTGACAGTCTACTTTCCTCTATTGAATCCCTTTCATTCTGGATTTCTACTCTCCTTTGCTAAGCGTTCAGTGCTTTGAAACTTGATTTGAAAACAACCCGCTGCTCCAATCGAAACCACTCGTATTGACGCATGGGAATAGCGAAGCTGTAAATTAAGATAACGTCTCAAAGGTGATGCTTATTGATCACGTTTCGTACGTTTCGAGAGTGGCATGCCTTGCCCGAAGGGCCTTCGGGCAAGGGCTACAAGGCCCAGAGTCACATGCATTAAAAGATCCTGTAAAAATTTGTTGGCAATAAAACTTCTTCTTTGATTCCGTGCCACTTCACTGGTCGAGGCAGGGTCAGAACTTGGAAATTCACACATTGTAGACTCGAACGAAGCCATTCCAAGGGTAGAAAATCAGAGTCAAGGTATCGAGTTTGGATTTTCAAGATATCGATCGATGGGTGAGTAAGAAAAAGTAGCTTGTGTTGTGTAAGTCCTGGTTGTCATGTAGTCAGCGTGATTGCTTCAACTTGGCAGCGATGTCTCTTGACTTCAGGACAAAAGTCAGCATCAAGTCATTGCTGTGAACGAAGTTTCAAGTGAAAATCATCTTGGTAGGGCGATCATGTAAAAATGTGTGCCAGAACTCGTCTGTGCACCCGAGTTTTTCCATGATAGTCCGACATGGGAGATTGTCGGCTGACACATGATGATCCATTATTCCGCTGCACTCACTGCTTCCGAAACTAAAGACAAACTAAATCACAAGAGTCGTCAAGGTTGATATTCCATGCGGTCCATAAGAGAGCCATATCGCCATACCCTGACAATTTTCGAAAATAATTGTCTGTGTAGCAAGATATGGGTCCTTCTTTGTTATTCCAAATCATCATTTCTTGATCGTACTGCACGATTTCTCATGTCAAGATCCTCTGGGCTCGAACAGAGTACTTGCGGGTGTAGTCCCAACTGCAGGACTATTATATACTTACTAATGGACCTTCCCTACGCTTCCTTGACGACGTCAGAGCTTTCCTTGAAGCCAATTCGCTAAAATCATGGACTAAATACGTCAGAAATAACTGCCTAGATTCTCCGATGTGAACATTCACATGAAAATCATTTTCGCAAGGTCGTAATGTCATCAAACAGCTGACTCATGCGGTCATCTACCTCTATAATGTCAGGTGAGTCTGTTGAAAGAATCGGCTTGAGAGCAAAAGAGCGAAAACGATCGACAAGATTGACGAGATCTGTCAGAGTGGCGCGCTGTTTCGGCTTCGGGAGGAGGAAACAAATTAAACATATGGGAAACTTGACATAAAGAGTACAGATAATGACGATGCACTTTTTCAATCAGCATAAATACAGCATCGATCGTTGAGTTTCACCTCGGATACGGCCTTGCTTTGCAGCCCCCGAATTCACCTATCGGCCTTACACTACTCCCACGACACCCGATTTAGCACGAGGGTTCCAAGCTGTCTCCCGTCATCTCAGCATCTACCTTCCAAACAAGAACCTCTTCCTACTCCACCAAAGCTTCACCGTTCCCCATCCAGAATTGACAGTACCCTCAAGAGTCAACATCAAAACATGCAAAACTTCTACCACATCAAATACCAATCGCCCAGTCATCGATTCCCGCCATCGAGCGGATGTATGCGTCCTCATCCTACTCAGCCCGCGCGCGCTTAGCGTTGGGTTGCCTTTAAAAGGCGCGGGTACGCAGTAAAGTCAAGAGATGTAAGTGAGTCTGACTCTACCCGCAGCGCATCGCGGCGGCCACCGTTATGGAGGAGGAGGAGGAGCAGAGCAGAGGGAGCGAGGGGCTGCATCGGCACGAAAGCAAAGTATGGGAGACGTGGAAGCACGGCAGCCATGGCGGGGCTTGACAGCGAGTCAGCACCTTAAATTCAAGATGAACATGTCGTCGTCTTCGTCGTCTTTTGCGTTCGCTGCTGCTCGTGGCTCTGTTGGCTTACGTACGCACATGCTCTCTCGCTTGCTCACTCCGTGTCTACAAAGTCACGAGCGAGGAGCCTGCATCAGGTCGATCGAATTCTGCGGTGCAAGTGCAACCGACAATCTTTCTGTCACTCTCGGAAGACCACTACAAGGAGTTGTCATTGCAAACGAGCGTGCGCGTGGCGCTGCAGACATCATCAGTTCCCATGCTGTCTAGTCGTGGTATATATGCTCTTTTTCAAAATCTCTCGAACAGATGATGTCTTTCTTGGATGGTGCCTTGGGCAGGGAGTCTTACCAACCAAGACATTTTACATTCCCCTGCATTACGTGGTTTATTGTAAGGAAATTATTATATTTCGATCCTATAGTTCCAACTTTGTGTAGATGTGTGTGTCTAATGTACATCAAAAACTGAGTGGATTATGAACGTCGTTGTTTTACTCTCTTTCAAAGTGCGAACTCTTTTCCCAGATATTCATTTCCAGGTTGGAAATTATGGAGTATGAATTACCATAATCAACGGAAAGCTCTTGACGGATCAGAAAAATAACATATTACGTTCTTCGTTTTGTAACCAGTGTAACCATTTGAGTGGTGGGTCGTCGTGGAAGAACGACGACCCACCACTCAAATTCGAATTCGATCGACATGCCTGAGGGTGCTGTCCCCGTTCTCTTTGTTTTCTGCATACTGTCCTGCGAGAGTTGAGCTGACTGCAAAAGTATAATTAGAGCCACATTGTATTAGAAGAGCCTATTCGTCATGAGACTATTGGACTGTAACAGAACTATGTAGAATCCGAGATATTGTCAGTCCCCACGACCACTGGATGTGGACCATGATGTAGCCAGTGTTGAGAGATCACAAAATGTGGTTCACAATTTTCGGTTGGATCTGCAGGCAGCAAGTTTTTGAGTTCAGGAAGTCAGCTGCTAGCGAGCGGAAGTATGCATAAATCTGGTGTGAGTGCCCTGCCCATGCAAGTGATGGCGTCGAAAGATGGCAGCGGACAGAAAACGGGCAGACAGGGGACAGGGACAGCCGTGATGTGGTTTCGGAACGATTTGCGGGTGTCGGATAATGAAGCGTTATTGCGAGCTTGGCAGACATCTAGTGCCGTGCTTCCAGTTTACTGCCTGGACCCAAGAGCGTTCTCCACAACACATACCTTTAAATTTCCCAAAACTGGAGGTAACTTTTGGACCAGCATTCCTGATATTCGCATCTGGAAGTGCTGAGAATATGCTCTTTTGTAAGCAACACCACATCTGTCTTTACTCAGCGATGAGGCTCTGCGAATTGGTGTTAGTTACAGAAGTGTGCAATCTTTTGCAGTTTCGACCGAGGAGATTTGCTTACCTTGAGTGTTTTCCCGCAATCTAGTGGGTGTACTTCATGGAGTGACGACACTGTGGTCGACCTTGAGCCCTGTGACATGTTTCTTTTGCAGAACTGCGTGCACAGTTTATCTTAGAAAGTGTGGCGGATTTGCGTAAGAATCTACAAAGGCGTGGTTTAGACTTAGTCATTCGAGTTGGAAATCCCGAAGAAATTGTTCCTAGCCTAGCAGAAGCAGTCGGTGGTCACACTGTAAGTACTCAAATGCTCACACGAATGAAGCTGCGATCTCATCGATTGGTCACTTCAAACCACCGAATCGTTGTTCAAAACATTTCCAGATGTCTTCCGTGCTGCTGCAGCTACGCTAGGTTCCTGTCGTCGGAACTGCTCGCGTATTTGAAGCGGTGGTTTCTTCGTCTGTGGTTCTAACCCTCCTTTAGCTAGCTCTGATGCATTACCGGACGTACCATGGCAACAGGTTTTTGGGCACAAGGAGACTTGTAGTGAAGAGACAACGGTAGAAGGACGCCTCAAAGGTCGTCTCGCGAAGGTGAACGTTCCTAGTGAGGTTCCAGGAAAATCTGTTCGACACCCACAACTGGAGCTCATATGGGGAGGAACTCTCTATCACATTCATGACCTGCCTTTTGCACCCAATCAACTACCGGACGTTTACACGCAATTTCGAAAGGTAGAAGTTTTCATCTATGGTTCCTTTCTTACTCATTTTAGCTATGTAGCCCATTTTGCTTGAGATATCCAAATTGTAAATGGTGTCTCTTATTTCCTTCAACAATGACTTCAGTTCTCAACTTTGTTTTGTTGGGGGTTATAATATTTTTTGGTCCTACTTTGATTTCTTTTCTTTTCTCTTTGTACCCTTTGATGGCGATCACATCGTTTTTGTGTATTTTGTGTTCTCGGTTTTCTCTTTGTTTCGATATCAGTCCCGTTGTCTGTCCTTTCTGGTGGAATTCTTTTTATGCGTTCAAATACATAAATGCTCACTTCGGCTCCTACTTATTTGGCAGGCATGTGAGACCAACTCCAGGATAAGGCCAGCCTGTAAGATGCCTCATCAAATGGGACCTTTACCAGATTCTTTGGAGAAAATCGGCGGGTGTGGTCCTCTTCCCACCTTGGCCGATGTTGGGCTGACACCCCGAGAGCAGGTAGTGGGTCGCCCTGTTCATGTGCTTGCTTCCCCTGCAACGAGAAGACGAGTTAAAGAACAACCAAAAGTAAAGAGCGAAATGTGCATTGAAGGGTACGAAGTAGTTTTTCTGGCAGCAATCAAAATTTGTGAATGTAACAACTTATGATTATTAGCTTCTGAAATAGCTTCCCTGTACCACTCATACACCTGATAAACTCATTCACTTGGCCGATATAATCAGCTTCAGTTATGATACAGAGATTGACTTTCAGTACTTCCATTCGTCTACGTACTTCGGACTGAGATACTTGGCCAATTTGTCGTGATCTGGACGACATGAACGATTCTTCTACCAGATTTTTGCTTATTTTATTGGGATACGATGCAGAGTCCTAGTGGAGTGATGCATTTTGCGGGAGGTGAGACCGCAGCTCTAGCTCGCCTTCAGGACTACTTCTGGGTAAAAGTACGTCTTTTAGTCTTTTGCGTCTAACTCTTTTGACTCGTCATCAAGAGTTTTAGCTTTCTTTTATCAAAGCGTGTACGCTTGACATCTCGAGCTATTAATTGACAGCTTCAAAGCTTTTGTCAATAATCGAACATCAAATGTATGAAACTGAAGTCACTAATCTCTCATGAATGGCAGGACAAGGTACGAGCATATAAAGAGACACGAAATGGTATGCTGGGTGCAGATTATTCCACCAAGTTTTCACCATGGCTTGCCCATGGCTGCATCACTCCACGAACAATCGGTGATGAGGTAAATCCTGAATAGTCTTAACACTAGTACAAGTCAATGGCACTTTAGAAGCTGGCATCTTGATTTGCGAGGATGAATAAGCTATGTATTCTCAGTGGTTTATGTTGTAAAATTCTTGATTGGATCATCTGTGCAGTTGAAGAAGTATGAAGGAGAGAGAGTGGCCAACCAATCTACTTACTGGTATGGCTCGATCAACAAAGAAGGATTTTCCTTCTCTTTGCTTTCAGCTTGAAGTCTGGATTCACGCATCTGCTACATCTAGACTAGATTTTTTGTTATTCTTTCTTATCATTGCGTATAAATCATACCTCCTTATAAATATGCGGGGTGATTAAGAATTTTAAATGACCAAAATTGCAGGGTCTTGTTTGAACTTTTATGGCGGGATTATTTCAGGTTCCTTTCTATCAAATATGGAAATTCCATTTTCCACTTGGGTAAAGATTGCGCTATTCCTAAAGCAAGAAAACTTTTCCTAAGTAAGAGTGTTATTAGACTCAGATCATCTTTCGCCCAGTGGACTAACCCAGCAATATAGTCAATCCATTGATCATCATAACACACACATATAAGTATGATGCTCGTGTGAATCACTTTGGCGTGCAAATAGGTTGGCTAGAAACCTGACTACTCGTATTGGAAAGTTAGCCGGCTCTTGCTGTCGTCCATAGGATACAATGATGAAGCTCTAGGTTGGAATGTACAGGAGGTCCTCGCAACGTCAAAGGTAAAAGTTGGGGACAGGATAAACTCCTATTCGAAGCTTGGAGAGATGGAAAGACGGGGTACAGTGATTTCCTAGCTCGTCCTGTTTTTTTCTGAACAATGTCGAGGAGATGATATCACCTTTATAAAGTCACATTGTATTTCCCGGTTGTCTTGAAAACTACAGTGTTACACAGTTCCTTACACTCATTACGAACAGGTATCCTCTCATTGATGCCAACATGAAGGAGCTAGCGCAAACCGGCTTCATGTCGAACCGTGGACGACAGGTTAAAAATCTTCAAATTTTGCCCCACTAAGTTCTGTCGGTTTTGGCAAGAAAGTTCACCCTAAACCCTTTACCCCGAGCACATCTCAGGGTGCCCAAAATATGGAAACATAACTTTCAATATGCGCACGGTCTTTACTTACTGTCTGTTTCTGTACCACTACGGTGCTTTGTGTAGATTGTCTGCTCGTTCTTGGTCAGGGACATGGGGCTGGATTGGAGACTTGGCGCAGAATGGTTTGAGACCTGTCTCCTAGACTACGACCCCTGTTCTAACTACGGAAATTGGACTTATGGTGCTGGTAAGATTTTTATTTAATTGTACCTAGAGCTCCAATAGATTTTGGATTCAATTTATACTACAGTATGAATCTATAACATCCCTTTTATGAATAAATTATCATCAACTGCTGTTCCTTTGCACCGCACTGCACGAATACTGGGGATTGAGTCTTATATTGAGGGGTTCCCAGTTTCATTCATGCTCTTTTGTCCAGAAACTATCAGTCACGTTCTTGACGACCTTCAGGTTCACTTGTATGCAGTCACTGCTTCCTGTTCGCAGACATGAAAATCCGGGGTCTTCCGTTGGCTTTCGATTTTGTCGAATGTAGTTTGGAACTCTCTAATGAGATTAGTGACTGTTCTGCAGGGGTAGGAAACGATCCGCGGGAGGATCGGTATTTCAGCATCCCGAAACAGGTATAATAAAAAACCTGCACATCAAACCTACACTCTCTACTTCAGTGGCATCTTGTCAAGATTTCTCTGCTGTCAACTTCGGATTTAGCCGCCAGATGCGACTGTACTGTGACATCGCCGTGCCTACAATTGGTTGTAATGCTTGCTGTCCCCTTCAGGCCCAGACTTACGATGCCGATGGAGAATATGTAGCACACTGGCTTCCTCAGCTGAGGCACCTTCCAAAATCCGCTCGGCATTTCCCCAGAGATGCATATCTGAGACCTATTGTGCCTCTAAGATATGGGCAAGCTCCACGAAATCAACCGAACACAGGCCGTCAGCCGGGCTTTAGGAGAAATTGATGTATTTGCTCATGGACATGACCCAGAAACGACAGAATCAGACATCTCCCACTGTGAAGGGGGCATCTGCTCGTGCACCGAATGTGAGAAACTTCAAGAGTCCGGTATTTTTTTTCCTCTGTCAAATATCTTACACCGAGAACTGGAGCAGGCACGAGAAATCCAACTCTAATCAACATTACAGCCTGGTGTTATACCGCGGCCTCTGTGTTAGTCTCAACCATAAATCTTTTAAGAGCTCAGCTTCAAAAGAGGCGATCTAGGACGACACAATATAAGCCGATTATGACTTCGAGTTCCCGGCTGCATGTCATATAATCCCTTGCTTGTGAACTGGAGGTGATTTCATCAGGGTCAGGATTCAGGCTCGGGAATCAGGCTCGGTGGTTCGTTTCTATTTTTTGCAATCTTGCTGTGCCCTTGGTGGACAACATATCCCGCACCAGATAGTGGGCTGTTTAGCAACTGGCAGCTCGTAAAGTTTCAATTTTGATATATTCTCCATGCGATCTGTTTCACAATCTCCCTCTCCCATTCATCATAGGATCCTTCTCAAATATTGTGAATATTGAAGATAGATCTTAATATGGTGCTTTTCCGTCCATGCATCTTGGAAGAACTGAGAGATCATGTGGAAGGTTTGAGTTTTAAAGATGTACTTTTACGTACTGCTAATGCAAAAAAAATACAGATTGTATGAGCTGTATAAAATATATGTGAATAGCACACAGATCCATGACATACATTGATCTGCATCTTAAACTGAGGGTTTATGAACCGAAATAACCTGATCAATTAGACGTAACTAAATGAAGGTGATAAGAGAGACATTCAAACGTTTACAGTTAATTAAGACCTTAGCAGCCTTGTACTTTTTGATGAAGGTATACCATAGAAAGTTCAAAATCCCGAAAGTCCACACGATATGCTCTAAATAGTTTCGTAGCTACACATACAACTTATGTATATTTGACCAAATCTTGGACAAAAACAATTTTACTTATATATACTTGTAAAATTATGCATTAGTTTTTGTATTTTAATTCATATTACGTTTTTATATTTACATCAAAATACATATTAACTGTTGATACATAATTGATAAAATCATATTACTATTATTGACAAAGGTAATGATCATGAGTGAAAAAATTTCATGTTTGCCATAATTTTGTACACAAAATTTAACAATCTAAATATAAATTTTAATTTATAAACATAAAGTAATGAAATATATATATATGATAAAAATCATATATACTAATTTGTGAATTTGAAAAATGATTCATTTCCAAAATGTTAACTTAGGATTTTCATTGAATGTGTAACTTATTTCAATATTAGTATTTAAAAATAAAAAATTATTTAAAAACAATTCTACTCAATGTTAATATTGATAAGTAAAAGTACTATAAAGTTAAAAAAAATTTGGTTGAAACATAGGGTATGGAAAAAATGAACAAAGTACTAAACTTTCAAAATATTTATTCAAATAACGTAAATAATATTGTGCTTTGTAAGTAGTTTATTAAATTATATATTTCTTTTAATTTTGATGTTTCCACTTCTGCTTGTGATGTTGCACATGTTTTTTAAAATACTTTTTTATATATAATTATATTTGTAACAATCCACATACACAAGAACTCTAATTACATGAAAAAAAATTACATTTTGTTTCGTTTATTTACTCAAAAATATAAAAATAAGTGAAAAAAATTTATATCAAAATCTAATAATAAACATATTATTCACATTACAAAATTTCAAATTTTTTTTAATAAAAAAAAATATTATATTCATATTTAAAAATAATAAATTATTTTTTAATGACTCAAATAATAATAATAAACATTTTTTTAATGACTCAAATAATAATAATAAACATTTTTTTAATGACTCAAATAATAATAATAAACATTTTTTTAATGACTCAAATACTAATAATAAATTTAAATAGAAAGATCATGAATTTCAAAAAAATATTATTTGACATATTTTGATTTTAATAAAATGAAAGCAAAAATTTTATAAATTTATTTCAAGTTAATTAAAATATTAGAACTAAACATATAAAATAAACATCTTACAACAAAAAAATTAAATTTTTTTATGTTCATTAGATGAAATTATATAAAAATTGTTAAAATTTAATAGTTTTATGTTTAAAAACAGATTAAAAATAAAAAAAATTCTAAATATAATGAATGATTTTATGTATCAATTGAAATATAAATATATATAATCACAAAGTAAATATTTTTTTTTAAATTATATAAAAAATGAAACTTATAAATTTTTGAAAATATTATTGATTGATGTGGATGTTTCAATGTATTGCATTGATATTTTTTATGTTAAATTTATTTTAAAATAAAAAAAAAATTAATTATATGCTAAGAAATTCACATACATAAGATATTGACTTTTTTCAATGCATAATTAAAAATTCATAAATAATAAAATTTTAAATAAATTTTATTTAATATTTATTTATTGAAAATAATATCATAAAATATCATACTATACCACATTTGAATTTTTTTAATAAACAAGTTTTTGTATGAAAATAAATAAATGCATAAATCTTTTTTTTTATTCATAATACTTTATTTTAATAATAAAAATTTTATTTTTCCAATAATAATTTGATATGACTAATAAAATGGATTAAGTTATCAACTTGAGTTGAATCAATACATTCATGAGAATCTATTTATACAAAAATATCACAAGTATGTATAATTTTCAAAACTTTTTGTGAGTAAGATGATATTTTAAATCATGATAATTTGTGACTTATTGTAAAGTTGTTAAGAGTGTATGTTTAAATTCACTCTATTGAATGACAATATTGATAATTCTTCAAAAACGATTATATTAGTATTTATTATATATAAATAGTGATTATGATGCAAAAGGATTAGAGAAGGTTATAAATATCAGTTTTTTTACTAGTGATCTTTATATGATCAAAATGTAGTGAATGTGAAACATGTACCAATAATAAACAACATGATATCTCATAATATCAATGACATTTACATGTGTGATCAATATCAATTGTCTTCATTGTTATTGTAAATCACTTTTATGATAATTTTATGTTGCAAGCAATGAACTTATGAGTCTTGTTTATTCTTTGATTTGTCTCATACAAATTGATTTTGCTATCATTTTTGGAATGTTTAGTATATCATTCTAATGATAATTTTATGTTGCAAGTAATGAACTCATGAGACATGTTTATTCTTTCATTTGTCTTATACATTATGATTTGGGACCAAACGGTATATAGTTTTGGATCTTAACTTGATTATGGTAAGACATGAATTTGATTCATCATTATTTTTTGTTGAAAGCAATACCTAATGAATTCATTGTTAAACATTTGGCAATAATTATTCCTCTTAAGTAATAAACTCTTGGTTTCAATTGTAATTTTTCTTATATTTATCCAATTTTAGGTTATTATTTTGATTATATATGTAAAAAAATTTGTTCATATCTTAACTAATTAATGTATTTAGGTTTGATTTAAGACTTTAACTTAAAATGGAGTTATTTAAGCCACACTATGTACAAAAATCTACTCTTCATTCTCACAAGCAATAAATCAATGAATCAGTTTTGTTAACTCATTTGAGATTTTGAGTTTTATCACTCTTACCAAACTTCACTCTTGAATTAAGATGTAATTTTAAAATTATTAGGACAAAAATTACTAAATAATCATAAGTATATAGTAATATGAAGATTGTTAATCTATTGTAGTGATTTAACTTGAAAAAAGTAAAATTCAAACTCTAGAGTTTACTTGAAATTATTCATGCATTCTATGAGTAATCATATTAAACAAATACATCAAAGCTACTATCGATCAAAACACGAAAAAATATCTTCATCGCTCCAAGAACTCACCACAAAATCCGATTTGAGTTTTTGAAATAACTTTTTCTACTCTCAAAACGTCCACACATACACTCCGTTCATACCCATAGTAAAAAAGAAAGATTACACTACAGCCAAATCCACTTTATGCTTCAAAGACTCCATGTTCCCGTACTAGCTACTCTCCACGATAGTCACACTCTCAAAGGCCCAATTTTGAAAACTGCACCCCAAGAAGCCATAATTCAAACTCTATCCTTTGAGCCCTAGATCTCCTAACAAATCATAATACTAAGTATTCTTATATTCCATTAATTGAAATAGCTGCTGATCTTGGAAATCATCCCCCATTGACTCTATTGGCACCTTCGTTTCAAGTTGTGACAAGAATCTGCATTTGTTTTATGCACCCCTTTCTTGATTTGCATGGAAAAAGAAAATTCATGTAGCAACAACATCCATCGTGCTAAACATCCCGAAAGGTCTTCTTTTGAACAAGATATTGTAGAGAGAAATGATCCACATGAAATACAAAGTCATAGCCCAACAAGTAATGTCGGAATTTCTTGATTGCATAGACCATCCCCATAGTTTTGTTTTCCATAGTAGAGTAATTTTGCTTTGCTACTATCAACATGCGACCAGCAAAGTAAATGAGATAATCCTTTCCATTATCATCTCCTTGTCCCAATACCACCCCCATGGCTATAGATGAAATATCCACATCTGGCTTTTCCCAATTATGTGTTATCAACGTAGGCAATGTTACCAACTCCTACTTCATCCATTGAAATGTAGTCTAATGTTCTGAAGTCCACTCGTAATCCATTTTTTTCTTTAGCAACATTGTTAATGGGGCTGCAATGGTTGCATAAGACTTGACATATTGTAGGTAATAACCATTATCCCCCAGGAAAGCATGAAGTTCTTGAATGTTCCTAGAAGGTTCTAACAAAACAATCACCTTAATCTTATCAACATCTAGCTCTAACCCTTGAGTTGAAACTCGTTTATCTAGTAGAATGCCTTCAATCATCATAAAGTAACATTTTTCAAGGTGAAGAGCCAGCTGGCTTTTTCGACACCTCTAGAAGGTTTTTTGCAGATGATACATATGGTAAACCTTGGATCCAAAGACACAAAAGTCATGTATGAAAATCTCAAGAAACTTCAATAAGTAGTTTTGAAAGATATGTGTTGTCGTTTGCTAGAATGTACTTGATGCATAATATAAACCAAACAGCATTTTATGATAAGCATAGCTCTCCCAATCCGTGGTGAAGATATTATTGTTCTTATCCTCCTCATGAATAAAACTTTGATTGCGTCATGAGAATCCATCCAAGAAACTGTAACAAACACATGATCCAATATAGCATCATCAAAGAGCATGAGGTGATGATCTTTCTTGATGGCAGCATTAAATTTTCTGAAATCTTGGCGAACACAAATTTTTTTGATATTGTTTTTAGGTACAATCATAATATGTGCAGCCCATTTACTACTCAACACATGGTAGATAATGCAGTCGTGTAGATATTTTTCAACTTCATCCTCAACCAAGTTGGCTCAGAAGTTGGCACCTGCGTACTATGAGGGGATACTTGAAGCACATCCACCTCTTCGGGCCATTTTGCTCCTTTGGTGGAAATCTGTTCTTGTTCTTCCAACCTAACCTAATGAACTCCCACATACATCTTTAGTGGAGTAACAAATCACACTCTTTGGGCCGTTTACCACTCGCTTTCTCCTCCAGGTTGTGGTGGCTGGTCGCATTCCACATGCATGTGCCTTGGTCTTCTGCAATTGCTAAACAAGGGTTGATAGGTTATCATCCGACGCGATTGTGTACATTGGGGCGACCAATGCCCTAATAGTCCCACAATTCCTTAAACAAGATGTAGACATCTCTTGGAAATCAACAAAATATACTATGATGACTTCATCCTCCACTCATGCAGAGATATTGATATTACATCATGAATCATATGAGTGTGTGTGGTGAGGTCAATTGATGGCCTTATTTGAGCTTCTTCACAGGTACATGTTGCTCCAACCCCAAAGACAATGTAGGATGCATCAAGCAAATGAAGACATGTTACTCAAGGGAAACCACATGAAACAATTTGCTCCAAAGTTTTTTTTCACACGAGCTGCTCATATTGATGTGAAGTAGGTTGGTCATCCTAGAACTTTGCAGACTTATTTACCCTTAGGAAGCTTGTATATGGGATAGATATGCGTAGGCTAGCATATCTAGAAGAGACTTGTAATGTTAGGTCTATCTAGATGCTTCCGCTCTTTATTCCCTACTTGTGAGTTTTTACCTCTAAATTAATTAGAGGTAAAAACCATTAAATGCATAGGTGGTTGAGTCGCCAAGTGTTATTGAATGTGTAAGTGTTAGATTTGAAACCTTTAGTCTAGGTGGAAATAACATGTAACTAGAAAGGCGACTAACTCAATACATTGTATTAAAAGAATATAAATATATATATACAAGATAACTCTTGGTGTGAAGTTTTTCCACTCGAATTATCAGATTGAATGTGATTGAATCTGTTTGCTTTTCTTCACTCGTTAGATAGAGTCTAGATGTGATCACTTATAACTCTCATTGTGGCATGTGATAAGGAAAAGACGAGCCCGCATGTAAATCAAGCATAAGACCAAAAGTAGAACAAAGTGCGAAGTGCAGAAGGGTTCGCAGGTAAAGGATCACCATAATGAGGAAAGAACATGAGGAGAAAGAAAGAAAGAAAAGAGAAAGAAAAAACAAACTAAAACCGACCAACATGCGGCATGGTCATTTGGCGACTATACGATGCGCAATGTCTGCTTACAAGTAGGTCATTCACATGTAAGAATTACTTTTTTGACTTTTCCGTGTCCTGACTTTTGATGGTGAGGTTTTCTCCCTCATAAGTTTTGTCTGTCATACTCATATCACGAAGTCCGCACGTCATGTCACTCACCGCGTCAAGGTGTGCTAAAAGTAGAAGTTCAAAGTTTGGTTTATGCAATCTGATTCGCATGAAAAGCCGTTATTTACTGTCCATGCAGTTGATTCCATCTGGCCAGGAATTATGAAAGTGGGACGAACAGCTAATGTTGTACTTGTACGTACCTTCCCTTAAAATCTTGATCATTTCACCTTAGAATGTAGCATATATTCTGAAAGTAGCGAGTATTTTTCGGGTATCTTTTTGTCACACTAATCCCATAAACTCAGTCTCATGAACGTACCAATCCTTTTTGGGATTTCAGCTCCACTCGTCTTTTATACACATCTTACACACTCCATAGTACATGACAATTAAAGTTTCAAACCAAGAACTTATTTCTTGATGAAGTTTAAAGTGCGTTTGTACGGACATCTCCGAATTTCCAAGCTTCTTTCAGTGATAGATGTGCGGAAATGTTGTGCTTGAAGGTGGACAGTGCAGTGAATATCACGAGGGATGAGGCTGCGTCTGGAGAATGTCACGTAACAGCATTTATTACTGAACTGTAGTCAGATTTCAGGTCGAGCACAGCAATTTTCGCAGAATCG
Organism: Marchantia paleacea; assembly: GCA_014180765.2. Lineage (NCBI taxonomy): Eukaryota > Viridiplantae > Streptophyta > Marchantiopsida > Marchantiales > Marchantiaceae > Marchantia > Marchantia paleacea. The sequence continues at coordinate 4,729,099 of MUAA02000018.1, forward strand.
ACCTTGAACTTACGAGCATCTCTAATAGTCAGTTGCCCTAGGGTAATGAGGAACAACCCACAGCAGCAAGGCCCGTTTGCCAACGCCCGAGTATCTGTATAACGCTGCCAGTATTTAAACAATGGCAAATGTGCAGCCCACATGGTGGGTTCACAACATCAACCGTCTGAATCAGGCACCTGCGGTGAAGTAGTCCATGTTTGGTTGTTTCGTGGCAATGATTCATCAGCTTCCTCTATGAAGTAAAGCTTGGTTCTCCAATCATTCAAAAATATGTTGGTAGCTCTTCTAACCTAAGAACTACGTCTAACACTTTGCGAGAGCAAACTAGGCTAACCAACACGAAGAAGATGCTCTTGATTTGGCCGGATTCATTGATGTGGAGATTCTTTTGCGACCCCACTTCCTAGACCCTACTCTCCGCTTTTCTCTTGCAACTAAGCTCATGGTCGATGAACCAAAGAATATAAAACCGGACTAGAACCTCTAGTAGTTTTCCTGCTAGCTCATCCCTTGTAAGGCCCGAAAACAACACAAGAGTTATGACCTCCAAACCCGAACGAGTTGGAAATACCTGCAACATATCCCAATTCGAGAATGTTTTTAGTCTCAATCCGCACTGATACAGCGCATACACAGCATTCCGCAGCCATATCACGAGATGTCTAAAATCGTACAACCGGAACTCCACTCGTCGACGAGATCTCGTAACAGATACATATTCGTCGATAACTCTTTGTAGATCTCACAACCCAAAACAGGAGTATGCAATATATACTGTTCAGGCATCAGCTACGGTGGACTAGTTAGGTTGATCTCTTATCTAAAGTAAGAGACTTACCAACGTTAACCTCGTGTTGTTTCTTCACATTAGGAACGGTATCGAAAGTAACAGCCGGCTCGGGGTTCTGTTGAACAAGCATAAAGAATGCTTCAGTAATCTGATGCATGGGACTCATACGCGCAGGCATCGAACTCAAGTAACGAATAAGGGAAAACAAGCTTCTTACAACGAAGAGAATGCTCAGCTACTTACGAACTGATTGATGGTGGGGTGCAACCAGCCAGTGTTGATGGCTTTAATAGTAGCAATAGCTTCAAGTCCTCCAGCAGCACCCAAACAGTGTCCAATCATAGACTGGATTTGCAAAAAGTTGCAGGTTAGTTACTACGTATTCACTTCAACAAAAATAGACTCATCGAATAACAGATCATACATAAAATTCTTGTCAACGTTTAGTTCAAACGAAATCTAGGAACATGTATTAACAATCCAAGCGATAAGGTCTAACTTGAGATATACATAAGCATGCTCCTCAGGAGCAAGATATGTGACCTGCTTACCTTTGTGGCGTTCATCTTGATTTCTGAGCTATCCTTGAAGACTTTCTTCAAGGCGTTAACTTCTGCCAAGTCACCAACTATTGTGGATGTAGCATGGGCGTTGATGTAGTTGACCTGAAGTACAACATTAGAAATCACTATGGTTGTAAAAAAACCTTCTCTTCGAGCTGAAAACTACCAGTGCTTTCAAGACCTAGTTTATAAAACCCCACAAGAGAGCGCAAAGCGCTTGTCCAATGCACCACAGAGCAGCCGCCATCCAGATCCAAGTTGCGCCCTGAAGTTGGTGTCCAACGATAATAACGTACGCAATATCAAGTACAAACGCAAATATCCATCAGATTAAGAGACTATCTCCAGCTCTCTTACCTCCTCTGGTGATACACCGGCATCTTCAAGACTTCTCTCAATACAAGACGAAACACCAAGTCCATCCGCACGAGGGTCAGTCATATGGTAAGCGTCACAGTTTACAGCACCTCCAAGGTACTCTGCAAGGATGGGTGCTCCTCTTTTCAAAGCATGCTCCAGACTTTCCATAACCTAAACACAGAGCGACTGAAATAGTTACTAGCGGCAAAGTCTGCCTCAAGCTTTACGTCGTACATCTCTGTTGGACACACAAGGAAGAATAAAAGCTTCCTCAGCTTGTATTATCAACATAAGGAAGGATGACTTTAGAGGATTCTTTCGTATCCAATTTCGGACACTGTTTGAAACTGCAGCCTACAACTCCACAACTTTCCGCCAACCAGTATAAAAGACGTGGATGTAATCGTTTCCAAGCTGCTTACCAATACACCAGCACCTTCTCCCATAACAAAGCCTTCACGGTCCTTGTCCCAGGGCCTGGATGCGGTTTGAGGATCATCATTCCTTGTAGATAGTGCACGACATGCAACGAAGCCACCCAATCCAACAGGAATGATTGCTGCTTCTGTACCGCCAGCGACCATGATATCTGCCTCGCCCCTTCGAATGTGGTTGGCAGCGGCATAGAAACAGTAGTTGGAGGTGGCACAAGCTGTGGAGATGGAGTAATTCGGCCCCATCAAACCCAATTCGATAGCCAGAAGAGCGGACGCCATATTGGTGATTGCGTAGGGAATGAAAAATGGTGTAATTCTCTTGTAACCCTTCTCGATAAGAGCTTGAACTCCATCAGAGAAAACAGACAATCCACCCATACCGGTTCCAACCAAGACACCAACGCGTTGTTTGTCAACCTACATAGCAACAGCAACTAATATTAGTAAAGTTAAAATACACGAACGAGTTTACAAAGGAGCGCAGGACGTTTCCTCGACACTCATTCATGCGACAATCACTGAGGGATAGGTATGTTGCCCCCGACGTACCTGGTTTAAGTTCTCTCCCCCCAATCCCGCATGCTCCAAAGCCTTCTGTCCACTGACCAAACAATATCTAAGACAGTCGTCCAATCGTCGGTCATTCTTGCCATCAATGTAACCTTGTGAACTGAATCCGCGAATTTGACCACCAAATTTGGTTGGAAAGCTAGAAGCGTCGAATCTATCGATGAGAGAAATTCCGCTCTGTCCTTCGAGGAGTTTGTCGTAAAAGACATCGACGTCATTTCCGAAGACTGAGACGACGCCCATGCCTGTGATCACCACTCTCTTCTTCGGGTCTGTCTCTCTCTTGGGTGCAGTGACTGTTGCTGCCATTGCCCTTGCTCCAGCTCTCCTAGCTCCTGATCATCAGGAAGTAACAAGAGAACGTAAAGAACAGAGTATCTCTGGATCACTCACTCACATAAATCGCATACAACGCAGTTATACGTTAACCTCCGGTTCCACCAAAGAACTCGACATATTGACTCGTAAAGAACTAGCCTTGATAAAAGTGCAGTCAGGTCCAGATAAAGAGCATTCCTGTTCCAATGCATCACTCACAGTTTGCGCTTTCTCGGAAGATGCAAACAAGGGGCACTGGTTTCGAAGGTACAGACCCGAAAATTGTATGAAGAATGGAGTTAGAAATGCGAACGAACCACAAGATTCCTGTGGACATGACTAAATGTCTTGGTGGCTCAGCAGGTAAGAGACGTGCGCGAAAACACCCGAGATGATGCATTGTTCTAGCTAGAAGAATGAACACGAAAGCCCTGCATCAGACTCGACGTGCATGCGTTACAAACACGACCAGCGTGGCGTACCAAATCGGAGCTGCGCAGAAGAAGTGGACACATTGCTCCCTCTCAAAAGAGAAACCTCGGAAACCTCATGAGCATCGACTGCTCTGAGACCTTGAAATGTAGCTCCGACCACGGCACTTGCAGCTGCCATGGCTCCCTCCTACTTCGAAATTCGATCTCAGGCAGCCGCAGCAAGTCGACAATCTGTACCTTCTACACCCAAAAAAAATAAAACCCAGAATAATCCCCAATCAGAACCAAACGCTTCCGTCAGAGAAAGCACTCACACTCTCGAAATCCAAAAGCACGCATTCCTCCTCTCCTTCATAATCAACCCTCCTCCTCCTCCTCATTGCCCCGCACCGACACCAACTCCCGCAATCGTAATCCAATCTGACCCACCCCAGATCACGGGCAGTCCCGCAAAGGCTCGGATCCTCCACAAAGCCTCAGACTCACCAAACCACCCTCCCCCATCGACAAGAACCCCTGACATGCCAGACTTATCCATCGCCCGCTCACCTCGGATCAGCGATAGTTTACGCAGCTCTCGAGCAGCGGAAGCAGCAGCAGCAGCAGCAGCGGGTGATGCGACGATGCCTCTCTCGTCTTCTATCAATGAGACGCAAGGAAGGCGCGGGCGAAGTGAAGGACGCGCAACGGGAGCGGGAGAAGGAGGCGGAGCAGCTGCTGCTCGTTCGACTCGTCCGCCTGCGCTGCGCTCCTCTGCTGAAAGGGCGCGGGGCGGCCCTTAGTAGGAGGAACACGGTCCGTCGTTGCTGGAGCCGCGGGCGGAGGATCCCTGCTAAATTTTAGGTGCTCCCCGGCGGACACTGCAAGGCTGTGCTGTCGAGTCTGCCACACACGTGGAGACCTCCTCACACGCAGCGGACATTTCAAAGCCACTCTCGTCCCCGATGAGCCACGGTCCCGCATCCCCCACCTCGTTGTCGAATTTGTCAACATCCGGCATTCTTATTTAGTGGCATGTCGAGACTCAAGACACCACCAGAAAGCCGTACGCCCTCCGTCTACGTTTGGGCAGACAGCGTCGTTTGTTTTAACCAAAAATATAACTAAATTACGGAATTCAAAAACGAGTGGAGGGTTTTCTCTGCGTTTAGCCAGGACGCTAGATCTAGTGGCATCTCTACATTTGGCGGCATGTCTGGTTTGATGATGGCCAACCTTATCAGACCAACCCCTTACCAGTTCACTCCGAGTCCGTCCAGTTCTGTCCTCGTCATACTCGCCGGAGTGATGTGTCGTGATTGGTTAACCGGACACTGAGGCTGAGACATGGTTCATCCACCCAATAGAACTTGGAGATGAGATGCTGAGCTGGTCAATGACTCAGACCGCGCTCTTTTGCCTTCATCACCCGCTCGCGCTACCTGTACTTCATAAATTGGTTGCCGCCGGTCACTTTACACCAACATTTCTCTTCCCTTCGCTGCTCTTTACAAGGTCTTCAATGCAGGCAAACCTTCTCGTTAACAATAGATCCGTGGCTAGTGCATGGAGGTTTCAAGCTTTCGTTAAATTGCCCATGTGCTCCAAAGAAAACCATCTTGAAGTTTTTTGAAAAATGCGTTCGCCAAAATACTGTCCATACAAGATATGTTTTGTTCAAGAGTTTTGAGTGTCTAGTTCGATTTGTAATCAAATCCAATCACCGAACTCTTGTACGGGCTAGCCTGTTGTGATAACAAGTGGGTTTGTACTGTACTGGCGAGTTCTTCGGTACAAAAGATTGGAGAGACAGAGAAAAACTATACTGATGATTGCCTCGTTTACAAGTTGTCATTCTTAAGGCTGGTGTTCATTCTGATTTTCTGACAAGAATGATGGGATATCTTGATTCTTGACTGCACATGCAATTTGCCTCTTGTCTGAACCTATCTGCCAAAATTAGAAGATGCTTGGAAAACTGAACATTATTACGACATACTGTCACAGTTCGTCGGTCTTCGTCCAACACAGTGAAAGTAGAATACATCTATAGCACTGGTAGACAGGCTCTCGGAGTTTGGTCTTTCATGGCAAGAAAGGTGTCGTAATTCCTTGCTGAATCACTACATCAATCCTGATGTTTTGGCCAAGCCTACGTGAGCGCGCTAGTTTCGATTGGTCTTATCGACGTTACCTAGATGCACCTTGGTCGGCTGGTGGAACCAGAAACATCCTGGTAGTTGAAGGACGCATGAGCTTTGGGATTTGATTCGAACCCCAATCGACATGTTCTACCAATGAGGTTCTATGCACCATGAAACTTCATAACGACTGCCGGCAATTCAACCAGGGTTATTATATCTCTCATGCCCGTCCAGCTTCTGCCCTAAGCACGACTACCGAAATCAAGAACATTCGGCAACTGCCCTGTAATGGACAGCAATAGTAGACAATCACCACCCGTTTTCTACAGATGTTTCATCCTATGGTTGGCACCCAAAGACGACGATAAGCCACTGACCCACATCCAATTTTCAAGCATTACCATAGCCAACGAGTCAAGCCATCTTTCGGCTGATTTAGCCAGTTCAAAGGTGATGGACAAACAATGAGAGGTTGTTTCCGCTGTTGATCAACTTTTGGCCATATCTCAAATTTCCACATTTTGGGCCAAAACAAGGCAGGATATGCTCCAGGCTGTGGGAAGCTTTGGACAACCCATCGGAACGTCTTTCATCATGGTGGTAATTTCCTAAAAGCCGTGCCAGTTCTTGCAACTGACACACCATAAGATTTGATGCAAGGATGAACTTGAAATCCGCAAATAGACACTCCATGTCTGGAGACTCATCCTGATTCTCTACAAACTACAAGTCATTCAGGTCCACTATCAAAAATTCTTGAGGAATCTCATATCAGAACTTCCCGAATTGAGGCCTTGCAGATCCGCACACGGCCAGGGAGAATTCTGCATCTGTATCTTTGTGATAATAAGTAGTTAGTAATAATCATCTGAACCTATACAGATGAAAGAAGGGGTTGAAACCTACAAAACCATCAGAATTTGTTGCCACTTGGTTGTTTTGAGGCCCCCATCTCGGTATCCCATTTTCTTCAGCAAACGATCTATCTCTCTAACCCCATTCTCGTCACCTTCCTTTACACAGCGCCTCTGGATCTTCGACATGGTTTCTCTTGCAGGTGTGTGGCCAGCGTTGACCTGTACAAGGATCACATACTCAGCCAACTCATATAAACCAACGAGAAAGAGGTACTAATGTGAATGCCTAAAGCTGATGCTTAAAATTCTTCAAGCTACTCTTTCCCTTCCGTTACACTTAAAAGGCTGCAAATACTTCCCACACTGCAATCTCCGAAACTATGTCCAGATCTAACGTGTGGAAAAGAGCTCCCATTGTAATACTACAACGACAGAATTTTTTCGTGCATACGACATAAAGACACGGAACAAGAAAAAACAGAGCGAGACATTTAGTCCCTTGAAAGCAAAACATACTGAACATATGATAAAATCAGGAACGGAATGGACGTATAACACAATGCGTGGGAACTGATACAACCCGTCTTTGTCCAGACTTCGCCCAATTACGAAATGCTAAGAGTTTTTGCAACCTGAAACTATGTGTCACTGAACAGGTTTTACCCTGAACGGTCACATCACTCACCAGGGCATCCAAGCTTTCTATAGCCGCCTTTACGTCACGATTCACAACATGAGCGTCGATAATAAGGCTGTATGTTCGAGAATCTGGCCTGATTCCCATCTCACCCATGTAGCTGTATATTTGCAGCACCTCGGACGTCTTTAACACGACAATCCAGAACAATGTTAAATTAGACCAAACGAAAGACAAAACTCATCATAGTAACTCACTTATGATGCGCTGACCAGAAACCGAGCCAATCTTTGCAGTATAACACAGTACCGAAAATACCTGCCCACTGACGTTGACAATTACATGTGATGAAGAGTACTAAGTGTTCCTGCTTACCTTCCTATTCTTGCCAAAAACGTCCAGGAGGGCGTTGCAAGAGTGCACATCAGGCATCAGTCCAAATGTCGTTCCAATGGCCTCAAACGTTTGATAAGCTCGGTCGTAGTCCCAAATATTAGAGCATCCCTGAATCACACAATTGATAGCGGCTAGAGCTACAGGCTTCCCTCCTGCGTGCATTTCAGCAAGTTTGTAGTAGGCCTGCTTGCAACCAATAATTCCAGTTAAGATGGCAGGAGGACCAGATACACCAAGCATTTTGCTACCTCGTCAAGCTTTCATCGAGTTGGGCGTCTATGACTTCGCCAGCATCATCAACAACTTTGAACGCAGAATCAAGCAAGCAAAGTAATTAAAAACAACATAAAAAGCGATACGTCAGCTCAGCCTCACCGCATCTAGAGCTGCGGCCCCTCCCCGCGTACAGGCTAGTACAAGAGGACGCAAGGACGTGAATGGAGAAAATATCTCCGTATCAGCGGCGTACTCAGTATCGCTGTAAGCTCCTTGCATTTCATGCAGCGTGCTGAAAGCTGTATCGAAGTCCCCTCCGGCGGCAAGTGCATGTATACGTGCATGATAGCTTGAAGGACGAGGAGTTTTGGTACCACGAAACGAGGCGCGAAGCATGGACCACGCTTCAGTGGACAATTCAATATCAGCAGCCCGAGCAGCACAGGAAAGGATAGCGTGAATGCCACCTTCATCCATCGTCAAATTTCTAACCGACTTGCTAAGTTCTGATTCTGATAAAACTCGTAGGGCAAGGAGTGCACACTCAGAGTCATCAACCTCGGTTGCGGCAACGGCCAATTCCGCGATGCTCTGAACTTGAGGAGCGACATTATACTTCTGCAAACCATAATTACCAAAAAGTGTTATGGAGATTTCATGCTCCATATGATCCGGCTGATTTGGTCAGTGAAAGGACAGCTGGTCAAAAAGGACCAAGAAAGTACCAGGTGGCCATTAAACTGAACTCTGGTAATCAAGATACAGAAGGGGCAATGACCATTACCTTCAAATCCTTCAATAGTGACACGGCAACACGAGTGCGTTGCAATCGAATAGCAGTGAGTAAAAGCTCATTGTAGGTCGTTTTGCTGGGCACGTAACCCCTGTTATACATGGATTGCAAATGCTTCAACCCGGCATCGAGTCTTCGCTCCAAGGCACAAAGCACGATTACAAAGTTGTATGAGTCACCGTCTGGCTGGGCTTCTGGTCCACATTGCTCCATTCTGGTGAAAAACATCCAGAGCTTGTTATGCAGCAGAAATTGGAGTGTACTAATCTGATGATCAAGCAATCTCTGTATGAGACACCTCACTAAGCACAAACGACGAAGTCAAATCTACCCTCATGAGGCGATAGTTCACAATTCGACACGATCGCATTTCATCTGAGATCTGTCACAAAAGCTAATATCAGAATTTCCCAGAGAGGAGAGCATAAGTTTTTTTTATGTGACTTGCCTCCCCATAATCTTCTCCGCCATTATCGAATCACGGTGTCGAAAAATCGCCCGCAGCAGGAAGTTGAAGGTCAACAAGTTTGGTTTTACTCCGCTCAGCTCCATCTCCTTTAGCACTTGCAGCAGATTCCGGGGATCAGCTCCAATTCGCAATTTGGCATGGAGCAGCAGATTGTAGACCATTAAGTTAGGAACCTTTGACTTTCCATCGAGATCGGGACACTTCACCCATTCTTCAAAAAGTCGAATGGTTTCCTCGAGCTTGCCAAGAGAAAGGCAATTGGACATTTCTCTTCCCAAAAATTCTAGGCTAAGGCTCCCGACATTAGAAGGAGGGCTCAGACCCGCAGGAAGGCCCGCTGCAGGATGAGGGAGAACAGAGAACCCAGAGAGAACGGGACTGTAACTGCGGAGGGGAGACGATACAGCGCTGTAGCCTGCAGCAGGTTGAGGGGCAGGGACTTCTGATTCTAACGGTGTCTGCGACTCCGAAGCACTGGTGTTGAAATTCTTTCTTCCATAAGTAAAAGGGCCAATATTAATTTCTCCAATGCGATGAGCTAGATCAACGGATTCAGCAATGCCTTCCTGCTGGCTGGAAGAAAATGTGACAAATTCCCGCGAGTTTGATGAGGACAGGGAGATGGAAGACAAACTCCTGCTTAAACCCTGCACACTTAACCTATCCCGTTTCAAATGCCTCGCAATACACTTAGATGACGCCCTCAACGAAGCCATGTTTTCCCCACAAATAATTCGTCCAGCTTCAAAGTGCGCTTATCCGGGCGTCGGAATTCCCCAGGCCATGCAATTTCTGCCAAACCCTAACACATCAAATCAGCTCGCCTAGTCACGTCACCTCACCTAACGCCGGGCAGTCGCACCAGCTCCAACATGAGCGAATTCCTAATCCTCACCGATCACAGAAACTCCATCTAAGCTCCCTCCATTTTCTTCACTCCAACGATCGCATCTTCCGTCTCGTTGTTCTTCGTTCATCACCATCGATCGACCTCGTGCCAACTCCCCCGATTCGTGACAGCCCTAGAGCAAACTCATCGCCTCGTAGCCTCCTTCAGTCGTCTACAGTCCAGTCTAGGGGTATTGAACTGCAGTTGGATCATATCGACGTGGTAAATCTGCTTCCGTAACTTTATGCAGAAGTCTCAGTTTCGCAGTTGCAGTTGCAGTTGTCCGTCTATCTCCGTGTATCCACCGCGAGATCCTCGTATGGGACTAGACTGCCATCGTCGATTCAGTCCGTGGTTTCGAAGCCTACTACGGTCCAAAACTGGTATCGCTCTTCGCTCACGTGTCTCGACACCATGGATTTCGCTAGAAAGCGCTCTAACTTTCTCGTCCTCCGTGGCACCCTGTTTATAACCTAAAAAGATCCTATTATATGCTAGTGCATTGTGGACTGGGGAGTTTAGGGTTAACAACAACCGCCGGCTGGTCCAAGCTTCGTTAAAGTAGTAACGTCCATTTTTTATTTTCTTCTTCATGAGATTTCTTTTGCAATTAACCATACCAACACAAGTTTAAAATATTGTATACATGTATTATTTAGAATTTTTTTAAATAAAATTTGTTCAAAAAAAGTCAATAATACATCAATGATTTTGAACAAAGCTTTTACTTTAAAGTTACAATTTTTATATAATTGTAAAAGTAAATAGGACATGCATGGAATAAAAAATGATGAAAAATCATCAATAAAAAAAAAGCCCATAAAGATATGATAAAATTCCAACCTAAGAGAAGATAAGCTAAAAAAAATAGAGGCGTATCTTTCTTGTGATAAATCATTATGTATTTACCAAATTTTGAAACTCTAAAGTGGAATGCATTCAAATTGTGGTAAATACATGTGATAACTAGAGTTCTATAATAAACATCTCCAATCAAAAAGTATTTCTCTCAATCGCAACAAAGCACCTTGTTTCTCTCAATCATAATGTAACATTAGGGAAATGATGAGATATCACTCAAATAACTCAAGAAATTTTGAAGTTGAAAGATATCTCAATAGTTTATCTTTCTTCATATATAGTAAAAAGGTAAAGTAGGAGGGGCTAATGAATTTATGAACTGGTTGGGTCGTGGTACATATTTTTGCATTATTGATACATGAAATACTGTATGTATTTTTATTTACGACGGGAGCTCTGACTTGTAAGACATCTCACCAACACGTTTCAACACCACAAAAGAATTGATGAATCAAAGATTAAATTTTGGTGTTCCTGCAAGTGACAAATTGATCGTCGATAACCAATCTTGATCTCCTTCTTAAAAAATCACCTCCATACAATGAGCATTTGCATATTACTTTTGTTTATTTTGAGAAATTACCAATCTCTCATTTTCTTGATGTAGTCCTTTGTGTATATGCTCCACAAAATCATTGACTGCCACAACTTTGGTTGAAAACTCATTTCCTTTAGAAATTTTCACCAAATTATGCGGTGACAAAGTATGAACACCATACATTGGATAAAATGAAGACACTTTTGTGGATGCATTAATAGAATTGTTATATGCAAATTCCACTAGAGTCAAAAGAGTATCACACTCTTGTTGTTCCTATGAGTTGAATATTTGTAGCATATCCTCTATTGTTCTATTGGCTCTCTCTGTTGCATCATCAGGTGACATTGCTGATTTTGTTTTGAATAAACCAAACAAGGTTTTTCAAAACAAACTAATAAAATGAGTTTCTCTATCGTTGATTAAGACTTTGCTTAATCTGTGATTCACAAAAACTTCATCTAGATACAAATGAGCAAGTTGTGGTGCCATCACTTTCTTTGTGGTAAGTCATATGTGTATCATCTTACTCAATTTATCCACAAAGATCATGACTAAATCATGTTTTGAAGAGGTTTTTGGAAACTCACATACTAGATCCATAGTAACATGTTCCCATCGTTGTTCACGAATGAAAAGAGGTTGTAATAAACCTGTCAGTTTTTTATTATTCATCTTGTTTTGTTGACATGCTACACAACTTTAAACATATGACTTCACATGTTCCCGCATCCTTGGCCAATAGTTCACTCACTGTATGCTCTCCAAAGTCTTTTTAGCTCCCACTTGCCCCACAATGGCTATATCATGACCTTTTGACAACACCATTGTACATAAATCTGGATCTTGTGGGATCCTTATACGTTGCTGCTAAAATGCTAGACCTCAAACCTTCTTTGCCGTTTTCATTTGAAGTGATTTTATGATCTCCTAATCCTCCTTTGTTGCCGTCATCTTTTGAGTCCATCAATCAACTTGGATTTTCATCTTTGTGATGTTGTTGATGCATTGCATTCACATGAATGCATCTGTAAGTTGCTTCTTGCCCTCCACATACAGTATCTTCATGTTGAACCGTTGTTTGGAGAGATCATTCTCAGTTTCCAATTACACCAATAGTTTGTGGTCGGTTTCTACCACAAACTTATTGTCTTCCAAGTAGTGCTTACAATGTTTGCTAGCCAAAATAATAGCTAACTCCTCTTGTTCAGTTGTGTAATAGTTTTGCTCGATTGCCATCAACTTTCGGGAGAAAAAAGCAAACAGATATCAACCATCCCCACTCATGTTGAAGAATTATACCCACTGTTGTATCTAATGCATCAATAGTCAACTTGATTGGTCGATTAGGATCATACCACTTGAGAATATGCACATGCAAGAGAGCATCTTTCAATTCTTGAAAATCTAACTCTTGTAAAGTCCACCATCTCTATTTTTTACCCTTTTTTATCATAGATGTTAAGGCTTGGATAAATCGGGCAAATGCTTTAACAAATCTGCGATAAAATCCGATTAGACCTAAAAAAACTCTTCAATTGAGTTTGATCCTCTGGTGCTATCCATTTTTGTATGTCTTCTATCTTTTCACTAATCATTTGGATTCCCTTAGCTGTGATTCGATGATCTAAATAATCTATTTCTGACTTACCAAATTCACATTTTGAAGTTTTGTTATATAACTCATTCTCTCGCAAAACCTGAAATACCTCTCATAAATGTCGCCTATGATCTTCTAAATTTGTATTATATATCAGAATATCATTCAAAAAGACAAAAACCGATTTATTTAAATATGAAAGATAAATATCTTTACTCGATCCCATGAATGTGGCAAGTGTGTTAGTAAGACCAAAAGGCATCACTAGATACTCAAAGTGACCACATCTAGTACAAAAAGCTGTTTTGTGAACATCTTCATTAGCAATTCGAATCTTGTTGTACATGCTCCTCAAATCTTGTTTGTGATCAAACAAATCATTCATTTATGATGATGGATACTTGTTTTTCACCGCTTGTTGATTTAACCCATGATAATCAATGCACAATCTCATACTCCCATCCTTATACTCCGTAATAATATCGTTCAATGAGTCCGAATGTAAAGATTGTCCTTAAAACTAGCAACATCTCTTATAAGTCCCAGAAACATACATCATCTCTAGGATTGGCAATTTTACCAATCACAAAGAGAAGTAAGATTCTATTTTGAGATCTGCTTCTATCTCCGTAAATCTTCCATCCAATACTTTCTAATATTTTCTTTCTCCAATCTACCTTTGGATTTTATTGCTCCATCCATGACATTCATAAGATGACATCATATCGAGCTAATCGGATTACTCTCCATTCCATCTCTTCCTTGTACCCGCCTATGTCTAGTTGTACATTCCGTGCTAATGTCTCCATTGGTTCAATTTGCCCATTTGACAACTCCAACTTCAAAAATACCCTCCAAAAAACCCTAATTGAAACTCTATCCCTTGAGCCATATGTCTTCTAACGGTGTTGTCGATCATAACGACAGTTCTAGTACGAATGGCACTAATTGCACTATTGACTCTAACTGATGTATCTACTCATGCATGCACGTATCTACTTATCTAGGATGCCATTACATAAATCGTGACATAGATAATGAACAAAAAGATCAAACTACCATTGATCAAAACTCGCCTAAACACCTTCAATGCTTCAAGAACTTACAGTTTTCATTACATAATATAATTTGAATTTTTAAAATAATCTTTTCTATTCTGAAAACGTACACAAAAACACTTCGCTCATAACCATAGCATAAAAGAAAAATTACAATCAAGCCAAATACATTTTGTACTTTAAAGATTCTAGGTTTCCGTACTAGCTATTATCCATCATAGTGTAACACTGAAGGCAATGACTCCGGAATGACTTTCAAGATGAGATGTTTTATCAAGATCTCTCCTTGCTTTATATACAATAGGACTAGAAAAGTCCAAAATCTAAATTATATCACATGGCTAACATACGTAGGTTGCATGTTTCGTTATCTTATCCTAACCAATATCTAAAAGACGTCTAGCACACAATCCGATCCACCAATGCATGGTAGTCATCTAGTCATTTACCTTTTGCTTTTTGAATCATGCATATCACTATCAATTCATATAATCTAATTGGATGTAACAATATATTATGATCTTTTCAAATAACATGTATATTTTTGGATTAGAGTATAAATCACATCTCAAATTTCATCTTGTGCAGCTATTTGTTATTATTTGAAGAAGTTGGATTTATGCTAAATTTTTGAAGATTTTTTCTTCAAAGTATTTCCATGGATTTGCTTGAAGTCTTTTGGTGGAGCAAAAAAAAAAAGATTGATCCTTGAAAAATTACCATATATTGATGAAAAAAAGGATTATGAGTTTTTCTTGTCTTGATTTAAGATTGGAGGTTATAACATTGGTGAAAAACTTTTCAAAATCATTTAAAACACATTGGAGTCTAAGGTTCGAAAACTCTTATGAAGGAGACAATATGGCACAAACAAATGATCAATAGAGACATCTGACATAAAATTAAACAAGTTCAATATCATATAATTTGAGGCATAGAAAGATTTCTCTTTAGCATGTGTGAAGTGTCTTATTTCTGTTTTTTAATCATCTAATTTCAACTTAAATTTCCAAAAAATATATTCAAATTATGTTACAAATCTTATCTTCTTCTTTTGAAATTATATGTAAAATAAATATGCATATATATATAGTCTATGGAGATATTATGAAACTATCTTATAAACTATTTTTGCTTCATTTTTAATTCACTTGAATTATCTAATCAACATTTATATTTTGATTTTTTTTCAAAAAAATTTGTTACATCAGATTTTACATAGCATATATTTAAATATACAGCTTGATTCAATCATTAATTTAACTTCAAACTTTGTAAGCCACAAGGATATGTACTTAAAAGTGTGTTGAAAAAATATTAAACATCATAGAATGTTGCATTAAAAATGTTTAATGTTAAAACTGTTGATTTTTTCAATGTTGAAAATATATTATGAACTCAAGAATGTGGCATCTAAAGTGTTAAATGTTAAGGTTGTTAATTTTATGCAAGTGCAACCGGATCATATCACGAATAGCTCTACAAGTGGTTACACTTGCGGAGTCCTATGATTTATTGGTGGGTGAGGCAGTGTTATACCCGATGGGGTTTAGCATTGATTATTGGGAGGAGACAACCTCTTATCGGCCAGGTTGGCAATCTGGCGAGGGCCGAGTGAGTCGATTACTTGTACAATTCATTACCGATTCTAGGTCTTTACCAAGTGGAGGTTTGGCGTATGTTGCAGCCTTCAGTACTTGTGTTACCTGGCTTGGTGATTTGTTGGAGGATAACATGGATGCTCATGATAGTCATGGTCGAGAGGATATGGCTATCATGCCAAGTCTTAGTGGAGTAGTGTCATCCACGTTGGATGGAACACTCGGTACTTCATGTATGAAGCTAGACCAGATGGTTGATCAGCTCATACATTAGGCTTGAAGTGAGTCTTTTTCTCCGGAGAGGGAGGAGACGAAGGAAGTTATTCCCACTTCCATTATGTTGTCACCTTTAGATACAACGCCTATTGCTTGGCAGTATCCAGAGGAGGATATATGTGTGCTGGATCTGTTTGGAGGGATTAGCAACGGAGTTTGCTTCTTTGTTTTTTGCGTCCGGCATACGAGTACATCGATACTTATATGTGGAGCGAGATGAGATTGCAAGGTGCGTCTCATTACGCCATGTGGCACAGTTGGTGCATAGATACCTAGATGTTCTACTAGTGTTGGCAATTCAAGGATATCAACAGGCCTTGCCGTGAGATATTTTATTGTTGGGGGTGCAAGACCTTACTCGGCATGGCACCATATATTTGGTTATTGCAAGATGGCCATGTTACGGACACACACATGCTTGTAATGATCATGGGCTACACGATTCACGTTCTGGCATGTTTTGGGAGATGTTACGTGTGTTACATTCTCTCCAGTCACAACAAATCTATTCTTCGGGATACATTCTGGAGAATGTTCCCTTGTTGGGTGATCCACGTGCACGGGTGATGACGAGTGCACATCACATGCCGTCATGGATTGGACCAGCGGTATTGCTGGATGCAGCGAGAGTAGGATCTCGTGCACACCGTCCACGTTTATGGTAGACAAACCTTCTTCCAAGGGAGGTTTTATTGCGAGCATATGACGGAGTGGAGAGGCCCTCACATCTCACAGTGGAGAGTATTTTGGATGTGGGCATACACTCCCAGGAAGTGGTCTATGCTGACAGGTCACCCATGGCATTGGTGAACCTTGTGAGTCAGCCAACAATGTCAACAATGTCACCCAACTTCCCATGCTTACAGAGAGGGAGGACCTAGATTTGTATGGGATTCTCACTTGCAGCGGTTGGTGGAACCCAACACTGAAGAGAGAGAGCGAGCTATGGGATTTTGTATCAGTACTACAACAATACCTACATTGTCAGAGGCATCACGACGTCAGGTGTTGGATCAGGCTATGGAACTGAACTGTTTGACATGGATTGTGAGCCTTGGATTGGTTGAGCAGAGACGCATGCGATCCACATGTATGACTGCAAGATCATTAGTAAGCTCTTTGCCTACCGAGACGGTGGAGGCAAAAACTGGGGGCGAGAAGTGCCCAAGATCTCATCCTTGGTGTTATGGGGATGTTAGAGAAGGAGAGGTAGGGTCTTCTTTGAATATCGTTGGAGTTTTTTGCACGAAGCAAGCGGTGGTTACCACTTTAGACCTTTGTGATACAACACAAGAGGTTACAGGTATCTTCTGTTTGGTCATACCTTCATGAAAGGTTTATTGACTTAGGTGTTGTTGGATTTTGGTGACAACCGCTTATGTTGGATATGGATGCACCGCTTGATCTTGGTTTATGAAAGACCGATGTGGAGAGACATCCATTTCAGATTCAGAAATCTCTTGGAGGTTCTAGTGATGCTCGGACACCATACATCACCCAGATGGAGTTGACTGTTCAGCTGCAACCAGATCATATCACCGATACCTCTACAAAGCGAGCACGTGTTGTAGTTGCACTGGCAAAGTCCTATGATATATTGGTGGCTGCAGTAGTGTTATACCCGATGAGATTTAGCATTGAATATTGGGATGAGATAGCCTTTTATCGCCTAGGTTGGTAATCTGGTGAGGGCCAAGTGAAGGATATCAATAGGACTTGACGTTAAATATTTTTTTGTTGTTGATTGATCATCGTACCACCTCAAGAGATCATCCTGAGGCTGATGTTCTAGCAGAGAGAGTTGTTCATATGGTGAAGAGAGGACTAAGAAATTTTGGCTTGGAGAAAGTTCATCAGGGAGACTGGGACATCCAACTACCATAGTTGGTCATGGGTTATCGATTTAGCCGGAAGCATCTCTAGCCTCATTCTCACCGTACTTTTTATTATATGGTAGAGATCTAGACTTACCTACAGCTATCTGTTGAGAGTCAAGTGAAGTCTTGGACTTGGATAACCCTGATGTTTGGATTAGGGTGTGTTCTCAAAGAGAAGAACTCTTCCGTAGAGTCATGCTTATGGCATTTGAGAACCTAGCTATTGCTCAGCATAGATATACTTTGTGTTATGCTACCATCCGAGGAGGTGGATATCAACCTTCAATTCACAGATTTCATGTTGGTGATTACGTTTACTTGTAGCGAGTGCCTGCACCACATTGGATGTTGTGGCTGGTCACACAATTCTACGAGTATATGAGGTTTTACCTTCTAGAGTTTTGATATTGGAGGGTCATGATGGTGTGATTTGGAAGGATCATGTGCGTAATTGTGCGCCATGTCACCTTCCAAACATTGATGGTATTATGGATCCAAGTCGGGCAGTTGTACGTGTATTATATGGTAGAGATCTAGACTTACCTACAACTATCTGTTGAGAGTCAAGTGAAGTCTTGGACTTGGATAACCCTGATGTTTGGATTAGGGTGTGTTCTCAAAGAGAAGAATTCTTCCGTAGAGTCATGCTTATGGCATTTGAGAACCTAGCTATTGCTCAGCATAGATATACTTTGTGTTATGCTACCATCCGAGGAGGTGGATATCAACCTTCAATTCACAGATTTCATGTTGGTGATTACGTTTACTTGTAGCAGAGTGCACAGACCACATTGGATGTTGCGGCTGGTCACACAATTCTACGAGTATATGAGGTTTTACCTTCTAGAGTTTTGATATTGGAGGGTCATGATGGTGTGATTTGGAAGGATCATGTGCATAATTGTGCGCCATGTCACCTTCCAAACATTGATGGTATTATGGATCCAAGTCGGGCAGTTGTACGTGCAAGCTTGAGATGTATGTTATGTGGATCAGCTGATGGAGCAGCCAGTATGTTGATTTGTGATTCTTGTTCGAGAGGATGACATATGTCATGTTTGATACATCCTCTCAATGGGGTACCCAGTGGACAGTGGAGATGTCCTCGATGCGTTTAGCAAGCAAGCAGGTCTGACGGTTACATGATATGGATTGCAGATAGGCGACTAACAATGGGACATTGTAGCCCTTGGCCTCATGATCTTAGCCCCACGAAGGGCATATCATGTTATGGACTAGATGGCTACCTGGTGTTAGAGGGACCTAACCGCCAATTAGGGGGGCGATTGTGATACACTTGTGTTGGTGTATGACGATCTATGTGTTGTGACGTTTGATATGACATCGATGTATGTTGTGATGCGATATGTATGTGCACAACTACTGTCACGACTTATGTAGTGGCATCTCTAGTTAGGTAGGTGCACGTATGCAGGAGCAGATTTAGTAATTAGAGCCGGTTGTGCAGTTAACGCCGTTCGCACTTGAACTGCCGTTAGGGCCGACAGCGCCGTTAGGGGTCCTAGGACTCAAGGGGTAGAGTTCGAATTTGGACTCCTTGGAGGGAAGTTTTTGAAGTTGAGACTTTGAGAGTGTGGCTATGGTGGATAGTAGCTAGTGCGGTAACCTGGAGTCTTTGAAGTGGGTTTGGTTTGATTGTAATCTCTCTTTTATGCTATGGTTATGAGCGGAGTGTCCTTGTGGACGTTTTGAGAGTAGAAAAGATTATTGTGGTACACTTTTGTTGGTGTATGACGATCTATGTGTTGTGATGTTTGTTGTGATGCGATATGTATGTTGTGATGCGATATGTATGTGCACGACAATGTCCATATCTAGTTCTAAAAGCTATCTTTTGTATATCTTCATTAGCCACTCTGATCTGATTGTATCCGCTTCTAAGATCAAGTTTGATGAAATATTTAGCTCCATGAAGTTGATCAAACAAGTCATCCATTCGCGGTAATGGATACTTGTTTTTCACTGTTTGATGATTTAGAGCACGATAGTCAATGCACATCCGCATGGAGCCATCTTCTCCTTCACGAACAACACTAGAGCTCCATTTGCTGACACACTAGATTGGATAAACCCTTTCTCCAACAACTCTTCCAATTGTGCCTTGCAATCCTACAGCTCGTTTGGTGCAAGTCGATAGGGACCTTTACAAGGAGGAGAACTCCTTGGTAAGATCTCTATCTTGTGATCCACTCTCCTTCTTGGTGGTAACCCTGGCGACAGATCACCTGGAAAAACATCTTGAAACTCATTCAAGATACAAGTTAACTCCTCATGTATAAAAGATTGCTCTTTTGGAGCACTTACATCTCTTATTAGGCCCAAAAAATATATATCTTTGTGACTTATAGTGGTTCTTTCTATCACGTATAGAGGTAAGTTTTTTTGTTTTGATCTAAGTCTTTCTCTAAAGATCCTCCAACTAATAGTTTTTACTATCTTCCTTCACCAATCTAACTCATGATTATTTTTTCCATCCAAGACATACCCAAAATAGTATCATAGCAAGCTAATCGAATTACTCTCCACTTCAACAATTCCTTGTTTGTCCAATCTTCAACTCCACTTCCCTAGGAATGTTCTCAATGCTTTATGTTTGCCCGTTTGGCAATTCTACCTTTTCACTCTCATCTTTCTCTAAAGCTAATCCCAACTTTATGGCAATAGATTGAGATAGAAATTTTATGTTGCTCTTGGATCAATCAATACTCTCACTTTTACTCCTTCTATCTTGCCATCCGTCACAATCAAACATGTTTCCTTTTTTTTCAAACCATTTTGCGTCATATTTTTGCTGCCTTCCCTCGCCTTTCTTCCTTTCCATCGAACCAGTAAGGCCGCTAGGTAAGGTTACTAGTGCTCGTCATTTCCCGGGTTGCCATCAATCACTTCGTCTCCACCTTCAAGATTGTTGAGAGCATATCGATAGGGAGATCTAACTCCTCTTGCTAGAACTCGGGTTCTGCAATTCATGGTAATATGACCAAATTTTTCACAATTATAGCATTGACTCATTTCTAGTTTCCCCTCCACTCCGTCTCCTCATCTTGAATTTGCTTCTTGATAAAGATTTGAGTTACGGCGATCTTCTCCTTGTGCGGTCACTCCTCATGGAATAAAATCTTCTCTCCTCCTTATGTTGCCCAACTCCATAGGCATTGGTCTATAGTATTGATTCGTGGGAACAAATACCTCTCCACCGTTGTGGTAGATATTGGTCTTTCGTTGTGCACAAGCAATAGCCTCGTTCAAGTTGTTTGGATTGTCCTAAATCAACTCCTATTGAATCCTTTTCTTCAACCCTCTCTTGAATAAATCAAGGGCTTCAACTCCATTCATATCTCGTATCTGAATTCGAATCTCAAAATTCCTCAATGTACTCCTCCATACTTCCCTTCTGTTCAAGTTTCCACAAGCTAATCCGTGCCGTGATTATGGGATCAATTGCTTGAAAATTCTGAAGAAGACCTCGTTTCATTGCACTCCAAGTAAATTGTTGGTTTGACTCATTGAGATCCATCATCCAACCCTGAAACCAAGTAGACGTTTTCTCCAACAACAAAGTACGAACAAAAAGACCTGCAATATGATCATTGATATTGAACAAAGCAAGATGGTACTCCATTCTCTCAATCCAACCTTCCAAATCTCCCATGGTCCGACTTCCTCGATAAGGTTTTATATTACAAGCTTTTGTCATCTTCAGAATCATGGATGTCTAAAGATCTAGCTCTCTCGCTCGTTGTGCCGCTTGGGCTTCAAGAGCACATGCTCTCACCGTTTTTTCACTCTCCACCATTGATGGTGACGTCTCTATCTCCATTTGGGTTTCTCTCATTCTCTCATTTTCCATTCCTCTTGTTTTGACTGTTGTCAATTCTTGAGCTAACTCTTGTACTTGAGTTTGGCTTTGCTCAAATGCGTTTCTTAAATCTCTCAACTCCTGAATCATTTCTCTCAAAGTGTCCTCTATGATTCGTCTCCGTCCACTCTCTCTGAGTATAGGGTTAAGATGAACACTCTCCAATTTCTCAAGATTGGCAACACAAAAGGAATAGTTGATGCTATCACCTCTTGGTAATATTACTCTCCAAAATTAGGCTCCGAAACTGAACTTTAGAATTATACACATAAAAGATTTCACACCGTGTGTTGAATCACACCATGGATGGTCTATTGAGGTCCATCTCTAAACTAAAATGTATATTGTGAGATCTCAAGTAACGTCGTAGGTGACTATAGGTAAGATAATCGGATCTCGAGATCTCATCACTTGGTCCATGAAGTTGACACCAAAATGATAAACTAAATATTGGATCATGCCCTTTAGTAATGCTTGTCAAACTAGAAGGTGTCAAAGGGTGAGCATCATACATTAGATAAAATGGAGGCATATTTATGGATGCATTAACAAGATTGTTCTATATAAATTCCACAAGAGATAAAAGAGTAATTCAACTTGTTATTCCTTAAGATGAATGCTTGTAGCATATCCTATAGTATTATATTAGCTCTCTCTATTTGACCATATGTTTAAGGGTCATAGGTTGTAAATGTTGCTAGCTTTGTTATGAATCAACCAAACAAAATTTTCTTAAATAAGCTAATAAAATAAGTTTCTCTATCAATGATTAAGTCTTTCCCTAATCCGTGATTCACAAAAATTATATACAAATTAGCAAATAGTGGTGTAGTCATTGTCTTTATGGTATGTCAGATGTGGATCATCTTACTCAATTTATCCATAAAGACCAAAATTGAATCATGTTTTAAAGATGTTCTAGGTTATTCTCATACCAGATCCCTAGTAACATGTTTTGTTGTTTAGGAACGTGAAGAGGTTGTAATATATATGTCAATTTTTTATTATCCACCTTCTTTTGTTGACATCTTACATAACTTCGAACATATGCCTCTACATCTTCTCACATACTTGGCCAATAGTACACTTGTTGTATGCTTTCCAAAGTCTTTTTAGCTCCAAATGCCATGCAGTAGTTGAATCATGGCCTGTTAACAACATCATTGTATGTTGAAATACGTTATTTCTGAAATGTTAGACCTCAAAATTTCTTTGACCTCTTTAATTGAAGTGCTTACATAATCTTCTCATCCTCCTTTTAATGTAGCCATCATTTGAGTCCATCAATTGACTTGGATTTTCAACTTTGTGATATTGATGTATGGCATTAGTATTAAGACATCTGCAAGTTTCTTGTTACCTTCCACATACACTATCTTCATGTTGAGCCATTGACATCATTTTGTCCATGAAATTAATTGTTTGGAGTCATTCTTTTGAATCTTCAAATATACCAAAGGTTTGTGATCAGTTTTCACAACGAACTCTCACAAAATTTGATGTGTTCAAGTTTTCAATTCAAAAATTAAAACAACATGCTATAGGATTGTCATATAATGTCCGTTTGATCTGAAATTTTGGTGGGTCATAGAAGATATAAAGTATTATATACAAAGGTAGAAACATCATACACATGGCTAATAATGTCAGAATTTTGATGTTTAGGATCCAAAATTAGAGTCAAAATTTTTTGAAATTCCTAAAAAGTTCCAAACACTTTGTGAAAAAAAAATTGAGTTTGATAGAATTAAAAAAGGTGAGTCTAAAGGCATCGCCTTATATAACTGGATTATCATCGTCAGATTATAGATTTAGGAAACAAAAGGTCTCCAAATTTGAATTTCAGTATTTTTAATACCCTCCTTATGGCTATGTTAGTTCAAGTTGGATTGGTTTGATCTCTTTGATGGATGTTTTTGATATGGAGTATTATTATTTATGTTTTTTATGATTGATATACTTCCATCTTGGCTTCATGTTTGTGCATCACGTTTGTACATGTTGATATTTTGTTGTTTGAAATGTTAGTACTCTTGTGTGATGTCGATAGTGAGGCTAGATTTGCTGACTAGTCATACTATCCATGTTTCTCCCCACTAAGAAAGGATTTGCAGTGAGTGCATGTGGTGATGGTAGGTTTCAGATTGCCATTGTGTTAGAACCTTGCGGTGCATCTAGTATCTTATGTTGGGAATTCTGGTTCTAGATAAGGATTTGTTGCTATATGATTACGAAGTTGATACATTGGTGTCATAGTGAAGTTCTCTAGACATTCAAAATGAGAGATTACTAGGGTTAGCAATGGATGCATCCATAGCCAATCTTGGCCTTTGAGATCCCAAAAAATTTTGATTTGGTGTTTGAAAATGACGAACCTGAGCTTGGTGATATCTTGGAGTGTATCTCCACACCGTTATTGTGGAATATGGACAATAACTATGGGGTCACCAAGGGTACCATAAGATGTTCGGGTACAGTTGGTACCATTGAGTTGGATGACTATATACATGAGTTTGACTCATGGTGTGATTTACAACAGATGAGCAACTCTATTTTGTTAAGTACGTTTATGGTTTAGAAGGGATTATTTCATCATTTAGAGGGTTCGCCCATTGATGATTATCATGAGTTCCTTCTAACTATGCTCTACCCTGCTGAAGGGCTTGTGCAATCTCTTCATCCTCCTTGGTAGTTTGATTTAGGTTCTCCCACCATTCTGAGTGAATTTTCACCTCCGTGATGTGCTTACATCTTTGTCACTGATTTCTTCCTATCACATATAGAGATAAGTTTTTTTGTTCTGATCTAAGTCTATCTCCAAAAATCCTCTAACTAGTAATTTTTACTATCTTTCTTTACCAATCTACCTCAAGATTATAATTTTTCATCCAAAGCATACTCAAAATAACATCATAACGAGCTAATCAAATTACTCTCCACTCCAACGATTCCTTGTATTGCCCAATCTTCAACTCCACTGCTCTAGGAATGCTCTCAATGCTCTTTGTTTGCCAATTTGGCAATTCTACTTCTTCACTCCCATCTTTCTCTATAGCTAATCCAACTTCATAGCAATAGATTGAAATAATAAGTTTTCTATAGCTCATAGATCAATCAACACTATCACTTTTACTCCTTCTATCTTGCCATCCGTCACAATCAATCATGTTTCTTTCTTTCTCAAACCCTTTATCTCATGTTTTTGCTTCCTTTCCCCACCTTTCCTCCTTTTCATCCAAGCAGTAAGACCGCGAGGTAATGTTAGTGGTACTCGTCGTTTTCCGGATTGTCATTAATCACTTTGTCTCCACCTTCAAGATTATTGAGAGGACGTCGATAGAGAGGTCTAGCTCCTCTTGCTGGAACTCATTGCAATTCAAAAATTCATTGCAATATGACCAAATCTTCCATAATTATAATATTGCCTCATTTCTTGTCTCCCCTCCACTCCGTCTCCTCCTCTTGAATTTGCTTCTCGATGAAGATTCGAGTTGCAACGATCTCCTCCTTGTGCATTCACTCCTCTTGGAATGAAATCCTCTCTCCTCCTTATGTTGCCCAACTCCATAAGCAATGGTCCATAGTATTGATTCGTGGGAACCGATTCCTCTCCAACGTTATGATAGACGTTGGTCATTCATTTTGCTCAAGCAATAGCCTCGTTTAAATTACTTGGATTGTTCCGAATCACCTCCTGTTGAATCTTCTTCTTCAACACTCCGATCCACCAATACATGGTAGCCATCTCATCATTTATCCATATAAGCCAAAATTTACCTTTTGCTTTTTGGATAATGCACACCACTATCTTGTCCTTTTGTGATCTAGTGACCAATCTAAGCTTTGGCTAAACTAACTATAGCTAGCCAAGATTGGTTACACCTCGTAACTAAAAATAACCATCATGTAACTTCCTCTTATCAAGTTTAATCGATATAAAGACTACAAACCCCAATGAAAAAGGATACATGACAATATGCAATTTATCCACTTGGATCTTCTAGAAGCTCAACTACCATCCAATTGATTTTGATGTATCAAGTCAATCTCGGCACTAGATTTAATGATCATCACCAAATCAAACCAATGAAAACTAACTATTCCAAGTCAAGGAAAGTCAAGATATCCCTGTGATGGAATATGTTCCTTGATTCCTTCTAAACAATAAAATAGTTAATCTCATCTACTACATCAAGAGTTACTCTATATTTTCCTCCAATTTAAATATACCTATCTAAACAAAATCATGACTAAGATAAACTTAGTCATATTTTAGATTTATTCACATTTTATCCTATATGTACAACCATGGGTCTTATAGGTCCTTAGATCCATCCATGGAGTTTAGGTTTAGTGTGTAGTCCTTGGGTCTAGACATGAGTATTAGATCCAAGATTAGCTAAGTTTCTTGGGCTCAAGTTTGGATCCAATGAGCCCTAAATGTCAAACTATTTCACCGTCTCATGCCCTAAGGTTGGTATCGATCCAACCTTGGACGAAAGGGGGCATTATGACTCCTTGGCTTGTTCATGTCTTTGGTATGTGAGGCACCATTAAAGATAATGTCTATATCATAAATGTGTTTGTTGCACTTAAGATTTCATTAAAAATGACTTGTTAAGATCTTTTCAACCAATTCTTAAGCACAACATTTTGAGCTTGAGGGCAAACAGAGCTCATCCAAAAGTAAGTCAGGGTTTAGACTTAGTTTGATATTCGAGATTGTACATTTTGATATGGACGACATCAACTTAAGTTCAAGTGGTAGTTTTGTAGGCATTCTGACGATTCCACCCAAGGGTCTATAAAAGGTCCATCTTGTTCAACTCCACGAGGACTGTTACTACCACTGCTTCTAGCTTCTACAATATCAAAGAAAGAGTCTCATATTAGAAAGGGACATATTTCCCAGTGTGATACTATTGGGGCCTAGCCCCATGTTACCGGTTTGGTTCCATCCTTGTATGTTTTGATGGCGTCTTCCCATCCCTTTTGTTATTATACTTTGTCCGTTGAAGAAAGGGGCTCTACGATCTCATACATTGCTTTAACCTTTGGCATTGACAGTCGAGGTGGCATAGCTTCTTCCATCCCATTAGCCCTTTTACAGATTTGGGGAAGGCTAAACTAAGGACTTTCTACACTTGGGTTTCACTTTCCGTCGGATTTCTTTTCCTTTGGCATGTTGGTTTCGCTGGCCAAACTTCAAGTTTAAATGCTTCTTCCACCTTCGCACTCAACCTCTATGTCTAATAAACCAGACTCAAGTAGATATAGATGACGTTTCATCTTTGTGTACAAGTATTCCAAGAAGAAAGATAGATGGATCATTCCTTTTTCCTCTTCCCTGAACCGTACTGTCATTGCGCACAAAAATCTCCCCCTGTTTACCCAAATAAAACCTCCCACATACCCATTCCACAATTCGGACTTTGTGCATACTCACATACTTGGTGCTTTGAGGCAAAAATAGTTGATTCAATGTAAGTGTTACTTTCCTTCTTAACCCATGTTTCATCAACTCAATCTTATACACATTTGTCCCTTTTACTTCCACCAAGATTAAACCACCAAGTTTTGTTAAAGTTGAATCATGTGTACAATGATGAAAGCAAATGATTCTGAGCATGTGGCATCTTGATTCCTCTCTATTCTGAAATTTCTCTCGTTCCTTCTTTTTCATCTTGTTGACGCTACTTTTGCAAGTTCTTGATCCGTCACCTAGAGTGTCTTTGCACTTTATTCTTGCGTCCATCCAAACCCTATTGCTACTTTTAAGTCGATAGAATAGCCTCTAATTCTTGTATACAAGTGTGAAAATTCTACTTATATTCAAACTAGCACTTAAACAATCGAATTCGTACTTAATCGTATTCATGACAGTTGAAATTGAATCTTTTATTGCCAAAAAAAGTAAAATCTTATGTAATAACCATAATCATGTCCCTACATACATCCATTTTACACACGGTGTAGTTTTCATATAGCTCAAATTTATCACACTTTAACTTTATCCAACGTCAACTTTGAAGTTTCGTGTCTTTTGCTCTTAGCAACCTACACCTTTATGGCTTGTCAACAGTGGTTGTCGGCAAGTCCAATTTCTCCACAAACTTTCGGCTCAAGAATGAGTGGATTTTCTGTGCATTCATAACGAGAGTGATTTTTTGAGACACAATTAGGCCATGAAGAAATATCAAACTTAGATTATCAAGTTTGATGGATAATATCGCATTAATATTCCCTTCTATCAAGGCTTTGGCAACAAACACTTTCATGCTTCAAGCACTCATCTTGGATTTGATGTAATTCTTAGTTTTTCACATATATAGCACGTTAGCTTGAATTCATTACCTTTGATTGACGTCGAACCTGTGGATTTTTTGGGGACAAACAATTTTTTCGTTGCAAGGGCTTGAATTTCTAAAGAGCCCTTTACCATCATTACAATTTTCTTGTGAAACTTTTCCTTGATACGTCACTCAAATGACTATCGTTCAAACTAAAACACTAAGTAATATATTAAAAATACAACACAAATTACATTAAGATGGTTGATGTCACATCTCAAATAGTTCAACTAAAATCAACGGTAGATTAATTATCTCTATTAGGAATAAACTCTAATTTAATCCATTTTACTTATTATATTATGACTAACCCCTATTCTCATTTATCAAATAAATTATTATTCATGAGATATGAACATTTAAAATGATTATTTATTTTAATTTCAAATAATATTTTAGATTTTGGAATATGTATCATGTTATTTGACATAACCAAACACAAAAATGGTGTGAACATATCAGTTTTTAAGTAGATATTGCTTGTCTTTTGAGTTGCATCATTATCTTAAAATTTTATCTAGATTTTTTTAAATTTTTATCCACCATCAATTTTGAATGTTAATCTTTGGAACCTCATATTACATACTTTTTGGTATTCAAAACAGCATGAACGTATAATGTAATTGGACTATGATGCAAATGGATGTGAAGAACACTTTTTTTGATTTTGTTTCTTTCATGTGATCTTTCCATAGTGTTTTTATAGCATGCATCATGGCATGTAATGAAAATTATTTGTATTTGATAACATTATTTTAAAGTATTACTTAGAGAGCATTAATCTGTCTCTATAGAACTCCAAAGCTAGAGTAACAAAGAGTTGATCTCTCTCGTTACCTCTATACTTCAAGACCTTGGTTGCTACCGCTCCACTCGCCGTCTATATTGGAAGATGGGTGATCACCCCCTCTACCATAACACTTGTCGACTGCAAGGCATACCAATGCTATCTCCATGTGAGTATACACCCTTTCGCGCCAGAGTAAACACCACATCCCTAATGACATCATGGGTAACTATACTCTTCACTCCAAATGGCTAAAGGGTCATATGAACACCTGTTGCATCTAAATTGATATCACACTCTCGTGAGTAATGAAGATGGATGGAACAAGCCAAGATTAAACCTAATCGCTATAGAGAAAGTACCTTATGCGAACCATGGAAAGTAACCAAGTAGTTGTAGAAAACAATTGAGGGCTCTGGAGGCGACGTCGCAGTTCCATTGGATCGGGGAGGAAGGGAAGAAAAAAGGTGTACACTGACACGAATGATCAGACAAGTGAGGAAATAACGGAACGGAGGACGCGGAAGTAACCCATAGGAGGTACCGATTTTGATTGAGCAATTTTGTCGAAGATGCAGAGCAGAGCGGGTGAGAATTTTATGCGAGGAACATTTTCAGCGGGAATGCGGAATGACATCTGCCATTTCTACACACAAGTGTTCTTGCGATCCCAAGCTCGAATCTGTAAGTAAAGCTGTCGGAGTCGGATGCCTGTATTGGATATCTGAGTCTGCGGTGCGGAGAAAAGTGACAGACATATTCTGGATTGGATTGATTGATTGCTCTGGCGGCCCTCGAGTGCAAGCCATCACGCACTTGCAGAACTTTTTGGAGAATGGTCTGCAAAAAGTTCTGTGTCTGAGCAAGCTGTTGCAGAATTCGAGTGTCATGGCGATGCCTGGTAATCCCACACTGAGGACAACGTGTGTCACGTCCTAGCAGACAGTGTGAGCTCAGCAGCCTCGAACTTGGTCGATCCCCATGCGAGTAGAACTGCGGAGGAAGCAGACGAACCGCTAAGCTGAAATCACTTTGCAGTCCAGAGTGCTGGTAGCAGACAATGTGCGCTAATTTGAGAGTGGCACACTAACGTGGCCAAGAGGCTGATCCGATGTCCAGAAAGCTGTCAAGCTATAGGCATCGGTGAATTTCAATATATTTTGATTGATGGAAGGCTAATCAGCTGAGTTCACATTGCTGCACGACATCCTTGAGTTTCACCGAGGAAGTAGTCTGAGGAAATAGAGCTAGCTAGGACATATATAGCGTGCAATCATACGGTCCATCATTTCATGCGGTGTCACTTGTCCTCAGTAATTTATTTATTTATTGAGAGAGGTGAGTGCAAACAAGAAGATCTTTGCAGTTGAGAGAGATCTTGTCGAGAATATGTGGGATGGAACACTTTCTGGAGCGGATTTCCAGTTTGCATCGAAGGAGTTTATGAAATTGTGGAATCATGAGGAGTCTAACATGAACCAGTGGAGTTGGCAAGAATGGCCGGAGTCTTCTGTGAGTATATTTCGTTTTCGTTCATGGTCTATGATGAAGATTCTCCGGGTACAGGCAGAGCTTTCTCTATGGATAGGCATGTTTGTTATTTATCAAAATCTGTCGGAAATGTAATTGAATTCTAGTCCTATACATCCACAGGGCTATTTGTAAGTCAAGTGTCAAGAAGTAGAAGAGTCTCTGTTTGCCATCATAGTAATAGCTTATTCTTTAGCTGACCATGATCGCAGGCTCAAGGCTATTTGATTCTGGAAGGAGTAAGCCTCCCAGACGTAGAATTACCACCGATGCATGATTCCGTGTTGATGGTAAGGGCGGACCCGTTAATGATCAACAAATTTCAGTTTGAAAATCCCGTCACTGCTGGATAGAAACTCGCAACATATTTTTCTGTCAGAATTATACAGCCTGGCAGAAATGATCATCTTGTAACCGAGAATTTCTCGATTTTTGTTTTTGAATTTGATGTCTAGTTGGTAGATAGCGTACTCGTAGGGCAGAAGTTTACAGTTTTTCGGTGGGTATAAATCTGCAGGAAAATGATGATGAAGAAGAAATTTCTCCAGATGCTGCAACTCTGGTAAGCTCCAATGATTGTAACCTTGCACCTTAGCAGTGTCACATCACGAGAAACGGAACAAAATATCCGTGCCCTCCAGTTTTGATAGATACGTCGACCTCTAAATCGGATGATCTTTAGGTCGAGTAACTACTCATCGAAGTTGTGGAAACGTTCTGCAGACCGACCTTACGAGCCAACCTTCTCGTTGTACATATCATGTGATCTACAACGAGTCGTACAACGTACCAACCATCTATTTTCGAGGGTATCATTCAGGTACAAATTACAATTCCAATAATGATCATGAGTGCGGGTGCTTGCCGAGATAAATTATAGACCTAATCTATGGACTTTATAATTTCAGACGGCAGCCCAATCAACTGGCTCGATATTAAAATGTTGCTCCCATCGCATCTAGCACAACAAATGGATCAAAATAGGTGGACATTTCTCACCCAAGAGGTAACTGAGTAGAAAGCATGACGAGTTGCAGTTTTGTCTTCCAGTTCCAGTATGAGATTTCGGACTGTAACCCTTTTAACAGATGAAAATATTCATTGTTTGGAATGTTTCTTGAACTTAAACGTCCTTGGTCCAGTCTGAGTATTTTCACTTGTTACCATCGGGTTCTCAATGTGTTGTCAGGAACACCCATACCTGCACCGACCATGGTTCACGTTACATCCATGCGGCACGAGCAGTATCATGTCTCTAATGTTCACTGAGAGATTGAAACAGAGAAATAGAGTTAAGGCGGAGGGAGAGGATAATCAGGCTGTCCCTTCTTGGTCCTGGGACATAAAATCCGACACAAAGCTGGATTTTATACCATCTGTAGCAGAAGCTGCGACGAAACAAGTTGGAAATTACGCAGACCAATATCTCCTTGCTTGGGTGTCGTTCGTGGGACCAGCTGTGAGATTGCCTGTACCTCTTGCTTTGTTTAAGTCCCTTAATTGACTTGGTGTTATTTCCATATCAGTCAGTTCTCCTTCTCTTACGGTGAGCTAATTACATATCGTGTATGGTTTTCAAACACAAATCTTCAGCCTCCTCATTTCATACCTTGAAATGGAGACATGAACCCAGTGGCAACACATACGGTACATGGTTCATGAGAAGTGTGAGCTTTTTTCCACCTAGGCTCAAACTGAGTGTCGGTAACATAGTGCGGCGCTTATACCCACCCTCTGATTGCATGCCAGGTACAAGAAACACTCTTTTCTTCCAACCTATTTTAGACAAGAACATCGTTTATGGTGGCATTGTGTTCAAGACAACAAAAGACCAACGTGTAACCATGTTGTAGAAGTAAGGAAATGCCACCATCCAGGTGGTCAAGTCTATTGAACTCATCCAATCTATACAATTAACCAATAAAGGTACATGTGAGAAGGTGCGCAGTTTGTACAATGAAAGTTCTTGGCATGCCACAGAGCCTAACATCAGCCAGAAAAGAGATTATTGAAGAGCTTTAGCTGCTCTCTGGGGTCAGTGACCCTAGAGAGCCTCCGAAGATGTGCCTTAATGTACATGTATGGTTACAGTCCCACAATCCAGGCCTTGCAAAATTGTGGCGTCAAAGTACCCTCCAGCTGACAACACGGGCCTTACGTTACAGAGACAAAGTTCAGTCAGGTCTTCGAACATCCCGATGTCCTGAATGCATGAACGATTCGATCTGAAATTTCCTGTCCAAATAAACGTGGAAGATTGACTGAGAGATCAACTTCTATCCCTAATGTCTTGATCTGGTTGTCTCTCTTCACCATGTCATCTGCATTTGTCACGGGCAAGCCACGAGTACGGAAGGATTCAACCCATTCCTTGACCATTTTCTCAGACCCAGGATAGACCACATTTTCGATTTGTTCCTCCAAACCGCCACCATCTACCTGTGTACTGGCACTCAATTTGTATAACACAGCCGTAGGTGACACAACACTTCGGATGAACAGCACAGATGAAATGTAGGGCTTGGAATCGGGAGCCGTGTCGAAAAGCTGCCTTATCTTGTCAAGATCTGGATCTTCGTAAAAACGTTTCTGGTATTCCGACTCCATCACCAGGTCCTTTCTCGGGAGATGATCCAGAACGACCACTAGGCTAGGACCACTTTGGATGAACTCAAACAAAAAGTGAGGGGAATCTGTCTCAGGACCCAGCATGACCACCAACGTAGCAATATCTAGAGTCCCGAAAGGCAGAGTTGCGTGAAGCCACGATTCTAGAGTGAAATCCACCTGCAAGGAATTACATGCAGACATAACTGTCCGAACTTCAGAAACGGCACCAGCTCTCGCACCATTGACACATCCAACTACATTTACATCTTCCCTCAAAGGTTCTTGTTCCATAACAATAGTACTGCTCACAATCCTGAACTTGACGAAGCCACGAGAAGAAAGGACTGACAAGTTTACCGGGATGTCTCACAATTTCTTCGCGTCATTTTAAAACTCTTGAAGTATAGATGTGAAAGCATGTCCCTCTGACGTCGACTCTCTTACTGACTCAACATTTACTAATGGAGAAACACCCAATGTTCTGGTTGTACAGTTTGAGGGAGAAATAGAGTTAATTATAAAGTATGCTGCAGCCACCTACGAAGTCTCCCAATGTTTGGAACAGAACTCACGAGGATGAGATCATGGGAAGGATGTACAGTCCAAGAAAAATGTCGCAACATTAAAAAATGCACCTGGAAGAGAGAAGAGGTAAACGTGGAGAAGGCATAGGAAGTAAATTTCATTGAACAGAGGAGAAAATCGAGACCTAGGTCAGTGCTGGTCACGCTGACCCTTCCAGTGTCCATCAGCGTGTGCTAGAGCGAGTATTTACTAAAACTCATTCGATCACGTGGTACAGTCTTGCGGCCGTAAGGGTGTACATGGTGCACGAGCAGATGAATGGGCTTCTGAGTGCTCTACTTTCAATTCCTGAACTAGCCTGAATTTTTGTGGAAATTCAGTAACTAATTTCACTCATCAAACAGAAGACCTTTTCAGAATGGGGGAGCAGAAGCTCTAGGTTGCAGAGGGCATCAAAGTTGTAAATCTGACAAAAATAAGCACCCGTTGCACAAGCACAATAATTCCCTGACATGCTGTCAAATCAATCTTTCCTGGAACTGATCAAATATGGATCTCGTTGTAACATTGTAAAATTGATTCTAAAATTAGAGTAAACAAAATGGGCGACGCATAGGAAAGAAACACATGTCAAAACAAGAACGTGTTCAAGTTCGCACCTTGGAATCTTTTCCAGCTCGCAAAAAAACCGAACCCTCGGCATTCCCTTGTTCACTTTTAAAATACCTAACATCAGAGGGCGTGATACTGCTCTTCAGAAAGGGGCCGAGCTCCTTCTCCAGAATAGAGCACACATTTGTCAAAACCTTCTGACCCGCCCCAGAAAGAAACGGGAAGCGTCTCCCATCAATTTGCATACTGCCACGGCCGATCTCTCCAAACGTACTCTCGGTTGCGGCAGCTCTGGTGCGTCCAGCCTTCACTCCTGCGACCAGACATTGCGACTGACGACCACCGGCTGCCTTTGAACATTGCAATCTGTTGGAGGAAAAGGACACTCGTGGCGTCTGTAAATCGATCGGAGACGATCCCAGATTACGGATTGCCAGAGAGGAAAGCGTGCATCTAACAACGTCCATAATTTAACCCTGCGCTTCAAGTTTGGATCCTTCCCTCTTCGCGTCTGCGCCTCTAAGCACCGCGCCAGACAATCGAGCACATCATATACATCGTCCAGGGAAAGAAGCGTTCTGCGGACGCCATCTCGCCCGTCGATCAGAGGACTGGCCTGTAACAATCAGTCCAGACATTCTGACGCGGCTCGAAAGGGACAGATTTGGCATCGAGTATTCCTCCGGGAGGACTTCCCTCAGAGTTTGCGACGACGAGTCCCAATCCCCTTTCGGGTGCTTCCAATCAATTTGCGGCTGCATTGAACTGATTTCTTACCATGACAAAAGAGGAGTAGTTCACTTGCAGAAAGCCGGAGTTAGAAATAGATAATTACTACAGTAAAGAACTTCAGTTTCCAAGTTTTACCATAGAATGTCATCTCATATCAAGCTACATCAGTAAATTACATTTCGAAAATAAAAAAAAAATACTTTCCTCATCTTTTCAAGTGGTATTATGATATAATTGAAGTAACCAAAAGGTATTTAAACGCCAAGCTCCAAAGAGTTATATATTATCCCATTATAAGCCAAATATTTTGTAATTTTCACTAAATTGAGTATTACTTTAACCATGTTATCATGGTGTGTTGCTTGTCATGTTATGTCATTATCATCTAGTGACTTAAAATCAATCTTACATGAACTATTATTATGTATCATAGGGAGTTCAAGACACTTTATGTATAATATACACTGGTCGAAAGTTTTAGTAAGGAGTAAAATAATCCTTTTAAAGTTGTTGACCATATCTTTCCGATCATGTTTTACTTCTCCGCGGGGGTAAATTTGATTTATTTTGCGATGTCAAGATATAATGGTTTCTTGGTAAGGTGTAGGACTTTGTGTGGTGTCCATCACATTGACACTTTGGGCTTGCCGATTCACATTGGCCACATGGAGAGAAACAAATGAACGGAAAAATACAGCATCAAATATCTCTAAAAGACGAGAGCAAATATAAGAAAAAACTCCGAAAATGCAAAGAAAGTATCAAAAAGAAAAAAGTTTGAAGAGTTATCGTTACTTCTATGTACAATAGCGTCGGTAGAAAATATCTCGCAACAGTTTAAATGTAAGGACAAAGTTTCATGACATTACTCCCTTTAATGTTCTCGATACCAGAACCACAAGTATAGCATGGAAAGGGGTTTTTTCCTTAGTAACGGATATTGTAAAATTCCATATCACGCTTGGTTATAAATGGTAGAACATCTACAGTTAATTTCGAGACACTGCTATCCAATAGCTTTGCTATATTTGATTTTACATACATTTGAATCTATTAAATTCTTTTCTTATATGCAGCGTGGAATTTTTATATTTTGGTGTAATTTTAGATGAAGTAATTTTACAAATGTATAAAGAGAAAGTTTTTTTATCTTTTAACTGTTACATAGTTACATTTTTTTTTATTGTAATGAGCATGTAATTAAAGAAGTTGTGCATTTTGTACTTTCAATTATTGTTTTGAGGAAATATGTACAGTTTTCCTCATATATACATATTTTTATAACATTTTGTAAAATGTACTTAGTTGTGAATAAGGTTAGATAATACCGGTGAAAATTGAAATATACACAGATTTTATAAGATTAATTTGGAAGTTTACAATGGTCTTACACATTATTGTAAACACAATATTATGTGCAGGATGAATTTTTGACACTAGTTCCATCTTTGTACGATTTGATAGTTCTTCCCATCCCTTTGTTATTTTACTGTGTGTCTCTCCATTTTTGACAATGCAGTATATGTTTGTTAAAAATGAGATGATCTATTACAGTGTTAGTCACAGTCCAACCAAGCATTCATGATAAACCTCCGGGTTTTCATAGCCATTAAAAAACCTTGCAACAGACGTACAACCTACATTACTTTTCCCCTCTATCTCTGCATGTCATTTATTTGAGGGAAGAAACTTTAACAGAGGTTGAAGGTGGACAAAAGTACAGAAATGAAACTTAAATGATACAATTCCAACTCTGAAATAGTCAAAATTCAGGAACTCTTACATAAACAGCTGCAATAAATTCTACCGATATCTCGGGAGTTTAAGTGGGCTTATAATCCAGTGGTCATATCCTACTAGTGACTGCTGTGGTGCTACATATAAACAGGTACTCGTGATTTTTCTTTACATGAGGCCGAAATCAAAAACAACGATTCCGTCTCGAAAGACTACCTCAAAAACGAAACAGAAGAAAATTATGTAATACGAGATCATGTATTCTCCAAGATGCTTTGTGATGGAGGCAGTTGTTTCGTACAATCTCACTGCAGCAAATCTTTTCGTCGGAATCTGAAGTGCATCCGCGTGTGAGTTCGACCTTGTGTCTTGCGTCTCGGAAGAGTTCGCTCGACTGGCGATCTCTTCTCAAAAGAGCCTCAGCACAATCTTCACGGGGAACTCAGAAGCGCTCCTCTGCTGCTTCTCCATATCTCTCATGGCAACATCTTCCTTTGCTCTTCACCGGTGACTTAGATGGTGACAGTTGTGCGGGTGCGTCTGTCAGTCAGTCCCACATCACATCATCAGAACATATACATCCACAAGAATAATTCGGGTGTCGATGGAAATTCGAACCCTGAAACTGCTGCCTCTCTGGCGCTGAAGGTTCTTTTCCAGCTAAAATACACCGCAAAGCACTGAATCCTTAACTTATAGAGTGCGTTCATGCGATCTACGACTCGCATGAACGCAAGAATCAAACGACTATACATTCACCGTCCTCTCAGAGCCTGCATCACAGCAATTCACTATCTCGTGGAGATCTAGATCCACATCCGAGAAAACTCTTGAAAGACCTGCGAGTACCAGTACTACGTGCTAGCAGCAGCTCACCCCTCCATGACCTCCATATGCTTATTATTTTACAACTGATGCCTAGCCTAGCAGGACAGCGGAAAAAATAAACTTCTTGGGCACGCATAGCTGAAATCCCAGGCAATCATCACCTGGGCCTCCTCCAGCACATTGCACGATTCAAGTGACGCCTCCAGTGACCTGTGGTGTGAACGCGGGTAGCTTGTCCGGTGGTGGTGCTCACATGAGCTGACCCGCGAGTGAGCCTGCGCAGTCGTACCTTCAGACTGGTGAAGGGATTCATGTTGACTGATTGATTGACTGAAAAAAAAGAAACAAACAAACAAGGAAAGCAAGATCGAAACGAGGCTTTGAACGAATTCGGTGAACGGTGTGAACTGACAGCAGTTAAGTGAATGCAATGTGGGAATGCACGCAAGAGCGAGGGATTTATACTCCGGGACTTCGCTGACAGCTTATATACCGAGCCATGTAACGCCTTAATATACAAGGATCCTCGAAAACACGTGTCCGTTCTGCGCCACGTCACTAGCCTCAGCCACGTTGTAGTGGGTTCAAGCTGGCATTCGCAGCATGGCAGCCTGCCAGGTGGCAGAGCTATCGCTGTGCTTGTGCCACGTATGGGTCAATCGGCGGTATACTCGGGAATTGACTGGATTTCTTTCAGCAAACTCCATTATTATCAAATCTGATTTTCCGAGGTTCGTTGTCCGCACCTTCACTTACAAGCTCCCCAATGAGTAAGGAAGCCATTCAATATCAGGCACCTGTCAATTGGCAGTTTTTCAATGGTCAAATTGTGGTTTGTCTAATACCCAAAGCATTATAATCGGCGGAAGTCAACTTGGGTTTTCCAGAGTAGAGTTTTGCGAAACGTAATTGACAGAAGGTTTTTAAAACACAAAGATCGCAAAGGCAGAGTTGCTCATGTCTGAAGGAGGTTAATGTCAGACAAGTGTATATTAATGTTCATTGGTCTTTATTCATATTTCTTTCTAATTTATTTGCTACAAAGTTTGAAAAGTAGAATGGAAGTGTGCCTTGCGATCGAATCCATTCTAATTTCACTCCTTAATAGAGAATCTAAGTTTTGAAATGCTGTGCAGTTGGTTTGGATACCGAATATTAAAAGTAGATAGTAACAAGAGTAAAAGACGACGACGCACTTGGGTTTTTAATTGATTGGAGTGAAGATATATTGAAAAAATATGAATGTAAAATTACGAATACATTATGAGAGTATAGATATTTGATAGATTGATGTAATTGTTTAACGCAAAAAAATTCGTAAACCACACATTAAAGCGTGTATTACACACTTAAACCATATATACCATGTTATTCAAACATGCAAAACTAAGGTGGATAACATATCGGCTTCTAGTAACGGTACGTAACAAGTTCCTATGAGACTTGACACCTGTTTGATATTGACAAATGCTTCGTTACATCCCAAAATCTGAACTATCTACCGTCACGAACGCCCCGGAGGTCTGAGCTCGTGTGTCATGCATCTGTGAGGGCTCAAGCATGTTCTGCGGCAGGAATCGGGCCGTCAGGCTCTCAGGTTTGTTGCCGAATTGCGTGAACAATTTAGAGATTACGAATATTGCTCGATTCTCAAAGTTGCAGTGGCTCACATTCTCGTATTGCTTTAGATGATCAGAACAGTTACGATACAGTACCTTGCCTGTTGCTCCTTTCCACTAGTCTTTGCACCGCTTCGATTGTGGAGGAACGCTGTGCTTGAGCTTCCCTCCAAAAAGAAGACACTTGTGATTTGCAAGTTGCCGAGGTACAACTGGTTCATTCATTTTAATCGGGCACTCAGAGAACCACCGAACCACAGATCGTGCCTAGCTCACTACTGGTAGCGACGTGAGTGCAGACTTGTAGACGTCTGGATCATGCTTCTAGTAAAAAGCTCGGTAAAAAACCTGGCACCGGAAAAACCGTCGTGGGTGAGGAAGCGATCCAGATAACCATTCGCCGCGAATTTACTACTCAAGATGTTGAAACTTGCAGCAGGAAGTCAACTTCATGGCTCTACGATCAATCATCTCAAGAAGCATGCCGTTTGCGGACCCGAGGCATAGCCGCCACTGCTGTTGAATGAAGTACTGAAGTCAATATTCCAACGCGATTCAGAAAGTAAGCGCTCGACAGCTCAGAAGCCCAATACATCCAATGCTGACAGTTGCTATGGACTGATGTCAGTCTGCTCAAGATAGCTTCACTAGACGTCAAGTGCAAACGTTAAGACCCAGTCTTTCCTGCGCGGCCAGATACGTTAAAGTGAAAGAGCCTGTTGAGAATTACGGCGGATGGGACAGGTGCGACAACTCGTCCCATGCGACAAACTGTCTGGAAAGAGACTCGCGGCGTTCGCTTTCTGTCAAAGGGGTCAACCATCAGATTTGATCTGGCACCTACAAGCAACCATGCAGCCACCACGCACATCGACGTAGGAATTACTACACTTCTATCTGAAACCAGCAGCAATCAATGCAGTACTCTGTTTTTATTCGAAGCAATGAAATAGCAATGAAAGACGCACCATAATAGACGAGTTCGGAGATACACACAATTGTCGAAGACATTTCGAATCTTGATCATTAAGACTCCCATCGATGGTCTATGGATCGTCCGTATATACATTATCACCTCACAACTCGTTGCAGCTTCCTAGCTACAGACTAGGATGGATCACGGGTCTTTGGTCCCACTCAGCGTTTATAGCAATTGCAATTGCCCAATTTCTCTCTTCTATGTATATATTTCTATGATTTCACCGACCGGTACAGCATGCGCAGTGAGCCAATTTCCAAGACGTTCTGAGAGCTCAGCCGACCCACTATCTACGCTACCTGGCTGCAGCCATATATACATGGCTGACTACTTGTTATGATATCTCCTGGACATTCCAAACAGCTTGCGGCAATAATCCAGCATACCTTTCTTCTTCTTGCTGTAAGACTTGACAGACGACGATCTGCTCGTCGACTTGTCCGGAAAATAGAACTCCCCCGTGCCTATGGGACCGGGGCCTCCCACAGCTCCGGGGAGCCCAGGCTTGCAAGCTTTGCAGAAGCTGCTGGTCTCCCCTGCGGGAAGCCCCTGGACGATGATGCCCAGCCCCTTGCCGCAGGTCACACATTCCACAACCACGGGTTGCACGTGCTTCGTCGTGCTGAAGGTGAAAGTTCGCGCCATTCGTCGATAAGCGGCCTTGTCCGCGAAGGAAAATGTGGAGAATGTCCTCGACAGAGGAGGCTGGCGCGCGTTTTCTTTCTCCTGGTCTTTGTCGTAAGCACGAAATCCTCCTCCGTTGCTGTAAGATCTGCCACACCCATCGGTGGACCTGCGCTCTACGAATCCCGGCTGCTCGTAGTTGTAGCGCAGCGGCTGCGTCGTGGCGCTGAGAAACCTGGCCTGGCGCATGGCGGACGGGCTGTCCTTCCATTTCTCGTGGATCCGCTGCGCGTCGGCGTTCTCCTCGGCGCCCTCGGGCCTCGTCGAGTTCGCGTCCGAGAAGCTCACTCGAGGTTTCACCGGAGTGGCGCTGGATTTGCGTCGAGGAGCCTGGTCCGATGCCGTCTCCGCTTCGGCTCGCGAGGTCGGGGTCTCGCGCATGGAGAAGCTCCGCTGCGAATGCACAATTTTCTGGGACGAGGACCGGGGCACCATGGCAGACACCGCAGGAGGAGGCGGTAGAACTCTGGGCTCCGTACCCTTGCCGGCTGGCTTCCTGTCCCATTCGCTGTACCTCGCCGTCTGCTGCCTCTGGAATCTCCGCGGGGGAGATGACTTCTCCTTCTCCTCGTCGCCAAATCTCGCCCTCCGAGCTGGTGAGGAGTTTTCTCTATCCTTGTCGGTCAATCTCGCCGTCTGCTGTCGGCTGAATCGCTGAGACCCCGTCCGCAGCTCGTTGCACGCCGAATGCATCGTGCAGATGGCTGCTGGGAGGTGATCTGCCTGCGGGCATTCGTTGGGCCCGTGTCCACTGCAGCCCAGCTGCTCCTGTTGTTCCTGCTGCAGCTTTTGCTGCAGCACCTCTCGATAGGAGGCCACCCTTTGGATGGAAGCTGCCCATTGCCCGCCACTGGCAGCAGCAGCAGCGGGTGCTGAATCTTCAGCACCACCGCCGCCCGAGGGCCCGAGAGGGCTGCCGGTGGTTCTCCTGAACAGATCGTCTCCGAAAGGCCTCCATCTGCCGCTCATAGTTCTCTCCAATTGGGTTTCTCCGTTTGCGCCCTGCCACTTACCGCTCCTGGACACGCCCAATTTGGGCGCATTGGCAGGCTCGCGGAATGAAACAACACGCTTGAGCTCGCCGCTTCGTCCCTCGCGAACGTCGACCTTGAAGTCGACCTTGATGCAGTCGATGGTGCCGTGCGGAGGGCTGCTGATATCGTGGAAGCCATTGTAGTTCCGCTGGGAGAGGGAGCGGTCGTACATTACGCCTTTGGACACGTTCACGTCCTCCAGCTGCTTCTGCTGCTGCTCGTGGACCGACTTCAGATAATTCTGCTCCGCGGAGAACGCATCTTGACGATCAGAATCATCCCCTTCTTGCTTCCCCGTGCGGACCATCGCATCCTCGTAATATCCTATATCTTTCTCTTCGAGTGTGTTAGACTCGGATCCGCGCAAGCGTACGTAACTGGCAATGCGCGGCATGATGTCCTATTTTCTCTGTGTGTGTGTTGTGTATGTTAAGATACTGTGATGTTCTTCGCCGAATCGAGGCGACAAAAGTTTAACTACTGTACGTATCGACGAAACCTAAATATCTGGTTCCTTGCAAGCTGGGAGGAAGGTAATTGTGAAAGAGATAACGACCGTCGAACACTTTCCCGTCAGACAATCCACATTCTTCCTCACTAGGAACAGATTTGCAGATACGACTCCGAGTGAACGACCTGGCAACGGGCCGTAAGGTGCTGTCGTCGTCAAACTGTGCACTGTCGAATGCAGATCCCTCGATTACAATGCCGGATCAAGACGCTGGTTCGTCCTTGGAATCTGTGTAGAGCTTCCTGGACCAGCTATCCCAAGTGACGGAGGTTTCAGCCA
The DNA here is from genome assembly GCA_014180765.2 of Marchantia paleacea. Classification (NCBI taxonomy): domain Eukaryota; kingdom Viridiplantae; phylum Streptophyta; class Marchantiopsida; order Marchantiales; family Marchantiaceae; genus Marchantia; species Marchantia paleacea. Next base: position 4,771,462 of record MUAA02000018.1, read on the forward strand.
TCGTGCATTTCAACCGCACATCGCAGACATGTTGCAGCCGAACGGTGGGCCGAGTAGACATGTTTCTCCTCTCCCGATCAAGCGATTTATGATTGCTTGAAGAATTCACACTCCGGACCTGAGTGAATGTTGCAAGAAGCAGAAGGTGTACACACTCCTCTCCTTTCCTTTCCTTCCCCCAACTCCGAGCCTCCCGTCAGACTCTAACTATGACATCGGATGAATGCTCCCGATGGACAACCATACGTCGCATCTAATAGATATATGCGTCTATTCTCGACTCGGCCCTGTGCTCTACTCGCATTGAAGCGTCGGACCTGATGGGTTCATAAATCGTTGTCTCACAACTCAAACAAACTAGTCATCTGTAGACTATCAATGCTCCGTCCCTGCCATTAAAATCTCCACTCCGGAACCACCTCAATAACCTTCCAGAGATACAGGAATGCGGATGCGTAATAACTTCATTCATACAAGAATCGTCCTACCGTTACGCAGGTACCAAGAGTAAACAATCTCGCCGGTGATTTGAGGTTCTCTGGGCCAACTCCAACGAACATGCCGCTCACGTACTGTCAGCTGTTCGCAATTGAAGAAGGTCCATCCACCACTGGCAGCAGCTGCTGCTGCTGTTGTTGTTGTTGTTGTCGTCGTGGTAGTAGAGAGTGACTTTCATCTACTAAAGACAAATATTCAAAATGCTCGCGCTTCGTCTTCCTCCTCCTCAACGTCCCCCGATCCCATTCAAACTGAATCGGAATCGGTGAGACGACTCCCCTCTCCACCTTCTCCCTTGATTCTGGAAGTCATGATAGTGCCGCTCTTGAACTCAAGCCAGAGCAATCAACCGGCGAGCAATGAATGGAGACTCTGCGCCTAATGCGGATCTCTTTCAATCCCAGGCACTTGTGCTGTACGACAAAGCCACCCGCCAACAAGCAAGCCCCTGTGAGAAAGAATGTGATCTCAACTGATACGGGAGAGGAAAGGAAGAAAAAGCGATGGCGCCAGCGCTCCATTGTCTGTCTGGTCCCGTGAGCCTACCGGTACTTTGCGCCTAGTCAGTCTGCCTGTAGACAGCAAGCGAGGCTGCGCCGCCGGCTGAGGGGACCCACCGACCTGCTTGCGAGCTTATTACATTACCCCCGGGATGAAAAGGCGCAACGAGCGAGGAGGACAAGCAGATGGGAACGTTGTAGATCTGCCCATCTCTATTTCCCTAACAGCGGAGTTTGTCATTTCGCGCACATTCTGTTCTGCATGAGAGGGACTAGGACGCCCTTAATCGCGGGGTTATCTCAACTGCGGATGCCGTAAGTAGGCGATTGGTCTGATAAGTAAGGAATTTTGAATTCTGATCGCGCTATTTTTAGCGAAGGCCAGGGCTCTCGATGCTGTCTACCGGGTGCCAGAGCATAACCATGGCAGTCATGCTCGACAATCACCTGGCTCCAGCAAATCGCGTCCGGCCAAGTTTCAAAGTCAAAGAGCGTAACTTTCTTCTCAGTAACGTAAGAGAACAGCGTTTGGCATGCACGTCGTCTGTCATGAATGTTCTTATCCAGCTGGTAACTCTCATCCTCCCTCTTGCCACTTTATAATCCGTTTCCTCAACGAAAGGAATGTCTCCTTTATCCTCATCGGGATGGATCCCGAACGCATTTTCTCCTACGATGGCATCGTCCTCTTTCTTGGAAGAAAGACCGTCCACACGCACGGCCACACTCATTTGTCCCTCCGCCGACTCGTCAACGCATGAATCCATGTCCGTTCATTTTCAAGAAATTCCCGAATCTTTTGAGGGCTCGGGACGCAAAAGATTGAGAACGAAACCAGTTTTTCAACGGAGGACAAGGAGAAAACAGCAGAAGAGATGAATTGAAGTTCTGTACTGATGTACTGCTTCCATAAGTTCCATATCGCTGCGTTTTTTTATTAGGGCCGATCCGTGATCTCCCTCTCTCGGCTCCTTGCCGTTTTGGGCATAATGAAGAGCGGAACTGTTATATTCCTTCCACAAACTTCACATAAACAAGCTATTATGAATCTTCGGGTGCGTGTTGTACTTAGTGGCCAGTGGCTAGTACACATCAGGAACGCAAGTACATTCCACGTAAATCTCCGGACGCTGGAGTGGTCAAAGAAATTCCCGAGAACAAAGTCTTAAAATCTTCTGTTTGTAAGCTTACCCCTCTTCAGCTTTGACGGAAGCTCCCTCGACGTTCATGCAAGTAGGTACACGATCGTGATTTCCATGCCCAACTACAATTGTACCTACACTGGTGGGATGCTTGGAATTTCGATATCGCCGTGCCTTTCAAGGCAATATTAAAATCGAAATCTTGCATCGAATATTGTCGAACTCGTAACAAGAAGGTTCATTTTACGCCATCCGAAATTCTAGAAGGAAACTTGGCAAAAGAATATAGAGACGGAAGTTACAAACAAGCAAGAAAATTGGAGCGCCATTGGAGGCTCAACTATTTTTGACTGGTTGGTTGGTTGGTTGGGTCAGAGATGGGACCTCCAAGAAAAATCCCTCCATGAGTCCACGGTCAGAGAACTGGTGCAGTGTCAACTGTATGTTACTAGCAAAAGGTGGAAGAGGTTGGAGCAGCTTTAGGGACGTACTCCTTAGTAGGTATGGTGCATCTTGCGCTGAGCAGGTGCTACTCGTCCACGTTTAAACAAGTGGATGGCAACACTTAACACATCTGAGGTCGCTGCGCTTAAGGTGTGTAATCAAATAGAAATTCGAGCAGACATGGAGGGGAGTCGGGAGCATGGCTCTGCACAGCTCTGGCGTTCCACCTCCCATTTGTAGCAGTTAGTTCGTCGCCTTCTCGCGATAGCCTTACACACGTCACATGTGAAGCATACGGTCGACCTTTCGGTAGACCTCCTCCGTGTGCAAACAACTTGCTACTGTAATCATGTATGTGTTTAATTCCAGAGCCCTGGCGCGTGCTATGTCTGCTTGGTTGAGGGAGTTCGCCTCTGTCTTTGCACGAGGCACAAGGAGAGAGGGCCTATCTTTTCCAGTCATTCCTTCTCAAGACTTCAACAGTTTCCGTATACTTGGTCTTTCCATCCTTTTTGCTATATTACTCGCTACTCTCCTTTTTTAGTTCTTTGGGAAGTGTATGTATGCTAACACACTTTGAATCATGATGTGTGCGATTAATGACACTAGCCTCCAAAGGTATTGAACCTTATAGCCAGTACGATTTTCGATTCACGTTTCATTTCGCGAAAATTATTTTCAAGCCATGGAGCTCGTGCCCTCACTCAGTCTTTACTGTAATTTTTTTTTGCAACATAAGGCATATGAATTAGAGAAGAAAATAGCACAATAAAATTTCATATTACGGTTGATAATATATGTTCAAACTAAGACTCTGAATTATGCTAACTAAGGATAATATAGCGTCATTGGGCAAACTAGTTTGACTCATCAGGAAGGACATTTTATTTAATGATTGTATATGTATCAATGGGGTCTATAATTCAGAGATACTATATAAAGTATGACTTCTAGTTGAAACTGGTTTTATTGTTGTACTTAACCATCTGGCATGTCACAAGAATAATTATGGCCTTCAAAATACTGGGGTAACAATTTCTTTAGTGTTAATTTATGGTTTAATAATGTTTGGTTTTCTGTGCACAATGAATGAGAACGAATCGAAAATATTCAAAAATCAGGAGAGCTTTTAAAAAAATCTGATTTTGGATGCCCACAAATGTTTACACTTCCAAAAGTCTCAGTACCCAAATCTGCCGAAGATATAACTTGAAGGGACTCATAAAAAAAAATCATGTTCTCTTACTTCCTTTTTGAGTTTCGGTATTTTCTTGTGCTTTTTTTTGTTCGTTCCAAGTTCAAACTTTGATGAGTTCCCATAGGTTTTGGTATCCTTTTTTTTATGCTCGGCTCTTCCATTTCTTAGCTCCGTATCCACCTGTAGGGTTTCTTTACGTCAGACCTGACCAGAGCCGCGGTCCAAGAAATGGACCTAAATGCCATTGGCTGTACTACGGTCTTCGAGGCTCTGTACGCTGTCTCCAGCTTATCCCTATCCTTGTCAAAACAGGGCCAAACAAGAGTTTTCTTGAAGATACAGGCAGTCCGTCCAAAGAGGAGATTCCACTAAGTAGGACCATGTACCTTATACAATGCCAATTAGGCCGAGGGCAACTAGATCAGATTGAAAGATTCCTTGTAGTGGGAAAACTTTTGGGCCACATTTGCATTGGACATGTTTGCACTGAAATCAAAACATTTGTCTCGAGATCTTTTCTTCGAATTGTGTAAATTTTCTTGATGATGGTGCGCCTCGCACCTCGGTGCAAACTTGAAGGGTTGACTGGACGGGGTTTATTCTCAACCACGCAGAATATTCAAGAAGAACACACATCTTGCTCTTCATCTGAACGGTACGGGCCTTAAAATGCATGATATCGAGGTAGTGCTCTTGAAACTTGCAAGTGACGTTACCCTCCTCTTCATGGTTATGAGACAACACAGCAACAATGAGTCCGGAAGACATGCGGTTCATAATCGATACTTTCGATTTGGTTTGAAGAAAGCAAAGAAACAATGCTGGATTCTTGCTTCAATACCTCAATACTCCAAAGAAAGGAATTTCGAACAATCTCAGAGGTAGGAAAGAGATCTTGCATTCTTCCTTTCCATAGAGCTTTACTAAATTCCGAAATTTTAAGAAGCTTTGAGAGCATCGAACTATTTGTAACCATCGATATTGATGGGCAAATAAAAACTATGAGGCCTTAGAGAGAGTAATTTTTTTCCTTTAGTAACTATCTTGTTCACGCATTGTTTTTATTTTGCACTTAAAGCACTCGAAAGTCTAACTAGAGCCTCTTGAAGCACTTCCTTTTATTGAAAGACTTTGAAAAAGTCGTCAGGAATCATTGAAATGGATAGATGTTCAGAGTAAGATCCTCAACGAGTCGTCAGGAATCGTTGTGGTGTATACATGCCCAGAATATGACCGACAGTCGATATTTGACTACATCAAGTCAGGTCATCATCATCGAACAGCATCAACTGACAAAAGAACCTATACTTTCTCACCCCTCGACTTCAGAACCTTTTACTTTCGCTTGCAGGCTGCACACAAAGCAATTTCCAACAGATGATGTCTCTTGGTGAGCTGACATATCGACCTCCCTCGTTCCTTCCCTCATGCACAACCCTCTCTCTTGCTCCCATGGTTGGCCAAAAGTCAAGTGTCATCGTAATGAAATTACCACATGAACTTTGGATTGTGTTGAAAATTCGAAGGATGTAATCACCAAACTTTGTACTTTAAATGCATGCGACTTATTTAAGGCAAATACGAAATCATCCTGAAAACTTTATGTGTGAAGGCAGGAGAGACAGCGGATATTGTACGCGATGAAGTTGAAAAGTCTGTCTCCATGGGCGAGTACAGTTTATACAATTAGAAAAGGAGAGGAGAAAAAACGTTGACGTAACACAAGTCGGGGAGAAAAGAATGCGATTTACAATGTCAGCTGTGCATGGTATGAGCACGCCTATTGACCAAAGCAGCTCTGGACTACTGGAAATATTGAGACTTTCACAGAACACTATGACCCATATGGTTGTAATAAAATACACCTACATAGAGTAGATGAGATTCCAAGGGATGCAGATAAAGGATTCCGTGATGTTTTCACTTTGCAGTTCAAATTGGGTGTAGAATTACAAGTACTGGGTTTTGAAGTAGGGTTCTAAAGACCTGTGTGTATTGAAACTTTCAAATCAGACTTTACACGAGAAGAAAATCATTTAGCAATTTTTTAAGCGCAGCATATCATCCACGCCATGTTGATTTTCCTATTAAAAGTATATCTGATCATTTGTTTCAGAAGTACATCTTGTGTTAGTAGAGGATACCATAGTCAAGTATGTTATATATAATTCTTTGCACTCACAACGTATACGGTAATGGAATACAGTATTCGGAGAGGATATTATTCATTTGCATTCCAAATGACCTTACAACACAATATGAAATGTTGTGAAATGACCTTATATTTCACGAATTACTGGTTATTTTTATATTTTTTTCACGTTACGCTCTTAATCATATAGTACATAGTAACAATAACTTTGATCAATGTAGAGCACCAATCAACCTTTAATTTCATGTTGTATGATTGGGCACATTTGGACGCAACAAAAGACAGAAAGATACGATTACATTCAGAATGAACTTGGGACACGAGGAAACGTGAATATGGAATCTTCAATCAATTAAAAACCTTGTATCCACGAAAGATCATGAGTTACGACTTATCAATAACTTGTGCAGAAACCAAGATTCAGAAAGATGCACATCAATCGGGGTAGTTGTCTACATGTCTTTACTAATAAGTTCCAACATGGACTTATAGTAAACGTTTATACAGGCGACATATAGCCACCATATGTGGGAGATGCTTTAACGTAACTTGAGTCTTAGAACAACTTGCATCTCCAATTGATGACTATACTGTGCTCCTCCTGCCAAGACACACGGTATCTTGTGTGGCTCTATGTATTGTGCACCTAGCGAGAATTTACAATGGAACATTTGTATACAACATCTTCCATCTTTTCCGGTCAAAAAAACGAGACGTTTTTGTCATTGCACTTTTCTGCAATCCCGTGCTGGACGAAGCAAAAACTCTGAGTGTGGGATCTTTGAGTATAAGGTATATCGGACGGGATACAGTAAAGTACAGTAGAAACCCTTCAAGAGTCGTAGCATAATCATCTCCGTTCCCTAGCACTACGTCACGAATGAATCACAAACCACACCTGCTCCTCCGGTTATTGTGAAGCACATGCTTCCGCACTCAAGAGGCAAATGTGATGATATTTCCTCCCATTCCTATCCTCTCCAGGCTGCTGTAGTTGCCAGAGTATACGTATCAATACTTGGACAAAAAAGATACACTATACACTACAGCACTCCTCCGATACTGTAGTAGCTCGAACTGTCCACTACCCATCACTGTACCGGGTACAGGGAGAACTGCGTTGATCCCCGTCTGGTCCCCGAGCGCGGAACTCAAATTTGGAATCAAAGCGGCTGTTGGGAAGTTTTTTGAATCGCCCTCGAGCATTTGATTCGAAGGCTCGACGAATTTGGCAGTTTGAATCGGGAGACGGAGACGGGGACGTGGAGGCGCAGGAGGGAGAGAGGGAGGTATATGTGATAGAGGCAGCGCTAGCGCCAGCACTAGCAGCGGGAGCAGATGGGCAGGAGAAGGCTGGGAGTGAGGTCACCGGAGCGGCGCTGTGGGGAACAGGAGAGGACGGGAGCACGCAGCATGTGTGGTTCATGCCCAAGAAGAGAAGTTAGTGGGCGCGCGGAGCATCAGATCACATGTCACGGCGGAGCCGAGGAGAGTGAGACCTTTGCACTTTTCGGAAATGCAATTTCGGTGTTGATACTGTATTTTGTGTCTATAATTAGAAGAGTATGAGTTTTTATCCCTGCACAACATACCATGTCAACGTATAGCTAGCTCGCTCCATCGGTAATATAAGCTCTTTGTGCTGTACGCTGAGAAATTCCTTTTGGTTAAAATTTCAATCGGAGTAAGTTTGCTCCGCCTGCTTACCATCTTTCCCTGCGGTATTTTATGGTCGCTGGAGAGGTCATTCGAGCGTTTAGTAGTATGCTCGTTTTAAAGAATTGCGGATTTACAACACGTTGTATAGTACCGGCAGAGTAAACATGTTTAACTTACTGTTAAACAGCGCAAGATGTCGCATTGTTCATGGGCTGGTGAGAGCTCCCTCATTCACGGCACTTTGGTTGTGCGTCCATGCTGAGATCATGTGCTCGCATGGCTTGGTTGCGAGAATCTACCATTTATGCTAAGAAGGTTTGAATTGAAGATAATAGCTGCATCTGCGTTTGGGATCATAGCCAGTACGTGAATTGGATAAACAGAACCTAGCAGCTCCTTGTCTAAATTTGATTTCGAGCTCTTGATTCAGGCCTCGAGAGCAATCTAGCCACCACCAGCCATGACTGGGGGTTTTATTTTAGAACAGACCATCGACCAGTGTCACATGTAATGACGTCACGCCACCAGCTCATGAGCTTCGCAAACGCCAACTACCAAGCAGAAAAAAATCAAGTTCATCAAACATACATCAAACTAAGTTCCTCGCCTCGCGTCCATTGCAGACGTCTGCAGTCGCTAGAGCCGCCGTGAACTTCGACTTCCCCGGTTTGCTGTCTTCTCCTCTCCCAATTGTCCTCCCACGTTCTATCCATCATCAGACTTCAATTTATGAGGGACTAGACTCACTACACTCCCATTAACGAAGCGCAGTAACTCAGCACACCACATGGTTACATACTACGCAGACTACTCTCACAACGCCTACATCCTTTGGACGGAGTCGTTCTCCGTGAAGCATGGAATTCCTGCACACATTGTAAATACTGTTGCGCTGGACCAGGCCCGTGAGGAATGCACAACTCATGACTGATGGATCTAAGACATGATTTGTTTCAAGTCATGGCTTCCTAGAGTAAGCCATCTCCTGTTGCGCCTCCTGAGTAAATTCCTCATGAGTACTAAGACTAGGACCCTGAGGGTGACGTCTTCTACGCTCACCAAGTTCCCTTGTTCTTGGCCTACATATAAGGTCTTAGGATACAGGACCGCAGAGCAACATAGCCGACTCCCCTGGTCCGAGGAGTACATGGAGGATATCCTGAAAAGGCTCTTACAGCCTGTTATAAATAGGGAGCGGAGCTTAGTGTACAATACCAAATCTCGTCTTTTATCTCGGCTTTACTTTGCGGAGTGCAATTGTCGCAATATATGTCTACGATTTGTCCTTACTCTACTTTTTGCAGCGCAAGCCTCAACTCTGTAGTTCAGATCAATGAGTATCGAACCGAACGTAACTTCTTGAAGTCAGTGATTATTAGATTCTGAAAAGAAATGTAGTAGCCATTCGCCATGAGTACAGGGTTACGATCAGATTACTGGGAATTCAACGCGCTTGATGCCAAAGGTGCAATCCATGGTTGACAGATGTATCGAAGTCAACGTTCTAAACCTTTGTACACGACCATTGATCATGCGTAGATAGAACGCGAGACGAGTACGTAGATTTGAGCTGTATGTGAACAGCGCAGGTGTGGATTTGCAATTTCGGTTTTCCAGAAGTCGCATTTGTCCGGTCAAGCAACGTCTGCCAACAACGCTTGATGATTTTCCTATAAAACGTCGATTCCAAGCTTCCGTGAACGTGAACATTTAAAGTTGGATTGACCATCTCAGTACAAGATCTAATCATCAGTTAAAATCCAAGATATGTAATACAGATTCTGTTGTTCCGGATTTAACGTCCGCGAGAATGTTGGCTTCAAGAAAGTCGGAGAAAAGGTACAGTACTGGACGAGAAGTTCGAAGGTTTGTCAAGAGCCAAAAGCATGCAAGTACAAAGTGCAATTCGTTCCTCTGTGTTCTTGGTTATGTACTCTATGGCTGAAATTCTAAGTCTTCATTGTACTTCTAATGCGCATGTTCTTTTATCCTCGAAGCCATATAAAACGCTCTGCCACTAATTCCCTGTTGTAATATCTCACCAAAATGACACTGTATGCAATCTATGACGTTTACACAGAGTATCTCCGAACAGCTGAAAAAAGGGATACAAAGAACGAACGTCTGATTCTTGGTGTGACGTTCTCTTGAGGCATACTGCGCATGACAACGAGCTTATATTTTAGTAAACGAAGTCAAATCTAGTGAAGATGGGTGCTCCAATCCAATGACGATATACAGCACAGTGGTACATAAGGTGCTGGCGTGGAGATTCTTTGTCTTCCTTGCGCCAGTTGGCAAAGTACTCGCCTCAACATGTCTACGTTGCCTTATGTTATGGTCACCTTTAGTCGGACTTATTTACTGCGGTCTTCGTCTTCTTGCTTAGCGCTATAGGAAATAAGCCTTGAAGACCTCGCCTCCGACCCACTGCTTCTGATGCATACAGAGTCTAGAACCTTCTGCGAGTCCGAGCTTGTTCAGATGCGGTCTTCTTGGCAAAATTGTATCTCAGGTCCTCTTCCGTTAGAAACTTAATTTTTTGGGTTGGTACCTTTGTCTCATAGCCATAAGTCATAAGTACAGAGCCAATCCCGTAGATTGGCAAAGACTCAGCCATAGGAGACGTCGCAGCCCCACGGGCCCAAGGTTCGGGTCGAGCATACGCGCCTCTCTCTTTGGTCGAGAGCTAAAGCCCCAAAAATGGCAATGTAAAAAAAATATTACTTTCTTTTCGTAGCTTTTCACTGAGTTCAACAACATGAAAGATCATGATTTAAACATGAAACTCGAAAAACACGAGGACGTTCTTATTTCCAGCAGCATTAGCTCGACTGCTAGCGCTTCTCTTCCAGCGAAAAGGAGCTCGCCTAGCGCCTGAAGATTTTTGAACTTTTTGTAGAATAGCAAAAGTTTTTCTACTAGCGCAGCTTCTTGCTCCGCACCTAAACAGAATTGTTATCCTAGGACTTTCCAGGTCATGTCTCGGCATAAACTATTTAGCGCATTGCTGAGAATTGGTAAAGGTAAGTACAACTTCGTCATACACGTGTGCCAAGAACATGGAGATCTGCGAAGAATGTTAACTAGCAAGACGTCCGGTATAGAAAGCATTTCATCCCCAGAGACTTGAATACGAGCTATGGTGAGCTACTGGGCTATGCATCTACCGAGATTTTTGTAGAGGCATTGGCACGTGAATTGCTGGCTTTGGGATAACCTTCAAGCAACTATTGATCAGCACCAGCTTTTCTTTGTCCTCGGAGCCGCAAAGATCAGATGCGTGCTCTAAGTGTTCACGAGCCAAATCGTACATCCTGCTGTGGGTAAACGCAAGACCTAGAACCAAGCACACCTCTGCAACACTATAGCCTTCTCCTTCTGAAGATGACCTGAAAACCGATATTTCCTGCGCAGGCTCGTTAACCACAGGAGCAGGAACGTTATTCCAACTGGCACATTGAGGCTTAAAAAGACAGAAGTTTATCGAGAAGGAGCAGAAACCACCTGCAGCATATCTGTCACTTCTTTAAAATACATTCTCTCCATCTGAATCTTGAATTTCTCCATTTCCGGCTCACGACCAGGATACTGAGGTGTCTCCCAAGGAGTTAGTCTCTTGTAAGGTATTCCGAGAACCACTTCTTTCAAGGCATCAAGCCACCATTCAATCACAACATCGCTGCACCGTTTGCTCTTGTCCTTCTCACCCTGCGCACCAGAGCAAGGTTACAAGATGGTGAAAAGAGTTGTGAAGGGGAGGTATGAAACATGAATCAGCATGGACATATATCTTTCGATGTTTTAGAGCATATTTCAGCATGGACATATTATTAGAGTAGGCAACTGCATACCTGCGCTTGAAACACTGTGAACAGGTTGTACATGCCGATACTGTTACGGAGATCCCTTACGCCAAATTGCACGGAGGTGTAGTATATGTGCTCCCCGAATGCTTTCAAAGCCATGTCATATTTCTTCTGTACGCTACGAGGAAACCGAAACACCGAGAAAACTGTTATTAAGTTTGTTATATTAAGTCTCCACTCTTAAAAGGTGAGTGCAACGTTTAGAATGAAGACTACAGCGTTTTAGCAAATGAAGGGTATGTGAGAATGTGACCTCCAGGTAGTACAGCACACCGAAAATTCGTGTAATCTCTGCACGAATTGCAATCTTATCATCATCCGACTTATCCTCTATCAGCAGCCATGCGGCAATGCCCAGCATGTCCTCGGCCTGCACTGCTCGCCCGAGACCCAGATTTGCCTGACTACACAGGACACATGGACCTTGATTACGCGTGAAGTGGAAACTTCACTGTTTGCATCGAAAGACGGCAAATCTTTATCTGCCCAAAGGAAGTGTTTGAGGAGGATGCAGCAATAAGCTCTTCACGAGAGTCAGGTGAAAGGTACCTGGGCTCCAAGAAGGTACACTGGGACAAGTTGGAGCTTATATTCAGGATAGTAGAGAACTTTGCCCTTGTTGATTGCATCAATGGCTACAGGCAGGCATTCTTCAAAAAGCCCTTGAGCAAGAAGCTTTGCAGCATCGGCCGAAACGACCTTCAGCAGTGCTAAACGCACAATTTCCACCAGCTCCGCCTTCAACCCATGCCCATCTGCTATGAGTTTAGCATTAGACCCATCCTTCGATTTACGGTAATGGGATTGGCATCAAAACAACTTTTTCCCGGAGTTAACGAGCCCACTTCTGCAAAGTAGTCAGCTCACCTTACGCCGATCACGAAGTAGGGCTTCCACCGTATCTGAGGGAAGCAGAGTTGCCCCAGGAACTGTTATTGATTCAGGAGGAATTTGCAATTGGGCCAGTCTCAGCATCACATCTTCGTCCGTGACATGAAACCTTTTGTATCTCCCGTATCTTATGTCCTGTGTTAGCGTCCAACAGACAAGCGTCTCATTGTGGGGTGTCTTCATCACTCCTTGTTAAGATGCCATGTTTTCTGGGTGATTACTTTAGGGCAAATTTCAAGTTCTTCTTTGATACTGGCTCAAATTGTGCTTTACCCACCTTTATAAAAGCACCTGGGTTTTCCTTGAATAACTCCACGGCTAGCTCACTCATAGAGAACATCTGAGCGATACAGTTCAAAAGCTTAGCACATGTCTATACAGATGCTTATAATGTATGAACTAAATTCTACCGTACACTCCTAAAAAAACCAAAGATTGCTGAAGATAGTCTGTTTTTTTGAACGAAGGCACATCCGCTGTTGTGACTGGAGATCTTTGATTGAAGTGCAGGATTATGTTGCGGGTTTAAACGGGAAAATGTCAGGTATGTGCACATCGTAAAGAGTTTCTTGGAAAGTAAAATAAGGACTGCACATGTCAAAGCCATTAGCTTTTGCTCCGCGATGAGACCAACTTTCAACAACTGCGATATACTGAGCGCCACACTTCCTTTTGTCAGGTCTCTAACTGGTTCGGGATTTCATGGTAAGAAATAGAGATTTTAGCACTTGATGTTTAATTGCAAGAAATGTCAGGCGCTATTAGGCTTCACGCTTTCGCTTCGAGTCACTTACAAATCCCAGACGCGTGCGCAGCAAGTGAAGGACGCAGAGGCCATTCATGTCCACCTCTGTGGTGTCCAATTCATGCGACAAGGTGAAATTACCAGCCATGTTCACTTCGTAAATTTAGACGGCTTCCTGCAGAATCCCTACGACGAAGCTCTCTCCGCCTTGCTTACCAGCCTCAAGGGCTCTTCTATCCCACAAGCCGCTGACCCTAACATTAAATCCACTTGCTGCTATCTTGAAAGTTCAAATTCTTCCATAATGCACAGTCCCGCTTTCATCGGGAGACAGAGTTCGGAACCTTTTGATGTTAAGTTTCCGCTGGAGCCTTTGTGTGAATGTACAAGATCGACAAACCCCTCAGAACCACGAATGAAGAAGATAGAAACGATCGCGTCGGGACAACCCGATGGGACGAACCCACGTGAATAGAGCATAGTGTTGCAGAATGACGGTGGTCAAGACTGCCCACTGACTAACAGTGTCGCCAGACAGGATCCTCAATAAGAGTAGCGTGTCCATAGGCTTCGTAATACACGGTTTCTACAGCATACTAGGTCAATGAGAAGTAGACATTTCCAGCATGTTCCAAGACTCTCTCTGATGATGGATACAATCTACGACGTAGTCGACTGAAAAATTCCGAATGTGCACAGGACTTCGAAAAGATAGCCCAGTGCTGTAATTTACTCTGAATGTTAGTAAAGTACATACGAGATACGTGACCAAAACTGAGAGGACCACGGTCCTTAACCAAGTCACAAGCCCTATGTCTACAAAGCTCTTCTTGTTCTAACGGTTGTCCTCCGGACTTCTTTCTTTGGCCCTGGAACCGAAGTACTAGGGCCACTAGTGCCTACAATCCATTGGTACCCATCCTTCAACCTGCAAACCATGACCAAATGCAAAGTTGTTATCAATCGTGCAAATTGACAACTGTGCACTGGAATGAAACGCCTCCAGAGCAAAGCGGCAAATACGAGAGACCGACACTCGTAGGTACAATTGACTCTGCGACTCGTCCGGTAATCAGATAATCAGATCACAGCCACAGTAAACTGACTCTCAACCATTTGCACTACAAGGTTCAGCAATTTGTGATTCCCACCCAGGTTAGGCTCATGAAGCCATCTTCTAGACTCTGTATAGAGCTTACTAGGAGCGCAGCCCTCGATTTCTCCAGAATTCAACAACAACGAAGAGACGAGGCCAGACGGACATACCTGGGCATACTTGCAAACATGGCTATAACTGCAACTCCGACCACGATGGGAACCACTGGGGCAAGTGTCAACTCCTGAACATGACATAAGTTTACATGCAACGTCAGGGTCGGATACTTTAGAGCATCGAGACGTTATTGTTTTGACTGAACCGGACTTTCATGACGTCAGATATAGGCATAGAGCAGCCTTGAGGAAACGAGACGATCACTCAACAGCAGGTCTCCGGGTAAGAAAGACCATATCAGACAAATTACATCCGCAAATGCTGCTCTCCTCTTGACGATTTTGTTCGGTGACTCAGCGGGCTTACCTGACTATGCAAGTTCTCCTCGGCCTTGAAAGTCAGTGAACCCAAGTGAACATAGTTCTTCGTTACCAGATCCAGCTCCAACACACTTGAATCAAAGTTGTGTGTTCGCTCGGACAGGCCAAAGGCTAACCTTACAGTAAAAGTTCCTGAGGGTAGACCCTGAACTTCAAAGAAGTAGGACAGGGGCAGAGGAATAGTTTGAACAACATTGAAGGGTTCGGTAGCTTTTGAGAATTCGATCATGATGTGTGGTTGCCATTTGTCCAGGTTCTCGCCTTCTACAGCCCCAGTCACTATGGTAGTTGGTGTTTCCTCAAAAACCACGAAATTAACTCCAAACGTGTCATTGTCATTGACCTGCGAGAGCAATTGTCAACAGTTGTTACTCATGTTCAAGTTCTCTAAACCATCTTGACATTGCAAAATTCAGAATCGTATTTTCCTTCCATCATTTGCCTTCCCCTTCTTGGTCTCGAGAAGAGCCCCAGATTTCTCTCCAACATGTTTTTTCTGAAGCGGACCCTTCCTTTTTTGGGCAACTCCTCGTCATTGCAGCCCCTCCATACTGTGAACTTACAAAATCAATGAATAAGCTGCTCACCGTCGGGCCTGCTGAACTATTTTAATTGCTGGCTTACCTTGACAACAACAGTAGCTGGAGAGGCTCTCTCAATTTTGGAAGGATTGTCATCCTTCAAGATAGTCTTAATGCTGTAGCTAGTATTAGGTAGAAGACCCCTTAATCGATATTTTCCTTCGGCATCAGTGATGGTTACTTCATAGTATCCTCTGTCTGAGCGAGCTTCCAATGACACACCTTCGGCGGGTTTGCCAGATAAGAATGTCACAGTTCCAAGGACACTGCGAAAAAGCAGGAAAAAGAATTAGCATCCATGAGTCCCTTAATACTTGAATATGGAGAAACAAAGGCATGCTATGTTTTGTTGATGGTCTTGAGTTTGCTCAAGACAGGTAACTGTATCAATTTGCTTAAACTAGAAAAAGCTCAAAGCACTTTCAAGTGCTTTGAGCTTCCTATCCTCCTGACTGCTTCAGAAGAATCACCTGTATGCAATACGCCGAGCGCTGAAGCTAACTTCTTTAAACTCTCCTGAGCTTACTTCAATTGCTTGAGCTGCTGGTGAAAATGAGTATTCCTGTAAGAGGTAACGAGACAGGAAAACATGTATCAGGATACATATAATCATGGTAAAACGCCATGGGGAACCTTGCGCTAGTGACTTCGATGACTGATGCAGAGGAAGTAAAACTTAGGCAGTGCCTGTACTTGCCTTCAAAAGAGGTCGTAGATAGAAGCTTCCGGGGAAAAGGTTCTCAAAGGTTAAAGATCCACCAGACTCTGTTGCAGCATTCTTACGATAACCATCATCACCACTGAGGGACAGGAGAACTGCTGGCAAATTCTCCTCTGCACCTTCTCCAGGAAGAATATTCACAACGATTTGACCCAGTTTCTGGCAGGAGAAGGTATTCTCGCCCATGGACTTCAGATAATATCCCGCCTGTGAAAACACAAGGACAAGGGTCAGATATTACTCCATTCTCCATTGGGAAACACCTACAAATGATAACTAGAAAAAGACGTGGTCAGAGTCCAACCGTTGACATGTTTACAGGTACACCCAAACCAACTACCCCTGGGAGATTTGAAGTCAGGTAAAATGCGTGTAGGATACTTCAGATAGAGCTGGAAAAGCAAATGACAGAACCTTCTCAGCTTGCACGTCGTATGAGGTATCATCGTACAGCGGTCCAGCTGAAAAGGTACCATCTTCTCCAGTCAGAGTCCATGAGGCTACTTCTCCTGCCTTCAAACGACCCAACGAGCTATCTCCGTGCGCAAGTATGGTGACATTTACACCTGCGATGGGTGGAGTGACTGTGCCCGACTTATAGACTCCGGGACGGCCGTTGAAGACGGGGATCTCGGGCTGACATCCGTCTGTCTCAACATGAAACTGCACAAGATTTGCAGGAACCAGAAAAATGAGAAAAGTTAGAACTGAATCTCTCTTCTACACGAGACGATGATGGCATTCAAGATGTGGTTGACTTAGTAGCGTCCGAAGATCAATTACCTTCTGATCTCTAGGATAAAACAGGATCTTCTTTCCTCCTGATCGCTCAGAATCAGAATCTTGCTCTCCATGCCTTGGGGCGAATACCAACTTGTCTCTAAGTTGTGCCCAGTGAGCATACTTATAGATTGCAACTGGATGAGTTTCATTGGCTTCGGCGACAAGATGCATGTGAACCTTGTGCGCGACCTGATCGCCATCCTCATGCCATACATCTACAGACATTAAATTTGCAAGATTGTTTGCATCTGGGTACAACTTCGAGTCGATGTTCAAGTGCCCTGTCAACACGTATTTTTCCCCCACAAGATGCAATGGCTGCAGTAAACAAAGACACGGTTAGTGTGCACCATCATGTACACTGACTAGTACAACCATTATAGGCACATCTTTCTCCTATTGAAGACTTCACATGTCGGGGCATTAGACCTTAGAACGATTATCAGCGCTGCTTTCCTCGTTGGGTTAAAACCTAACCAGGCTTCAGTATGAGTATTATCAGGCACATAGATGAGTCTACACGTGTAGGGATCCAATTTGCATATAAAAAATGATGCACACAAATCCTAAAACCTGTCAAATTTTAGCGCGTTCATTGCATCAGTCTGATGATCCACAAGATGCGAGTGACCTGTCTTCAAAGGTTGCACGGCAACTGGTCTTGAGACATTACCTCAGGAACAGATGTGTCGACTCGGAATGACAAAGCTCCGAAGAATACACATGGCCAAAGGAACTGAAGCTCATGGATGCCTGGTGATTCCAGACAAACTTTTTGCCACCCTTTCTGCATAAGTAATAGAAAAAAAAGACGTTGATATCCATGTTTGCTACGGATTCATCAAAGTCTCCGCTATCAAGAAGTACAGAGCACAGACGTGAGGTTAATCAAAGAGAAGGAATGTTAAGATTGACAAACAAAAGTAACGGCAAGGGATTTCACGATTCGCCATCATGTATAGAAAAATGCACCTTAATTTGTAGAGGCATGGCATCCTTCTGTTCGTGCAGGAAGTAGGCACTCGCAGCATGGCTCGATTGGATGTGCAGCCAATAACCCTTTTGCACAAACGTCAAGCCACTGATGTCTTCGATACCAACGTCAACCGTAAGGGACTTTTGCTCCCAACACCATTCATCATCCCAGCTTGCTCCTTGAGTTACGGGCTCATGTGCGATCTGTTACCATACGCAAAATGGCCCACTTAGACAGACTGAACATGAACACCTGCTGAGATCCTCCAAGAAACAAACATAAATCTGGATACAAATCTTGCACGTATACTTGAAAGGTTCACTAGATTTAAAGTATGTTTATCAACAACAAAGATAGCAAGGTTCTGACCTCGAGGTGGTACTTTCCAGGCAAAACTTTCTCAAAGGAGAAAGTTTCTCCATCCTCTCCTACGCGAGCAAGCTGCTTTTTGCTCGAGTCTGCTTTTGCGGAGGGTGTTGTGCTTACAGGGCTGAGGGAGACCACTACATGAGAGGAGCAAGTACCTTTACATTTCACGATACCCGAAACACTGACTTCAGCCTGGAACGAGACACGCTTGCAACGTGAGTTTCATCCAGATAAAGAATTTCCCGACTTCCATAATAGATAGCTTTCAGCGAGGTAATAAACTTAGTTCCTCTGCATAAAGACTCAAACCATACCTGGACGAACAAAGCATCGGTGACTGGACCGTAGACAGTGATATCCAGATAAGGAGGAGAAAATATGAGGCCAGCGACAGTTTCTGTGGGAGTAATCAAAGGGGATAGCCGATAGTCTCCAGGAGGAACCTGATATAGCAAACGAAGTATTTTAGTCCACAGAAGGGGGAATTGAAAAGCTTGAAAATGATGGTGTTCGAAAATAAAGGGAATAGATCTGAACTTACTCTCTTTGTGAACCATCCTTACAACGTCTGAAAGTCCTACCCTCCGATCAGGTAATCAGCGCAAAAATCTTCTGGATGTGTTAGGTCACGTAGCCCACTTACCTCGAAACAGAATGAACCGCGTTCATCACTTCGTTTGGTTTGCGGTTTCACATTTGCTGGTCCATGAGTGAGAGCAACCTGTCGCTGCATATTTTGCCACAAGACATGATTCAGCTAGTAAGGAATCCGAAGTTGGCAATATCGATTTTTATGGTTGTAGAGAATTCAAACCTCATGAGGCAATAAAATAGAAGTTAAAAAATAGAAGCAGGAGGTCCCCATTTGATTCTATGCAACAAATCGTATATCTATCGGGTAGTGAATGCAAAGTATTGTGTCGGAAAGCGACTTGTCCTAAGCTCCAACCAGACTCCGAAAAGAAGCGGGCACAAAGTACGGAGAGTACATACCACTCCCGTATGAGCTGCACTGAGAACATTGACTGATCCACAAACAGCAAAATGGGTTGCTTTGATATCTGGAACTGACGCCATGTTTGGAAGAACCTGGCACATGCAGTAGAAACACTTGTAAGAAGGCATCACCTAAAAACACAAAGACACATTGTCAAATGCACGTCAGCATGAATCAGAGGTGACCGTGATTGCAGGAACCTACCATGAAGTTGTCCAATGTGCTGAACTTGTAGTATGGCTTTTTAGCCTTCACGGTGTAGTGTGTTGATGTAACCTGCGCAGATGTTGTAATGAGCAATGACTTCCATCAGTACACCAGCACACGATGCTCACAACTGGAACCAGTTTACACAAGATAACATGCAAACGAAGTCAGAGCTGTGAGTAATCGACGCTGCATGGATTGAATACTTCACCTGGTCAAGCTTGTAATATCCTTGTGCATCGGTGGTTGCACGCTCTACATCTTCAATGACTATCTTCACACCTTCTATTCCTGCACCCTGAGAATCTACAACGCGGCCTCTAACCGAAAACCCAGTGACCTGCATTTAGTGTAGACACAATCTCAGTAATCATTCCATATTCCTATGACATGGGAAACAAGAAGATGGACGAAGGAAAGTAAATGGTTCAGACAGAAAACCTGGAAAGGTTTGGCGATTTCAACAGAATCGTGGGTGACATGTATATCAACAGACGGTGGTGAAATATCAAAAACAGTTGTGTCGCCCTTGTAAAAAGGTACGAGTTGATAATGACCTGCGTTGAGGAAGAGAAGAGGAGATTATTTGCACTGACCTAGGAAAAACCGAACCATCAGTAACTACTTTATCTCGCCTGATGAAGAAAGACTAAGATTTTGAACCACTACAACAACAATAAACAGATGACGACTCTGTAGTCCACGAAATACAATAAATTGGAAGTGAGTACTTCAGTCAGAAATGATGCAGCTTTTGGGCTGAACAGTCAGACGACGTCATTTGGATACTTCAGTAAGAGCTCATCATAGATAACTACGGGCACTCCGTCGTAATTATGATTATTGAATTCGATTTGCATGGGGGTCAGTAAGTAAAAGCTGAAATTCTCATACAGGTACTGATTACTCGAAATAGCTGCAGGTTTGAAAAGCGGAAGAGAAGTTTCCACAACTTCTTACGTACCGCATGGAACAGCAGAGAATGTGAACTTCCCATCTACACCTGACACAACGTGGCAAAGAGCTTTCTTCGGCAAAGGGCCGGAATCGCCTGGTCCTTGGGGACAAGGAAGCTCCTGAACATCGTCTGAA
Organism: Marchantia paleacea; assembly: GCA_014180765.2. Lineage (NCBI taxonomy): Eukaryota > Viridiplantae > Streptophyta > Marchantiopsida > Marchantiales > Marchantiaceae > Marchantia > Marchantia paleacea. Next base: position 4,791,879 of record MUAA02000018.1, read on the forward strand.
TAAAGGTACACCTCAACTCCAAGAACAGGATTGCCCTGTACAAATGTAGAACAGTGTGCATGAGCTTCGGACAACTATATCACAATTGCGCTCATCACAACACGCGGAGTAATATAGCTCTTAGTTTGAAAAAAGCCATGGAGTAAACTGTAAGCTTCAAACCCCAAGATGGACGTTCCAAAAGTTCTCACCTGAGATACAACTGAACCATCTATGTCATACCCCGCTATGAAGAAAATATCATCAACAACCCCATTGTTCCATCTGAGTTCCGTCTGCAAAATTCAACAGCACGTTGAGCTTAAGGAAACCCATGTGAAATATACAATTATCTCACTCTAGCAATGTCTGAAGGAAAACCGAAAGTCTGAAGTCTTCAATAATAAGAAGCAATTTGCCCGGTCATGAATAGTGTCAAACCTAATAGCTAAACGATTCCACAATCTGTAACTGACCTCTGGCACTCCCTTGACCTGGACGTTCCACTTTGGATGGGATGCCGAGAGCTTATACTTTCCTGACAGAACAGTTCATACACGTTTAGAAGCATAGATAAACTTCAAAGCAAAGGCTCTGCAGCCACCACTCACAATGCTTATCACTGACAAAAAGTGAATCGGAATTTCAAAGCTCGCAAAGATTTCACCTGCGGGGAGGTTAACGAATTTGTAGCTACCGCCTGGTGATGTAACCACTGTCACGGATTCACCAGATGAACCACTTTCTGGAACAACAGAGACCTTGACACCGGCAGGACCATCAGTTCCGGAACAACTTGCTCCTCCAGCTGCCCCGAGTACTTTCCCGGACAGTGAAAATCTACAAGGCAAGTATATCAAGAATAAAACATACGGTTCAAAGAGCAAAGCAGCCGAACGGACTTGGGTTGCAATTTTCATAACATCATTGTCATCAACTTGTTTTCCAACAAATACAACTCTCTGTAAGACGACAACTGAAAGCACAAACAAGCACGCTGATATGCTTTCGAGAAGCGTGTCCTACCCAGTAAATCGGAAGTTGATGTCATCATTGTTGTTGCAACCATTGTGGTCAACAACAGCCGTAACCTGTGCATGCTCTGTATAATTCAGTAAACTACGATGATGACAAGCACAAAGCTATGATATAAATCTTGAAGAAACTCTCCAATAAACGCACAGCGTACAAACACGATTGGATTGTTCTAAATGCTAAAAAATTCATGTTAAAGTGTCGAACGGAAATCTGATTATTTTGGGTGAATCAACGATCTGTAGTGGAAAATGCTCGTTAGCAGCAAAAGCAGAAATCCGACGTCATCGACAATATTTGGTGTCTGAAAACGCTAACCTGCTCAGGTTCAAACGACCAACCTTCCGGCCCTTTGATTTTGATAACAAAAGTACCCTGTAATCCGCAAACCACGAAACTTTCATGAAATTTACTGGGTTGTAGCACGGCAAGTGGGTAAGAGCATCTTGAGAACTAGAAGCATGATTCCTGCACTAGAACTTCATGCATGTCCTGCACTTTGGGATTCCTATTGAATGTCTCGTAAAATTGTCTCTGACGAAAGAAAACTATGATCATATGATGCTACTTCATTTTGAAGCAAGAGAGGGAGGGAGGGATATCATCAAATTCACAGGAATAGGAGGAAAACATACCCGATCATAGACAGGCAGATAGTAATACCCATTGGGAGCACACTGTGTGCTGTCCTTAATGAGACCGTCTAATGTGCGAAGTTCTACCTGTGAATTTGAGATGACAGAGGGAGTCAGATATTAACTCCAAAAATGTGAAACTTCAAACAAAGGTAGGCAAGTTTGTAAACTTCATTTTGTGAGTTGTCATAGTTCTTACAGTCATGTGGGAGTAGTCCAACTTAGGATCGGAGGGTCTTCGTAACTTTGAAAGAGCTGTACTGGCCTGGAGGAATGCAACAAGCTCTCCTATCAGGGACTGGAAGTCACAAACAAAAGTCAATTCTAACAATCATGAACAAGTCATACTGAAGCCGCTTCAAATTTTGGCACTCTGAGTAGGTCACGCGGTAAGCGTTTACAGAATCTAACTGCATTTTTACCAATCAACAGTGTTAAGAACAAAATTGATAATCCTTTTTTTAAATGATCTTCAAGGTCCAAATCAGCAAGCTGCAGAGCAGCAAAGCTGCTCAAACGAGTCTCTGTCTCTCTTCTACTAACATATCTAGTCTAAACAAGATATTCGAGGTAAAAGCTGAAAACCCTTGCATTTTTTTCTTTAGTTATCTGAGTCATAGTGAAAATGTGGCTCATGCCTTCAATTCGAGAAGAGATCCAAGAACTAATCTTTAAATATTTTGCAGAAACACGAGTTTAAACCAAAATTGCTGCCCCCAAGTATTGTGCTTAAACTCGTTGAAGTCCAACCAATCTACTTGATAGGACTCCTCAACAGGAAATTCACTTCCAATAGCTAATTCAAAGTGGATGTCTCTTTCAAAAAACACGTAAAGCAGGTGTTATACAGTCTGTTAATCACTTCCTTACGAAAAAAAATCTGTAATTACAGATCAACGTCGGTATTAGGTGTACAGTTTGACCACATTCTCGCCATAAATTTATCCAGCAAAAAATCCAGGTTCCTTTAACCACCGAGGAAGTTCAGCTCCTGGATTTTCTGTTGATGGGATCTGCAGTAGGTTACTGAAGAAATCTATGCATACAAAATTTCTTCTGAATGTAGCCAAACTGCTCCTACTTGCATGCATCTAAGCATCTACTTGCCCCAAAATCAGAATCCTGAATCCAGTTAGCAAAAGAATTCTCTCCATAGCTCATGAAGGTACACCAAACCAAAAACACCTGATGGCAAGTCAGCTCTTCAGCTCAGTCACTGTACTACTCAGATTCAGATCTGGATGGTAGATCGATCGATATCAACAGAAAATGAAGAAATAACCCTACAATCTGATCAACTCAGCTGCGAAGTCAAAAATAATTCGAACAGGCTGTTGGTAAATCCGGAGAGTGCTCGAGACACCACACGAACGTGGAGTTTGGGGCAAATCAACATCCCAGAGACGGATCGTGAAGCACAAACCTCGACAAAACCTCCACAGCCCTGAATGGAATCGGCAGCTGCAGCCGAAACGCAGTGCAGGAGGACCAGTGCCGCCATGAACCATGACAGCTTGTCCCCCATCGCGACCTCCATTCACGCCGTTTGGCTCAGAGCCCCGGAGAAGAATTAATTCCCCTTTATTCGACCGATCTTCCCCGTAGACAGCAAACCAAGCCCCTCCCCTTCACGCGAAAGTGATCGGGAATGTCATTCATTCAGCCAGCGCGGCCCGCCTCGATGCACATCCTCCACGAACAAAACCGGGGCCGCGAGAAGCTGAATCTTCTCGTGTCTTGAGTCGGCCGCTGTCGTTCCCCTCCCTCCCCCTCCCTTCCTCCTGCTCCATTACAGGAGCTACCGGTCCATCCTACTGTACCCGTCCACCTCCACCGTCTACGTTCTTCCGCTCCATGCTCTCTACAATAGCGCCCATTGCGCTATTGTAGTCGCCACTCTCTGTTCGTGGTTGCCATGGTTATTTTCGGTATTTGCCAAACTTACGCTAGTCCACCGGTATTAGCCTCGGGGGTTTATGAATGTGTTAACCTTCCCACAGTATTCGGTAAGAACTATAAGTCTTTTAATATTCGTACTTTTTTATTTTCAATTCCATCACTAAGTCATTCCCTTATTTAAATTACATTACAGTTGTTTCAAAATCTACACAAATGAAATTCATAAATATTTTTAAATAAGTATAGCTTAGCATCTTCGTTGGATTTTAATATTAGTACATACATTTGTAAATGTTGTTGATTATTATATGAATTTTTTTTTCATATATGAATATTTAAAGATAAACTATTTTTAAATAATCATATCAAATAATCTTACTTATTTGTAATCAATGTTTCATGATTGTTCTATGTAGTGAATAATTTATTGAAATATCTTATAATGATTTGTATGTTGATAACTTCAAAATAATAATTAATTTATTAATTTAATTTTAATCTTAAAATTTATTATAATATAAAATATTTACATACAGTTATTAAAAATAAACAATTATAAAGCATAATTTAATCAGATTTATGTAATAAATTGTATACATTCTATTTATTATAAATTATTGAATTTATAAAAATAAAATATGTAAAATAATTTGATACTTTGAAAATGTATAACAACATTTTATGATATTTGATTACTAAAAAATTCATAACCCATCTACAAAATATTAATCATGATACTTTAATCATTCTCTTTAGCATATTGTATAGCATATTTTAGACAACGTGTATCTATTGTTCTACATACACAACTAGTTAATGCAATCCATATGAAACCAATCAAGTTATGCTATGCTTCTTTGGATGCTCATATAGTTTGTAAATTGTTTGATCTAGATAGTTAGAATATCTTAAGTACACTATTATATATTTCTCATTGTGATGTTATTGGGCCCTAGTCTCATCTTACCCCTTTGGATTCATCCATGTCTACTTATAGGATATTACCATTTTTTTTGCTATATTACTCGCTGTCATGTTGTGTATAATTTTAATGGGAAAAAGATTAAAAATCATGATACCAAGGTTTGTTATGTATATATTTATGACAAATAGTTTATTGTGAATTATCATCTAAAACTAAATTTCAGTTGAAGTAATGAACTAACACATGGATTAAATAGTAACAAAATAAAAATATTGTGATTGATATCATAAATTGTCTATTTTGGCATGTAATTTGATATAATCTTTATGTGAGAACTATGACAAAATGATTGCATGTATTTTTATAAAATCCATCTTGTTTATATAAATTTAATATTTTTAAAAATTTATAATTGTGATTATTTAATAAATATATTCTATCAACTTTCATAGATTATGTTATTATATAATAATAAGTAATTATTTAATATAATATATTATTTAAAAAAAAAAAATTAACAAAAAAGTTGATATATATCAAAACACATGTTTCAACTTGTATTGATGTATGAATGCAATTTTCAAAATAAATGTTTACATATGTGAAATTGTAATTTGATGTTTTAACAATCATGTTTTTTTAATGGCTCAATGTGATGATATTAATATAAAAGTATACATTTCATATTAATATTTCGAATAAAAAATATTTATTATTTAATTATATATAAAAACTAAATTTTAATTAAAACATATAATTTTGAGTATAAATTAGTAAAAAAAAATATATTCTTAATTTTTAATATTAATATATATAATTTGCTTATAATTATAATCACTACTAATGGTAAATTATTAGATAATTTATTTTTCCTAATAACATTCTCCACAAAATTTCATAATCATTTCTTATAACACCTTTATGTCATAGTATATACATAACATGATATATTTTTTTAGTTTTTTAATATTTTATTAATTTAAAATTAAAATTAATTGGATATTGACGTTGACTTGAAGTACTCACATAATTTTAAAATTAAAAAAAATTTATCATAATTTAAAATTGGATTCAATTTATAATTACAGTATACTATAACCAAAAATTTTATATTTTATTTGAATGTATTTATTTGATTTTATGATCATCAAGATTATTGAATATCAAATAAGATTTTATAATCTAAAAATTTGTTACACTATCAATAATTGAATTTATTGGATCAATTCATAATAACTATATTATAGTATTATATTAATTTATATACAAAAGTTAAATGATTTTAGGTCACATATAATCATAAATAAATATATTTGTGTATAATTTTTTTTGAAATAATTTTAAATTTTGTTTTTTTAATTTAAAATATAAATAATAAAATTATTCGTATTTTTTTTATTTTTCACTCCAACATATTACCAAGTCAAGTAACACAAGCAATTAAAGTCACAACATATGTCAAAACTAAATTTAATAAAGTGATAGAATCGATAATAAAAATCACCGATAATCAACTCACTTGACACTCATAAAATTGCCAACCTGGCCAATAAAAGTCTATCTACTCGCTTTAATCAATGCTAAACCCCACCGGGTATAACACTATAGCATCCACCAATACATCATAGGACTCGCATTGTAGATATGTCCATGACATGACCTTGTTGGATTTGCACAGTCAACTCCATTGAGATCATGTATCATTAGAACCTCCAAGAGATTTCTGAATCTAAAATGAATATATCTTCACATAGGTCTTTTGCAACCCAAGACCGACCAATGCATTCTTATCCAACAATAAGGGTTATGCACCAAAATCTAGCAACATCCCTTGAGGTTAATAAACTTTTCCTAAAGGCCCGACCGAATAGAAGACACCATTCTTATTATCCAACATCATTGTATTTCCTGATACCCTAATGCGTTCATATGTTGGCCTCTCTCGTAACTCCATCAGTCTATCGATGACAACTTGTCAAGTTTCAATAGTAGCAGTTTTGATTCCAATATTAACAATACTAGTGTTGTTAGTACAAGAAGTAACCAACATATCTTCTTTGCTTTCACAAAGTGTGATTGCCAATCATAATTCATGACATGATGATATCACTAACGCCAATCAATCTTTGGCTGAGAAAACAAGAGAATGAACAAGAGTATATGTTGTCCCGAACATTGTGTTGGATGCTACCTCATACAATGTCAATAGCCATACTCTACTTGCTCCATCTCCAAGTAGATTAACATTGGTTTCCACACTCATTTCTCCAATAGGTTATATAAGAGCCATGTATGAGCTATTTAGGTGCCTCAAACAATATGAAAGAACCACTATTATTATATATTATTCATGTTATGTTGAGATATTAATATTAACTAAAACCATTGAATTCAAAAGATAAAAAATATGACAAACTATAAATTTGAGTGTATTTGATGTATGAATGTAAGTGAATGGTTGCACATGAACAAAAATAAGAACCAAGAATGTAATGTACTTATAATTTATTAAATAATTAAATACTATTTTACAAACTTGAGGTCCCTATACCAATGTCAAAGAATTTTGATCTTATTCTCATGTGCAAAGTATTTATGAATTTACTTGATATCATTACAATGATATGTTTTATTTCAAGACGTGGTACTAACAATCACAACATGATTGCATTCTTATCATAGATAATTAACACATTCAATCACAAAATTTGAGTTAGATTCCTCAAAATAAAAAAATATATGAATATTTAGGTGGTTAATGATTTATGGTAAATATCTCAATTTTTTCATATAATATAAAAATTTGTACATTCAAAAACTCAGTTGAAGGTTGAGGAGATTAAAATATGATTTGCATTAGTATGTGAATATACATCCACATATATAAATTGTAATAATTGGATTATCATATGTTGATATGTTATAATGAGATCAACAAGGCTTGTGATATTAATTGTAAAGATGTATAAATTCAGTAAAAGGTTTTTTATAGCATAAATTTAAAATGTACTATGAATGAAAAAAATATTTTTTAATTCTTTCAAGATAAAAAAAATTTGTCATCAATGTACACTGCAGTATTAGTTTTCTTAAAATCACTTATTTATCTAATAGGTATTACATAAGTACACACTTATAAAAAATCTACACTAATCAGAATTAATTTCATATATACATTTATTAAATACCATTTGATTTGTGTAGATATTTGATTGGAAATAAACACATCAATTGTGAAATATTTTATTAGTGTGTAAACTTATCTCTTTGTACTTCAACTCTTTCATGCATGAAGTAAAATGGGAAGCAAAGAAAGCAAAGGTTAAAATGTACTTTGCTTAGTATTACTAGTCGTTCTAGCACATAAATACTTACAAGATGCATGAGTTTTCTAGCATACAATACCATAAACTTTTTAGATGCTCTTTAATGAAACATGAAGAACGTAAAATACAAATAAATAACATCATAAATATAATTATTATATTAATATTTTTAAAATTATATTTCTCCTAAAAACATAAACTCCATCAAGAAATTAGAATCTTGATGCTTCTAAATCACACTTTTACATGGTTCACTATCATTGTCAAAAAGAGATAAGAGAAGGCTCTAGTTCTCAAGGTTGATCATGTTGCGAGAGAGTCAATATTTTATTTTTCTTTGTGATCTCATGAAGTTTCAGCATACTTTTCACATCAGGCTTTTCTATCTCTTGTATTATGATAGTTTCGGCCTGAATATCGTAAGTGTTCATGTTTAGTATAACATCAACATCATTTTCACTGGCATTGAGTTCGCTATTCATACCACAATATTTAAGACATGATACGGCCTCAACCATGCAACGTAAAACTCTTGCACACATTCCATGCATTCTGAAATGCTCCAAAGCATTCTGTAGTCACAACGAGCAACTCCATGATCTTAAGTATGAATGGGCAAAGAGAAAACAATTCAAAATTTAGAGTAAGGATGGTTGTCGACAGAATCGAAGTACATGCCACTGTCAGAACTGGGACGGAAAGCTGCAAGGAGCAAGCAAGCGAGCACCGTGACGAGGATCGCACATGATGATCCTCGTGTCTCTAACTGGCAGACACACACGAACATGAACGCCGTTCGTGCAGCGTAATGCCGACGATGTGGACGTTGTGGCGTTCGTGTCCGATTCGCATCCGCGCTCGTTACTCGCGCTGGTCGTCCGCGGAATTTGAAACAGGTTTGAAGTTTGAACTGATCCGCGACCTTCAACTTCCTCCTCGGCGATCCCCCAGCAACCTTTGTGCTCGTTTCGCCGTTTAAGGACGAGGGAGAAGCGTGCGGAGTCTCATTTTTTGCGACGCATTTCGGTGTAATTAGAAGCGCATAGCGTGTGAGTTGAGGCATTGTACATGTTGACGACGACGGTGACGATCGGAGTGGTGGCCCCGGGCTTAACCCACGCCCGGGTGTGAATTCTGTTCCTGGTCCTGTTACGTTACATTTGTTGTTTACAGTTTTTATTCTCGAGCTCGTAAGTTTTAGCTCGTAGGTTAGTGGTGTGGTGCTTGAGATTCCAGGGAAATCCTCAGGTTCCCCCGGCCGGGGATTGGAAGAAGGGTGGTGGAGAGCAGGGCAGAGCAGAGGACTGAGAGTATATATGTGACACTGTGCACGGCCAGGTTGCTCTTTGAATTTGTAGAAGCTGCTTTTCTAGAGGATTCTTTCTGGAACGGTGTTAGATTTGGTAGGTTAATTGAGTCAGTATTCAGTTTGAGCTGACTGCGGAAATCGAGAAGGTTAGCAGGAGAGCACGTTGAAATTTAAAATTATGAAAAACGTTTTTCGACTATCAGGGTGCATCCTGGTCAGCAAGGTTGATCAGTGCGCAGCATTGGGTGGTGCCATTATAAGGCGTTCGGAAGGTCGATGACTGGCAGCTTTCCTTCTGTGTAGTCTCCGTTTTCAGAAGGCGGTGCGGTTGGGGGTGTACTCGGAGCAGTCGGGGACTTTGACGCAGCTCGAGAAATCCTCGATATTCTGGTGCAGCACCAAGAAGATCAAAATAGTGGGTCGAGAATTGCGCGTCTGACAGGGTGATCTAGCTCGCGGTTTGATGATACTACGCCAGGAGTTTTATTGGATCTCTGTCAGCTTTCCGACAGGGTCTTGGTTTCAAGGGCACAATGCGCCGGGGTATGGGTAAGGCTCTCAACTCTGAATCGAAAGCCACGATTTGTGTTTTTCATCAAGTATTGAGAATTGTTGTAGTCTCAGGACTGACGTTGACATGATATCGCAGAAGGGTCGTCCGGTTTACTGGACACTATAATTGTGGAGATGCGGAAAAGAAGCCTATGGACGCATCTGGTCTGGAACGTGATTACTGTGCTGGCATTGTTTGCTGTAGTGACGCCCATATTTATGTGTGTGCACGACGCCATTAGCTGGCGGTCATCTTTCTTTGGTGTACGTCTCCACCTTGGCCATTTTCCTGAAAGTGTTCCTGGTTTTTGTACCTCAAAGTGTGAATGAATGTGAATAAGTTCTTTTCGAATATCTAATTTTTTTCTTTCTCTTAAGTTTGAGTTTTCAAAATTTTTGTTTGTCATTTAGCCCTGTCAATGAAGGGCTGAATGACAACTAATGATAAATAGGACAACCGCAGGTCAGTTGTGAGCTCATGCATCTATCATCCATTCTTAATTCTTGCTCACACCTGCACTCAATTACACGGGCTTGACTACATCCAAGAAGCAAAGTACGGTTATGCGGATTTGCTTTTTATCGAGTATTGCTGCCGTGTAGAAATTAGAGCTTGCGCTTGGAGGCGTGATCAAGTTCTTAGTTATTATTGTCAGACTTATGCCTTCCCGGGAAAATATTTGGATTATCTGTTGCAAGGAAACGTCAAACGTCTGATTCGTTTCCCATCTCGTCCGTCCTTTCTCCTTGATTTTCGAGGAGACATATCTCATGACCTCGCCCAGCTGGTCGAGCCATAATTTTTCTCGGAATTTCCCTCAGCCTAGATCAAAGTCCAAAATTGCGGCTCTTGTGAGTACTATACTATGGGTCTGGTGAATTCAACAGGTGGATGAGCAGTTTCTATCGATTTCCACCTCCTTTATCCCTTCTCACTTCTTCTTCTTCGTCTTTTGCCACTAGCACCGCCCAGCTGGGACGCGATTCTATGGTATAGAGGCTATGACATGTAATTGTGATAAGTACGCTTCTTCGCGCAGGAATGGGAAGTTTCGAAAGCAAGACACCCTCGCCTTGTGGATGCTATTAATGTTGCTCGCCTGGTAAGTGCTACAAACGTAAGTCTGAAGCAAAGGTTTGTCGAATCCAGTGGAGCTTTCTAGGGCAACGTAGTATTGTAGTATTGTAGCAAACGCTCTTCGGAGACCAGTAGCGCTTTGCTGATCTCCATATTTTCTCGTATCTCTTCATACAGAAGGACGCAGAGCCCGAAGACTTGTGGTATCCACCTGATTACCATGGTTGGAAGAAGTGTCCCACACCTCTCAAGTCTTCATCGAGTATGCTACCGCACTCTCTGCTCGCTTGAGTTCTCTGCGAATCTGCTCTATACCAGCTTTTGCAAGGACGTCAGGAAATCGTGAACAGATGTTTAAGTGTAGAGTAATGTTTATATGATAGTTTCTAATATGAACGATGTCAGACAGCTGGTCTTGTGGCACCTGACAGAAAGAGTGGAAATAGAGTTGATGCTTGAATCGGACCTGAACAGGGTATATAATTATACTTGTACAGTAATTGTTCACAAGTAAGCTCTGAATGAGATATTCATTCAGAGCTTACTTGTGAACATCACTGTACAAGTACTAGAGAACAAGAAGATAGTTCGCAAATATGCTATGAACTGACTCGATGTTGATTGTGTTGTAGATGCCGAGGCTTTTATTTTATGAAAATAACTAGTGAAGGGGATACACGGATGGATTAGTCATGCAAGGTCGACCCGATGTGCAATTTATGAGCATTTGCGAGTCGGACAATTACTTTACACCACGTGGATGCTCCGGATGCAGATAGATTTAACTGGCTGAAAAATTTCCTTGAAAACCACATCCTAGAATCCGTCTTTTTGAAGCCTGTTGATGTTTTACTATGGTCTGTGGTTTCTGTTGCAGCGCTGCCAGAAAAATCAGAAGGCTACCTTCAAGTGTTTCTTGATGGAGGACTCAATCAGCAGCGAATGGGGGTAACTCTGCGGCCCACTCTCTTTCATGTTCTTCTTCCTCACGTGTACTCGATTTCCGATGTAGAACCATAGTCCTTTTTGCGCCTAGTAGGAACATTGAGTGTTTTAGCTCCTAGAGTGTACAAATCGTGTCACTGATTTCTGCATCATCACATTACAATTCGTTTCAACCGCAGGTTGCGTTTCAAAGTCTTATTTCTTGATAAGCTTGCAGGCCCGAACAGATTACAAGTAGCGCAGTTATTTTGATGTGCTTTGATCATCATGCTGGAGAAATAGCACCGTACCCGCCATACTGAATTGCTTCTCGAACTTCGTGAAGATCAACAGCTTTTCTGCTTAAAGAACTTGTAGCCGCCGAACGTAATTGTGCTTTCCCATCTGGAAGCATTTCTAAATCATTCACATGAACAATGCCTTCAGATCTGTGACGCCGTTGTTATTGCGAAGATATTAAATGCCACTCTCGTGCTTCCACATTTTGACATAAATCCTGTGTGGCGAGACCCAAGGTTTGGAGCTATCCTTTTCAATTCTCCAGCGTGTTTGCATCTTTTTTTCTATTTTTTTGGATCAGTTTCAGAAAACAGATTGTAAACTTGACTTTCGTTATCCTTTCAGTGCAACATGTTCAGCATATGTACAACTTTAATCACGTAAACTAAAGTGTAACCACTAGCCAAGTCAGTTCTTCTAAAAGAAAATAAAATTCAGATTGGTATTGTAGATTTACCCTACTATTAACCTTTATCTGTGGTATTGGAAGTATATGTAAGTTCAAGTTACGTGGAGTCTTAATTTGTAATGATGTTCATCACCTCGACACCCATAGTCAAATTTCCTCAAAGATCATGATGAGAAGAGAAGTCAGTGATTTGTGTGCAGCATCTTTGCAGACATATTTGACTTAGACCATTTCATCGACTACTTGAAGAACGATGTACGCATAATAATGGAGCTGCCGGAAGACCTTAGTTGGAGTACTCGTGAATATTATGCTACTGGTGTCCGCGTTACAAGAATCAAGGATGCTCCTTCCTACTCTGGACACATGTGGTACATAGCTAGAGTTCTTCCCATACTTCAAACGTAAGTACTCAAGTGCTGTGCTATTCTCTAATGCCGTTTAAGTGTTCGCGTATCTTAAGATGGAAATGATACCGGCCTGCTGGAATACCTTGTAGTGTTACTGAAATTCTTCAGTCAAATAAGATGCAGAGTTTTGGAAGTTTCAATGTCTACAACCATGAAGACTCGTGATGTCGGCTGATTCGTGCTGGAAAGTCCCTGCTGAAGTAGTACGTAGTCATTCGTATAAGTTCATATAATTTGAAGTGAGATAATGGTCAATTCTGAGTCAGGTAAGAATGTGACTTCAACTCGGATGTATGAAGTTGTGTATACATTCCTTGTCATACAGTGAGAGCCAGCTGCTATCTCTCATTGAGTGACAAGGAATGTACACACAATAAGTGACAGCTGCTAGCAGGGTATATCTTACTTGTTTCGCACGAAGAAACAAGCAAGTTCATGAGTGCATCAACTAGAATGCAAGCAAGGGAAAGACCGGTGTGGAGGTAGATCTGACACTTATTGTGATAATGGGAATTAGCGTAGGATTATGGGTTTTTTATCTACTCTTTACGCAAGCTTCTCCAACCAGGTCAAAATCCTTCTGTGTTCAAGATGTCATTCTTTTTTATCAAAACTTCTTTTTCGTTCTGTTGGCAAGTTGCCTTGCGTAGACTTAGTTAAAGTGAACCAGAGTTCGTATTTCAACCCGCCTTTGGATATTGTTGATGCAGGTATGGTGTCGCCGCGATTGCTCCATTCACACATAGGCTTGGGTACGAAGGCCTCCCCCCGGGGATCCAGCAGCTCCGATGCCGCGTCAATTTTGAGGCCCTACGATTTGTGCCGAAGATCACAAATCTTGGAGACCTTATCATCCAGCGTCTCCATCTGAATTCTCGAGAGTACAGAGTGCGGGAGAAGAAAATTCCTCGTATGAGGAATCGGTCTTCTGCTAAGTTCTTGGCCCTTCACTTGCGTTTTGACAAGGTACACTATATTGTGTAATAGAGACTAACATGGAATGGATACTCATAACGTTCTCCGATCCCCGTTGAACAATATCTGCGTGTTTCTTTGTCAGGAAAGCAATCCAGTTTTGGAGAGGGATTTCTAAAACGTCCACTTTGAACGATCAACTAATATATCTACTGTTTGATGAGTATTGTTGAATAGGAGCTAATCTAGACGCACTAACCAGAAAAGACCTTTAGCTTTAACTCTACTGCTGCAATTGGTTCTCGAATCGTTCGTCTTCATGCAGCACGTGAGTTTTGGATGTCGTAGTTGCTCTTGTACATAATATCAGATGCAACACATTGCTTCCATGGACCTTAAGAATTAGTCACTTTTTGGTAAGAAGATCATAAGATTTGTTCGTCTAAGGAAAAACTTTAGCACGCTGTATAGGTATGTCCTGAGGTCGGAGCTTTTCTAAGCGAAGTCCTTTTTAGAGGTGGTAGATAGTTCTTATAAGTTTTGAAAGTTATTCGTATATTTCTTCGTTTGTTTGCAGGATATGGCAGCCCACTCTACTTGTGATTTTGGTGGCGGTGTAGCCGAGAGGCGTTCTCTAGCAAAGTATAGGCAAGTTATGTGGCAAGGTCGAGTGCCAAATATACAGTACACAAAACGAGAAATTCGTAATCTTGGCAAATGCCCATTAACTCCAGAGGAAGTTGCAATTATGTTGGCTGCTCTGGGCTTTGATTCCGACACACACCTTTATCTCGCCTCTCACAAGGTACTTCTAGGAAGTCTTGCCGCTATCAGCAGCTTCCTGGTGCAGTAAAACTGGGGAAATTCATTTTTCTAGAAGTCTTCTGGGCTGAAGCAGTGCTTGGATAGGACCCTTGGATGGGTGTATAGGTATGTTTACCTGAGCGGAATTTTAGGCCCACTTCGTGGACATGTCATTTACTAGTTACTAAGTGGATTAACTATATACAGGTCTATGGAGGAGAAGCAAGAATGGCTCATTTGAGAAAATTGTTTCCCAACTTGTCCAATAAGTTTACTTTGGCCACAGCAGCCGAACTCGAACCTTTCAAAGATAAATCTTCCCAACTTGCTGCGCTGGATTATCATGTTTGTTTATATAGCGACGCCTTCATCTCTGCTTCACGAGGGAACATGCATAACGCCTTGGTAATTCTTATTTTTCTTGTTCCTCTACTACGGTGGTTGGGAGTTGTTTGGTTCAGTGATGCGATCAATAGTGTAAGTCTAGTTGCCCACACTAGCATGTTGAAAGTTGGGGAGTAATGAGAGTCCAAGTGCGTTACGAAGGATGAATTTGAGCGAGCCCCTTAAGGTACTTGACAAGTATAATTGTTTTCAAAGCTACTGTGTTAACTCTTGCTATCCAAGCTTCTGTGGTGTATACTTACATACCATACTGTTTATCACAGCTGGGACATCGTGCATATGAGCACAGAGGGACGACGATCAAGCCAGACATGGTTTTACTTCAGCAACTGTTCGCAAATAGTTCCGATATTGTATATGAAGATTTCCAGCAGGGAGTAAGAGTAGGTCATCAAAATCGGATGGGTCAGCTTACTATGAGAAAAGAAATGCAGGCGATCTACACTTATCCAGCACCAGATTGCATGTGTGGACCAGGTTTGTATTTGCAAACGCCTTCCAGATGAGATTAACATAGATTACAAATATTGAAGCTGGATCTGAAATTGTTTCTTTCGCTGGTCAAATGAACAAAGATTACAGGGATATTTTTTGCACTGTGGGCTTTTCGTTTCATCTGTTTGGATGTGGTACATTCGAGCCCTTTTTTCTATCATCATTAAGAGATCTTCGCCTTGGCTATTCTGATGAAGTTTGAGTTACTCAAGATGGTGTTTGCAAGTTTAACCATCTGAAGTACTTGTCTTTTTTTTTGTTGACAGATCCATGGTAGCCCTCGTCCATCGTAGTGATGTCTTTTGGAAGTATTCAGTAGATGAAATAATTAGATTTGTGGAAGCCCATTACTTCCGCTGATGGTCCACCAATGAGGAGGCAACGCACTAGACTGGTGTACATCACCAGGATAAAGTTCCACCAAAGAGCGGAATTACCTTCCTTTGTCGCTTGTTCAGCTGTCAATACCTTGGAATACCGTTCACTTCTTTGCACTCAATTTTTTCGCGTGAGAAAGGCCCGTATGTTTGTCAGCAATTGCTGATGCAGTTTAGCTCTTACTATAAAGTTTTTCGAAAGCGAGGTCATGTTACTACAACCTCATTCTTTCTCATGTGGAAATGCACATGATGGTAAATTGAGTACTAAAAGTATGGAAAGGTATTCAGGTGATTCTTGTGGGCAAGTTGTAATGGAGGAGCACAGAGATGAGAGTAGAATGTACAGCGTGCACCCTGATGTAGAAAAACAGATTTGAGCGTTGGTGTTGAGATTGGAATATCATGCGGAAAATTTGGAGATTCAGAGAATTTTAGCTGAAGTTAGCCGGGATAGATCTGGGAAGTTGTTCGTGATAGCTAAATTGGAAAGTCCAGTACCTCCAGATCTCCCCATTTTTATTCCTGAAGGGTGAAATTTTGTACTGGCTTAAGTTTCTGGAACCAGATCTTATGAGTAAATAGCAAGGAAATCTCCATTTGCCGTCATCTTTACTTGTGCAAGCTATTGACGTAAATCTTGTTCTCTAAGATCAGATTGCATGCTGGATCCAAGCTGCAGGGGCATCTCGAGAGATCAGAACGATCTAAGTACCAAGCACCTACTCCTGTACTTGATATGTATTTGTTCTTTCGACTCTTGCTATCGTTGCTGACTATGAAGGGGTCTTCAAGCGCTGTACATATCAGTTAGCATTGTATGTGCTGGGTACATGTTGGTCACTGATTTTGATTTCGGTCTTTTACGTGTCGGTCACACGCAGATGCGTGAAGTATATATACAACCAAATTCTCACTTTCTCAGAAGGAGAATCCAAATCATTCCTGCTTTCCAGCTACATACGTGATTAAAGTAGAATCAACCTCGTAGATATGACGAATTGCTAGACAAGAAGGTGTTTCCGTCGAAAGCAACGTTTGTGTTTTATGCCCGAAGCGAGAAATCTGAGACGATGTAAGAGTTGTGTATGCTAGTCTTTGTAGGCTGAACTAGGTATTTACTTTGAATCGCTGACCTAACCTTGCTTCCTACAATACATGTCCAAGGCCTCCACACGTGAGTGTACACGAGCTGCGGTGAAAACCTCGTGAGCACCATCACTCCTGAACTTGAGAGAGGATTCTGGATTATCCTTGCAGGAAGTTGAATTTATCACTTAGTGGAGACCAAGGGGAAGGTCTTTCTCGAGTCTTCTCGAACCTGTGAAAGGTTCAAAAGAGCTTGGAATTTGGGAATAATACCAATCTAAAACACTTTTTTTGCAAAAGTCTGGGGAGACTTTACTAGTGCTCAAAAGATTTACAACCGTCGGAAATACATATTCGATAAAATTCCAGCAGCGACAGGACACAGATGGAATCGACAAAGTTGACGTTGTGCGTCCGAGACTTAATCCCTGCGGCTGCCAGTGGTCTGACCCATTGCGGTCATCTGTCGAGCAAGCAATCCAGGGCCCGATTGTGTGTGTACTCGGGTCCTTGGGAGGGAACTAGGTCGTACGGCGTTTCACATACTTCAACGATTGGAAGTGGGCAAACATGTGCCTCTGCTCTACCTGCTTCTTGTAAACTAACGTATTTATCTCCTTCTCTGCTTGTAATTGCGACACAACGACCGTTGTCGGAGTGCTTGCTGATCCTTTACACTGCACATCGGAGGCTGCATCGGCTAGCATAGAGTTTCGGAATCACTCTACGATTGTCTTCGTTAGATCTAGACGTTGACTCTCATGATGTGGCTCTGCAACTTTGGTAAACTATGTGAAACTAAGGTTTTGATCACCGTGACGCAAATTCATGTTGATTGGCTGTGCTCGTTCTGTAACTTTGGCCCATGATGTCAGATGGTGTTTGTGTTGCAGTTTGTTTATCAATTGAAGGAGTCCTTGTTGACACTTCGCTCTGGCAGTTGGCCTTGAGGCAGCAGAACCTTCCATCTTGCTTAGCTAAGTGAGTACCACCAGCACTTGAGGACCTGGAACCATGACAAAATCAGAAAGGTAACTCCAAGTGCTGGTGCTACTGACTTAACTAGACGGATTGAAATACCTTGACGAGAATAACAAACTTTGAGGAGCTCTCTAGTTTGGAAACGAATCTGTGTCAGCGTCATCTTCGAAGTATGAACAAGCGTTAGCATTCTAGAGTTTTGCGAGAGTGGTATTCCGACTACCGCTTTCATTGCCGGCAGTTTGACTGTTGGTCGGCCGAATCTTACAAACTTCATGGAACCTGTAAATGTAACAGGAACTACTCGTCTGTCAACAATGGAGGGAGCTGGCTTTGGCGATTTCCAGCCCATGAAAGTTTCTGACTCGACCTCCAATCAATTAGTGCAGCTTCCATGGTAAGTCAATGAAGGAATTTAACACTTTAACGTTTTATATCCTCTGGAAAGGAGAAGTCTGAGTTGTGTGGAGAGGTTTAGAACCACAGGTTGAAGATATATGAAGGGCGTTAACAATCTAGCTGCCAGTTACCCTGGTCATACACCTGGACGTCGAAAGATAGCTAGTATAAGCAAAGTAATAAACATGTACAAAGCATTTGATTCTTAATTTGGAAAACGATAGGACTCATAAAACATCCAGAACTGTGTGGTCGATTTTACTCCCGTCTTGAGCCAGAATTGTAGTTTATTACCTGCTGTTACAAGGTACATATTGCATGTGGGAGGAGAGTTTAGGTCGTGGTGTCGTGGTTGTACTGCATAAGTGCAATTTACAAGGAGGCTATTGCAGTAGTAGGACAGTATGATGTGATGTAATTGTTAATCTTGGAGTGGTGTCGTCCTTCTACTGCAGATGTGCAATTAACAAGGAGGCTATTAGGTCGTGGTGTCGTGGTTGTACTGCATAAGTGCAATTTACAAGGAGGCTATTGCAGTAGTAGGACAATATGATGTGATGTAATTGTTAATCTTGGAGTGGTGTCGTCCTTCTACCGCATATGTGCAATTAACAAGGAGGCTATTGCAGTAGTTTACAAGGAAAAAGTATAATAACAAAAGGGATGAGAAGACCCCATCAAATCGTACAGGGATGAAACCAAACTGGTAACATGGAGCTATGTCCCAATAGTATCACAATGGGAAATATGTCCTACAACATCTAAGATATTTGAACTATCTAGGTTAAAAGGTCTACAAACAACAGAGCATCCAAAGAAGTATCACCTAACGTGATTGCTCTCATATGGATTGTACCAGCTAGTGCTCTCTGTAAAGCAATGGAAACATGTTGTCTAAAATAAGTTATATAGTAAGTTAAAGATAGTGATACCCCATGTCGCCTAGTATGGTATTGCAGTAGTAGGACAATATGATGTGATGTAATTGTTAATCTTGGAGTCGTTCTTGTATGTATTTAGCAATAGTAATTGTAAAGAGTAATTTCAACTGATGCGAGAAGAATGAGCATGTGTAACAAAGTGCTTAATAAGATGAGTGAAGTTCTTATCATCATTTTGATATTGTGAACTATATTGCAACAGTTTGATTAGGATGTCTTCTAGATGTATCACAAATAGTGTCTAATCTCTCTATTGACTCTCCTCATTAGCCATAGCTTACTACCATTCCCCTTACCCTTAGATGGACTATGAGAAACAACACTAGATCAGACTCTAGATAACACTCCCCATTTTTGAATTGATACCAATTTGAAATTCAACTAGAGTGTTAACTCTACCTCCACTTTTCAGCTATCTAGTACTCAAATGTGTGATCAGTACTTGAAGAAATGATCACTTGCAAAGTGTGTACTATGACTTGTGTATTGACAATATATACAGATTTCATGTCTCACACTTGAACATGAGGTCCTAACTCGAGAACCTAATCTTAAGGTGGCTAATAGCTATCAAACTCTACTTAAACTTTGAAGTAATTTAGTAATTACATTTGGTAAAAGTTATTAACTAACTTTCTTATGTTTCAAACCCACGGATTCAAAACTCATTTAGGTGTGAACACATATTGGGACTCCATAGCGCCATTCTTCAATCACATGGTCTTCATCTTATGAAATTTTTTATATGAAAAAATGCATTTATGGTTCACAAAGTTGGCTCCAACACTCCTTAAGCCTCAAAATCACTCATTCTTTAATATGTACTCTAAATAAATCAGTCACAAACAATTCTCAAGGACCAAAACGGCGGAGGCTCTCCTAAAAGTTTTTCAAATACTTTGCGGTATAATACCCCCCGTTCAAAATTCACCTGGAATAATCAATGATCGCATTAGTTTATTCTTGTCCATACATTCAGATTTTCATCCTTGACATTTGTGTTTGATTTTCGAAAGCTTCGATTTTGTTTTTCATTTTTATCCAAAGTGGGTAGTTTTGCAGGTGTGTGTCAGTCACAGAATGATGGAGCTCAAAAATCAAGGGGCAGTGGAGAGAACGAGGAGATGAAAATGGATAGTTACAAACATATAATTTTAGATAACAAACAAAGCGAAGCAGACCGTTATAAACCAGATAATCTCGGGAAGACAACGAGTTATTAGGATAAAGACTAGCATCTATTGTGGTGATGTTAGGAAGATTTATCACTTCAGATCTAACTAATGGAATCGTGAGTAGTTCTTGGATAGGGATAAGAAACTTCTTGAAAGGTCTGTTGCAATATTGATCGAGTAAAAGTCATGAATCCACAACTTGTTGAGGGCTTTAAAATTTTCGTGAATTTGATCCAAGACCTAAACTAGTTAATCTGATATGAGTTGATTAATGAAAGAGATATTCTATGATTTCAATTAAAGTGGAAGGAAATGGTGTGCATGGATTAAAAGCCGCATCTGCCTAGTTTACGTAGCTAAAACTTTGACAAGTAAAACTACTACTTTAGTATTTTTATAGAATAGCCATTCCTCACTTGTCATAGATGGAAATGTTTGCGAGATATTAAAAGTTTTAAGTTATGAAATTGTTTTGCTTCATAATTTAGTCTCCATTGTTTCACGTAAGGAGGAATCAGTCTTGAGGGAAACAAATTATGATACGAGAGTAACCAGTAGATACATACATAGTTTGGATTAAGTTTGATAATTTATTGATAATCCAAGATTATGCCGATGCAAAAATTTACAAAAAAACATGTCTAATATCATGATGTAAGGGGCTAGTGATTACCCGTCCTAATTTTATTTAAAACCATTATTATAGTGGTCCTTTTGATCTAAAATCTAGGACATAAATTGTTCAAATAAAGATTTCCAACCACTATGTATAGAGACTTTCTCCAAGCTATATTATTGATGCTAGAGAAAGCATTGGTTAGTGTTAAGTTTTTGATGTTATAAATTCTTTGGTTCTTTCCACATACATATGGTAGCTCGTGAGTAAAAGAGTTGAATAAGACAATTGCAGATCCTTCTCACTTATCTAAGAGTAAAGTTTCACATATATAAATGAGTAGTGAGTTGTATATACTATTGAAGAAATATGTGAGATGATAGACTCTTTCTTGCTTGAAGTTATTACCAGGTTGCTATAACCAATCTTGGTTAGCTATAGTTAGTTTAGCCAAAGCTTAGATTGGTCATTAAATCACAAAAAGACAAGATAGTGATGTGCACGATCCAAAAAGAAAAAGTTAAACTTTGGCTTAATGACGAAGTGGCTATCATGCATTGGTGGATTGGATTGTTTGCTAGATGTTTTTTAGGAATTGATTAGGATAAGATAACGAAACATGCAATCTACACATGTTAGTTTGGTGGGATAGTTTGGATTTTGGACTTTTCTAGTCATACATTATATAAAGCAAGGAGAGGTCTTGAGAAGACATCTCATCTTGAAAGTCATTCCAGAGTCATTACCTTCAATGTTACAATGGTATCAGAGCACGCTTATTACTCATATGAGTGTGGATCACCCCTCTTAGAAGAATAGTTTTAGTTCGTACAATTAGTTGAGGAGAGAATGTTTGTTAAAGGCTGGAAGTGGTCATTGAGCTGCAAGTAGTGGAAGGGGGTTATTGTGGGTGCAGGTTATGGATGGGGGAGATAGAATAGTACCGAGATTCCCATTTCATAATCCTTTTCATGTCAAACTGTTATAAGGTTATAGTTGGTCAACATAAGGAAGAGAGAAGATTTCATTCCAAGAGGAGTGAACACACAAGGAGGAGATCGGCATAACTCGAATCCTCATTGAGAAGCAAATTCAAGAGGAGTAGACGGAGTGGAGGGGAGATGAAAAATGAGGCAATGCTATAATTATGGAAGATTTGGTCATATTGTCATGAATTTCCGAACCCGAGTTATAGCAAGAGGAGCTAGACATCCCTATCGTTGTGCTCTCAACAATCTTGAAGGTGGAGACAAAGTGATCGATGGCAACCCGGGAAATGACAAGCATCAGTAACCTTGCCTCGTGGCCTGACTAGTTCGATGGAAAGGAGGAAAGGCGAGGGAAGGAAGCAAAAATATGAGGTAAATGGTTTGAGAAAGAAGGAAACATGTTTGATTGTGACGAATGACAAGATAGAACAAGTAAAAGTGATTGATCTAGGAGCTACAGAAATTTTTTTATCTTGATCTATTGCTATAAAGTTGGGATTAGCTTTAGAGAAAGATGAGAGTAAAAAGGTAGAATTGCCAAACGAGCAAACAAAGAGCATTGAAAGCATTCCTAAGGAAGTGGAGTTGAAGATTGGACAATACAAGGAATCGTTGGAATGGAGAGTAATTGGATTAGCTCGCAATGTGATTGTGAAATAATCCAATTTCACAATCACATCATACATTTAAATTTTACTCTTTAATCATTCAATTGAATTGTTTATGATATATAAAAACTTTTGAATTAGACTTAATCATGTTTTCAAGCATATCATATATGATTGTATTTATTACTTGTCATTCATAAGACTTGTTTTTAAACCCTAATGATTTTTTATTCAAATAAAACTCATATCTTCAATCATATTATCATCATCATCATATTACTTAATTTTTTCACTCCTTTTGTGTTCAGAATTTAAAAGCTTTATATTCACATCAGATTTGTGTGTTTAATCATGTGATATAAAACATAGTTTTTTTTATTCAGTTTATTTCTTGAGCATAAATGATTTTTAATCTAAAAAAATCACATTATAAATCATATAATATATATAAAAATTCTTTTATAGTCTTTTCATCAACTTAATTTTAAACTCAAAAATCTTTTAATGTACATATGTATATCATTTATCTAAAATCCTGCACTTGATTATTCACTTGTCTTGTGTTTAAATCTAATAATTTTTTATTCAAATTTAAATAATGTTAATAATCATAACATACTTTCACAACCTTTTCTTAGATCACTCAAACCTAATGATTTCAATATCATACATTTAAATTTCTTTTCTTTTTCATTCATTTCAAATTATTTTTGAAGTTTAATGATATTTAAATGAAATTTAATAATTATTTATCAAAAATGAATCACTAATGACTATTTAATGAAAGTTGTCAATACTTTATATTTGTTGGTATAATAGGTTACATTATTGTTCTTATTGCATCAGCTGATAATTCTTAAACTGTTTGTTTTTCAAAATGATATAAAAAGATATGTTTGATTTATTAAAAATTAAAAATCTTATAACCTTTGATGGATAGGAATTATTAAAAATTGATCTCATGAAATTATTTCATATTCAAAGAATTGTATGTGTTATAACATAAAATTTACATTATTTACGTTATAACATTATATTTTTGTAAAATTTATTAAAAAATTTATTTAAATTTTTTTATATGATATGGAAATCATAATTTTTTTGGAAAAAATTCATTAAGTCATTTATTTATGATTCATGCTTTCAATCTTTAATTTGATATCATTTTTATCTTTGAAATTTTTCAATTTTATGCATCACAATTGTCATGTAATTTTATTTTTATTTTTAATTTTTTGTAAAAAATTTTTATTTTATATTTTTATCTTTGATAATTTAATTAAAATTTTGATTTATGTATTATGGTATTAATGATAAATTGATTTATAATTACTGCTATGTTTGATTTTTTTTATTTGATATTTTTAAATTAAATTGATTTAAACCTAAATAATTTTTTTTTAAAAATAAGTTATAATTTCAATCTTACAAATTTTGTTATAAACCAATATTTTATATATTTTATATATATTTTATTGATATTGATGCATTGATTGAATATTAGAAAATTATTTGTATCTTTTTATACATCTATACGATTTTAGTTAAATTTATTTAAAATCAAAAACATTATTTTTATTTTATATTTTTATAACTTTTTTTATAAATTTTTTGCCTTGATATGGTTTTAAAATAGATTTTTTTTTCATAATTGATCATTATTTCTTGTGCATGTATCATTACTCGATCAACAACAATATGATTCTTCTTCATATTTTTATTTTCTAAAAATTATATTTAATTTTTAATCACATTAATTTTCTAAAAAAGATGTAACATAATATTTTCTGTGTTAAGTTTAAAAAATAAAAATATTTGAAAATATAAATTTGAAACAATTGAAATTTAGTTCATATGCCTTTTTTGATTGCAATGATGATGTTATACAATTTTCTTTTATTGACATTTTTAAAATTTACTTAAAAATTTAGACCTGATAACTTAAAAAAATTATAATATATTTATTGCCCTAAATCTTTATATTTTAAACTAATTTAAAATCACATGTTCATGGTATACATAAATATATATTATTATATATAATTTATGGATTTATGAATCATTTGAATGTGATTGTTTTGATTCTGAAATAAAGTTCATTTTATTTAAACATGTCTTCAATTAAGATTTAAAATATGTTATGTTTCAATTCAAAATAATTTTTTTTCATTCTTTAACAGGTAGTTAAAGCAAAGACACATTTAATTTTTTTACAAAATTATTTTGTTATGAACAATTGCTAATTATAATGAATATTTATTCAACAAAAATTTAAATAAAAAAATAAAAATTCTTCAAGTTTTTCAAATTTGCAACTTTTGGTTTTTTATTTGATCATTTTTTGGTTATTCATTATTATTCATATATTTTCACATGAAAAGTTTTTAAGTTTCAAATTTAATAAAATTCTTTATCATAAAAATATCCATATTTTCTAAAAAATAATCAATTTTTAGGAATTTAAATAAATCAATTTTATTTATAAGATTTATTTATATTTATTTGTAGAGATAGATTAATCATCAATGTTGCAATAATTGAACTAATTTTATAATTTGAAAAATTATAATTTATTTCAAAATTAATTTTAATATCAATTTCTTTAATATTTTAATTAAATTTTGATAAATTTTGCATATGAGTTTTATTTTGTGTGTGTTTTCATAATTATTTTTAACTGATATAGTTGTAATTTTTCTCCTTTATAATAAGAAAACTATTATTGATATATTTCATTAACTGTTAAAATTTATGATTTCAAAGTATTTTAATCAATATATGTGATAATATGTTCAACAAAAATCATTTTTTGGATCAAAATACGTATAAAGTTGGATGAAAATTTCCATATTTATAAAAATCACTTATCACATTTTCATATACATAATTTGTGAATGACTATGGATTGAAATAGGTAGAATTATTTATTAATTTTTAATAATTTGAAAGTATGAAATTTTTTACAATATATTTTTATTTTTAAATAAAATTTTTATTTTTTAAAAAAATTTAATCAAATAAATAGGAAACATAATTTTTTATATGAAATCTTGTTTTTTTTTACATCTTAAAAATATTATTACTTCATATTTGTTAAAAAAAAATTAATTTTTTTGAATAAATTATGTTGGAATTAGATGAAATGGTTTGATTTAAAATATAATTTGAATCTTATTTAATTTAAATTTAAATATGTTTACATGTTTATTTTTTTGCATTTTTGGTGAAACATAGAGAGATTAAGACATTAAATTTTATGTTAAATTTAAGAAGTTTCATTTATAATTTACAACTAAAAATTCCAAAATTTTGTTAGTGAATTGAAATTCAAACTAAACAAAATGATTAAACAAACAAAACTTCTTCACATCATTCCTCATTTTTTGAGGATATGAAGAATATTCTAAGGGATTAGATTTATGTTACATTGCTCTATTTAAGACTCCATTGACGAGATGTAGCATTAAAGTGAACCCCACAATTCAAATTATCAAAAATTTCAGAGTAAATGATGTGAGGATTGATTTTAACAATTACATTGATAATGCAACCAAGACGTCATCCTAACTCGCAATATATGTGATTTATCTATAGGCTACATCCACAACTATGAGGAAGTGTTTTACTGGAACTCAATATACATGAGACTCTATAGTGAAAGACTATAGAATAACTACCAAGAGAGTGGCTCCGTATATATAACCTTTAGCCTACTATGTAACTAAACTGATTAGCTTGATCTAACCATGATTAAACTAACTAGGGTTAACAAGACAAGAGTTAACTTTACAATTTCCCTCTTCACTCTCTAAGGGAGTCAATAATTCATGCAATCTATATGTAGCTCAATGGGAAGTCCTAGTAGATAAAACTAAGGAACTAGCTTTCCCTTACTAACAAGAATTAACTAGAAATAATCTATAGCTAACAATATGATAGACGAAGTGCACTCTATCTATCATAATGCAAGTTCACTTTTCTTATTACAATCTCATTTTAGTGACCAGCTTATTCAACCAAATTGATTCCTTTGTTGTATATGATGCAACAACATACTCATCCATTTTGGATGATTGAGAGATACACTATTGAAGTATACATCTCCAATTGATGCATCCAGTTGCAATAGTGAAAACATACCCATTTGCAGATTTTCATATGTCTCAATCCCACTCATCATCTACATCCACATGACTATATAGATGTAGATGATGAATGGGATCTAGAAATCTGGAAATCCAAAAGTAACATGACATTGATTGATTTTGCATCAAACAACAATCCATGTCCAATAAACCCCTTTAGATATTTAAATATCCACTTCACCGCTTCTCAATGCACCTTGTTCACCTTTGCTACATCAAATGATAAATCTAATTGGATGTACATCATCATGTACATGAGACTATCCATTGCGTTGTCATAAGGAATCTTAGATATCATGCGCTTTGCTTTTCAGTCTTATACATCTAAAGCTTTTTGTTGCCCTTTTTCCAAAGGGCAACATAAAGCTCAACCTGAGTAGTCAAAGGAGTATTCACAACCTTAACGAATGCCATGTTGAATTTGAGAATCATTTTTTTTGCATCAACCAAACCTTCCCTTCCTCCTAATCCCTATGAATATCCATGCATAAGATCTTCATGATTTGATCCAAATGCTTCATGTTAAAAATTGAGCTCAATTTACCCTTCAACTTTCCCGGTGTGATGTTATTGGAGCCTAGCCACATGTTATCAGTTTGGTTTCATCCCCGTACAACTTAATCAGGTCTTCTCATACTTTTTTTTATTTTAATGTGTCCCCCCTTCATATTAGTAACATCATATCTGTTCTTAGCCATAATGAGCATGTCATCAACATACAAGACAAGAATAATGAGTCCAAAACTTGCACTACTGATATGTTTCAAATACACACATGGATTGTATACATTTAGTATAAATCATTGTGAGCTCATGAAATCATTGAAACGTCTGCCTAAAGCTTTGCTTTAATCCATACAAAAGTTTTAAGCAACTTACATATCATTCTCTCCTTTCATTTCACCACAAAACCTTGTGATTTTCACATGAAGATCATTTCATCAAACACTCGTACAAAAACGCTAGGACAAGATCTATCTAATTAATGACTAGATTAAACATAACTACAAGAGCACATAACAACCATATTGTAGTAGAGTAATTTGCTAACGGAGAAAAAACTTCATTATGATTCACACCTTTCTTTTTTGTGAATCCCTTGGCCACCAACATAGCTTTCACAATTTTCTTATATACTTCAATAGCTCTATCTTTCATCTTATAAACTCACTTACAATCCAGCACTTGTTTACTTGGGAGCAAATTCTTGAATTCCCATGTCTTTGTCATAATGTGATTTAATCTCATTGTGCATTGTTGCATCCCAATCTTGCTTCTCGTTAGAAGCTTGAGCTTCAAAGAATGAAGATGGGTCTTCATCTTTTTGTTCTTAGTGCATCACTTGAATCGTCAACATCATTTTTAATAGCTTTAATAACTTGGTTTGAAGGAAACAAAGTACCAAATGCAACATGTCAATTGCAAAGGTTCAATTTCATTTTCCAATTGTCTTTTTGTTGAAGATTCAAGATGATTCATCTTATTGATTCAATATATGTCTCACCAACAACCTACTTCATTTCTTGTTCCTATGTGAATGGAATCTCCACTTGTGGCTTATCAAGATCAATCTACCCCTCAACTATGTTTGGGATAAGAGATTTGAAATATTATGATAATGAGTTTTTTTTTCTCTATTTTAAAGATATGGATTCATTCAAAGACTCGTCTCTACTTACAATCAATTTGCAACCAACATGATACCATAACCTATAGTCATTCATTCCATGTTGATACCTAGGAAAACTATATTTATTAGTCTTAATATCAAACTTAGTCATATTTAGAGTGGAAGTAAGAGTTTAAGCATCACAATCAAGTACATTAAATCTAGAATAATCATATAATTGTTTATGCCACATTTCAAACGGGGTCTTGAACTTGATTGCATTGCAAATAGACAAGTTTACTCAATAAGTTATGTTATTTATATCTTCAATCCAAAACCTTCATGATAAACCATCTTGACTCAATATACTTATTAACCACTCCAATAATGTTTGATTGAACCACTCAACAATACCATTATGTTCCAAAATATTTGAGATGATGAGTTATACTTTCTTTTTTACAATATTTATCAAATTCACTTGAGATGTAATCATTACCATTTTTTGAAGTTAAATATCTCAACTTCCTCTCAATCTAAGTCTCAACAAGGACTTTACATTGTTTGAAAATGACAAAAATTGAATATTTTTTTTACATGAAATAAATCCATTCATATCTCGAGTAATTATCAACAAACCTTACATATGAATAAACCCACACACATCAAAATGAACATACTCCAAAATAATCTTAAATGCCAAATGCAACTCTTCCCTGTTACCAAACTTAGATTCATCACATAACTCTAAATTGCATTGTCTCATCCCGAGCAGTAAATTTTGTTTGTGTAAGATGCCAATACCTTTGTTCATCATGTGGTTGAATCCGGCTTGCAACAAATGAAAAACTTCATATTGAAAAGTAATAGAAAATGTTTTGCCAAATATATTATTCTTCGACTCACAATACTCAAAAATCACCATCAAACACTCTCATTTGAACACTTTTGAATCTATTTCTTGAAAATAAATTAAATTTTTACATGAAATATGCATGCGATCTATATTGACTTTCACATCAAACATTTGGATATTCTCATATCCAATTTTCACAATCATGTATAATTGATTATTTTCCATCAAAATTAAATTGTTGAAAAAATATCTAATAAAACACATGTGATAAGAATAAACAAAATCCATATATACTTTTCAATATATTTGGAATTACAAAGAATATATATTTCTCTTAGTACTTCCCCTTGCGATGAATATTCATTATAATATTCCTCACTAAAATAATTATTCATGTATCATAACTTATCGACCACTTAATTTCCTTTATCTCCAAATTTGAATCTATATCTAAACTTGGAACTATCCAACCCACAAGACATAGTACATTCAAACTTCAAACTTACAGTAGCCAATTTTAGTAATGTACTAGAAGATCATTGTTCCACATGTTAGAAACAAACTCCACCCTGCTCTCTACTACATTCATGTACCACAAAAATGCTCATATAATATTGGCCTATCCACTACATTCATGTACCACAAAAATGCTCATGTAATATTGGCCTATCCCCATCCAAAAGTGACACGAGTCCCCTAGTAGACACTAAAATCATCAAGAGAGATTAGATGAAGTGTTCACTTGTTTTCAAGTCCCGTCGTGCAAAAGCTTCCGCTTGGATGTATGTCAAGACATGAGTAGTGCAGACAATTTCTTCACGAGTTTGATTGGAAATACTAATAAAACGCCCAAGGCCACAATGCCTCTCACGGGTCCGCTACAAGAATTTATTACATAAATCTCAAGCCACTAGAGCTAAGATTTCTTC
This sequence comes from Marchantia paleacea, assembly GCA_014180765.2. Classification (NCBI taxonomy): domain Eukaryota; kingdom Viridiplantae; phylum Streptophyta; class Marchantiopsida; order Marchantiales; family Marchantiaceae; genus Marchantia; species Marchantia paleacea. The sequence goes on from MUAA02000018.1 coordinate 4,821,993, forward strand.
ACAAATTCCAGAACTCCACTCACATGGTCATCAACAGGGGACGGAAATGAGATATTGTAACGGTTAGAAGTAGATTCCCTGAACTTTCTTCCTCACACGACTTCCGCAGACCATGAGTGTTAGTCACGACCCAGGTGTCTAACGCACACCCTCATTCTTCAGCCAACTGATCTGAAGAACCAAACCTCGAATAAAGAACTATCAAACCAAACGTTTGGTTCGGACTGAACCTCCTCAATCGACTGATCTAAAGAATCAAACCTTGAACAGTGAACCATCGAACCAAAGGATCGATCAGAACTAAATGTACTCGATAGACTTATCTGAAGAATCAAACCTGATCATCAAATTTGCATGTGGGATCCCATGCAGGGGTTTCTTTCCAAAATGAGAAGTCTCCCGAACGATTCCGGCATTCCTTGGTAGTTTCCCTTGCGCCCAATCTGGATTCTTGGTGAACTCATGCAAATTTCCACGACACCCAGCACACGCGAGATGAGGAGAAATGTCAGCTGGCCTAACAAATCACGATATATGCCTCAAAAAATCCTGCTTCCTTTGCCCTTAGTATCAACTGTCATAGTAGCTTTTGCACCGAACTCAAGTGGTCTCAATTCTACCCAAGCTACTAATACAACAAGAGCGAAACGATGTTCGCCGACGTGAACGCCCAATGCTCTTCTACAAAACTACATGAGAAGAGTCCTCCCCGCTGACACCACCCGCATACTTTTGGCCAAGCCGACGCAGATCTGATCGAATAAGAATCGAAGTCTTCACCGCGAGGAGAGGACTGATATGAAGTGGCAGGAAGAGAAAGAGAGGGAGGGCGGGGGCGGCTGTACGGATCGGAAAGAAATAACACAACGCTCTCATTTCAACCACTTGTAATTATTGATTTCAACGATCACATCGATAATACAACCAACACCCGACCCATCCAATAGCCTATAAGTGAACGAATCATCTAATATACTTGGTTCACTTATACAATACATCCACCATCAATGAAGATAGTTTCATTAAAATTCATTAATTATCTAATTTAACTATAGGTAAATTAACTATGCTTCATATCGATTATATCGAAAGTTGTAACACAAGAACAAAACCACATACACGATTGACAACTATGTGGTTGTAGTAGCCATCAAGCTAAGAGAGTCAAAAGTATAGGAGGAGCAAAGCCCAAGGACTGTCAAATCAGTCCTAGGTTGCGTAAGTGAATATGGTTTGCACTGAATATGTGAAACCTGCCTTGGGATGGATATGTATTACAAGGAGGGAGTTAAGTCGATGTGAAAACTTCAAATATCGAGTTGAAAGGTTGGAAACTGAGGGAGAGGGTCAGTATCTACATATTCTACACTGCCAAATCTTGCGTCAAAACTTTACACCAGCTGACTTTCCGTCTCCATGTAACACAGCAACAAATGAAGCGGACAGTACTCATAGGACGTTCATTGCCAGTGTTGTCAAATCTCTGAATCACTGACATCCTCATCTGATCTGACGATATCAGCAATCGTTTGTTCAACCCTGGACTTTCGATTGGAAGTGCGTGGACTTGCAATGAGTTTTGTCAATGTACGTTTGAAGATCACGAAATGAGAAATTCGGACCGGCTCCATAACTGCGGGAAGTCTTCCTAGATCTTCTACACTACGAGATTTTCGCTCGAAAGTGAGCAACTTGTTGCTCACTTACAAGCAACAGCAGAGTGGAATGTTGTTATAGTAGGGATCATCTTTTGAGTCAAACTTGGAAGTTCATATTCATATAACTAGAATTTTGTCCTGAGTTACCTAGACGACGAAGATGTATTGCATGTAGATGATTTTCTTCTACTAGAGGATCCTCAAGTTGACTTTGGTATACTCTCATCTAGTATTGTTCGTCGAAATATTACATATTGTGCATTTGAACTTCGTTAATTTATTTTTATATATTTATATATATAATTGTAATACATCTATTTCATATAATTATTAATTAAATTAATAATTTATTGATTAAATTATTTTCATCTAACTTCTTCGCATAGTTACTCTTTCACATGCATTCATATCACTTTTGATATGAGGATCATGGATGTCTTTGGTGACATCATGGGATCAGCGGCCTTCGAAAGTGTGATAAGAGATTTGGCATGGGCACAAATATCTTTGCCGATTTTGGTGGCATGGTAGTCTTATTATCTATGTAGGATACGAAACCTATAGCATTTTTGGTTAGTTGGGCATTCTCTTCACTTTTGTTATCTTCCCTATTTGTGATTGGAGATATGCTCATCCTTGAAATGTATGTGAAGGACATGGATACATGATCATTGACTTCACATGTACTATTACAACATACGAGAGATGCTTTATCCCCATATGTATGACATGATCTCCCATCTTTTTCTCTTTGCCCACTTATTGGACCAGAGGTCTACAGTCTACTTTGATGGACCGATAGTTTTAGCATGTGTAACCAATCTTGGTTAGTCATAGTTAGTTTAGCCAAAGCGTAGAGTGGTCACTAGATCACAAAAAGACAAGATAGTGGTGTGCACTATCCAAAAAGTAAAAGGGTAAATGACGAGGTGGCTACCATGCATTGGTGGATCAGATTGTGTGCTAGGCCCATTTAGGAATTGGTTAGGATAAGATAACAAAACATGCAACCTACGTATGTTAGCCATGTGGCATAGTTTGGATTTCGGACTCCTCTAATCCTACAGTATATAAAGCAAGGAGAGGTCTTGAGAAGACCATCTCTCATCTTGGAAGTCATTCCGGAGTCATTGCTTCAGTGTTACAATGGTATCAGAGTAGGCTTATTGTTCCTATGAGTGTGGATCACCCCTCTTGGAAGAATAGTCTGGGTTGGTACAATTATTTGAGGAGAGAGAGTGTTTGTTAGAGGCTGGCAGTGGCCATTGAGCTGCAAGTAGTGGAAGGGGGTTATTGTGGGTGCAGGTTATGGATGGGGGAGATAGAATAGTACCGAGATTCCCATTTCTTAATCCTTTTCATGTCAAACTGTTATACATTGAGAGAGCAAGGTTGACTAAGTATTTGGTTTATCATTTTGGTGCCAACTTCATAGAGCTAAGTATTTCACCAAACTAGATCTTAGAAGCGGATACAATCAGATCAGAGTGGCGGATGAAGACATACAAAAGACAGCTTTTAAAACTAGATATGGTCATTTTGAGTATCTAGTTATGCCATTTGGTTTAACCAATGCCCTTGCCACATTCATGGGACTGATGAATGATATTTTTCGTAAATATCTGGATAAATCAGTGATTGTGTTTTTAGATGATATCTTGATATATATCGTCCTTACAAGATCATCAAAAACATCTACGAGAAGTACTCCAAGTGTTGAGAGAAAATAAGCTCTATGCTAAGATGTCAAAATGTGAGTTTGGCAAAAACGAAGTAGATTACTTAGGCCATAGAGTTAGCGCTGATGGCATCCAAGTCATGAGTGACAAAGTGAAAGCCATTCAAAATTGGATTGCCCCGGAGAATTAGACTCAACTACGTAGTTTCTTGGGTTTAACCGGCTTTTATTGAAGGTTTGTGGAAGCTTTTGCTCGTATTGCTCAAGCTTTAACAAGTCTCTTAGGCCAAGGGCAGAAATGGCAATGGGGGGTGCAGCTCAAGAGATTGCATTTCAGGCTTTGAAAGATGCGCTCTTACATGCACCAATCCTTAAATGGTATGAACCTGGTAGACCAACAAAACTTGCTACGGATGCATCAGGTGTGGCAGTTGGAGGAGTATTACAACAGGAGTGGAAAGATGGATGGCACCCAATTGCTTTCTTTTCACGGAAACTTTTGCCGGCGGAGCAAAATTATCATACCACAGAGAGGGAGGAGTTAGCCATTGTCTTGGCTACTAAACATTGGAAGCACTATCTCGGAGATAAGGAGTTTGTGGTTAAGACAGACCACAAGCCTTTGGTTTATTTAGAAACTCAAAAGGACCTCTCCAAGCGGCAGATTCGTTGGGCTAAATGGCGACAGCGTTTCAACATGAAGATCGTGTATGTGGAGGGGAAGAAGCAGCTTGCCGATGCATTGACACGAATGCCATGCATTAATCACATCACGGAGGTGAAGATTCACTCTGAATGGTGGGAGAACCTGAATCGAGCTACCAAGGAGGATGAGGAGATTGCACAAGCCCTTCAGCAGGGTCGAGCACATTTGGAACGGGGATTGGTGTTCTACAAGGGAAAGATCTGGATACCCTCAGATGTTGCCCTTCGCATAACAAAGATGTTAGAGGAGGCACATGATTGACTATTGCGGGCCATGTAGGAGTGGAGAAGACCATTGAAGGCGTCCAAAGGGTATACTTTTGGCCAAAACTAAGAGAGGACATCACCAGCTATGTTCGAAGTTGTGTGGCTTGTCAACAAAATAAGGCTAGCAATCAAAAACCAGCAGGTCTACTACAACCTCTACCAACACCGACTAGAAGATGGGAGCACGTCAGTATGGACATTGTATGTGAGTTACCAATGACGTCTACGGGTTATGATTCAATAGTTGTTTTTGTGGATAAATTGAGCAAGATGATCCATATTAGGCCCACAACAAAGACAGTTACTGCACCGGAACTTGCTCGAATTTATATGGATGCAATTTTTTGCTCAACATGGCTTAGCCTGGAGTGCTCATCACCGATAGGGGCACTCAATTTACTAGCATGTTTTGGAAAACCCTATTTGGACTATTCAAAACAAAACTAGCCATGTCCACAGCTTATCATCCTCAAACGGATGGGCAACCGAAAGAGCAAATAGGACTATTGAGGACATGCTTAGAGCTTTCACTTTGGAAGAGCAAGACGGTTGGGATGCACTTTTACCCTTGATTGAGTTTGCTTATAATAACTCAATCAATGCATCCCACAAAAGTCAGCCCTTTCTTCTTGATGTATGGAGAACACCCTATCACATCATCTAGCTTGGTGAGTGTAGGTCACATGTGGGGAACCATCAACCCAAGTTGAAGCGTTGAGCGAGTTTGTGGCACGAGTCCAACGAGGAGTACACCAGGCAAAGCACAAATTAGCCATTGCCCAAAATCGGCAAAAAACAATATGCTGATGCTCATCGGCGACATGTGGAGTTTCATAAAGGCGATCAGGCGTGGTTGTCTACTACCAATTTGTCATTAATAGGGTCCGAAAGTTCAGTCCACGGTTTATTGGACCTTTCTTAATTGTCCAACGGATTGGAGAAGTTGCCTACAAGTTAGAGTTGCCAACACACATGAAAATACATCCCGTTTTCATGTGTCTCTCTTGAGGAAGTATACCCCCCACGACCTCCTTCCTTTGGCAACCCACATCAACCTCCTCCTTTACCACCATGATTGATGGTGTAGAGGAATATGAGGTTGAGAGAATCCTCAAGAAACGGACAAGAGGGCGGCGGAACACCAAAGTGGAATATCTAGTCCAATGGAAAGGTTATCCACTTTATGAAGCTACTTGGGAACCATTGGCAAATCTTACAAATGCCAAGATACTTGTAGAGACTTTTGAGTCTTCTTGCAACGAGGACGTTGCGACTTAAATGGGGGGAGGTTTGTAACCAATCTTGGTTAGTCATAGTTAGTTTAGCCAAAGCGTAGAGTGGTCACTAGATCACAAAAAGACAAGATAGTGGTGTGCACTATCCAAAAAGTAAAAGGGTAAATGACGAGGTGGCTACCATGCATTGGTGGATCAGATTGTGTGCTAGACGTCTGTTAGGAATTGGTTAGGATAAGATAACAAAACATGAAACCTACGCATGTTAGCCATGTGGCATAGTTTGGATTTCGGACTCCTCTAGTCCTACAGTATATAAAGCAAGGAGAGGTCTTGAGAAGACCATCTCTCATCTTGGAAGTCATTCCGGAGTCATTGCTTCAGCGTTACAGCATGCTCTACAATCACTCTTAGTGAATTCGGCCATTCCTCATATTACTAGAGCTCGTCTATGCTTTTGCTCTTGCAAGGGTGCAAGCCAATGGAACTTGGCTCGACAATGTATCAAGGCTTTCCGATTCGCACCATCTACTTTTTCTTTAATGATGAGGTTTTGCATTAGCTTGGTCCATCCATCTACATCTTCATTACTCACATGTGAATATGGTACTACCTTAAATGCAGCATGTGTCGATATGACTCAATGTCCATTCATATGCAGAGTACAACTATCCATGATGTCATTATGAATGTGGTATTTGCTATGATCCAAAAGGACAGATACCTCACATGGAGGGAGCATTGATATGTCTTGTTGTCGACTAACCTAACCCTAGTCTTAATGCCTTAACCCTACTAGGGTTAAGGCATACCTATACTTGCCTTAGGAGGATCAAGTTATTCCTGTAGACGTGGTGGCTACCGATACAGTTTCAGAGAGGGTAATTACCCATACTCCTGGATGGGAGGCAAGTGGAGCTAAAGCAGCCAAGGTCTCCAAGTATAGGGGTATGCATAGAAGTCACATCTTTGTTCCTCTAGCTTTGGAGTTATATGGAGTTGTGGGCACCTACTTCGATATGTTTGTGATGAGTGCACAAGAACCTACCATACTATGCGGGAGTGGGTATCACTCTATTTAGTTTATTGTATAGATTATTTTAGTCAAAATGTTTCCATTGCTCTACATAGAGCACTATGTATTGCTATATATACATAGAGCACTATGAACAATCACATTAGGTAATGCTTCTTCAATACTCCTTTTTTTTTGTAGATAGTTTGACCTCGTCTTAGGTGCACTATCACATGTTTCGCATTGTAATGCTATTGGAGCCTAGCTCCATGCTAGTTATTTTGTTTAATCCATGTAAGACTTGATGGGTCTTCCGTTACTTTTTGTTATTTTACTTTACTTCGTGATGTCTAAAACTCCCTTTCAGTTCTTTTCTGGCATTTGCCTCTGTCGAACTGATGAGTATCAGGTACCTGTTCAGGAATAAACCATGGCACTGGTTCTGAGAAGCAAATATGTTATTAGACTGTAGACTGTGCTAGAGTTTCTCATAGGATGTGTTTGTAACACGCTCAGCCAGGGCACGGGAACAGACTGCGTTACTGACAGGCAGCAAATGCTAATGAGTACAGCTGATACGATACATCTGTTAATTCACTTTCGTTCCTCCTATTCATTGTCCAGTTCATTCGAGTGCTTTTTGTGATTCTGCGTGCTGAAACTTCGAGAGTCCACAAGTCTGAATTTTCAATCATCGTCACTACTTCCACACACACCTTCAGGTTTCTATCGAAGATCATTATTCTCAAAGGGTTCTGCCCTTCCTCTGCTCGTCTTCAACACGTTCCAGCTAACATACCGTGATTTCGACGAGGTAGTAGAGCAGCAAGAGTTCCACGGTTTACAACCTCAAGCTGACGCTGAGTACTTGCCTTCCCTCAAGTTTAGTAGAAACCTCTGCCCAGCAAGCGAGGTCCACATGCCTTCTGATTTTACAGTTAGATTTGCAAGATCCAGTAACACCATCGTGAGGCTTATGTTCCACAGTCAATCAGAATGCCCCATAGCCCGACTCAGCTGGAACGTCGTGCATGCGTTCTGTGCACTTGTGGGTACCAAGTCTGGTTTAATTAGAGAAAGCAAAAATCCTGTAGACGAGAGCATCTGATGGCTTTCAAGGTGGTGATGAGTGACGAGAGTGTTTGGATTATAAAAACACGAAGCTTGTCTCATGGAATCTTTTCATGAACCGATCCACCAACCAAACAGCCACAGCCCCTCGGAGCAGATTCCTGCCCATTTGGTCCCAAGAGGCCGCCTCTCTCTCCCTGGCCATGGACGATTCAAGGGGCAAGCATTTTCAAACATTTTCTAGCATTTTCGAACATGATCGGCAAGGTCTAGAGATTCTAGCTCGAGGCATGATCCATGCACATGCGAGGGGGGCTAGGCGAAGCTTTTGGTATACAGATTATGAAATGAGTGGAACAGAAAAGTAATACGGACGGGATTATGCTCGGGCACGATGAGACCTTTCGCTCCAAGTCATGATTCATCAGGGGATCTAGCTCACCAGCTCTGACGCAGACAATCTCAGGAGAAGCACGAGATCTGGTGCCGACCCTACCCACACTCACTACTTTAAATGCTGATTTGATGGAAATTTCTCGACGAGGATGGGGGTATAATACGTGTCTTCTTCGTCGGGGGGCGGCGGTGGGCCATGAGACTCAGGGAATGGGGCATGGGGCGCTTGGAAGATAGCTGATATTCATGTTTGTTGGGTGGGAGTGTTCTCGGGCTGCCAAAACGGTGAGCACTCCACTCGATGCGGTGCCAACATGAACATGCGACCTCTGTGAGAGAGCAGTGAGAGTGTCTTGAGGCTCAGTGCTTGGAGGCAAGGCAGGCTCTCAGAGACGAATGTGTGTTACATCTGCTGAATGTCGGGCTTAATGGATTGTTCCAGGAGATCTGTGTTTTGTTTGAGAAGCATGAGTTGAGCGATGAAGCTGAGTTGTGAAGCCGATTTGGTTCTTGTAAGTTTCCGAAGCTATCATGCTCATTTTCATGGAATTTGTTGTCAACTCCTTTGGTCTTTGCCGGGCTCTCTTCCAGCGGCATAGGAAAGTATTATTTTTGGACTCGAACACAGTTTCTTTCTTGAGTGTTCTTCGCTAGGGTCTCGGAGTAAGTTATCAGCTCTGAATCTTCCTTACTAACGTCGCAACGCCAAGTTACTTCGGATACATGATTCGGATACTACGGTTTGGTAACAACTATTGCGCCAAGTTACGCAATAGTTGTTACCAAACCTGACTGCGGCAGACAATCAAGCTGTGGATAGAATATCCCACTTTCACCCCGGATATTCCGATGTGGCGGAAAAAAAATGAGCATCTACAGGGATACATCCAATGGAAGCATCAAAGCATGTACGTACGTTTTCATATTTCGTTAACGTCTCACTAGTATAATCTCCGGTGACAGCGTCTTGCTCCAGGCCGAGCAAATCAAACAACTGCATATCGTCCATTCCAAACATAGTTTGCGGCGCGCAAATGGACAGTTCGGAGATAGTTTGCCTCACTTTATGCATTCTTCCGCACTTCCGTCAAAATTTTCCAATTGGATTTTTAGTGTGGAAGGACCTTTCGCTATACTGATAAATTCACCTCCTACTTCATGCAACTGCATGCGTTTGGCCTCGGCTTCAAGTCCGACGACAGAGTTCGTTCAGAGGTCTACGATAAAGAACATTCTGAAGTTTATGTCATTCACTTCGAATCATAATAAACAGCACTGGGGACATACAGGTGATGATAACAGCAGATTGTGATAGCCATAATAATTTCAGAAACAGCGAATACGACAGACGTCTACAGGTGTTCGACATTGTCTTCGGCCGTCAATTTCTCCTTCGATACTTTTTGCTAGAAGAGATAAAAACTAAACACAATACAGGTCAAATACGAGCCATCCAACATCAGACAAGTTGCTCAGGTATCGTTATTATCTTGAAATCCCTTTATATAAGTGAAAAAAAAGTCCTCGTTATAACTGACATTGATTGCCATTTCTTTACAGCGGATGTATAGCCCAGCAGCACCCATCTCTCAAAAAGTGATGTCACGGTGGTCAATTCCCTACCATTGTACAAACTACGCCAAAATAATCTAGAAAGTGATGGTGAAACAAGATGCTGTGTTCCTATTCTAAGATGGCTGGAGACAGCTAAGAACCAAGCTCTGCATCTCTGACTTACTCTACAGGCCTATTACGCGTTAGAGAATATCACACTAGACTCTGATCCTAGGCACCTTCCTCGCCAAGATTGCGGTCGAAGTGGTAGATACCTGCAATAAATTACAGGAATTGGGATGGCCACATGTCAACGTCATTCCAGAACATTACCAAAATTTTCTACGTGTATCATCCCAAAGATTTGCGAGTTGCAATTTCTACCTCAGAAGTCGAATCCATATTTTTCCCCACGTCAGTTTGGAGATTTCGCAAACAAAGATAGAGACAACTGAAGATAAAAAGCAAAACAATATCTTACCGTGACCATCCATGCCGATTCTTCTCAGCTGCGCTACATACTCCGACACCTTCTTGATCGCCTCAATCTGCACGAAGGTACATTTAAAAACAACAAAAAAAAGAAAGGATTTGTCAAAGGCAACCCATCAATATTCCTTTTTTTCCTTCCGTATTTCCAGAAAACCTCGTCCGCAGAAACGTACTCTTCGAGAATCTATTCCTAGAATACATCATCATCCAGCGATCTGGCATGTTACAAAAATAATCCATGCATCTACGTCCGAACACGAATTACCGCACTGCGAATCCACGCCTCACCTGCTCAGAGAGAAACTCGCTTTCGATGTAGTCGGTGAGCTGAACGTCGTGTGCGTCCTCTGCGACCTGAACACATAGGAAGAATTCAGTATGAGACATGAAGACATGGTGACAGTGGGTACTGTAGTTTGCCGTTCAAAAACACAAAGAGAACTTCACATGCACACAAGAAAAAGAAACTAACCTTGTGGAGACAGTACAGCTTCTCCATGGTCAACTTCTCCAGGGAGAGGGCAAGCTCCATGGCTGCGCAGCGAACATGAGAATCGTCAGATTGACATTACACATTATAGATTAATGGCATGAAGCTATCTATCATATACACATCGGATACATAAAGGTCTGTGAAACAGCTCTTACCATGAAGCGCATCCCCTTTCTCACTGTTGTCAAACTCACTGATGGGGTTGACTATGGTGTTCAACTTCACCCTGCCACCTCTCTTGTTCTGCGCGCCGACGAATAAAAAATTGATTAACAGCAAATTGGTTACCACTCTGTGCTGTTTAAACAGCACAGAGCGGTAAGCTGCAGAAACTTTAGTTTGACAACATGGACATAGATCAAACGCAAAAGACCGTGAGCAGAAATTGTACTTGTAACAGTTAATAAAGGTACACAAGTATTTCCGAATAAGATAATAATCAAATGCTCCAGTGATCACTCTGAAACTGAGTACGCCAGAGGACTAACTCAACGGAGTAAATGACCGTCTAGGCGCGGCAAGTTCGTACCTGGTACTTCATCAGCTTCTCTGCGTGCTCTCGTTCCTCCTCACTGGCCTCCTTGAAATACCTGAAGATATGTTCCATAAGGTTGTGAGTAGGTTGGCACAGACGGTCACATGAGTCAATCGGAGAAGGAGACCAACAAGAAGCCGCACTTTGTAATTTATCGCACCATTTCGCCGGAACAATCAACCAAAGGTAGCACTTACTTGGCGAAGCCTCGAAGAGCGACATTGTCACGGTCAAAGTACGCGAAGAGAGCGTGGTAGATGTACGAGACATTGTACTCCACACTGAATCAATCCACCATAAACACAGAATGAGTACACTCAAAACTCAGCAAACTGAAACCACCACCAAACAAACAACCAATCAATTCCTAACGTGTACTCAACCAAGAAAATGGCCCTTCGACACCACCAACGCAAACCCCGAACTCACTCACTTGATTTGGTCATTGATAGCACTCTCGCAAGACTGGTCAAATCGCTGTCGGGCCAAAGACTTGTGGGAGTCAGAGGGCAGGAGAAACGCATCGCTCTGAACCTCTCTGAAGGGCTCGAAAACCACTCCTGTCAGCGTCTTCTGATCCACGGGCGATTCCGCTGCCCGCACAGACAACGACCTCGCGGACTTCTTCACCGAAACGACATCAAAACTAAAACGACTCTGCCGGGCCTGGCTCGCATTGCCACTGGCAACGCAGGCCAGCGAACCTGCGACGGAGCCGGAAGCAGGGGCAACTCTCAAAGCCATGGCAGCGAAATTGCTCACACCACGAGAACACAACTGTCCGATTACTCTATGCTCCGCGAAAGCGCAAGAAACGCCACGAGAATGAGATCTCTACAACGTTCTTCTTCTTGAAAAGTCGTGGCGGGCGTGGGGCGAGCACGCGCTCAAATGTGCAGCGGGGCGCGGGGATGGAATGGGGATGGGCAGCTTTCGGGCGCTCGAGGACGGAAGGAAGAGTTGACGAGGGAAGGAGGCGCGGGGAGTGAAGAGTGAGAGAGAGCAAAGAATGACCACGGACAGGCAGGGAGGTCTTCCTTGTAAATGCCAATGGGTAGGGAGAGGGGTTGCGCTAGAGAAAGGTCAGGGAGCACGCGCCCCGCACATACCCCAGCACCCGAACCAAGCTCCACGTGTACCCTCAGTCCACGTCGGATTTCCCCGGCGCCCAAGCCCTGCACCCTACGTTTCTGCCCTCTGTAAAGCTTGCCACGTACATGAATCCCACTTCTTTACAGCTCCAGCCTCCGATTCCCCATCCGACAGCCCTCTTCATCCCACTTGCCCATCTCCAAGGAAACCCATTTCAACCGTCAACATTTCTCCATCCGACGGCCTCCGCGCAGCAGGACCTGCAGCATGCTCCGAATAAGAGGAAGTCTGGACTCTGGAGTTCTTTTGTTTCACGGCCCCTGCCATGATTTTACCATTTTACCGCGCTGGGGGCTCGTATTCCCTTCCTTCCTTCTGGGGAATCGGAAGATCCGATTTAGGGTTTTGTGCGTTATGACAGGCCATTTTTTACTTACTGGCTCCTGCAGATAAGTTCAGATTCGGTTCTGACACATCCCAACCCATTCCATCGCATCGCATCCCATTGCATGTTATGCCCATGTGGATGAAAAATGCCCCATTCTGGAAAGATGGATCTTGAGACCTTCGGATGGATGGATAGATGGCGGGGTAGAGCTGAGCGTCTCTAATTCATGCAGCAAACATGCAGACATGTCACGATGATTGAATGGCAGCTTTATCCGCTATTGGAGTGTCAGGTATTTTCCATTAATACCACCCAACCGCCAGAATGTCTCGTTTAGTTTGGTTCAGATCGGTGCTGATTGAACCAATCATGGAGTCCGTGTGATATGCACATTCCCTATTGGACGCCTCCCTCTCGGGCAAAATACCAAAAAGTCGAGTTTTGCAAATTTCTTGAATCATAGAACGTTATCGACGAGAAAAATGTCCATCACTAATTCTAAAAGAAAGCCTTCTTGCTTGCATTATCTGTATATTTTATTCTCTTCGGGTTCTATGCTGGATATAAATACATTCCATTTTACTTTTTTCGTGCTCGCACAATCCTTTACATCTGACCAAAAAGATTATTTAATCTACAACCATCACATGCTAAGAATATAGTCAAATATTAATCGAAATGTTTATGAGCAGATAAAAGGAGAGTCTCTTCATCTTATTGCCCGTGTGCATGTGGAAATGAGACGGGTTTTCATTTATATTATCCAAACTCAGTATCATTCATATCATCATTCATAGATCAAAAGGAAGAAAAATTTCATACATTAAAAAGAAAAAACTCAAGAGGGATACAACGCGTAAACATGCTCATGAAAAAAAGTCACCTAATCCCTAGGATGTGAATGATGCAGGAAAAAATTACAGAACAGAAAGAAAAGATAGAAGACTACATAGACAAATTGCCCTGCTATGTACCGCCGAGTATTCACTCCATCTTGGTTATGATTTGGTGTAGAGATTAAAGAACGAGTACGCTTGCCAAAGCTAAATAGCAAATTGAATGCAAAAAAAAGTCACCTAAATAACAAGAAAATGTGGTCAAACCTCATCAAAATGGATATAGGAAGGAGAAATCCCTCTATGATTTAAGAAAAAAGTCCCCGCTCAGACGCACAAATGCTTGGCTGTGCACTCCAGTGTATCTTAATTATGTACATATAGATGCATAGGCTGGAGTAGGGTACTCTTTTACATTAGGCCAATCAGAATTCGGTAGCTTGTCATCGAACCATTCACGTTATGTGGATTGTCTGAAACCTACCCTATACTCTAGTATAGTCTAGTGAAGTTGTTACTGCCCCGGTCATAGGTCTATGATTCTTGAACGTTACGAGACAATCGTTTTAAGGTGACCGGTAATTCCACTGTAAAATGTGTGATTCACGTACACGATTTATTGAGCGCGGACCGTAGATATTCCTATCTTACATGACGTAGCACATACCAAACAATCCTCAACGAAAACAGGTCGTACACTGCAGTACTCACAAACGACAAGTCAATTTCTGCTCGATGGCCGGATAATTAAGCTCTAGATCATTATCAATGTAACAAATACATCAAACTTTGAGGCTGCAATGAGAGCCACAATATCAAACTCAGAATTAACCATGTAAAAGTAAGAGCCAAGCACGCAAGAATGCTCGTGCCACACAAATAAAACATAATAAGTGCAGGTGCAGGTACAAAGGTCTGAACTGCAGACAAATTGACATTATCTAAATAGTCATCTTCTCTTAATACGTCTTCTGTCTAAACCAAAAATGGAACAACCAGCAATTCCATCCTAGAGATAACTCTTTCACGCAGCAGAATTTTTCTTCATAAACTTTAAGATTTTTCTGCATATCTATTACATGAGGGGGAAATGATTTTTTTTTCCCAACTTCACAAAGGAGCTAGAAATTACAAACTAAACGGTGCAAAATTAGTAATCAAAGAAGATTTTCATGGGAAAAAACTTCTTTAACTCATCAAACTTTAGTTCTACACGATTCAGGTATGTTGTGGTGATCTTTGGACCCATATCTGCCAATATTCATCATCAATTATAGCTACAAACCCAAAAGTAACACTTAACAATAACAAAATAAAAAAAGTATACTGGAAGTTGTAATAAAAAATTATAACATCTTCTTAAGTCAAGTAAAGCTTCATAGTAAAAAATCTAATTTTTAAAATAAAATTAATTATTATTTCATGTATACATATAATTGATATCTTGGAAAATATTTGAAGTTCAAATATGGACCACTGCAATTTACTAGTTGACAGTATTTTCATGCATAATTTCACAACAATATCATGATATTGAGGGAATGAATGGATATGGAAATATGAAAACATTCCCTAAAATATTACTTGCACAAGTCAAATCAATCATCACATATCAAACATATAAAACCCTAAATCACTTATTAATTTTTTCACTTATCAACTTATAAATTAAAACAAAACATTGACAATAGGCAAATATTCAAAAAAAAATTCATTATTACATTCGGAAATTAAAGATTCAAATTGAATATAATATTTTCAATTTATAATTGAATGTAAGTATAAAATTTATATCAATATCATAACAATTCAAATATTTCATAATACATATTTTAAATAATATTTCAAATTGATAAATCATAGAAAATTTATGAAATTTTTATTTTAGGTAACATAAATATAAATATATTGAACTTGTAATTGATATGATGTAAAAATATTTCAATTTTCAAAAAAAATTAAAAATTAAAAAAATTAATTTAAAATAAATATCAAGAAAAAAAATTAAAATTTTTTTATGGAAAAATATGATAAATTTTATGAAAAAAATAAATTTATTTGAATAAAATTTTAAATTTTGGAAATAATCTATAATTCAATAATATTGCAAAGATTTTCTTCTTATAAAAAAATTCAGTCACAAATTTTGTTAATAAATCATATATATAACAAGAAAGATGAAAAACAAATCTAAAATTTAAGCCAAGGTAATTACTTCTTATTTAAAGATACAAATATATATAAATATTTCATATTAATTTCAATTACAATTACAATTTTTATATTATCTTGAAAAAAATTTGACGTTCAATAAATATATGCATGTGATATTGGTTCTTTAATATCTCACGATATACTATGTTGCCCCCTAAACATCTTATTCATGAAAGGATATAATATTTCAAACATATTCTTTTCAAAAAATATTTATCGGTACAGATCTGTACCAATAAACATTTTGTTTCAAATATGAAAATACTTACCTTATTCATGAATATCTTACTTTCATATTTGAAACAAAATACTTAAGTATTTTGTTCATTTTATTAATAAAATGAAAATTGTATTTAATAAAATATTTATTTATCAGTAAATGAACATTTTATTGACCGATAAGTATTTTGTTTCAAATATGAAAGTCATCGGTTTTATGTATGTTAAAGATATACGTAGCACATCAATAATCATAATTGACATAAAATACAATACAAGTTTTACTAATTAATATTGTATCATTTTTGAGCCGATAGTGAATCACAGAAAAAGTATGAGAGACTTGGTTGGAAGTAACAGTTTCATATCATAAAGTATACGAAAGTCATAACTACAAGACGATACAATTTTTTCCCTTCTAGAGTTTCAGTTTTTTGGAAAAGTGACATCTTCAACCTCGAAACGTAAACGATAGTTTAAAAAAAATATGGATCATGTTCTGTCATACGGCAATGTCAAATGAATGGTTATGATGACATTACCAAAACACATGTCTTTCCTGCCCTTTCATAGCGCCAATTGGTTATAAATTTTTGGGGGGTTTGTTCCTTGATGATACTCATGCTTTGTACAAACCTTATACACCAACTCAAAGCCAACGCGTCTTTCGAGTTGGATTTGCTATTTTCGTTGTCACAAGCATGGTAATCGGTGCCTATACTATTCATAGAGAGAAAACTTACGATGAATTTCATATGGGTCAATAAGGCTGCTCAGAATGCCCATCACTTATTATTATTATCCTGGTGAAGGATATCGAACCATACAAATTTGTTTCTATGTCCTTCAGGAAGTCGAGCACTGAGTACAGATAAGGCCAAAGTAAAAAAATCAGCCCCTCGAGAATTAAAAATACAAACGCCGAACCGTAGAGAGGTAAACATGACGAAGGCTTCGCTCAAGAGCACAACCAACCAGTGAGCGAAGGGAAATATTAAACCTAAAATAGCCAAAATAGTGATACATGGCGTTGACGAGTACCGGCTTGTTGACCAGACGATGCCATGGAAAGAACGGCTCCACTTACCGCGGGCCCACGGAAACGAAAAGGTGCGGAGAACGAGAGGTTCTCATTCGTCCTTCAATATTTTAAGTGGACGGCGCGCGGTGGGCACGCGCCTACACACGTCTATTAAAACGTGGCAGCTTTTGAAGCCGCCGCGTCATCCTAGCCTTAGAAAAGATCCCTGCCAGACAACTTTTCCTATCAGTGGCCGCCTACACGTAGGCGCCGCTCAGGTACAGGCTGGCTCGCTCATCGACTTTCATCCACTTCTATCTGTTCAGTTCCTCCCAGAACCGAGGTTTTGTTTGCACGCTTGTCGTCTACAACCACCGGTCGCTCTTACCCCCTTCAAGTTCCCAACCTTGATGTCACTCCTTCTTCCTCCGTCAGAGACATTCTTTAAGAGAAACATTTGATTTATTTAAGCAGAAGGAGAACCTAGTAATATGGCAAGAAGGATCGGAAAACCCCATCAAGTCTTACATTTGATTTATTATTCCCCACGGAGCTTCCCAATCCCCTGCTATTCGATAATCCGCCGTATTCTGAAGTCCGAACTGATTGTAACTTTGTGTAAGGATATGGACTCTACTTTCTGAGTGGGAATTTGACGTTGACAACGTACCGAACTTCCACAGTGCAAACTTGCGTGTCACTCAACTGCCCCAAGTGGACGAGTCAAGGTGAGGGCAATGGACTGTCCTTGACTGTAAGGGTAGCGTCGCTTCAAGTTTCGAAAGAAGTTTCAAGTTTCTGGTGAACGGGAAAGTTTCTCCGAGCTTCTAGAGTGATGAGTTTGAACTCTGGAAGGAAGAGTGACAGAATCTATTCCGGGGTAGCCAAAACCAACGTCTGAATGTCTACGAAGCAAGGTTGCCATTAGAGGAGGAGAATCATGTGACTCTCGGAGTTTGGGACTTGGTAGTTATAAAAATGGTCTGCAGTGGGATAGGCGGCCGCTTGAGAAGAGCTCAGAAATGCGTGCGGCGCTGTACAAATCTGGGAATGGTCTGCTTTTCACCACCTACGATTTTCCCCCGGAGCAAGACGAGGCGGAGCAAGTGGTACTGAGTGTAAAAACGCTCATGCCTTGACATCTTCCGATTTTTCTGCTTGTACAGCACGGTAGCTCAGGTGTACAACCCTTCTTCCCGGAATTCGTTTTCCCAGCTTGCAAAGCAAGATGAACCAGCCGGTCTGCGTTATGGGAGACTTTTGTTCAGGAAGTGCGAGGCGGAAGATGAGACAAGATGCAGCCGTCAGGCACAGGAGTATAAGACCTCTTACAACCTCAGGGACATCCTTTCCCCAAACTGTTGGGACTCAAGTCTTGTAAGATTAAGAATTCCACCTTAAACGTCTCCATTTCATAAGTTGGCAACTGGAAATCGGGGTGAAATGCGACAGCGTTACACATCAGCCATGGGGAACTCGGGCGTCTTATACAGTAACAGTACATCTGTCCTTAAAGATTTCGGTATTTGTAGTTACGATGTTCGAGATACGTAACCGACCGCAAAGAACCGTCATTTTGATTACATCACAATGTCGCCCTGGCAACTATGTGCACAAACTTATCGTTTCAAGTCTAGTGAGGTCCTTTCCGAGAGTGTCAAAGTGAAGAGACTCTTGAAATTAGGCGGTATGAAGTTTCAAATCCAGTAGGAAGTTTGACAAGTGACCCTTCAAACGTTTAGACCCTTCGCAGTTCAAATGTAAGTAAGGCACAAATGAGAAATAGACGAATGGACCCATTTCACACACATGTTTATAATGAAATCTTTACCGGTATATTTTTTTCCACAGAAAACGAGAATCTTTAAGAACACCTACATTACCCTTAAGCATTACGGATTGAAAAAATGGACCGATACGGAATGGTGTCAAAAAGAGACCACCCGATTCGTTAAACATAGAAAGCCGTACATTCAAGGTACTGCACAGTCCAGTTACAGAGTAAATGTTTAGGTTGCTGGAAATGAAGTGGTGTATGGTGCAATCTTTGAGTTACATAGCTTCAGATGCAAACAATTCTACCTGCTCTGGCCCCACTTGAGCTTTTCATGCGTAAGATCTAAATGTAAGTAGTCACCAAAGAGGATGAGAACGCCACACCAAAAGACTCTACCTACGCCACTGTTCTGGGCTACCATTCCTGTCGTATCCGTTTCCCTCTAGTCCGCGTGGAATTTCTTGCCTACTTCCTTCAATCAACTCCAACATTCATGTTACTCAAAGAGTTGAACTTGAAGGGCTGCTTGAAGCATTCTAAAGCCTTATGCTGCGAAGGGGGATACAATTTCTTCATCGAAGGATTTCCCCACAGCAGGAAGACCTTGATTCTACAATACTTTCATGGATACCAATTTATGCTCAAAGGTTGCTATCCGGACGGAGTATAAACTCAATCTACATCTAGGCTATCCATTACCGGACCAAAATCCCAGGAAAGGAGTGCCAAGGACAAAATCGATTTGAACGGCCACTGCACTAAATCTACTTAAATGAATGTTCTCCGAGTACTGCACAGATATAAGTTCCATATACAAGAAATTGACAACAATAGCCAATATCACCGTCAATTTAAAGGATGAATTGGTTTAGCTAAAGATGATGACAAACTCGCAGCTGAGCGTACAAAGACATTTACAGATGCAGCCAGAAGAAATGAAAAGTTCTATTCAGGATTTTATACAATGACAGTCTACAACGTCGTTATGTCATTAGCAATTATTGCCAGTCTTCTCCATCTTCTGCTCCTACTCTCATATGGAGATGCTTTTCTCGTTTGTGAAACTCTGTGATTCCTTTGCCACTTCCTGTTACCCCGACCTTACCTTTCGGATCATCTGGAGATTTGAAGATACTCTCTTTCTTGCGGCCTGTGAAAAAGCCGACCTGCTGTTGAGACATTGTCCACTGGTCAGATACCCGTGCTACTAATAACAAGATTCATGTCGTTACGGAAAAGCATTCAGGAGAAAGTGCATACTGTCAAAGTATATAGCAAGCACAAGCGTTTGAAACAAGAACGTTTCTAAACTCACAAAAATGGCAAGTGCATCCACTGTTCGAGAAGCGAATCGAGTGAGGGTCTTTCTCCACTAACCTTTTTTGACTTCCCTTTCGCGGTTTGGAATTGTTGCCAAGCATTTTGTCGCTTGTTTTGAGTAAGCTCCATTTGTTCAAGTCTCTGCTTTGACTTGAAAGCATGAATTTTCTTTCTTTTCGCCAATTTCTATCCACCACCGAACACCACACATACGATCATCAGTATTTCTATATCATGATTCGAGACCATAATCAACGTGCAACGTGATTCATACAATATGATCATGGAGTATGATTCTACGTGACCTTTCTCGGCAAAAGATATTCAAATAGAATCCTCGGTTCCAAAGGTGTGTCCTCCTTAGTTTAGATCATTGAAGTATCAAAAGCACAAACAATTCCTCGAATCATTTCACTGATATGCCTTTTTAGCCTCACCAGGTCCTCAGGATCCTCCGGACGAATTTTCAGCTTGGCGGGTAGATCCCTCGGCATAACGTCGATATCAGCTGCTTGGGCTATTTTCCGCTTCAACGCCTGTTTGGTAGCTTCAGCTTCTTTCTCAGCATCTAACAATGCATCATCTTCACTGGCTATGTTTTCGTCCTCCTGAGATCCGCTCACTCTGACATTCCCTAAGTCAACCTGTAAAATCCATTCGAGGGCTTTATAAGCTGACGTGCATTATAACAGGAACTGCAGTCCTATCCCTCGATAAGGTGTTCTGGCATCACCCCAACGTAACAGTAAACATTAAGAACCAAACGTGACTACTGTAAAATCGTTCAAGGCTTTCGTAACACCGCTCCAACCAGCAATGTACTCTGATTGGACTGGAATTCGAGATACACTAAACGACTAATCCATGGGGAGAAAAGTGACATCCGCAACAACCCTGCCTGTTACCGACAACTAGAACCACTTTGTGAGATTGTTTAACTGATTTCAAACTTTACAAAGAGGATCAGATCTACCTCCTCTTTGTTGCCCCATTCGTCATAAGCAACGAAGTAGCCATTTGGTGTGATCGCTTCAACAGTGGCATTGTACCTGCACACCAACATTATACCTTCAGTGCTTTGTCAATCGTCTGTGGTTAACTATGATATGTCCATACGGAACAACGAAGAGGAGGCAAATTGTTATCTCCCATGTATTATCTAAGAAGACAATTGAACGAACATGTGATCACCTGCAAGGGCTTAACACGCGAGGAGACTGTAGAGCACAGAACCGGGAAGTACAAACACAGGGTATCCTAAAGCGATCAAGAACAGGCCCGAAGAAGGACATATCGTCTAACTGAAGGAGTCAACAGATTCTAAGGGCAGGCATTCACAGGTATCCAGAACAGAAACCTGCAAGAGAGTTGCGGAAACGGGAAAGCAGTCAGCAGCTATACATGAGATGAGGTGCAGGTAAAAGTGAAAGAAAATGTAACATGGTTAGAAATTAATGGTGAGGAATCGACGGATTCGAAGTACAGACATTCATTGAGTATCCATACCTGAGCGTGAGTTAAGGAAAAGGGGAAAGCAAGCAGTCCGAGGGACGTAGAAGGGGCAGAAATTGAAGCATGGTTAAAAAACAAACGAGTGCATATGCAATGACAGATCATTGTGCAGTATGGTTCCTCAAATCCGATGCGAGTAAAGGAACCAGGAACCATCAACAACATGCACCTGACGGACATCATTCCAATGTCACACGATCCAAGATGCTTCATCAGTGAGTACCGGGGTGAATAGGTTTCTATACTGGACCGCGCGGAGGTTGAGGACGACTCAAAACCCAACAGATCATGGAGAGATTCTAATATACAGACATTCCCTGATCTAAATATACAAGGTGATTGTGACTGTCATAGACAACAGAGCCTAAAAGGTGCGAGTGACTGCGGAAGCAGTTGCCGTTTCAGAGTGTAATTCATCGAGTTTATGGATATGCCGAAAATTTAGTTCACACTGCCGGCTAAGCATTTATGAGCCGTTCCTGATTTAATGCTTATGTAAAGAGGCTCCAATGATGCCCGGAATGGTTTCAGGTTTTAAGTCCCAAAAAAGAGATAAGTGGGAAGAGATGTAATATAGAACTAACTAGCTCAGGAAATTTCTCAAGTGAGACATCTAAAATTAAAAGAAACAGAGAAAAAGCATCTACTTGACAGGAAAGTTCTCTAGCAAAATTTTAATGTAGTGTACAAAATTGCACATCACGCAGATGTACAGTACACAGAGCTTGGCTACGAGATAAAGTATCCATTTCCACCACAAAGCACTACATTAGCCCTAGAGAAGTCTTGCTCAAGAGGAGCCTACGGAGCGGATAGATTTAAGAGTTCAAACTCACCATTCACCATCTTCGCTCCAAACAGCTTGAACTCTCGTGCCGATTGGAAGTCTTCCAGGTACGTCGTGTGTTTCGTAACCATCCTGTGAGAGAGGTGCCGGCAAGGGCTGGTGAATAGTGGGAAAAGTTGGTCAAGTGTCAAAACTATTAAAAATACTAACACAAGCCACGTCAACGCATACAACAGTGAACATCCAGAAAGGAGAAGAAAGTGTAAGCATTTGATACCCGCTCGTCCGCCGGTATGGAGTGATTGGGAATCTGTATGGTAGAAGATGGTGCTTCCGGCTCAGATTGTCTCGCCGTAGCAAGTAGATCCCGGGTCAGCTCAATCACCTATACCATCCCGACGTCATGCCAAATAATCTCCATGAGAAGAATTGATCGATACTGGGAAATCTGAAAACCTGCAAGAACAAGGCTATTCTTTTGGGTTGAGAGCTAGCCCAAAGGATCTGACGCAGATGACCTACGAAGAAACGCAAGAGAAAATTCTCCACATTTAGTGCTGCGCATTAGCATGACAGCATCATGGCACTAGCATATTATTTACGACAGTGAGGGGGTGTGAAGATAACTCTGAGAGGCCCCAGAGCTCACGTCGCAGCACTAAGTTCCATTTTCAAGAGGGCAAACCACCTCACCTTGCAAAGCAACTCCGACAAAGGTCCTGTCTCGCATGCAGCTGTGTCGTGCTGCCCTGCTTGAACAACATCGGTGACCCCTTAGGTACACTGACTAGCTTACATCACTCACATGCTCTCTTTCCTCTCACTCAGCAGTGTGACTTTAGATTACCAGGTTCTAGTAAGCATTTCCTAGTACATCAGATGCAAACGAGTTTCAATTTCGGTTTTTAGCGAATCTCCTGATCTACACGAGGAAAGATCCTCAGTCCTACTTACCTCTTCCAGTTCCTTGACCATGTCCCCATATTCAGCATTGTCTGGCTCAGCTTCATGTAGCTCCTTCACCTGCCAATTAAATTAAATACCGTCCATCAATGCGAACAAATGCCACAAATATCTTCAACTCTATTCTAGAGGTGGTAATTATTCAGATCAAGGGAAGGTTAAGAAAGAGAATCACAATGACAGAGAAATAACTGCTGCTAAGTCAGTTTGAACAACCAAATACGGAAGATTCAGAGCCTCTGTGGATGACAGTATGTCGGGTGAAAAAACACGATGTCTGTGAAGCTAAATATTCCACTAACTAAAACAGTGGTTTAAAAGTAAACTGAAGGACCGTTAGCATGAACGCAAGACTCGAATCTTTGCACGAGTCTAGCACGGCTCCTGCAGTCCGATTCCTGTTGTTCGTCTCGCAGATACCCGGTTGACTTGCCACAAGGATGTACATTAACATATAAGAACCAAGCATTAACGTAGCAAGTCAACCTGCATTACTTGAGCAGGTAAGCAAGAGAGTAAAGTGAAACACCGACAGAAAATGTAGCCGAACGCAAGAGTTTAGCATGTCTTGAAAACAACTTTCAATTATGTCTCTTCCATCATTGTAACATCTTTCTAACTTCTTTTATCAGTTCTGACTTTGAAAGACCAAAAGTGGTGGCCAAATCATACCCTGTGTGCATTCTTACATGTTAAGAACTACTGAACTCTCAGAAAAACGACTTCTGAGATTTCCCCTTAAAACACATCTCTGAAAAGGGTCAGAGACAGCATAATGGTCTTCACAAAGTTCCTAAGTTCCTGGGATATCCCCATTACTGTTCAGTTGTTCTCACCGCTAAACGGCCCACACTAGAGTGTGGAGCCGCCGTATGGAACACTTAACGAGCTAGGTTCAAAGCAGTACCTTTGAAAGCCATTCGCAGCATGGTTTCGGCACCCTTAGATGCAACTAGGGTAAGAAAGAAGTCCGAATTTTGAGTGGCACCCCTTAAAGTTCGAGAAGGCAATGCTAATTTCCAGTGCGGAAGGAAAATTTACCAAATGCCTCTCACGGTGCACCTGACATTTCCTGGATGCTGAAGGATTCGTAATAGGCAAGGGATAGCTGCTAAGGTTTGGTTGAGTCAGGTGCAGGACACTTGAACTACGAACTACAAACATTGGGTGAAACGAGTAGATGAGCGCCAGCTGTCAAGGGCTTGTTTGAACATGTCACCAGTAAGCTGTAGTGGTGAAATAGGAAAGAGTACAAAACACATTACAAATCAGTTATTTGAACAGAAAACTTAATGTTCAAAAGACTTCTCCAATTAACAAAATGTAACTTCATCACTCCGTTATGAAACTCAGGTAGAAGTTGAATCCAATGCTCTGAAATTCTTCTACACACCTCCAACCCAACAAATTCATTATTCATGGTTTGAACTTCTTCATAAAACTGATGCTGGGCTGTCGAGAAGCTCAAAGTGTAATGCGAAAACTCCTGACAACTGTATGAATCAAATCCCAGTAATGGATAGTAGTGCAAGATACAATGCGGGCATCCGGCATAGCCTACGAGGTCGAAAATTTATACGACACTGATGAGAATGGCAAATATCACTCCACATACCTGCTGCAGCTGCTCCTCATACGTGGTCAAATTCTCCTCGAGCTCCGAAATGCTCTGCATCTTCTCAGGCGATGTAAATCTCAAACGGCAAAATTGTTCGATCAAAAACGAGGAAGAAACCACGCCCCTTCCGCTTCCTTCCTCCGTTCCACTCTTCCTCCCTCCCTCGCTTCTCTCAACTCACTCGGGCCAGTCTCTCATTTACTCCCTCCCTCCTGCACTGACCTAATGGATCTGCGACGTCGTGCGCACCGGCACCATGGCTTTGTAACACGTTTCCTGCTTTTGCATAGTACTTGTCCCATGGAAATGTAAAATCTCCTCTACCCTCTTTAAACCGATACTTTGTCCCGATACAGTTCTACCCTCTTTAAACCTAAGTACATTGCGGGCTTCAATTTAAACCTACGTACACTGCGGACTTCAATTTAAAAGGGGTACTCATGCAATAAAAAATGCGATGTGAAACCATCTACCCCTACAGAAAGGAAAGAAAAGCCCAACGTTCAGTAACTAAACCTACAGAAAGTTCCCTAATTAGCGTTAATAAATAATTAGTGTGATCCTCAATTATGTATACGAGTGTAGTATATGCTAATCAAGGGGAATTGGAATATTTTTAAAATCATTAAACACTAATTTGGGTTTGATTTATGAATTTTGAACATTTTTACATCTCAATTCATGTGTTTTTTCCTACCATTTACTTTTATGCAAAAAAATGTTGAAAATAACTCCATCGATAACAAGTTGAAGATTAAATGATTTCAATGTTTGAGTAGTGTAGAAATCAGTTTGTGAGATTATAAATGCAAAATTATTTTGGTATAAAAAGTTACACAATCTGAAGTACACACAAGGATATTCTACTCTAGTATATTTTCAAAACTCCAAATTTTACTTTATTTAATATTTAGTTTAAGTTGGATTACACATTGAGACTAATCCATCATAGATTCCTTCATCAATATTCTAATATGAAAATTAAGTAAGTTTAACCTAACAAAAGATAGATATATATATATATATATATATATATAGACTTCTATTGCTAATCATTGTATATGCTTTAGTAAATATATATTAATGTAGTATATGTTAAATGAGAAATGAAGAGCCAACATAATTCAACAGCAACAAATGTAATATACAATAATTACATAATAATCTATACTTACAATATAATGTGTAATTGAATTGGTATTACATTTCAAAATTTATTTATGGATTGATTATCCTCATTCTATAAAATTATTCTATATTTCAACAATATAATTGTCTCACATCAATTATATTGTTGTCTCACAATCATTTATTGCTATATCTTTAACTCATGCAATTTTATTATTATTTGAAAAAATAGCTTATCGTCTATGTATTTCATTTTATTGATAAATACAACTCTTTTGTGATTGTTTTACAAAAGCTTGTTGAGATTAAATATATGGATAAAATATAACTATTTATCCCAAAGAAGGAATCTTACGCACATGAGTACCACCATCTAAGTATGAAGGTGATAATCAACAATCACTTATGCCAAATTTCTTGGATACTACTACAAATAATAGAACAATAAACGGATGAGGAATGGGAGTTAATGACAATCATCAATGCTATGCATGTGGGAAGATATATCACATTGTCAAGTTTTGTAAAACTTGATTCGGGCAACAAGGAGGAAGATTCATGGTGTGACGTATTTTCAACAATATGGAAGGAGAGGAACATGAAGATGAAGACAATACCTTGCAGTGTAACTAAGACCACTTGTAAACTTGTCTTGACTTCGTTTAGTTTCACTTAACGAAGAAAAGTTGAGAGTGGGATATTTTTATTTCGCGTTACTCTTTTTTAATGATATCATTTTTCAACAAATTACTCTATAATTTGATTAAGATAAATACTTTAATGATGATAAACACAAAAGCTTAAATTAACTTTCAAAAATAATATATTATTTGTAATTTAAGTTACATTTGTTTGAGTATATATTCAACCATGTAAATCATTTGCTACAACATAAAACATGATATTTATGTTATATATGAAAGTGAGAATAAAAACTAAAATCCTCAATTTTGATTAAATATTACAATATTAAAATAAAATTATTATTATTATTTAATTATTTAATTCATATATTGTATTTTATATGTTAATATAAAATTAATGATACAACATTTTAATCAAACAAATATTTTCAAATTTTTTAATTTTAAATTTATTATTATTTTTCTTAAAAATTTTTTTTTTATTATAAATAAATTGTTTATTAATAAATGAATATTTAAATTAATAAATTGAAATATATTTTATTTTTTATAAGTTTATAAATATTAATTATTTAAATTAAACTAATACTAATTAAAATGAATATTTTTCAGTATTTAAATTAATACATCTCAATTAATACATTAAAACATCCAAATTTCAGATGTTATGAACATATTATTTGTGCATGACAAAAGATGTCATTCTAAAAATAAGTTATAATTATTAAAATAAAATGAACTTTTATCAATTATGATTTTTTTGACCATAAATTGTGGATCATAAACGTCAAAATATATGACCAACAAAAAATCTATCTCCATTTTAGATGAAAATATGGAGATTTTTATACTCCCTGAATTTGGTAAAATACAATTTGAAGGATTTAATCGTTTTATCAATCAAGGTTTGAGTGAAGAACTTAGTATAGTTTTAAACATTGAAAAAAAAATCAACTTATGATAATTTGTATTAAACAAATTTTTATATTTTTGAAACATGATATTATTTATGAATTTATTATATAGATATTTTATGTATCCAAATATATCATACATTAATGATCAAATTAAGATACTTTATGCAAGATTGATTATATATATATATATAATCGGATTAAAAATAATTTTGAAATCATTTTTGAGTTATATGGTAGTGCATGCAAGATTTTTTATATATAGATATATAAAATATTTTTTATACCAATGCATACTTATGAAAAATTCACATTAATATTTATTATACATGACACATCAATAAATATATTTTTTTAAATGAAGGATTTTTATTTTAAAATAAAATAATTAAAATTTTGATTTTTGATAATTAATTTGAAATTTGAAATATTCATTTTGCATACTGAATTCTACATTCAAACATCGTTATTTAAAAAATAATAATTAATCTATCAATTTGTTTGAATGAGTTGCAATTCATTTTATCTCATAATGCTACACCAATAATATGTTGAATATACCATTGGTTTTCGTTATAGGGATTATCCATATTTATATTAAGAGAAGAAGTGAAATAAAAATGCTAGTGATATATATTTATTTATTTATGTTTCAAAATTTTCCATTTTACACAACACACATGAACTTCATACCATTGAATTAATTTTTGTGCACTTAGTTCACATATATGGCAGTACACCAATAATATGTTGAATATACCATTGGTTTTAGTTATAGAGATTATCCATATTTATATTAAGAGATGAAGTGAAATAAAAAAACTAGTGGTATATATATTTTTATTTATTTATTTTTCAAAATTTTTCATTTTACATAACACACATTAACTTCATACCATTGCACTTCATGATTTCACATTTACCATTTTTTGAAAAGTGATATATATATATATATATATGAAAAAAAGAGTAAATATATATGACCTGAGAATTCACAATCTCCTTAACAATATCTTGATCTGTAAAACTACAAACCTATTTGATAATTATACAAAATACTGAGTTTAGAGTGTAATGATGTTATACTGATGTAATGATGAGATAATACTAAAGAGTCATTATCATGTGCGTGCCATTTCAAATTTGGACAATCACAATAATAGACCTCAAATGATACACAAAGATAAGACACATAGTTTTTGGATTCAAATACAAACTATTTGAATTCAATGGCTTGTAATCAAGATGGCTTGGTGTGAATTATTTTCCACCGTAACACAAAGTATCCAACACAACTTACACCCACAGCCATTGAATGTAGATTTGAAGAGAAGATTTTTCAATTAACTTCCACTTCAATAATTTTTGGGTAAAATTTAA
This sequence comes from Marchantia paleacea, assembly GCA_014180765.2. Taxonomy (NCBI): domain Eukaryota; kingdom Viridiplantae; phylum Streptophyta; class Marchantiopsida; order Marchantiales; family Marchantiaceae; genus Marchantia; species Marchantia paleacea. The sequence continues at coordinate 4,850,905 of MUAA02000018.1, forward strand.
AAAATTGAGACATATAATAATTATAAACATATGTAAATATAGATCACATGATAATTCTAAAATATTCCATGTGAAGATTTTAAGTTATAAAATTATTGGGTGGATACTACCATTTGAATTTTTATGATTGCATGCTATTTTGAATTTGAAACTTCTTTGAAATCCTACAACCAAGCCACATACACCTCACACTAATCTTGTACTTATAGATTCACATGTAACACATTAATTTGTATGCATTTAGTTCACAGAGATAGCAGTATGTGTTTACTTTTGATGTTTCAATATTCTTGAGTTTCATATGTACATGATATGAAATGTCCAAGAAGAGATTAAAGACCACATTTCAATAAGACGTAGTTTATATGTTCTAGGAGTGTCGGTTGGATTCGAGGATTTTGTCTAACGATACCTAGACGTTATACTTACCGAAGATGTTTTACATGTAGATGATCTTCCTCTACTAGTGGATATGCAAGTGGCATTTGATATACTGTCATCTAGTATTGTCTGTCAACCCACCTACCTTCTTCGCATGGTTCCTTCTTCATCTACATTCATATCACGTTTGATAGCCTTTGATAGGAGGATCATGGGTGTATTTGATGACATCACCAAACCAGGGACATTCGAGTGTGTGATATGAGATTTGGCAAGGAGACATACATCTTTGCCAATTTTGTGTGGAGGGGTAGGCTTATTATCAATAGAGGAGACGACACATACGACATTCTTGGCTAGTTGGACGATTATTGCACCTTTGTTATCTTCTCGATTTGTGATCTCATGTACCCAATCTTGGTTAGTCATAGTTAGTTTAGCCAAAGTGTAGAGTGGTCACTAGACCACAAAAAGACAAGATAGTGATGTGCACTATCCAAAAAGCAAAAGGGTAAATGACGAGGTGGCTACCATGCATTGGTGGATCGATTGTGTGCTAGACGCCCGTTAGGAATTGGGTAGGATAAGATAACAAAACATGCAACCTACGCATGTTAGCCATGTGGCATAGTTTGGATTTCGGACTCCTCTAGTCCTATAGTATATAAATCAAGAGAGGTCTTGAGAAGACATCTCTTATCTTGGAAGTCATTCGAGTCATTGCCTTGATTGTTACAATGGTATCAGGAGAGGCTTATTGTTCCTATGAGTGTGGATCACCCCTCTTGGAAGAATAGTCCAGGTTGGTACAATTATTTGAGGAGAGAGTGTTTGTTAGATACCGGGCAAAGGGCCATTGAGCCGCAAGTAGTGGAAGGGGTTATTGTGGGTGCGGGTTATGGATGGGGGAGATAGAATAGTATGAGAGATTCCCATTTCTTAATCCTCGTTCATGTCAAACCGTTATACATTGAGAGAGCAAGGTTGACGCAATATTTGGTTTATCATTTTGGTGCCAACTTCATGGACCAAAGTGATGAGATCTTGAGATCCCGTTATCTTACCTATAGTCACCTACGATGTTACTTGGGATCTCACGATTTACATTTTAGTTTAGAGATGGACCTCAATAGACCACCACTGTGAGATTCAACACACGGTGTGAAATCTATTGTGTGTATCATCCTAAAGCTATGTTTCGGAGCCTAGTTATTAGAAACTTTGGAGAGGAGATTACCATGAGGTGATAAGATCACCTATTCCTTTTTGTGTTGCCAATCTTGAGAAATTGGAGAGTTGTTCATCTTAACCCTATACCGAGAGAGAGAGTGGACGGAGACGAATCATGGAGGACACTTTGAGAGAAATGATTCAGGAGTTGAGAGATTTGAGAAACGAATTTGAGCAAAGCCAGACTCAAGTACAAGAGTTAGCTCAAGAATTGACAGCAGTGATAGGAAGAACCGCTATCAGTCACAAAGATGTATGTTTTTTGGGCCTAATAAGAGATGTAAGCGCTGCCGCATGGATATTTCTTCGAGAACGCCCGAGCGCCCGGGGTCAGTAGAAGAACCTTCTAGAACCTCGTGTGAGTTGACAATCTCTTCTTCTTCTCCTTAGCACTCCACATTATAGCCGGTAAAACTTCAGCGGAAGAAGACTATGATATCTAATGATTCGACCAATAACTTTCGCTCAAACTTTACCGAAAATTGCTCCACAACCCTTACTATCACTTTAAAAGTTTCAGATGTTTTTCGTTTCTAGATCTCTCAATACAATTGGTGATTTACCCATTTGAACACAAGGCGATATGCAGACCCCTGTGTACAAAACCCGTCACACATCCCAATCCTTGACTTCAATTGCTCCCAGATTTTATGAGAAGGTCATTCATCATCAGAACTTGAAGGCGTGCAAAGTTTTATTAACGTAAATTTCTGATATCAAAAGATATGATCTCGTGACTAACTTTGTGACGATCGGTGCAGTCCCGCACTCGAGTGTATACACAAACTTCAAGCTATCACTCCGTACTCAAAACTCGTCCAATCGAGTCAAAACTTCGATCAAAACACAAGCTTGAGTCGAAAACTATATCTCTGTCGACTCAGATCTCCCAAAACCCTTGTAGGGTTCTCAGAAACTCTCCAAATACACTCAAAGGTCTAAATTTCTCACTCTAACTTTGAATCATCACTTGAGTGACAAATCCTTCAAATCCATCCATTCTTGAGCCCACGTCGTAGCTCGTCCCGTCAGCTCTCCAACCCAATCCTCAGATCTCCAAATGTCCCCCTGGAAGGTCTCCAAAACTCCTCAAAACCTCGAAGAAGTTGCCCAAGAGCCCTCATTGGCCCAAACTCCAAGACCAATGAGAATGAAGAGTGTTATTTTGACCTCTAGTGTGACCAAATTAGCTCTATTTTAACTTAGAGCTTTACAACTATCCTTAACACACTACTTAGCCATCCTATACACAATACGAGTTGCCACTAATAAAGAGTCAAAATGACAACTCGAAACCGGCTAAGTATGAACGGAACTACAAACGGAACCGGGGAGTTTATAACTTGAGAATAATACTCCTCGCCAAAGTTCCTAACAATCAACTCCCTATGGCTTGTTTTTCGGTAAGCAATAGTGATGGATCGAACCCATGTGTTGAAAGTCACCACTATTGGTAAGTTCAAATCCATAGCCCAAACTAAATCAAACGCATTAATCGTTACGCCCCAAATCGCTACCAGAGGAAACAATCGAAGAATAATCGGTGCGGAGAGTTTATCACTTGTTGCAGAAATTTATCTCCAAAATGATACACTAACCACGCCCGAAAATGATCACGATGAAGACACCGGATGTTGATCACAAATGAATTAGGCATCGGTACATCTGGAGGATCATGTTGTCCTCTATCCATGTCCTCGTCGGCTCCACTTTGATCAGATATGCTCCTTAGTCAGCAAAGTGATGTGTCTAGTACTCTCCCATACCCTTTCCATCATGACTGCGCTTTATATCTGATAAGGTCTAAGATAATATCTCTTGGAGCCTTTTCAACATCCTGACCCTACACAGTAGATCCAACGGTGGGCTCTAACTTGATTTTTACGGGCGCCGTCGGTTATCCTAATCTAAACTATCGCCGTCATGACAACAGCTCTGAAGATGACACATGTCATCATCTTCTCATAGTAGCCGCGTCACAACATGACAGCGCTCCAAAAGAGCAATCTTTTATACATGAGGAGTTAACTTGTATCTTGAACGAGTTTCAAGATGTTTTTCCAGATGATTTGCCTCTAGGTTTACCACCAAGAAGGAGAGTGGATCACAAGATAGAGATCTTACCAGGAAGTTCTCCTCCTTGTCCTATCGACTTGCACCAAACGAGCTGGAGGAATGCAAGGCACAATTGGAAGAGTTGTTGGAGAAGGGGTTTATCCAACCTAGTGTGTCACCATATGGAGCTCCAGTATTGTTCGTGAAGAAGAAGGACGGCTCCATGCGGATGTGCATGGACTATCATGCTCTAAATCAACAAACGGTGAAAAACAAGTATCCATTACCGCGAATGGATGACTTGTTTGATCAACTTTATGGAGCTAAGTATTTCACCAAACTTGATCTTAGAAGCGGATACAATCAGATCAGAGTGGCGGATGAAGACATACAAAAGATATCTTTTAGAACTAGATATGGACATTTTGAGTATCTAGTTATGCCATTTGGTTTAACCAATGCCCCCCGCCACATTCATGGGATCGATGAATGATATTTTTGTAAATATCTAGATAGATCAATTATTGTGTTCTTAGATGATATCTTGATATATAGCAAGTCCTTACAAGATCATCAAAAACATCTACGAGAGAAGTACTCAAGTGTTGAGAGAAAATAAAGCTGTATGCTAAGATGTCAAAATGTGAGTTTGGCGAAGCGAAGTAGATTACCTAGGCCATAGAGTTAGTGCGGATGGCATCCAAGTCATGAGTGACAAAGTGGAAGCCATTCAAAATTGGACCGCCCTGGAGAATCGAGACTCAACTACGTAGTTTCTTGGGTTTAACCGGCTTCTATAGAAGATTTGTGGAAGCTTTTTGCTCGTATTGCTCAAGCTTTAACAAGTCTCTTAGGCCAAGGGCAGAAATGGCAATGGGGTACAGCTCAAGAGATTGCATTTCAGGCTTTGAAAGATGCGCTCTTACATGCACCAATCCTTAAATAGTATGAACCAGGTAGACCAACAAAACTTGCTACGGCAGTGTGTGGCAGTTGGAGGAGTGTTACAACAGGAATGGAAAGATGGATGGCACCCAATTGCTTTCTTCTCACGAAAACTTTTGCCGGCGGAGCAAAATTATCATACCACATAGAGGGAGGAGTTAGCCATTGTCTTGGCTACTAAACATTGGAAGCACTATCTCGGAGATAAGGAGTTTGTGGTTGAGACACACCACAAGCCTTTGGTTTATTTAGAAACTCAAAAGGATCTCTCAAAGCGGCAGATTCGTTGGGCTGAATGGCGATAGCGTTTCAACATGAAGATCGTGTATGTGGAGGGGAAGAAGCAGCTTGCCGATGTATTGACACGAATGCCGTGCATTAATCACATCACGGAGGTGAAGATTCACTCTGAATGGTGGGAGAACCTGAATCGCGCTACCAAGGAGGATGAGGAGATTGCACAAGCCCTTCAACACGGTCGAGCACATCTTGCACGGGGATTGGCGCTTTATAAGGGAAAGATTTGGATACCCTCAGATGTTGCTCTCCGTACAACAATGTTAGAGGAGGCACATGATTCAGCTATTGCGGGCCATGTACCAGTGGAGAAGACCATTGAAGGCATCCAAAGGGTATACTTTTGGCCAAAACTAAGAGAGGACATCACCAGCTATGTTCGAAGTTGTGTGGCTTGTCAACAAAACAAGGCTAGCAATCAGAAACCAACAGGTCTACTACAGCCTCTACCAACACCTACTAGAAGATGGGAGCATGTCAGTATGGACATTGTATGTGAGTTACCAATGACGTCTACGGGTTATGATTCGATAGTCGTTTTTGTGGATAAATTGAGCAAGATGATCCATATTAGGCCCACAACAAAGACAGTTATTGCACCTGAACTTGCTCGAATTTATATGGATGCAGTTTTTGCTCAACATGGCTTAGCTACAGTGCTCATCACCGATAGGGGCACTCAATTTACTAGCATGTTTTGGAAAACCCTATTTGGGCTATTCAAAACAAAACTAGCCATGTCCAAAGCTTATCATCCTCAAACAGATGGGCAAACTGAAAGAGCAAATATGACTATTGAGGACATGCTTAGAGCTTTCACTTTGGAAGAGCAAGACGGTTGGGATGCACTTTTACCCTTGATTAAGTTTGCTTATAATAACTCAATCAATGCATCCACAAAAGTCAGCCCATTCTTCTTGATGTATGGAGAACACCCTATCACACCATCTAGCTTGGTGAGTGTAGGTCACATGCAAGAACCATCAACCCAAGTTGAAGCAGTGAACGAGTTTGTGGCACGAGTCCAACGAGGAGTGCATCAGGCAAAGCAAAAATTAGCAATTGCCCAGAATCGGCAAAAATAATATGCTGATGCTCATCGACGACATGTGGAGTTTCAAAAAGGCGATAAGGTGTGGTTGTCTACTACTAATTTGTCATTAATAGGGGTTCGAAAGTTAAGTCCACGGTTTATTGGACCTTTCTTGATTGTTCAACGGATTGGAGAAGTTGCCTACAAGTTAGAGTTGCCAACACACATGAAAATACATCCTGTTTTTCATGTGTCTCTCTTGAGGAAGTATACCCCACGATCTCCTTCCTTTGGCAACCCACATCAACCTCCTCCTTTACTGAACCATGATTGATGGTGTAGAGGAATATGAGGTTGAGAGAATCCTCAAGAAACGGACAAGAGGTCAGCGGAACCCCAAAGTGGAATATCTAGTCCAATGGAAAGGTTATCCACTTTATGAAGCTACTTGGGAACCATTGGCAAATCTTACAAATGCCAAGATACTTGTAGAGACTTTTGAGTCTTCTTGCAACGAGGACGTTGCGACTTAAATGAGGGGAGGTTTGTAACCAATCCTGGTTAGTCATAGTTAGTTTAGCCAAAGTGTAGGGTGGTCACTAGACCACAAAATGACAAGATAGTGATGTGCACTATCCAAAAAGTAAAAGGGTAAATGACGAGGTGGCTACCATGCATTGGTGGATCGGATGTGTGCTAGACGTCTCATTAGGAATTGGGTAGGATAAGATAACAAAACATGCAACCTACGCATGTTAGCCATGTGGCATAGTTTGGATTTCGGACTCCTCTAGTCCTATAGTATATAAATCAAGGAGAGGTCTTGAGAAGACATCTCTTATCTTGGAAGTCATTTCGGAGTCATTGCCTTCAGTATTACATCTCATATAGACCTATCCTGGAGATATATGCGAGGGACATGGATACGGGATCATTTCCTTTATAGATATTATTGCGACATACGAGAGATGCTCTACCACGGGAAGTATGACATGAGTTTCTGTCTTTTTCCTCTTTGGCTATCGATTGGACTAGGGGTATACAGTCTATCTTGATGGATTGATAATTTCAGGAGACTCTACATTCACTCTTAATGGATCATGCCATTCTTCGTACTACTAAAGCTCGTCTAAGCTCTTGTTCGATCAAGGTGTAGGCTCGTGGATCTTGGCTCGACCATGCATTAGGACTTTTCGACACGCATCAGCTACTTTTTCCATAGCGATGAGGTTCCGTCTTGGTTTGGTCCATCCATCTACATCTTCATTACTCACATGTGAGTGCGGTATCATTTTATATGACTCGTTGCTCATTCGGAGGGCAGAGGATAGCTACCCATAGTGCCATTAGGGATGTGGTGTTTGTTGTGGCGCGAGAGGGTGGATACCTCACATGGAGAAAGCGTTGGTATGCCTTGCAGTCGACCATGGTTAGGACAGACCTGTACTTGGTTCGGGAGGACTAGGTCACTGTGACGGATGTGGTGGTTAATCCTACTAGAGACATAATTTAAGAGGGGGTGATCACCCATCCTCTAGGATGGGTGACGAGTGGAGCCGCAGTAGCCAAGGTATCTAAGAGAGAGGTATGCAGAGAGGTCACCTCTTTGTTTCTATAGCTTTGGAGTTATATGGAGCTATGGACACCGACTGCGACATGTTCATGAGGGAGTGCGCGAGAGCCTACCATACTAGGCGACAAAGGGTATCACTCTCTTTAGCTTATTGTATAGTCTATTTTAGTCAACGTGTTTCCATTGCTCTACAGAGAGCTCTAGCTGGTGCAATCCATAGGAGAGCAATCACGTTAGCCGATGCTTCTTCAAATGCTGGTGTTGTTTGTGGACCATTTTAACTAGATAGTTAGGATATCTTAGGTGCATTAGGGCATATTTCCTAGTGTGTTGCTGTTGGGGCTAGCCCGATGTTCCCGGTTTGGTTCCATCCATGTACGAGTTGATGGGGTCTTCCCATCCCTTTTGTTATTATACTTTGTCGCGATTGAAAAATAAAATGCAGTTATCTATAGAATCTGTCCCATAGTCAAATGTTCTGAATCTTTTAATGTCCTATAATCTCTCTTCTGAATTCGTTAATAGGTGCGACGAGCGCCTTTGTCATTCTGTTTCGCGATTAATTTTCGTGATAGTTCATGGTTTTTGCGGGCTAGCCATCGCCCTATGATTTACACAAGCATACTCCAAAGCAATATGCGAAGACGGATGTAAAACCGGGGCGAAATATCAATAATATCTAAGCACGTCAGAAAGTGCACATTTGCACAACTTGACAGAAGTTACTGCAAGATCTTACGCAGTGCTAACGCGACATCGCAGGTCTCCATTAGGTCGGGAAGGAAGTAAAAGAAAGCGACTGTGGACGTAATCGAACGGAGGAAGCGGAAGGAACCTTTCATATTCACCGATTTGGATGGAGCAATTTTGGCGGTTTGAGACTTGCAGCAGAGCATTGCGGAGCTGGAGGAGAATTTACACGAGGAACATCTTCAGCAAGTATGTCGAATGACACCTGCCTTTACTTCTGATGAGTGGTCATTTCTTTCGATCTTTGAGCTCGACCCTGTAAGCTTTGTGCGTGTCGCATGCCTGTAATGCATTTCCGAGTCGCATTGCTATTTTGTAGCTCCTCAGGTTCTCATTTCTGTGGTCAGTTTCTCTATATTTGGACTTGAATCGTGGAATGTGAATTTTTTCACCAGCTTCGTAGGGTTTCGACCTTTACAAATTGCGATGTCGTTTGGTCGTTACAGCAAGTGGGTGGCCATTTGTGACTCTTTTCCACGTACCATATGCAGGTAGTCACAATATACATGTTTGAATTTGTTCACTCGTCGAAATTGGATCAGCCAGGCTACGAAAGAGCCTGAAATCAGACCTTACTGTTACCGTCCTGCAATAAGCGCATTGCTACACGAGCCGTGCTGTGAGCCCGTGCGATGTCTCTCCTGTGTTTTATAAATTGAGACAGAGAGGAGAGAGGGGAGGAGAGCGTAGTGGAAGGGAAGAGCAGAGGAATTGGACAGTACTGTCGTTACTAGCTGTAGATACAGGAAGGGAGGGCGCAACGAGGACAAGAGCGAGAGAACTTGGCGATGGCGAATGCAATGTATGATGTAAGTATTGCCTGATTTGTGCGTCTGAAATTTGTGGCTGCCTGCTTAGTGGAATCGTTGATTTATTCTCAATATCTTGTTTCTCTTCCTCTTTCTTCTCTTCCTGGTTTCGGGTTCGGCACTGAGCGATCTGCTTTATAAAGTACGAGCATTAGTTCGATTTTCCTGCTTGATTTCTGTTTTCATTGATTCCGAGTCCAAACCCGACTTAGTTTCTGCTTTTCTTGGTTGTTCTAGGCCCATTATGTGAGATTGTGGTGGTTTCAATCCATTCTTTGGCTTGAGATGGTTTTGGGGTTCTATCGGAAATAGCGGACGGGCTTGTGAAATTTTAGAGTTAATAGTAAATTCAGTTCTTTTGATTGTTTGATCTGATCGGCTTGTTTTAACCCTGCAGGATGACTTCGATTTTGGAGGCGATGATGGAGAGGATAGTAAACTTACAGGTGCACATTTATTGCTATGTGATAGTTTACGTTTGTCTCTAGAGTTTTAGTATACTGCTTCCCACTGTCGGACGTAGTCATAAACGTAATAAAGAAGCCCACTTGTCTCATCTTCAATAATTCTTCATTTCCTTGTTCCTCGTCATGTTTTCTTCTCTGTTTTCTCAACCAACGTACTGCCTTTCGGAAGCTCAAGCGCTTCAGAGGAGGTTGTACGTTGGCACTGTACTAAAACAAACTGTATACAGGAAGCAAAATATGTTTCAAAAGAAACCTGCACAAATTTCGCTCTTTGTTCAAACGCATCTGAGAAGAAAACGTGTTTAAAAGCCAAGTGGGACCAAATTTGAAAAATCATTTAAATGAACAAGATGGAGCCAGATTGCACACTTGTCTTGTTTTGTTTTGTTTTTTTTCCCTCCTTCTACGGCTACAGATCTTCACGAAGCAGCCATAGTCTGGGGCATTCTACTTGCTAGCTGAAATGGCGGCATCTGGAAAGGCACAATTTATGAAGAAGGATAACCCTCAAAAGCTCTGAATTATATTTCAGCCTTATTCCATACATTGGTTTTATAGGTGGGAAAAGGAGCTACGGAGAGCTGGAAGACGATGATGACGAGATTTATCCCGCCAAGAAAGTATGTGTCCTCGGACTTCATCGTGCGATTGAATTGAAAATTCTCATTTGTGCATACTCGTCATTTTTGCACCTAGCTCCCACTCGGAAAAGGAGGAACGGGTGTGTAGACTCGTGCAATTTAGATATCTTTATCTGTTTAGACACCAGTGTCAGTCACCAGCGTTACAAGTTACCGGATGATGGATTTTTGTTGTTTTTTTGAAACAGATGTATGCCAGTTCCGTTGTTGCAAATGATCACGCAACTACAACCATACTCAATTTACGTGCAAGGTAAAGTCTGCGGGGAGTCCTTTCTTCGTGCATGTGAAACAGTCTGACGGTTAATCGGTCCCTTTCGCCAGCTATAGACTGTTGAAAAGTTGTTCACTGGCTTCTATACAAGTACTGAAATTAACTTGTAGTGACACACATACACCGCATATGCAGTGATTCTTCTTTCCTGCAAAACATAAATATCTCACTTGTTGGAACTTTATGCCTGGAATGCGCGGGGTAATCAGCTTGGAGGAACGAGATAGTACGATTGCTGGTTTACAGGTATGGGATCCTCCTTCTGGAGGATTTGTTGCATAGTCGGTCTAGTACCGTACCAAAATTATGACTACTATTTTTTATCTTAGCCCGTGTAGCCTCTACCCTAGTGACAGTGGCCGGATTTTGCACTTTGCTGAAAGGTTCCAAGCACTTGTTTTCGGAGCTTATGTCTTGTGAAAAGACTGCATCAGTGGTGGGCCGTTCGTATGATAGATGCGTTTCTGTGGAGGATCTCAGTGTTCCTTAATTGTTGCAGAAAGAACTCGATGCGGCGAATGCAGATTTGGAACGCTGGCACAACACCTTCCAAATAGAGTCGGTTGTGCCTTTAGGGACGACTCCTGGTAATGTAACTTGGACCCTGTGCAGTGACGGATTTATTTCCAAATTTATAAAGAATGTTCGTTCGTGCAGCCTAATAGCGTGGCTTTTCTAATATATTGTCTAAGGGATAAATTGTCGGTGGTATCTAGTGCTAGGAGCATATGAACATCGCGAAGTTACTAATTTTTGTTTCTCGTTCCCTCTTTAATAGAGCCAGATGTTGTGCTGGCCGCGTTGCAGAAAGTGCGTACGTCTGAAGGAGCCTTAAAAGAACAGGTAGTTATGATCAAGATTAACATTTCAATTTTTAAGTTTCTTTAGATGAAGATTGTGTTACATAAACTCGGGGATTTTTTAAATTTCCATCATGAACGATTCCCCGGAACGAAATATGGAAATCATTTATTGGTAGTAATTCGCGGAGGATGCATCTTTCGAATCCAATTGAAGCAGGTAGTATGCACTTGCAGGGCTGTAATGGCGAGGTTAATAGTTTGTAATCAGTTGCTTACTTTGGTTTTCCATGCTTGATAAAAATTTGTCGATCGACTGTTGTTTATTGTCTCATCGTGCTGCTATGTAGAAGGTCCTTATGCACCTGCTAATCCAATTTTCTCTGCGCTGATGACTTTGCACTTTGTTTCATCGCTTTGATTTTCTATATCAGCTGCTGAGCTCAAAGCGAAGGGAAAGTGCCATGCTAGTGAAGCTAGCGGGTAGGGAACAAGAGATTGTTGACCTGAAGGTGAGTCTTACTGACACTTTAGTATGGGTTCTTCCGTTAAATGCTTCAAAAGGCAAGACTGACTTCGAATAAGCCGATTGGCTGCAGTCGTTCAATCTAACCATAGCAGCAGATCAGTGAACGACCTATTCAGTCTCTGCATAGGTTAGCACACGGTTGTGTTCGTCTCCGGACTCCAAGACAAAAGCGAATTTTCAAAAATATCTCAATTCTATTGTCAAGCATGCTCTAGTTTCGCAGGTGAAATATAATTCTCACTGTTTCATCTTCTCTTTTGGAATCTAATGTTACTTCTGATCAGGGTTTGTGCTTCTTTTATATTGCAGTCTCTGGTTAATGACTTGAAACTCATGCTGAAGCCACCAATGCTACAGGTAGGCTTTGCAATTGAGGTTTTTCAGCTTTGTGTTAATCGTCCATTCGATTTTGTTGGAAAATGACCGATGTAGTTATTGTTTGTGTGACTTAGACTCGCCGCCTGTTATTGGATCCAGCTATTCACGCAGAGTTTACGAGGATGAAGGTACACCTCCATAATTCCTCACTGATTAGAGTATTATTCGGATATAGCGTTTGCGAAGTGTAACCAAATGAAAATGTTGGAAGCGTTGACTGGAATATATTTTGGCCGATTCAGAAAGAGCTTGAAGCGGCTGAGAAGAGAGTGAAGGAGCTGCAGGATGACCTCGCCGCTGTGCAGTTTACTCCTCACAGCAAGAATGGTAAAATGCTGATGGCAAAGTGCCGCACATTGCAAGAAGAGAACGAGGAGATAGGACGAGAGGCGTCTGAAGGAAAGGTTTGTGCTTGTGTCTGTTTGTCCTTGTTACGGAATTTGGTGTATTTGCTGGTCTTGATGACATTCGTTGCGTATTATGACGAAATAACAAACCACCATGAAAACCTTTGAAATTGCGGTATATATTTATCTGTACGGTTTCACCACAGATTTCGATGGTCAGTTCCTACTTAGAAGGAACTGAAGCATGCGGTTGCCGAGAGGCCTGTGCCATAGGTTTGTGTATATCACTTCCAACATACATAGTCAACTGGTCTCTTGATAAATGACATAGTTGATCTTCCTAGTTCTAGATTGTTAGCATGTCACCTTAGAATCTAAGCTTTTCTCATTCTGAGTAATCACATTGTGGTCTTCAGATGCATGAACTCGGCACAAAGCTTGCAATGCAAAAAACTTTGAACAACGAGTTGAGACGCGGATACCAAGGTACAGACACGGCATTGTAGCGCCTGCTTGGTGATGCTGAAACAAATATACTTTGTACCAAGGACCGGATTTCAATTTGTATCCTCGCATCGTTGATTTACCTGTGATGCACTACCTTGAAAGCTCGTCACCTGACTGTTGTTCGTTTCCAAATTGACATTTTTCAGAGCTTTTTGAGTACGTGGAGGATTTGAATGATGAAGTGGAGCGTTCTCAGCAAACTGTAAGGGACATGTTGTTGGTTATTTTTATCAGAATCCAATCTTTTGTTGAAAGTTCTTTTGAAATATTTCTTTCAGGGATACGTGCCTTTTCTTTTCTCCCCCATTTCCTCCTGTATCCTAGTACACTCTTCAACCTATATCTGGCTTCTTCTTTCTACTAAACTTGAAGGTTGCTAGATGTTTCTGTCGAAAGGTTCATCGTGACTCTGCCGTCTAGAAATGTAACTTTTTTTTCTACATGTTTGGAAGAAACTGAACTTGCTGAGTTGCTTCACTTAGATATATATTCTACAAAGACAGCTTCAGCAAAAGGAAAATCAAGTGCAGCAAAAGAACAATCAACTTCTGGAGCAGCGCAAGAGAGCCGATCTTCGCGACACAAGTATGAAGAGTAGAGAGGAAGAAAGAGTCCAGTATCTCCTGGAAACCAAAAGGGACAGCTACATGGAAGAAGACAAACTGACTGGAGATTTGAAGAGAAGGTAAAGCAACAGCAGATGGTTTGTTGAGCGTCAGCGAGTACATAGGGAAGACTATCTCTTGATAGTGTTTTGAAGGATGGGCAGCTGGAGGACATTCGCCGTAGTAGCGTTCAGCAACCTGAGACATCTCTTTTGACGTCATTGTTGCTGTCGGTACTACTGCTCAGTTTCAAGCACTTTCTGTGCTCTCTTTGCTAGATCAAGCAAAATGGTGGTTCAACACTGGATCTATTGGTTTTTTGGCAAAGGCAGCTGTCCAGAGCATTTTGCAAGCGAGGCTCACCCGTACGCTTGTCATATCCCAGGACGTGTATCGTCAATCTGTAGCTCTGTAATGAAACTCAGTGCCTTCCTTACGCGTAATTGGGTCAAACATGGGCTGTAAAGGTCTGGAGCCACTAAGAGCACAAATTCTCATCGTGGTGGAAGGTTGTTAAGGTTCTTCAACCTTTACGAAGCTGTACGTTGCAGAGCATTGCCCACGATCAACGGACTATCCCAAATCAGATTGGAGGAAGGTCCCACTGTTGGGGATGTGATAAAGCAGTACACGTCCTTCCAAGGTGCATCTGCAAGCTGTGACAGATGGCAGTTAGGTCATAGGGCCTAGGCTGGAAATCCCTTACAGTTGGAAATCGTGTACCTGTGTGGATCTCGTATTTCCAATCATCATACCTGGCCAAGTGGGCTTCTCAATTTCAGTGATGGTGGGCTAAAGTCAGGTGAGACATTCTCGATGTCACTGTCTTTGCTTAATAGCGGCTTTGTAAAAATAATTTCCATGAGAAACTGAAGGTATGAGCTTTCCTCCATTTGAGGCTGATTAGACTACTTCCTACTCAGTCTTCCTTGTTTGCAACAGCTCTGCACTTAAGCTTTAACAGCAGTTCCTTGGAGTTGGAGGGTCGCCTCTGATTGCTTTTGAGGTTTCTAATTGAGGTGATAGCATGGTGGAGATAGCTAGGATGACCTCAGCAGCGAGCAAATATGGGTTGCCTGGACTTAACATGAAAAGGTGGTTCTCTATATGCTACTGAATCACAAGGAATGTCTTGAATATTTACCGAAAAGCACTTGGTCTTTCAGTGCTATTGAGATACGTTGCAACACTGGAGTTCCATTACTGCGTAAGGATTTCGTTTGAAATCGATCTTCACATGCTTTCTGCGGAGTATGTAGAAAAGTTTTGCCGATTCTCAAAACAGTGTGGACAAAGTGCCCGAAGGTTTTTCGATATCAGCGTCCATCCGTGATTCGGTGACTCGGATTGACATGTCTGCTGTTCTCCACCTGATTTCCTCTGATGAGTGTTCATCTTAAATGAATACAACTTGTGGAGCTGTTGGATCTGCTATATGTTGATAGTAGCTCGTGAATGTTGAATTCTGCCAAAGAGTTGTATCTCTCGGATGGATTAACTGTAGTTTGTTTTCTTCAATATTACAGTATAGGAGCTCCAGCGACACACCACAAGTGCAAGTTTGGCTGAAGTATGGAAGTTGTGAAGGCTAGAGCTAAACCTGCAACTGAACTTAATGAGTTAGCTTTTTCTGACATACTCTCAAGCTGGATTATCTCGGAATCAATCGGGAAACAACACAGGACTGCGCATATACTCATGTGTACCTATTCTGAAAATAGTCAGTGATAGTGGTCTGGTCATCCATGGGGGACCTTATCATACCGGCTATATGATGTTCGCCGACGACGAATGCTGGCGAATCTGCAAATAAAATGTTTCCTTGTAGTGGAAGGACACCCAGAGGAGTAAGACCAGCAGTGGACGAGGAGATACGTCGCTTTCTTATAGGTACTTTGAAATCGAGTCCCGAGAAGATTTCAAACAGAATTCCCATGTACAGAAGCATGTACGGAATAAACAGCTCACTATCAGGAAGTTATTTGGTTTGTACTCTGCATCAAATGACACTCATCGGAAACATGGGGTGACCATTCGGAAGGCGGTGTTACCATTCAACGAATCTTGCTCGAAGTGAGCGCAGTCGAGAGTCACTGTCCTAATGAAACAACACCCACGTCAAAAGCCATGGAGCAAGATCTGAGTTTGGTTGGACTCTCATTAGAGGCGCGTTGAGATATTGGTAGTTGGTTACCAGCGTGGGCAGTATATCATTGACGTTACTCGTAAGTTGTAAGTTTGTCCCAGTGGACTTACTTACCAAGTGAGACCTGTTAAGCCTCGGCCGAGTGAGTGCAAGAAATAGTGAAGGTTTCAGAACTACCCTTGGCACAAAGCCTCTGTTCGTAAGATAAAGAGCTTTAGAAATGGGCGTGATTGACGGGGCTCCTTGGAGACCAGAGCAAGTGGTGAAGACTTCTTTGTTCACTCTGGAAGACTTTAGGCCAAACCAATATCATCAATATCATCGTCGGCAATGTATTGGAGTGTGTTATCTAAATTCAGAATGTGAGACTGTGTAGCGAGGTGTGGCTCGGTCTGGTATCACAATCAAAGTATGAAGGATATTTAAGTACAAAACTATCCGTTGTGATAATGATTGCTAACAATGCCCCTCTTTTGAAATGTAATCCTTTTTGTTATTTTACTGTGTCCTACAGGTAATACTAAAAGCATTCATCTGTAAGTTGCATACGAGCGCCACCGATAAAAATCGCCCCTATGACAAATGCGGTAAATCTAAGTTCAAAGATATATGGCAAATATTTGGGGCGAGTAGAAGCTAAGGCAAGTCCGAGTCCTCACATACTGTTTAAACCCATACGACTGACTAGTTATGAATCCATGGATGTTTGTACCCCATGATAAACAATATAAAAAACGAGAAAAAAGCATGGACTGCTATCAATATAAAGAAAAACATAAATACAGAAGGAAATTAAGAAATAATTACAGGTGTACCTCCCTAAGTTGATCCCCCTAACTTGATATCCTCCATTACTCAATATCACATCCTGTCCACCAAGTTGGTTCTATGGCTATAAGTCCGGAATGCGGATGATACACACATTGTGGTCCCTGTAGACAACATTAGGATGGCCTTTGATTACTTGACTACCGAGCTTCATATGGTAGACTTGAGAGTCAAGGTGTCAAAGTGCAGGGCTTGGTCTCCTTTGGGCATTCCGTCTCACCTTCAGCTTCCAGAGGGATGTATGATATCGACAGATGACCTACGTATTCTAGGAGTGCCAGTAGGGACTGAGGATTTTGTTTCACGCTACCTTGACGTTGCTTTGGCCGAGGATGTTTTGAATGTAGACCACCTTCCTCTACTAGGGGATCTGCAGGTGGCGTTTGGTATACTATCATCTAGTATTGCTCGTGGACCCACCTATCTTCTTCACACGGTTCCTCCTTCACCTACATTCATATCACGTTTGACAGCATTTGACAGGAGAATCATGTACGTCTTTGGTGACATCATCGGACCAGGGGCATTCGAGTGTGTGACTGGAGATTTGGCAAGGAGACAGACATCTTTGCCAATTTTGTGTGGAGGGGTAGGCTTATTATCGATGGAGGAGACGGCACCTGCGGCTTTCTTGGCGAGTTGGGCACTTGTTGCACCTTTGTTATCTTCTCGATTTGTGATCGCAGATAGACCTATTTTGGAGATATATACGAGAGACGTCGATACGGGATCATTTCCCTTACATGTATTATTACGACATACGAGAGATGCTTTACCACGGGAGGTACGACATGAGTTACCATCTTTTTCCTCTTTGGCTACTGATTGGACTAGGGGTCTACAATCTATCTTGATGGACCGACAGTTTCAGGAGACTCTACATTCACTCTTAGTGGATCCGGCCATTCCTCGTACTACTAGAGCTCGTCTACGCTCTTGCTCAGGCAAGGGTGCAGCCTCGTGGATCTTGGCTCGACCATGCATCATGGCTTTCCGACTCGCACTAGCTACTTTCTCCATAGCGATGAGGTTCTGTCTTGGCTTGGTCCATCCATCTACATCTTCATTACTCACATGTGAGTGTGGTACCACTTTAGATGCAGCCGGTGTTCATATGACTCGTTGTCCATTCAGAGGGTAGAGGATAGCTACCCATGATGCCATTAGGGATGTGGTGTTTGCTATGGCGCGAGAGGGTGGATACCTCACATGGAGAGAGCGTTGGTATGCCTTGCAGTTGACTAGGGTTAGGGCATACCTGTACTTGGTTCGGGAGGACCATGTCACCGTGGTTCGATGTGGTGGTTCTGCATCCTACTAGAGCATTGGTTTCAGAGGGATGATCACCCATCCTCCAGGATGGGCGGCGAGTGGAGCGGCAGTAGCCAAGGTTTCCAAGTATAGAGATATGTAGAGAGGTCACCTCTTTGTTCCTCTAGCTTTGGAGTTATATGGAGCTATGGACACCGACTTCGACATTTTTGTGAGGGAGTGTGCGAGAGCCTACCATACTAGGCGACATGGGGTATCACACTCTTTAGCTTATTGTATAGCCTATTTTAGACAACGTGTTTCCATTGCTCTCTGAGAGAGCACAAAAAGGGGTGCAATCCATAGGAGAGCAATCACGTTAGGTGATGCTTCTTCGGATGCTCATGTTGTTTGCAGACCTTTCGACTTGGATAGTTCAAATATCTTAGGTCTTTCAGAGGACATATTTCCCAAGATTGTGATACTATTGGGGCCTAGCCCCATGTTACCGGTTTGGTTCCATCCTTGTACGATTTGATGGGATCTTCCCATCCCTTTTGTTATTATACTTTCTCGGTCGTTGAGTCTGGAATGACTTCCAAGATGAGATGTCTTCTCAAGACATCTCCTTGCTTTATATACTGTAGGACTAGAAAGGTCCGAAATCCAAACTATACCACATGGCTAACATGCGTAGGTTGCATGTTTTGTTATCTTATCCTAACTAATTCCTAAAAGACGATAGCACACAATCCGATTCACCAATGCATGGTAGCCACCTCATCATTTACCTTTTGTTTTTTGGATAGTGCACACCACTATCTTGTCTTTTTGTGATCTAGTGACCAACCTACGCTTTGGCTAAACTAACTATAGCTAACCAAGATCGGTTACAAACCTTTGCCCATTTAAGACGCAACGTCCTCGTTGCAAGAAGACTCAAAAGTCTCTATCCCTAATACTCAATATACCCAAAGTCAATTATCAAGTTATAGAGGTACCTCTTTGTTGTAAGATGTAAGATTAGTAGGGGATACCCCATACCCCGACAATACATGAGTAATCAAACGAATAAACCTATCGCCTCAAGCCATAATCATCGATGTTCCTAATCGTGATAATGCATTTTATTGCATAAGCCACATATCTAAAGTGATGTGTGTGGTTGAATGAGCCCAAATTTCATGATGTAGACTTCGCATGACTTGGTGAGTTGTTAAATGGGCAGGTTGGGAAAGGTCTAGCAGGCTAATAGCTTTTCCAAGGATATGGTGACTGTCATCAATGTTGATGTCCTATGCTCCTTGCTCTTTTACTATGGTCTAATGTTTGTATCTTCTCTTGGTGCAGCTTGTGCCAACAAATCGTCATCAAATACAACTACATGGGCGGCGTTAGCCTCCTCAACGAGATTCAGAAGGGCTTTTATTGACATGGAATTTGCAATGCGGAGTGCTTTGATGACCTCCAAAATCTCGCCATCTACTACTTGCTCGTTTGCGTCATCTTCTCGTTCTGTTTCCATCTCACTGACTAACACATTGTCAAAGAGCCATGTGTGGCAAAAACAATTAGAAATGATTTTTGTAGAGATTTGATTCCACACAACTATACTTCATTGAATTGCCGTGAGTAGATCCACTTGGTAGATGTCATATTCTCCAGCCTCGTCGGTGTCAACTGTGTGTTGGAGCTGGAACCGACGTTAATGGCGCTTGAATGCTGCGATAATGCCCACATCCATGGGTTGCATTTTTGATGTCGTATTTGGGACAACATGCAAATCTCAACATTAGTGAGTTGAAGGTCACCGGTGGAATGAGATGACACATTGTTCAAGAGGAGAAGGATATGCCAATCAACTGCCCGTATTTTTCCATGCCAATCTTCAAACCAATTGTGGAAAATTGAGCCAGTCATCTATGCCTTTTAGATATTAAAAACCAAGATGCTCCGCACTTTTTTTGTGGAAGCAATGCGGCTTGTTGGCATGGCCAATGATGAGAGGCTCCGATTTGTGGGATCCATTAGCATTTGCAGTGAATGCAATTGTAAAGCGGATCTTGTCTTTTTTTGAACCCTCTATCTAGCATTGTGCGATGGTGTGGTCTGACATCATTTGAAAAAAAAAAGGCAGCTCTCGTACATATTGTAGACATCTTCGATGACATAAGTTGATATCTCTGCATTTGCAGTGGATGCAATTGTAAAGCGGGTCTTGTCTTTTTTTGAACCCTTTATTTAACGCACAGCGCTAGATATCTATGCATTATCTATAGAGCCACTTTTCCATGTGACTTGCGTGATTTCAGCCTGTGACATTGCTAGAATTTTTCAAGCTAGCCATTGGAGAAGGTTGGTATATTATCGCCCATGCCTAACATTGTAGCAAGTGATTTGACCTTTTACTTGATCAACTCATTTCGGAAAGCTTCACATTGAAGTAGCCAAAGTGCAAATGCTTCATCCAACTTTAGATGAGTGATTGTGCAATGACTTTTAGCATTAGACTGGGAACACATAGCGTTTTTGAACGTGCTTCTCTTGGCAAGGATGCCACTAACTGTACCTTGGGAGGAAGTCTTTGGCAGGTTGAATTTCTCCTTGGTCCAATCGCAAAGTGATTTCTGACTAATTGCTGGATTGGCTTGATTGTATTGGCAGAGATCGTGTTCTTCATGTTTGTCAATGTCACAAGTGTGCGCTTTGAGGAGCTTGTGATATGGTTGTGGCATGAGGATGAAGACATGGCGAGAACTGTAGTAATAAGCATGAATGTTATGCACATCTTGCATTACGCTACGAGGAGGCAAACACAAGGGGCTGAATTGCTGCCACTTAACTTTTTACCCCTTACATGACCCCTCCCAAACTTGATTTATTAGCCAATCATTGACAATATCAAGTTTATAGAAGAACTCCATATATTGATGACCTTTATTAGCCAATAAATATGTTGATTACGGATTGTATTGAATTAAGGAGATACAACTGAATATACATATAATGCATAATGATGAATGAACAAAGAAAAATGATAATTCTGCATGTAAAATAAGCTAAAAATAAAAATACTTGTCAAAATAAATAAGAATTGATTTGGAGAAGCATAGATTTGAGATTGTTGTTAAGAGAATTAAGTAAAAAAAGTTAAGACATATAATATATAACACATATATATTATATATTACCCGATGATCATGCTACTAATGCGTGATTTTATATAAACTTTCAAATTCTAAATTCCATGATGCAAACTCTCACAAAGAATCAAATATTACTTTAAAGAAAAAAATACTTTGATAATCAAATGTTCCATTGATTTCAACTCCAAATAATAATTCTCAAAAACCAAAACAATGAATTTTTCAAAGTTCATTTCTCAAAATTAACTTGAGAGTTGTTTTTCAAATTTTTTTATTTATATTATTTAAAATTTAACTTTAGTAAATATAAATAATCATAATATAATTTTCTTTTAATAATATTTCAAATTTTTCTATTTATATTATTTAAAATTTAACTTTAGTAAATATAAATAATCATAATATAATTTTATTTTAATAATATTTCAAATTTTTTCTATTTATATTATTTAAAATTTAACCTTAGTAAATATAAATAATCATAATATAATTTTCTTTTAATAATATTTCAAATTTTTTTATTTATATTATTTAAAATTTAATCTTAACAAATATAAATAATCACAATATAATTTTTTTTAATACTATTTCAATTTATATTATTTAAAATTTAACCCTAATAAATATAAATACAATATAATTTTCTTTCAATGAATAACTATAACATTATAGTATCATTAAAGAAAACCAAAAACTCTCTTTGAAAAAATTGTTACAAGTCCAAATGCTCATAGCTAGATAACTAGTTCTTCGCGGAGCCCAAGGAGGAAGTGTTCTTGAAACACAAAGACAACAAGCCCGTGATAACTAGTTCTTCGCGGAGCCCAAGGAGGAGGTGTTCTTGAAACACAAAGACAACAAGCCCGTGGTCGGTGTATTCCACGTCGGCTGGAAGCCTGAGTTTCATATCGCTGGGAAAACATGCCATGCCGAAGAATACGTCTTCCGCCACCGCCAGCAGTCGCCAAATACTAGTCCTGCAGCCCCATGCGCTGCTCCTCCAACTCCTCCTCAACACCTTTCGAACGCCCACCACCACAACGAGGCCAAGATCTCATCGCAGGAGCCGGCATTAGAACGATCTGAGCTTCCTCCATTTGCCTAATGTGTACCCAACCAGTATACCAAAGTTCAGGTACGCTAGCCAGCTCAAAGCATTTGTGAGCTTGCCCACGGAACTTAATTTCTTCGCAAGAAGAATCTACGTTCTTCATTTCTTCTTTGCAGAAGCTATGGCACCTTTTCCACAATGTCACTCATTCATACGGTTTCATTTCTTTATACAGCATTCAATTTAGACGGAATCTTCTCAAGATGCTGTCTCCTGCATGCTGCAAGATATATAGTGCATTCACAGCTGCTGCCGAAGTTGCTGAGTGTCTGTGAATCACAGGGAAAGTATCGATCTTATGCAAGATTCACTGGGCAATTTCATGGATCTACTTTTCGATCTCGTGTCAGAGAGTCTAGGACTTCCTCCGACACTCTTCGCAAGGAACATCATAACAACTTTCTTCGCAGGAACTTCGTCCTGCATTTTTACCCCAAGAAGTCTGATCACGAGTAAGATGAGACTGACGATACTCAGATCGGACTCGTACCTCATAGAGATACTAGTATCCTCAGCTTTGTGGCTCAAGGATTTGATGTGAATGGGCTTCAGATCAACGTGGCAGGCGACAAATGGATCACTTGCAAGCCCAGCAGAGGCAGCATTATCGTCACGTCGGAGACATTCTGCAGGTATTTACTATATACAATGTTACACGTAGGGACATAGTTATCTCGTTACGTAGTTGAACTCAGAATTTTTGTATCTGACTAGTTTAGGTAATGTTTGTACTTTGGAGATAGCGGCAACACGAATATGGGGTTTGGAGTAGTGAAGCAGCTTGGGAGATATAATATAGTTAAGGGTTTTGAAGGGGAGTAGAAGAGTTTCAGCTTTCAACGAGATAAGTAGAGCCAACTGTTAGCTATCTTGGGAAAGTGCTAATTGTGAGTAGAGTTGAGGTTGAATCACAACATTGTGAACACGAGTGAGATTGACCCAGCAATTGGCAGCTAAAATCATGAAGAAAAATGTTCAGATGCAGTGAGGGGGCGAGGGAGGTAATTAACCTGCCGGTCAAGAAGCTGTCGCAAGGAAAGGTGAGGCCTTGGGTGCCACTACCAGAGTGGACACCATGAGGATTGGCAGATTGAAGAATCTTGGATGTGCATTCATAGCATGGCGACTATGTATTTCCCAAGATGTGTGAGAAAGTATGAAGAGTGAAATCATTGCCCCAAATTGGAATAAGGGCACAACTAGAGATGTGGGCCAAGATACTTGACAGGAAATGCAAGTAAGCAATGCAAACACATCAACAAGAGATTGAGATGAATATCCAAGAGATGTAACTTGAAATCAACGCCTTTACACTAGAGATTGAGTGACTATCAGACATTCCGAAGACCAACCGAATTAGTAGGAGAGATCTATGAGTGTAGGTGACTGTTAGAGTAGTTAGGAGTAGGAATAATATGATGGCAGATTTAGCATAGGTAAAAGGGTTCCATTATCAGATTGTTCTAGTAAGAACACGATCATATAGTCAGGGTAGAACAAATTCTCTCGAAGTTGGTGGAGTGCACAACGTTGGTGACAAGAATTGGCAACGGATTCATGTGAAGATAACCAAGAATTTGTGGTAACTGGAGCACAATCTGCTCTACCCCCAAGAGAACTTCCAAAAGATTTTCCTGACAATGCGATAGAATTTGGGAATGGATACCCCTCTCTCTCAATAAAAAATAATTTTTGCATAACTGAACTGCGCAACTGAAATTCTGATTGATGGAATTAATTGTGTGACCTTGAATGTGTGAATTAGTCTTTGGGTCTGTCCAAGGAAACAAGTCAATCTCACCACTCTTGGACTTAGATGTCCATGGTGTGTTAAAAGAAAACTAAACTTGAATAATAACTTCCTGATCTGTTTGTTCCTTCATTCCTTTGGGAACTAAGTATCACAATGTAACATTACACTAGAGTTTGTGTGACTCTTATTTCGTGTAAGACAACCTTCTGTTCAGTAGGTCCATTTAAATATTTATGCACGGAGAACACTTCTCTCTCATGCATGAGAACACTTAGAAATATTCAGATATTCTGAGAAAACTTCGGTCTTTTTGCAGGTCAAGATGAAATTCAGCTGCAAAAAAAATGCTTGCATGAATATCAAAGATCAGCATAGAGCGAGGGGTGGGTTGGAATCTCCAAGTTTAATCGTTGTCTTCGTAATTGCTTCAGAAGATTCAGTTTTTCATGTTGCAAGCTGGGCCTCTACAGAATAATCGAAGCTCTCAACTGAAATCTAATTCCCTGACTGTTGCATACGCTTTCTATGTCGGTATTTGATTGTGCAGCATTTTGTACAACCAGTGGGTAGCGGCGCCAGGATTTCAACCCAGGCGACCATGGCGGTGACTTCTGCACCGAAGTCACATGAGCTTGTGATCTCATATCATTTATGGTCAGAACGAGGAGATAATTTGTTTGTTACCTCATTCAGATGAATTTAGTAACCGAGAGCATCGAGACAAGAAATATCTTGCAATGAGTCATTGTAGCCTACATGTTGCTATCGTTAAAGATATATTTATCTAATTATCCTCAACATTCCGAAATCCACAACTAGTGAAGAAATAAAGAGAATTCTGGGAGTACATATTATCTGATTGAACCACATCAGGATAGATTTCCCATAGCGTGACCTAAGGAAATCAGCATTGAATTCAGCTTAGGATTTTGACCTTTCAATTGATGTTAACTGCTTCCGAATCAAATAAAGTTGCCGTCATTATTAAAAAAGTAACGCAGTTACAGCGATGAAGGACTTTAGAAAATCTCAAGTCCTACAGAAGGGTATGCTTCTCTTGATCTCCATGTCCATTTCCTGCAACACATATATCAGTGCTTTCCTACTACACTATCGGTCAACTAATACCAACGTGACAGTAGAGGGAGCGCAAAAACTCAACATGTACACTAGTCCAGACTGTCACAGGCGCCATTGTCGGAAACAAGGAATGTGAAGGTCTCGAGTTAGAGACTCCGAACGCAAATGGGTTACGTGATATATTATATGTTATGGTTTGGGGCAAACTTGGATAGTTCAGACATATTTCCCAGTGTGATACTATTGGGCCTAGCCCCATGTTACCGGTTTGGTTTCATCCTTGTACGATTTGATGGGTCTTCCGTCCCTTTTGCTATTATACTTTCTCGGAAAAAAATTTGCGGCAAATCGCATGTTCCGTTTTCCGCTCCCTCTACTGTCACAGTGCTATTAGTTGAAAAGTAGATATCACCAATGCCACAGGACAATTACTTAAACGATTTAACGCTTGTAGTGCATTTCAAAATGTGATTACAAAGGACGAAGGCTTGTACATGTGTAAAGTTTTAAAGCCACTTCAAAATGGAGCCCACTTTGCGTTGGTTTAAGTAGTTGTCCTGTGGCATTGGTGATGATATCCTTTTATTGAGATGTACTCAATGCTGAATGACGATGAACATGGCGTAGATTCTATAATAGATAACTTTACTGGAGGTTTGGGTGGTTATTTCTGTTAAATATTGTACATGCTTCGCGTATCCAAATTTTAATTGCTATTTTTTAGTTACCTCATGACGCAACCGACTACCAATGTCAACTCAACATGATATTTTAAGTGGCGGGGAAAATACTTTCCTCGTAATTGCACTTAGGTCATTAAAACCGACGACGATGCACGGTATTCTACTGGCACTGATTCACATCTGACGAACTTGGACAGCGATAGCAAATGAAAACATATAGCAATACGTATTACATCTTTCACAACGCGGTCCACTGTCCAGTGACATGAAATGAGTTTCATGAAAATGAGTTTCTCTGCTCTAAGATAGGCACTAGGATCTGCTGCCTCCTTCAATTGACAGCTCAGTGACCAACCCAATACTCTGAATCTCGTTAAATCCCATAAAGATACCACTAGATTGAGCACCGAACAGTGATTTCATATCCAGTGAAAATCTTCGCTAATTCCTCAGTTGGTGACTCCAGTAAACCCATAAGTCATAGAACAACTTAAATTTGCTTATATCTAGCTCAAGTAACTGACATCCACCCATCTCTTCGCTTCATCTTCTCTATTCTGCGAAAGGTAATATTGTGGAGCAATCAGCTTACTATCCCGGGCCTTTCTTGACGAGCGTTGATAATTCAGTTTTGATGAAAAATTTAACACAAAATAATGTCTTCAACTGCTCTCAAATTTCTCACTGACTTGTGACGCCGGTGATTGTTGCTAACAGACTTTGCAATAAACTCAGTCCTCAGTACTGGACATCAATGACAATAGGTGATGTCGATCAATATATCACGTTGTACCTGGTGTACGTGGCTACTCTATATTACTCGCTAGACAGTGAAAACGCTCAGACTGCGTTTGAAGGAACAGAACATTCATCTCTCAAAAGACGTAAAAACGAATCTGAGGCTTCTAACAAGTCGACTGACTGTTACTTGTGCACAGAGCGAGAAAAGTAAAGCTGTAGATAAATAGGATCATGTAGGTTACATGTCTTCGTTAGCATAAAAAATTACTATCTACCTCTTCTCCTGGCATTCGCAAAGCGGGAGGAGGAGGTGCAATTACAACAACCTTCTGCACAATGGCAAAACGGAGGATGTTCAGAATAGCAGCTCGATTCAAGCCCAAACTTCAGCTGGTTCACTCAGTTTGCAAACTTTATGATATCTTCAAAGAACCCCAAAGGACCTCAGCAAAACTGGCATATGCAAGTTTTGCCAATCCACCTGAATTCAACTATAAGCTCTCAATTCACCTGAAACCCAATTCCTCCCACGCTTGGACTACTTTATTTGACTGTCGATATTGTAACAAGTATCATTCGTCCCCCCACTCAGCACTCCTTACATCCAGGTAAGAATTACGACCTCATGGGAAATGGGATGATAAAACTCCAATCGCCAGGCATGCAGTAAATAACCACAATCACCAGGTAGTGCTCCGTCTATTCTTTGATAGCCCCTGTATGAGAATTGGATGTTAGACACAACTCATTGGA
Source organism: Marchantia paleacea (assembly GCA_014180765.2). NCBI lineage: Eukaryota > Viridiplantae > Streptophyta > Marchantiopsida > Marchantiales > Marchantiaceae > Marchantia > Marchantia paleacea. Next base: position 4,878,018 of record MUAA02000018.1, read on the forward strand.
TCTTGCCTTATATCTGAAAGAAAAGTGGATAAAAATGACACTTCACCACTAGCCGTTGAAAGTAAAGACAGTTCAGAGAAGTGACTCACCCATCTTCTTCGGGACTGCCCTCATGTCGCAGACAATCAGAATGATCAGTTTCTTGGACAATTCCACCCTCAACATACAACGGGTCTCCTGTAAAGACACCGCTCTCTCAGTAATAAGTTCTAATAAAAAAATGTACATTTCTATGGAAGAGATATACTCTGAATTTGATAATGGGGGGGAAGCAGACAAAAAGCGTCCTTGGTTCTTCGCATTTCGTTTCATCTATCAAGTTATGAGTCCCGAGGAGGAAACATGTGCTTACGCCAGAGCACGTAATTTCGTTCATTCGAAACCGAAAAGGTGGACACGAACCTATCAAGGGATGGCCTGCAGCTGCGAGATGGATTCGGATTTGATGGGGCCTCCCAGTCAAAATGTTCACCTGAAAGTTAAAAGGTCAGCTCATTTTCCTCTTGAAACTTGCTATTTTTTCCTCATCGACTTGTCAAGGAACCATTCCGTCAAGAGAAGTCAATGAAGCTTGTGTGCGCAAGGGAAGAGTGAGACATTTGTGGCTAGAAACTGGCAAAATCATTAGTAAGTGGTACCTTGAACAAACCTGAACTAGCGTACAACTGTTCACTTGATCTCGCCAGAGTACAACTACTTTGGATAAAGATGGCTTTCCTGTCAATGGGCAGCACACGTCACTCAATACTGTCAACAACTTATGCGATCAATTACACGTCCAAGTTCTTAATAGCCAGAGGCCTACGACAAGCAGACGTGACTGGGTCATGATCACGCTCATATATCCAACACAACTAGCAGATATACCTGTTGGGGAAGCCATATATAGTCCTCCAGCAACTCCAGGATACGGAACTTTTCCTATCGCATGATCGACGGTGATCTACGGTGGCAACTATTAAATCGAGTCAGTAACTACAACAAATGAGTTAATCCATGCAAATCTGGCATTTCGTAAATGAATTTCGTGGACAAAACTCTTTTGACTGCACAGCAATGCCAAGATAACATGTCCTGAAGTAACGTGAATTATATTCGATGATAGCATACGCCATGCAACTTCTTGTCTACTCTTGACTTTGTATGGACCTATTGTGTTAAAAAGTTGTGGAAAAAATGTTTGAAAGACGAGAAACACAAGCTCATGGACTTCAAGCCTCTGGATGCAATGTTTTTCCGGGTGATAGATACGAAGGTTCTCGACAAACCTCATCTGCAGCTATAACACCCTTTGCCAGGGCCCGGTATGTCTTTGAAAATCGTCTTTGCTTTTCACAATCAGATTTTGGTAATGCACCACCAGCACTCCTGAAATTCAAGAAGCTCTACAGGGTTTTACCAGAATTACCGTCGTTACTGTCATTGTAATGCCAAACTCCAAAGACCAAAGACAACTGTATTATTGTGGCGTTTTGGCAAACAATGGGCTACAGTACATTGCTACGCAACTGTACAGATCTACTCCAGATTGGCCTTGATGAAAATATGAAGGAAAACGGTACACATGCTTCGTGGATACAACTGGTAAGGAGCATGACTGTTCGATGGATGTAACAAACCTCTTTACTGAACTACTTCACAACAACGGCGAATGCATACCTGCCGGTGGTGCTTTCGGTAGACGCTGCTAAGTCTGCAGCAAGTAAAGATTTTGCCCGTGGAGATTTTGCACAAAGCAAGACACCTGACGAGAATTACAACATTAGACGACATCTTTCACACTATGAATCTGCTACAAGCCGTAATTCACCTACAGTATGTTAAAAATAACGAAGACTGATTGAACTGGGAACACGATTTACCATACATGATTTCCTTCTAAGAGACATCACCAAAGATCAGGCCTTTATTGTAGCTACTATAGGTATACCCTTACGAGGACCAGAAACACAAGCCAAACCTGAGGTGCCTCTTCCGAGACGATGGACAGGAGACGTCGGCCATGTATGTGTTTGAAAGCTACTGCTGTCAGTACGCCCATAACTGGTATTATACTCATCGCGCCACTGCAGTTGTTGCAAGACGGTTCTTTGCTGGAAAAGACCACCCGCCAACACTTGAAGCCCTGATGGTTTATTGAGTGCAAGCTGATAACAGTTTCGAAGTGTTATTAACATTAGAACTTCAAAGACCGACGAGCCGCCTGAAGGCAAACACTTGATCTTCATCTTTCAACATGGACACTGCATTTATAAGAATGGTAATAAAACAAAGTAAAATACCCACGAAACAATTTAACTTCAGAATCAGGTCTATAGAAGCTTACAGAAAAGGCAAGCATGGATTAAAGCCGAGAAAGTTCCAGAAGCTCATGGCCGACATTCTTGGTAAGCATGAGTATGAGGGTAATCCGTTCACTTCTTGATGCTCCAGAGATGTTTCTTACCACGTGTTGGTCTTCATGAAGGATCTGAAGAAGATGAGGCGCAGCAGGTTCCTTCCATGGAAGTCGCTGGTACTCAAGACGGGCTCCCATTCTGCAGGTTCGACATAAACCACAACCACTTGAAATTATACACAACACAAACCAGAGCATGCATAAGCCATTTCAGTAGTTAAACACAAAAAACTTTGACTTCAAACAAAGTGTTCACTTACCTCAAAATGAACTCAGCTGAACTGATCACCAATCCATCAACTCGAACCTGCTTACAAGCTTCAAGGTATCACGTCATGCTACCCACCACAAAAGTGATCAGCTGTGATGATTACTTTCACAAAGCACAAAGGAAAAAGGCGATTATTGCAAAGGGGAAAGCAACGGCCAACCTGGTCATTGCGAATTCTCTGTACCCATCTGTGGCATAAAACAATGTAGAGTCAGGAGACACTTTCGTCACAAATTCAAATGCAAATTCACTGCATTCTAATATGATAAAGGCGAGACTCGAACTCAACGATGCAAATGGACTCTTTACGCCATCTCAAACCAACCAAAAAGACCGGATCATGCCACTTACCCTTCACGAGATGCAGACTTTTTATATCTTGAGCAGTAGTATTCAAGCACAGTTTTGGCTGCATATTTATCAAACCAGGTCTCAATTAGAAAGACTCTAACAACAACTTCGTTCACTCCAACAAAAACACAAAAAACTTAATGAACTCTCCCTCATGAACACATTTGGGAAAGCTGCAGCTATGCAGTCGTAACCCGACGTTTACACCAGAACTCCCGAATGAAACAAATTCAGCTTGTGTCTCACAGAGATTCAGCCACTCAATTCATTCCCTCTATCAAAGTGAGTCATTCAAATCTCAAAATTCTTGGAAATTAAACAGGAAATAACCAGGACGCAAAACTTAATCACCAAATGTTGCAGGAAGATGATGCGCACTCACACTGATCTCTGGCCGTTACGAGATCGACATAGCTTACGCCTTTGTTCACTTCAGGCCAAGGAGTGCCAAAGATACGCCCGTCCGAAAGCAATTCCATTCCGCCTCAGCTCATGAATTCGTTCAACTCGATGCAATTGTGCTCTGCGTGGACGATCGAGCGACATTCAACTTAGTTCAAGTCCAATCTTCGAAAAACTTAGAATAAGCAAAGGCGGAATTCCATCACAAAAAACCAACGGAAACGTCGTCACTGCACCTTCAGCGTTGCGAAAATTAAAAATGCATGGCTGCGAAGCGCAGGGGATCTAGCAGCGGTTTTCAGTGGAATTGAACCTCGTGTCCAGGGCCCACGATGCTCGCCTTCGCTGCCCCTCCACGATCCCGGGTGTGAGGAGAATAACGGGCCGAGTTCCCGTACAAACCGGGCGAAACGAGGGGAAAGCGAGTTATATGACGGGCCGGGTGACGGTGATAGAAGCATGGGGTTAGGGCTTAAGCTAACCCCACAGGGAAACCCCCGCGCAGGGAAGAGATTCTGAATACGAAGAGCAACGAACGCCGAGGAGAAACGAGTTGGAGATTGTTGGAATTCGGAGCTCGTGCGTTTCGGAAATTCAGTTTGGAATCGGTCGAGCGAGCGATGGAAGTTCCCAAGAGGAGGAAGGAGCGCGCGGCCCAAAGCGAGGAGGGCAAAGAGGGCAAAGTGGAGGGCAAAAAGAAGGGCAAGCACGATAAGCCGAAACCTTGGGATACTCCGGATGTCGATCACTGGAAATTGGAGGCGTTTGACCCGCAATGGAACGAGGGTGGAATGCTCGAGGAGAGCTCTTTTTCCACTCTTTTTCCTCAGTATCGAGGTTAGTCTGGAATGGTCCGGAATCGGATGTTGCTTTGTTTGTTGTCTCTCGCCGGGTTGTGCGTAGCAGAGGGAGGGATTGTTGAAACGCCTGTTATGGTTGCTCGATGGTGGCGGTGAAGTTCTGAGCCTCCGTATTCTATCGTTTTCTCAGAGAAGTATCTGCAAGAAGTTTGGCCGGTGGTAACGTCAAGCTTGAAAGAGCATGGAATCAAGTGTGAGCTTAATCTGGTAAGGCCCTTGTTAGCCATGTGCGCTATTTGTAAACTATCTGTCAAAATCAGCAATGAAGTCAAAAGCACCTCACTTGGTGATGACATTCGAATCGACGATTTTTACTTGCAGTCAGCGACACTCCATTTGTCACTCAGTCGAACGCATTGTATATGAAGAAATCTCTTGAAACCGGACTCGAGATCCGTCTTTTGTCGCACGGAGTCCATTTTGACGTGTAACGGAGAGAGTTGGGCGTTAATTATAGTTTCACTGTGGTAAAGGATTCTGGGGATCCAGTCTGCATTCTTCGCAGAGCAATTTCACTATTTCTCGGATTTTCAAATTCCAGGGTTGATTAATTCTGGTGCTTTTTTTTTTTAACTTTTGTGTATTAAGCCTGAGAATTGGGTTGTAGCTATGTTCTTTCTTGGTCGTTGCTTGTCATCTCTTTGTCATCTTTGAATTGAAATCCACCTTCTCAACCTCATTCGAATTTTCCTGCCCATAATCTGGCATTGCATATGGTACACACCTTTGCTTTCAAAAGCAGGACTAACGTAAATCCTCCAGCTATTTCGTCTTCTAGTTCCAGCATATCGATATTTCCGTCGGGAGCATTAAATCTACCATTTGGAATTAATAGTAAGCCTACGGTGCATAGCATCAATCAAGCTGTTTATGCCGTAGCGGTGATTCAAATTACTCTTCAATTTTTGTACGTAAACATAGATCCCAAAATGATTCCCAAATTCTTTTTGTTCGAAGATTGGTGCGTGACAGGGTAAGTATGTCTATCTGTAAGTTGATTTTCCGCTTTCTACTTTTCCTGTTCAGCTCAAAGTTCAGCTGAGAATTCATCTCGCTACTTGCTTCTACTCGAGAAATCGTCTGATGTACATGGGAGAGTTTGTTCTTTGTGGCTTCCACACTTCCGTGCCGTGGGATTTCGTTTGCTTTACGAAGATCAACTCTTCCCCTTTTATCCGCATGGTTGGTGTCCCTGAGCAGAGATGGTGACATTGGCTTTCGCCACATATCACAAACTTCGACTGGTTGTCTTCCTTGGTAGATACCTATCATGAATTATGCTTTCATGTTCTGAAAGAACTGAATCTGCGATATGCTCTTTGCTTCTGCATGTGCCTGATATTTGCCAACGATCCTTGATGTGCAATTCCAATTCGGAGATGGTTAATCTATCTTGGGAAGGTTGTAGGTACCAGTGTTGCACCTTTGAAAGTATAGCCTTTAGTTCTTCCCTCGGCGCATCTTTGGAGCAAAAATTCCTTATATTCAACCTCTGTTTTGCAGTCGTGACCAGATCTCCGATTGCTCTCACTACTTCAGTTCTACACCGTAAGGCCTGTGGCTTGTGAGGGTCCACTTTGGAGGAAGACCTCTGCGTATTGACTCATAGATATGGTTTCTTTCATTAGTTTTCTCTCAAGTCTTCAGTTTGAGGGTTTTAGTTGAAAATCTCCCCATGGTTGAGTTTCGTTCGGAGAGTCCACTTTTCAACCGAAAAGTCCTTCACTAGCTCATCCACTTGTAAAGTTTGTTGGCCCCAAAAGAGTTACTCTAAAAAAGCCTAAAAAAAAGTGCATCCCACTTCGTAATGAGAATTCTACAAGATTTTATAAACATGGGGGACGTATATGTCTCAAATTGGTGAACTACTCTTCAACTTTGTCTGGCGTTTAGCGCGTGTTAGCCAGCTATTAAGGGATCTGTGACAAACGAGGCTTCGTGGTACAGGTAGAGGGTTCCATGACCGTCGGGACGACGAGGAAAACTCGAGATCCTTACATTATAGTCAAGGCAAGAGATCTATTGAAGCTTCTATCGAGAAGTGTTCCTGCCCCGCAGGTACATAACACTTCCGCTGGTTTTAATTTTCAGACTTCTTCCAGTAAAAAGGACCATGTTTGCTCGGACAACGGAAAACTAATTCGTATATTTGTCGTTGAGTTGCAGGCTTTGAAGATATTAGACGATGAGATGCAGTGTGATATAATCAAAATTGGCAGTATGTTACGAAACAAGGTATGAGTAGATGCCAGTTGGTCTTCCCTTGTGTGCGACCGATGTTTTTACTCACCACCTACGTTATCGACCAGGATATTGATGTATTGTATGTGAGAAGCCCTGGAGCATGCAGGTATGATCAGGACAGCGAACTCAATGTAACGACTATGACTTTTTTGTTGCGCAGGAACGATTTGTGAAACGTAGACAACGACTGTTGGGTCCCAACGGTGCTACTGCAAAGGTTGACATGTAGGCCTGCTCATCCATCTGTTAGGCAGTAACTACAGCATGTGGCTTTCTTTCTAAAGAGTCAGTAAGGAAGCACTTGAGATCGTCAACACCTGCTGACCATCTTTGCTGATTTTTAGTTGTTTGGATACAGGCTATTGAGTTGTTGACCGGATGCTACATGTTAGTCCAGGTACGTGTCTGACATGGTGACATGAGGAAATTGACTGAATTTGCAGTTGCCAGAGAAACACACATCGTAGAAGAGAGTAAACCGAACGTCTGGTCTCTCTTGACGTAAATGGTTTCTGGAATTAATTTTCCTTTTCTGATGTGGCGTTGCTTGTACAGGGAAATACAGTT